>CM062818.1:83496924-84871896 GCA_031772625.1 Pinus tabuliformis
ACAGACGATTGTCTGTCTTATGTACATGAAAATGAATTTATAAAGCTGAGCATGGGAATGCCCACCTCAACTAGATCATGAAAATATTATGAAGATAATGCATTGTATTGTATCTTATTACAGGTCGCCTTCCAGCTCGAAAAAACTTTAGATCCTCATGATAAAGCATTTCACTCGACATCAAAAGATTAACGACCTCATACTTTAGGGGGCAACTGTTATAGACATTTTTGGGCACTGCAACCCCAGTCAATTATGTCCATAAACTAAGGGCTCCTAAGTCCCTAAAAGTGTTGTTCCAACCCCTAAAAGAACAAGTTCAATTGATTACATCATCTCCCAGAAGTTCTCCATGAAAAACTACTCAGAACTGGTCAAAACTGGACCATCTCACCTGCTTTATGGTCAAAGTGTGCTGCATCCCACCTAAATGCACACGGGAGGTGCGATGCATATTGAAAAGCCCTTCTATGGGGTGCGATGGGCGAGAGTGGACAAATGGCAGAGTCAATTTGCGAGGTGGAAGATCATGGAATCTTCTAGAAACTTCTCCTGTGACACTTGCCTCTCTGCATTCGCCCAAGGATGAGTAAGAGATCATCAATATCCAAGTGGAATCAAGAACTATCAGAGAGAGGACACTAATCAAATCTCAGAAGCTGACTCACCCCCCTTGCAAACATCTATATATGGATCCCTCATCCCAGAGATCCAGAGGCTGGAATTTTGTATCTTGTAAGGAAGTGCTGCTGGTTTCTTGGTGTAACATCATAGTGTTGGGTGATATAAGATTTTCATGAGGTGAAGAAGGGCTTTCTTGCTGAGAGGATGACATTGGGTCTGAACAGTTGGTTGTAATCCTCTTTGCTATTCTTGATTATTAATAAAGCTATTCAAGTTTTCCTCCACATTCTTGTATTATTGATGATATATGAATTTGTGTGGTCAATATATATCTAGTCCTATATTGTTTATGATAGTAGATCTCTGTTCTTGGATAGTGTTATGCTACTTTGATTCCACAGGTGCTCTTTGAAGCCGGGTAGAGAAGGAAGCAAGTGGCAAAGATCTATCAGAAGGGAGAGGAATCAAGCAAGGAACCAAGCGCAAGACAAAGGTTGGTCTCCTTTGTTCCCCTCTTATCTACTTCTCATAAAGGAAAACGAAAGTAGTTTTAGTTTGCTTGTTTCTAAGATAGCTACCAGTCTTAGTGGGACTAGCAGCTCTGCATAGACACTAGATTTCCCGATAACAATAAAAATTGGGTTTGTTGGTATAAAAAAGTATACATCCTCTAATGATCCTAGTTACATCTTCTTCCATCCTAAGCCAATACCCATACCTTTACAAATTTTTTATTATCTTCCCAACTCCAAAATGTCCTGCAACATTGGAGGTGTGAGGCTCTCTAATCAGCTACAACCTCTTACCTTTAGGAACACATATCTTCTCTAACTTTTAGAGTAACTCATTTGGAGATTATAGTCAAGTATGTTTCCACCATCATCCACATGATTCTATTCCTTGATATATTGGGACACCTCCGTGAAGTTCTCATTCTCTATATATGCATCTTTGCTTCTATCATAGGAGAAATGATCCATTTGTATCAAAGTTACAAAAGATATGATCTTTGATGTAGGTGGCCTTGAAAGCATCTTGGAAAAATTCCTTGTGGTTCCCTTGTTGTACTTGATCACTAAATGAAATTGTTGTAAAAGACCTATCCACTTTTATTGTCCTACCTATTTAAGAACCTAACTAGGTTCAATCTTCATAATTGTATTTGAGTCATAATTAAATGTATTTTTTAAAAGGAAGAAAAATATTTTTTTATTTTATTGTTATGACATATTAAAGCATTGATTTCATTCTTGGGTCATCATGTTTTAGTTCAAAGTCCCCATTGAGGACTTCTAGGTTTTGCCTTGAGGCATTAAAGTCATTGTCAATTTAATGAGACCCTTCCTAGGATTTTGAAACATGTAAAAATATTTATTATTAAGTAAAATAAGTCATTTGTCACCTCCACACCAAGTCGACCCTTACCTGATCAAGTCAGCCTACATGAGGGTAATCCAAACTTCAGAAGAGGCTATATATATATAGTGTAGTTCGATCCATTTGGTCACCCACTCAGAAGTTTGAAATACAAGAATAAGAATCAGAAATATACGAAATTACAGAAGAAGGAGAAGCATTATTAGGTCAAAGTTTTTGGGTCATCTCTCTCAGAGGTTTGAATCTACTAGGCTATAGTTAGGGTCAAAATTCTAGATTCCACTACACATTGAAGTTCTATTGCTGGATCGAAGTTATACTATTGCATCAAAGTTCTATTGCTCGGTCGAAATTTTTCTCCTAACCAAAGCTTTGTTGCTGGCAAAGTGGAAAGTTTTTTGCTGCAAGATCAAATTCCTAGGTCGAAATTGTTGGTAGAAGGTTATCATCTGCAGAAGAAAGGAAGGGTTTACTTGGTGATTGGAGGAAGTTTGTGTCTAGGTCAAGGAGTCTTGGATCATCTCATGAATCTATTAAAATTAGAGTTGTTGACTAAGTTTTCCTCTATATAGGGGTTTTTCCCTGGATGTCTACCTGCATCTAGTGTCTTTGATATTTGTGTTATGGTTTTGGTAATTTCTTGATGAAATAAGATAAAAGAAGAATGTAAGAAAGTTAATAAGAATGTAAGAATATCACAAGTAATTATCAACATAAAGAAAATATTTCTTCCTTTCTGATTTTCCAACATGGTATCAGAGCTAAGGTGAAGAACAAGGAGAAAGGAATCATAAAGATCTATTCAAAGAAGAATAAAGAGTTTTAAGAATCTTGAATAAGGGTCATAAAGGCAATGGATCATATAACAATGTAAGTCTATTATCTTCAAGAACTATGAAGATGACAAAGGAGGACGCTATGACATCCTTCTTTGTAAGAATAGCTAGAATCAAAGATGAACTCCACGCAATAGATGGGATAGTACTTGAAAAGGAGATTGTAATCACTACACTTCTAGGATTACCAACATCTTGGAGTGCCTTTTCATCTTGTATAAACATTTGGAAGGAAACTGATACATTCAAACAACTGTGGAATGCATGTAGTCAAGAGGAAGTCATGATGTCATCAGTAAGAAACAAAGATAATGAAGAGGAGAAAATTTCAAATGCCTAGTCCACTCATCATAAGAACAAAGGAACCTTCATGAAGTCTAAAATATCTATAAGGAAGGTATACCTATCCAAGATATAATGCTACAATTGTCACAAGATGGGTCACTATAGAAATGATTGTCCAGACAATCCAAGGAATAAAAGAAGAAAAAGAGATAAATAAAATGTTTCTGATGAAGGGCCACCAACGAAGAACAAGATGGGCGAATCTGATGTCAAAGACTTGTTTGCGAGGGATTCCTAGGGACTCTATCCATTACATACCCTTCTACTCTAAGTTTTGGATTATTTTGATTTATGCTTTGATTTCTAGTATTTATAGGTTTACCATTCTTTGGAAAAACAAATTTGAATTGTTTTGATAAATTATAGGTATCCCTCTAGATTGGATTAAGAGGGATCCCTCAAAATTTTTTCCGAAGATAAATATATTACTCCTTGTATCATATTTTTATGTTTGGTTTCCCTCTCCTATATAGATGTGTTTGTACTAGATGTTAATAACATTTCTTTTCATATTTTCCTTGTTTAGTAAAAGCTTGTTGATATGCTCAAGGGATATGGAGACGACCTCATAAGACAAAGCATGATAGAATTTATATTGGAATTGATGTCCTATAAGGTTTGTCTAGAAAATAACTCAAATGCATGTCTTAGACCATAAGTCGTGTTCTCTTTGCGATAAAGGTATATTAGTTCATTCTAATAAGTCTGCTTTAAATTACTAACAAGTGTTATGTGTAAGACCTTTGAATCTTAAAGATTCTTGTTTGGGTGATTGATCATTAGATTAAATCTACCCTCATTAAAAAAATCTTGTTTGTGGAACCATAATAGGTTCTCTATAAAGCCCTAACCTAAAGGTATGTCAATGCTAATGTGAAAACCCTAGGATAATTAGGGTTAGTTATGAAATATAGAAAAAAAATATTCTTTTAATGTTTGGGGTTTTGATGGTAGTGTCATGTTTGGAGTTTTAGCATTGTTATGGAAACCCTAGTCCTTTAGGGTTGGATGGTAATGTATTCCTAGACCTTAAGGCTTTGGTAAACTAGCTTTTATGAGAAAACCTTTATAATATCTAGAGTAAGCTCCTAGGAATGAAACCTTAGGTGTATGTTTGTTTGTCTGATCCAAACCTTAGCCCAATCAATATTGTTATATGTCTAACTTTAAATATTGATATTTGTGTCTTGGGCTTACCTAATGGATATTGATATGCTTGTGCATGATTATGAAATCCTAGATATGGATATGTGTTAATCTAATCATTGATAGTATGTAAATTCAATGGTTTGCAACTAAGCCCTAGTAGAAGTTTGATATTATAGGATATGGTGATATTATTTCCATTATGATGATAACATATAGGGTTTACAAAAAGATTGGTCATTTTTTGAAACCTTATATTGTGATGTTAAATCTTAGTGTATGGAATCTAGGGTTTGCATTAAATCCTAGTAGAATTATAACATATACTTGTTTGAATTACTTCTAGCATTTGTAATATATTATAGTAGAGTATGTCATAGATTTGGAAGAAATATTGAGGCCCTATATATGATGATATTTTTATCTTGATTGAGTTACTGATATGATATAGGGTCTATAGCCTAACCCGAGAAAGAATTTGAATTTTAAAAGTATGTGTCTCTTGTTGATTATAAGCTTAACTAAGTTTAGGTATTTGATGTCTAAATTATAATACTTCCATGATTTTGATATAGTTAAATTCATGCTTCTATATATGTATTTGGTTGTACTTGCTATCTAAGTTGTGCGGGTACATAATCTTCAATATGTTGAAGATATCCATAAGTAAATTTGATTTGATTGATAAGCTTGATGAAGGAATTTATATGAATGATGATAATCAAGACTAATTTGATGAGAAGGGATGAAGCCATAAAAGATTATATGATGCTATGGAAAAGAAGTTGATCTCCCTAAGTTAAGAGGGAGCCTAGATAAAAGAAAGGGGATATATCCCAAGTTGAGAGGGAGGGGGTATTTGATTCGTGATGGATACATTGAAGAAGAAATTGGAGAATGTATATTGACGTGCTACAAAAAAGAAGGAAAGTATGATTTGGATATTGTAGAATGTGTTGTTGCATGTGAAGTAGGAAAGGAAGTTATATGATTGAGGAATATTTTGTCAAGATTTGTTTAGAAATCCTATAATTCCTACTGTGATATTTGTGAAGCAACATCAAGATGTTTAAAGATCTCGAAGGTTTGTGTTTACGTATGTACATTTGAAAGGTTGTTACTGATTGGGGTTTTGAATGTTTAGGTAAATATCTTAAAGTTTTCGAAGGATGCTTGACGTTACCAATCTATTTGATTGAGAGAGATTGGATGTTTTGAGGCATCGTGTATGGTTGGGAGGACATTTGGCTGGCCTGTGTGTTGATTTCTAGTTAGCGAAGTAGGGAGGATTGAATTGGTCATAGATCTCTGACCTTGCATTATGCACCTAGTTCACTGGGTTGATGTCTAGTATGTAAGCCAGATGGTACCTAGAGAGGATGAAATATTTAATCCATCTTAGCCCCACCCAGATAGATTTCCCTGGTTAGGAATCTAGTACATGTAACCGTGAGTGCCTAAACTCTTCATGGTTCATGTGTTTTGAGATCTTCCATATACTTGTATATATGTGTGTGTGTGTGTGTAATTATGAATACCTCCCTAGTTAAGAGGGAGTGTTGAAGAATGTAACTAGGTTCAGTCTTCATAATTTTATTTGAGTCATAATGAAATGTATTTATCAAAACAAAGAAAAATAATTTTTTATTTTTATTGTTATGATGTATTAAATCATGGGTTTCATTCTTGGGTGATCATGTTTTAGGTAAGTGTCCCCATTGAGGACTTCTAGGTTTTGTCTTGATTCAAGAGACATAGTTTCCATTCAATGAGACACTTCTTGGGCTTTTGAATCATGTAAAAAGAATTATTATTGAGTCACATAAGTCATTTGTCAACTCCACAACAAGTTGGCCCTTACCTCATCAAGTCGCCCTACATGAGGGTAATTCAAACTCCATAAGAGGCTATATATTTAGTGTAGTTTGATTCATTTGGTCATTCGCTCACAATTTCAAATACAAGAAGAAGAAGAAGAAGTATACAAAATTGTAGAAGAAGTAGAAGGATTGTTAGATCGAAGTTTCTGGATCATATCTCTCACACATGTGAATCCATTGGGCTATAGTTAGGGTCAAAATTATGGATTCCACTACAGGTTGTAGTTCTGCTACTGGATCGAAGTCTGCTACTAGGTCAAAGTTCTATTGTTGGGTTGAAGTTCTTCTACTGGGTCGAAGTTATGTTGTTGGGATAGTTGGAAGTATGTTGCCGCAAGATCAAATTGCTAGGTAAATATCATTGCTGGAAGGTTATCATCTGTAGAAGAAAGGAAGGGTTTAATTAGTGATTCAAGGATTTTTGTGTCTAGGTCAAGGATTCTTATATCATCTCGTGAAACTATTAAAATAAGAGTTGTTGACTGGATTTTCCCCTAGATAGGGGTTTTGCCTTGGTTGTTCACCTACATCTTGTGTGTTTGATATTCGTGTTATGATTTTGGTAATTCCTTGATGAACCAAGACAAAAGAGGAAAATAAGAAAATTAATAAGAACATAAGAATATCACAATTAATTATCAACATAAATAAAATACTTTAACCTTTCAGATTCTCCAACACTATCCATTGTAACTTACATAGGGCTTGCAAGTATTGTAGCAATTGGTGATTTATGTGTATGATTGTCTTCTTCCCCATAATATAGTGTTTCCACTTTTTGAAAACTTGTACCATGGTATAGAGCTCATTTTCATAAGTAGGGTAGCTGAGAACCACCACGTGAAACCCTTCAGAATGAAAGCATACAAGCCTTCCTCTCTACATCAAGATTGCTACCATAGTATCTTGAATCACAACCATCTCTTATTTAAATAGATTTTTCAAGTTTGGTAATGCAATAAGAAATGCTTAAATAATTTTCTTATTCAACTCCTCAAAGGCCTTATATTGGCCCTTCCCTATTTGGGAACTCTTTCCACTCATTAAGGTGTCAAGTGATACAATAATTACTGAAAATTGTAGAAATTTTGAATAATATGACACTTATTCACAGAGATTATCCTGATTATACACTATTGCAGAATACTTGCATAATACATAACCTCCTCTATGTTGATCATCAATTTTTCAGAATTAAAAACAATGAAACATCAATCACATGCGCACATTAACACAGTATGTAACTCGAGGAAAGCATACAGCTGAAAACCCCACACTATCTGTATATTATAATGATTGAGAACATGTAACAATACATAGTACAATACTCCTCACAAGTACTCAGTACTATCTCCACATGTTACACACAAACTAGCTCAGATCTGAATCAGTCACAGGTTCAAATCTCCTCCACTGCTTGCCTGCCTCCACTGCGCAATCCTGCATGAGAATAGATGAGAATGGCTGATCAAAACTCGTATTTTCGTTGGCTGAACCACACAATCCTCATTGGCAATACTCAATCCATTGATTGTGCAAATCTCATGCACAACTATAGTCACAACTGACAGTAGTCTCCACCTCTAACACCTGTCTCCACTGAACTATCCATGCACTGAGTTAACTGATGTATTCTTTAGTTGCTTTATGAGTTAATAATTAGTGAATTAATTAACAATTGATTCACATCACTCATAACTAGTGTATTTGTAGTTAAACTAAATACAACTAGTTCAACTAAGTCAAACTAAACACAACTCCATCAACTCCTCAATCAACTCCACCAAACTCAATCACATGAGTTCTAACTGAAGTCCATCATGCAATAGCTCAACTGACCCATAAGAAAAGCGTATTTCCTTCTGGCAGTTGCATGTGCCACATCTGTAACTCGAACTGAAGTGCTCCAAGAGGATAAGATAATGTTTATAGTCCAAATATTATTATGAGCTAATAATATTCGATTGTTCTATTTTTAGCCTGGCAGTCTGAAAATAGAATCTGCCCATATGTCTAAAAATAGAAGTCCATCTATTTTTACCAACATGACCAATCATCCACTAATAGCATCCTGTAACTCATAGACCATGATCCATATGTCTAAAAATAGACTTTGCGCCAAAAATAGCCTGCGGGCCCACTTAGTGAAGGCGACTCCTTTCCACTAAGCTCCATCATCTTGTTGCATTTTCAACACTCTCTCTCAAAAAGATATGGATTATCTACAACCCCTATCCTGCAACTCTAGAATGTTCTGCATGCAACACATTTTCCTGGTCCACTTTCTCCAACAACACTTGGAACAAAAACACTCCCAACTGACCACTCTGTTGGGCTGGGAACATACTCTGATGCTGAATCTCTACCTACTGCTGACAAGTGCTCCCTCTCTGACATCTGCGCTACTACAACATCTCCATGCATCTCACACCATTGCACACTTCTCTGTGCCACCTAGCACTGTGCAAAACACTTGTGCCTCTCGCATCACTGCAACCTGCTAGCTATGCGCTATCCTGGGATTCCCTAGACTGTCGCTCTCTCTGCCACTCCATCCATATCTGTCTCTACCCAATCAGTCAATTCCTGCTACTCCACATCGGGGCTCCCGTAGCAAGGTCTCATCCAAACGGTTGGGTACTGCAAGGATCCTGACCCTTCTCCTTGGCATGATCACTCTATATTGCCCTACCTCCTACCTGAAGGTATGGCTGCATGTGATCCCTCAGCCCACTTGGCTCGAAGTTTCCCCCTACTGGAGGTCTCTACATGAGTATATGTCTCTACTCGATCTCCTCTCAACTTCCCTTGTTGTGGCTGCTCCACAACCCCCTGAAGCTGCTGCATCAATCGTGGCTCCTCCACAATCGTCTAAGACTTCTTCTGGCTCTGCATGTTGAGAGGTAATATACGCTCCCTCTCAACCACCAAGTCTCCATCAGTTGCCTTGCTACTCAAGGCTTTGCATGCATATTGAACCTCAAGAGAATACAGGTTCTTGACCCATGAACCACTCTACTTCACCTGTCTAGTGATGATGTGTCTAAGGAAAACCTTTCCCTTACTGAAGACTACATCATAGCCTCTGTCTTCCAGCATCGCGATCGACACCAGGTTTCTCTTAAGTCCTGGTACATACTTGACATCGGTCAAGGTAAGGCGAGCTCCATGCTCCCTCTGCAAAATAACCGTGCCTACACCTGAGACACTATACTTCTCATCATTACGCATCGCTATAAGTATCTGGAGATCTTTCTCCTCCAAAGTACTGAACAAACCCTTGTCACCGATCATGTGGAAAGAAGCTCCACTGTCAGGAAACCAACCAATTCCCACCATGGATGAAACCATGCATGAGAAGAGTGTGAAATCCAACTCAAATTGTGAAGCAAGTGCCTCACCTTCAGATCCTTCCCTGGATCCCTTCTTGGACTTCTTCTTTGGGCAGTTAGTAGCATAATGGCCCAACTCATGACAACGAAAGCATCACACTTTCGATTTGTCAACCTTCTTCTCATCATTGGAAAAACTGGATTCAGAAAGAGAACCCTTCTCCTTCCCCTTCTTTGCTTTGGTAGCCAAAGCACAATTTTCTTCATTAGATGCCTTTGATGAAGATCCGTCTCTGGTATTCCGCCTGATCTCCTCTTGCACAAGATCCGACCAAAGTCTCTCCCATCCTGGCAATTTCTCCCGACCATTGACAGAGTCCTGATAGGAATGCCAACTCTTTGGAAGACCAAGGAGAGCCAAGCTCACCAAGTCCTCATCATCGACAGTCACCCCCACACTTCCCAGCTCATCTCGGCATTGGGTGAACTTCGTGAGATACCTGGGCATACTGTCTCCATTCTCACACTTAATGTTTCTGAGTTTATCCTTGAACACCAACTTCCTATGGTCCCTCTTGCTTTGGAATAGATCTGTCAATGCTTTTCACATCAAGTATGGATAAGCCTTTCCATGCAAGCTGGATACAATGTGATCCTTCACGCCCTCCAACAGAATCCTTTAACACTTTGTTGTCTTCTTTTGCCAAACCTCAATGTGAGCAGCATCAGTAGGCTTTGGGACCTCAGCCACTTGAACTCCTTCAACCCATTGTCATCTAACACCGCCTCCATCCTGTATTTCCATGCAATATAATTCGAGCTACCTTCAAGAGCATACTCCAATCAAAATTCGTTGAAAGACATTTCAACTTTGACACCAAGAAAACACTGCTGCAAATTCGAATTCCACCAGCTCAAAACTCAACCGCTTTTGATCTAAAATTTGTGAGAACAAAGTATTTCTCGTACAGAGATTGAATGTATGGGCTTTTACTGGATATCTCACCTTCCAAAAGAAGGATGAATCCAGAGGCTACCTGGCCCGATTACAGACTCCGCCTGAAGAAATAAAATGTAAACACTTTTTGAATAATAGATCTGATGATCAACAACTCTAATACCATGTAGAAATTTTGAAAAACATGACACTTATTCACAGAGATTATCCCGATTATACACTATTGTGGAATACATGCATAATACAAAACCTCCTCTACATTGATCATCAATTTTGCGGAATTAAAAACAATGAAACATCAATCGCATGCGCACATTAACACAGTATGTAACTCGGGGAAAGCATACAGCTGAAAACCCCACACTA
Organism: Pinus tabuliformis; assembly: GCA_031772625.1. NCBI lineage: Eukaryota > Viridiplantae > Streptophyta > Pinopsida > Pinales > Pinaceae > Pinus > Pinus tabuliformis. The sequence goes on from CM062818.1 coordinate 83,507,789, forward strand.
TCTGTATATTATAATGATTGAGAACATGTAACAATACATAGTACAATACCCCTCACAAGTACTCAGTACTATCTCCACCTGTTACACACAAACTAGCTCAGATCTGAATCAATCACAGGTTCAAATCTCCTCCACTGCTTGCCTGCCTCCACTGCGCAATCCTGCATGAGAATAGATGAGAATGGCTGATCCAAACTCGTATTTCCCTTGGCTGAACCACACAATCCTCATTGGTAATATTCAATCCATTGATTGTGCAAATCTCATGCACAACTATAGTCACAACTGACAGTAGTCTCCACCTCTAACCCCTGTCTCCACTGAGCTGTCCATGCACTGAGTTAACTGATGTATTCTTTAGTTGCTTTATGAGTGAATAATTAGTGAATTAGTTAACAATTAATTCACATCACTCATCACTAGTGTATTTGCAGTTAAACTAAATACAACTAGTTCAACTAAGTCAAACTGAACATAACTCCATCAAGTCCTCAATCAACTCCACCAAACTCAATCACATGAGTTCTAACTGAAGTCCATCATGCAATAGCTCAACTGACCCATAAGAAAACCGTATTTCCTTCTGGTAGTTTCATGTGCCACATCTGTAGCTCGAACATAAGTGCTCCAAGAGGATAAGATAATGTTTATAGTCCAAATATTATTATGAGCTAATAATATTCGACTGTTCTATTTTTAGCCTGGCAGTCTAAAAATAGACTTTGCGCCAAAAATAGCCTGCGGGCCCACTTAGTGAAGGCAACTCCTTTCCACTAAGCTCCATCATCTTGTTGCATTTTCAACAAAAATAAGGCTATGAAACTTATCAAGTATTGTACTACCCCAATGAAACTCCTGATATTTGAAACATTTATAGGCATCAACCACTTCATGATGATCTATTTCGAACTCCCCTCCACTAATCACATATCCTAAATACATTGAATATTACTGTGCAAACTCACATTTCTTGATATTTTACAACATTTGGTGCTTCTTTAAGGTATCTAACAACTATATCAAGTGTAAGATGTGCTCTTACTAAGTAGCATTGTAAACTAGTATATGATCCAAATAAACAATAATAAATGAATCTATATAAGGAAATATTACATCATTTGTTATATTCATATGTAGATGATGCATTGCATAGACAAAATGGCATGAATAACCACTCATACAAACCATTTCTAGTTTTGAAAGAGGTCTTGATCTTCTAAGTATCTTATTCTATGACTCGAATCTAGTGATAGCCTAATTTTAAATCAAGCTTGTGAAAGTATTTTTCTTGCTAAAAGTGATCCAATAGATCATTTATCTTGGGTAGGGGGTACCTATTTTTTAGTGTAAATTTTGTTTAACACCCTGTAATTATTGCAAATTCATCAATTCCCATATTTCGTTTTCAAAAATATGATGGGTGTGTTATCACTTAGATTTTCCTAGAAGTTGTTGGGAAGAGGAAAGGAGTCCGAGGTAACCACAAACCGAATTTTAGGTACAGAATCTAGCCAATTTGTAAACAGAGAGGGCTCTCTCTTTATGTTTTAGCTTTGTTTTGAAAGATATTAGGCTGGTCATGACAGCTTTTGGGTTTTGATTGTATTTGGTGGTGAAATTCAGTAGTAAAGGGGTAGGACTAAGTATTTTAGGCCATTGGGCTAATGGAGTCAAAGAAGATGGCTCAACTGGACTTGGTTTCTCGACAAAGGATGGCTTCACAGGGCAAGATAGCTAAACAAGGAGCAAATAAAGACTTGAAAAGATGGAATGGACTTAAAAGAGATGAAGGGCAATTAAGAATCCTTCATCATGTTTTAAGGGGAGGGAACTTGGATGATTACCAATAAAGAGCAATTAAGAATTCTTTACTAAATATTCATAAATAAGTAAACTAGGAAATAGGAGCAATTAAGAATTCACTGCTTATGCTAGTTTAGAAGAAAACATTAAGAATAAAAACGATTGATGGCAGATTGCACTTAAAAACTTTCTGAATTATTCTTTTTCGTTTTAATATTCAGATATGAAACACAGTTGATATAATAAACTAGAAAACATTAACACATGAGATATAGAATACTTATTGATCCGGTGTTTGACACATGAATCCTGTGAAAAGTCCTTTACATTAATTCTTCATCTAGCCAGCCATGCAAGATTTGGTCTAACAACACTTTATTCCAAAATAATCAGTTTTATAGTGGTGTGTAAGAGGGAGTATTTATACAAAAAATTTACAATAAAATATCTCATAACAAAGTGAGATATATTCTAGGATGACTAACAATAAGTTACATGAAAAATAGAGACAGATGGTCTCGTAGGTAGAAGAAAAAGAAAAATGATGTCTTTTTGTTCCTATTCTTGTGAATGTGCTGGAGACAGGCCCTATGATTGGGCATGCTGCTGTCCTTTTTGTAATTCTGTGCTGGCTGCCCTTCTTTTGATCTTCTTACTGATACTCTTTACTTGCTCGGATACTCTTTGACTTGTTTAATACTTGTTATCTCTGTTACCATCATTGACTATAGTAAATAACCAAAATTTACATTTTACCAAGGATAAATTACAAAATTTCTAGCATTTCTTCCCACCATTTTGGTTGTGGTATTCTGGTCGTTTGAAGTTTTGTAAGGGTCTCATCAGTTTCGGTGTACCTAAAAAAGGTAGGCTGAATTGGAAACAAGTGCTTTATTTCATGCTCGACATAGAATAGGTTTTCTAGGCTATTGGTGGGCCCCAGTATTGCAGCAATAATGCTGCAACTCCTGGAACTCCCTTCTTTAATTTTATCAACCCGGTAGTTCGTAACAAACTTGGAAGCAACGGTGCTATATGCACAAGTACTAGCTCTTGCCACAACTGTCACTTGGTCAGCTGGCACAAGTCCGCTAGGAGCTTAAGCCAACTTCTATGAGCTCTTAGAAGAAGCTTTTTAATTGATGGATGAAAGCTAACTCGAAGGAAGCTAATCTAATTACGAAAAGAGATTGAAAAACTAAAGGAAAATGCAAACCCTAGCAAACCCTAATTCTACCAGCTAGTCCTACTGATGCAAAGGAGAGAATGCAAACTACTGAAAGGGATGTCATTACTTCTAAGAAGGTAAAATTCATGTGTCTAAGTTATCACTATCTGAACAAAACATCTTTTTGTATTTTTGAATAAGTTGTTAGAATTATCATGCATGTGCTTTTAACTGGCTTTTGACTGTCCAGAGGTGGATTAGCGAGAGGAAATGCTTGGAGGAGGCCGGGAAGATTTAGAGAGGGCCTAAGGGGTCCCTAACACCCTTCCAGAGAGTTACACAGAGTTTGGCTATCAAGAAACCTCATTCGTGAGCTTCTATAGGAAGTTTGCAAGGGTTCTACAGGATGTTTCAGGAATTTCTACAGGATGTTCAGAAATTTCTACAGGATGTTTTAAAACTAGATTTTGGAGGATGGGTGAGTGAGGGAAGATGCATGAATGGATATGGAGGTAGGATAGGGGTTTGAAGTGGCCCAGGGACTGGTGGATGGAGTGGTGAGAAGGTGTAGATAGCTAAGTTGGCTCAAAGAAGGCTTAAACAATGATGTACAAAAACTAGGGTTATGTGAGCAAATGTGGCATGTGAGATAAGGATTCTAAGTAGAGGGTGGAGTGGATGGTGCTGATGGAGAATAAGCAGATGAAGGAGTGGTACAGGTGCTTTGCAAGTCATTTTTCCAATTTGAACCAACAAAGACTTATAAATTCAAAGACCTAGTTTCATTGACCTAATTTGCTAGCTGTCAGTAAAGAGAATGAACAGAAGTGTGACCTGCAATGAAACCATGTATTTTAACTCATGCAACTAAGCAAACGAAAGTCTGAACTTGTAACCAACTTCTACACATGAAGATCAAACACTAGTGATTTCATGGCAAAGCAAAATCAGTGTTTTTGTGGGCAGCAAAGTCATCCTAGTTACAACTCCTGATCCCACTGAGGGAGAGGTGAAACCACAGATGTTTGTTGGCCCTTTTCTTGAAGCTTTTTCTGTTAACAACCTATCAACTAAATCTGAGCATGAAAAGCTATTTTACTCATCAAAAACAACCTAAATAATAAAACAAGGTTTAAATCTAAATAACATATTTTATTCTAAGAATGCAGCAAAGACACATGAAAGTAAACAAAGGAGGTACTGGGCGCTTGAGATGGGCCCAACCCTCCTAAGAGAGATTTAGAGCTGGTGCAAAGCTGGATTCATCTTTATTGATCAAAAGAAATGTTACATTCCAAAAACTGTCCACAAGGAGAACTTGAAAATGTGCTGAAAGCAAAGCTAATCTACTGCCTAAAAATCGAACTACAAAATGACTACAAAATGAATAAAAAATGACTATAAAGTGACTAACTGAAATGAGGCCCTAAGCCCTCTTATTTATACAAATTGAGGACCCCAACAATCCTCCTAAACTTTAGGGACTCGGCTGCCCAAAACTTGCAGTTAACAGCAGTCCTACTTGACTTGCTTGGCTGCCCTTGTGTTAATTGATTTGGTGGCCCTTGAACTCCGAGATGATGGTGGAGAATTCGAGGTAAGGGCCCATAAATGAAGGGGACACCTTCCTACAAATCCTCTCCCTTGTTCTCCCACGAATTTGGCTGCCAAGTGCTCATTTACACCTTTGATTTTGTCTCCAAATTGACCAAAAAGGCTACACAAAGCACACATTAGACTTGTTGGCATAATGACTAACCCAATTCACTCTATTAGCATAAATATAATCAAAAACATGCAATAAACTAATGAGAATGGTGGATTAAGTCAAATTAGGAGGTTGAATGAGCCCATATAATTATCCATTTTTAGGGCTCATCAGCTGTCATAGAGAACTCTGCCTGTAGGCAATGCTTTTGATTTTGATGCAATTGTTGATGAACTCGCCTAGTTTCCTGCATATTGATTCAATTTTTCCACATAATCTATATGCCTCATTAATTTTTCATTAATAACTAAAGGACTAGGCAGCCCTTTACTTTGCAAAATACCAAATTTCTCCATAAAAGCATTAATTTCTTCCTGCATGTCATGGCATCTTCTTTCTAAATTTTGCATCAGAGTTCTTTTAGTTAAAACGCTTTTGACTTCCAGAAATGTCCCTGTTCTGTCTTGAATTCCTAGTTCTTCAAGCTGGTACTTATTCTTATTATTCGAAAAATTTATGAGCCTGTTGGCTTCCTCAGGCATTCTTTCTAATTTTGCTCTTGTCCTCTGAATTTCTTCTAGGGCTACCTTTACCAAATCAATTTGTTCAAGAATTATTTGTATTGATGGCCAAACATCATTTATTGACTGAGTGATGTTGGTCCAAATAATCTTTCTAATATTTGCCAAGGGCTTGTCAAATGTAAGGTATTTTTCTAATGATTTTACCTTGTTTTCTAGTCCTTTAATTTCCCTTGTCTTTTCTGCAAAATTTATCTTTGAGAGATCATACCTCTGTTCTAAGGTAACGTATTGTTCTTTTACCTTTTTTAGCTATAAAACTTGGAGTTTCATCTCTTCCATTGATTTTATTAGCTCCTCTGTGCTCAAATTTGAAGTATTCTCCTGTGCTATTCCTGCTATTCCTGCTATTGTTGTACCTGTGACCACCTCTGTTGTGGCTACTGGAATGTTTGGTGCCAGAGCTGTTCCAAGGGTTGAAGGGACTGCAGTTGAGACTACTGGTATCACATTGAGAGGCTGAGAGGTCGACTCTCCCTGCTTGTCCTTCAATGATTTTTCTAGTTCTTGCTCAGTCTTGTTTAGTCTTTCCTTAAGTTTTAAGACTAAATCCATTAGCTCTTCTTCAGACTTTTTCTTTATGATCTCAGCAATCTGTGGATGCCTTGAAGGAGGCAGCTTTAGCTACTTCCTTAAGGTAGCAATATATTCATCTTTCTTTTTTATTAAGGCTTCTGCAGCCTTCACATCTTTCGGATCATGACCCAGCCCAATGATCAATTCTTCTAAAGATTTTATTCTATTATCTTTAGCCTGTGAGGAGGCTTTCTCCAGCTGTAATTGGGTAGTTGTATTATTCAAAGAATTTTCGAGCCTTTGGGCCATCATGGCCTTACTAGTAAATGTAGAATAGATCATTTCTCCTGTTTGTTTATGCAACTCAATTTGGTCCAAGGGATGGATGTCCTTTGCCATGAGCTCAAAGTTGGTTCTGAATTAGTCTGTTGCTGATTGAAGTTGTTGCACTTTAGGTTTGAAATAACTCATTATCATTTTACCTTCCTTGATGTCATAGGTTAACATCAATCTGTTTTGATTAGTGGGAGCCATTTTCAAATATTGGTTGTAAACCTAGAGCCTTAATGGATCATTTCTGGCTTTTATTTCTATAAAATTCTTCTTGATATCTGAAGTGTCTTTCCCTGGTGGCCTAAAAGATGATACCTCTGCACTTTGTTGTCTCTCTAGCTCCTGTCTCTGTGAGCTAGTAGATGTCCCACCTACTGGGAAAGTTTGATGACTATCTACTCCTTTCCTTTGACTATCAGTAATCTCTTCAAAAAATTCCTCCTCTAAAAGGGGATTTAGCCTATGCCTTCTTGATCCAGGTGGATATTGATGGCCACCTGCCAATTCCACCTGGACCCCCACCATTGTCTTTCTCAGCATTTTCAGTTTCCTTAATTGTAGCACAACTTACTATTTTTAGCAGTTTTTCGGGTCCTGAACTTCCGGAGCCGTTTTGAGGCCCTAAACGACGTTTTTTGGGGAATCCGGGGGCAACACGAGTCCATGGAATGGACTGTGTTGCCCATTCCAACAATGATAGTGCTCGGATAGATCTTTCTAATGAGCTATTGTACACGTCAAATGGAGATCATATGCCAAAGTTACGACCCCGGGAAGTTGATGTACCAACTTACCCCCAAACGGGGCCCACAGTTTGGCGTTTCATCTCCTAGGGTTAGGTTTTGGAATGATAAGGGTTTTTCCATTGTTTCTCAACAATAAATAGGCCTCATTGTAACACAGTTCAGAGGCATGTAGCCATCACATCTCTTCTCAGAGATAAGCTACCATCGCCCTAGCTAGTTGATTTCCATTTCTGTTTGTAAGCATATTTCAGTATTTTCCATTAATGAAATGAAGTATTATTTCCACTGCATCTTTGTGTATATGGTTATCTCTGTAATTTGTTCCGTTCCTGTTTAAATCCGGATCAGTGGTATCAGAGCGGTCTGCTTTTTCTCTGTTTTTCTTTGCATGTCCCCAACAAGGTCGGGATATAAGGAGTTAGGGCTTGAACTGGTTGAACCTTTGCAAGACCAGCCTCGCAAATCCCGACGGCCTCCCATGGCGGACGAGAAGAAAGACGAGGGGGCAGGAGATCCCATCAAAATCTTGCTCGAAGAAGCGTTTGAGCGACAACGGAACGCGATGATGGACAACTTTGCGCAGATCCTTCAGCGGCTACCCAGAAGCGGCGCATCGGCTTCCAGCAGCTCCTCTGGAAACGCCACACCCTTTAAGGTACAAGTTAATTTTGAAATCCCCATATTCGAGGGTCAGATAGACGCCGATGCTGTAGATAAATGGTTAAATCTGCTAGAGGGTTATTTTTCTGTTCATGAATTTTCGAGTCGGGAAAAGATTGTTTTTACTCTACTCAAAGCAGCCCCCCACGTCAAGGACTGGTGGGAAACCTACTGCGAGCAGAAGGATGAAAGTACTGGCTCACTATTTTCAGCCGCACCCACCTGGGATTCATTCCGGGATGCCATCAAGGAGCAGTACTACCCTGTCGGAAGCTATGAGGATGAATACATAAAGTGGACCACGCTGCGGCAGGGAAGGGACCAAGACGTGCCGGAGTTCACCAATCTTTTCCATACCCTTCGCACAAAGTTGGGTATCAAGGATTCAGAGCAACATTTGATACTCAAATACCGTGGCTGCCTGCACAAGTACATCCAGGAAGAAATACAGTTCCTAAACATCCCCTCGCTCGGCGCAGCATACCGGTATGCCGTCAAGGTCGAGCAGAAGTTTAAACAAAAGAAGCGAGACTTTGGATCTGCGAATCCAAAGCAGGGGAAAGGTGCCCCTAAACCACAGAACAAAGGACAAAGCCAAGGCGGGACAACCCAAGACAACCAGCCGAAGCTGCAAGCAAAGAGCAACGCCGCGAAGCCGAGAAAGGACACTGGAAAATGGTGCGAGTTCCATAAGAGCTCCACTCACAACACAAGTGAGTGTCGGGCCAAGCAGTCACTGGTGGCTGAGCTAAAGGTTTCAGAATCAGATGCATGTTCCGACTCTGAGTCAGAACCCGATAAGGGGTATGAAAAAGGGAAGCAGATCATTGATGCGGATCCCAGCGCCACTGTTGCTACTGCAAAGATCCAGAAAAATGAACCCGAAGATCCAGAGGAGGAGGAGCCTCTCTTCCACTCCCAGATGTGGGTAAAGGGCTCCCCGATACAGTTCATTGTTGATAGCAGGAGTCAAAAGAACCTCATTTCGGCAGAGGTCGTGAAGCGGTTGGGCTTACCGACCACAGCACATCCACAACCATACACCATTGGGTGGCTTCACCAAGGGCGAGATCTTCGCGTGAGCCAGCAGTGTCGCCTTCCATACAACATCAAGCCCTTCACGGATGAGGTATTGTGTGACATTACTCCCCCTGAAGTTTGTGATGTATTACTAGGACAACCATACTTGTGGAAGCGACATGCTGTGTATGAATCAAGGCCCCGTGCTGTTATTATTACATTGGGAAATAAGTTGTTCAGGATACCAGAGGTAGCACCACCTGCCGCCATCTCTTTGATTACTGCAAAACAATGCAGTAAGATCATTTCCAAAACCAGGAAATTTGTTTTCCTGATGATACGCCCTCAAGGGAAGAAGAAGACAGTGGCCGCGGCCTCCAAACGGGGTCCCTCTGCATGGCGGCTACAGATGGACAAGATTGTGGAGGAGTACGAAGACATCTTCACCTCCCCGACAGGGGTTCCTCTGCACTGTCAAGTCAAGCACTCCATCGATCTGACCCCAGGTGCGCCGCTACCCAATGGACCAATTTATCGGTGCTCCATTCTGGAGAACAATGAAATCAAGAGGCAGATTCAGGAGCTCCTGCAGAAAGGTCACATCCGTCCGAGTTCTTCGCCCTGTGGGAGCCCGATAGTGTTGGTACAGAAGAAGGATGGGACGTGGAGACTCTGTATTGACTATCGGGCGCTGAACAAGATCACTGTCCGTAATAGGTACCCGATCCCGCGGATTGATGACCTCCTAGACCAACTAAAGGGGGTGAAATATTTCAGCAAGATCGATCTGAAGTCAGGATATCACCAGGTACCAATTGAACCCTCAGATGTGTGGAAGACTGCCTTCAAATCCAAGGAGGGCCTCTTCGAATGGTTGGTCATGCCTTTCGGATTGACGAATGCTCCTGCAACCTTTATGAGGCTAATGGATGACATCTTGCGGCCATTCACCAACTCCTTTGTAGTAGTATACTTGGATGACATTCTGATCTTCAGCCAGAGTTGGGAAGAGCACCTCCACCACATCCGACAGGTTCTCCAAACACTGCGGCAACACAAGCTATGTGCCAATTTGGAGAAATGCACTTTTGGCATGACCGAGGTTCAGTATCTGGGATACATCATTGATGAACAGGGGGTGCATGTTGATCCAGCCAAGGTCCAAGTCATTCGGGATTGGCCCTCTCCAACCACTCTAACAGAGCTCCGCAGCTTTCTAGGTCTTGCCAACTTCTACCGCAGGTTTGTGTTGGGATTTTCTCATATTTCTTGGCCCTTGAGTCAAGTCACCAAGGGCGGGGCGAAAGCAAAATTCTTTTGGTCTGAATCTCAACAGAAGGCATTCAGGGAGTTGAAGGATCGCCTCTGCACGGCACCAGTGCTCGCGTTACCAGATTTACAACAACCATTTGAGGTCGAGACAGATGCCTCTGACTATGCTATTGGGGCAGTCCTTACTCAACATGGACATCCAGTGGCATATCACAGTGAAACACTTTCAGACACAGTCCGGAAGTACCCCACTTATGATAAAGAGATGTATTCCATTGTACAGGCCTGCCGACAATGGAAGCATTACATTTTGGGGAAGGAAACGGTCATCCACACAGACCACCGACCTCTGCAGTTCATACAGACCCAAGGGAAATTGCAGAATGATCGCCATCAGAAGTGGTCTACATACCTGCAACAGTTTCACTTGAATATCAAGTATAAAAAGGGCAGCACCAATAATGTTGCAGATTGCCTCAGTCGACCACCGATCATGGCGCTAACCACCGTGCTCAACTCTTGCGGGCACGAGACTTCTGATTGGCCACTTCTCTACAAAAGCGACCCAGAATTCGGCCACACATACCAGACACTCTTGGAGGGTCGGCAGGTTGCAGATTTTCACCTCCAGGATGGCCTGTTATGCCACCTCGGTCACCTTTGTGTTCCTTCAAGCGAGCGTGCCAAGATGATTTGGGAAGCACACTACAGTCGGGCTGCTGGGCATTTCGGGGTCGAGAAAACAGTGGCAGTACTGCAAAACTATTTCTATTGGCCGAATCTTCGACAGGATGTTGGGAAGTACATCCGATCATGTACTGCCTGTGCCATTGCCAAACCGACCATTAAGAAGCAAGGCCTCTATACCCCGTTGCCTACCCCTAGTCGACCTTGGGAATCCATCTCCATGGATTACATGTTAGGCCTTCCTTCCACTAAGCATGGAAATGACTGTGTTTTTGTGGTCATCGACAGGTTCTCAAAGATGGCCATTATGATGGCCTGCAAGAAGAATATCACAGCAGAAGCCACTGCTAAACTCTTCTTTGAACGAGTGTGGGTGCACTTTGGGATCCCACAGTCTATCATCTCAGATCGGGACAGTCGGTTTCTCAGCACCTTTTGGTCCAGTCTCTGGTCAATGTTGGACACCAAACTCACGAAGTCCACAGCCTTCCATCCTCAAACTGATGGCCAGACAAAGGTTGTCAATAGGATGATTGTGCACATTCTGCGCATGTATAACTCAAAGCATCCACGCACATGGGACGAGAGCCTCCCCTACGTTCAGCACAGCTACAACCGAGCTCTTCACAGCTCCACTGGCCATAGCCCTTTTCAGGTGGGTTTGGGATTCCAGCCACTATGCCCCATTGATGTGGCCATGCCACTTGCAGCTACTCACATGAATTCATCTCATGTCCAGTCCGAAACAGATAAGGCCACCAGCTTCATTGAGCGCATCCAACATATTCGCCAGCAGGTCCATGACATTCTTGAGAAATCAAATGCCAAGTACAAGCAGCGACATGATCAACATCGGGTGCCACACAAGTTTCAGGTGGGCGACAAAGTCTGGTTGCATTTGCAAAAGGAACGCCTTACTGGAGCCTATCGGAAATTGAGACCACTCCGATATGGTCCTTACACCATTACTAAGGCTATGGGAGACAATGCATTTGAGCTCAGCATTCCCCCATTCCTTGGCCTGCACCCAGTATTCAATGTGGACCGCCTTCGGCCATACTTTCCATCATTGCTAGACACATCCGACATTGCAGAACAGCTCAAACCCACAGAACTAAATCCAGATTGCATGGAACAAGCTGAAACTGATCGGATCATGGACACACAGATCAAGAACACTCGCCAACAGAATATCCAACTGTATCGAGTTGTCAAAGCAGGCCAACTCCTTCAGCAGGGCAAGTGGCTCACCAGGGAACAAGTTCAGCAGAAGTTTCCTCATCTCATGGAGGAGCTCAACGCAATGGGGACCATTGCTTCCTAAGGGGGGAGGAATGATCCAGGTGGATATTGGTGGCCACCTACCAAGTCCACCTGGACCCCCACCATTGTCTTTCTCAGCATTTTCAGTTTCCTTAATTGTAGCACAACTTACTATTTTTAGCAGTTTTTCGGGTCCTGAACTTCCGGAGCCGTTTTGAGGCCCTAAACAACGTTTTTTGGGGAATCCGGGGGCAACACGAGTCCATAGAATGGACTGGTGTTTCCCATTCCAACAATGATAGTGCTCGGATAGATCTTTCTAATGAGCTATTTTACGCGTCAAACGGAGATCATATGCCAAAGTTACGACCCCGGGAAGTTGATGTACCAACTTACCCCCAAACGGGGCCCACAGTTTGGCGTTTCATCTCCTAGGGTTAGATTTTGGAATGATAAGGGTTTTTCCATTGTTTCTCAACAATAAATAGGCCTTCGAGCCTCATTGTAACACAGTTCAGAGGCATGTAGCCATCACATCTCTTCTCAGAGATAAGCTACCATCGCCTTAGCTAGTTTATTTCCATTTCTGTTTGTAAGCATATTTCAGTATTTTCCATTAATGAAATGAAGTATTATTTCCGCTGCATCTTTGTGTATATGGTTATCTCTGTAATTTGTTGCGTTCCTGTTTAAATCCGGATCACTTCTAGCACCAGGCTGTTCTGAGGGTCCATTGGCAGGGGTAGCTACTTCCCTGTCTCTCTTTTTATTCTTTTCCTCATTAAGAGGAGTCTGCAAGATTGGAGGTTCTCCCACATTGCTCTGAGTTGGAGGAGTTTGGATTTGGACCTGTTCCTTAGAAGTTTCAAGCTGTTTAGACATTGTAGATTGCTCTATGGCCTGAGTACTAGTCTCTGGCTCCTTTACCTTGGATGTTCCTGTGAATGGTGTGCTAGTATCCTGTGAATGCTGCTGAGAGGTTTCAGCTATAGAGGCACTAATCCTTGACATTTGAGACGATTCAAATCATACCTACCCAAAAGAATCTAAGTCAAGAGTCTTTTCAAGATCTCTCATTACATTTTCAATGTTGACTTGTTCACTGTTAGTAGTTACTAAGGTTCCTTCTCTCCATTCATCCATGTTAGCAAACTGTTCAATTTCTGGGATTCTATGATGTATATATGGAGACAACCTATTCTTCATTCTTCTATCGCAGATAAAGCCATGTGGGTCATATGGGGCCCAACCAATTTTTTTTTGTAATCTAACGTAGTTTTCTAGAATTTTCTCTGCTACATCCCCTGCTTCTCTACTATTGCAAATGAAAGGACCTATTTGATGTTTGATCCTGAGTTGTGCTTTCTTTTTGGCTTTGGTAAAATGGATCAAATCTGAATTACACATTTGCCTATAGTATTCCAATGCAAACTATCACATTGGAACATATTTTGGTAATTTGAAGGGGGCAAGTTCACACCCATACATCCTGATTTCTGTAAAGTTCTAGTATAAATACCAATCACCCACTTTATACTGCTTGGAAAGTTGAAGGATCTTTTTAATGTCACCACTGATCCTGGGAGGGGAAACCCCTATTAATGAGGTGGTTGCTGGATGAACAAATTGATCAACGAATTCATTATAGGAGTAAGCGGTTTCAAAGGAAGCATGGAAGACTGCAGACCAGAAGATTACAAACCTTGGATTGCCTTTGGTGTCAAGTTTCAGGACTAGGAACGAGAAATTGTCTGATTGATAATAGAGCATGAGATGGTATATAAACGTAGTATACTTGAAAACTCTTTCATTTTCCAGTCTCATGAACTGGTCATGAATCTTGTCAGAAATGTAGGAGGCAAGGTCATATTTGATAACAGGGGGCTGTCCAAGAGTAAAAATTGACAACAATACTAGGGTTAACTCATCAACAAATTCACTAGTATTGAAACCCATTACTTATGATATCATGTCGATTATGAATTTTCCCATATCTATGAAGAAAGTTTGGAGATAAGGGGGAGGGCCATTAGGCTGATGTTTTGGTGACATGAAAATTTGACAGAGGTGGTTGAGTTCATCTTGGGACAATTTAGTTGATTTCTCAAGCAAATCTCCCATGGAGAGGGGAGTCAAGGCTTGACTGGAATGAAATTGTGACATTTCATTGATTGACTTGGCAGTTATATGAGAAATAACTGTTTGGCTCAGGGACATGACTGCTCGACGATTAGGGTCATAATTGGCATGGCAATGATGAATTATTTTTGGGAAAACATGAACTGTGGGTAGAAAATACATAGGAAGGTTGGATTCCCACAGTCCTAGGATATCAGAGCCATTTAGGTAGTCATCTCTCCTTTGGCAAAAGACTTTGAGATGATTTTTATCAATGGTTAAGTCTTTTATCTGGAAGTCTTTATCCGAAAGAGGCAGATAGTCTAAATCCTTATGAGGAGCATTCATGGGTGTAACATTCAAAGCCACAGGGGTTTCCATTTTTGGTTCCGGTGGATTTAGAAAATTAATTTTAGGTTTTCTTTGAAAAATGGGCAAAATAAAAGGTCTGGGAACTTATATGATGAAACAAAGACTGAATTATAACAAATTTTGGTCTTTTCTCTGGAATTTATAGTGTAAAATGAGAAATTGTAGGGTTTCTGCGGAAATTGGATAAATACCTGTGTTTGGGGAATGAGCAGTGAAATTTAGGTACTGGTTGTGGCTAATAGGCTCTGGGCTATGTCGGCTGCAAGTTTTTGAGCAAGTTGGCGGTTGAAAACCTCGGATGGTTGACCTCGACGTTCTTTGCATGGGAGTAGAGGTTTATGGTACAAAACAATGAAAACGACATTTGTTTGTTTTATTTACAAAGTCAAGGGTTGGCGGGGGTTTTTGGTTTTCGGGCGGATGATGTCAGCAGGGAGTGAAGTGACGTTTTTTTCGTATGCGGGAAAGCGGTAAGCGGTTTCATATCGCACCACTTTTGGGGATGGGTGGTAATTAGCCAGGAGCAAGCGATTCCATAGATTTTGTGACACGTGGTGGAGGCGCTGTGTGAAAACCACTTTGTGATCGCGCGCTAACATGTGGTCACAAAGGGGTGCGCGATATCGATGATAGCCATTGGATGTGGGAGGTGTGATTGGATGACTGACAGGAGGCGCGATGCGATGGGATTTAACAATGGCGGGCCCAACACAATTAAGGTTTAATTAATTATATCGGGGGTGGTATGATAGGTCGGGGAGGTTCTTAATTAACCATGAGGGTTAATTAATCCATTATTAATGTAGCGGGGGATTAGGGCTATTAACTAGTTACATGTTAACTAGTTAATCTCGGTTAAAATGTATTTATGGTTATAACTTAACCAAAGGGGTGATATATATATATATATAGAAATTTGGGATTTTCAATAGTTTAAATAATACGGGACTGGGTGAATTTTTATGCGGGAGTTATATAATATAATTTAATAGTTAATATGGTAGTGTAATGAAAAAGTGCCAAGTAAAAAACATTAGAATTGTGTATCTAACTTAGGCTTGAATGAAGAAAGGGTTTCTATGGGGTAGTGTGTAATTTTCCTAAGTAAAATAGGATTTGACTTAGGAAAAGACTTATGAAAGTAAATGAATGACTTATGGATGGTTTTAAGTACTTAGGCTTTTCTAAACTATTGGGCCAAGGGTCCGGTCACTCCAGAAGTCAGAGAAATGATCTGAGCCCCTCTAATTTTAGAAAATGCCTTAGTACTTAGGAGGAATTAGTGAAAACTTAGGGAAAGATGAGAAGGGGTTAATTATTTGACCTTGATTTGCTTTGAAATGTTTTCAGTGTAATGTTTGCTTTGTACTTGTGATGAAAGTAAAATATTAACACATTTAGATTCATCATTCATCACATGTAATTCTGCAACATCATCTACCTACCCTACCTACTTTAACCTAACATTTTTTCTTCTTTATTTGGGTGCACTTAGACTAGCAAACCCTTATCAAATTTTCTTTTCATTTACATGCAAATATTTATCTAAGTCTAGCCTTATTACATCCAAGGGTTCAGATTAAACTGTTGAGCTCCTTTTATTCACTCTATCTACCTACTCATCTGCCAAGATTAAACAGTTTTGTCAGATTTTATTCTCTGTCTCTAAAACATAAAATTCAAATATGAACTAGCCAAGCTTAAGCTGTTTGACTGTCCATCAATTGTGGCATAAGTTAACAAACTGCACACAATTGTTTATTATACAAGAGTAACAAGTAGTGGCATTTAGGCTTGCACACTTTCCTTGGTCTTTATTTTGATGGGGTTCATTTTCTTTCACTTTTTTTTGACCATATTATTCTTTTTACCCTTTGATTTTTCTTTTAGGGTATACCTTCTTTACATTTTTTAAAATTTTTTGATTTTTTGAAAATATGGAAAACCTTTGGAACAAGGAAAGGTATGAACATATTACATAGCTTATCAAGTCAAGCATGATATATGACACCTATTGGTATAGGAGTATAACACTGGCTCCACTTGGGGATGGCTTTTCCTGGTGGAAAGTCAAGAACAGTAGGTCAGATGGCCTCTGAATGATTTTGATTGTACTATGAAATCTTCTTCTGCTTGTTGCTTTATTGTATGTATGAGAGTGACACTTTTGAAGCTTAGGGCCTTCTCTTCAGGCCTCAATTCCAACAATTTACTATCCAATCAAAACTGTAATAGTAAGAAGGATATAGTATATACATGTTAACAATCAAGATAACCTTAATAAGTAGGATCAAAGTAATGTTTCAACATCCGAACATTGACTGGTCCTTCTTCTACTTTTGTGCCATCCAAGTTTTTTAGAAAAAATGTATTGTTTCCTTGTAGGGCATAGATAATATAAGGTCCTTTCCATAGGAAGTCAAACTTCCCATGTTTCCCCTTATCCTCTCTTCTAGAATCCCATCTTAACACTTTGTCTCCAAGGTAGAAATCATCTGCCTTGGTCCTTTTGTCAAATATCTTCTTGAGTTTCTCATGTAACACTTGGGATCTTTGGTACACCTCCTCTCTGGTCTGTTGTAAATTGATGGTCTGGTTTATCCTTCTTTGAATGTCATTAGGTTCCACCTGAGCTTCTTGGAGTAATTTTGTTACAGGGACTCCTAATGATGAAGGAAATACAGCCTCCATGCCATAAACTAACTCATAAGGACTGGTGCCAATGCATTTTTTCATTGTAAGTCTGTCTACCCATAGTGCATTTATCAGTTTCTTGTGCCAATTTTTCTTATTCTCCTCCAACATTTTTTTAATGATATTAATGAGGCTCTCATTGGAAGACTCAGCTAGTCCATTCCCTTGAGGGTAATAGGCTGTGGAATGGCCTAAGGTAATGTGGTACTTGTTACAAAAACTGATCATCCTCTTTGATTTGAAAGCAACAGCATTATCAGTTATGATTTTATCAGGGCAGCCAAATCTAGACAGTATGTTGGTTTCTAGAAATCCTACGATCATTGTATCATTGGCTTGTCTGGAGGGGTTGGCCTCTATCCATTTGGTGAAATAGTCTGTGTCAGTGATAATCCATTTGTGTTGGCCAAAGGACGGAGGATGGATTTCTCCAATGAAGTTGAGGCCCCATTGTTAGAAGGCTTTTTCAATGGAAATTGGTTTAAGAGGTAAAGGTAACAACTTTCTCTTTCCTTTAAAAATTTGACATTTATGGCAAGCAGTGACAAATTTCTTTACATCAGTGAACAAGGTTGGCCAATAGAATCCAGCCCTTAAGATCTTGTCTGCAATTTATTTCCAATAATGGTGTCCACCACAGTCTCCTGCATGAAATTCTTGGAGAACCTTGTCAGCTTCTTCTTTTAGTAAACAATTCAATAAAATTCCTTCATGATTTTTCCAAAAAAGAGCATTATCTAAAATACAAAATGTTGAAGCTTTCATCTTTAAAAACCTTTTCTTTGTTCTGGATAACCCTGGACGAGCCTGCAGGTTTAGTAATACATAAATTACATCATCATACCAAGGTGAATCTAAGAAGGCCTGGTTGATTTGTGGAATCACCATCTCCTGTTCGTTATCCAGTTCATTTATGTCTAGGGCTTGACAATTGGTTTCTGTCATGAGTTTGGCCAATCCCTGTCCTTTTATTAGCTTTGTAGGTTTTATTTCAATATCATATTCTAATATGGTAGCAATCCATTTACCTCTTTTGCCCTCAATTCCATCCTGAGTTAGGATGTCTTTGACAACAACATTTGGTACATAGGCTATCACATGAGAGTATAATATATAGACTCTGAAGTCTTTAATGGCTTTCACAAGTGCAAAAGCTTGTTTCTCCATGATTTTGTATTTTAATGATGCATCTCTTAGTTCTTTACTAAAAAAGGCTATAGGTTTCTCACTGTTATCAGGAAAATTAGTGTCCATTAAGAGCTGCTAGTCCCACTAATATGGGTAGTTATCTTAGAAACAAAAAAATTAAAGTTACTTATGTTTTCCTTTATGAGAGATAGATGAGAGAGAAGTAGAGAGCACCAACCTCAGTTTCGATAGTCTCCTTGCTTGTTTCCTCTCACCTTTGATGAAGCTTTCGCTACTCTTTTCTCGCTTGTCCCACTTCAAAGAACACCTATAGAGTCAAGGCAACAAAATACCATCGAAGCGTAGAGATCTATAACCATAAATAATGTAGGATCAGATGTACATTAACCATATCGATGCATACATAAACAAGATTCAGAGATATTGAAGCATATGGAGGAAAACTCAAATAGCTTTATTGATAGAAGTAGTAGAAGAGAGGATTACAACTAGGCTGTCTGATCCAGCATCATCCTCCCAGCATGAAAGCCCTCTTCACCTCATACAAAGCAAGATCACCCAACAATGTCTTCAAAGAGAAACCAACAACACTTCCTTTCAAATTACAAAATTCTAGCCTTTGGATCTCTTGGATGAGGGATCCATATATAGATGTTTTTAGGAGGGTGAGTTAGCTTTTGGGATTTTGATAGTGTCATTTCACTGATAGTTCTTGGTTCCACTTGGAGATTTTAGATCTCTTACTCATCCCTGGGAAAACTCAGAGAGGCAAGTGTCATATGAGCAGTTTCTAGAAGATTCTCTGGGTTTCCACCTAGCACATTGCTTCTGCCATTTGTCTGCTCTCACTCATCGCACCCTACAGAAGGGCTTTCCAGTATGCATCGCACCCCCCATGTGTAATAGGTGAGATGCATCGCACCCTATGCATGGAGCAGTCTGTATGGTCCTGTTTTGACCAGTTCTGAGTAGTTTTTCATGGAGAACTTCTGGGAGATGATGTAATCAGCTGACCTTGTTCCTTTAGGGTATGAAACAAAACTTTTAGGGGTTTAGAAGCCCTTGGTTTATGGACATATGTGATTTTGGTTGCAGTTCCCAAATATGTCTATAACAGTTGCCCCCTAAAGCATGAGGTCGTAAATCCTTTTGATGTCGGGTGAAATGCTTTATAATGAGGATCCGAGGTTTTTCAAACTGGAAGGTGACCTGTAATAAGATACAACACAATACATTATCTTCATAATATTTTCATGATCTAGCTGAGGTGGGCATTCCCATGCTCAGCTTTATAAATTCATACTCATGTACATAAGACAGACAATCGTCTGTGTGGCAAACTGATGATTCTGGTAGAGCCATCATCCTTTAGTTTGGATGATTATCTATGTAGCTGTGCTGTACATTTGATGTCTTTATTTTCTTGAATATATCATAGCTCGGATGGATGAAACTAGATCCGAGGTCTTCAAACTCATTCAATCTTTGCCCGAAGTACAAGTCGATCCATGTGAAAAGATGTTCTAATGTCAAACATGGAAAGACATCGCCTAATTACCAGCCAATGATGTGAGCTATTAACAGGCACGAGAGGCATCATCGATAATGATGATGACCCTCAAGGTACTGCAGTACAATTCATGTGGTGTGAATACATGAGTTGATGTCGAACACCACGTAAAATATTTCGGTCGAAGGCCATTGATGTAAACATGTCGCTGAAAGTAAGAAACTTGCCATTGAGGCATGTAAGCTTCAAAGTACTGAAAGGGTTGTTCCTAAGTCGACTTCTTGGATAATGAGCTGATGTCAACAAGAAGTGACCCGTTGTAGGAGGACCTTAATGAATCCCACATCTACGACATGGAATAGAGCAACTGATTTTTGTGGAGGTGAAAACGATCTGATAATATAAGGTTCAAGGTGGCGGTCATGAAAATCGGAGAGTGAAGGTATTGTAGCGGATGAGACGTTGGCTAGGTTGGTGAATTCTCTGAGCGACTTCTCTTGAACATACCGGTGACACTAAAATGGATTGGTATCGTTAACCCCAAGGTGGATGGTGGACCAATGGTGATGTGACCGGTGAACGGAATAACCCAACCCGACTCAATCATGGTGATGGAGTGAAAGTGTCATGTTCAAGAGCGACCTACTACCAATGAAGCTATTCAAGTTTTCTTCCCTTTTCCCCAGCCATTGCTGACCAGTACCTCTTTATTTTTGTCAAGCTTGAGGAGGATAACATATGATTGTTCTATAATTTTCCCTTCGGGCAAACCTGTCACTATGTTTTAACGAGCCTAGCGACAGTGAAACTCACTCTTGTCTGCATGGAAAAGTTTGTCGCTATAGTTTTAACGAGTTTAATGACAAATATAACTCGTTCCTTTTCAATTTTAGAGAGTCTAAAAAGGGATGAAAAGGAAACTCCACTGGTCCTTTTTCATAATGCAATCCCTTAAGTCTGAAAAAGTATAAAATAATACGAAAGGGATGACTTTTCAATAGTTTTAACGAGCCGAACAAGACAAGCGCTCGATCTTTTTCTGTAATAATCCCTTAGGTCCAAAAAGATTAAAATATAGAGGAGGGATGGCACTTCCAATCGCTTTAATGAGCTAGAGAGGCCAATTGCTTGGCAATCTTTTCATATTTTATGAGTCAGATGAAAAGACCTTAAAGGAGGCTCGTTTTTTGAGGAACGAGTGATGTTTTTGGATAGCAACTAGTTCCAGGTAATGTTTGGAACTTTTCAATCACGACAGTGTAAAGAAGGTGGCTAATAGAATCACTTGTCGCAGTTGTTCCTCAAAAGGGTAAACAATCAAATGGAGGCGTATGATTGGCTAAAAAAGAGTGGAGGTGATGGTAAGAACACAACCAAGGTTCAAAAGCTGATAATTATACGATCGCAATGGTTATTTACTAAAGGTGGGTTCATTTTTTAATGAGCTTAAACTCGGGTGGAACATATGCTCATTGCTAGGTTTATTTTTTAACGAGATTGAACTTCGCGTAAAACTGGTCGTGGTGAGGTTTATTTTTTAACGAGCTTGAACTTTGCGTAAAATTGCTTACCATTTCATTCAAATTTGGGATTTTTAGAGCTCTAGAGGTGTTTTCCCCTTTGATTTTCACCAGCTGATTCTGGGAGATTCTGTGGACTATTTTTGGCGCCATCTAGACTAGGTAGGAGCTAACCCTAAGCTCTTCAATTGCATTCTTTACTTTTCTGATTTTGAGCATGTTTTCCTGTTCTTCTGGGCCTCTAGGGTTTGAACAATTCGTTCTCTCCCCATCACACCCAATGTACATCGAAAGGTGTGATGCATATTGAGCTGGCCATTGGCTAGTCAGGATTCATCTCACCTAGTACACAGTTGGCATGCGATGGGCACAAGAAGGAAAGTTTATGCACTGTTTTTCATGGAAATTTTTCCTGTTTTTTCCTGAATTGGGATCCTAATTCTTCTCTTGTTTGTTTTTCAGAGATTCATTGGATCAAGATGGTTGTTACATGGCATGAACGTGAGCATGAAGAAGAGGACATGGTTGCTTTACATGATCCGGGTACGGTGACTGCTTTGCGGAACTGTGGTTTACTCAAATTCTTCCGCATATCCAACATGAGGCAACAAATCAATTTGTTGCAATATTTCCTCGATGCATGGGATCCTACTGACCAAGTGTTCCAGATTCGAGGTAAATCCATCCCTTTTATAGTTGAGGATATCTACTTCTTGACTGGTTTATCGAGGCGCGGTGACCCTCTCTCACTATCAGGATCCGCCCGTGGAGGTGAATCCGTGAGGGATTATATTCGCCGATTCTGTAGAGATGGATCTCAGCCGAGTAGGGACGACAAGATCAGTATTCAAGATGTCACTGACCGGTCCTTGAGGACTATCTTATTCACCTTTGCTAGATTGGTTGGTAGTGTGGCTCTTCATTTGGCCAACAGGTCCTATATGCAGTATGCTCTGGAATGCCTTGAACCAAAGGTATTCAACTGGTGTGATGCAGTACTCCCAGTTATAAAAGAACAACTCACCAAGGTGAAGAACGGAAGATCTAATAACTTTGGTTATGGTTCTATTCTAACCAATTTTTCCTTGGAGAAGATCCCACTGATGCAGCTATAGTACATTTCACTTGGACCGCCAGTCCCTACTGAACCACGGATGTAGAGATGGGTCGATCTTATGGCCAGACATGCTGGTCAGTCACTGATTTCATTCTTTGATGCCTTCTTTGAGTGGTTTGACTGTCAAGAGATGGTCTTTGCTGAGTATCCATATGCTGGGATGGATTTTCAGGGTGAACCAGATTTGGTGTTGCCGGCCGGCGAGCAGTGGGGTGTTATAGGTAAATGTTCTGACCATATCCCTGTTTATTGTTTTTATAATGTTCTTATGTCTTTTAAATGTTATCAATACTAATCAAACTCATATATTCATGCAAATATTGGACCCGTGAGACCAACAGTGCAGCCGAGGGTAGCAGTTGTGTCATGCGGAAAGAGTCAATTTTGCGGACAAAACTGACCTCCCTAGAAGCTAAGGCTTTCTAGTGACAAACAAGACAATTAAGCACTATCTTTCCCTAAATATGCATTTAGAATACAAGCAATCAGGTGTTTAAAACATACCTTTAGTCCAACGCTGTTTGTAGCAGTCCAGCCTCTCCGATCCGGATGAGCTCCTCCTTCTCTTTGAAACCTGCATTCACTAACAAGCAAACGATTACATAGCACCTGAATAACTCATAAAATAAAACATATTCATCATAAAGACCAAGGAGTATATGAAACAAATTATATATAACAACTTGTTGAGAAAAATGAACTTAATTGTATTAAGTGGAAACAAAAGAAACCATTACAACCAGTGCCTTGGTGTTGTGCAGGTCCCTCCCAGGGTCCAGCAAGAGTTCTCCTTTACTTTGATCAGCTCACCCACCTCCAAATGAAGCTAAGAAAGGATGGGAATCTCTCCTCTCAAGCTCTATAAGGGAGTCCTAATTTCAGTAGCATCTACCCTTAGGAATGTTCAGCTTTCAATCTCCCCTCCTTCTGGCCCAATGCCTGTATTTATAATGCTTTGGAGGAAGTTAATCAGGTCCACCATCAATGGGATAAGCCCCTCTTTGAATGGGATAGCTCCCCTCTTGATGGGATAAGTTCCTCTTTCATAGGGATACATGAACCATCTGGAGGTGCTCAATACACGTCAAACAAACTTCTAGAATGCTCTAGAATCGACCACAAGTAACTTTTTTGAAGTAAAACCCGCGCCTTTTCACCTTTACAGGAGTACGCACCCTCCCCTTTACAGACAAAGCGTACAAGTACGCAGGTAATGTGAACTTGGGGTGCGTACACGCAGTTAAGGTTAAGAGAAACTGCGTAACCAGAGTTAATTGACTTTTTAAGGACTTTCTCTCTTTCTTGGAGTTTGACATGAGGAGCAGAGGTATAAGACTTGCCAAGGAGGATAGTATGATAGTTGATGGAGCCATACTAACTGCAAATAGTCATGGTGACAAATTTTAGTGTAACAGATTGCCCCCTAAAGTGCAAAGCCTGTAGTAGATTAGGGTCTCATATCATCTAGGAAGGGTGAAGTACTTTATCATTTCAAGGATTATCTTGTGGAGAGCCCAGTCGGAACCTGCAAATATTCAACACAAAATACATATATAAGATCATATCATCGCTGAGGTAGGCATTCCCATACTCAGATTGAAAACTTTAACTAACAAACTAACTACTGCTCTGATACAGGAATGATTTCACAGTACATCATAACCATAGACTCATGTAGACACAGTATGGATGCAGCCATCTGCTTATGATTAGTCTACTGTATAATGAATACAAAACTCCTCGCAGCCTGGATGGTGGAAACTAGATCCAGGGTCTTCATTTCTACTTCCCGAAATGGTACGATTTTATCCATGCGAATAAATGAGTTGATGTCGAATATGGTAGAAACCACTTGATTACCAGTCGATGATGTAAACTATTAACAAGTGTGAGAGAGACCACCAGTGATGTCAATGGTTCTCAAAGTACCAAGTACAATCCATGAGATGTGAATGAATGTGTTGATGTCGAACATATCACGGAATCCTTCGATCGAAAGTCAATGATGTAAACTGTCGTCAAAGGCGAGAAACTTGCCATTGATGCATGCAGATTTCAAGGTACTGACGATTTCTAGGTCATCTTTCTAGATAATGTGCTGATGTCGATAGAAAGCGACCCATTGCAGGCAAGCCCACAACACGAAATCATAGATCAAGTTGAAGAAATGTAGCTGTAAGGACTGACTCAGGGATGGTCAAAATGGATGACGGGTATTTTGCAGATGAATGGTTTATTTGCAGTGACCTCTTGAACACATAACGACACGACAGATGGCTTGGTGACAATTGACCCAAAGTTAATACCCGGAACCGGTTTGAAGATTTTCAATGTGGTTTGATTAACTGTTAGGCAAAGGATTTCCCAACCCAGGTGAATGAAAAGTGTCATGTTCAAGAGTGGTGATAAGGTTTCTTCTGAGACAAAGGATAACAAATAGGTTCATTTTTCTCTCTTTTCCCCCACCATTTCTGGCAAGTACCTCTTTATTTTTTACAAACTTGAGGAGGATAACATATGCTTGATTATAAGCTCATCCTTCGGATGAGTCCAACTTAGTTTAGATTCGAACCCTAAGAAGGAGTGGTTCATTCCTGTTTGTAATCGAACAGGTCCTTTACTGTGAAATTTTAACGAGTCCAGTATAGGAGAAACTCGGCGTTTTTCAATTTTAGAGAGTATGAAAAACTTAAGAAGACTCCAGGGTTGAACTTTTTCGTAAATTTGTGTCTCCCAAGCCCGAAAAAGTATAAAATAATACTTTAGAGAACCGCTTGATCTTTTACGACCAAGGGGTACTTTCATAATTAGTGTCTTTGACCTGAAAAGTAAAAAGCGATCAAGGACACGTCGTTTTATTTCCAGTATCGAATTTGAAACGACAAAAATCCGGCAATCTTTTCCTGTTTTTACGGTCAGAAAAGGGCTATAAGGGGACCGTCTTTTAATTCCGTTTTAACGAGTGTAAAGAAATGCTCAGCAATCTTTTCATGTTTTAGGAGTCAGAAAAAGGCTTAAAAGATGACTCTGATGTTTTTGTTTGTGAAAAATGACAATTTTCCCTGAAAATCCTTTATCCTGCACAAAAACCAACACATTACTCATACCTGTTTAAAGATAGATAAAAATACTTTGAAAAATACCTTTTCACGGTGGAAAATAAACAAATTTAAGATTTATTTACTCAAAAACCCTATAAAAAGGGCTTTTACCATTTCATTTTTACCATTTTACTGTTGAGGAGAGAAAAACGGCTTTTGGCAAGAAACTTCCCGTGGACATTGCGGAGAATCCGACCGTCGAAATCGAATGCCGTCTCATCAGGTATTCTACAACATCCTCCTCTTCATTTCCATCCGTTTAGAATTTGTTTTTAGGCCCTATATTCATTTTTTGGAGGCTTTGGGGTTTTAAGGTCTACCTTTCAGGGTACGCAGGTGCTCCACTGGTGACCTGCGTACCCCGACATTTTCTCAGTTGGGAAAATGGCGGGCGTACGCACCTTGCCTTAAAGGAACCCGCGTACCCATGCTTTGTTCCTAAAGGCGGGGTGCGTACTCCGCGCAAATGGTTTACAAACCCCAAATTCTCCAAATTGGACCAAATTTTTTTGATTTTATGGATTCTAACAGATGTTTTTTGGTGTGTAGATTGCCCACCATGCTTGATTGGCGCGAAAGAGAACACGAAGATGTTGATTTGGCCGCCATTAGTCATCAACCGTCCATTGATGCTTTGAAGGCATGCGGCCTTTACAAATACTGGGCCATACCTAGCATGAGGGCCCAGGTGCGCTTTCTAGAGTGGCTGGTAGAGAGATGGAACGTCCAGGACCAGTGCTTTTACAGTGGAGGGCACCAGCTCGAGATAGAGCTCTCAGATATTTACTTTCTCACTGGTTTACCCAAGAGGGGCGAACACTTGACTCTGTCCGGGACTAGGCCAGGTGTCCAGTCCATTGCTAGTCTCCGACTAGAGTGGTGCAACATGCAGAACCAGGAGAAGGGGATAGAGATCAAAACTATATCCCACCCTGAACTTATGGTCATTGCTTTTACAGTTACCAGACTTTGCGGGGCTGCCTCTTTGCACATTGCCACTGGTTCCCAGATGCGGATGGCGATTGATTGCTATCGAGGCACCATTTTCAACTGGTGTGATGCTGTGTTGGCTAATGTAAAAAGCCAACTGACTAAAGCCAAAAACGGACAGCTGAAGACCTTTGGTTATGGGGCTTTAGTTGTGAGTTTTGCTTTAGAGAGGGTTCCGATGCTGATCCCACAGCATCTCACTGTTGAGGCTGGGCTTCCTCGAGAGCCTAAATTGACGCGATGGGTTGTGGTTATGGCCCGTCATCCTGACGAGGGCACGGAGGTTGTCCGATTTAGACCGGAGTACTTTCACTAGTTAGAGGACCAGGTCTTTTCGATACAGGATTTTCCTTATGCCAGAGTTGATTTTCGTGGAGATCCGGACATGGTTCTTCCACCGGGAGAACAATGGGATGACACAGGTAATTCATTTTTCACAAGTTTTTAAATTATCTATTTTTTTTGTTTTTTATATCGTCTCAAAACTAACAGTAATAATTTTTAAAATGCAGATGTAGGCCCACGTCGTCCAGCCAATCTCCAGCCTTTCGAGAGGAGACTACCAGTTGTGGCAGCGCCGGCCCCACAGGACGGGGCCACAGAGACCTTAGCTGAGTTGGAACAAGACCTAGAGCGTCTGACGGTAGATATACCAGAGACTACTATAGACGATATTCCTATCAGACTTCAACGCTATGTAGTCGCAGTCCCAGGACCTTTTAGGAGGTTCTTGTGTAGGGTAGCTCGTGCAGTGGTGTCGTATAGAGAGCATCACCAGTGATTGGATGGTCGTTTTTGTAGACACATGCGACATTTTGGTTTTTTGTACTTATCATTTTTGCCGATCATAAGGTGTTTTTCAACCTATGATCGAAGATGATGTATTTTTGACACACTCCTATCTATATATATCATTATTACCGGCTTATCTTGTTAAACATGTGTGATGAAATGTTTTTAAATTTACATGTATGATTATTGCAAATGTCTGTCTAACATTCGAGAAGCAATTGCATCTACTAATGTATTTAAAGACCTTGGAATATGCTAATACTCAATGTAATCAAATTCACGTTCCAAGAGACGCACTCTCAAAAATAACCTTAATAACACTGGATTTCTAATGGCATATACTCTATTAAGTTGTAATACAATGAGTTCAGAATCTAACCTCACTATCAAACTCCGAATCCCAAATGAGATAGATTCAGACAATAACTCAATCACTGCACTGTATTCTGCAATGTTGTTTGTTGTTTCACTGAGGCTCACCCCATGCATAGAAACTAACTCGTCAGAGGGTGAATAGATAACCCAAGCTGCGGAAGAGATATTCCGTGTACTACGACAAGCACCATCAACAAATCCAATGTATGTTTGGAGAGGCATCGACATCTGCAAACATCAAGGGTAAAACCAAGATAAGCAGAATAACGACGAAAAACACACTTTCTAAGCTAAGCACACTGTCTAAACTAATAAACATACCAGCTAGAAAGAAAAACCTAACCTAACTAAAATCTCCATACCCATCATTTAAGCATAATACCTCTTTAGGTAAAGTCGATTTCTGGGTTTACCCAAAGAGTCCCCGTCAAAATCTACCAGCTCATAGGCCCCTTTTGCTAGCTTTCGCTTGACAATGTAGGGCCCATGCCACATAGGAACGAATTTTCCAGCACCTAATTTATCGTTAGCTTGATCATATAACAGCACTAGGTCTCCTTCCGAAAAATTTCGAGGGGTCACATTTCGATCATACTGAGCTTTCATACGTTTTGCATGAGTCTCAATTGCCAATGCAACATCACATCGAGTCTCATCTAATTGAGCTAAGTATAATAAACGCTTATCCTCTTCGGAAGTAGCTGGAAGTAATTCGACGGCCATTTGAAGTGACGGGATTTTGCATTCAATGGGCAGCACAACTTCCAAACCATAAACTAGTTGGAAAGGAGTGAACCCTGTTGATGTTTTCACTGAGGTTTGGTACGCCCAAAGCGCGGAAAATAACATGTTGTGCCAATTCGACCGATGAATACCAATGATTCGTCGGATCGTGATAACTAAAACTTTGTTGATGGACTCAACCAGACCATTGGCTTGTGGATAATAAGGAGTTGAGCTATCGTGACGCAAACCAAGCTGGCCTGTAAGTTCTGTCATCATAACGTTTCGAAAATGGCGTCCATGGTTAGTGATTATCGCTTGTGGGACACCAAACCTAGCAATAATGTGATTGAATATGAAAATTGCAGCTATCTTGCCGTCTACCTCGAATGTAGGCATCGCCTCGGCCCACTTAGTAAAATAATCTACCGCAAGGATGATATACGCATGCCCCTCGGCCGAGTGAGGGTTACATGTAATAAAATCGATACCCCATTTGGCAAAAGGACCAACGGAAGTTATAGGCTGGAGAGGAGCAGGTGGTGCGTGCATCTTGTGATCAAACACTTGACAGTTGTGGCATTTCCGGACCGCAGTAATACAGTCTTTAAACAAAGACGGCCAGAAGTAGCTAGCGCGCAATATCTTTTGGGCTGTGGCATACCCAGACATGTGACCGCCACACGCTCCAGAGTGACAGTCATTTAGAACCCTTTCAGCTTCCTCATGAGTTAAACAACGTCGAAAAACCAAGTCCGCCCCACGGCGATAAAGAGTATCTCCAATAATTTTGTACTGTTGGGACTGGAATCGAATTTTTCGACGTTCCGACTTTGAAACTTCGGGCCGAAAGGATTGGGTCTGGAGATAGACGATGATATCCCCATACCACGGATCTAAAGTGCTGATGAGAAACAAAGATTCGTCCGCAATGGGTTCCTCTGCCACAGTTTCTGTGTCAGCATGCGGGAAGTCACACATTAACTCTGCAAAAACTAAGGATTTCTTAGACTTAGATTTCTCAAACTCCAAGTCGAACTCTTGCAGGATAACGATCCATTTAGAGTACTTGCCCCCTAGCAATTGTTTAGTCAAAATGTAGATCATAGGGTTGCAATCCGAAATGACTGTAGTTTTACGGAGTAGAATGTAGTGACGAAAACGTTGGACAGCTTGAACGGCTGCCAATGCCAATTTCTCCACATGTGAATATTTGAGCTCAGTTGGATTTAACGTCCGACTAAGGTAATATATCACATGTTCCGTTCCGAATTCGTCTTCCTGTACTAAGACCATTCCAATGGTGGAATGAGCGGCGGCGAGGTACAAAAAGTAATCCTGGTTGTAGTTGGGAGGATGCAGCAACGATGCATGGGTCAACGCGTGCTTAAGTGCATCAAAATATTTCTGAGCTATCTCATCCCAAGAGAATTGAGCGTTCTATTTCAACAACCGGGTAAAACCCTTTGTAATCTCGGCGTAGTTAGGAATGAATCGGCGTAAAAAGTTTGCTTTCCCCTGCAAACTTTGGAGTTGGCGAAGACTTGAAGGAGGAGGCAATTTGATGATAGCTTCTACCTTCGAGGGATCGATGCGAATGCCGGCTTTCGAAACTACAAATCCCAGCAATCGACCCACTTCTATACAGAAGACACATTTGTGTGGGTTCAACCAAATACGATAATGCCTACACCTCATGAAGATTGCTCGTAAATGGACAAGGTGATCAGCTCGACGTAATGAATGAGCGGGCAAATCATCGAGGTACGGTTGCACAATGTGTTTGATGTCATGAAACGCATAAGACATCGCCCTTTGAAAAGTGGCTCCGGCATTCTTAAGCCCAAAAGGTAATTTGCAATAAGCAAATGTTCCCCATGGACAAATGAAAGCCATTTTTGGTTGATCGGCAGGTAGAATATTGATTTGATTGTAACCGGAAAAACCGTCCATAAAGGAAAATATTTCACTGCCGGCACAATCGTCAATTATTTGATCGATATAGGGTGTTGGGTAGTTGTCCTTGGGACAAGCTCGATTAATATCCCTATAGTCGATGCATATTCTTATTGTTCCCTGTTTTTTGTTAACCGGAACAATATTTGATACCCAATCCGTTAACGGGATCGGATAAATGAAACCTGCTTTCAACAGCTTCTCAACTTCTGCTTTAATTGCAGCCGCTTTTCGTGGGTGAATCTGACGCAGACGTTGCTGGACGGGTTTAGCGTCCGGGTAAGTCTTGATCTCATGGACAACAATCGCGGGATCAATTCCTGGCATTTCCTCATAGGACCAGGCAAACATGTCACGGAATTCTTGAAATAGGGCCTTGTATGTCTGAATTTCATCATCTGAACACGAGGCACCTATATGAATGTGCTCAAAAATTCCGGGCTTGACTGAAATGTCAACGGGAATAGTGCGAGAAATGTTTCCCAAATTCAGCTCGGAATCAGGATGTTGCATTGGATTCTGAGCTTCTTTGACATATTCAGCTGTAAAGATTGATGAGAAATCGTTTTCAAAATGATCATCCTCAGGTAAAAACAAAGATCTGTGATGGAGATCTTCCCATGGTAAATCATCTACACACAGGACTTCACAAAGTTGCTCGTCAGATGACACAACTTCGGGAAATGCTATTAACTCCGAGGTTGACGTGAAAAGAGATTCCTAATGTACCACATTCATTTGGTCGATTTTGGTTGAACGCGGGTCGGTAAAAGACTGCACGGCTTCATAAGCAATTTCATATGGACTCAAAGGCATAGCATTACCAAATGAGTCTATCTCAGATTCAGAAGGAACGATCCAAGGATCGTCATAAACAATGGTGTTTGAAGTAATCATATGAATAGCTGCAAATGAAGACAAGGCGTTGATTGGAGGAAAAGGAAAAGTTCCCAGTAAACTGGCATCTTTAACTAAACCTACTCCAACATCCTTATAAGGGATAGTCGTTTTACCGACATGCTGGATACTCTCTGAAGAGGCTGGGTCGGATGAAAAGTAAGCCAGCTGGTCTATTGTTACGATCTTGCCATTATATGGAAACTTTATTACTCTGAAGACCGATGAAATGACCGCTGTCATAGTGTAGGACCAACTTCGACCCAAGAGAAGGTTGTAGTCTAGAGGGGCATCAACCACCTCCACATCCAGACTAACGGTTTTTCCTTCAACCCCTATAGGCAAATCCTGTAGAATGCCAAACGGATGGAACCCACGGCCATCAAAGGCCTTAAGAATTGTTGGGGATTGATTTAGTGAAGGAGAGCCAAGCGATCTCCAACACTGTATCGACATAATACACGTGGAAGCTCCCTCATCAATTACAGTCCGATGAATAGGCCTGTTTTTGACTATCACTGGGATCTGGAAAGCCATTTGATGAGGTAAACGCGGTGTACTATTTTCTAGATCAAAGATTATTAGGTTCGGGTCCTGAACATCAACAGCTCCTATAGCCGACAAAAGTAATTTGCATTGTGCTGGGCATGATTGCAGCACTTCCAAAGCCGACATTGCTGAGGGTGAAACAACTAAATCCTCAACAATGTTGTAATTCTAGGCCGCTCTCGCATGTGGATTGAAAGCAGACCTTCGAAGTACACCCTTGGCGGGCGGTTTGATTACTAAGTCCGGGTTAGGCTTCTCGATCTGTAGTGGATCGGAACCAGGAGCTGAGGTTGATGGATTAGAATGAGAAGATTCTACTTCTTTGCCATCAACAGGACTCTTACTACCATAATCTTGCGATCGAGTCGCAATCCTTACATGAGACATCATCAATATGGGTTCTTCACTGGCACTCGAGGAAGAACCTATCATCTTACTCTCCTGCTTTGGAAATGGATCTTCCAAAACAGCAGGAGTTGGGGAACCCTTGACGATTTTCACAACCTCGGCTCGATGAGGGAAATCTCTTGTAAAATGATCCTCTTCACAAATAAGACAAGGATATCGAGGTTTGCGTTTTTCGTCATTGGTTTCCGACTTTTCTGTTTTCTCCTTTGGAGTTTTGTCTGCTTTATTCTTCTTCTTACCTTTCTTTTTCCCACCGGATTTTGATTTAGCCGTAGATGACTCTACAGCGTGAATATCAGCATAAATTTCAGCAGAAGATTCTCCTGTCGGGGAGTCTGGTAAGGTTATAATAGGAGAAGAATTCTTTGAGGATTTCTTCTTGCTTTTAGTGTTCACCGTACCAATCATACCATCAGCGGCATGAGACCCTGAAGGAGCAGCAGCGATTTGATTTGACTTAGGAAGATCTGGGATCTTTTTGTGTAACGTACCCGACTGAGTGTAAACTAAGTCAAGGTACTGCGCTTGAGCAATCACTTGCTCCTTAGTAACTACTCCGGCCTTAGCCACGTCTTCAGTAATCTTCGGTAACAATGATTTAACAAACCATTCAGCTAAGATTTGGTCCGGGATAAAAACTTTCACTAACCGCCTTCAACGTCTCCATTCATGAATATGATCAGAAATATAAGTGGACGTCGATTGTTTTAATGAAGTTAGTAACTCCGTGCCATTATCATATCTGACCGGCAACTGAAAATGAGTTAAGAACGAGGTAGCTAACTGGCTAAAATTATAAAAAGAGGCCCGTGGTAACTCAATGTACCACTTGGCCGCGAGACCAATGAGAGTACGCTGGAAAAGACGTAAGCGGATTGAATCATCCGAGATGGAATTATAGGCACACCAGAGGTGGTAAGTCATCACATGATTCGACGGGTCCTCTCCAGACTTACCTTCAAACTTCGGTATGTCACTGGGAAACTTATTTGGCATTGGCGGCCAAAACGGAAGATAATTTATTGGATCATTCGTTAGGTGCGACAAGTCTGGTAAATCCAAAGTTGCGATAAACGGTAATTGTCGATTAGGATCCCTAAAACTCTGGGTCACAAGACTAGTCCCAGGAGGAGGATATCCAGGATAACTTGGAATAGGAATTGCATTCGGGATATTGTATCCTCCCGAAAAACCAGGATTAACCGGACCGTACTGGGGTTGCTGTGGTTGTTGATAAGTGTACCCAGGATACGGTTGATACTGGTAAACTGGCTGCTAGACAGCAGGCCCGTATTGGTACTGTCCCCGGTACGGTTGATAAGCGAATTGTGGTTGACTAGTGACAACCGTACTTAAACCAGGTTGTCCTACAAGCATCTGAACCGTAGTTTGAATCGTGGATCCAGACGATGGTAAAGATGTCTGAGGAGTAGTTACAGAGACAGTAGAAACTGGAGCTGTCGATACTCCAGAAGCGAGTGTGGTAGATTGAACAGATGTTGCGGTAGTTGCAGCAGTCGTTTGAGATGGAGTACTAGGCGCAATAGGCCCAGACTGAGAAACTACCGAAGGTACAGAAGTTTGAACATTAGACTGGACTGGTTGCTGGGGTGAACCAGAAACTAAAGGTTGTCCAGTTTGAGATGACAACTGTACACCTGGCTACAACACCTGTTGAACTTGCGATGGATCCCACACTATGTTCATTCCAGGGTATTGACCCATAACAGGTTGAGGATATTGAGATCCATAACCGGATTGAGGGTAGGATTGATGATTGAAAGGTACATTTCTCGTACCTTGAACATAAGATTGACCTTGGGGTGGTTGATAACCTTGACTCGAGTACTGACCTTGAGGTAGATACCCTTGAGGTAAGTACTGATACTGGGGTTGACCTTGAGGTGTAAATTGATACTGAGGTTGACCTTGGGGTACATAGTGAGGCTGGGGTTGACCTTGAGGAATGTATTGCACCACGGGTACATACTGTCCTTGAGGTTGCCCCCCAGACGCAATTTGTGTACCTTGAGGTTGCCCCCCAGGCATTAATTGAGGCTGCCCCCCAGGTGGTAACTGGCCACCTTGAGGTTGAGAACTGGGAATTGAACCTGACATCATGTAAATGTCTCCTACGCCCAACGGTTTATTACCATTGTTTCCAGTTAATAACCCATGTTCAATGGGTTGAGGAGATGCTCCCGAAAATGTACCAGAAAGTGACTGATACCTAGAGGGAACAGAAGGACCGCCGTACAAGAAAGTTTCAGGCGATTGAGTAAACATGGACGACTGACCTGACATATTTACAGGAGTATAAATACCTCCAGGTGGATAAGGGGTACGAGGTGGAGAAAAACTTGACCCTGAGTTGTCCAAATAATTAGTTAACGAAAGATACCAAGTAGTACTTCTAGGAGGACTGTAAAAAATGGATTCACGCTCCCTTAGATCAATAGTAGGTTGATCTTCAGGGATAGGGATGCCTATTTCTTCTTCTGGAGCAAGTTCTTCAATAGCTATCAAACTAGAAGGAAGATTTTCGGTGATGACTCTTTCTACCCTAGGTGAATCAGGAGCACTAGAAGTTGGAGTAACAAGTTCAGATATTTCAGGTTCTTCGCCTATATCACTAGTAGATGAAAAACTACCAGCAAGCTCAGACACTGCAATAGCTTCAGGATTATAACCTATTTCTAGACCTTGGTAATCTGGATGAACTACCAATGAAGACTCTCCTTCTTCAGGTGAACCTACTTTACTGCCACTAGGAGTTACAAGGACTTTCAAACCTTCATAATGACCTGGGACGTCTTCAGGAGGTTGGCCCCGAAGTCTACGGGACTTCCTCAACAAATCGGCCACGGTTACAATCTCAGGAGACTGGCCCCAAAGTCTACGGGACTGTCTCGGTAATTCAGCCACAGTTAAAAACTTTTAACTACTGCACACGCAAACAAAGTAAAATCTCAAAGCAAACCGCCTAAAGTCTCTAAAGAACCAAACAAATTCGAGTCACACGCCTAAAGAATCTAGGGCGTCAAACCATACACAAATAGTAGCCTTCCGGACCGAAAACACTAGTTGGTGATGAAGCCCAACATCATCGAATTCAGTACAGAAGTGGCGGGTGGAACAGTTACCCCGACAACCTGCTTAATGAATAGACCGGCACAAGTTCCTCCACTTTAACCATCTCGAGTGAAGTGAACCCCCCGGAAAATCCAAGTGAGTCTAGCCGACGTCTGCTCTAGGTACAGTGGGATCTACCCTCCACCGTCACCTTGGGTAGAACCCTAAAGATAATGGTCACTAAGGTCACCAACAGCAACAAATACACCTGGGGGAACAGTCTACGACCCGATAGCACGCAAGGGCAGAGTAACAAGCTCAATCCCCTTGCCGGCTCCTTGACATTAATCCAAGGTTTACCGACAAGTGACCCCAGGCTCCTCGACAATAATCCGAGGTTTACCGTTTGTAGTACGTGCGTATCTAGCATCTTTCCCAATGAAGGAGGATTGATCCCCTCACTGGTTCGGACACGGTCTCGTGCTTCTCCTTTAAGAGGAGCTTTCCCAGAGCATAAATGTAACAACTGGATTTATCCTACCACAAGATGAGCTACTTGTTTGGTTTTGCTGTCTTGGAGAGTTAATTACTCTCCTACTCCAAGACACTAGCCTGATCTATATTGGTGTTTCAGAGCCCTAGTAAATAAAAAGTTACTAAGTTAATTTTACTTTAAGCATTAATTTTTATGGCTTTTCTTTAGGACAAAAGGTAGTGGAGATGAAACTGATGGTGTGTAGACTCGACTCAAAGCCACTAAAAAGATGCACCTAGGATGATTTAAACTATTTTTCTTTTTCAATGAATTCCCTAGCTAAGAGAGTTGGAGGATGCAAAATTGATATAAAGACAACTTTCTTGGCAACGAAAATCAAAGAAACAATCTCTTTATCTTTTCCAAAGCATACAACACATGACCACTAATTATTTCACGAAAATTCCTTTCTCTTTTCAAAGACTTCAAACGCTACTAAAACAAACTTTTCTTCAAAAGAGATTTTTGTATTTTTTCCTATATTAACAAAGCATGTAAAACTACTTGACAAAAATCAAATTTTAAAAAATCTATGACAATCAAATCAATTTTACCTAAAAGCAAATCTAAGAGAAATTTACCTAAAAGCAAACCTAACGAGGCAAAAGCCTACAAAGTATAATTCCAGGATGTTTTACTCAGTTACAATTCAACCAAGGACTAGTTCATGCAGAATCATAAACCAGTCAAAAACAAAAATCAAAATCTTTTGTTCTTTTTCTTAAGAATGAAATTCACAGCTTAACCAACAAGCTTTCTCGAAATTCCGCAAAGAGACAACACAAAGGTAGGTTCCTCACAAAGGTGGATTCTATGAAAGGTCCGACTCCTAAGAACACTGAAAAGACCAGGGATATCCAAGGTTTTACAACTTCTAAAGCCAAAGTCACTACAGGACCATTGCAAAAATCAAACCCTAGGGCTAGAACTTCTATGAATTTCACTAAAACCCTTGATACTAATGAAACAAGCTTAGATGAAGACTTCTGACAGGTAACCAGTGGATCTGGGTAGCAAAAAACAAATTATAAACAAAATCTAAGAGGTAAAAGGCAAAAAATTGAAATTTTCTCAACTTTTGACAGGGTGCGCAGGCAACCTGTTTGCACAGGTGCATGTACGCTCTGTGTACAAAGCTGCAGTGCGTACAGGTACGCACTGTGCTTAACGCAGAGGGTGCGTACTACTAGCAAAACCAAGAAAAAATAAAATCTAACTTAACCCTAAACTATTCCACCCAAATTCACAGTCAAACAGTCAAAAACCAGAAAGAAATCGACTTTTCTCAAATCAAAGTATCAATCAAAAGAGAAATCAATCAAATCCATGGATTCCACAGTGGAGTCGCCATTTTGTCATGCGGAAAGAGTCAATTTTGCGGACAAAACTGACCTCCCTAGAAGCTAAGGCTTTCTAGTGACAAACAAGACAATTAAGCATTATCTTTCCCTAAATATGCATTTAGAATACAAGCAATCAGGCGTTTAAAACATACCTTTAGTCCAACGCTGTTTGTAGCAGTCCAGCCTCTCCGATCCGGATGAGCTCCTCCTTCTCTTTGAAACCTGCATTCACTAACAAGCAAACGATTACATAGCACCTGAATAACTCATAAAATAAAACATATTCATCATAAAGACCAAGGAGTATATGAAACAAATTATATATAACAACTTGTTGAGAAAAATGAACTTAATTGTATTAAGTGGAAACAAAAGAAACCATTACAACCAGTGCCTTGGGGTTGTGCAGGTCCCTCCCACGATCCAGCAAGAGTTCTCCTTTACTTTGATCAGCTCACCCACCTCCAAATGAAGCTAAGAAAGGATGGGAATCTCTCCTCTCAAGCTCTATAAGGGAGTCCTAATTTCAGTAGCATCTACCCTTAGGAATGTTCAGCTTTCAACCTCCCCTCCTTCTGGCCCAATGCCTGTATTTATAATGCTTTGGAGGAAGTTAATCAGGTCCACCATCAATGGGATAAGCCCCTCTTTGAATGGGATAGCTCCCCTCTTGATGTGATAAGTTCCTCTTTCATAGGGATACATGAACCATCTGGAGGCGCTCAATACACGTCAAACAAACTTCTAGAATGCTCTAGAATCGACCACAAGTAACTTTTTTGAAGTAAAACCCGCGCCTTTTGACCTTTACAGGAGTACGCACCCTCCCCTTTACAGACAGAGCGTACAAGTACGTAGGTAATGTGAACTTGGGGTGCGTACACGCAGGTAAGGTTAAGAGAAACTGCGTAACCAGAGTTAATTGACTTTTTAAGGACTTTCTCTCTTTCTTGGAGTTTGACATGAGGAGCAGAGGTATAAGACTTACCAAGGAGGATAGTATGACAGTTGATGGAGCCATACTAACTGCAAATAGTCATGGTGACAAATTTTAGTGTAACAAGTTGCCATTCCAATAGGAGAGGCTGTAGGGAGGGCTGTCCTCTGCGATCTAGACGTAGCCAAGACCCTTGCAGTGTTGCAGGATCATATCGAGGGTCTCACCCTTGGTATCCAGGATGTGAGGACTGATGAGTTACCTCTGAGATTACAGCGCCATACCATCGGCTTGCCGAATCGATGGACTAGGCTCTTACGTATGATTTGATAGGCGATGATTTTTTATCTTCAACACCATTAGTCTAGGGTGCTTCTCTGCATTTTTGAGTTCTTGGGTCATGTGACCGATTTTATCTTGGACACCGAACATCTTTGATAAACTATAAACAGTTATATATATTTTTGATTTTCAGAGCTTTATTTTGGTTAAGTTATATGATCCAAATACAAAATGTTGATTAAAATGCTTTCTTTTATAAATGCTGCAAATGTCTATCTAACACATAATTTGCTAATGAATCAGTTAATGTGTTTAAGTTTCTAGAAATGTGTTGATATTGAATAGAATCAAACTGCCTTTCCAAAATCCTAACCCTTAAGAACATACAATAGATAGCTAGATTCCAAAAAGAATATATGCCACTAAGCTGTAGGATGACAATTTGTGAGTCTAGCCTGACAAAAAGTCGGCATATGCCACGTGCGATAGCATCAGAGAGAAGTTCTATCAACGCGCTATACTCAACGATGTTGTTTGTTGATCGACCAATGCACACTCCTCTGAAACTCACTAACTTGCCGCTTGGATAAAAAATGGCCCAGGCCGCAAAAGATAGGTTCCGCGTACTATGACTAGCTCCGTCGACATATCCAACGAATGATTCCAAAAGGTTCAACATCTACAACAAATGCAAAAGATGGACTACATAACCAAAATGATCACTCTTGACGAAAACAAAAATGTAACAAAAGCATTTGAAGAGGTCACTACACTTAGTCAAGCATAGTAACGCTTAAGGTACAACCCATTTCGGCATTGCGCCAGCGTGATTCCATCGTAATCTACTATCTCGTAGGCTCCTTTTACTAACGCTCGTTTAACAATGTAGGGACCCATCCACAAAGATTGGAACTTACCTGCTCCCAATTTTTCGGATTCCTGATTGTAAAGAAAGACCAGGTCACCTTCTGAGAAGACACAGAGTTTGACATTTTTTTCAAACTACGCCTTAACTCGTTTCTTATGGGCTTCGTTAGCCAAGGTGACGTCACAACGGGTTTCATCCAATCGGATTACGTTCAAGAAACGAGCTTCTTACTCCAAAGTTCCGGGGAGAAGGTCGATTGCGAGCTTGAGAGATGAAATCTCACACTGAATTGGTAAGACAGCTTCTAGGCTATACACCAGCTGAAAGGGTGTAAACCCAGTCGCATTTCTTACCAAGGTTCTGTATGCCCACAAGGCTGAGTACAGGATTAGGTGCCAACTCTGTTTGTGGACTCCGATCATCCTTTGTAGCATGCACTTTAGGACTTTGTTGATGGCCTCAACTTGTCCGTTAGCTTGCGGATAATACGGAGTAGAACTGTCATGGGACAATCATAGTTTGGTAGCCAATTCGACCATCATGTGATTGCGAAAATGTGATCCATGATTTGTGACTATAGCTTGTGGAACACCGAACCTAGAGACTACATGATTGAAAAAGAAAGGAGTAGTCGTTTCGCCGCTGTTGTTTAATGTATGCATTGCCTCGGCCCATTTCGTAAAATAGTTGACTGCGACTACGATATACCCATGCCCCCCAGTCGAAGTGGGGTTACATGTCATGAAATCTATGCTCCAATTGGTGAACGTCCCAACAACAACTACTGGTTGCAAAGGTGTGGGTGGTATTCTGGTTTTGCGGTCAAAGATTTGACAGGCATGGCAAATTCTGACTGCGGTTATGCAATATTTGAACATTGTTAGGCAGAAGTAACCTGCTCATAAAATCTTTTGTGCCATAGCGTAACCAGATTTATGCCCCCCACACGTGCCTGGATGACAATCATTCAGGACTTTTTCAGCCTCCTCATGGGTGAGGCACCTTCACAGAACTGTATCGATACTGCAATGGTAGAGCGTATCACCGAAGATCATGTAGTCTTTTGCTTGGTATCGAGTACGTCATTGTTCAGAGCGAGAGGTATTAGGCCTGTATGTTGGGGTTTGGAGATATATGATTATATCTCTGTACCACGGATCACTTGACGATATCAAAAACAAAGATTCATCCATGATTGTTGCTTTGGATGTTGAATCGTTGGACGACGATGGGAAATCACATAATAACTCTGCGAAAACTAGAGATGTCTTTGATTTGGTTTTTACAAATTGCAGATCAAACTCTTGTAGAATAGCTATCCATTTTGAATATTTGCCCCCAAGTAACTGACGCGAAAAAATGTAAGTCATTGGGTTGCAATCTAATAAAATGATATTTTTGCGAAAGAGGATATAGTGTCGAAATCTCTGTACTACTTGAATGGCTATGAGAGCCAGCTTTTCAACATAGGAGTATTTTCTTTCTGTATCATTTAAGTTTTGGCTTAAATAATAGATAGGATGTTCGATTGCATTTTCTTCTTGAACTAAAACCATTGCGATGGTTGTATCTGCTGCAGCTAGATACAGGTTAAAGTCTTTTTGATAATCAGGAGCGTACATTAATGATGCTTTTATTAGGGATTCCTTTAGAGCATCAAAGGAAGCTTGCGCAACCTGATCCCAGTTGAAGGGTACTTATTTTTTCAAAAGACGCATATAACCTTTGGCAAGTTTGGCATAATTTGGAATGAACCTCCTAAGAAATTTCGCTTTCCCTTGGAGTTTCTGAATTTGAAGCAAATTTGAAGGTGGAGGAATATCGATGATTGCCTAAACCTTACATGGGTTGAGTCAAATTCCATACTTAGAAACTAAGAAGCCAAGTAAACAACCAGAACCGACACAAAACACACACTTGTGTGGATTGAGTCGTATCTTGTAGTGTCGGCAACATAGAAATATAGCTCTCAAATGCTGCGGATGATCAGTTCGCTTTCATGAATGAGCCGGTAGATCATCGAGATATGGTTGAACAATGTTCTTGATGTCATGGAAGGCATAATTCATAGCCCTCTGAAAAGTTGCCCCTGTGTTCTTTAAACTGAAAGGTGATTTACGGTAGGCGAATGTGCCCCACAGACATATAAATGCAGTCTTCGACTGGTCCTGTGGGCGGATATTTATTTGATTATACCCAGAAAATCCATCCATAAACAAAAAGATTTCGCATCCAGTGCATTCATCAATTATCTGGTTGATGAAGGGTGTAGGGTAGTTGTCCTTTGGACAAGCTTGATTTACATCCCTGTAATCATCGAACACTCTAATCGTTCCCTGCCTTTTCATCACAGGAACAATGTTCGATACCCAATCAGTTAGAGGAACCGGGTAAACGAAACCAACATGTAAAATTTTTTCAACTTCTGCCTTAATGGCAGTGGCTTTCTTCGGGTACACCTATCGAAGCCATTGTTGTACCGGTTTGACATTTGGATACATCTTGATTTCGTGTTCAACTATGCTCGAGTCAATGCCTGGCATTTCTTCGTATGACCATGCAAAGACATCTCTGAATTTGTGAAAGAGAGTGCAATATATTTCTAATTCTAAAGGAGAACAAGATTTACCGACATGAATATTCTCTGCAAAATTAGGTTTGATCGAGATATTTATGGTGATAGTTTCTTCGATATTGGATAGATTTTACTCTAAATCCACCGTATTTATAGTATTTGATAGAAAATCAAAAACTGAAGGGTAATCAAGGTCGTTGGAATAATCTTCGTTGTAATCTGGAAGATGGGAACAATGGTGGTAATCTTCCTATGGTGCCTCTCCTATCATCATCGACTGAATAATTCCTTCGTCTATAGAATATACATGTGACCAAGGATCTAAAGAGGTGCCATATTCCTTTTACCTATCCACCCAAACACTCGATGAGCATTGGTTTGGGTTTGCCGCCCAGGCTGAGAAAATTGATTGCTACAAAATCTCTATTGGGCTTGGAGGCAAAACCTATTGATGATTCATGCTAACAAAATGTTCAGAAATCTTTTGAATGGAAGATATGATATTGCAGGTTTCTACTATTGCCACTTCCGCTATATTATTAGAAGGTGGTAGGGAACAATTACCCATCATGGTAGTGTTATAGACATTTTTGTGCCTTGCATCACTGAGCATGAAATGTCAATAATTAAGGGATCCAAAGTCCCTAAACATGTTGTTCCTACCCCTAGAGGAACAAGGCCAGCAAACCACAACAGTTTATAAAAGTTCTCCACCTGAAAACACTCAAAAACAAGCAATTTCTGGATCATGTCAACTGCTCCACTGAGCATCTGCGCTGAATGTCAAGTGCTCCACTCTGTACCTGCGCTGAATGTCAACTGAAAAGAAGGCCACCTGCGCTGAGCGTACTTGGACAAGTGGCAGACTCATTCCTCAAGGTGTCAATGCCCAGGAAGCTTCCAAAATGACACTTGGATTAGGGAATTCGACTGGTGATGAGTAAGAGGTTCCAAATCTCCAAGTGGAAGTAAGAATCTCCAAGTGGACTCAAGAACTGAAGTGGGAGAGGACACTAGTCAGCTTCATGCCAGCCTCAAGATGACTCATCCTTTCTCCAAAACTCCTATATATAGAGCTCTCTCATGAGGTCTAGGGAGGTTGGATTGTATTGTAAAGAATTGTTGTTGGATTGTGGTTGGATCATTGGGTGTTTATGCTTTTGAAAGGGGCTGAAGAAGGAATTCCTTGCTGCTGGGTTGGAACCCTATGGGTTGTATCTCTTCCTGAACCCTGTTTATCAATCAATAAAGCTTCTTGGTTCTTTCCTATATGCTGGTGTTTATTGTATGATTTGCATTAGTGTATTTGATTTACTTCTAATCCTGAATCATTTATGAATATGAATATTTGTCTTTGTATTGTGTCCTTCTCTTGTTGCATGTAGTTGTTCTCTTGTCACAGGTAGCTGTTCTCTTGTGATCTCGTGGGAGCAAAAGCGAGGAGGCAAGTAGCTGTGGACACACAAACCAGAGAGGATCTAGATCGAGGGACAACCGAAAGATAACGGTAAGTCTACCAATCTCCTCTTTTTCATTTTCATAAAGGAAAGAAACCGAAGTAGCTGCATTCGTTTGTTGCTAAGGCACTATCATGCCTTAGGTGGATAGGATCGTCTTGCATAGGCATTTTTCCCCACAACAGGTAGGCTCTTTTAGTAGGCCTACTCCGACATTTTGAAGCAAATGAGTGCTTCCATGGATCATTGGAGTGCTTCCTGTAACTTGTGAGCTATTGGGGAGAAAGGTCTGTTGATCAATGATTGTAATTCCTCCCTGGAGAGGAAAGGCAATCTTTCTAAAGTATGTTGATACAACAGTAGCCATGGCATAAATCCAGGGCCTTCCCAGTAAGATATTGTAATCAAGGTTTCCATCGATAACTTCGATGTCAATTTCTATTGTTTTGCCACACATTTCAACTTGTAATTTACTTAAAATCCCGTACAGGGTGTATGTTCATCCATCGAATTCTTTTAATGTCGTTGATGATCTTGACAAGGGTGGTGATCCTAAAGTTTTCTAGCAACTCATTGACATAATGTAGGTAGATGCCCCCTCATCAATAATTGTTTGATGAACAGTTTTGTTGAGGGCTTTCACTTGGATCAGGAAAGCGAGTTGAGATGGTAACTGAGGTTCAAATCCTTTATGGTTAAAGGCCACTAGATTGGAATCCGCTGGGTCAGTCCCACCTATTTCTAATACTAAAGCCTACTTTTGGGAGGGGCAATTTTGCAATACTTCAAGTGTCAACATAGCGGACAGCGATTGGGCCAAACCCTCTACTATATTATAATTCTGTGTTGCTCGAGCACGAGGATTAAATGTCGATTTGTGTACTACTCCCTTTGGTGGCTTTATTGTTAGCTCAGGAATGATGGGCGGCACAACTTCAGTTGAAGTTGTTGTCGAACTACTAGGTTGATCTACAACCTTGTTGATCGATAGCTGTGGATTCCCATAATATTTATTCCTTTTTGATATCAAAGCATTGTTTTGTTGTTTTGAAATGGACAACATAAGCACTTGGGATGGGGAAGCATTGTCACTGGAAACCAAATTGGTTTCTGGGTTTGGAAACGAATCCGTTAAGACTGCTGAGGTTTTTGAGGTCTTAAAGAACTTCTTAATCTTAGCTCTATGTGGAAAATCAATCGTCCAATGGTCTTCGTCACAAATATGACACGGCGAAGGAGGTTTCTTTTTCCCAGAAGGATTTGCAGAAGATTTTTAGGAGATGAATCGTCCTGTTTCTTCTTTTTGCTTTTCCCTTTCTTCTTGCCCCCTGGCTGCTTTGGTTCTTTTCCTTTGTCAGTTGACACGACATTAACCTCCAAGGCAAGAAGTTCTTCATTTGCATTTTGACTAGAAACCATGTGGGCTTTCTTAGATGTAGCCTTAGCAGTTTTGGTGCTGGTTGTACCTATCAGGCCATTGCTAGCATGAGAGCTTTTGTTTGATTTAGGAGGAGGAGGAACGAAAAACTCTGGTCTAGGAGCATCAGGGATTTTGTCGTAGAGAGTGCCAGACTGAGTATAAATTAAGTCTAGATATTGCGCATGAGCAATGACTTACTCTTTAGTGAAAACCCCCCCTTTAGCCACATCTTCTATAATAGAAGGTAACAATGACTTAATAAACCATTCAGCTAGCAGCTGATTAGGAACATATGTTTTTACCATTTGACAATGACGTTGCCACTCATGAATATGATCAGATATGTGAATGGCTA
The DNA here is from genome assembly GCA_031772625.1 of Pinus tabuliformis. Classification (NCBI taxonomy): domain Eukaryota; kingdom Viridiplantae; phylum Streptophyta; class Pinopsida; order Pinales; family Pinaceae; genus Pinus; species Pinus tabuliformis. Next base: position 83,552,661 of record CM062818.1, read on the forward strand.
TTGTTTGCTTAAAATTGGTAAGAAGCTTTGTTCCTGTTTCATACCTTATGGGTAACTAAAAATGGGTTAAAAAGGTGGTGGCAAGGGTACAGAAGTTATCGAATGAAGCTCTAGGAAATTCGATGTACCATTTTGCCACTGGACCAGTTAACGTTTGCTGAAAAAGGCAAAGCCTAATCGAATCATCATTGAGAGTGTTGGATGAACACCACAGATGAAAAGTCATCACATGATTCGACGGATCTTCACCCGGATTTCCATTGAACTTAGGAAGAGGAATCACCGGCCACCAAGGGGCGTAAGCAATTGGATCATTTGTTAGCCGATTTAGATCTGGTAATTCCAACGTTGCGACGAAGGGCAACTATTGATTCAGGTTTGGCAAGGCATATCCAGGATAAGATGGGATTGCCTGAGCAATGGGTCTTTGCATACCAGCATAATGTACTTGATGCTGATAACTTTGATAAGGTTGATGGGCATAACCATTATGATATGATTGATGGTAGCTGTTTTGAATATATGGTTTCCCATTACCCACAAAGCTTTGTTGCTCAGGTCCTCGGTAAGCTTGCTGGAATTGTGGTTGTTGATATTGCACCAGCCATGGTTGTGAAGCCATTTGCTATTGCCCAATACTAGATGCTTAACCAAGATGAGGGGTGATAATACCCATTTGAGCTTGAGTCACTTCAGTTAAGGAGCCACTAATCGGTGATTTTGGTTGAGTCGTTGAGACAAGAGGCTGTTGTATTATGACCTGAGAGACTTGAGGTTGACATACAACAGGCAGTGCTTGTACTTGCGACACCGTTACAATAGCTAGTGTAGTGGGGATATTTGACACAGGTAGATTTGGTTGCATTGAATATACAACTCTTGGTTGTTGAGGCAGTATTGGCACCCAACCACTGGATGCAATTCCAGCTTGACCTGAATTTTGTTGTGAACTCTCATATGGTTGTTCTCCTGGAGGGAACAATGAAAAGGCATACTACCCCCCATATGGTGGTAATCCAGTGTTCAAAGGAAAAAATTGTCCTTGTATACTGGACTGCCCAAATTGATACTGTTGTGGAGGATCAATTTGCTGAGACTCAACATAGGAAATTCCAAATATTACTCTGGAAAAACAAATGGGAATAGACCACACTATCGAAACAATCCTTGGGTGGACTCCATCTAGCGGTTGAGAGCTAGTTGGGACAGATGGTACACCAACGAACATTGTCGGAGTAGTGGCAGGAAGTTCTGCTACTATTGTATCGGATGACACAGTCCTAGATGTCGATGGTTGTTCAGACATATTGAGTCTATCCAAAAGACTTCCTAGCAATTCTACAGGAACTTGCGATGAAGGTTGACTATCTTCTGAATTAGAAAGATATAGGTGGATCCCAGCTCCCAAATGTAATGGGCTACTGGATGGAAAATCCTCCACAATCTCTTCTATCGCAATCAATCCAGGTGGAAGAGGTAGACCGTCAGGTCCGTAAAATATTTCTGGTGCCGAAGAAGGTGCACACTCTCCAGCGACAGATGTTGGAGGGTTAACACTTTCTGAATCAGTCCTAGATGGAACTGGTTCAGGAATAGATGTGTTTACCATTACAGTAGGATCAGTTCTAGTGTCCTCTTGTAATTGTGGAACTTCTTCTGTAGAGGCAGGGATACCAGAAATAGTTGGAGTAACTGGAGTTTCTGAGGATGTTGAAACACAAGTTTCAAACAAACCAGGAGACTTTGATCCAGTTAAACAAGATCGCTTGGCTCGGAATGGTTTTGTTTCCGGAGTCAAAGATGGTTGACTCATTAGTATATGCAAACGATGGGGTTTTGATTGAAATTCTTCCATGATTGCGGATTACTTGATCAACACAAAATAAAAAGAGGAAAAATTTATTCCAAACTAAATGAATTTGATGACGCTTTGACACAACTTGCTTTTTTCAATTTTTAAGAGTCGAGCAAAAGCTAAAGATGAATCTAGTCGCCTTCGATTTTTAATGAGCCTAAAGTGACAAGTTCTTAGATGGACCTTTTCTTTTAAGGAGTTTGAAAAGGAACGAAAGTGATTGCTCTATAAATCTAGACAGAGAGATTACCAAACCAATCACAAAACTACAAAATACTTTTTACGATACGGCAATCAATCTTCCCGAATGTTGTGTTCAGTGTATTGCAATCGATAGAGCGGTAGACAGGGATTCCTAAGGATAAAGGACATAGCCTATTGTGGTCTCCCAATATATACTCGATAGTACGTGGGAGCATAAGTCCATACTGGCACTTGTCATCTCAAAGAGGAGGAATCACCCAACCTACGATGAAAGCGATAGTTACTAGGCTTTACGACGTCGGAATACGTCTCTAGCTTAGACTTCTAAATGTTGTGCATTAGGTTCCAAAGAATTTTTATGTTCATTGATGCTTATTTTACAGTTGATCTTTCTTAAGAAGTTTTCCTTTAAGTTTCACCGCGTGATGTAGATATACAATTCCTAAATATGCAATCTAAGATGATAAATAGTCATTTACTTTCTTTTTGCAATGAAAATCCTAGCTACTAAGGAAAGAGAAATGAAATTCTTTCAACATAGAGCAGAGAGCACACACTAGATGCACTTTTCCTAAATCAATTTCAGCGTGCAGGCTTAATGAAAATACACATGCATATATTGTTTTTCAGTTTTCCTTAATGTGAGAATAACAAAAAGAAAACAAAGTATAGATCTGAACTATTCTCTTTCAAAGCGACAGTACTAACAATTTTCTTTTCAAAAAACGAAAGTAAACCCAAGACGACACTTTGCGATTTCGAATTCAAACTGCTTTTGAAACATGAAATACTAATGATTCAAATCAAATACAATGGCAAAAGTGTAATCATCTGTCTAAAAGAGAAATGCTTTGTAATACTCTTTTTCTTGACTAAAAACGACACTTGCGACACTTTAAAATCAAAAGACGACAGTTCGATTAAGCTACTGTTTGCAAAGGAGAACCGTAAATGATGAAAAAATACATTAAAAAAATTCACAATTCCTTCTGATGGAGGCTGAATAATGCAAAGGAAGATGGTTTCAACAGAGATATATTGATCACAGACAGCAAAACTGCTGAATAAAGCTGAAGACAATGAAGAAAAAAACCAAAATTTGGAGGCAGAAACAGTCTCATCTGATCATCGCACCTATAACACAGGGAAACGGGGATGCATCTCACCTATAGCACACGGGAGGTGCGATTCATCCAGACTGCCAAGAAGAGACAGTGCGATGGTCCACGGATGAGACTGAGTTTGGTTTTTCCTGACAATTTGCAGCTAAGTTCATGGATTTAGGCTGAGCTAATGATTGTCAGTAAACACAAAGTATATGGGTTGATCTAATGAGGTTATTTGAGCTACCACCCGGGCACTTAGGATGTTTGCAAGCTAGATGTTCAGTTCATAAACCAACCCAGAAATTGAATGAAGCAGTGTTGATCTACTTTGAAGTTGCATAGCAAAAGTAGTTCAAAGGCTAGCTGGCTTGACTTCAGGCTCCGTCTGTGGTTTATAGAGCAAACAAAAGTAACAAAACAAACAAACTATTCGCTCCCCAGCGGAGTCGCCATTTTATTATCAGGAAAACTAGTGTCCATTCAGAGCTACTAGTCCCACTAAGATGGGTAGCTATCTTAGAAACAAACAGATTAAAGTTACTTATGTTTTCCTTTATGAGAGATAGATGAGAGAGAAGCAGAGAGCACCAACCTCAGTTTCACTAGTCTCCTTGCTTGTTTCCTCTCTCCTTTGATGAAGCTTTCACTGCTCTTTTCTCACTTGTCCCGCTTCAAAGAACACCTATAGAGTCAAGGCAGAAAAATACCATCAAAGCATAGAGATCTATAACCATAAATAATGTAGGATCAGATGTACATTAACCATATAAATGCATACATAAACAAGATTCAGAGATATACAAGCATATGGAGGAAAACTCAAATAGATTTATTGATAGAAGTAGTAGAAGAGAGGATTACAACCAGGCTGTCTAATCCAGCATCATCCTCCCAGCATTGAAGACCTCTTCACCTCATACAAAGCAAGATCAGCCAACAAAATCTTCAAAGAGAAACCAACAACACTTCCTTGCAAATTACAAAATTCCAGCCTCTGGATCTCTTGGATGAGGGATCCATATATAGATGTTTTTAGGAGAGTGAGTTAGCTTCTGGGATTTTGATTAGTGTCATTTCACTGATAGTTCTTGGTTCCACTTGGAGATTTTAGATCTCTTACTCATCCCTCGGCGAACTCAGAGAGAAAAGTGTCATATGAGTAATTTCTAGAAGATTCTCTGGGTTTCCACCTAGCACACGTCTTCTTCCATTTGTCTTCTCTCACTCATCACACCCTACAGAAGGGCTTTCCAATATGCATCGCATCCTATGCATGGAGCAGTCTGTATGGTCCTGTTTTGACCAGTTCTGAGTATTTTTTCATGGAGAACTTCTGGGAGATGATGTAATCAGCTGACCTTGTTCCTTTAGGGTATGAAACAACATTTTTAGGGGTTTAGAAGCCCTTGGTTTATGGACATATGTGATTGGGGTTGTAGTGCCCAAATATGTCTATAACACTCACATCCTTGATCATCTTTTTGTAATAAAACAACTGCTATTGTGTGTTCTGATGCGAATGAAAATATTATGAAGTCTCTATTAGATTGTGGACTGGTTAGGACTCGTGTTCTAGTTAAAGCCATTTTGATTTCTTCAAATGCTTGTTTGGCTTCTACTGTCCATTTGATACATGAATCCTTTTTTAACATGTCATTAAGCAATCTAATGTGTTCAGCTAAGTTAGATATGGATCTTCTCAAAAAATTTATCTTTCCTAAGAAAGCTTGAAGTTCTTTGATATTTCTTGGATGAGGTATTTGCAGAATAGCTTCTATTCTAGCAGGATCAATTCGAATGCCATCTTTGGAGATGATGTGGCCCAAGAGTTTACCTTCCTCTAGACAAAATAAGGACTTCTTTGGATTTAAAGAGATACCATATTTTCTGCACTTTAGGAATACACGTTGAGATGGTCCAAATGCTACTGATCTGATTTAGAAAAAATAGTTAAGTCATCCAGATATATAACAATAAAATCATGAATTTCTTTTGCAAATGCTATGTCCATTTCTCTGTGGAAGGTTTCTCCTACATTTTTAAGTCCAAAGGAATTTTTATGTACATGAAAGTGCCCCTTGGTGTTGTAAAAGCAATTTTTTTCTTTGTCATTAGGATGAACCAGAATCTGGTTAAACCCTGAGAACCCTGTTGGAAATAATACTGAGAGGGGGGGTGAATCAGTATTATCAGAACTATAAAACTTTTTCAATGCTCAGAAACATATACGCTACTTTTGTTAAGTGAACCAGCGTGTACACACAACTGTGTCTAAAGAAAACAGCGTATAACCAGAAATCTTATAATTCAGTCAGTTTATCTTCAGTTAAGTGCATAAGGACATTATTCACCATATTAAGAGTAAACAGATGTAGTAGAACAGATCACACAAAAACCACACACATGAACACCATGATATAAGGTGGAAACCCAATGTGGGTGAAAACCACCTGCTGCAAGTCGTCTCTATCTTTCTTTAATATGAAACTTCAGTTTACAATCATTTTGTACTGGTGCAGCCTTATACCAGTACGCAGGCTACAACCTGCAGAAGGCTACAACCTTCTCTCGTTCTCCAAACTTCCTTGGAAGGGAGCTCCAACCCCCTTTGCTCTTGTACTAGCCAAGATACTAGTACGTAGGTGCTGGCCTACAATCTTCTTTCTTTCAGGTACCACCTTTCATAGATTTTCAGACTGGATATTCCTGAAGCACAACGTTACAATCTGAAGACCACAATTCATTCAACTTTCACAACAAATCATTGAAGCACAAAACATCCAATACTAGCATCATCAATCACTGAACCACTGAAACCCTGTCAAACACCAGTTACCAGAACACAGAGCAGACTACAAAACTCTGCAATAACAGTCAGACCCAACTGTAACTCAAAAAATCAAGCTCCAAAATATATACGCTACTTCAATGAGAGAAACCTGCGTATACACGCGCTTTTACCGAAGCCAACGTGCGTACAGATCTAAAAATAAATTCTCTCAACTTGCAGCTGTACCAGACATCAGTTAGACCCAGAACATAGCATTGCGTCAGTATGCAGATCTAGAAATACGCATAATCAACCATATCATAATAGTGCATTTCAAATCATTAGATCCCGATCTATCCTTAGATCTAGTCTTCCATCAACCGAAGTGATCTCTCCTTAGCTTAGATCAAGAAACCCAGAACCTACATACCAGATCTCTTTCTTTTTCAGATATTCAAGCCTTTTCAAAGATGATTTGCCTAATGATCTTCTCCTCCTTATATAGCCTTAGGCCTTGCTCAATACCAAGGGCCAAACCATAGAAATCCAATACCATCAACTTAGAAACTAGGGATCAACACGTCTGTCGAGATACTTTGGTCCAAATACATAGGCTCAAGTACCGAGGACTAACTACCATGGACCAAAGGGAAGCTTCCCGACATATACGCCCTTTTCTGTTCATATATCTGCGTGCATACGCGTCTCCGTATATATATAACCTGCGTATACGCGACTTAGTATGCATATAGACTGCGTGTATACGCAACTTGGACTTGATTAACCGGCGTATATGAGATTTCTCTTCATTCTGTAGTCTGAACGGAGATCTGTCATCAAAGAGAGTTGCCATCAAGGACAACACCTGTATCAAAGCGCCACACCTGTGCCAAAATGCCAACAATCTCCCCCTTTGGACTTGATGGCAACCTCAAGATCCTTAGAATCATTCTCCCCCTTTGTCATCAAGGGCAAAGGGCTGTGCTCCCCCTGAGTACATGCTGATACCTCTGCTTGGCTGTGCTGAATCATGCTCCCCCTGACTGTAGGCCAGATCTGCAAAAGATGTTCTTCAACAAGAACCAAGACTTATACACCATAAGGGACCTTCCTATCACCAAAAGACTCAATACATACATCCATACTCCCTACCAAGAGGGGACACATCAGAAACAACCAATTATATTACATCATTCATCCCAGACATAGTGGGGAAACCAACATAGGTCGTTACATGACCTTGACACCATAAAAGAGATATCACAAAAGAGATACATGACATAGAGACAACAGATCTAGACCAAGACTTATGAAAGTCACCAGCAGCATCTGATAAACATCTTTTAGATCAACAACCAGGATTTCTTTCTGAGCTCCTTCTCCTGAAACCAACAACCAAAACATCTAAATGCCAACAATGCTTTATGAGACTTTTAAGCTGCTCCCCCTGAACCTGTGCCTGCTGCACCTCCTGAAACTGTGTCTGAAGGATTCTGACATACCCATCTCAGACCTTTTCAAACCAGAGTTTGCCCTTGCTGCTCAGAACTCCATATACGCGATTTATCCTGCACAAACCAGCGTATGGACGCGGATATACTCTCTGCAACAAGCGTACACCATACACGCGACTTTCCCAGCATAAATCGGCGTATATACGCGTATATCCCTTACGTAACTTGCGTATACCAACTTTTCTGTAGAATAGACAAGCTTCAACAGCAGGATGAAGCATCAACTACTCCCAGCTTTTGTCTGAGATATTCAAAAGTTTCCCTGGGCAGTGGTTTTGTGAGAATATCAGCAACTTGTTCCTTAGAAGGAACATACTCCAACTTGACCTTCTGCTCAAGCACTTGTTCCCGGAGAAAATGGTACTTGATTGGTATGTGCTTGGTCTTTGAGTGCATGACTGGATTCTTTGAAATGCTGATTGCACTTGTATTATCACATAAGATAGAGACTGGTGGAGTGCAAGTGATTTGAAAGTCCTGCAAGGTCTGCATCATCCAAAGAAGTTGTGTGCAACAAGATGCCGCAGCCACATATTCTGCTTCAGCTGTAGATAAGGCAATCGAACTCTCTTTCTTGCTGAACCAAGATACTAATCTGGAACCCATGAAGAAAGCACCACCACTTGTGCTTTTCCTATCATCCACACTTCCAGCCCAATCTGCATCTGTGTAAGCATGAAGAGTGAGATCTGTATTTCTAGGATACCATAAGCCATAGTTTTGGGTCCCTTGAAGATACTTGAAGATTCTTTTGACTGCCTGAAGATGAGTTTCCTTTGGGTTGGCTTGAAATCTTCCAACAATTCCTACTGCATGTGTAATATCTGGTCGGGTACCTGTCAAATAGAGCAAACTCCCAATCATGGATCTATAAGTGGGTTGGTGAACTGCTGCTGATTCATCATTTGCACTGAGGCTGCATCCTGTAACCATGGGTGTACATACTGGCTTTGACTCTTCCATGCCATATTTCTTCAAGATCTGCTTGAGGTATTTGTTTTGAGACAAGAAGATACCTCCTTCATTTTGTTGAATTTGCAATCCAAGAAAATATGTCAATTCTCCAAGTAGTGACATTTCGAATTCTTTCTGCATAACCGAGGCAAAGTTTTGACTCATAGTCTCTTCATTGCTACCAAAGATAATATCATCTACATAAACAACAAGAATTAGCAATTTGTTATTTTCAACTTTTATATAGAGATTGCTATCTGCTGATCCTTTTGAAAAGCCTTGTTGGTGAAGATATTTGTCCAACCGATAGTACCAAGCCCTTGGAGCTTGTTTGAGTCCATAGAGAGCCTTTTTCAATCTGCATACAAGGTTTGGATCATTCCCAAGAATGAAACCATCTGGCTGCTCAATATATACTTCTTCTTCTAAGTCTCCATTCAGAAAGGCTGATTTCACATCCATTTGAAATACCTTGAAGTTTTGAAAGCTTGAGAGAGCAAGGAACATTCGGATAGCCTCAAGTCTTGCCACAGGAGCAAAGGTCTCTTCAAAATCTATTCCTTCTTGCTGTGCATACCCTTTACAAACAAGTCTGGCCTTGTTCCTAATTACTTCTCCATTTTCATTCAATTTATTCTTGAAGACCCATTTTGTTCCTATTACATTTTTATCTTTTGGTCTAGGAACTAATTCCCAAGTGTTGTTCTTTTCGATCTGCTCAAGTTCTTCATCCATTGCTTTGACCCAACATTCATCTTTGCATGCCTCTTTCAAATTTTGTGGTTCAGTGGAGGAGAGTAATGCCAAATAGATTGAAGCTTCTGCAAGTGTCCTTCTTGTTTGTACTCCTGCTTCTTTCTGCCCCACAATCTGAGATTCCGGATGATTCTTTTGAACATATTTGGATGGAGTCTTCTCTTCTATTCTTGTCTGCTCCTCTAGTTCTTCTTGAGGTTCTTCTTCTTCTTGAGGTTCTTCTTCTTCATCATTCCGTCTTTGAGGGTAGCCTTGATCTTCTTCAATGTCTTCATGATGAACTTGCCTAGGAATATATCCCTTCTCATCAACCACTACATCAATGCTGTCAACAATTTTGCCAAGTCTTTTATTGTAGCACTTGTATGCTTTGCTATGTGGAGAATAACCAAGAAGAATGCCCTCATCTGCTCTTGGTTCAAGTTTGCCAAGTTGCTCATCAGTATTTTTAATATAACATTTGCTCCCAAAGATTTTGAAGTGCTTCACCGAAGGAGTCTCACCACTCCAGAGCTCATGAGGTGTTTGAGTGTTGTTTACTCAGACATTTGTTTTGTTAAGAATAATAACCGCGGCATGTGCAGCTTCACCCCAGAAGGTTGCGGGAGTACCTGATTCATCAAGCATAGCACGAGCCATTTGTTGGATTGTTCTGTTCATTCTTTCCACAACCCCATTTTGCTGAGGAGTTCTAGCTGTAGAGAATTCTCTTCTTATCCCATGTTCTTCACAAAAATCGAAAAATTCGTTTGAGGTAAACTCCCCACCTCTGTCAGATCTGAGGCACTTAATTTTGTGTCCTGATTCATTTTCAACCAAGGCTTTGAAGGATTTGAATTTTTCGAATGCTTCATCTTTGTGCTTCATGAGCCCTAACCAAACAAATCTGGAGAAATCATCAATGAATAATATCAGATATTCTTCTCCTCGAGGTGTCCTCTTCCTAAATGGACCACATACATCTGTATGGACTAGCTCGAGAGGCATGCTAGCTGATCCTTCCTTCTCTGGAAAGTTAGTTCTGGTTTGCTTTCCAAATTGACAAGATTTGCATATGGTATTGTCTGGAATTTTGATATCTGGAAGACCATGAACTGCCTGATATTTGCATGCTTTCCTTATTTGTGAAAAGATTAGATGCCCCAACCTCCGATGCCATAGCCAATGTTCATCATCCTTGCTTAAGTAGCATTGTTGTCTTTCCTCAAAGATATATAGATTATTTGGAGTCCTTCTTCCTTTGATCACTGTTTTACCTGTATCAAGATCGCGAACACAACATCCATTTGATCTAAATATTACCTCAGTTCCTTGATCGCACATCTGACTGACACTGAGAAGATTATGCTTCAATCCATCAACATATAAAACATTTCCTGCTTTGACCTCCTCTTTCAACGGAGCAACACCTTTTCCTTTTATGGCTGCAAAGATATCATTCCCGAAAGAAACTTTCTTTCCCTTTTCTAATGCGGTATATGACTCAAGCTTTTCTTTGTCCCCTGTCATATGCTTCGAACATCCGCATCAATGTACCATAGACTTTCTTGACCTTCTGCATAAAAGGCTATCCCACATCTTTCTGGTTGTGATTCTTTTATTCTCCATGTTCTAACATTTGAGGTTTGTTCCTTCTGAGTTGTCTTTCGGAACCTGCTCCTGCATTCAGAGTCTTCATGACCAAAGTTATTACAAATAGAGCATTCAACTTCATTTTCAAGAACCAAAAAGTTGTTATAAGTCCTTTTCATGGTTTCAGTCATTCTCCCTTGTTTTTGAGCTTCTCTAGTCATGATCGTTTTGTAGGCAACACATTGAGCTGCTTTGTGACCGAAGTTATGGCAAGAAAAGCATTGGCCATTAAAGAAACTTCTGCGATAATCAGATCTATCATCCAACCGATTGTAGCTTCTATTCATTCTTGGAGAAAATTGGGAAGATTTTACCTGTGGCTGATTGTAGCTTCTGTTTAAGGCAGTTTGTCCCCGAATTTCTTGATGGTCTTTATTTGTTCTTGAGGTAAACTGTCTCTGATTCACCTGATGACTTTTATTTGGCCTTTGCTCGCTTCTCCTTGCTGCATCAAGATAACTTTTAGAGGTAGAGGCTTGAGATGTTTCTCCATTATATCCAAGACCTGTCTTGATCAGAGGAGATCGCTGCACATTGATAATCTCATCCAAGGTTTCAGATCCTTTAACAAACTTAAGATTAATTGCTTTGGTTTTCTCAATCTCCTTTCTAAGACAAACAATCTCACATTCCAATTTTTCAAGATGTTTTTCCTTTTCAGCTAGTTGACATTGTAGAGAATCAATAATAGCACTCTTCTCTTCTAAACAAACTTTGAGATCTTTCATTTCGTCATAAAAGCCTTCTACATCTATAGCATCCATGTAGTCATCATCTTCAAAAGCCATTAAAAGTTTATATCTATTACCTTGTTCATCTTCATCACTATTTGAAAATCCATCACTATCTTCATGAGTGTAGTAGCTTTTCTTCTTTTCATATTGTTTCTTGTTCCATTTAACAGGTTCCTTTCCCTTGTCATTCTTATCTTTGTGAGGACATTTGGCAGCATAATGACCTACTCTTCCACAAGCAAAGCATTTAAAAGGTAACTTACCTCTGAACCTTCCAGAACCCCTTTGAAGATTTCTGACGAAATTTGATTCCTCTTCTTCATCTTCTGGCAGGTGACTTGCTTCATAATAATCTTCTTTGCCTGAAGCCTTGAAGGCAGCTTCTCTTCTGTCTGATGGACCTCCCTTTCTCATTTCATAAGCGGTTATAATTCCGTGAAGCTGAGACATAGTAAGAATTTTCAAATTTTCCTTTTCTTCTATGGCAGATACTTTAGATTCAAACTTGGGGGACAAAGATCTTAGAATCTTTTCAACCACAATAGCCTCTTTTATTTCTTCACCCAAGTTTTGCATGCAATTGACAATCTCATCTACCCTAAGGAAGTAGTTAGCCACACTTTCATCATTATACATTTTGAGAGTCTCATACTTAATCCTGAGAGTTTGAAGTTTGGCACGCTTTACCTGATCGTCTCCTTCATAGCTCGTGACCATTTTGTCCCATATTTCTTTTGCAGATTTATAGTGCATTACCTTCATGAATTCTGATTGAGAGATGCATCCCAATAGAGTATTGACTGCTTTCGCATTTGTTTCACATTTCTTTTTCTCGGCTGGATCTGTAGGAGTAGCTGAAGGAAAAGTGTAGCCTGTTTCTACGATGTTCCAAACTTCTGTACCAAGAGATTGAAGATATGCAGTAACTCTTACCTTCCAATAATTGAAGTTTGTCCCATCAAAAACCGGTGGCCTGATTGATGCTTCTTTCTCGTAGTTGCTCATGATGATCGATCTACCTTCAAGCGGTCAAGCTTCTCTGAAGGACCTGCTCTGATACCAATTGTTGGAAATAATACTGAGAGGGGGGGTGAATCAGTATTATCAGAACTATATAACTTTTTCAATGCTCAGAAACATATACGCTACTTTTGTTAAGTGAACCAGCGTGTACACGCAACTGTGTCTAAAGAAAACAGCGTATAACCAGAAATCTTATAATTCAGTCAGTTTATCTTCAGTTAAGTGCATAAGGACATTATTCACCATATTAAGAGTAAACAGATGCAGTAGAACAGATCACACAAAAACCACACACATGAACACCATGATATAAGGTGGAAACCCAATGTGGGTGAAAACCACCTGCTGCAAGTCGTCTCTATCTTTCTTTAATATGAAACTTCAGTTTACAATCATTTTGTACTGGTGCAGCCTTATACCAGTACGTAGGCTACAACCTGCAGAAGGCTACAACCTTCTCTCGTTCTCCAAACTTCCTTGGAAGGGAGCTCCAACCCCCTTTGCTCTTGTACTAGCCAAGATACTAGTACGTAGGTGCTGGCCTACAATCTTCTTTCTTTCAGGTACCACCTTTCATACATTTTCAGACTGGATATTCCTGAAGCACAACGTTACAATCTGAAGACCACAATTCATTCAACTTTCACAACAAATCATTGAAGCACAAAACATCCAATACTAGCATCATCAATCACTGAACCACTGAAACCCTGTCAAACACCAGTTACCAGAACACAGAGCAGACTACAGAACTCTGCAATAACAGTCAGACCCAACTGTAACTCAAAAAATCAAGCTCCAAAATATATACGCTACTTCAATGAGAGCAACCCGCGTATACACGCGCTTTTACCGAAGCCAACCTGCGTACAGATCTAAAAATAAATTCTCTCAACTTGCAGCTGTACCAGACATCAGTTAGACCCAGAACATAGCATTGCGTCAGTATGCAGATCTAGAAATACGCATAATCAACCATATCATAATAGTGCATTTCAAATCATTAGATCCCGATCTATCCTTAGATCTAGTCTTCCATCAACCGAAGTGATCTCTCCTTAGCTTAGATCAAGCAACCCAGAACCTGCATACCAGATCTCTTTCTTTTTCAGATATTCAAGCCTTTTCAAAGATGATTTGCCTAATGATCTTCTCCTCCTTATATAGCCTTAGGCCTTGCTCAATACCAAGGGCCAAACCATAGAAATCCAATACCATCAACTTAGAAACTAGGGATCAACACGCCTGTCGAGATACTTTGGTCCAAATACATAGGCTCAAGTACCGAGGACTAACTACCATGGACCAAAGGGAAGCTTCCTGACATATACGCCCTTTTCTGTTCATATATCTGCGTGCATACGCGTCTCCGTATATATATAACCTGCGTATACGCGACTTAGTATGCATATAGACTGCGTGTATACGCAACTTGGACTTGATTAACCGGTGTATATGAGATTTCTCTTCATTCTGTAGTCTGAACGGAGATCTGTCATCAAAGAGAGTTGCCATCAAGGACAACACCTGTATCAAAGCGCCACACCTGTGCCAAAATGCCAACAAACCCATCTAAAAGTGAAATTCTAGAAGAACCTACTACCCTTTGCAAAATATGATCCATCTTAGGTAAAGGGTAATTATCCTTCAGAGAAACCTTATTCACATTTCTTAAATCAACACATAATCTAATTTCCCCAGTTTTCTTCCTAGTAGGTACTAAATTAGACACCCACTCTGAAAATCTAATAGGGGCAATTATTCCTGCTTCATACATATGTTTAATTTCTTTTTCAATCAATGGTAACAGCACAGGGTTGATTCTTCTGAGTTTTTGTTTGAATGGTTTCTGGTTTTCTTTCAAAGGTATTGTATGCTGAATTATGGAGGTGTCATATGATTTCAAATCTGCATAACTATAGGCAAAGACATCCTGGAATTCTCTCATCAGTTCAACATATTTTAACTTTTGGTCAGGAGGCATAGATTTAGATAGTTTTATCATTTTTGGATTTTCTTCAGTCCCTAAGTTATATTCTTCAATGTCTACTTTTAGTGGTTCCATATTTGGTTTCTCTGGAATGTCATTGGAATCAAAGAGGTCTTCTAGAGGAGTTAATCCTTTTGGCAGATGATTGTCTTTCAAATCAATGACTTCTGATTCTCCTTCAATAATCTCATCAATATCCATTTGTTTAAGGTCCTGCATTTCTCTTTTAGTGAATTTTGTGGGATGAAGCATTTGAATTGTACTTTCTTCTGAGATGTCTATTTCTACCTCATTTATTTGATCAAATTCAATAACTGTATCTACATCTATGTGATTGTTAGAAAAATTTTCATCTAAAGTCAAGAAATTATTTATCTGCTCATCACTATCAAACACTTGCTAGTTCTTTACATTATCAGGTATGGCTGCTCAGTGTCTAATCTCAGCTGTAAACTGATGATTAGGTTCGAAAGGTAATTTGTAGGTGCTGGCAAACATTGCTAGACTGTGGGCTTGCAAGTTGTGTTTTCTTGGGATTTTAGCAAGCTGAGTTTCCAGAAAAGTATTAAGAATCTCTATAACTATTCCTCTGTAATACCTTGATCTGGGATCATTAGTTAGATACTTCCCTTTGATCTGTTGAATGATTAAATCAGAATCTCCTATGATAGATACTCTAATTGCTCCTAATCTTTTAACAAGTTTAATACCTAGCATGAGAGCTTCATACTCTGCCATATTATTGGTGCACTTAAAATCTAACCTATAGACATGGCCTTCAGCATGGTCATTTTCAAGATTGTACACCCAAACTCCTGCTCCTACTCCTAATTTATTGACTGAGCCATCAAATTCTAAATGCCAAAGAATTTCATGTTCATAGTTGGTATCAGGAGTGTCAGGAATTTGTTTAACTGTGAGATCTAGTTTTTCACTTTCTTCTGGTTTCCTTTGGGTGTCTGATATTTCATTGTTTTCTGAGATTTCCTAGATTTGAACACTAGATTTTTCTTTTTTAATTTCTTTTGGTTCTGCTGCTAAAACTTCTAATTCATTGGAAGGATCAATTTCAGCATTGTAAAGAATGAATGAATCCATATCAAAGTGTACTGAGTAGATGGGGAAATTTTGGGGTTTTTCCTGACTACTTACTACATATTTCATTAAAGTTTCTCTGTATAGCTTCTTAGGCTGGCCAAAAACTGAGATAGTAGCATATGGCATGTCCAATTGAAGAGATCCCTGAAGCTTTGCACCCTAGGATCTAGACAATAACATGCCATATTTTGGTGGAATATCTACTACCACTATATCCATTAAGATTGTCTTTGCAGGGTATTGAACCAATGAAACACACAAGTCTTTTATTAATCCTAAACATCTCACTTTACTTGAATCAAAAGAAAAAAGGTCTTTGTAGGGCCTAGTGATATCTAGGTCTAGTTTTTCTATTACAGACTTGGGCATTAGGTTGTGAGATGCCCCAGAATCAAACATGGCATTATGAAGTATTTTGTCATGTATGTTTAAACTTACATAGAAAGGAGGAATTCCTCCATCTAAGGGTTTTCCATTTACTTCAGGGCCAAAGATCAATTCTGGTTGGTCATAAAAAACATTGACTGAGTCTTCATTTCCAGTGATTTTGAGTGATCTATTGATTTGACTTCGTTAGACATCATGTTTAGCTAATTCGGACAATGGAATAGCAATCTTTAGTTTGCCTACTTCAATCTCCAGATTGAAAGGTTTTTCTGTTTGAGCTTTTGCATTTCGAACAGTGGGATTCTCTTTGTTTTCTGCATTTTCTGTATTTTTCTCCTTCTCAGGAGTGGAGTTATGAGTTGAAGTTGCTTCGAAATCAACTTCTTGAGGTTCTTGCACATTACCCTTAGGGGGAGGAGGTGTGGAGAGCTATCTGTTATTAGGTTTATTGTCGGATACATCTTCAATTATTAGATTATCAGGATTAGGATTTGATCTAGAAAGAATATGTACAGGTATAGTGTTCATCTTACCTTTGATGGGATGTTTTGCAGCTTTCTATTTGTTGGTTTCAGGGACATCAATTCTTCTACTCCTTAGGTTATATTGTTTTTGGAATTCATAAATGGCTGTGTCATATCCCTCCCTGAAGTCAAATGATTCACCTGACTGAGTTTGGAATTGTTTGAGAATATGAGCCTCTTGATCCTCTTGGGTCAAGAAAACTTGTTGTTCATTATTGAGTCCCATTAAATTTATTTGAGTGTCTTCTACTGGTTCATCAGAATTTGAGGCTTCAGCATAATTTTCCTAGAATGGGGGCCTAATATTTTTGGTCATGACCAATCTTTCTAGTGTTTTGGTTTTGATTTTTCCTGAAATTTGGATTTCTCCCAGTATTGGTTGGCTAACCATCCCAAGGGGATTTCCTTTCTATTGTTTCTACTCTATCCCCTAGCCTATCCATCCCTTTAATTATAACATCTAATTTTTGTTCAAAAGCTGAGGGTTCTTCTTTTAATGGTATTCTCCTTTCACTTCTAGCCTTGGATCGTTTAGATATCAGGCTGGCTTCAACACTGACAGCTATGCTTTGCATATCCTCCAAAGTGTGAGGAGCTCTTTCCCTAAGCTGGTAGGCCATGTCAGAATCAAATCCATCAAGGAATTTGATTAAAGCTAAATCAGGAGGAGGTCGAAGGTTTTGAGGAATGGTATTATAGACATTGTTGAACCTGGTGCAGTAGTCTTGCACAGTTATTGTGTTCCTCTTTTTAGGTTTTCATACTCTGATAAGATTTGAAGAGGATCTTTCTTTTTCTCCCATCTGTTTAAGAATTGTCTATAGAGAGTTTCTAGGTTTTCTATACTATTTGCAGGTAGGGCTTTAAACTAGGTTCTGACTTCTCCAGTTAGACTTTGAACACATATTCTCATTCTTACATCATCAGAATCTATTTCATATATTTCAAAGTGATCAGTCATTTTTCTGGTATGTTGTTGAGCAGTGTGGGTACTAAAACCATCAAACGGAGTGATTTTACTTTGATAGTCTTGGGGCATGGCCCCTAAATTGGCTAGTAATACCAAGGGAGTATATATGTTTGCCATTGCAGTATGTAGTGAAGAAACAACAACTGGAGTTGGGATAACGATGGGTGTTGGAGTGGTAGATGGAGGGGTAGAAGGGGTGGTTTGAGGTTGAGATGTCTGAGGAAATGGTGAGGAACTTGCAGAAGCAGCAGTAATTGTAGAGGGATCAAGTGTTCTTTCAGAAGTAAGCTTAGATTGTATTGAACTTTGCAAATGTCTGCCAATTGAAGAATCGACGGCTTCAAATTGTAACTCATCAATAAATACTGGGTCTGGAACCAAGCTGACCAACTCAGAGTCAGAAAATGTTACAAACAAAGAGGTCTCAAATTGCTCATCAAAGGGTTCATCCTCAAGGTAAATCCACCTTACAGGGCAAGATATTGATCTATAGATGGGCCAAGAACTAGCAATACTTTCCTGGCTTTCCTGTCTCCTAAGAATTCTGGGGATCAAATTAGGATTTTCAAACACTTCTAGTGGATTGGGATCAGGATTAGATCTGGTGTATCGAGTCCTTTTTGAAGCCAGATTTTTAGGTGTACTTTTTGCTTTTCTTAATTGGTATTAACAAAACAACTTCAATAGTTTCTTTAAGAGGTTTTAGATATGGGATTTGAACTTTCTTAAAGACTTATTTGACAAGATGAACTGGTCAAATGTTTGGAAACCAGATGTTCAGTCGATAAACTGGACCGGAGATAGATTGAAGTAGCATTCATCTAATATGCAATTGCAAAGCAAGAGCAGTTCAAAGGCTACCTGGCTAACTTCAGGCTCTGTCTGTAGTTATAAAGTAAACAATAGTAACAAACACATTATTTGTTCCCCAACGGAGTCTCCACTATGTTATCACTCAGATTTTTCTAGAAGTTGTTGGGAAGAGGAAAGGAGTCTGAGGTAACCACAAACCAACTTTTAGGTACAGAATCTAGCCAATCTGTACCCAGAGAGGGCTCTCTCTTTAAGTTTTAGCTTTGTTTTGAAAGATATTAGGCTAGTCATGACAACTTTTGTGTTTTGGGTTGTATTTGGTGGTGAAATTCAATAGTAAATGGGTAGGACTAAGTGTTTTAGGCCATTGGGCTAATGGAGTCAAAGAAGATGGCTCAATTGGACTTGGTTTCTCGATAAAGGATGGCTTCACAGGGCAAGATAGCTAAACGAGGAGAAAATAAAGACTTGAAAAGATGTAATGGATTTAAAAGAGATGAAGGGCAATTAAGAATCCTTCATCATGTTTTAAGGGGAGGGAACTTGGATGATTACCAATAAAGAGCAATTAAGAATTCTTTACTAAATAATCATAAATGAGTAAACTAGGAAATAGGAGCAATTAAGAATTCACTGCTTATGCTAGTTTAGAAGAAAACATTAAGAATACAAATGATTGAAGACAGATTGCACTTAAGCACTTTCTGAATTATTCTTTTTCATTTTAATATTCAGATATGAAACACAGTTGATATAATAAACTAGAAAACATTAACACATGAGATATAGAATACTTATTGATCTGGTGTTTGACACATGAATCCTGTGAAAAGTCCTTTGCATTAATTCTTCATCCAGCCAGCCATGCAAGATTTGGTCCAACAACACTTTATTCCAAAATAATCAATTTTACAGTGGTGTCTAAGAATCCACCCTCAATACTATGAATGAGGGAGTATTTATAAAAAAACTTTACAATAAAATATCTCATAACAAAGTGAGATATATTCTAGGATGACTAACAATAAGTTACATGAAAAATAGAGACAGATGGTCTCGTAGGTAGAAGAAAAGGAAAAATGATGTCTTGTTGTTCCTATTCTTGTGAATGTGTTAGAGGTAGGCCCTATGACTGGGCATGCTGCTATCCTTTCTGTAATTCTGTGCTGGCTACCCTGCTTTTGATCTTCTTACTGATACTCTTTACCTGCTCAAATACTCTTTGACCTGTTTAATCCTTGTTATCTTCTGTTACCATCATTGACTATAGTAAATAACCAAAATTTACCTTTTACCAAGGATAAATTACAAAATTTCTAGCATTTTTTCCCACCATTTTGGCTGTGGTATTCTGGTCCTTTGAAGTTTTCTCAGGGTCTCATCAGTTTCGGTGTACCTAAAAAAGGTAGGTTGAATTGGAAACAAGTGCTTTATTTCATGCTCGACATAGAATAGGTTCTCTAGGCTGTCATAGAGAACTCTGCCGATAGGCAATGCTTTTGATGCTGATGCACTTGTTGATGAACTTTCCTGGTTTCCTGCATATTGATTCAATTTGTCCACATAATCTATATGCCTCATTAATTTGTCATTAATAACTAAAGGACTAGGGAGCCCTTTACTCTGCAAAATACCAAATTTCTCCATAAAAGCATTAATTTCTTCCTGCATGTCATGGCATCTTCCTTCTAAATTTTGCATCAGAGTTCTTTTAGTTAAAACCCTTTTGACTTCCAGAATTGTCCCTATCCTGTCTTGAATGCCCAGTTCTTCAAGCTGGTACTTATTCTTATTATTCAAAAAATTTACGAGCCGGTTGGCTTCCTCAAGCATTCTTCCTAATTCTACTCTTTTCCTCTGAATTTCTTCTAGGCCTGCCTTTACCAAATCAGTTTGTTCAAAAATTATTTGTATTGATGGCCAAACATCATTTATTAACTGAGTGATGTTGGTCCAAAGAATCTTTCTAATATCTTCCAAGGGCTTGTCAAATGTACTTAGGTCTTCTTCTAATTATTTTACCTTGTTTTCAAGTCCTTTAATTTCCCTTGTCTTTTCTGTAACATTTATCTTTGAGGGATCATACCTCGGTTCTAAGGTAACGTATTGTTGCTTTACCTTTTTCAGCTCTGAAACTTGGAGTTTCATCTCTTCCATTGATTTTATTAGCTCCTCTGTGCTCAAATTTGAAGTATTCTCCTGTGTTGTTCCTGCTGTTCCTACTATTGTTGTACCTGTGACCACCTCTACTGTGGCTGCTGGAATGTTTGGTGCCAGAGTTGTTCCAAGGGTTGAAGGGACTGCAGTTGAGACTACTGGTATCACATTGGGAGGCTGAGAGGTCGACTCTCCCTGCTTGTCCTTCAATGATTTTTCTAGTTCTTGCTCAGTCTCGTTTAGTCTTTCATTAAGTTTTAAGACTAAATCCATTAGCTCTTCTTCAGACTTTTGCTTTATGACCTCAGCAGTCTGTGGATGCCTTGAAGGAGGCAGCTTTAGCTACTTCCTTAAGGCAACAATATCTTCATCTTTCTTTTTGATTAAGGCTTCTGCAGCCTTCACATCTTTCGGATCATGACCCAACCCAATGATCAATTCTTCTAAAGATTTTATTCTATTATCTTTAGCCTGTGAGGAGGCTTTCTCCAGCTGTAATTGGGTAGTTGTATTATTCAAAGAATTTTCTAGCCTTTGGGCCATCATGGCCTTACTAGTCAATGTAGAATAGATCATTTCTCTTGTCTGTTTATGCAACTCAATTTGGTCCAAGGGATGGATGTCCTTTGCCATGACCTCAAAGTTGGTTCTGAGGTAGTCTGTTGCTGATTGAGGTTGTTGCACTTTAGGTTTGAAATAACTCATTATAATTTACCTTCCTTGATGTCATAGGCTGACATCAATCTTTTTTGATTAGTGGGAGCCATTTTCATATATTGGTTGTAAACCTAGAGCCTTAATGGATCATTTCTGGCTTTTATTTCTATAAACTTCTTCTTGATATCTGAAGTGTCTTTCCCTGGTGGCCTAAAAGATGATACCTCTGCACTTTGTTGTCTCTCCAGCTCTTGTCTCTGTGAGCTAGTAGATGTCCCACCTAGTGGGAAAGTTTGATGATTATCTACTCCTTTCCTTTGACTATCAGTAGTAAAAAAATTCCTCCTTTGAAAGGGGATTTAGCCTATGCCTTTTAGCACCAGGCTATTCTGAGGGTCCACTGGTAGAGGGAGCTACTTCCCTATCTCTCTTTTTATTATTTTCCTCATTCAGAGGAGTCTGCAAGATTGGAGGTTCTCCCACATTTCTCTGAGTTGGAGGAGTTTGTATTTGGGCCTGTTCCTTAGAAGTTTTAGGCTATTTAGACATTGTAGATTTCTCTATGGCCTGAGTACTAGTCTCTGGCTCCTTTCCCTTGGATGTTCTTGTGAATGGTGTGCTGGTATCCTATGAATGCTGCTGAGAGGTTTCAACTATAGAGGCACTAATCCCTGACCTTTGAGACGATTCAAATCGTACCTGCTCAAAATAATCTAAGTCAAGAGTCTTTTAAAGATCTCTCATCACATTTTCAATGTTGACTTGTTCACTGTCAGTAGCTACTAAGGTTCCTTCTCTCCATTAATCCATGTTAGCAAACTGTTCAATTTCTGGGATTCTATGATGTATATATGGAGACAACCTATTCTTCATTCTTCTGTCACAGATAAATCCATGTGGGTCATATGTGGCCCAACCAATTTTTTTTTGTAATCTAAGGTAGTTTTCTAGAATTTTCTTTGTTGCATCCCCTGCTTCTCTACTGTTGCAGACGAAAGGACCTATTTGATGTTTGATCCTGAGCTGTGCTTTCTTTTTGGCTTTGGTAAAATGGATCAAATCTTAATTACACATCTGCCTATAGTATTCCAATGCAAACAGTCGCATTGGAACATACTTTGGTAATTTGAAGGGGGAAAGTTCACACCCATACATCCTGATTTCTGTAAAGTTATGGTATAAATACTAGTCGCCCACTTTATACTGCTTGGAAAGTTGAAGGATATATTTAATGTCATCACTGATCCTCAGAGGGGAAACCCCTATTAATAAGGTGGTTGCTGGATGAACAAACTAATCAACGAATTCATTATAGGAGTAAGGGGTTTTAAAGGAATCATGGAAGACTGCAAACCAGAAGATTACAGACCTTGGATTGCCTTTGGTGTCAAGTTTCAGGACTGGGAATGGGAAATTGTCTGATTGATAATAGAGCATGAGATGGTATATAAAGGTAGTATACTTGAAAACTCTTTCATTTTCCAGTCTCATGAACTGGTCATGAATCTTGTCAGCAATGTAGGAGGCAAAGTCATATTTGATAGCAGGGGGTTGTCTAGGAGTAAAAATTAATGACAATACTAGGGTTAACTCATCAACAAATTTTGTAGAATTGAAACCCATTCTAATGATATCATGTCGATTATGAGTTGTCCCATATCTGTGAAGAAAGTTTGCAGATAAGGGGGAGGGCCATTAGGCTGATGTTTTGGCGACATGAAAGTTTGACAGAGGCGATTGAGTTCGTCTTGGGACAAGTTAGTTGATTTCCCAAGTAAATATCCCATGGAGAGGGGAGTCTGTTATGAAACCAGCTCAAGAAAAGATAGATCAACGCCTTAGAATTCAGCCTCTTCGAGGGGGAAACCTCCTTTACATTACATAAATGAACAATTCTTTGATGATACAAAGGAAAAAACCTCCTTTCTATATATAGGAGTCTAAAGAGTCACAATATAATACAACCGAACTAACAATAATAATATAAAGCCACAAAAATAACAATAGAGGGATTCTATGGGGCACAGAAATAACAATATGGGGGTAATAGGGGCACAACAATATAAATAAGAGGTATAACTACAATAGTAATGGGGTAATCACTAGTATTATAGGGACCCAACATGCCCCTCTCCTTCAAAAAAGTGTTGTCCTCAACGCTTGAGTAGTTCTGGATACTTCTGCATAAAATTCTCATCCTCCCATGTGGAATCTTCAGCGGATAAGTTCTTCCACTTGATAAGATACTCTGAAATTGATCGATTTCGTAGCTGTCGAGTTCTTGTTTCTGTGACTGCTTCCGGTTCCAATATAATTTTTCCTTCCTCGTCAAGTTCTGGCAATATTGTTTGAACTGGGAGCTTGTCGCCTATAACCTTCTTTAAACATGAAACATGGAAAACTGGGTGCAATCGAGAAGCTGCAGGAAGCTCCAATTTGTATGCCATAGTACCAATCTTTTGCAACACCTTGTACGGACCATAATACTTTGGTGATAATTTATTATCCTTCTTAGCTTGCTTTAGGGACATTTGCTTATATGGTTGTAGCCGTAGGAATACCCAATCACCTACATCAAAACTTCTTTCACTGCGATGTTGATCTGCCTGTTGTTTCATTCTATTTTGTGCCAACACGAGGTTATCCTTTAAGAGTTGGAGGACTTGTTGTTGATGTTCGATGTGATGTTCCACTGCCTGAACCTTAGAATTTTCTCTTAAATATGATGTGATGGATGGTGGTTGATACCCATAAAGTGCCATAAATGGGGTCATTTTTGTTGCTGTATGGAAGGAAGTGTTATACCACCATTCAGCCAGAGGCAACCATTTGACCCATTGTGTCTGTTTATCAGATACAAAGCAACGAAGATATCCTTCCAAACATTTGTTTACTATCTCAGTTTGCCCATCAGATTGAGGATGATAAGATGAGCTATGAGCTAACTGAGTACCAAGACAAGAAAATAATTTTGTCCAAAAATTTCCAGTGAAAATGGGATCTCTGTCACTTACAATAATCTTTGGGTTTCCATGTAGCTTTTGAATTGTTTCCATAAATGCAGTAGAAACTGTACTGGCTTTAAATGGATGTGATAATGCACAAAAGTGTGCATACTTGGTAAGTCTGTCAACTACCACCATGATGACACTCTTTCCCTCAGACTTGGGTAAACCTGTGATAAAATCCATTGAAACCTCCTCCCAACGTTGGCTTGGAATGGATAAAGGTTGTAATAGACCCGGTGTCTTAATTGTTTCAACTTTATTTTGTTGGCAAACCAAACATTCCGCCACAAACTTTTGAATATCTGATTTAAGGCCATCCCAAAAAAATTCCTTCTTAACCCTGTGGTAAGTTTTTAAAAATCCTGAGTGCCCTCCTAAGGGAGAAGTGTGCAATTCCATAAGAATCTTTTGTTTTAGCTGGGAATTCTTACAGAGGTATAAGCGATCTTTGTACCATAACGAATCATTTTGCCAGCTAAATGTATCAGACGTACTGGAATCTTGTTGTAGCTTTCGAATAAGTGCCCACACTTCTTCGTCATTCTTCCATTCCTCCCTTGCTTCGTTTATCCAATCTGGTTGGATAATAGAAATGGCGCACAACAATGCTTCCACATCCTCATCCTTTCTTGAGAGTGCATCTGCCACCACATTTTGCTTCCCTTTTTTGTAGATGATTTCAAAGTCATAACCCAACATCTTTGTGACCCACTTTTGTTGCTCTTCAGAGGATAATCTTTGTTCTAAAAAGTATTTAAGGCTATCATGATCCGTTTTTACCTTGAAGTGTCTTCCCATTAGGTAGGGTCGCCATTTCTTAAGTGCATGGAGTATTGCCAACATTTCCTTCTCATAAATAGCTTTGCTTAAAAACTTTCCCTTGATTGGACGACTTTCAAAAGCAATGGGTCTTTCATCTTGCATTAGAACAGCACCAATTCCATTTCCTGAAGCATCACATTCCACAATAAAGGTTTTTGTGAAGTCCGGTGTAGCTAAGACCGGTGCTTGGCACATTGCCTCTTTAAGATGTTCAAAGGCCTTTGTTGCTTCCGGAGTCCATGAAAATGCATCTTTCTTCAATAATGTTGTTAGAGGTGCTGCTATTCTCCCATAATTCTTAACAAACTTGCGATAATACCCTGTCAACCCAAGAAATCCTCGCAGATGCTTTATGGATGTGGGGATTTTCCATTCCTTAATGGCTTTAATTTTGCTAGGGTCTACCTTAACTCCTTCATGAGATACAATATGACCCAAATATTCCACCTCCTGGACTCCAAAGAAACATTTGGATCTTTTTGCATATAATTGTTTCTCCTCCAATAGTTGTAGCACCCTGTCAACATGTTCAACATGATCCTTCCAAGACTTGCTGTAGATTAGTATATCATCAAAAAATACTAACACAAATTTTCTAAGGAATGGTTTGAAAATTGAATTCATCAAACCTTGAAATGTTGAAGGTGCATTGGTAAGGCCAAAAGGCATGACCAAAAATTCATAATGACCCTCATGAGTTCTAAATGCCGTTTTCGGAATGTCTTCAATCTTCATTCTGATTTGATGATATCCCGAACGAAGATCCAACTTGGTGAAGTAAATTGATCCATGCAATTCATCCAGTAATTCATCAATGACAGGAATGGGGAACTTATCTTTAATAGTGAGCTTGTTGAGCTCCCTATAATCCGGACACATGCGCCATGATCCATCCTTCTTGTGCACCAATACTACTGGAGCAGAGAAAGAACTTTGACTCGGTTGAATTATACCAGCCTCTAGCATTTCTGCAACCATACGTTCAATTTCACTTTTTTGGACATAGGGATATCTGTACGGCCTGATGTTTGGAGGAACACTTCCTGGAATCAGATGAATAGCATGATCATGATCACGCATAGGTGGGAGACCTTTGGGAGTCTCAAATACCTTGGAATGATTGTCCAGGACTTTTTGGAGATCTGGAGAAATAGATGATTCCAATGTGGAAACATCTAGCGAACATAATTGTGCAATTACACCTCTTTGCTCCTTTTTTAGAAGCTTTGTCATACCATTAGAGCTGATTATCTTTCCTGGTTTCCCTGCAATACCCCTTAATTCAACTTCCTTTCCTTCCGTAGAAAATTTGATGAAAAGTTCTTGAAAATTAAAAGCTATTGTACCCAAGGATTGTAGCCATTGGACTCCTAGTACAACATCAGCACCTCCCATTGGAATGGAAAGCATTGGGCTAGTCAATACATATTCTCCCATGGATAGCTTGATATTATGGCACTTTCCAGAGCAATTTATTGTTCCTCCATTTGCAATCATCACTTGACACTCTGGTGCTGGATATAGGAAGCAATTCAATTCTTTTGCTACCCTACAATGAATAAAATTGTGGGTGCTTCCTGAATCAATCAACACTATTACCTTTTTCTTCTTGATTTGTCCTTCTATCTTGATGGTTTGAGGAGTGGTAATTCCCGCCAATGCATTACAAGATATGGTCGGATTTATTTGTTCTTCATCTAGGCTTTGTTCCTGGAGTATATCTTCTTCTTTTGACCTTTCTTGCTCCTTTTCTTCTTCCTCTTCACAATCTATGTAGAATAATTTCTTCTCAGCACACTTATGACCTTTAGTGTATTTGCTATCACAACTGTAACAAAGCCCTTTTGCTCTTTTTTCTTCCAATTGTTGTGGTGTCAACCTTATAGGTTGTGGAAGACTAGGGGCAACAACACTTCCGTCTTTATAGTTGTGAGTGGTATGCTTCCTGGTTGCCATAATTTTGCTTTCCATTTTTCTTGCTAACCTGAATGCCTTCTCTAATGAATCAGGTTCCCAAAGGCGAACATCATGTTGGATATTATCCTTTAAAGACCCTATGAACACATCAATCCTATGCTCCTCTGGAATATCTTTTACCCTTATGTTCAATTTTTGGAACTCCTCAATGTGCTCCATTATTGAACCCTTTTGTTTGAGACTTATCAATTGGCTAAAAAAAGTGTTGCTTTTTGTATCCTCATAATGTGCTATCAATTCTTCCGTAAAAATTGCCCAAGTGATAAATTTTTTACGAGAGCAAAGCCATTGATACCATACAAACTGATTTGGTTCCAAATATACAGTTGCCATACGTACCTTTTGTGTGTTTTGCACATTATTGAGATCGAAGAATTGCTCCATCTGTAATATCCATGTGGCAGGATCCTTGCCATCAAACTTCCTCATATCGATTTTTGGAATATGGTGAGTCTTCGATCCAACATTAGCATCTATGGAATCATGATTAACATTTCTTTTGTTCTCATCATGAGTTTCCTTTACTACCCTTTCACCTTAGTGCCCATTTCTTGTAGCAACTTATTCATATTTATCTTCAATTCGTCCATGTCTGTCTTCAAATCTGCCATGTCTCTCTTCAAATCTGTCTTCGAATCATCCATCTTAGCTTCCATGCCCTTTATCTTAGATTCCACGCCATTTATCTTAGATTCCACGCCATTTATCTTAGCTTCTGTTAGCTTTTGTGAGCGTGACATTTGTTGCACTTGTTCTTGTAATTTTGATATATCATGTAGCATTTCTTCCTCTTCTTCATGAGTCATGCTAGAGCTTTCAGGTTCCTTACTAGGTGTTTGCATTTTCTTTCCTCGGGGCATCAGTTACCGATAATAATGCTTTACTATGCCCTTTGAATTCCGTTAAACCAAGCTTACACAAAAATTTAAAAAAAACTACACACCTTTTTTCACTTTATAGAAGCCTGATATTGAATCTGATGTATCTCTGTAATTTCGAATCATCCAATTCTGAAATTATGACCTGTAGTAGCCTTCTGCGTCCTCTTTCCAATGCCACAAGTCTGACCAAAATTGGATTCTCCAAGGAAGAGTTATGTGAAATCTCCCACAGTGACTTGCTTTTAGACTAGTTCAGTAGAGCGAAATTGTACGACGTGCCACGAGTCACTGTTTCAACCTTTGAATCTAAAACACACATACAAGAAACTACAGTCCGTCCTCTTTCTGTACCTTCTTACGAAATTTCAATCCGATCCCAAGAGAGAAAGTTATGACGATTTTCCCCAGGTCACCTGTTTTGAATGTAATTCAGGAGTCTGCAAAAAGACCAACTTCCTCAGATCATATCTCCGCAAATATCACGCAAAAGCTCTGAAATTCGGACCCAAGGTTCAGTGTGATTTCTTCTCAAATGGGTTTTTTTTGCGACTTCTGAAACGTCACAGAAAAAAGTTATAGCGAAAATGCCACGATGACCTATTTGGAGCAGCGAAACCCTAGAATCCAAAGCTCTGATACCAAATGTTATGAAACCAGCTCAAGAAAAGATAGAAAAGATAGATCAACGCCTTAGAATTCAGCCTCTTCGAGGGGGAAACCTCCTTTACATTACATAAATGAACAATTCTTTGATGATACAAATGACAAAACCTCCTTTCTATATATAGGAGTCTAAGGAGTCACAATATAATCCAGCCGAACTAACAATAATAATATAAAGCCACAAAAATAACAATAGAGGGATTCTATGGGGCACAGAAATAACAACATGGGGGTAATAGGGGTACAACAATATAAATAAGAGGTATAACTACAATAGTAATGGGGTAATCACTAGTATTATAGGGACCCAACAGAGTCAGGGCTTGACTGGAATGAAATTGTAACATTTCGTTGATTGACTCAGCAGTTATTGGAAAAAGAACTGTTTGGCTTGGGGACATGACTACTCGACAATTAGGGTCATAATTATGGTGGCAATGATGAATTATTTCTGGGAAAACATGAACTGTGGGTAGAAAATACATAGGAAGGTTGGATTCCCACAGTCCTAGGATATTAGAGCCATTCAGGTAGTCATCTCTCTTTTGGAAAAATACTTTGAGATGATTTTTATCAGTGGTTAAGTCTTTTATTTGGAAGTCTTTATCCGTAAGAGGCAGATAGTCTAAATCCTTATGAGGAGCATTCATGGGTGTAACATTCAAAGCCATAGGGGTTTCGATTTCTGGTTCTTGTGGATTCAGAAAGGGGATTGTAGGTTTTCTTTTAAAAATGGGCAAAATATAAGGTTTGGGAACTTATATGATGAAACAAAGACTGAATTATAACAAATTTTGGTCTTTTTCTGTGGAATTTATTGTGTAAAACGAGAAATTGTAGGGTTTCTGCGGAAATTGGATAAATACCTGTGTTTGGGGAATGAACAGTGAAATTCAAGTATTGATTGTGGCTAACAGGCTCTGGGCTGCATCGGCTGTAAGTTTTTGAGTAAGTTGGTAGTTGAAAACCTCGGACAGTTGACCTTGACGTTCTTTGCATGGGAGCACAGGTTTACGGTACAAAACAATGAAAACGACATTTGTTTGTTTTATTTACAAAGTCAAGGGTTGGAGGGGGTTTTTGGTTTTTGGGCGGATGACGTCAGCAGGGAGTGAAGTGACGTTTTTGTCGTATGCAGGAAAGCGGTAAGTGGTTTCGCATCGATCCGCCTTTGGGGATGGGCGGTAATTAGCCGGCAGCAAGCGATTCCATAGATTTTGCGATGCGTGGCGGAGGCGCTATGTGAAAACCACTTTGTGATCACGCGCTAATGCGCGGTGACAAAGGGGTGCGCAATATCGATGATAGTCGTTGGATTTGGGAGGTCTGATCGGATGGCTAACAGGAGGCGCGATGTGCTGGGATTTAACAACGGCGGGCCCAACACAATTAAGGTTTAATTAATTATATTGGGGGTGGTATGATAGGTCGGGGAGGTTCTTCATTAACCGTGAGGGTTGATTAATCCCTTATTAATGCAGCGGCGGATCAGGGCTATTAACTAGTTACAGTTTAACTAGTTAATCCGGGTTAAAATGTATTTATGGTTATAACTTGACCAAAGGGGCTATATATATAGAAATTTGGGATTTTTAATAGTTTAAATAATATGGGATAGGGTGAATTTTTGTGCAGGAGTTATATAATATAAGTTACTAGTTAATGTGGTAATGTAATGAAAAAGATCCAAGTAAAAAACATTAGAATTGTGTATTTAACTTAGGCTTGAACGAAAAAAGCGTTTTATGGGGTATTGTGTAATTTTCCTAAGTAAAATAGGATTTTACTTAGGAAAAGACTTATGAATTTTAAGTACTTAGGCTTTTATAAACTATTGGGCCGAGGGTCCGGTCCCTCCAGAAGTTTTAGAAATGCTTTGAGCTCCTCTAATTTTAGCAAATGCCTTAGTACTTAGGAGAAATTAGTGAAAACTTAGGGAAAGATGAGAAGGGGATTTAATTATTTGACCTTGCTTTGCCTTGAAATGCTTTCAGTGTAATGTCTGCCTTGTACTTGTGATGAATGTAAAATATTAACACGTTTAGAGTCATCATTCATCACATGTAATTCTGCAACATCATCTACCTACCCTACCTACTTTAACCTGACATTTTTTCTTCTTTATTTGGGTGCACTTAGACTGGCAAACCCTTATCAAATTTTCTTTTCTTTTACATGCAAATATGTATTTAAGTCTAGCCTTATTACATCGAAGGGCTCAGATTAAACTGTTGAGCTCATTTTATTCACTCTATCTACCTACTCATCTGCCAAGATTAAACAGTTTTGTCAGATTTTATTCTCTATCTCTAAAACATAAAATTCAAATATGAACTAGCCAATCTTAAGCTCTTTGACTCTCCATCAATTGTGGCATAAGTTAACAAACTGCACACAATTGTTTATTATACAAGAGTAACAAGTAGTGGCATTCAAGGCTTGCACACTTTCCTTGGTCTTTATTTTAGTGGGGTTCATTTTCTTTCACTTTTTTTTTGACCATCTTATTCTTTTTACCCTTTGATTTTTCTTTTAGGGTATACCCTCTTTACATTTTTTAAAATTTTTTGATTTTTTGAAAATATGGAAAACCTTTGCAACAAGGAAAGGTATGAACATATTACATAGCTTATCAAGTTAATCATGATATATGACACCTATTGGTATAGGAGTATAACAGGGTGAACCCTAATTTGAGGTACATTTCCAAAGCTTACCCTGCTCTAGTGGTTGCTCCAACAAATTCTTCACTTGGTGTGATTTTAGAATGTGCAATGGATATTTTGGTAACAATTGGATCTCTTTCCCCACATCCCTTTTAGGTGGTATCCCTTTATGATCTTAGAACACTCCTATATTCCTGTAACAACTCTTTCATTTTTTGTCTCTATTCCTTAGTGTACCCTTCGAGGGAATCCCTTACTCTCATTGACTCCTCTATAGAGAAATTTTCTCTTTCGAATAATAAAAACTACTTTTACTAGAACTGATAAATTTCTTGGTCTAATTGGAAGCTACTAGTGAAATATATAATTTTAAGCATTAATGGTGAAGGATTTTAGTAGTTTATGAGTAGGTAATGGTTGGATATCTACATGAATATTTATTCTTGTATGTACGTAAAGGGACTCCTAAACAAAACTCCACATACATCAAATGAAATAAAAACCAATTCTCATTTATCAATAAAATCAAAACTAATAGAGAATTTAATTTTCAACTGTTTGGCTACCTTTATCTCTTCCCCATTGACCCATCCCAATGGATATGGGCTAGTATGGTCATGAACCTCCAATCAATTTTTTTTCACATGACTTATTTCTATGAGAGTTTCATATGAACCTAAGACAAACAAAGCATCAACCTTGGTCTTCTTGACCCATATCTTTATATGGAAGAGTTTTGTAATCTTGTTATTCCTATTGATGAAGGATACTTGGATTCACCTCATTTCACTATAATTCGTATAAAATATTCTCAGCCATGTCAGAGCTTCTCTTCACTCAATTTCTCAAATATATGGCTATGATAATTTTCTTCTTTGTATCCTTCCTACAATTCTTCACATTAAGCTTTTCATGCGATTTCCAGCACTTATCCTCTATGTGACCATCATTGTTGTGATGGTAGTTGCGGTTTCTATTATCATCGCACTAGTGTGTTGTAGATATTGTCTTTTTTTCGTACCCCCTTTCCGTTTATTTTTCCCCTCCTTGAAGCTTCTTGGTGTTCCTTATACTCTGAACCACCTGAATTCTTTAGGTTATGACCCTATATAATTAATTTTTGCAAATAGACTCTTAATAAGAAAGAAAATATTTAATGGAATACACACACATTAACATAAGTATTTTATCCTGGAAACCAAAAATAATAAAATGAGCAAGACTTTTCAATATATATTCTTTTGTGCAATATTACAATATAATTTATATACCTTGGAATCTATGAACTAGCATCCATTTACTGTAGATTAGAGTAAGACCATAATTCCTTAACTAAAATGAAAAGTCATGTAAAGATCCACCACGCAACACAAAATCAATTTAAAAGAAACAAAATTCATGTGCCAAAAACAAATGAATAAAATTACCCAAAAACATTTGGTAGTCTTTCGCCAAAACCTCCATGTACGGGGGTCTTCCACCCCCCTCTCACCACCCTGGTTAGAATCATGCATTTTTATTATGTGTGGGGATTTTTTTCAAAAGAATACAACACATACCCAACATTCTCCCACTTGTTTTTTTCCTTTCACATAGGGAAGAATGTCCTCAATGTTTTTTCTACATTCAATTCCCTTGGAAAATCATAGGAAAAGCCTTTTTCATTTCTTTCTCCATTTCCTAGGTGGCCCCCTCAAGCACAAAATGCCTCCATTGCACTTTAACTTGTGTGATGGCTCGATTCCAAAGTATAGTTTCCTTTGGTCAAATATTTGTAGTGGCTTGACCTAGAACTTGCATTTTGGTTTGACCTGTACAACATTCCAATCAATAACATGAGCAAGATCATTAATATAAATTTTCAAAATAGACACATGAAATAAACTATGAACCTTAATGTTGGCTATAAATGCTAGCTGGTAGGACGTTGGCCCTACCCTGTATAATATTTCAAATGGCCCACAAAATAGAGGGGCTAACTTAGCAGAGTTTCGCAATTTTATGGTACTACTTTTCGGTCAAAATTTAATAATGGAGTTCTTTTTGTGTCCTATTCAAATCTGCATAGCTCTTCTTCATTTCCTAAGATTCCTTTAGTTTATGTTTTATTATCTTCACAATTTTCTACATTGTTTGCAAAATATACAGTCCTAATACAAGCCTGTGCACAAGTTGACTCCAACTCAAGGGAGTATGGCACTTTCACCCATACAGAACTTTGAAAGGTCTCATTTTGAGGGATGCCTGATAACTATTGTTATAGGAAAAATCAACTAAGTGAAGATAATCCTCACATTCAGTGGGTTGATTAATTACATACATGTGTAACATGTCTTCAAGGATCTGACTTGTCCTTGCATTTCTCACATTTCTTTGTGGGTGATATGTAGCTTGAACTTCAATTGTGTGCCCATTCGTGCAAACAATGCTTTCCAAAATATGGAAATATATTTCGTGTCGCTTTCATATATAACTATTTTTAGTATGCCATATAATGTAAAAATTTCCTTCATGAAAATATGTCACACTTAAAAAACTTTTTAAGTAGATTGAAAAGGTATAAAATGAGCAACATTTGAAAATTTATCTACCACAACCATAATAGAGTGATGATATCTTCTAGTTCTAGGTATCCCAATGATAAAATCTAGTGAAATTACCTCCCACTTCCATTCTGGTGTAGGAAGAGGGTTCAACAATCATGTTGGATTCTGAAGTTCTACTTTTATTTTTTGACATTCTTGGCATTTTTCCAAACACATTACCACTTATTTTTTCATACAAAGCCAAAAGAATTATTTTTGGAGTGCCAAAATGATTTTATAATAACTAGGGTTAGATGAGAAGGGCCTTTATGGTGACAATAAATTATTAACTACCTGAGTGTGGGCACATCATGGACATAAATTCTATTCTTAAACGTTATGAAATTATTTTCATTAATTTCTAATTTTTTTTCCTAGATGATCGGTTTTATCTTTTAGTTTTTCCCAAATCTAATTATAAATTTTATCTTCCAAAGCTTTTGTCCTAATTTTTTCTATAAAATATATTTCAGTACCACTTATAGTTACCTCACATAACTGCTTAAAATTTCAACTTAGCATGTCAACCGCTTTAATTTCCTTCCCTTTTATATACTTAATGTCAAAGTCATATTCACTTATGTAATCCATCCACCTGGCTTGTCTAGCATTTATGTCGAGCTGATTGAAAAATATTTTAAACTAAGATGATTAGTAATTAGGGTAAACTTCTTACCAATTAAGTAATGCCTCCACATCTTAAGTGCATGATAATTGTAGCTAATTCTAAGTCATATATTTCATAATTTTTTTCATGGTATTTTAATTTTCTAAATTTGTATGCTACGACATGATTTTCTTGCATGAAAACTCCTCCCAAACCTTGCAAAAAAGCATCAATACAAACTATTTGTTAGGGTCTACTATTTTATGCATAGGTATAACCACAAGTAGATGCTTCAACTACTCAAAGCTCTCTTGAAATTTTTGTGTCCATTCAAATTTAAACCCCTTTTTTTGCAAGGAGGTTATAGTGTAAACCAATTTAGAGAACCACTCTATGAATTTGCGGTAATATCACATCCTACACATAAACAATCTAATATCTGCCATATCCTTAGGAATTGGCTAGTTAATAATGGATTTCGCAATTTTTTCAAGATCTACAATTGTTCCATCCTTAGAAATTACATGTCCCAAGTAATGTATTTCATCCTCGTAAAATTCACACTTATTGAAATTAGTGTAGAACTAATTTTATCGAAGGGTATGCAACACTATTTCTAAATTTTGTTTATCCTCCTATGGTGTCTTAGAATATATTATAATATCCTCGATAAATATTAAAATGAATTTATCTAGGTATTTACTAAAAAAAATATTCATTGAACACTAAAAGGTAGTTTTTGCATTCATAAGTGTTGGCTTAAGGGGGCCTGACCTAGGTTCAGAGTTATTTGTGACAACCAACAAAACACTAACTGCTGGCCCTTTTGGCAACAACCTATGTAGCGCAGGCTGCAGTGTCACTCGAAGTAGTATTTGAGGATGCTAGAACTAGGTTTCTACATCCAGAGGCCCGTGTGATGGTATTCTCAAAAATTTTATAGCTCAGATCTGCCTTCGCACAGATCTACCCTTTCCGAACAGTTAACTACAGTAGATCTATCTAATGACTTCCCGATCTCCACGAAGGTGGTTAATTATAATTATTGAGCATAAAAATTACAGATCTATCCCTTTCGCGCAGAAATCAAGAATTAATTCATGTAAACGGATCACCAAGCGAAGATACGTAAAATTAAACATAAATAAATAAACAAGGGAGAAATGCATAGATTCGTCTCAAATTGTCTTTATTAAGATGTAAAAATTCAAATACAGACTTATTATCCTTGCGCACCGAGCTGCAGGGGCCCGCACACTCAGCTGCGGACTTACCAAGGTCTTCATGCACTCAGCTGTAGGAGCCTTCCCCTTTTGCTTAAGTACAAGAAATAGACCTTTCGTGCCTTAGCACCTTACCTTTACAATGATTCTCTATCAAAAGTTATCTTATTAGCCTCATTATTACTCAACTATAGATATCCTTTTCATTACAATACCATGGTCCGTGGACCATGGGTGAGGCTCAAAACCATCCTATCGCCTACCCATACAAGGGACTAATACCCCTTTGACTCTTAGCTTCATGCTCCACTTGCTCATTTCATGGAGACTTTACATTCTTTAAAAACAATAATTACAAAAATTGACTTAAGTGACAAAATTTGACCCGAGGGACCCCATCCCAACAGGCCCCCAACACAAATATGGCGACTCTCCCCCAAGCACTCAGTGGGATTCTCCACTTTTTTGTGGAGGTCAGTGAACTCCAGCTTCAATACATTAAGATCCTATATGCTCCGTATGGTGACCTGTTGCACCTCTTCGACCAGCTTCTCTATAGTTGGCCCCTCCATCGTGATGCGCATGGTCGTTTCTATCTGTTGGAAAGTCTTCAACTTTTCCTGGATCGAAAAAGTAATCTAGCTTTCTTACTCTGTTCATGATTGAATCTGAACCTTCAAAACTGCTTCTTTGTGCTACAACTCCTCAACTTGTGCCTGTAGCAACTTCATTTCTTGCCAGCGTGTGAAGCACTGGACTTGCGTCAAAGTGCACGCAGTTTCCCTGATCTCATCAACTTGTTGTTGTGCCTCCATTGTAGTTTCAAAAGGACCATTGCAGCCCAATACTGCATTCTCCAAAGTGTACATGTGTTCTCTGAGGGCTACATCACACTGCTCCTTGAACTCTTGCGGAGTAGTCGGCTGCAGTTTCAATTGTAGTTCCGTGATCCTTGCCTGAAAATCAAAAGTAACTCAGCCTATCTCATCCTTAGACTATGGCACTATAGTGACCAATTTATAAATCGTTGTTGAAGTTGCCGCATCCTCTAGAATGTGTAGCTATGGGACTAAATTACACGCTTGTGTAATTGCTACTTCTAGTCTCTTGCTGTGCACTGTTAGATCTTATTTTTCTTTAAGAGCCTGAGCCTTTTTGAAAAAAATCTTATCATTTTCATTTTGACTTCGCTTATCACCGATAGCATGTGTTTCTCTCTGATTCGAAGCTCATATGAGAGCCCCTGATGAAGCACGTGGAGGGTCTAAAGTGGCAGCACAACGAAATTCATACCCATGCCTTTGATCTTTCCAAGATGGTTGTTGTCTTCCTTGCATTCTGCGCGTAATGTTCCTTCTGGCAAGGGAATGACTCTGAGGTTCAGAGTTCGTTCTGGTTCCATTACGCTCGCGCTCGCTTACTGCAGGCTTGCTTAAGCCCCAATCAATTGTACCACGCTCGACTAAATTCTGCCTACTTGAATATGCAACTCACATAGATCCCTCTGGAAGCTCCCCAGAGTTTGCATGTAATACTACCCAAATTGAGTCCACAACTCTGTCGTTGTGTCTCAGACCTTGTCCCTGATATCATCCAAGTCCCCCTCAGTGAGGACCATTGGATTTGTGTGTAACTGTTTGTCTGATTTTTTCTCTTTTCTCAGTCTAGAAGTTGTCTCCTTTTAATGCTTGGACAACCTAAATGGAGTGCTCTACACATCACCCCCACCCCCTTCTCGCTTGGATTGTTCCTGCTCTTCAGTATGTTGGGAAGACGATGCTTCCAATTCTACTATGGCCTCTTTTGCAATGTGCTCTTTATTGGTAGCTGCCGAAGTAGCAGCTACTTTAGCAACATCTTCTTTCTTCTTCTGACAGACCAAATCATGCGCTAATACTTGTGCTACTTCTTTCCATTTATGCGCAACTGTCATCTACGCGGAAGAGCTTTCTCTACCTTTACTGGTACCTGCGCCAAGTATTTAGGTTGTCACCATTCCGCTAGCAATGTTCCCACAATCTCATGTTCATCAGCCTCTATGACAAGGTATGGAAACTTGTGCCATATATTCTTAGGGTCTCACCTCGCACGAATGGATGCATTATGAAAATTGGCCTTCAATTCCACGTAGGCCCGCAACTGCTCAAACAAGGTTGGAAACAACCTTGGCCTCTAACTGATCACCATGTGGAGGTCGATCTCAACTAGTGTACAGAAGACTTTTGACTCCGTGATCCTATCTGAACCCTTCATCACCCAGAACAAAGTGAACTTTGTTGCCTCCGGTAAATCCTTATCTTGTAGAGGGAATTGACTATCCTCCGGAAGTCGCCATACAATGAGTACAATCAACAAGAGGAGCCAACTATAGTGGAATGCCTTACTTTCATCCTGTGCTTCTTGGAAAATTGCTAAGAATTCCTTGCAGAGGTACTATGCCCAGTTGTACGTCACCCCCTTTGCGCATTGTGTAGCCAATGAAATCACTGACGTCGAAACCTCATCCGCACGACATTTTCTCATGACTTTCCTAGCAAAAATCGGAGCGACCAACTACACTGCTTGGTATGTAATGGAGTGGATAGAGTATCTACACAACTTCTTAGCCAATCTAAACTCATTTTTCATTTTATCTGCAAGTTCCTTCTCCTTGCATTTGCCTCCAAACTCCTTGGCTGGATCCACCCCTTTACGGGGAAATCTCGTAATCCTGTGGATCAACACGTTTATTATGGGGATGGGTTCTCCTAACCACAAACACCCATCATGCACTAGCGCAAGCAATTGGCACACACAAATGGTATTGATAATCGACCTATGAAAATGTAGCATGCATAACATATGTAGAAATATGGCCTACTCGACCCCTTTTACCCATTTCATTGGTACCAATTTTGTGACCCCAGTCTCTTCATAGTAAATCTTGGTCATGTACTTATTGGTGGCCAAATGTGGGAATTTCTCATGATTAGTGAGATCCCAATCCTCCATTTTTAACATAGGGATACGTGCTAAGAGCACACCTTGAAATGCCACTTCTTCTGGCAGTAGTGACACTGTGAACTTACACAAATATGGGTCCTTGGGTATGTTCGATTTCCCTTTTCGTGGAGGGATATATGTCGAGAGCCTAGTGATGGGCTCACCCTCCTCAGTATCCAATTCGTCAACTCGATCACAGAGTTCTTCTGTGTCAAAATCCACGGGTTCATACGGTTGCTTTGCCTTGTCCATCCACCCTTTCTACCGAACTCCCGCGGGGTTCTTCCTCAGTGACTACCTCACCAGTATAGGTTGTAGTCTCTTTTGATTCTGCTTAGTAGTAGACTGCTTCATCCTAGGTGACTGCAACACCGTAGGCACAGATGATGTAGCTTCCATTGATGTAACTTTAGGGGTTTCCACTTGAGAGACAGTAACTTCGGAACTTACTGGCTTGGGGGACATCTCTTCAAAGATAATCTTCTAGTTCCACTGAGGAAATTTCACAAATGTCGAGTGTTGAGTCATGGAAAAGGTATGCATTTACTATTAAACTCATCATCCTTTTCCTTTATTCTTATCTTTTCTATATCTTAATGCACTAATCTATTAAGGAATTATGGTAAGAAATGAAGGAATTATCTGTAGTTACGACTTAGCTAATTATTACCTTTCTTTATGTAGGAAAACAACAAAAGGGACAAATGCTGTTCCTTATGAAGGAACAACAAAAATCGGCAAGCTAAGGAAGGAACGCGATGGTTGTAGATAAGGCCAAAAACAAATCAGAAGAATCAGCGTGAGAAAGGAAACGATGTCTAAAGTTGGAAAACTATTGCAAATCCCTCAAGATCGAGAGATCCTAAGGGATTGCATTTATCATTTATCTTTTTACCCTTTCCTATTATAAAAGGAGATGTTTTGTAAGAAGGAAGAGGGAGGAATCTCTGTATTATTGAAATTGTAATTGTAATTACAAACTCTCGTTGTCGAGAAGAACACGAATATATTGTAATTCTCATTCAGTTTGATGATTAATATATAAGTAAAGTTGTTGTTCCCTCGCGTTACCTGAAGTAACTTAGCAGTGTTCGCTGGCAGCTAAGGGCCCAGCCTCTGGTGGATTCAACTGCTTTTCTTGTGTCATACATTTCCAATTCTCGCAAGTGTGATGGTTTGATAGTATTCTTGCTTTCTATGATTTTATCACTTCGCTGTTTATTATTTTCCAGTGTTGACAGAATCTCTTTGCTTTATATAATTTGCAGTATTGTCGTTGATTCAGTTTACTTTCATTTCGGATCAAGTTACTTAGATAAATATTCCGCTTGATATAATCAATTGTAAAGAGTATTAACTATCGTTGTTGAAACTCTCATATTGATATCATTTGTTGTTTAGATTAATTATTGAAGACTAGGTTTGATTTAGATTAAATCAGTTAAAGAGGGTTGAGTTATCAGTACTATACTCTCAACTGATGTTGTTCTTACTTTGATGAATGTAAGATTTGATTTCGTTAAAGGATTGAGTTTTCTTTAATTGCAATTGGAATTTACTAGATGCATCCATTTACTCTTGTATTTAAAAGATCTATACTACAATTTAGGAAACATTACTCTCTGAGTTAAATAGTAGCCACATACTGTGTACACTCTTGAAATAAGAAGACTTGCCTGGATTGATAATTAATGTGAGGATAATTAGGAGTTTTAAAAGGCACCTTTTTTCGACCAACATTTTGGTGCCATTGTCGGGGAGTGTTGTTACAGGGAAAAGTGTCTATTTAGAACTGCTCTATCCCACTAAGGTGTGACAGCCGCCTTAGAAACAAACAGAGAAAAACTACTTATGTTTTTCCTTTATGAATTATAGATAGAGAGGAACAGAAAGACCAACCTCTGTCTTGCGCTAATCCTTCGGTTCGATCCCTCTCTTCTTTGATAGTCCCCAACTACCTGCTCCCTTGCACGCCCAGCTTCACAAATTACCTGTAAGATCACAGAAGCACAACACTATACAAAGACATGGATCTATAATCATAAACAATCTAGGATCAGATGTAAATTGACCATACAAATGTAACAAGCATCAATGATACAAAAGCATGGAGGAAAACTCAAATAGCTTTTATTGATAAAACAAGAAAAGATCCAGGAGGAGTTACAACCAGTTGTTCCAACCCAGCATCAACCTCCCAGCAAAGAAGCCCCTCTTCACCTCAAACAAAGCTTAGATCACCCAACAATCTGATGTTTGTCTCTAGAAACCAACAACAATTCCTTACAATATGCAAAATCCCAGCCTCTGGATCTCTGGGATGAGGGATCCATATATAGATATCTATAAGGGGGATGAGTCAGCTTGTGATTTGATTAGTGTCTTCTCTCTGACAGTTCTTGCTTCCACTTGGAGACTGAGGGCCTCTTACTCATCCTTGGTCGAATTCAGTGAGGCAAGTGTTAGAGGAGAAGATTTTGGAAGCTTCCATTGCCTCTCCACCTTGCAGAATGACACTGCCATTTGTCATTTCTCACCCATCGCACCCCACAAAAGGGACTTTTGAAATGCAACGCACCCTCACAGTGTATTTGGGTGAGATGCAACGCACCTAGCTAGTGGAGCAGCTGCAATGATCCTGTTTTGACCAATTCTGAGTAGTTTCTCATGGAGAACTTCTCGGAGAAGCTGTAATCTATTGACCTTGTTCCTTTAGGGGTTAGAACAACACTTTTAGGGACTTAGGAGCCCTTTTTTTATGGACATTTCATGCTTGGGGTTGTAGGGTACAAAAATGTCTATAACAATTGCCCCCTAAAGTATGAGGCCGTTAACCTTTTGGTGTCGAGTGAAATGCTTTATTATGAGGATCCGAAGTTCTTTCAATGCTGGGAGGAGACCTATAATAAGATACAATACAATACATTATCTTCATAATATTTTCATGATCTAGCCGAGGCAGGCATTCCCATGCTCAGCTTTATAAATTCATTTTCATGTACATAGGACAGACAATCGTCTGAGTGTAGACTAATGATTCTGGTAGAGCCATCATCCTTTTGATAGGATAATTATCTGTGCTGCAATGATGTACATTTAATGTCTTTATTTCCCTGAATATATATTGCAGCCCGGATGGATGAAACTAGATCCGTGGTCTTCAATCTCGTCCGATCTTCACTCAAAGTACACGTCGATCCATGTGAGAAATGTTCTGAAGTCGAACATGGAAAGACATCGCTTGATTATCAGTCAATGATGTAAACTGTTAACAAGCGCAAGAGGAATCACCGATAATGATAATGACCCTCAAGGTACTGCAGTATAATTCACGTGGTGTGAATAAAGGACTTGGCATTGAACACCACGCAAAATCTTTTGGTCAAAGGCCATTAATGTAAACCTGTCGCCGGAAGTGAGAAACTTGCCATTGAGGCATGCAAGCTTCAAAGTACTGAATGGGGTGTTCCTAGATCAACTTCTTGGATAATGAGCTGATGTCGACAAGAAGTGATCCATCACAGGAGGGCCTTAATGAATCCCACATCAATGACACGGAATGGAGAAAATGATTTTGATGGAGGTGAAAACGATCTGGTGATATAAGGTTCAGGGTGGCGGTCATGAAAGAATGGAGTATAATGTATGGTAGTGGGTGAGACACAAGTGAATCCTCTGAATGACTTCTCTTGAACATATCGACGACACTCATGTGATGGATCGGTAGCATTAACCCCAAATGTGGATGGTGTGGCGTGACCATGGTGATGTGACCGGTGAATGAAACAACCCAACCCGACTCGGACACGAAGCGAAAGTGTCATGTTCAAGAGCGACTTGCTACCAACAAAGTTTCTTTGAGTTTTCTTCCCAATTTTCCCCAGTCATTGCTGACCAATACCTCTTTATTTTTGTCAAGCTTGAGGAGGATAACATATGCTTGTTCTATAATTTTCCCTTCGGGCAAACCCATCACTATGTTTTAACGAGCCTAGCGATAGTGAAACTCGTTCTCGTCTATAGACAAGTTTGTCGCTATTAATCTTTTTAACAAGTTTAACGACAAAGATAACTTGGTCCTTTTCAATTTTAGAGAGTCTGAAAAGGAACGTAAAGGTAACTCCAAAATTCCTTTTTCGTCATCTAATCCCTTAAGTTCGAAAAAGTATAAAACAATACAGAAGGGATAAATTTTCGATACTTTTAACGAGCCAAACAAAACAAGCGCTCAATCTTTTTGTGTAATAATCCCTCAGGTCCAAAAAGATTAAAATCTAGAGGAGGGATAGCACTTCCTGTCCCTTTAACGAGCTGGAGAGGCCAATGGCTCGGCAATATTTTCATATTTTACGAGTCAGTTGAAAAGAGCTTAAAGGAGACTCGTCTTTTGAGGAACGAGTGATAAAACGGGTAGCAGCTGATTCCAGGTAAGGTTTGGAATTTTCCAATCATGGTAGTGTCACAAGGATGGCTAGTGAAATCACTCTTCGCAGCTGTTCCTCAAAATGGGTAAACAATCAAACGGAGGTGAATGATTGGCCAATGAAAAAGTGGAGGTGACGGTGCAAACACGACCAAGGCTTTAATGGCTAAAGTACTACATTCACGATGGTTATTTACCGGGGAATAGTTCATTTTTTAACAAGCTTAAACGCGGGGGGAAACATTTGCTCATGTCTTATGTTTATTTTTTAACGAGCTTCATCTATGTGCTAAAACTGCTCGATGCGGGTTTATTTTTTAACGAGCTTGAACCTTGCGGTAACACTGCTCGATTAATCCAGTCGTGTGATAAGAATGTCTCATATAAAACGGCAATTTTTGGAGTTTTGCCCCACATCCTTTCTTTATGCAAGTTATGAAACGACCAATCCTACGAGTTTAGAGGGTTAGAGGTCCTAAAAATTTTAAAAAATAAATAGTCGCTCTTTGCTTGCACTCCAAAAGGTTTGCATGCCCCCAGGTATAAAACAGAGTTTCAAGGTTACCCCTACTTCTTTCCGTTAAAACATTTGTTTTAGTGAGAGAGGCCTACCTCTTACAGGTTACCCAAAGATTGTTCTATTCACAGCGCAAATAAAACACTTCTTCGGCGATGTCTACCGAAATAAACAAAGGTGAGCGGCGATGCCCGCCAACTCACATAACTTTGACAAGAGGATCTTATTCCAGTCCAACTCCCTCTTCCAATCACAGACGGGAGTACGGAGGTCATATTCTCTCGCGGAAACCTACCTTATACCTGAAGTTTTCCTGCCGAAGCAGACCAGGGTGCATGCCCCCTGGGTTTCAGTCATGTCCTCCCGAATCACTCACGCTCATCGGGTGGACGGACTGGGGTTTGAGACATTTCTTTCGTGAAAAGACCATTCAGGGATGGTATATGACTATTTGCTATGCGTGATCCGGGAAATGAAAGCTAGTCTACAAGCTTGACCATTCTTCCTTCGTGCGGAAAACACATCACTCTAAAGAGTGATGAGACAATGGCTCTCATGCAATAAATATATTCTCGTCCAAGGAGTAGATTGTAAACTAGGGGTCCTTGAACTACCATTATGTTCATGTGAACGGTTTTCCCTCTCAATGTTATGGGCACATTGGGAAGGATCCCTAACGGTGGACTGGTTCCTTTATCAAAGCCTGTTAGATTTCTCATCTCAGGAAAAAGCGATGGCGAACCAAACGCTTTCCAAGCAGTTGAGGAAAGGATACTCACAGAAGCCCCTTCATCTATGATGGTACCAACCATAACCATTCTATATATTTGAACGATGATTCGGAATGGTATACTAGCTAGTAAACGGGGTCTGCCTAGTTGATTCCAGTCGAAGGAGACAACTAGGTTGCTTGGAGGTGGGACCGGATAGACGGCCGGGTACGACTCTGATGAACTTCCTTCCTGCGGTAAAGGAACGGGTAAATTGCCCCCATGTTCGTTGGAGTCTGTGCTTATGAAAAGAATTTGGACGGTGTTGTCCTTGTTCTCTTCAGTGA
Organism: Pinus tabuliformis; assembly: GCA_031772625.1. Taxonomy (NCBI): domain Eukaryota; kingdom Viridiplantae; phylum Streptophyta; class Pinopsida; order Pinales; family Pinaceae; genus Pinus; species Pinus tabuliformis. The sequence goes on from CM062818.1 coordinate 83,597,216, forward strand.
CTGTATCATCTGAAGATGGAACCTCTGAAGGCAAGACCAGGTCAACTGCCGCCTCTACCTTTTGACTTTCGTCTGGTATGGATTCAGTTGGTTTATCTTCAATGATAGATGCTTCGGCCGACCACCTGAGCCGGCCAGCCGGATTTTCAACTAGTGACGAACTCGGCAAGAGTTTTTCATATCCAGGAGGAAATCGAAACGGTGAAACCGGATGATCGTCCAAAACTCTTTTAGCTTCATCTAAGAAGGGACAACGGTGGATGGCATGATCGCCTTCGCACAATTTACAAGGAAATCTATATTTTCCTTTTTGTCCTGGGGCTTCACTTTCACTAGTTGACGGTGTGTTTTCAACATGATCATCAGAGGTCGACGACACCGAGTTGTGCAAACGAGGAGACCAGTCCCTTAAGATCGGAGGGATGCAAGGACAATCTCTGTGATAGTGGTCTCCTTTGCAAATGACACATGGCGATTTAGGCCTGGTCGGTGCAGTGTGTGGATTTTCGTTAGACGACACTCATTTGCCCCCTTCGCTTTTGGCTCCTTCTTCTTCTTCTCTTTCTTCTTCTTTTCCTTCTTCTCCTTAGGCACTTGACTTTTGGCTTTACCAGCCCCATCAAGCGAAGAGGAAGGAGGAGAGGAAGAATTAGAGGAAGTAGAAGGTTGGTGGGTAACTCTGGATTCGTCTAATTGCTGATTCGATTGTTCAGGAATTATGGTGTTCTAAACGACAGAGGTTGAGAAAAGCCATACAGGTAAACCAATTGTTAGTCCTGGAAGCGACAATGTGGCCATATGGGGTGCACCAACATCTCCCCAAGAGGAGAAGGGACTAGGATTTCCTCCAAGGGGAATCCCTTGGTTGGTGGATTCCATTTTCTCAACCCAAGATCAACGTAGGAAATGATAATGAATATTCTGTTTAAAATAAATTTTAGACGATTTTAGACACTTTGACACAACTTGTTTTTTCAGTTTTTAAGAGTCGAGAAAAAACAAAAGATGACTCTAGTCTCCTTCGATTTTTAATGAGCCTGAAGTGACAAGTGCTCAGATGGACCTTTTCCGTTAAGGAGTCTGAAAAGGAACGAAAGGGACTACTATGGAAGTCTAGGTAGAGGGAGTACCAAACCAATCGCAAAACTACAAAATACTTTTTACGGTATGGCAGTCAATCTTCCCGAATGCTGTGTTCAGTGCATTGTGATCGATAGGGCGGAAAACACAGCTTCCTATGGATAAAGGATTAAGCCTATTGGGGTCTCCAAAAATATACTTGACGGTACGTGGGAGCATAAGTCCGTACTGGCACTTATCGTCTCAAAGTGGAGGAATCACCCAACCATCAGTGAGAACAACAGTTACCAGGCTTTACGATGCCGGAATACGTCTCTAGCCTAGACTTCTAAATGTTGTGCGTTAAGTTCCAAAGCGTTGTTAGATTCATTGAATTTATTTTAAGTTGATCTTGTTTATGAAGTTTGCCTTTCGGGTTCACCACGAGATGTAGATGTAATTCCTAAAATGCAATCTAAGATGATAAACAAACTTTTTATCTTCTTTATGCAATGAAAATCCTAGCTACTAGGGAAAAGAAATACAGAATCTTTTCACAAAGAGCAAAGAGCACACTCTAAATGCACTTTCCTAAATCAAGCCAATCAGACTGTCTATATGCAAATGCACATGCATGTATTTGTTTTCGACTTTCTTAGTATATGGATGCTAAAAGAAAGTTGATGCACAAATCTGAATTTCTTTTCAAGCGGCAAATATAAACAAGCTTCTTTTCAAAATAAAAAATGGAGATGATTACGACACCTTATGATGAATACTTGTTTTTGACACTAGAAAATTACAAATTCAGACCAAAAGCAATAGTAATAGGATAATCGACCATCAACAGTAATCAAACTCTTTCCTAGGACTGAAATCGACACTTGCGACAGTTTCAAATCAAAGGGCGACAGTACGATTATGCTACTTTTGCAAAGGAGAACTGTAAACGACTCAACAAACACACAAAAACATCTACAGTTCTTTTGTACAAAGGAGGCGGAATAACAGTAAGGGAAAGGGGTTTCAAACAGACATAGACTAATCACAGGCAGCAAAATTCAGGAATAGAACTGGAAAGAATGAATCACAGAAGCCACAACTGCACAGAGCTAGTCTGATCAGTGCACCTGTAACACAGAGAATCTGAAATGCAGCGCAGGTTGTCCACTCGGGAAGTGCACTGAAATTCAGAATCTCTAAACAGTACCTGCGCTGGGCCAGAAACGAGACTCTGTTCGGGTTCCGGGTCACAGTTTGCAGTTCAGTTCTTGGGTTTTGGCCAAGTAAAAAGCAATCAGTAATGCAACAATCAGGGGTAGATCTAAGGAGGATCTAAGAGCTATCACAAGGGCAATCAGATAGTTTGTGAATTAGTTGTTTAAATCATAAACAGATCTAGTAGATGGATTGAAGTAGCAGTTGTCTACTTTGCATTTGTTATGGCAAATGCAGTTCGAATGCTACTCGTAAGTTTATGAAGCAAACAACAAAGAATGATAAACAAACAAACTAATTAGTTCCCCAGCGGAGTCGCCATTTTGTTACAGGGAAAAGTGTCTATTTAGAACTGCTCTATCCCACTAAGGTGTGACAGATGCCTTAGAAACAAATAGAGAAAAACTACTTATGCTTTTCCTTTATGAATTATAGATAGAGAGGAACAGAAAGACCAACCTCTGTCTTGCGCTAATCCTTCAATTCGATCCCTCTCTTCTTTGATAGTCCCCAGCTACCTGTTCCCTTGCACGCTCAGCTTCAAAAAGTACCTGTAAGATCACAAAAGCACAGCACTATACAAAGACATGGATCTATAATCATAAACAATCTAGGATCAGATGTAAATTGACCATACAAACGTAACAAGCATCAATGATACAAAAGCATGGAGGAAAACTCAAATAGCTTTTATTGATAAAACAAGAAAAGATCCAGGAGGAGTTACAACCAGTTGTTCTGACCCAGCATCAACCTCCCAGCAAAGAAGCCCCTCTTCACCTCAAACAAAGCTTAGATCACCCAACAATCTGATGTTTGTCTCTAGAAACCAACATCAATTCCTTACAATATGCAAAATTCCAGCCTCTGGATCTCTGGGATGAGGGATCCATATATAGATATCTGTAAGGGGAATGAGTCAGCTTGTGATTTGATTAGTGTCTTCTCTCTGACAGTTCTTGCTTCCACTTGGAGACTGAGGGCCTCTTACTCATCCTTGGTAGAATTCAGTGAGGCAAGTGTCACAGGAGAAGATTATGGAAGCTTCCATTGCCTCTCCACCTTGCGGAATGACACTGCCATTTGTCATTTCTCGCCCATCGCACCCCACAGAAGGGACTTTTGAAATGCAACGCACCCTCACAGTGTATTTAGGTGAGATGCAATGCACCTAGCCAGTGGAGCAGCTGCAATGATCCTGTTTTGACCAATTCTGAGTAGTTTCTCATGGAGAACTTCTGGGAGAAGTTGTAATCTGTTGACCTTGTTCCTTTAGGGGTTAGAACAACACTTTTAGGGACTTAGGAGCCCTTGGTTTATGTACATTTCATGCTTGGGGTTGTAGGGCACAAAAATGTCTATAACAAGTGTGTAGCCATTTCTAAAGATTAATTTACATCTGATGATTGTTGCCGAAGAAACATTAGGTATTGAAAAAGGAAGGTAAGAACCTACATAACGAGCAAGTAAAGTGCTTGCTCCTTTGCCCGCCTTTTAGCACAATTACAGAAAACTGAAGTAGGTATTTGATGCTTGTTTGTTGAGAGAGAACTGCCCGCCTTTTAGCACAATTACAGAAAACTGAAGTAGGTATTTGATGCTTGTCTGTTGAGAGAGAACTGGGTATTAAAAACAAAAGGGAATAACCTACGTATGGAGCATGTAAAATGCCTGCTCCCCTGCCCACTTTCCAGCAGAATTGTTAGGAACTTAGGGTAGAGATAAACATTTAAAATGTTTTCATGAATGACTAAGAAGAGAAAACCCGAAAACAATCCAATTCCACTACCCAAACCCAACAAATCTAAGGGACCGGTGACCCTTGGACGATCAACTTTCATAGATGACATCTTAAAGAAAGCTGAATCTCAGCCATCAGTAGGTCCCAGAAATGTTGCTTCCAGACAACCTACTGTCTCCCTTCGGGCCACAGGCTCACCATCTATAGCCTATGCTGAGGTCCACAGCAAAATAGTAGGGACTGAGCAGAGTTTTCAAGAAATTGAAAATTCGCGCCCAATTTCCTCACAAGAAGGGAATTCTTGTAATATTCGTGAAGGAGGAGGAGAAACAGGGGAAACAGAGGAGCCAAGATCCCCTCAGGTAGTAATTCAACAAGGAACACCCAGTATCCCAGACCGAGGGAGTGCTGTTAAGATCATTCCCACCCCTTCTAATCATCCTAGGAATAACTCTCTAGAGATCCCGAAAGGGTATTGGCATATATTTGATCAAATGGCCAACAACCCACAAGCACCCCAGACCTCTACATTGCAGTATCCCATCGTTGACACAACTGTCAATGCACCCATGAAAGCTATCCCTCTCCAAAATATTCCCACCTTTCATGGACTGACATCAGAGGATCCAGATGCATTTCTGTTTGAATTTGATGTATTATGTCAGGGTTATGATTATACCACCGACCCCAAAAAACTAAAGTCGTTTCCCTCTACATTAAAAGGAGTAGCCTTGGTGGCACAACAAATAATTGGGATCAAATGAAAACTGATTTCCTTAACAAATATTAGGACTATTGCAGATCTAGGGAATTGAAAGATGAAATATTCCAAATGGTAGGAAGACCCAGTGAAATGTTAGAAGAATATGTGGAACGTTTTCAATATAACCTCCAGCAGTCTCCCTATGCAACTCTGCCTTTGCCTGATAATGTGCTAAAAACTACACTGATTAAAGGGATGAAAGAACAATGGATAGAGACATTAAATATTATGGGTAAAGGTGACATATATCAAGAAGAGTATGCTGACATTATTAAATTGTGTATTAGGTGCTCAAGAGGTAGTACGAGATTGAAACCAGTAGAACGCGACATGACCACCAAGGACAACAAAATCTCTGGTGGAGGTATAACTCATGCAGAAATTGGAAACCTGCTAGAGGATTTCAAAACAGATATTTTGGGAACTCTGACAACGCAATTAGACATTATGCAAGCCAAGCAAAAGTAGGCTGAAGCAGAACAAAACTTGGTGATATTTTGTCCTAGATGCAGGAAGAAGCATAGTCACAAAGAGTGCCCGCTGGATATGGTGCAAACCTATGCCATATGTACTAAAGATCATGCCACAGAAAGTTTCCCATCACTCCTAGGGTTAAAAGCAGTCTATAAGGAGGTAGAGGAAGGAACAGAACCAGTCTACTTGCTAAATTAGCATCGCTAATGGCAACCATGAAAAACAGGTAAGCCTATTGATCCATCTTCTTTCTTTCAACCCTCGCAATATAATTTGCAAAAATACCCAGGAGCTGTGTGGCAGAACCAACCACCTTTTTCCAATTGGTCACAACAACCATTCTTTATGCCACCTTGGCCCAACGAATCATATCAAAATAAAAATTATCCAAATTCCTCTTACTTCCCACCGTTCCGGCAGAATAATGCATATCAATCTCAATGGTCACCCTCACTTCACAGAACCAGAATTGGCAGTCAAGTTGTTAAAGACCTACAAACTAGCCAGCAGGAACAATCCCCCTACCTCAACCCACACTGCCAGCACCCTACACATTGCAACAGAACCCTTAGACCAACCTACAACCGTAGCTCCCAGCCTAACCCAACTCGAACCTCAACAACAGACCGGTTCAATCTGTGCAAATTATTGAAGTACCAGAGCTAGAAACCAGGTTGAGGGAGTGTAATGAGATTCAATTAAGGTCTGGACGGATAATAGAATCAAAGGGGGATAAAAATATACAAATTGAAGACCGTTACCTGTAGAACAAGTACCACAAGTGGAGAATCTGGTTAAACAAAAAACTCATGATCAAACTATTACCTCTTCTCCACCATTCCCAGAGAGATTAATTATACCCCGCTCAATCGAATATCCCGAATTTGATCTTCTGGGAGAATTGAAAAATTTGTGTGTAAAAATACCTCTCCTCTAGGCTATTCAGGACATTCCAATTTATGCAAAAACTATTAAGGAATTGTGTACAAAAAAGTTGAAGAGGAAAATAAAAACAACCCCAACTGTCCATGTAGTCGGTACTTTATCTGATTTACTATCAGGCAGAGAAACACTTGTAAAATATGAGGACCCAGGAAACCCTATAGTCACGGTGCAAATAAATGGATGCTCCTTCCCCAATGCATTAGTCGACCTAGGAGCAGCAATCAATATTCTTACAACAACAACTTGTCAAAAGCTTGGCATTACATCCTTGGACCCAACCACGACCTTGTTGGAACTGGCTGACCGATCGGTAGTCAAACCAGAAGGCACATTATAGGATGTAATGGTGTCTGTAGATTCTTGGGAATACCCAGCAGATTTTCTGATCATCAATCCTAGAAACTAGCTCGATGGACATCCCCTAATTCTAGGTAGACCTTGGCTAGCAACTGCGGATGCTTACATAAGTTGTTGAACAAGTAGCATGACTATAGCAAGAGGAAGCAATGTGAAGAATTTAGCGTTATATCCTCCAGCTTAGTCAAGTTTAACAATAATAAAAACCAGAAAACAACCTGTATCATATCTAACTAAAATTTTTAGATCACCGCTAACTATAGAAGATGCTCTCAAATTCAAGGATCAAACAAAAGATGACATCATTAACACTTACATTAACCAACCAGATGTTGTATCCCATCCAAAATGTCACATGATTGAAGTATCCCTTGATAACAAAATAGAAGAAGATCCCTTAAAAGATATTAACAACCAGTCAATACCAACAACTTCTGTTTATAACAGCAAAACCATAGAAATTGAGCTAGGGAAAACTTTAAATATTAACAAAAACCTGACTGCTGACCAGGAGCAAAAGCTTGTTCAACTTCTGAGAAAATATAAAGAGGCCTTCGCATGGGATTACCCGGACATGAAAGGGATTGATCCCCAATTATGCATGCACCACATCTATACAGAGAAAGATGCCAGGCCCATTCGACAACCTCAACGGAGGTTAAACCCTCACCTTAAAGATATTGTTAAAGCTGAACTACAAAAACTGTTAGATGTAAATTTCATCTATCCTATATTTGACAGCAAATGGGTCTCTCCATTAGTAGTGGTGCCTAAAAAGAATGGAAAGTGGCGTATATGTGTTGATTATAGAGAGCTTAATAAAGGAACCCAAAAAGACCATTTTCCCCTTCCATTCATTAACCAGGTCTTGGACACATTGGCAGGAAAAAAATCTTTCCTTTCCTGGATGGCTTCAGTGGCTACAATCAAATTCAAATTGCCCTTGAAGACCAAAATAAGACTACCTTTACCTGCTCTTGGGGGACATTTTCTTATAGGGTCTTACCTTTTGGGCTATGCAATGCACCTGCCACATTCCAAAGGGCTATACTCAGCATTTTTTCAGATCTAATAAATGAAGGGCTCGAGGTGTACATGGATGACTTTACAACTTATGAAGATGACTTCGAGCTAGCATTCCAAACATTAGAGAAAATTCTGCAAAGATGCATTGCTACCAGGCTCTGTTTAAGCCATGAAAAATTCCACATGATGATGACCGAGGGCCTCATCTTGGGTCACTATATCTCAGCAGCTGGAATTCAGGTAGATCCAGCAAAAATTCAGATAATTCTTTTAATACCTACCCCTTCCACACAAACTGAGGTACGCAGTTTCTTGGGATTTTTTGGCTATTATAGAAGATTTATAAAGAATTTTTCTCAAATTGTTGCACCATTATATGCATTAACAGGAAATATCGATTTCATTTGGACTAACAAATGTGACATTGCTTTTGAAGATTTAAAATGGCTTGTATCAACAACCCCAGTATTACGGGGCCCAAACTGGGATTTGCCATTCTAGATTTCATCCGACGCTTCAGATACAGCCATTGGAGTAGTTCTCGGCTAGGAGGAAGATAAGAAGCCATATGCAATATATTACATCAGCGAAAATCTATCTCCTGCTGAATTAAATTATATTGTGACTGAAACATATTTTTTCGCTGTAATCTATGCTATCAATAAATTCAAACATTATATAACAGGATACCTTGTGGTTTTGTACACTGATCACTCCGTTATTAAATATCTAGCTAATAAACCTGCTACAATTGGAAGAGTGACAATATGGTTGATCCTTTTGCAGGAATTTGACATAACAATCAAAGATCGACCATGAAAAGAAAATCCAGTAGCAGACTTCCTTTCATGAATGCCAAATATAGACGACTCGGCAGTAGTAGAAGACCAGTTCCCTAATGAACACTTATTCGATGTCACCGTGAAAACACCATGTTATGCGGATGTCGCAAACTACCTAGTAGTGGGAAAATTACCCAAGCACCTGACGAATAATGAAAGAAAACAAATAGTACAATGTAGCACTCGGTTCTGTTGGATCGGAGGATATTTATTTCATACAGGGGCCGATATGCACATTCGAAGATGTGTCAGGGAAGACGAAGTCTTCGACATTTTGAAAGCTTGCCACGATGGGCCTTGTGGTGGTCATTTTGCAGACCGTAGGGCTAGTCACAAAGTCTTACAAATGGGCTATTATTGGCCCACCATTTTTAAAGACACCAAGAAGCTTGTCCAGGCATGTGATAGTTGCCAAATAATGGGATGCCCTGGGCAGTTTGATGAGATGCCTCTGCATCTACAATTAGTCATTGAACCTTTTGAACGATCAACCTTTTATTTCATTGGTCCAATAAACCCATCATCTAATCAAAAGACATACATACTAGTTGCAACAGAATATGTGACTAAATGGGTGGAGGCAGAAGCATTACCAAGGGAAACAGAGGACTCAGTAATCCACTTTCTTTTCCAACTATTCGTGTGATATGGCTTGCCTAGAGAAATAATCACGGATGGAGGGCCACAATTTATAGGCCATAAGATTGCTACAACATTAAAAAATCATCATATCATGCACAGAATCACAACTCCATACCACCCGCAGGCAAATGGCTAGGTAGAAAGCACCAATAAAGTAATCGAGGCAATACTCACAAAGACAGTTGCATCACATAGACGTGACTGGGCTACCCGATTGCTAGAAGCCCTGTGGGCATACCGCACGACATGGAGAAATACCACGGGATATTCCCCATATCAGCTAGTGTTTGGCAAAGAACCTATCTTCCCAGTCGAATTTGAAATTTAGACATTGAGAATAGCTCAAGAGGTAGGCTTGGACTTAAATGAAGCACAAATTAATAGGCTACATCAAATCAATGAGTTGGATGAGATCTAGCTATTAGCTCTTCAACATACTGCATTGATCCAGAAACAAAGCGCGAAATGGCATGATGCCCTTATCAAGAAGAAGATCTTCCACGAAGTAGATTGGGCACTCCTGTATGACTCTAGGTTCCAGGATTTCCCTGAAAAACTCCAAACTAGATGGTTAGGCCCCTTTGAGATACAAGAGGTTCATGATAATGGCACCCTCACATTAGCCACCATTGATGGATCTGGCTACTCTTTTAAAGCAAATGGACATCGAGTACGACTCTATCACAAACCACTTACCAGGGAGTCCTTTTGCCAATAGTTACGGGAAGATTCCACTATACAAATTCTTGCTGAGGAGGGCAACTCATCCACAACATCGGCCCAGTGAAGAATTTATTTTTTTTTGAAATTTGTACATAAAGTTTCCTTTCTATTTTAATGAAATTTGCTTGTATAAATTGTATATAAGTTGTTTTTTCTTTTCCTTGTTGTTCCCTTTAAGGAACAACTGTTGTTCCCTCTAAGGAACATCAATGTTGTGTGTAAATTTTCTTGTTGTTCCCTCTAAGGAACAGTCACTGTTCCCTCTAAGGAACAACAATTTTGTGTGCAGATTTTCTTGTTGTTCCCTTTAAGGAACAACTGTTGTTCCCTCCAAGGAACAACTACTGTTCCCTCTAAAGGAACAATAATTTTGTGTGCAATTTTTTCTTTTTGTTGTTCCCTCTAAGGAACAACTGCTGTTCCATCTAAGGAACAACTGTCGTTCCCTCTAAGGAACAACCGCTGTTCCCTCTAAGGAACAACAATTTTGCAAACAATTTTACATTTTTTTCTTTTCGTGTTGTTCCCTCTAAGGAGCAGTTGTTGTTCCGTCTAAGGAACAACTGCTGTTCCTTATAAGGAACATAAGTATCGTGTGTATTTGTTTTCCTGTTGTTCCCTCTAAGGAACAGTTGTTGTTCCCTCTAAGGAATAGCTACTATTCCCTCTAAGGAACAACAATTTAGTGTGTATTTTCTTTCCTGTTGTTCCATCTAAGGAACAGTTGTTGTTCCCTCTAAGGAACAAAAATTTCATGTGTATTCATTTTCTTGTTGTTCCCTCTAAGGAATAACCACTATTCCCTCTAAGGAACAACAATTTTGCGTCCATTTTTTTCTTTCTTTTTGTTGTTCCTTACAAGGAACAACTGTTGTTCCCTCTAAGGAACAGTTGTTGTTCCCTCTAAGGAGCAGGCATTGTTCCCTCTAAGGAACAAGGATTTTTTTGGCATGTATTTCCTTTGCTGTTCCCTACAGGGAATAGCTGTTATTCCCTCTAAGGAACAACAATTTCGATGTGTAGTTTTTCTTCTTGTTGTTCCCCCTAAGGAACAACTGTTGTTCCCTATAAGGAACAACACTTTTGTGTATATATCCTTTTGTTGTTCCCTATAGGGAACAACACCATCTACGTGTATTTTTCATTTGTTGTTCCTTACAGGGAACAACTGTTGTTCCCTCTAAGGAACAACACCTTTTTGTGTGTCTTTTCTTGCTGTTCCCTATAAGGAACAACACTTTTGGTGTGAGGTTTTCTTTTGCTGTTTCCTTAGGAAATAGCACTTTGTGAATATCATTTCTCTCCTTTTCTCACTCTTTATGATCCTCTATAGGGCAAGTATACAAATATATATGTAAGGATACAAATTTGAAGTTTACTGGAACAAGCAAATCGAATATTATCATCTTTAATGAGATTGCTTTGTATTGATCGAAAAAGGAAGGACACAACCATCTATATCACTTCGCTGTCCTTATTTTCACTATAAATCAAATTGATTGATTATTTGTACCATGATGGTTCTCTCCTAACCCCTATAATTCTCTCTGTTCATTATCATCAAATAAGGTTGAGGGCATACTTTTTTTCTATTGATATGTTCATACTTCTTCCACCATCCCTACTCCTAAGGAGTGTTGAGCCACCCTCTATATATAAATAGGAAGTGTTGTTTAATATATCTATATATATATATATATATATATATATATATATATATATATATATATATATATATATATATATATATATATATATATATATATATATATATATATATATATATATATATATATTTGTTTACTAACAATTCTATGATTTTTCAGATGGAGGATAGAGGGTCTCATCATGAGCCAACCTACCATGATCATAAGGAAGCAGCGAAGTGGCATTCCCACAATGGCCACCACACCAGGGATATGATCCAATGGATGCATCAGAAAAATAAAGTCCTTGGAACAAGAGGTCTCATCACGAGCCGGCCTGCCCACTTTTCGCTCCTTCCCAGTGAATGGCAATGTGTTCATCTGGTTACCAAGCTAACACATTGGTCTCTACTCTGACATCATAATGCACTTCCCCAATTATACATAGAGGATCATGGTTCCAAAGGGTGAAAAAGAAACTCTATCAAGGCTATAGATTCCTGCAGGTAACAGAAGCTCTGCTGATGGTATTGAAGTTGTATTTTTAACATCAATAGTTATTATAATTCCCTTTTCTTATTATGTATCTTTACCACAGAGATAATATGTCCCTATTTTATTTTCAACCTTTATGCATGCGATATCTTTTAAAAATCAATCATAATAGCTTAAGTGGAATGATGACGACAAAGTATCTTTCCTGCGTCAGATGTCCTTTTTCCTTTTCCAATCACCTCACGGCATCTCCACACTTATTGATAATTTTCGTTATATGCATTGATTTCAGCACTCCAATATCTTTTGCGATCCTATCATTAATATGCGTACCTTGCCACTTTTATCACCCCTGTACTTCGCCGCCAACACGTCATTCCTTCACTCATTTGGTCGAAGGCGACCTATCATTTCAAAGGGGGGTGAGGAGCAACCTCCAGTGTATTTATGTATGCGTGTCAATCCTTTATTCGATTGTGCATGGAAATACGACATTCCATGATTACGGAGTATGTGGTATAATAGCAAGTCCTAGATAACAGTATTTATGCCTGTAAAGTATCATCCGAAATAACCATTATAACAACTTGTTGTTTCGTCACTTGGCTCTATCTATTGCTATGATATCTTTGCTACACTAACTGTTTGTAGAATCCAGGCAATATGGGAGGAAGAATAGTGCGCAGGGAACTGCTAATACTGGCCGTTTCAGAAGTAGCCAGAGAAATTCTAGCCCGAGTTGGGTGGATAACATACTTCACACGATTTTAGCAACCCAACGAAGAAATTGCTATTGAATTCCTACAAAATTTCCAGAATGGACAATCTATGATAAGAGGGAGGCAAATCATAGTGTCAGATGCGATGATAGCTAAAGTGTTCGGATTACCAGCAGAAGGACCTGTATGGGCTAATAAAAGATTGAAGTTGCAGGATGCTATTGCAGTCTTTTAGGATAAGGGACATGACCTGATCATCAAAGTCAAAGGAGTTCAACCATCATCCCTTGGAGAACTGTGGGGAGAACTAGCCAGAGTCATCCATAATTACATCACATGTGATGTATGAAAAGACATGGTAAGGCCGCGTCAACTTAAACTCTTAGCAGTCCTGAAACAAAAATGTTCTGTGAATTTGCCTGCATATTTGAATTTCCTATTGCATGACACTGCTCGAAGCATAAAAAAGTCCCAACATATAGAAACTGTCGTGAGCCACCACTGCTTGATTAGGTTGATAGTGAGTTACAACCTCACCCAGCAACAATCAAGTTGGGAGGAATTAATATTTGCCATTGAAGGGGGCCTAGCTCTGCCTGCGCCTAACCCTGTTCCGAAAAGGAAGAGGACTACCCTTATAGCAAACATTCCCCAAAAGCGCAGACATTCCGCTAGGCTGAGGAAAAACTTAGGAGCGGCCGAAAACCCCCAGGGCAGTATCAGCCAGCCCATAGAATTGTCTAGCCCAGGAAGTGAACAACAATTGCAGATAGAAGGCTAGGATAACCTTGAGTCGGACCATGAGGAAGAATCAAGGCATTCTGGAGAAGAAGAAAGAAATTAATCATCACTCCCCTCAACATCAAGTCCCCCAGGAGATTACTGCATGATATCGAATTGGCCTAGATTTTGGCCAATATGGATGATTTCATTCAGCCTGAAAGCCCACTCAATTTTAATATTGAAGCAACCCCATCTGTAGAAAACTCTGGTCATGATAGAATTATATCAGAAAATGTAAGCGGCGAAGTAGAAATAAGGGCAGAGGCCACTCAATAAGAGGTGAACCAACTTGGTGATATGCCTCCAGGAGAACCTAGCCAGGTAGGCCTAAATACGGAGAATGTAGGCCAAACAGGAGAAATAGAAATAAACCAGGAAGATGACTACCAATCTGGGGACACAGTTCTTGTAGAACAAAACCAAGATGAGAAACTAAGTTCATTAGGGGCAGAGATGATGAACAGAATAATTGTTCCTCCTAAAAAGCATAAAGACAAAATTAAAAATCTTAGGAAGGAACAGTAGAGGTTGCAGAAAATAGTAAAGAGGCTCAGACGAAAGATAAGAAAATTATCAGCGGGGATGGTTCTAGACAAAACCTCAGAAACAATAAACGCAGTAGTTCAAATTGAATTATGAAACAAAATCTACAGGGACTCAAACTAGGCCCATACTCATTCAACCTGTTAAGGAACAACATGCAATTCTTGCAGAAATACCTACCTAGACAGAGGCTATACCCTCATATGACTTAGCTATTCAAATGGAGGTGGTACCCTCCTACAGCGTGGCTACCCAGATGGAGGCATGGACCTCCCATAATAAAGAAACATAGACAACAGGCATTCCTTCTCATAGTAGGAGTACGCAGACAACCATTCGAGCCAAAGATATCATGATGAGCAATGACCCCAGTATATTGACTCTTAAGAATATTTAGCACAAGATCGGCTTGCCATCAAACGACTTGATGTATAAACTGTCTCCCAGCAAAAATACCAAGAATTACAGAGGCAACTTCAGGACATGAATACATCAGAAAGTGAGACCTTCGATAAATATCGAAAGGCAGAAGAAAGAATTGAGAAAATGAAGCTCAGATTACAAAAGGTCATGAGTCAAACAGACACTATTTTCTCATTGTACATTGATGTCTTGACATGCAGATCTCCTGCAAATAATTATGCCTTATTTTTGCTAGAAAGATACTTGCAGCTAAAAATCAAAGCCATCAGGGCTGGAAAATTGATAGAATTAAAAACAATTGAGGATTTCATAAATTGTTGCAAACAGCATGGGGTAAAAGTTCAAATATTGTTGTGTGAATTTTACCTACATAATTTTACATTAGAGGAAGAAGTCGAAAAAAACCCTAATCCTTTTGTGGGGGATGTACAATTCCAAGATTTTATTTCATTCGATGTCAATCAACTGAAATGGTTCAAGGCTCATAACACATTCCAGAGGCAGGAGCATGGACTAGACCTTTGGGTCAGAGGTGAACCCAAACATTGTTACAAATGCTGGCCAATCACAGAAGTTTGATGAAAAGGGAAGGAGTAATCAAAATTTTGGGGCCTATTCAGGAATAGATTGTCCAGAATGGAGTAGAATACTTCGTCTCCATTCAGGAAAGCTCCTTGGCTATAGCCAAGCTCAGGTGGACAGTCTCCAATAGAAATGTATAGAATAGAGAGCCATTTAATTATAAAAAATTTAAATTGGTTGCAGAACGCCTTGTCACTTATAGCAATCTCATCTTAAGAGAAGGTCCTTATTGGCTAGGTTGTTGGTTCCGCAACCCTATTGTTTGGTATCCTGCTGAAGGGTATCGGGCTATATATGAACTGCCTGAAGGACAGACAAGGCACATCTTTGAGCTCTTGGCCAAGAATCATGGTTTTATACCACTTTACGACATTCCTTCTCCAGCTTATTCTTTGATTTCTCTACATACAAACTACATGCTTTTCATGAGGACGTGAAAAAGGGTACGCAGGGGAGTATGTTGAGTCATGGAAAATGTATGCGTTTACTATTAAACTCATCATCCTTTTCCTTTATTCTTATCTTTTCTATATCTTAATGTGCTAATCTATTAAGGAATTATGGTAAGAAATGAAGGAATTATATGCAGTTACGACTTAGCTAATTATTACCTTTCTTTATGCAAGAAAACAACAAAAGGGACAAACGTTGTTACCTATGAAGGAACAACAAAAATCAGCAAGCTAAGGAAGGAACGTGGTAGTTGCAGATAAGGCCAAAAGAAAATTAGAAGAATCAGCGCGAGAAAGGAAACGATGTCTGAAGTTGGAAAACTATTGTGAATCCCTCAGGAATAAGAGATCCTGAGGGATTGCGTTTATCATTTATCTTTTTACCCTTTCCTATTATAAAAGGAAATGTTTTGTAAGAAGGAAGAGGAAGGAATCTCTATATTATTGAAATTGTAATTGTAATTACAAACTCTTGTTGTCGAGAAGAACACAAATATATTGTAATGCTCATTCAATTTGATGATTAATATATAAGTAAAGTTGTTGTTCCCTCGCATCACCTGAAGTAACTTAGCAGTGTTCACTGGCGGCTAAGGGCCTGGCCTCTGGTGGATTCAACTGCTTTTCTTGTGTCATACATTTCCAATTCTCACAAGTGTGATGGTTTGATAGTATTCTTTCTTTCTGTGATTTTATCGCTTCGTTGTTTATTATTTTCCAATGTTGACAGAATCTCTTTGCTTTATATAATTTGCAGTATTGTCATTGATTCAATTTACTTTCATTTCAGATCAAGTTACTTAGATAAATATTCCACTTGATATAATCAACTGTAAAGAGTATTAACTATCATTGTTGAAACTCTCAGATTGATATCATTTATTGTTTAGATTAATTATTGAAGACTGGGTTTGATTTAGATTAAATCAGTTAAAGAGGGATGAGTTATCACTACTGTACT
Source organism: Pinus tabuliformis (assembly GCA_031772625.1). Lineage (NCBI taxonomy): Eukaryota > Viridiplantae > Streptophyta > Pinopsida > Pinales > Pinaceae > Pinus > Pinus tabuliformis. The sequence goes on from CM062818.1 coordinate 83,613,610, forward strand.
CTCAACTGATGTTGTTGTTACTTTGATGAATGTAAGATTTGATTTCATTAAAAGATTGAGTTTTCTTTAATTTCAATTGGAATTTACTAGATGCATCCATTTACTCTTGTATTTAAAAGATCTATACTGCAATTTAGGAAACATTACTCTCTGAGTTAAATAGCAGCCACATACTGTGTACACTCTTGAAATAAGAAGACTTGCCTGGATTGATAATTAATGTGAGGATAATTAGGAGTTTTAAAAGGCACCTTTTATCAACCAACATCAAGCTTGAGACTAAATCCTCTCAAACCTTCAGATTCATAGATAAAAAAAATAGGGCTTGTAAGCGAGTTTCAGAAGGCAAAGTGTTCTACAATCAACCAACATGCCAGATTTATAGGTGATTTTTAATTCAAATCTGACCGGTCCCTCCATTTTCTGATCATAACTGCATCTTTGGCGACAGATCTCCAAATATTTTCTCCATAAATGTGGCCCACGCGCTCCTCCTAACGGGATTTTCGCTCTCAAATCATGAACAGTGTCTTCAACGACTAGTTTTGTACCTGGCTACACGACATCAATCCCCATGATGCATCTCATCCATCACAACTTCTCCTGTTGCATCTTCTTCTGTCGTAACTTCTTTTGTCGTACCTCTTGCATCCATCGCGTAGCTTCCTTACTGTGTTTTTCTCGTTTTCGAGGAGTGTAATTTATAGTCCCACTCTCCCTTGCAGTTTTCTGGAGTGCTAAGACTGTATTGCTACCATGTAATCATTGCACAGGGGCAAGATCCCCTGTATACAACTTCAACCGACTTCCATTCACCCTTCCAAGGAATAATTCACCATTTAGGTTCGCGAGCTGAATTACACCAGCATTAGTGATTTCCTTAACAACTTACAGGCCTAACCAATGCATTTGGAATGTTCCCGGAATCTTTGTGAACTTTCTATCATATAGAAGCATAAGATCCTTCACCTTGAAGGTGCATAGATTAATACGCCTATCATGCTAGGCCTTCTCATGTTCCTTCTACACCTGTTGGTGAAATCCAGCTACAAATCGGTCTTCTTCAAGCTCTACTAACTACATGAGGTGCTCCTCAATGGTCTCGTGATTAGCCATCTCAGTGAATGTTGGAATCTGCATACTTTTCACAATATACTCTAATGGCATGGCTTCTTCTATCCCATAGACTAGTCTGAACAGGGTTTGTCCTGTTATCTTCTTACATGTCGTCCTATAGGCCCATAAGACTGTTGGTATGTGCAAATCCCAATAGTTTCTCTTCACATTACAAACCTTTGTCAATGCATTCTCTAAAATCTTATTGAATGCTTCCACTGTACCATTGGCTTGGGGATGATAGGGCATACTCTTTTGATGGTAAAATTGTAATTCCTTGAGAATCACGTTGATTGTTTCATTCAGGAAATGTGTACCCCCATCACTCATCAATATCTTAGGGCACCCAAATCGTGTTAAGACATATTCAAACATGAAATTCGCGGTTGTAGCATTAGTACAATCCTTCACTAGTTGTGCTTCTACCCATCTAGTTAAGTACTCCATCACAGTAATGATGTACCATGTGCCTGTCTTCCTTCCCGATGGTTATATCAAACCTACAAAGTCAATTTCCCATTTGTAAAATACTTGTAATGAAACCTAAAGGTTTAAGGGTAATTCATCTCTTCAGAAATGCTTTCCCATCCTTTGAAAAGCATCACATGCTTTACAAAATGCCTTAGGATCTTTATGCATTGTCGGCCACCATAACCCTATGTGCAAAATCTTCTTTGCAGTCGCTCTACCTGCATAGTGTCCTCCCACCACTCGTCCATGTGCTTCAGCAAGGATACTAACGTGCTCAAACTTTGGGACATATTAGTGCAATATTTCATCTATTCCCATCTTATACAAATGTCTCGCCATAATAGAAAAATCGACAACGCGAACCACGTGTTCCTTCTTCTGCTGAGTAGAATACCCTTTCGAAGTTGTTCCAGTAGTTAGAAACTGAATTATATTGGCAAAGTGGTTATCCACAATGTGCACAGCAAAGAGTTGTGCATCCGACAATCCTTCATCCAAGTTGGTTGTCTCTTCACTTGTCTCAATTCTGGAGAGATGATCTGATCCCACATTCAATCATCTAGGCTTCACAATCACCTCAAAGTCGTACTCCTGAAATAGTAATAACCTCCTACAGATTCCCCCCCCCCAACACAAGCTTGTTTACTAGGTATTTGAGAGCGGAGTGATCAACATACATCTTGAAATATGTGCCCAACAAATAATGTCTAAGCTTCTGCAGCATGTAGACCATTTCCAGCACTTCATGCTGAGTAGTGGAATAGTTCTTTTCAGCTTATGAAAGCTTTCAACTTGAAAATGCTATTGGATGATCAATATCACCTTCTCTAGGCTGGGTCAATACTGCACCCATCGCAATACATGAGGCATCTACATGCACATGGAACTCTTTCTTCCAATTTGGAAATACTAAGATGGGTGCAGTCACCATATTTTCCTTTAATACTTCAAGAATCTGTTGACACTCCTCATCCCAACAAATTTTTTTATCCTTCTTTAACAATTTCTCCATCGGTGCGGTTATCTGGGCATATGACTTGATAAACTTCCTATAGTAACCTATGTGGCCCAGTGTTGCACACAGATGCTTAAAATTCTTGGGAGCTTCTAAATTCACAACCACTGTGATCTTCACAAGGTCCACCATCAAGGCTTGCTTACATACTAGATGGCCTAGCAAAATTCCAAAAGGCACACATAATATACACTTCTTCAAGTTTTGTGTGATCTGGTATCTACGACATGTATCCAACATGAGGTGCAAACTTGAAACATGGCACTTCACCAATCCAAACATAGTCTAGTCATCAAAATATACCTCCAAGAATTTATGAATGAACTCCTTAAATGCCACGATTACTACCCTGGAGAAGATTGCGGGCGCATTCTCCACCCCGAATGGCATTACTATATACTAAAAGAAACCCCACTCCGTCACGAAGGTTGTGTGTTTGTGATCCTCCAACGCGATCTTAATTTCATGGTAACCTGAGAACCCATTAGTGAATGAATAAGCTTCCTGTCTACCAACATTATCTAAAACTTCATCTGTCAAAGGTGTGGGAAACAGGTAATGTACACATGCATTGTTTAGCTTTCTTAGATCTATGCATATTCTGATTTCACCCTTCTGCTTCTTTTCCTGAACCACCATAGGGCTCACCCAATTAGATTATTCAACTAGTTCAATAATTCTAGCCTCCAACATCTTATCAAGCTCTTTGCGCACCCTTTATTTATACTTCGGATTGAGCCGATAAGGTCTCTATATTATGGGCTTCACATCATGTTTCAAAGTAATTTTCATTACACCCAAATCTCCTACAATACCCTTTAGGTCCATGAACTTCATTGGGAATAGATCTTGGTATTGGCACAACAATTTGACCACCTTATCAACTGTGTCATTGTCCCAATAGGCTCCTATCTTCACGAACTTAGGCTCTGCATTAGATCCAATATTTACTTTTTGGGATTTCAACGACTCTATTACATTAGGGTTCTATGTCTCAGGTCCTTCAACCTCGCGTTGATCTTCAATTTATGGCATGTTGATTTTTGTTGACTCATCTTCTTCTTCTTGAACAATCACATTGTAGCATTCTAGTGCATGGTGCAACTTTGTACTCATGTCTGGTTGTACCCACTCCACCGGTTCTTCAGGCATTCTAAAAATAACGGCCTTAATTGCTTCTAGAGCTTCATCAATGCATTCAAATCCACCCTCAAAGCTGAAATTTAATAAGAATATTTCCCTCAAAATATCCCATTTGGTCGTCCCATGGGATAGCTTTGTTTCTAAGTAACAATTCATGGGAATAGTATCTAAGGTGTGACAGAAGATTTGCACCCATTCCTATTGTGGCTCTTCACCCCATGCTTTATTCCACCACGCCAAGTGTTCACACAGATAATCCTTCCCACTCTATTTTTCAGTCATCCTGGTATTAACATATCCAAACCTCAGCTTCATTATCCGCTTATATTCCTTCCAAACAGCAAAACTTTCCTTATGTGTACCCCTCCAATGAGTAGGCATAGCACATAGTGCCAATTAAAGTGCCTGGAATCGATGTTCCTCGAGCACTTCCCTTTAAAATTCATCCAAAAAGAGATTAACATCATTTAAGCCATCATAATGCGGGAACATCCTTACCTTTGTAGATATGCAACGTAATGATTTTGTCATCATATTACAAAGTAGTGTAGAGACCTGTTGACAGTGTTGGACCCGCCAATATTCAGGGGATCACCCCGGTATAAAGTCCCAAGTAGACCTCACACCGTTTGGTGTGGGAGTCCCATTCAGTATGATGGCCCGGTTTCCATTATCTTAAATATTTTCCTCAGCTCTTGCTTGTCAGCACAATAGAGTGGTATACTTTGTCTTCTAGTAGTGGGGTTCGTATGCCTGGTGATTGCTAGTCTTACTTGTGTCAATGGTTCTTTCACTGTAGAGGGAGAGGGTGGGAGTGAGTCCCAAGTTAGATGGGAGGAAGCCCCAACTCTTTTAGGAACACACAACACAACAGGATGTGCAAAGCTTCCGAAAGAGCAGTCCACATGGATGGGGTAGTCAAAACACGCAAGGAAAGATAACACGTACAACACACAACGAAGGAGTCTGCGCAAGCGCAACGGCCATTATAGAAAGTTTACATGAAATATTTGTCTGATGTCTAGGGAGGTAATAAACATGGGAAATACATCATTAACAGCTCATACAACACTTTTTCATTAATATATATGTATTACAATAATTGAATGAGTTCAAGTGGTAAACGCGGGTTAAAGAAACACGCATTACATGTGTTAAAGATTAGTCTTACAACAATTACAACACATATGTTAAATCGTGTTGGCCTGTTAGCAGGCTTCTGAATTAAGTGAAAGTTCCAAGACACATCGTTACACCATACTTCACTAACCCCGTGGGCGGGGCATTGGAGCCACTACTTACTCCTCAAAGAAAAGATTACAGACTCTCAAGGTTATGTCGGAGGAGTCGAGGTGAAAATTCCTCTGCATGTACAAATGAGTGGGTATTTATAGCCAAGGGTGAAACTGACCCTTCTGACTATTCTACTTCCCTCATGGTTGTTTGACTCCCATTACCTTTCGACTTTAAATGACTTTTCATATGACAAGTGGGTCTCTTCAACTTCCACATTACATTACATTGATTAACAGTATCACCCACATTATAGATGTGGACAACATGACTCATGACAAGACTCGATATGACAGTGTTGGTACATTCGTACCGCTGCTGGTGTGCATGTTGAGATGTAATGTTGTTGGGTGATGGATGTCCTCATGGTGTGTGATAGCTTCACCTCTGCATGGAAAAGTGCGTGGAGTCTTTGATGGTTGTTGGGATTGTTTGATGTTGCATTTGCACGTTGATCCTTTCTTTCATGTTGGCATGCTTGACATGTTTGCTCATTCACGAAAAGTGCATGTTCATCCATCTGTTTGTTCATGAACACAACTTGTATGTTCGCTCATACTTTCATCTGTGTGTCAACATATCCTTACATTTTCTTCTGTTTGCTAGCACATCCCTTTACATGCATTGTTTGTTCATCCGTCGGCGAACATGTCCTTCTACATGTATTCCCTTTCTTCATCCCATTTGTTGTCGTGACATGTTTTTTTTGTACCTATATCTTCCACCACTCATGATGAGATGACATCAAATCCATAAACCTCCTAGTCTACCATGATGCATGATAGTTTCGAATGCAGGTGACTGAGAGAGGAGACAAGGTTACGAGTTGCAAACTAGGATGGAGGCTCCAAGAACTGCTAGTGAAAGTTGCACATAAGTCATTGGGTGATGGAGATGGGCAATCTATATTCACATTAACTGTATGCGGGTTCTAGTTCAGCTCGAGGAAAAAACTATGCAGATTTTTAGAGGAGCAGTCTAGGCTGCAGGAAGGCTGGGCAGACAAAATATGTGCAATTTTCGGAAGGAGAGGGTAGCAGGATCTTGGCAGCCAAAACTATGCAATTCTTGGAGGGAACCGGTAGCTTGCTGCTAGGACCTTGGCAGCCAAAACTGCATAATTCCTGGAGGGAACTTTCAGTTAGTTGCTGGGGCCTTGGCAACAAAAGCTATGCAATTCTTGGAGGGAACTGGAAAACAGCTGCTGGAGGGAAAAACTATGCTGATGCTGGAAGGTTGGCCTACTGATCACCTCTACGTAGTTTTTGAGTTGAGAGGACTATTGGGCAGCAAAGGGCTTCCTCATGAAATCTACATAGTTTTCCGGGTGAGCAGCTGGCCAGGTGACTGATGAGCTGGCTGGAAAAATGCGCAATTTTCTGAGGGAGACAGAGATGTGCACTAGGTGTTTGTCTAGCCTATCTACGCAATTTCCTTAGTTAGAAGAGCGAATAAGGTGTGCACCCTCTGTGAAATTTTTTAGGGGAATCAGTCCTGGGGTGACTATCGAGTCAAACTCTTCGGTTGACTAGCATGAAGGTTGATTGATATGCTTGCAAGAATCACAGCTTGAAATGGCTTGCTTGGTGTTTCTACATTGTTCTGGGTGATAGTCAATTGAGTCGATGGCAGGGTGAACATCCAGATGTTAGAGGGAAATCTGGTCATCAGAACTTCATCAAAATGACTAAGTGTGTGAATGAGTGAAAAGGTGCATACGTGATCTTGCAAACACACACTTACATGACTTGGTGATGAGATGACTCAAACCATCTAGAGACATATGCTCAACATGACTGACCGACGGTGTGAGAAAAAATCATGATGCTTGTGATTGATCATTGGTCAATCATGACGATGCTTGTGCGACAGTGTATATGACTCCATGTGTGAGCGTGATGTATGTTTACATAGTGAAAATAACATGTACACATGAAGTGGAGACCTTGTGTATGACCAGAACATGGTTGCAAGCATGACATTGACATAAAAATGAAAAAAAATTCGGTGGAATGATCAAGCAAGGTGGGAGGGAAGACTCACATGAGCTCATGGAGTGAACCTGAGTGCATGTAGACATCAAGAAAAACTCTCAAAAGAGGCTCTTAAATTGGATGCAGGCCAAAATTTTGGAGGGTGTTGCAGCTGCTACAACACTTGGCGACACACTGGTAGAACTCTAGCTTCTCTGTTTTGGTTCATTGACAACACAAGGCCTTAGTCTTTCAGGGAGTATTGAATTGTTGCGTGAGTTACTTTGGCTTCCCCACTTACCCCATAGACAGACGTGGTTCACCCTTTTTCCAACTCAATCAAACACAACAAAAGTTCAACTTGATCATAGTGTTTCAAATTGGGAAGGGTAGTTAGCTCACGAGTTGAAGGTTTTTAGAGTATAAGTTTTCATCTATGGTGTTTCTCCACTACCAGCAGGCTTGGATAGTACCCCGGTGGAGTCACACAGGAACACATGCATTGCTCCATTACCAGTGAGCCTGATTAGTACCCTGGTGGAGTTGCATGCTTCACATCTCTACGCAGGAAGCCTTTCTCTTCTCTCGCCTTTGTATTTTTAAGAGGATTGTGCATAGGCACTTATTTATTTTTGGGAGAAAAGAGGGATCCCAACTTATTGATAGCAGAAGAGGTTATTCCCTCAGAGAAGCCTGTAAGATCTCTGGCATAGGTTTGCTCGTTTAGATTTTCCAATTCTTCTTTTCGACTAGTTGGATGAGCTTGAACACACAGAGCAGAAATCTGAGTACATGCATGAGGCTTCCAATTGTGGACATGGGTTCATGGTTGGACCAAAAATAACCTTGCAGACAACTTTTATTTTCCATTAGGACTTCATCAGTCAAAGGTTATAACCAAGCACAGATAAGACAGACACAAGACTAGACAAGTGCTGCAGTGTCACAAGTCTCTTCATATCTCAGCCACATACTCATTCAAAAGACAGAACTCAGTAGATGGCAGCACTTATTTACAGAAACAAAAATAGCAAGGTATTAAGCAACTCAAACAAATGAAAACAAAAACAGTAAGCAAGGATAACAAAATGAAAACAAGAAGCAGCAAGCAGAGTATGTACATGGTGCGGGGCGTGGCTCGGCCTACTGGAAATAGTGCTTGAGATCTTGGTCGTTGACAAGAAGGTTGTCAACCCTCTCGTCCAGTGATTGTAGCCAGTATGTATGTGGGCCAAGATTCTTGTGGACTGTGTATAGACCAATCCACAGGGACTGGAACTTCATATGTTTTCCTTTGTCTTCATGGGGTTTATCCCACTTCAAGTCCAAGTCACCAACATCAAAGTTAGCTTTCCTTGCAAAATTCTTATCAAATGTCTCTTGATACAGTTCTGGTGCAGTGTAAATTTTTCTTTTTCTTTCATCTTTTCTTCCTGGAGCTTATGGATTGTATCCATCCTACGTTGAACTAACTGACAAGTCTTGCCATGTGATTCTTCGGACAGTTGAAGTGCAGGCAAGTAGATATTGGGTGGAAGGATGGCTTCCTTACCATAGACTAGGAAGTACGTTGAGGTATTTAGAGAGGGCTTGGGTGTTACACAGTTAGCCCATAATGCATTCGTCAGGGCGGTATGTCAGTTGTGCTACTCAGAGAAAATGGTCTTTTTGATTATGCGGATGAGGCTTTTGTTTGTGGATTCTGCAAGGCCATTTCCCTGTGGGTAGTAGTTTGAAGAGTGCTTCAACACAATGCCATTTTGTAATGCAAAATCATAGAGTTTCAAAGACAAAAATTAAGTTTCATTATAAAACACAAGTGAGACCGGAACATCGAAGCATGAAATGATGTTCTGCTGGAGGAAGCTGATGACTTCTTGGTTGTTCAATTATTTGAGCAAAACTGCTTCAGTCCGCCGCGTGAAGTAATTAGTTTCTCTTAGAATGTAGTGGTGTTGTTTTGACACATGTGGGAAAATCTCCCCAATGATGTCCAGGCCCCATTGTTGGAACGGTTCGGTCACTGCAATAGAGTGCAGTGGAGTTGCTAACCTTTGTATTTTGTCAGTGCATCGCTTACAGACCAGGAATTTGCGGGCATAAGCATGTGCATCCTTGAATAATGTGGGGAAGTAGAAACTAGCTCACATAGCTTTGTGTGCAGTGGTGTTCCCTGCAAAGTTACCCCTGACATGTTCATAAATGCAAATCTTGTAACACCTTTTCTGATTCATGTGCCTCCAAGCACTTGAGAAAAACTCTGTTATTGTGCTTCCTATAAAGCACTCCGTGCACCAACTAATATGATAAAGATTTGAGGTGCAATGCCCTTTTTTTCTGATGGAAAAGTGAGAGGGTACGGTGCTATGCTCAAGGTATTATTGCACATCTACATAGCAATAGGTTTCATCTTCATTGGGTGTTCCTTGCGTTATGTCATACATCTCAACTTCCTCCTCCTATTCGGTGAGCTCTTCTTCACTCTCCGATGCGTATAATGCTTCAACTGCAAGTCTGTAGATCCCATGTCGTTTGATCGTGTGAACTGGATTGATTTCAATATCATACTCTTGTAGGCCTATCATCCAGTTCGCATGTCGTTCACCTAGTTCTTGTTGTACAAGTAGTGTGCAGATTGTTGGGTGAGGGACGTAGACTATGTAGTGGTTCTTCAGCAAGTAGGGCTTGAAGTGTTTCACTGCCTTGTAAACTACATATGCTTGTTTGTCAATTGGACAGTAGTTAAGTTATGGTCCCTGCATGCTTGCGCTCATGAAGGAGATGGGATGTTCATCATTCATCTCATCCTTCTGAGTGAGTACTGCAACAAGCGAATTATCAGAGTTGAAGGTGTATATAAGGAAATCATTCTTGAAGTATGGGATGTAGAGTGTAGGTAATTCTGCAATAGCCTACTTGGTATGGGTTAATGCATACTTTTCCCTCTTGCCCCAGCTGTACACTGCATCTTTCTTGATCATGTCCTCCATTCTATGCATAATCCAAGATGAAATTCTAGAGGAGTTTATCTTTCCCACGAAGGACTCCATGGCTTTCTTATTGGCTGGGTGAGGGATCTGTGTAATAGTCTGGACCCGGTTCAAATCCACCTTGATCCCGCTTTTGGAAACAATGTGTTTGAGAAGGCTCCCCTAAAACATTGCGAATACGCTCTTTTTGGGATTCAAGGAAATCTCATATTTCTGGCATCGCTCAAAAATTTTCTTTAGATATCGTATGTGGTCCTCGATGTCTTCTTGAGAATACAGTCACATCATCGAGGTATACCACTAAGCTCTGTCTGATGAGTCTGTGAAAAGCGATGTCCATGGTGCACTAAAAGGTTGTGCCTGCATTCACAAGCCCAAATGACATTCGTCTATAAGAAAATGTACCCCACTTGGTACGAAATGTAATCTTAAGTCTGTCAGGCACTGCTACCAGAACCTAATTATATCTTTAAAAACCGTCAAGTAGGTGTTGTGCCTATCAACAGCCCCCAATTTATTAATGTTAGTAATAACATTAATAAATGGGGACCCTTCCAATAGAATCAAATCTTAGCATCTAGTCATGCCTTTTTATTTTTAGAATAAAATAAGATGTCAAAGTGGAACCTTCTAAATCATGGAAATTTACCTTTTCATACTTTAGGCACATAAAGCTTCACAAACGAAAAGTTTCTTAAATAAGTGCCACATGATAATAGACCTTGAAGAGACCCACTTTAAGAAGATTATTCTCGCATCGCAAAAACAATTATGATGGGCCTCTCTTATAAAAAGTTACCCCATGAAAGCGCGATCCACGAAATGCGAGATCATAAAATCCTGTAACCTTATCGCATTGTGGCTTCAACCACGCGGCGCTACTTGATAAAGCATAAGCAAATATTGTGAAATGCGATAGCATCTCGCAAGTCGCATATCGCAGCAACTCATACGGTGGTGGGTTTTAACTAAAACACGTTTTTGTGATATAGCGATCTACGATATTGCAAAGCAAATCGCAAAATCACTTTTATCGCACTTCAAAGGGCTCACAGTTCTAGGAGAGTACTTCCCGACTTTCGATGTGAAGTTATGAACATTAAAGTTAAGCATAACGGTTCATTAGTGGACATTTATTAAAAGAATGATCATGATTAGTTGTGAAGGACCATTTGATGCAAGTTGATATCTTTTAATATGATTTAGAATTAAAGACCCTCCGTCACCTTATTTTCGTCCTTCTATTGACTATTTCTGCATTCACTATTATTTTTATCATATTTTTCTATCTACTTGCAACTTTCAGGAAGAACACACAGAGCAGGACATCCAAAATGATGAAGAAAGGAAAGGCACCCGCTTTTGAGAAGTCAAAAATGATCCCATTGTTCATAGACACTACCTGTAATCGAGATGCAGGGACATCCACATGGGAAACTATGTATCAACTGTTAGAGGAGGAACAACCGAGAATTATGGAAACAACAATTACAGTGGATGGACGCGTTCTTCTAATGCTTCTTTGACTGAACTTGCACGCTCATTCTTGCATCGCATTGCTGCAAGACCAAAGATACTCCCTTATACCGACATGGTTAAGTGGATTATAGATGATGCGGACACATCAGACAGATAATTCAAGACGACAAGCCAAGAATTCATGGGATCATTTACTCCAGACAAACTGAGACTCATGTACCATCTACCAGAGCCGCAGGCCATCTACAACAAGCAGTTTGTCGAGACGTTCGCCAAGGAAAATGAAGACTTGGCAGAATGCACAAAGCATTGGTCAAATAATGTAGAAAGACTCAAGAAAGATAAAAATGGTATGTATGCCACCGGTTCTCTTAGTTCCCCTTTCTATTTTGCTGCCACTATGTTATGTAGACTATTTGGTAAACCAGACAGCAACAAATTTTCATCAGAATGGTTACCCCTAAGTTGTCAACGCTACAATAATGAATTCGGCTCAAATCCTATCAGATAATTTAGCCACTACAATTTTAGAGTACACAAGAAAGAGGAGCATTGCTTCAAGGGTTTATCCTCCATTTTTCATGAGTGCTTATGTTATGGACACTATTTCTTTTGATTTCAAATTCCCTATTATAGGATGGAAGTGGACTGCTCAAGATCCACTTCCCATTTAGATATATCACAAAGTAATGTGGGAATCTAATTTTGTGCCACATTTCTTCAAAATTTGTCACGGAGTTATGCTTCCAATTCACAAGAAGATTTACAACCGAGATGCCCCAAGGTTTTCCCAAGAAGCCGAGGTAGATATTCTCCCCGTAGCCGGATGGTTCGAGGAAGAATTATTCACATATATCAGAGTGTTTGGTAGTATTTCCTCGCCCCATGTTCTACCTTTTTGTGTCTCGAACAAACTGATGGCTAGAGAGATAGCCTATCAAACATGCAACAAAGGAGGAATGAGTAAAATATTGAAAGATTCCAAGACATGCAACCTGTAACATGTGGAGTATTTGCATTGCATGACTTAGGACATGCTTTTAAAGAAGTTGACAATGTATTATCTTTACAATTACCCAAGTTCCTAGGAAGGCAATATGATCCCTTTGGTATTGTAAAATATTTTACGACAATGGTTAAAATAAGAGTATTTACTCATGAGAAAGATCCCTTTGATGATGTTTTCCTGCAGAAAAACACCTTCAAAGAGGTGCAGCATATGGCACAAATTATTTTTGACCAAGAAGGTCTCCAAACATTTGATAATTACAGAAAACAGAGGTTATATAATGTCCCATTGGACCAATTACTCATTGAACCAATAAGAGATCCTACTCCCAGCATAAGCATAATTGGAGATTCAAAAGAGAAGTCCAAAACAAGTTTTGGAAATGAATCCGCAGAAAAGTCCGGAAATCAATCTGAAAAAACATCAGAGAATGAACACAGCAAGACCGAGTAGTCAATAAAAGACACAGCCTAGTCCACAGCAAAGTCTGATTAGCAAACTTTGTTTGTAAAACAAGTTGAGGCCTCAACTCCCATTACAAAGAAAGAAAAGCTACCTGTAATTGATTTAGAAGAAGAATGGGAAAGATTCAATAGGATACTCAACACAGAGGAAGAAATCACAGAGCCACCAACAAACCCACAAGAGACAACCGCAGAAATGGTAATAGAAAGAGCTGCTAGCACTCAGGAAACAGAGCATATTCCTATTGCTCCCATCTGAGATTTTATTAAGAATAGAGGAAATTCCTCCTCTATATGTATTCTACAACCCTCAACATAAAGTCATCATTAGAAGACAAAGAAAGAAAAGAAAGTTGGATTCTATGCTCACTCCTGAGGATGAACCTCTGGATGTCCTCTGGAAAGACCCATCTACAGATCCATCGACTAATCTCACTAGGCTCTCATAGGTTGCAGGTGCATATGCTCAGCAACCATTGACAACGCATCAGAGGTACAATTGTTGCTTAAAGAAAAGGAAGATAAAATTTTGTTATTGGAACAACAATTACAACAGGTCAACATCAACCAACAAGAAAAAATGTAGTTGGCAAAACTTCAGCAAGATTTTCAACAAATGAAATTGGCACATCAAAGCAGTTTAACTGATAAAGAAGCACAGTTACATGCCATAACAGAACTGCATAAAGATGATCCCAAAATTGAACAGTTTGTCACAGAGGCACTTGGCCTTAATGCTCAGCTTTTACAACAGAAAGAACTACTATGCCAGAAGATTTTGGAGTGGAATTCTCACTGCGAAATGAGCAATAACATAACAAATCAAGTTGTGGAATTACGACTTGAATATGACTCAATTTTTCAGGAAGTTTCAGACTTCTTAAACTGGCAGAAATCCGAAGATGGGAAAAGAGCAGACATGCCCAAAATTGATGAATCACACAAAGAAATCCTATTTGCGAAATGGGATTCTCGGCTAAGAGAGGCAGAATAGGCAATGGAGGATGTAGCAGCAGCGGAAAAGAGTGTCATCGAATGTGTGAATGAAAATCTACACAATTCTAATTTGGTAGCAGAAACCACCCCTGGCTTTCTTCCAAAAGCACAACAGCTTCAAGTAGTATGGAAACAAGCAGCGGAGGAAAGGGCAGAAGCAATTAAACAGGTTGAATTGGGAGGCATATTGGTAGTACCTAGTGAAACTGCACAGCCAATGGATGACCCTGAAGTACCTGATTACTTCCGCAGAGAAAATGGTGCCAGTACTCACCAATGTCGTTTTTTCAAGACAACTAAAAGCTAAAGTCGGCCAACCGACACTCCTTAAACCCATGCTGGATATTTGCAATCTCAAGAACCATATGCAGGATTAGTCATAGACATATTTTATTTTTGTTTTCATTTATTTTCGCTTAAAATGAGGCAGGTCATCTAAACCTCCTTATCTATTTTTGTAATTTCTACTTTTAAGTTTCATAGATTAGTATTTAAACCCCACTCATGCATTTAGAGAGGGGTCCAGAAATTTTATCAAAAACATTCTTCAAAACGTGCACTTATGCCCCCCACTGAGGAGGTTTTGGTAAAATTAATGGAATGAGATATATTTTCTACTTGAGTTTAGCATATTCTACTAAAATTGCACTTCTGTACTCATAGTTGACGTTAAGTGATTTGAAGGTAGATCAATATTGCTGGAGCACATGAGTAGGATGTATTACAAATGGTACATCTATCTCTTAATTCTTTTTACTTGTGTATCAAGCAATAAATCATTTTCAGTTATTTATGTATGAAAGTTTAAATTCTTAGTTATCATTATTGCACTTTTGTATGATGATGATTTATTCTTTATGCTGAATATATGAATCACTTTTTATGCGATATATCTCTCATATCGTTTCGGCTAACTTTTTATACGAAATTATCATTATTAAGTGAATTCTTTTCTTATCGTGATTGAATGATCTTGATTATCAATTACTTTCAGAAATCATTTTAGATCGCATACATAAACGTTACTCTCGAAATAGTCTTAAAGTTATATGTTTTCCTTGATTATGATAGATTGCACATGATAGTTAGAAGATAGATTAAGTTTAGAATAAGTATTTGCCCCATAAAACCCAAAAAATAAAAACATCATCCCATTAGCACGAACATCATAAATAGATTGGGAAACTAGTCCCATCATCCCCAGTCAGAGCCACTATTCCAAACGAAAAAGGAGTTGTTCCAAGGTCCGGACTGGGTGGTATCGCCCGTGTTGGAGTCTCATTTTTTTGAGCCTTCAACATATTTGGCACTAGAAGGAGGGCCTGACTGTGAATGGCAAGTGAATCTACATCTTCACACCATTCTAAGAGTAAAAATCCCTCACCATCATCCTCAACTTCTCGTTCGCATTCCAAATCCCCTATCCTAGAACTAGAAGTTGAAAAGAAAAATACAAAGCACATTATTGAAATCCCAAACAAGCCAGATCATTCTTCTTCGGATCCCCCTGAATTACAAACTTTAATCCATAAGTTACAGGGGATTTCAATATCTCAAGAAGAATCTGATTTATCCCAAGGTAGTGTCACTTCTCATCGAACCCCATCCCAACGACTGACTAGAGCACAAAGCGAGAAAATAGGAGTCCCACCAGTTGAGTTTCCTCTACAGAGTCATAAGAAATCTAGGAAAACACCCACAGAATCTCAAATTGAGGTTCTATCATCATTTTCTTCTACTGTCCCATCCATATCATCATAAGGTCACTCATCCATCCCTCAACTCCAGATCGTGGTTCATACAGGTACAGGAGTAGCATCCTCCTCTACCCAATCACCTTCAACTACTGCCATACCTTCTACTACTCATATCTCGACGATGGTAGGAAATCCACCACCGAGGCCATGGGCCAATCCAGGGGTTGTAAGAATGCCTACACCTTTATCCTAATTACCAGCTCATCCTGAGAAATGGTTGCCCAAATTCAATCCTGACAATGTCCTATTAGTCGAAGAACACATAAATAATTTTATGCTATCTGTTAATTTGAAAGGAGTAACAGAAGAGGACACAGTTGTATTATTATTCCCCTATATTTTGCAAGGAGCAGTAGGATCATGGTATTTTTCATTACCATCAGGCTCCATTAATAACTGAGATACATTTCAAGATCAGTTTTTAACAAAATTTGGGGATGATAGGTATATAACAACCTTAATAAATGACCTCTCCAATTTAAAATCCGAACCAAGGGAACCAATTAAGGACTTCAACTCCCACTTCAATAAATTATTGAACAAAATACTAGCAGCATCTAAGCCTAGAAATGAAGTCCAAAATGAATGATATATTTCTGCTTTACCTTCAAATTCAGTCATCTTTGTAGATAGAGCTGCCAAGCCAACATTAGTAGAAAACATGAAAGAGACAATAGCTGTAGAGAAACGTATCCTAGCCGTAGAAAATAAAAATGTTGTAGATGAAAGGAAGTCTAAAAAAGTGTCTTTTAGAGATGATTCTAAGAAGAAACAATCAAAATACCCTTTCGACCCGGAGGGGTTACAAAAGGTCTTGAAGACCATGTCCAATGAAATGGTTGATATAAAGAAACAAGTAGCAGAAACCACTTCCAAGAAACCTTTTAAACCCTATAAGCGAAATCCTCTAACTGATCCAAAATCTCCAAATGTGATAACAAACGCTGAATTAGAAGGAGAAGAGGAAGAAGTTTCAAATGAGGAACAAATCGATGATGAAGAAATCGTAGAACTACAAGGAATGTGGGACTTCATTCTTCCAAATGAGGAAGATCAAGAAGCATTACCTGTTGCTACTAGAAGTAGAAATCAACTCAACCCTCCACAATCTAGTACAAAACAGAAAAACCCAATTACACCTCCCAGGGACAAAATCATAAGTAAAAAATCCTCACCAAAGTCTACTCAGATGAACCCAATCCAATATGCTTCATCTTCTTCATCTAAAACGCTTATCGCCTCAGATGAAATGGAATACAACATTGTTGAAGATATGAAGAAAAACAGAGCAAACATTACTCTTCATGAGCTCAGAAATTTAAAACATCAACAGAAATTACTTTTTAAATAACTCAATGCAGTGCCTACTACACCTCTTCCCACCGCTGTGATTTCATAGGCTACTCATGAGATGGGAAGACCTCCAACTAGCATTGCAAATAAAATCGACCCAACCGACATTGCTCTGATTGGCAGAAGATCCAAATCCCATACTCCGCCATTTCTCCTTACTTTTGAAGTTTTCAATAAAAATCTGCACAACTGTCTAGTTGATTCTGGTGCATCATCCAACATTTTACCTAAGATAGTTTGCGTGAAGTTAAACGTCCAACCTCAGAAATCTGCAGTATGAATAGTACAACTAGATCGGTCTCAAGTCGAGGTCATCGGTGAACTTAATCAAGTAACCATAAGACTTTCGTCAAATCCAAAAGTGTGTCAAGTCATTGATATACTTGTGGCTGACATTCCTGAATTTTATGGACTGATCCTTAGTAGGGATTGGTCAGAAAAGCTTCACAGTTACTTTGCAACTGACTGGTCTCATATGTGGCTCCCCTACAACGGAAAACCAAATCAGATCAAAGTTGAGTGAGATAAACATCAAAAGTATATAGTGACAGGGTTAGAAGGAGAAAATGAGCTTGTAGCATATAACAACAATATAATTGGGAATTATTCTATTGATTCATTCTTAGGAAATTTCAACGCTCACACTTCACCTTTTTTGGAAAATTTTGTTTTATCTCAAATAGAAAATTTCTCTCAAATTGACATTTCTAGATGCATCAACATTGTAGATAAAGCTGTAAATAAAACCTTGTTTTGGAAATTATTTTTTGATGGTTCTAAATCCAATGATGAAGCAGGAGCAAGTTGTATATTAGTTAGCCCAAAAGGAGAGAAAACCATGTTAGCATGTAGGCTTGAATTCGTCTGTAGAAACAACACAGCTGAATATGAAACATTGTTTCAAGTGTTATACAAAGCAATCGAACTTAATATTAAATATCTTCAAGTATTTGGAGACTCTGAGATTGTCATTAGGAAAGTAAGAAATACCATACACTATATATTGGGTCATTTGAAACACTATCAATCCTTAGTACAAGACCTAACCTCACACTTTACAACGTTTAATATTTCATCTATTCCAAGACTCCAAAACGTTAGAGCCGATCTTCTTGCTAATGTAGCTTCCAAGCTTATTCCATCAGAGGACTATAGTCCTGATAGATTCTCGATTGAATTAATTTTTAGACCCTCTATTCCTGATAACATTACCAACTGGAGAGTCTTCAACAATGAACCTGGTATTGTGAATTTTCTTACTTCAGAAGGTTCTTACAATGATTATATAATTGACGAAGACCAACATGACAAACAACTAGAAAAAGAAAACCACATTAACGTTATACCAAAATCCGTAGTCAAGTTAGAGGACCGATATGACTTAAAGGACATATTTAAATGATCCACCAATTCAAAACTCCAGAGTTAAACTCTGAGATATTAATTAATCAATCTAGGGACAGACATAAAACTGTTGGAAATAATACTGAGAGGGGGGGTGAATCAGTATTATTAAGCAATTTACCAAATCTTCCTTATTTGATCTTTTGAATTATTCTTGCATATCAGTACCATAAAATAATGAGCTTGAATAAAGAAAATAGACAGTCACACCAAAGAACACAAGATGTAAGGTGGAAACCCAATGCGGGAGAAAACCACCTGCTGCAATATGTCTCTATCTTCTTTCAAGAAATTCTTTTACAATGATTTTGTACTGGTGCAGTCCTTTACCAGCACGCAGGCTGCAACCTGCAGAGAGCTACAACTCTCTCTCGTTTTCCAGTTTCTCCTGGAAGGGAGCTACAACCCCCTACTTCTTTTCATGAAGAATCAAATGATCAACAAGTATATAACAGATACAGTCCACTACAGATATCAGATCAGTAATTACAGAAATAACCCAGAACACCTTATGAACAGAAATATACAGTCAACAGATCATCTTAAGACAGGGACGCATATTTTCTTTCTGTGGCCTGCGACTGGACGTAGTCTACCCTCCGCTGTTCTGTGTGCAGACGCACTGTTCCTCTATGCTTTGCTGCGACCGGCGCACCCCGAAACACTATCGCGCCGCGTCTTTTGCTTCAGAGACGCACCCAATAACACAGTCGCGCCGCGTCCTTTGCCTCAGAGACGCACCTGAGCCTTTACTGTACTGCGTCCCGGCGCACTTGCCCTTCACTGAACCTGCGTCCCTTCAGATATAAAAGATATGAGGACTTCAGAACCAACCCAAACACTCAGATCCACAGATCTGATCATGCGCCATAGAGATCACAGTCCATTAGAAGATTCGCCCTCATAGATCTGGACTAGATCTCACCAAAAGATATTCAACCAAGATGATTCTTAATCCAAATGAACTCCTTTGCTTTATATAGGCAAGCTTCTCCCCAAAACATGGAACAATACCACGAGCCGACACCATAGAAACACAAAACCGTCGGCTAGATATCACGCAAGAAACCCCCACGTGCTTTTCTCTGCCTTGAAATGTGTGCACTGGGCGGACGCACCTCCTGAACGACTGGCCGGCGTCCCTGGACGCGGGTTCTGTATGGTATACCTGCGGGGACGCACTTGCTGAATCATATTTCCTGCGTCCTTCTTGATTTATCACCTGAATGGGTTTGCCATCAAGGACAACACCTGAATCATAATGCCAACAATCTCCCCCTTTGGACTTGATGGCAACCACATAATCTTCAGCTTCATTCTCCCCCTTTGACATCAAGAGCAAAGGGTATGCTCCCCCTATGCTCATGCATCTCCAGATCTGTAACCAGAAATCCATCATGAAGGAGATAGAGACATATTGCAGCTATTTCCAAGATCTCCTTCTCCATAATGCCAACAATGCATTATGTGCTCCCCCTGAGCCTATACCACCAATAGGAAGATGATCAACAGTAAGATGATGCATCAACAACCCCCAGCTTTTGCCTGAGGTATTCAAAAGTGTCCCTGGGCAATGGTTTGGTGAAAATATCAGCAACTTGTTCCTTAGAAGGAACATACTCCAACTTGACCTTCTGTTCAAGTACTTGTTCCCGGAGAAAATGGTACTTGATTGGTATGTGCTTGGTTTTTGAATGCATAACCAGATTCTTTGAGATGCTGATTGCACTTGTGTTGTCACATAAGATAGAGATTGGAGGTGTACAAGTGATTTGATAATCCTGCAAAGTCTGCATCATCCAAAGGAGTTGGGTGCAACAAGATGCAGCAGCAACATATTCTGCTTCAGCTGTAGACAAGGCAATTGAACTCTGTTTCTTGCTGAACCAAGAGACCAGTCTGGGACCCATAAAGAACGCACCACCACTTGTGCTTTTCCTGTCATCCACGCTTCCGGCCCAATCTGCATCTGTATAGGCATGAAGAGTAAGATCTGTATCTCTAGGATACCATAAGCCATAATTTTGAGTCCCTTGAAGATATTTGAAAATTCTCTTCACTGCTTGAAGATGAGTCTCCTTCGGATTTGCCTGAAATCTTCCAACTATTCCAACTGCATGCATGATGTCTGGTCGGGTACCTGTTAAATATAGTAAACTTCCAATCATAGATCTGTAGGTTGGTTGATGTACTGCTACAGATTCATCATTTGCACTGAGACTGCATCCTGTGACCATGGGTGTACATACTGGTTTTGCATCTTCCATGCCATATTTCTTCAAAATCTGCTTGAGATACTTGGTTTGAGATAAAAGGATTCCTCCTTCCTTTTGTTGGATTTGCAAACCAAGAAAGTATGTCAGTTCTCCTAGCAAGGACATTTCAAATTCTTTCTGCATGACTGAGGCAAAGCTTTGACTCATAGCTTCTTCATTGCTGCCAAAAATAATGTCATCTACATACACAACAAGTATTAGCAATTTGTCATTTTCAATTTTTATATATAGATTGCTATCTGCTGAACCTTTTGAAAAACCTTGTTGATGAAGATATTTGTCCAACCGGTAGTACCAAGCCCTTGGGGCTTGTTTGAGACCATAGAGAGCCTTTTTCAATCGGCATACAAGATTTGGATCATTTCCAAGAATGAAACCATCTGGCTGTTCAATGTACACTTCTTCTTCCAAGTCTCCATTCAGAAAGGCTGATTTTACGTCCATTTGAAATACTTTGAAATTCTGAGAACTTGAGAGAGCAAGGAACATTCGGATGGCCTCAAGTCTTGCAACAGGAGCAAAAGTTTCTTCAAAGTCTATTCCTTCTTGCTGTGCATATCCTTTACAAACAAGTCTGGCTTTGTTTCTAATTACTTCTCCATTTTCATTCAATTTATTTTTGAAGACCCATTTTGTTCCGATAACATTCTTATCCTTTGGTCTAGGAACCAGCTCCCAAGTGTTGTTCTTTTCGATTTGCTCAAGTTCTTCATCCATTGCTTTCACCCAACATTCATCTTTGCATGCCTCTTTCACATTTTGTGGTTCAGTAGAGGAGAGTAATGCCAAATAACTTGAAGCTTCTGCAACTGTTCTTCTAGTTTGTATACCTGCTTCTTTCTGTCCCATGATCTGAGATTCTGGATGGTTCTTTTGAACATATCTGGATGGAGTCTTTTCTTCTATTCTTGTTCGTTCTTCTGCTTCTTCGTGAGGTTCTTCTTGAGATTCTTCTTGCGGTTCTTCTTCTTCATCATTCTGTCTTTGAGGGTGGCTTTCATCTTCTTCGATGTCTTCACGATGTATTTGCCTAGGAATGTATCCCTTCTCATCAACCACTACATCAATGCTGTCAACAATTTTGCCAAGTCTTTTATTGTAGCATTTGTATGCTTTGCTATGTGGAGAGTAGCCAAGAAGAATACCTTCATCTGCTCTAGGATCAAGTTTACCAAGCTGCTCCTCAGTATTCTTGATATAGCATTTGCTCCCAAAGATTTTGAAGTGCTTTACCGAAGGAGTTTTACCACTCCAGAGCTCATGAGGAGTTTGAGTGCTGTTCACTCGGACATTTGTCTTGTTGAGAATAATAACCGCCGCATGTGCAGCTTCACCCCAGAAGGTTGCAGGGGTTCCTGATTCATCAAGCATAGCACGAGCCATTTGCTGGATTGTTCTGTTCATTCTTTCAACTACTCCATTTTGCTGAGGAGTTCTAGCTGTAGAAAATTCTCTCCTTATCCCATGTTCATCACAGAAATCGAAAAATTCATTTGAAGTAAATTCCCCACCTCTGTCAGATCTGAGGCACTTAATTTTGTGACCTGATTCATTTTCAACCAAGGCTTTGAAGGATTTGAATTTTTCGAATGCTTCATCTTTGTGCTTCATAAGTCCTAACCAAACAAACCTGGAGAAATCGTCAATAAATAATATCAAGTATTCCTCTCCTCTAGGTGTTCTTTTTCTGAATGGTCCACATACATCTGTATGTACTAGCTCAAGAGGCATGCTGGCTGATCCTTCTTTCTCTGGAAAGTTAGTTCTGGTTTGTTTTCCAAACTGACATGATCTGCATATGGTGTTGTCAGGAATTTTGATATCTGGAAGATCGCGAACTGCCTGATATTTGCAAGCTTTCCTTATTTGTGAGAAGCTTAGATGTCCCAACCTTCGATGCCATAACCAGTGCTCTTCATCCTTGCTTAGATAGCATTGTTGTTGTCCTTCATCAAATATGTATAGATTATTTGGAGTTCTTTTTCCTTTGAGAACTGTTTTACCTGTATCAAGATCACGAACAAGGCATCCATTTGATCTGAATATAACCTCGGTTCTTTGATCACACATCTGGCTGACACTTAGTAGATTATGCTTCAATCCATCAACAAACAAAACATTTCCAGCCTTAACATCTTCTTTTAAAGGAGCAATACCTTTTCCTTTTATAGTTGCAGGAGTATCATTTCCAAAAGAGACTTTCTTTCCCTTTTCTAAATTAGAATAAGACTCAAGTTTTTCTTTATCACCTGTCATATGCTTCGAACATCCACTGTCAATGTACCATAGATTTTCTTGTCCTTCTGCATAAAATGCTATCCCACATCTTTCTGTTTGAGGTTCCTTTATTCTCCATGTTTTGGTGCCTGAGGCTTGTTCCTTTTTCTGCTCTTGTACCTTTCTTTCCGGAAACCTGCTTCTGCATTCAAAGTCTTTATGTCCAAAATTATTGCAAATAGAACATTCAACTTCAT
Source organism: Pinus tabuliformis (assembly GCA_031772625.1). Taxonomy (NCBI): domain Eukaryota; kingdom Viridiplantae; phylum Streptophyta; class Pinopsida; order Pinales; family Pinaceae; genus Pinus; species Pinus tabuliformis. Next base: position 83,636,823 of record CM062818.1, read on the forward strand.
TTTCAAGAGCTGAAAAGTTGTTATAGGTCCTTTTTGTAATCCCTGTCATACTTCTTTGTTTTTGAGCTTCCCTAGTCATGATTGTTTTATACGCAACACATTGAGCTGCTTTGTGACCAAAGTTATGGCAAGAAAAGCATTGTCCATTGAAGAAGCTTCTGCGATTATTGGATCTACCAGCCAACTGATTGTAATTTCTATTTTCATCTATTCTTGAACCAAATTGAGAAGATTTTACCTGTGGCTGGTTGTGGCTTTTGTTCACCCTTAAGCTGGATTGCCCCTGATAGTTTCTGTTTAACATTTGTCCCTGCTTTACCTGATGATCTTCCTTGTGCTCTTGCTCATTTCTTCTTGCTGCATCAAGATAACTTTTTGAAGTGGATGCTTGAGAAGTTTCTCCATTATAGCCCAAACCTGTCTTATTTAGTGGAGACCGCTGCACACTGATAATCTCATCCAAAGTTTCAGATCCTTTGACAAACTTGAGATTAATAGTTTTTGTTTTCTCAATTTCTTTTCTAAGACCAACAATTTCACCTTCTAATTTTTCAAGATGTTTTTCCTTTTCATCAATTTGGAATTGTAGAGTATCAATAATCATGTTCTTTTCTTCTATGCATCTCTTGAGTCTAGTAATTTCATCATAAAGGTTATCCACATCTACAGCATCCTCATAATCATCATCTTCAAATGCCATTAACAACCTATATTTATTACCTTGTTCATCTTCATCACTGTTTGATAAGCCATCACTATCTTCATGGGTGTAGTAGCTTTTCTTATTTGCGCTTTGTTTCTTGTTCCATCTAACTGGTTCCTTTCCTTTATCCTTATAAGAGCATTTTGCAGCATAATGACCTACTCTTCCACAAGCAAAGCATTTGAAAGGTAGCTTACCTCTGAACCTTCCAGAACCTCTTTGAAGATTTCTGACAAAATTTGATTCTTCTTCCTCTTCTTCTGGATCATGGCTTGCTTCATAGTAATCTTCTTTGCCTGATGCTTTAAAAGCAGCCTCCCTTCTGTCTGATGGTCCTCCCTTTCTCATTTCATAAGCAGTTAGAATTCCATGTAGCTGAGACATAGTAAGAACACGGAGATTTTCTTTTTCTTCTATTGCAGATACTTTGGATTCAAACTTGGGGGATAATGATCTTAGAATCTTTTGAACTACTATGGACTCCTTTACTTCTTCACCCAAATTTTTCATACAATTAACAATCTCATCTACCCGAAGAAAATAATTAGCCACACTTTCATCATTATACATCTTGAGAGTCTCATATTGAATCCTGAGAGTTTGAAGTTTAGCTTGTTTTACCTGTTCATCTCCTTCATAGCTTGTGATCATTTTGTCCCATATTTCTTTTGCTGATTTGAAGTGCATTACCTTCATGAATTCTGTTTGGGATATACTTCCTAATAGAGTACTGACTGCTTTTGCATTTGTTTCATACTTCTTTTTCTCAGCTGGATCTGTAGGAGTAGCTGAAGGAAAAGCATAGCCTGTTTCTACAATGTCCCAAACTTCAGTACCAAGAGATTGAAGATATGCAGTAACTCTTACCTTCCAATAATTGAAGTTTGTCCCATCAAAAACTGGTGGCCTGATTGATGCTTCTCTCTCGTAGTTGCTCATGATGAACGATCTACCTTCAAGCGATCAAGCTTTTCTGAAGGACCTGCTCTGATACCAATTGTTGGAAATAATACTGAGAGGGGGGGTGAATCAGTATTATTAAGCAATTTACCAAATCTTCCTTATTTGATCTTTTGAATTATTCTTGCATATCAGTACCATAAAATAATGAGCTTGAATAAAGAAAATAGACAGTCACACCAAAGAACACAAGATGTAAGGTGGAAACCCAATGCGGGAGAAAACCACCTGCTGCAATATGTCTCTATCTTCTTTCAAGAAATTCTTTTACAATGATTTTGTACTGGTGCAGTCCTTTACCAGCACGCAGGCTGCAACCTGCAGAGAGCTACAACTCTCTCTCGTTTTCCAGTTTCTCCTGGAAGGGAGCTACAACCCCCTACTTCTTTTCATGAAGAATCAAATGATCAACAAGTATATAACAGATACAGTCCACTACAGATATCAGATCAGTAATTACAGAAATAACCCAGAACACCTTATGAACAGAAATATACAGTCAACAGATCATCTTAAGACAGGGACGCATATTTTCTTTCTGTGGCCTGCGACTGGACGCAGTCTACCCTCCGCTGTTCTGCGTGCAGACGCACTGTTCCTCTATGCTTTGCTGCGACCGGCGCACCCCGAAACACTATCGCGCCGCGTCTTTTGCTTCAGAGACGTACCCAATAACACAGTCGCGCCGCGTCCTTTGCCTCAGAGACGCACCTGAGCCTTTACTGTACTGCGTCCCGGCGCACTTGCCCTTCACTGAACCTGCGTCCCTTCAGATATAAAAGATATGAGGACTTCAGAACCAACCCAAACACTCAGATCCACAGATCTGATCATGCGCCATAGAGATCACAGTCCATTAGAAGATTCGCCCTCATAGATCTGGACTAGATCTCACCAAAAGATATTCAACCAAGATGATTCTTAATCCAAATGAACTCCTTTGCTTTATATAGGCAAGCTTCTCCCCAAAACATGGAACAATACCACGAGCCGACACCATAGAAACACAAAACCGTCGGCTAGATATCACGCAAGAAACCCCCACGTGCTTTTCTCTGCCTTGAAATGTGTGCACTGGGCGGACGCACCTCCTGAACGGCTGGCCGGCGTCCCTGGACGCGGGTTCTGTATGGTATACCTGCGGGGACGCACTTGCTGAATCATATTTCCTGCGTCCTTCTTGATTTATCACCTGAATGGGTTTGCCATCAAGGACAACACCTGAATCATAATGCCAACAAAAACCACAAAACATCAACCTAGGTCTTAGTCTAACATCTGAAGAAAATACAGCTTTTATTCGATTGATGAAACAATACAAGAGTGTCTTTGCCTAGAATTACGATGATCTTAAAACCTATGACACTTCAATTATATAGCATACAATTCCTATGATCTCTGATGAAAAACCTATTCAGCAGAAATTAAGGAAGATACATCCTAATTTGGAAAGCTAGATTAAATCTGAGTTAAACAAATTAGTAAGAGCAAATATTATTTTTCCTGTCAGACATTCCAGATGGGTCTCCAATCTCGTCCCAGTCAGAAATAAAAATGGTGATATTTGGATTTGTATATACTTTTGTAACCTCAATAAAGCTTTCCAAAAGGATAATTTCCCACTCCCACCCATAGAATAGATATTACAATCAATCGCAGGGTCTGAGTTAATGTCCTTTTTAGACGGATTTTCAGGGTATAATAAAATCTTAGTCCACCCGGATGATCAATTGAAAACTACGTTCAAACCAAAATGTGGCACTTATGCTTATCAAAAGATACCACTTGGGCTAATCAATGCTGGTGCCACATTTCAAAGAGCCATGGACATTAGGTTTAAGGGATTAGTAAATAGGTCAGTGGTAATCTACTTAGACGACATAATGGTATATTCTAAAAAACGTAGTAATCATCTCAGAGACTTAAAACAAATCTTTCAACGTTGTCAAAAATATGGAATCTCACTTAACCCCAAAAAATCTTTATTTGCGTTGAGTGAAGGAAAACTACTTGGATTCATAGTATCCAAATCAGGAATCCATATCGACCCATATCGAATCAAGGAAATTGCTAAGATATCTTTACCCCATAATAAAAAAGCAATGCAGTCTTTCCTTGGTCAGATCAATTTTGTTAAGAGATTCGTCCTTGACTTCTCAAGAATTGTGTCACCTCTCCAAGCCATGATAAAGAAAAATTCTCTCTTCAAATGGGGTCATTCAGAACATGAAGCATTTAGCTTGATAAAACAAGCAATTATAAATGCCCCATATTTAACAACACCAAATTTTTCCAATCCTTTCACCCTATATACATTCACCTCTGAGAAATCATATGTTGCCATACTCACACAAGCGAATCAAGAGAAAGCCGAAGCCCCAATTGCTTTCTTCAGTTCAAATTTACAAGGAGCTGAATTAAAATACTTTGATGTTGAGAAACAAGCTTATGTTGTTTTCAAAGCAGTTAAATACTTCAGACCTTTCCTTCTCAAGTCTCACACCAAAATAATAGTACCATTCTCAGTAGTAAGAAATCTTCTGGTACAGAAAGATGTAGGTGAAAAGAGAGCAAATTGGGTCACAGCCCTGCAAGAATATGACGTTGAAATTAAACCGGCAAATATCGTAAAAGGTCAAGGTTTTTGTGGGATGTTGGCAGGAGCTTTGAACATATCAGAATTGTGGTCTCCAAATAGTGAAGTACAAATTCATGAGGTAAGCCTAAACGACTCTGAATCAAGATATGTTGATATCATTTTTTACTTCAAAAATGGATATGCCCCTCCACATTTGAATTACACAAAGAAAAGAGCCCTGAGGCTAAAAGCTAAACAATATCAAATCATTGATGATGTACTGTTTAGAATGAATTATAATTTTGTTCTCCTTAGATGCCTCGAGAAATCTGAAGCAGAAAAAGTATTACAGGAACTCCATGATGGACCAGCGGGCGAACACTATGCAGGAGATGCAGCAGCTCACAAAATCCTGCGTGCTGGCTACTACTGGCCAACTCTATTTAAAGATGCACATAGTTACCTAAGGAGATGTAAGATTTTCCAAACTGCTGCTGGAAGATAGAAGAAACCATCGTTGCCATTACAGTCGGTCAATATTGATCAACCATTTGAACAATGGGGATTAGATATAATAGGTGAGATCATCCTCATTCTTCTAGACAACATAAATACATCCTTATAGCTACTAACTACTTTACCAAATGGGTAGAAGCAATTCCACTAAAGATAGCCAACTCTGACAGTATCATTGAATTTATAGATCAATTCATCATCACCAGGTTTGGCTTTCCTTTTGCCTTAATGTTTGATAATGCATCCTATTTCTCAGGTAATTCCATGACAGTGTTTTCTCTTAAAAGAGGTTTCAAACTCAAATATTCTGCTAATTATTATCCACAAGGAAATGGGTTAGCCGAATCAACAAAAAAAAAAACTTATTAGAATTATTAAATGGGCTATTGATCAAAATCAAAGAATCTGGCATAAGTCTTTAGTGAATTCTCTCTAGGAAGATCGAATAACTTAGAAAACCTCCATCGGAACTTCTCCTTTTAATTTAGTTTATGGGAAAGAAGTGGTCTTACCAACAAATCTAGCTATTCCCTCACTAGCCTTAGTTCAATTCATTGAAGAAACTCCTTCCTCATCCATGCAATTAAGGTAGATGCAAATCCTTAAACTTGAAGAGGAATGAGAAAAGGCCAGAATTACCCACGCGCATCATCAACAATTAGTGAAAGCCTCTTTCGATTCGAACTCAGTGTCTAGAAAAGATTTTCAATTTGAAGAGTTAGTATTAAAATGGGATAAAGCCCATGAAGAGAAAGGAAAGCATACTAAATTCCAACTGATGTGGCTTGGACCATTCTAGATTGCCAAACTCATTGGCCCATCAACTTTCATGTTATAGGATTTAGCAGGGAAAAGCAAATCTTTACCTGTTAATGGACAAATCCTAAAGAAATAGTTTCCATAGAAGATGATCTCTTCTATTTTTTTTGAAGATCATAGTTTCAGTTAAGTTTTCTTTTGATAATAAAACAAGTTGAGAATGTTCACTTTTGGTTTCATGAAAAGAATAGTGTCTCATTTCAATTTTTTTTTTCCGCTTGTATAAGTAGGAGCGGTTATGAAAATTAATCTCCATTTATGAAACATATGGTTAAGTGCTATTATTATGAAACCATGCCCGTTCTTCTATTTCAATTATCTGAGTTTTGGTTAGAATCAACCTTAGGAAGGATTTTTCCTTGCATCAGTCATAAAAGGTATCAATAACAAAGCAAAGAATCTCTGCGGAAAAGCTATTTTTAAACTCTACAATTGTCGTCCAGGAGAATTCTTAAGGAACCAATGACTCCCCCCCACTTGAGGAATTTGCAAGATTCAAGGAGTAATCCAATTATACACTTTAAAACTTAAAGAATAAGAGGTCTCATCAAGAGCCGACTTATCATGATCATAGTGATTATAGCTAACTGACATTGCCATACTGAATACCAAAACAGGGTAATGGCTCGAGATTGTTTCAATCAAAAGACAAGGGGTCTCATCACAAGCCAGCTTGTTCAGTTAAGTTATAAATCAAGTGAATGGCACTGTCAATTTTGGCCACCAAACCAAGACATTGTTCTTTAAGAAATAAAAGAGAAATAAGAAAAGAAAAAGCGATAAGTATATATGAGGATTTATCTTTGAAAATTGCATTCTTCTCAAGTGGGACATTGGATCATTGCTAGGTAATAGGTAACCCTATCGAGGCTATGAACGCCTACTGGGAGCAGAGGCTCGACCTACGACAAATGAGTACACCAAAACTGATCTAAAGAGATGCTTTATTTTATCTTTATAACCAAGTAATGACTGATGTGAGTAAAATGACTAACTCTGAGAAGAAGATAATCAAAATAAAGATAGTTAGAACAAAATGTTGTTATTAATAAATAACACTATTTCCCTTATATTTCGTACAGTGTAATTTCATTTTCAAAACCAACTCTATTTTGGAAGTTTTATAAAATTCAAAAAGCCCTTAGAGATAACTGGTTCTTCCAAGTGAATCGCCAATTGTTGTGCTTATCAACAACTCCCCATTTATTAATTTTAGTAATAACATTAATAAATGGGGACCCTTCCAATAAAATCAAATCTTAGCATGTAGTCATGCCTTTTTATTTTTAGAATAAAATAATATGTCAAAGTGGAACTTGTTAAATCATGGAAATTTACCTTTTCATACTTTAGGCGCATAAAGCTTCATAAACGAAAGGTTTCTTAAATAAGCGTCACATGATAATAAACCTTGAAGAGACCCGCTTTAAGAAGATTATTCTCACATCACAAAAACAATTACAATGGGCCTCTCTTATAAAAAGTTACCCCATGAAAGCGCGATTCGTGAAATGCGAGATCATAAAATCCTATAACTTTATCGCATCGCAGCGTCAACCACGCAGCGCTACTTGATAAAGCATAAGAAAATATCGCGATATGTGATAGCATCTCGCAAATCGCATATCACAGCAACTCATATGGCGGTGGGTTTTAACTAAAACAAGTTTTTGCGATATAGTGATCTGCGATATTGTGAAGAAAATCACAAAATCACTTTTATCGCACTTCAAAGGGCTCACAGTTCTAGGAGAGTACTTCTTGACTTTCGATGTGAAGTTATGAACATTAAAGTTAAGCATAATGGTTCATTAGTGGACATTTATTAAAAGAACGATTATGATCAGTTGTGAAGGACCATTTGATGCAAGTTGATATCTTTTAATATGATTTAGAATTAAAGACCCTCTGTCACCTTATTTTCGTCCTTCTATTGATTATTTCTACATTCACTATTATTTTTATCATATTTTTCTCTTTGCATGCAACTTTTAGGAAGAACACATAGAGCAGGACATATGAAGAAATGGTGAAGAAAGGAAAGGCACCTGCTTCTGAGAAGTCATAAATGACCCCACTGTTCACAGACACTACCTATAATCGAGATGTAGGGACATCCACATGGGAAACTATGTATCAGTTGTTAGAGGAGGAACAACTGAAAATTATGGAAACAAAAATTACAGTGGATGGACGCGGTTCTTCTAATGCTTCTCTAACTGAACTTGCATGCTCATTCTTGCACCGCATTGTTGTAAGACCAAAGATACTCCCTTATACCAACATGGTTAAATGTATTATAGATGATGCAAACATATCGGATATAGAATTCAAGACGACAAGCCAAGCATTCATGGGATCGTTTACTCTAGACAAACTGAGACTCATGTACCATCTACCGGAGCCGTAAGCCATCTACAATAAGCAGTTTGTTGAGAAGTTCGTCAAGGAAAATGAAGACTTGGCAGAATGCACAAAGCATTGGTCAAACAATGAGGAAAGACTAAATATAGATAAAAATGGTATGTACGCCACCGGTTCTCTTAGTTCCCCTTTCTGTTTTGCTGCCGCTATGTTATGTAGACTATTTGGTAAACCAGACAACAACAAATTTTCATCAGAATTGTTACCCCTAGTAGATGCTGTTGTCAATGCTACAATAATGAATTGGGCCCAAATCCTATCAGATAAATTAGCCACTACAATTTTAGAATATAGAAGAAAAAGGAGCATTGCTTCGAGGGTTTATCCTCCATTTTTCATGAGTGCTTATGTTATGGACGCTATTTGTTTTGATTCCAAAATCCCTATTATGGGATGGAAGTGGACTACTCAAGGTCCACTTCCCATTAAGATATATCACAAAGTAATGTGGGAATCTAATTTCATGCCACATTTCTTCAAAATTTGTCATGGAGTTATGCTTCTGATTCCCAAGAAAATTTACAACCGAGATGCCCCAAGGTTTTCCTAAGAAGTCGAGGTAGATATTCTCCCTGTAGCCAGATGGTTCAAGGAATAATTATTCACATATATCAGAGTGTTTTGCAATATTGCCTTGCCCCATGTTCTACCTTTTCATGTCCTAGACAAACTGATGGCTATAGAGATAGCCTATCAGACATGCAACGAATGAGGAATGAGTAAAATATTGAAATATTCCAAGAAGGGCATTTGGCCTCAATTTCCTATAACATGTGGAGTATTTTCTTTACATGACTTAGGACATGCTTTTAAAGAAGTTGACAATGTATTATCTTTACAATTACCCAAGTTCCCGGGAAGGCAATATGATCCCTTTGGTATTGTAAAAGATTTTACGACAATGGTTAAAATAAGAGTATTTACTCATGAGAAAGATCCCTTTGATGATGTTTTCCTGCAGAAAAACACCTTCAAAGAGGTGCAGCATATGGCACAAATTCTTTTTGACCAAGAAGGTCTCTGAACTTTTGATAATTACAAAAAACAAAGGTTATCTAAAGTCCTAGTGGACCAATTACGCATTGAACCAATAAGAGATCATAATCCTAGTGTAAGCAAAAGTGGAGATTCAAAAGAGAAGTCCAAAACAAGTTCTAGAAATGAATTCGCAGAAAAATCTGGCAATCAATCTGAAAAAACATCAGAGAATGAACAGAGCAAGAGCGAGGAGTCAATAAAAGACACAACCCAGTCCACAACAAAGTCTGATCAACAGACTTCGTTTGTAAAACAAGCTGAGGCCTCAAATCCCATTACAAAGCAAGCAAAGCTGCCTGTAATTGATTTATAAGAAGAATGGGAAAGCTTCAATAAGATACTCAACACAGAGGAAGAAATCGCAGAGCCACTAACAAACCCACAAGAGACGACCACATAAATTGTAATAGAAAGAGTTGTTAGCACTCAGGAAATACAGCATATTCCTATTGCTCCCACATCTGAGATTGTATTAAGAATAGAGGAAATTCTTCCTCTAGCTGTATTCTACAGCCCTCAACATAAAGTCATCTTTAGAAGACAGAAAGAAAAGAAAGTTGGATTATGTGCTCACTCCTGAGGATGAACCTCTGGATGTCCTCTGGAAAGACCCATCTACAGATCCATCGGCTAATCTCACTAGGCTCTCACAGGTTGCAGGTGCATATTCTTCAACAACCATTGACAAGGTAGCAGAGGTACAACTGCTTCTTAAAGAAAAGGAAGATAAAATTTTGTTGTTGGAACAGTAATTACAGTAGGTCAGCATCAACCAACAAGCAGAAATGCAGTTGGAAAAACTTCAGCAAGATTTTTAGCAAATGCAGTTGGCACATCAGAGCAATTTAACTGATAAAGAAGCACAATTACATGCCATAACAGAATTGCATAAAGATGATCCCAAAATTGAATAGTTTGTCACAGAGGCACTTGGCCTCAATTCTCAGCTTTTACAACAGAAAGAACTATTATGCTAGAAGATTTCGCAGTGGAATTCTCACTGCGAAATGAGCGATAACATAACAAATCAAGTTTTTGAATTACGACTTGAATATGACTTAATTTTTAAGAAAGTTTCAGACTTAGTAAACTGGCAGAAATCCGAAGATGGCAAAATAGCAGACATGCCCAAAATTGATGAACCACACAAAGAAATCTTATTTGCGAAATGGGATTCTCGGCTAAGAAAGGTAGAATAGGCAATGGAGGATGTAGCAGTAGCGGCAAACAGTGTCATCAAATGTGTGAATGAAAATCTATACAATTCTAATTTGGTAGCACAAACCACTCTTGGCTTTCTTCCAAAAGCACAACAACTTCAAGCAGTATGGAAACAAGCAGTGGAGGAAAGGGCAAAGGCAATTAAATAGGTAAATAGGTTGAACTGGGAGGAATAATAGCAGTACCTAGTGAAACCACATAGCCAATGGATGACCCTAAAGTGCCTGATTACTTCTGCCGAGAAAATGGTGCCAGCACTCACCAATGTTGTATTTGTAGGACAACTAAAAGTTGAATTCGGCCAACCGACACTCCTTAAACACATGATAGATATTTGCGATCTCAAGGATCAGATCTAGGATTAGTCATAGACATATTTTATTTTTGTTTTCATTTATTTTCGCTTAAAATGAGGCAGGTTGTTTAAACTTCCTCATCTATTTTTGTAATTTCTATTTTTAAATTTCATAGATTAGTATTTAAACCCCTCTCATACATTTAGAGAGGGGTCCAGAAATTTTATCAAAAACATCCTTCAGAACGTGCACTTATGCCCCCCACTGAGGAGGTTTTGGTAAAATTAATGGAATGAGATTTATTTTCTACTTGAGTTTAGCATCTTCTACTGAAATTGCACTTCTATACTCTTAGTTAATGTTAAGTGATTTGAACATAGATCAATATTGTTGGAGCACATGAGTAGGATGTATTACAAATGATACTTCTATCTCTTAATGCTTTTTGCTTGTGTATCAAGCAATAAATCATTTTCAGTTATTTATGTATGAAAGTTTAAATTCTTAGTTATCATTATTGCACTTTTGTACGATGATGAATTATTCTTTATGCTGAATATATGAATGACTTTTTATGCGATATATCTCTCATATCGTTTCGGCTAAATTTTTATACGAAACGATCATTATTAAGTGAATTATTTTCTTATCGTGATTGAATGATCTTTATTATCAATTACTTTCAGAAATCATTTTAGATCGCATACATAAATGTTACTCTCGGGATAGTATTAAATTTATATGTTTTCTTTGATTATGATAGATTGCACATGATAGTTAGAAGATAGATTAAGTTTAGAATAAGTATTCACCCCATAAAACCCAGAAAATAAAAACATCATCCCGTTAGCACGAACATCATAAATAGATTGGGAAACTGGTCCCATCATCCCCAGTCGGAGCCACTATTCCAAACGAAAAAGGAGTTGTTCCAAGGTCCGGACCGAGTGGTTATCCCCCTTGTTGGAGTCCCTATTTTTTGAGCCTTCAACAGTAGGGAAAACATATGTTCCCCATTTACTATTTGTAGAATGTGGTCCATAGACAACACGGGGTAGTTGTCTTTGTCTGAGGTGCAGTTAACTTTCTATAAATCAACACACAAGCAGATTTACACAAACTTCTTGCGTACAGGAAAAAGGCTTGAAACCCACGTGGAATGACAAAATTTATATATGATTTGTGTATCCAACACCTTGGTAAGCTCTTTCTGTATGAGAGGTTCAAGTGATGGATGTTTTTTTCTCAGCTTCTGCTGATACGAATCTACCTCTTCTTTGATTGGGATGATGTGTTGGATTATCCACGTGTCATAAGTTTTCAAATCATTGTATGTCCATGGGAATAACACTCGATACTATTTGAACAGGCAGACAAAGGCTTGCCGCTCTTGCTGTGCGCAACACGTGCCAAGATTGACGAACTTCGAATCTCATTTTATTCCGAAGTTGATCAGTTCGTGCATCATGGTGGAGCTGTGGGATTTGTTGTTCCTCAGCCCTTGAAAATGTTCCTGCAAGTCATGAAGATGCTCCAATGATGCCACACCCTTTTTGATAAGGTGGCCTTTCCTGTTACCATATTTTGCTTGCAGAGAGCACTCGTGCTTGTCATCATCTATCACTGCATCTTTGAAGTCGTCAGAATTGGCCATGAAATGCAGTATCTGTTGATCATCATTAAACACACGTAAGTTAGTTATGTTATCCAGGATAGATGGTTTGTACATAATTTAAATAGTAAATCTATCCCTAATCAGTGACATTCTAGAAATTGTGTTTTCCAGAGCATTGGCAGCTGCATTACACATACCCTATAGGCAAAAGTACCCCAAGGACAAGTGAATGTGGTCTTATCCTGGTCTTCTGGGCAAATCTGGATTTGGTTGTACCCACTGAAACCATCTAGGAAAGAAAAAACTTCTTCCCTGCCAGGCCATCTAGCACTTGGTCAGTGAAGGGTAGGGGAAAATGATCCTTCTTTGTGGCTTTGTTCAACTCCCTATAATCGACACAAATCCTCCACTTAACATTTTTCTTGGGAAGTAACACTAAAGGAGAGACACACTCATTGTCGGAGATAGGGTCAACGAATCCTGCATCTAGTAGTTTTTGCAGTTCTTCTTTGACTATATATTTAAGAGCTCGATTCATCCTCCTTTGTGGTTGTTGAACTGGCTTGCAACCTTCTTTGATGTATATGTGGTGAGTACACATTGAGGGGCGTACTCCCTTCATTTCCTTGTAACTCCAGGTGAAGGCTTCTAGGTTTTCTCTCAACATGTTGCATAGATTTTCCTCTTCAAGAGCAGAAAGAGATGGATTAATTTTCAAATTTTTCTCTGGGCCAAATTCTATGGTTCTGACATGGAGTGGGTTGGAATTAGCCAATCATAAGTCAATTGGATGATTGTTTTGGGTTTCCTGTTGGGTCCCTATAATACTAGTGATCACCCCATTACTATTGTAGTTGTACCACTTATTAATATTGTTGTGCCCCTATTATCCCCATATTGTTATTACTGTGCCCCATAGAATCCCTCTATTGTTATTTTTGTGGCTTTATATTATTATTGTTAGGTCGGCTGGGTTATATTGTGACTCCTTAGACTCCTATATATAGAAAGGAGGTTTTGTCATTTGAATCATCCAAAAATTGTTCATTTATGTAATGTAAAGGAGGTTGCCCCCTCGAAAAGGCTGAATTCTAAGGCGTTGATCTATCTTTTCTATCTTTTCTTGAGCTGGTTTCATAACATTTGGTATCAGAGCTTTGGATTCTAGGGTTTCGCTGCTCCAAACAGGTCATCGTGGCATTTTCACTATAACTTTTTTTCTCTGACGTTTTAGAAGTTGCCAAAAAAACCCATTTGAGAAGAAATCGCACTGAACCTCGGGTCTGAATTTCAGAGCTTTTCGCGCTATATTTGCGGAGATATGATCTGAGGAAGTTGGTCTTTTTGCAGACTCCTGAATTACATTCCAAACAGGTGACCTGGGGAAAATCATCATAACTTTCTCTCTGGGATCAGATTGAAATTTCGTAAGAAGGTACAGAAAGAGGACGGACTTTAGTTTTTTGTATGCATTTTTCAGATCCAAAGGTCAAAACAGTGACTCGTGGCACGTCGTACAAGTTCGCTCTACTGAACTAGTCTATAATCAAGTCACTGTGGGAGATTTCGCATAACTCTTCCTTGGAGAATCCAATTTGGGTCAGACTTGTGGCATTGGAAAGAGGACACAGAGGGCTACTACAGGTCACAAATTCAGAACTAGATGATTGGAAAGTACAGAGATACATCAGAGGCAATATCGAGCTCCTACAAAGTGAAAAAAGGTGTGTAGATTTTTTAAATTTTTGCTTAAGCTTGGTTTGAAAATTTATTTTGAAGGAATTCAAAGGGCATAGTAGAGCATTATTATCGGTAACTGATGCCCCGAGGAAAGAAAATGCAAACACCTAGTAAGGAACCTGAAAGCTCTAGCATGACTCATGAAGAAGAGGAAGAAATGCAACATGATATATCAAAATTACAAGACCAAGTGCAACAAATGTCCCTTCACAAAAGGAACAGAATCTAAGATGGATGGTTTAAAGAAAGGCGTAGAAGCTAAGATGGATTGTTTAAAGAAAGGTGTAGAAGCTAAGATGAATGATGTGGAAGCTAAGATGGATGATTTGAAGATAGATTTGAAGACAGACATGGAAGAATTGAAGATAAATATGAATAAGTTGCTACAAGAAAGGGTCACTAATGGTGAAAGGGTAGTAAAGGAAACTCATGATGAGAACAAAAGAAATGTTAATCATGATTCCATAGACTCTAATGTTGGATCGAAGACCCACCATATTCCAAAAATCGATATGAGGAAGTTTGATGGCAAGGATCCCGCCACATGGATATTACAGATGGAGCAATTTTTCGATCTCAATAATGTGCAAAACACACAAAAGGTACGTATGGCAACTTTATATTTGGAACCAAATCAGTTTGTATGGTATCAATGGCTTTGCTCTCGTAAACAATTTATCACTTGGGCAATTTTTACGGAAGAATTGATAGCACATTATGAGGATACAAAAAGCAACACTTTTTTTAGCCAATTGATAAGTCTCAAACAAAAGGGTTCAATAATGGAGCACATTGAGGAGTTCCAAAAATTGAACATAAGGGTAAAAGATATTCCAGAGGAGCATAGGATTGATGTGTTCATAGGGTCTTTAAAGGATAATATCCAACATGATGTTCGCCTTTGGGAACCTGATTCATTAGAGAAGGCATTCAGGTTAGCAAGAAAAATGGAAAGCAAAATTATGGCAACCAGGAAGCATACCACTCACAACTATAAAGACGGAAGTGTTGTTGCCCTAGTCTTCCACAACCTATAAGGTTGACACCACAACAATTGGAAGAAAAAAGAGCAAAAGGGCTTTGTTACAGTTGTGATAGCAAATACACTAAAGGTCATAAGTGTGCTGAGAAGAAATTATTCTACATAGATTGTGAAGAGGAAGAAGAAAAGGAGCAAGAAAGGTCAAAAGAAGAGGATATACTCCAGGAACAAAGCCTAGATGAAGAACAAATAAATCCGACCATATCTTGTAATGCATTGGCGGGAATTACCACTCCTCAAACCATCAAGATAGAAGGACAAATCAAGAAGAAAAAGGTAATAGTGTTGATTGATTCAGGAAGCACCCACAATTTTATTCATTGTAAGGTAGCAAAAGAATTGAATTGCTTCCTATATCCAGCACCAGAGTGTCAAGTGATGATTGCAAATGGAGGAACAATAAATTGCTCTGGAAAGTGCCATAATATCAAGCTATCCATGGGAGAATATGTATTGACTAGCCCAATGCTTTCCATTCCAATGGGAGGTGCTGATGTTGTACTAGGAGTCCAATGGCTACAATCCTTGGGTACAATAGCTTTTAATTTTCAAGAACTTTTCATGAAATTTTCTGTGGAAGGAAAGGAAGTTGAATTAAGGGGTATTGCAGGGAAACCAGGAAAGATAATCAGCTCTAATGGTATGACAAAGCTTCTAAAAAAGGAGCAAAGAGGTGTAATTGCACAATTATGTTCGCTAGATGTTTCCACATTGGAATCATCTATTTCTCCAGATCTCCAAAAAGTCTTGGACAATCATTCCAAGGTATTTGAGACTCCCAAAGGTCTCCCACCTATGCGTGATCATGATCATGCTATTCATCTGATTCCAGGAAGTGTTCCTCCAAACATCAGGCCGTACAGATATCCCTATGTCCAAAAGAGTGAAATTGAACGTATGGTTGCAGAAATGCTAGAGGCTGGTATAATTCAACCGAGTCAAAGTTCTTTCTCTGCTCCAGTAGTATTGGTGCACAAGAAGGATGGATCATGGCGCATGTGTCCGGATTATAGGGAGCTCAACAAGCTCACTATTAAAGATAAGTTTCCCATTCCTGTCATTGATGAATTACTGGATGAATTGCATGGATCAATTTACTTCACCAAGTTGGATCTTCGTTCAGGATATCATCAAATCAGAATGAAGATTGAAGACATTCCGAAAACAACATTTAGAACTCATGAGGGTCATTATGAATTTTTGGTCATGCCTTTTGGCCTTACCAATGCACCTTCAACATTTCAAGGTTTGATGAATTCAATTTTCAAACCATTCCTTAGAAAATTTGTGTTAGTATTTTTTGATGATATACTAATCTACAGCAAGTCTTGGAAGGATCATGTTGAACATGTTGACAGGGTGCTACAACTATTGGAGGAGAAACAATTATATGCAAAAAGATCCAAATGTTTCTTTGGAGTCCAAGAGGTGGAATATTTGGGTCATATTGTATCTCATGAAGGAGTTAAGGTAGACCCTAGCAAAATTAAAGCCATTAAGGAATGGAAAATCCCCACATCCATAAAGCATCTGCGAGGATTTCTTGGGTTGACAGGGTATTATCGCAAGTTTGTTAAGAATTATGGGAGAATAGCAGCACCTCTAACAACATTATTGAAGAAAGATGCATTTTCATGGACTCCAGAAGCAACAAAGGCCTTTGAACATCTTAAAGAGGCAATGTGCCAAGCACCGGTCTTAGCTACACCGGACTTCACAAAAACCTTTATTGTGGAATGTGATGCTTCAGGAAATGGAATTGGTGTTGTTTTAATGCAAGATGAAAGACCCATTGCTTTTGAAAGTCGTCCAATCAAGGGAAAGTTTTTAACAAAGCTATTTATGAGAAGGAAATGTTGGCAATACTCCATGCACTTAAGAAATGGCGACCCTACCTAATGGGAAGACACTTCAAGGTAAAAACGGATCATGATAGCCTTAAATACTTTTTAGAACAAAGATTATCCTCTGAAGAGCAACAAAAGTGGGTCACAAAGATGTTGGGTTATGACTTTGAAATCATCTACAAAAAAGGGAAGCAAAATGTGGTGGCAGATGCACTCTCAAGAAAGGATGAGGATGTGGAAGCATTGTTGTGCGCCATTTCTATTATCCAACCAGATTGGATAAACGAAGCAAGGGAGGAATGGAAGAATGACGAAGAAGTGTGGGCACTTATTCGAAAGTTACAACAAGATTCCAGTACGTCTGATACATTTAGCTGACAAAATGATTCGTTATGGTACAAAGATCGCTTATACCTCTGTAAGAATTCCCAGCTAAAACAAAAGATTCTTATGGAATTGCACACTTCTCCCTTAGGAGGGCACTCAGGATTTTTAAAAACTTACCACAGGGTTAAGAAGGAATTTTTTTGGGATGGCCTTAAATCAGATATTCAAAAGTTTGTGGCGGAATGTTTGGTTTGCCAACAAAATAAAGTTGAAACAATTAAGACACCGGGTCTATTACAACCTTTATCCATTCCAAGCCAACGTTGGGAGGAGGTTTCAATGGATTTTATCACAGGTTTACCCAAGTCTGAGGGAAAGAGTGTCATCATGGTGGTAGTTGACAGACTTACCAAGTATGCACACTTTTGTGCATTATCACATCCATTTAAAGCCAGTACAGTTTCTACTGCATTTATGGAAACAATTCAAAAGCTACATGGAAACCCAAAGATTATTGTAAGTGACAGAGATCCCATTTTCACTGGAAATTTTTGGACAGAATTATTTTCTTGTCTTGGTACTCAGTTAGCTCATAGCTCATCTTATCATCCTCAATCTGATGGGCAAACTGAGATAGTAAACAAATGTTTGGAAGGATATCTTCGTTGCTTTGTATCTGATAAACAGACACAATGGGTCAAATGGTTGCCTCTGGCTGAATGGTGGTATAACACTTCCTTCCATACAGCAACAAAAATGACCCCATTTATGGCACTTTATGGGTATCAACCACCATCCATCACATCATATTTAAGAGAAAATTCTAAGGTTCAGGCAGTGGAACATCACATCGAACATCAACAACAAGTCCTCCAACTCTTAAAGGATAACCTCGTGTTGGCACAGAATAGAATGAAACAACAGGCAGATCAACATCGCAGTGAAAGAAGTTTTGATGTAGGTGATTGGGTATTCCTACGGCTACAACCATATAAGCAAATGTCCCTCAAGCAAGCTAAGAAGGATAATAAATTATCACCAAAGTATTATGGTCCGTACAAGGTGTTGCAAAAGATTGGTACTATGGCATACAAATTGGAGCTTCCTGCAGCTTCTCGATTGCACCCAGTTTTCCATGTTTCATGTTTAAAGAAGGTTATAGGCGACAAGCTCCCAGTTCAAACAATATTGCCAGAACTTGACGAGGAAGGAAAAATTATATTGGAACCGGAAGCAGTCACAGAAACAAGAACTCGACAGCTACGAAATCGATCAATTTCAGAGTATCTTATCAAGTGGAAGAACTTATCCGCTGAAGATTCCACATGGGAGGATGAGAATTTTATACAGAAGTATCCAGAACTACTCAAGCGTTGAGGACAACACTTTTTTGAAGGAGAGGGGCATGTTGGGTCCCTATAATACTAGTGATTACCCCATTACTATTGTAGTTGTACCCCTTATTAATATTGTTGTGCCCCTATTATCCCCATATTGTTATTACTGTGCCCCATAGAATCCCTCTATTGTTATTTTTGTGGCTTTATATTATTATTGTTAGGTCGGCTGGGTTATATTGTGACTCCTTAGACTCCTATATATAGAAAGGAGGTTTTTTCATTTGAATCATCCAAGAATTATTCATTTATGTAATGTAAAGGGGGTTGCCTCCTCGAAGAGGCTGAATTCTAAGGTGTTGATCTATCTTTTCTTGAGCTGGTTTCGTAACATTTCCCTTACTTCTTCTTCTAATGGTAACAAACTAGGAGTTGGACTTTGGAGCAGGTGTTCAATTAAGTCATCCTCATATTGTTGTCCTCCTCCTATGGTTGCTTCCAAAGCATAAAGTTGGGTGCAATAAACCTCATCTTCTTCCTCCTCCTGCAATAATAAAGGTAAATCATGCTCTAGAGAAGGTTGAGCAAGAGGGTATAGGACTAACAGTTTGGACATATGCCCATTTTTTATGGTCATATTCCCAGCTCTGCAGCTAATGTAAGCATCGGTTGTGGCCAACCATGGCCTCCCAAGGATGAGAGGGTAATCAATAAGCTTAGCCTTAGGTTGGAGAACTAGAAAATCTGTAGGGTATTCCCAGGAGTCAATGGAGACAATTACATCCTCCACAATTCCCTCAGGGGTGACTATGGAACAGTCTGCAAGTTGTAGAACTATTATGGTCTTCCTCAATGACACTTCGAGGTTAGCTTGAGCATGGTGTCCATTAACAGTGAGGTTGTTCCCAAAAGTTTTAAGAAAGGGAATACGGCCGAGGTAACCATAGACCAATCTTTTAGAATCAGATTCTAGCCAATCTGCATCTAGAGAGGGCTCTCTCTTTATATTTTAACTTTGTTTTGAAGTGTATTAGGCTAGTTATGAAGTGCAAAGGTTTGTTTTGAGTTTTGGTTGGAGGATGGGGAGTCAATAGAATAGTGAGGTGAATTTGACACATTTCAGTCCATTGGGCATGATGGAGTCAAGCAAGATGGCTTCTTAGGTTAAGTTTCTTATCAAAGAATTTATTATAGAGCAAGGTACTCAAATATGAAACAATTTATAGGCTGAAATCTGATGGAATGGAGTCAATGGGTGAAGGGCAATTAAGAATCCTTCATCATGTTTGACATAGGGAAGATGGATGATTATTACCAAGGAGCAATTAATAATTCCTTAGCTAATATTCAAGATGAAAGAATCAGGGGAAATAGGAGCAATTAAGAATTCACTGTTTATGCTAATCCTTGAAGAAAACATCAATAATAACAGAGATTGAACAAAGAGTGCAAACAAGCAAATTATGGGTTATTCTTTTTCTCTATTACTTAGATCATGAAACATAGATGATATCGTAAACATAGAAACTGTAAAACACAAGTTAGAAGAGACTTATTGATCCATGAAATGATTCAGGAATTTTGTAACATGGTCCTTAGCATCAAAGCTTCATTCAATGAGCAAAACGAATGGTTCCAACAACCTTTTATTCCAAAAAATTTTCATTATTACAGTCACAGCTACGAATATCCACCACCATCCAACCCCAAATACTTCTTCTGAGGGAGTATTTATACAACAATGCGAAGAAATTTTTGCAAAATATCTGATAGAAACAAATATCTGTTGACAATTAATGTTTCATTTACATCGATAGAGACAGGCAGTCTCGAAAACAGGGAGCCAATAAATGATGCAATAAATTTGTGTTGCGCTGGTTGATCCGATTTAAAGAGAAGTACTGGAGGTAGATGTTGTAAGTCGGTCTTCCAGCTGTTTTCCACTGATCCTATGCGCTGATTTTCTGCTATGGCTGGGCCTTCTTCAATGCTGATGTGATACACTTTAACTTGCAAGATCATGCTTCATTTTGTTCTGCGCATTTACAACAGATGGTGCACAATTTTGGTTTGACTGATGATAAGTGTTGAGCCTCAAACCTGCACCTTCCTATACACCCTCTCAGCCTTCTTTTTCCACTTATTTCATCCACCCAGCTGTTAAATCATTGCATTGTAGTTTAAAAAGAGCTTTTTACATGGTTTTTTTACTATGCTTATGACTGTTTTTTGGTTTAGTTTTTGTTCATGCAGCTGCGAAAACTTCTCAGTTTCCGCAGCCAGCACAGGTTTCCGCAACCAGCACACGATTCCGCAGCTATTTTGTTAAAAGTTGTGCTACAGGTGTCCTATGAAGAAACGAGCTACATGGGCAAGCTACAGGTGACGGATACATGGAACGTGTCCCTCCAAATCAGCCAAATCATCCATGGAAGGTCATGGTCAACGAGGGTCAAAGGCAAAGCCAACCAAGGAGTTCAGCGGTGGCACATCTCTGTTTTGGGCACGTGAACATTTACGTGGCATAGTCCTCAGCCCACGAAGACACCGGCACACCTGGAGATCATCACTGTAACCTGAATCCAATAGCTACCACTCCGAAGATTTAATAGACATGATGACAGTTACACTAGATCTCGGCTGAAGGGATCTACGTGTCTTTGGCAACACAGTTAATAGCGTAGGATTCAGTTAGTTAGTTCAGCACTTTTTCATTATAAATAACGCGTTGATGAACGCTATGAAAAAGATTTTGGATATGTAATTTTCCGAACTATTGTTGTTATCACCCCACTGTTTTATATATGTTGCTGCTTTAATACATGAGAAGACTTTTCTGAGTTCATTCGTGTGACTACTCGTTGACTGGCTAAAGTGGTAGAGGGCCCCTGTGCGCTGAAGCCTTGTAAAGTTTTCATTTGGTTTTATTATGTTCTGCTTTCATAATCTTTAGCTTGTACATAACACAATGTTTTGATGCTTCTTAATTCACTGCTATTTATACTTTCACTTCTGCTTTCTTGTAGCTGTCAACTGATCAATGTTTTTCTGCAGGTTTTCTTAGGCAGCCAGGGCAAATTTTCATCTTTTTGATAACTATTGACATATGAGATCATCTTGTCCTTCCTACTAACTTTCGTTTTCTGAAGTTTAATTCCAGCACTGTCTTTTTCAAGTTGTGATTTGCTTATTTGTTTTTTCTGTTATTTAGATATCATACTGCTCATCAATTTATGGTTTCTTTCTATAGTCAAGTGAATCTATTAGTAAGAAATCAAAATATTACTTATTGTAGTGTGATTTAGTTATCATATTGCTTAAACTTATTCATGATTGCTTCCCACAAGGTAGATTGAGCTAAAGGGTAAAGGATCAGAAGAGTTGAAGTAGTGTGACTAGTTTCTTTTATGCAATTTAATTTCTTGCCATTTAGATATCATATTGCTTGACTTGTCCATGATTGCTTCCCACAAGGTAGATTGAGCTGAAGGGTAAAGGATCAGAAGAGTTAAAGTAGTGTGAATTAGTTGCTTTGCTTTGAGTTTCTTTAAGTTCAATTTTTACTTTCTTTTCATTCAGCAGCAAGGATACTGGGCCATTGTCATTAGTTCACTGTTTTTCTTAAGAATTGATTTCATTACAGTTGTTTTAAAGCTTTCTTTTTGAGCACTTTTAAGTTTGAGAAAAATCACTGTAGAAATCACCATCACCATTATCATCCATACTTCACTTTCATTTTCACCATCACACATTAGGGAAAGATAAATCCAAAAATAAACTAAAAACTCAAAAACGACAAAAGATTAAGGAAATGGTTATCTAGTACATATAGTACACTTCACTTCGTCAGCTTACGAATCCTAGATTGACATTTTAAATAGCAATTTAGAACACACTAAATTGACCAAACATTTTGGCGCCATTGCCGGGGAAGTGAAACTAGGTAGCCAATTTCTTAAAAAAAAAAAAAAAAAAAATTCAAGGAAGGAAAATTGATAACCTCTCAAAGTATGCTCTCCTCTTGCACTTAGTGTGATCTAGAGGATCAGAAAAGAGAAAGTTATTGGTTTAATAGTTCTTGAGTATGCTCTCTTCTTGCACCTAGAGTGACCTGGAAGATCAGAAAGAGAATTATTAGCCCGACTTGAAGAAAAATAAAAAATGACATGCATAGAGCAAGAGATTCTAGGGGAAGGTTTTTAGCTAGAGCCAAGAGTTCGATTTTTACAACTCCATCTACTTCAAGGAATAGACAAGAGACACCTCCATCATCTCCAACCTACACTCCTAGCCCTAGGATTCCTGGAATTCAAGAGGCAGTAGTTGACTCTCCCACACCATCCATCGAATCTGAATTAGGAAGAGATCCTTTCCTTCCTTCTATAGGGAGACAAATTGTAATTGAAGAAGTAGAATCACCTGAGGAAGAAGAGGGAGAAATTCCTCCTCGTTCACCCTTAGTAGAGGAACCAGAGGACTCTGAATTCTCCAGGGAAACTACCATGACAGAAGAAGGAGAAAATGGATTTGGTAGAGGTAGAGGAGGAGGAGGAGGAAATAATGGAGGAGGTAGAGGTAACATTGGGGGAAATAGGGATGGAGATAACTCATTCGGATTTCCTATAGTCGATGAGGACTCTCGAGCCACAATGAAGAACATCTCACCATCTATCCTCCCAAACTTTCATGGGTTAAGAAATGAGGATCCTGAAACATTTCTATTTGAGTTTGAGGTCGTGTGTCGAACTTATGATTATCTGGAAGACTCTCAAAAACTCAAATTGTTTCCTTCAACATTGAAAGGAGAAGCTTTGAAATGGTTCATGGGATTACTCACTCAATCCATTAGGACTTGGAATGATATGAAACAAACGTTTTTGGATAGGTACCTAGACTATTGTATGCCAACCAATCACAAGGATGAGGTATTCAAAATGGTACAAAAAGAAGATGAAAACTTGGAAGATTTACTTGAAAGATTCCAATATAATCTGAAAAGAGCAAAAATGAGTAACTTAGATGAGGAGACCTTGAAAGCCCTTCTATTAAAAGCCATTAGAGATGAATGGATAGATATTTTGAACATGATGGGGAAAGGAGACATATCTCAACTTCCACTTCATGATATAGTGGAGCTATGTGTCCATCTCTCAAGGGGGAAATCTAAAACTCAAAAAGGGCCTAGAGATCCTTCTCTCATCAGAGCAAACAAATCTGCAACTGGATCAGTAAGTAGGGCTGAGATTGGCAACATGCTTGATGAGTTCAAAACTGATATCTTAGGGAGTCTTAGTGAGCAACTAGATACTCTTAAGATACAGAACAAGCAGAAATCAGAAGCTGAAGATTTAGCCATTTTTTGCCCAAAGTGTAGAAAGAAACATGCTCTAAGGGAATGTCCCTTGGATGCAAAAGTTGTAGAAACATGTGTGATTTGTTCAGAGAATCATGAGACCAAGGATTGTCCTTCAATTCCTGGGCTCAAAGCTGTCTTTCAAGAAGATCCAAATACAATTGAGTCTCTCTGTTTTGTTGCAAGGAGACCTTGGCAGGGGCAACAAAATCAAGGGTTTAACAACTCTATGAACTTTCAACCCCCACCAAATTGGAATCCTTGGCAACAACCTTGGTCCCAACCTCAAAATCCTTTTCAATCATGGGTACAAGGTATGCAAAATCCTTATGGGAGATTTTCTCAATTTTATCAATATCCTCCATATTTTCAAAATCAACAAGCTCCACAACTTCCAAATCAAAACCCACAACTATTATTGCCATTTCCACAACAACAACAACCTTCTCAACAGAATCCAAATTCTCAACTCTTGCTCCCATTCCAACAGAAGTCAAATCAACTTCCTTCTCAGCCATTGCCAAACCCCAATAATAAAAACCCTCAAAATGCTTACATGATGAAAGGTCAACAATTTCTTACCTATATGATTGTCCCTCTCAATGATGTACAACTCAGATCAGGTAGAGTCTTAGATAAGCCTTCTATAGATGCTCAAAATCAAAGCATTTCTGAGGAAGAATCTCTTGAAGCCAATAAGGGTTCTAAAGCATCTCTTCAAAACCCAAACACTCAGAAAGAAAAAGAAAAAGAACTAACCCCCACATCTCCTATATTTGAGCAACCTGCATCTTCATCCACACCTCCTTTTCCTGAAAGATTACAAATTGACAAAGGGGTGGAAAAACAAATCTTGTTGCCTGACTATGATTTTCTAGATGAATTGAAGAATGTCTGTATCAAGATTCCCTTGTTACAAGCCATTAAGGAGATTCCTATTCTAGCAAAAACAATAAAGGAGTTGAGTCTTAAAAGACCAGGAAGGAAACCAAGAGATACAAGAAAAATCCACCTGGTAGGAAAAATTGCAGATATCATGATGGGAAAAATTACTATGCAGAAGTATGTAGATCCCGGTAGTCCAATTGTCAAAACACATATCAATGGGGTAGAAATTCCAAATACTTTGATTGATTTGGGGGCTGCTATCAACATTATGAGTAGACAGACTATGGAATAGCTGAAACTTCCTAACCTTCTCTTTACACCTACTTTACTGCAACTTGCAGATCGATCAATTATTAAACCAGATGGTGTATTAGAAGACATTTGAGTCTCCTTAGACTCTTGGGAATATCCAGTAGATTTCATAACTCCCAAGAGTAATTTAGGAGGACATCCTCTCATCTTAGGAAGACCTTGGCTAGCCACAGCTGATGCTTTTATCAGTTGTAGGTCTGGGGATATGTATATTTCTGATGGTAATTTGACAAAGAAATTCAATCTGTATCCTCCAGCAAAAGAAATTACAGAAATAGGAGATAATGAGTGGATTGATGATGAAGATACTATACAACCTGTCTTTACCATTTCCGAAGTTAGTGAAGATAGTCAAATTTTGAACACATTAGAAAACTTTGAAACATCTTCAGAATATGACCACACACAATTTCAGTTAGATTCTGACATTGAGTATCTATCATCTAGACAAATGTCTCTTTTCTCTATGGAAGAGTTTGGTAGTTCCGCCATTGAGATCTTTCCAGGTAAAACATTGAATATCAACAAAAACTTGGAAAGATCACAACAGGAAGAGCTAACCAAAATCTTGCAAAAACATTCTACTGCATTTGCATGGGAGTATACCGATATGAAAGGTATTGACCCTAAAACTTGCATTCACCACATCTACATTGAGGAAAACAGTAGACCAATCAGACAACCTCAGAGAAGGATGAATCCAAACCTTAGGGAGATAGTGAAAGAAGAGCTCCAAAAGTTACTTAATGTGAACTTCATTTATCCAATTTCAGATAGCCGATGGGTTTCTCCTTTGGTTATAGTACCTAAAAAGAATGGTAAATGGAGGGTTTGCATTGATTACAGGGAATTGAACAAAGCAACCTTGAAGGATCACTTTCCTTTACCCTTTATTGATCAGGTATTAGATACTTTAGCAGGCAAAAAGTATTTCTCATTTTTGGATGGTTTTAGTGGTTACAATCAGATTCAGGTAGCACCTGAAGATCAGGACAAGACCACATTTACCTGTCCATGGGGAACTTTTGCTTACTGAGTACTTCCTTTTGGATTATGTAATGCACCCCCAACATTTCAAAGGGTAGTACTAGGAATATTTTCTGATCTAATCCATGATTGTGTAGAGGTTTATATGGATGATTTTACAGTTTATGGTAATACATTTGAAGAGGCATTAGAAAATTTGGAAAAAGTCCTTATAAGATGTAAAGAAACAAACTTATCATTAAGTCATGAAAAATGCTTTATGATGTTTACTAAAGGGATTGTTTTAGGACATCATATTTCAGGAGATGGGATTAAAGTTGATAGATCAAAAGTTGAGGTCATCTCCAAGTTGCCTATTCCAAATTGTCAAAAAGATGTTAGAAGTTTTCTTGGATTTACTGGATATTATAGAAGATTTATTGAAAAATTCACCAAAATAGCATCTCCACTCTTCAAATTACTTACAAAAGACTGTGAATTCAAATGGGATCCTGATTGTCAATCTGCATTTGAAACTTTGAAAACAAGAATATCTGAAGCACCCATTTTGAGAGGGCCAAATTGGAAACTTCCTTTCCATATTTCTACAGATGCTTCAGATACAGCTCTAGGAGCTATGTTGGGTCAAAAGGATTTAGTTCCTTATGCCATTTACTACACCAGTAAAAATTTGACTCCCACTGAGTTAAACTATACTGTGACTGAGAAAGAGTTCTTAGCTGTTGTTCATGCAATCAACAAGTTTAGACATTATATAACCGGCTATGAAACTTTTGTCCATACTGATCATTCTGCAATTAGATATCTCATGAACAAACCTGTTACTAATGGCAGAGTTACAAGATGGCTTTTACTTTTACAAGAATTCAATATTACTGTGTTGGATAGACCAGGGAAACAAAATACAGTAGCTGATTTCTTGTCTAGAATCCAAAATACTAACGAAGATTCTCCTGTAGAGGATAAGTTTCCAGATGAATATTTGTTTGCCGTAACTACTAAGACTCCTTGGTATGCAGATATTGCTAACTATTTGGTTACAGGGAAACTACCTCCACATTTATTTCCTAATGAGAAAAGAAGAATCATTCAGGAGAGTTCAAGTTATTCATGGATTTCTAATGAATTGTTTAAAACAGGGCTAGATTGTGTGATCAGAAGATGTGTTCGGGAAGATGAAATGCCTGACATCCTCAAGGCATGTCATGATGAACCATGCGGTGGACACTTTGCTGACAAGAGGACGGCCTATAAAATCCTTTCTTTAGGATATTATTGGCCTTCTCTCTTCAAAGATGCAAAACAATATGTCAGAAGGTGTGACAGCTGCCAGAGAGTTGGGAGACCGACTCTTTCAAATGAAATGCCATTACAGCCACAGGTACTCATCGAACCCTTTGAAAAATGGGCTTTAGATTTCATTGGACCAATTAATCCACCATCTAAACAAAAGAAGTATATATTGGTTTGCACTGATTATGTCACTAAATGGGTAGAAGCCAAGGCATTGCCTTCTGCCACTGAAAATTCAGTTGTTCAATTTCTTTTTGAGGATATTTTTACTTGTTTTGGTGTCCCAAGAGAAATTGTGACAGATCAGGGAAGTCAATTTACATCTAATTTGATGGAGAAGCTGATGGAAGAATACAAAATCAAGCATAGAAAATCTACTCCTTACCATCCGCAAGCAAATGGCCAAGTGGAATCTACAAATAAAGTTCTTGAGAGTATCATCACCAAAACTGTTCATCTACATAGAAGAGATTGGGCAGAAAGGCTTCCTGAAGCCTTATGGGCCTACAGAACTACATGGAGGAACACAACAGGACATTCTCCCTATGAACTTGTTTATGGGAAAGAAGTCCTGCTCCCCATTGAGTTTCAAGTCAAGACTTTCAAGATGGCAGTTCAATTGGGGATGAATCTATCAGAAGCCCAAAAGCACAGAATGGAGCAGCTGAATGAGCTAGATGAGATCAGACAAGATGCAATTTTAAGGACTGATCTAGTTCAACATCAAAGAGCTAAGTGGCATGACAGATACATCAAAGAGAGAAAGTTTCAAGAGGGAGATTGGGCTTTACTGTTTGATTCCAAGTTTAAAGACTTCAAAGGGAAGTTTCAGACTCATTGGCTTGGGCCATATGAGATTGATAAAGTCTTTAACAATGGAGCGGTAAGAATCAAGACCATTGATGAATTTCAGACTCCTCTTATTGTGAATGGCCACCGATTGAAAATTTATCATAAGCCACTTTCAAAAGAGGAGTTTGTCAAAATGTTCCAAGAGAATTCTACAATCAAGCTGGTGGAGAAGAATCCTTCTCCTTTCCCACCAGCCTTATTTTTGTTTCTTTCAGTTTAAAAAAAAAGAAAAAAAAAAATTGTGTATAAGCCTGAAAACCAATCATAGATTGGCGGTCTTATACAGAAAATGTAGAGTGAAAATCAGGGACACCTGACACTCTATATTTTCCAAAAAAAAAAAAAAAATCTCCTCCCCTTCTCTTTCCATCTTCACTTCATCTCACTTACCATTTCACTTCACCTCCATCTCATTCCCATTTCCATTTCACTTCACTCCACCTCACTTTCATTTCACTCCACTCATTCCATTTCACTCCATCAATAAAAGTCCCCTTCAGGACTATTTTCATTCAGTTGGTTTTCCTCTAACTATCTTTGTGCAGTTAAGGGGGTGCTGTCTCAGTTTCCGCAGCTGGAGACCGTTTCCACAGCCAGAAATAGTTTCCGCAGCCATAAATAATTTCCGCAGCCAGCATCACTTTGTTTTCAAAATTTACGGTCAACTGTTAGTGCCATAATCATGAAATTCAGGTGTAATTGAGCTAAAGACATGGGGCATCTCCAAGATAACAAATAAGAGCAATTGGTTAGAAGCCTTGAGCAAGAAATGACAAAGTTACAAAGGTATGATCAAAAATCTTTATCAAATAACAATTCAAGTCATAATTACGCATAGTCATTAAACCATAACAAGTTCTACTATGAGCGATGATTTGATACGATAGCTCCACTACCACTCCTATTCCACGATATCACTCCACACACCTCGCATTCATTGCCCTAACGGTCTCATGATTATCCTAAGTTTAAACTCAAGACTAACTGCACTTCCATTTATTACCCGTACTCTTGAGACGTGACCTATTGTGTTACGACTCTTCTTAGCCGTAATTTCCGCAGCCGTCTGTTGAGACGTGTAAAATTTCATATGCAGTCATCTGATTCGAAAGAGTCCCGCCGTTACTCCACTCGCTTATTACTCCACTTACACTCCACTTATACCATACTCCTCGCATGCATCCGCATTTCATTTCATGAACTCGTTTACTGCTGCTCACCCACTGTTCCTCCTGTAATTCGGGTATTTCCATTCACTGTTCTCCATTTCTAATTGCAGCCACTACAGTTCGTTCTAAACCCTGACCACAGTCACTACAGTTTATCCTAAACCCTGTAACAGAGCTATTTTTTTCCCCCTTAACCCTCACACGCAGAAACACTCTTAGGTGGAATCTAAAACAGAGGATGGGAAAATTACTGAGAGCTGAGCCGGAAGGAACGAAATACTTGGAGGGTTATCCTCAAACTAAGGAATTGCTGAAGAAAGTCAGATGGCTACGATTCATCCAGAAGTTTAAAGGCCATAACAAGGAGGTGACCAAAGCTTTTGCGAGGTCTTTTAATGGACAAACAGTGGAGATTGGAGACTTGAAATTTACAGTGACCGAGGCCACAGTAGCAGCTGCCACGGGCCTACCTCAAGAAGGTGAAAGGTGGTTTAAAAATAGAAGTGTGGACGATCAAATATGGAGAACCATGCTACAAAACCAAGGTATGGATACCACCATATTTACAAGAGGCATCCCTGTTCATGTACTAAAAGAGGAATGGTTTAGTCTACTGTTAGTCATCCAGAAATTTATCACGTGTGAAGGTCGTTTTGGCTCTATGTATATGTATCATGTTAGATTGATGATGAATTTCATAGACAGTCACACTCTTAATTTGCCTCATTTTCTGCTATTAAGTTTGAAAAAGATGAGTTTTACAGTTCAAAAACATGTAGGCAATATTGAACCTCATCTCTACCATCATGGGCTCATAAAAATTCTTATTGAGGACCAGTTAAAGAAAAATAAGGATACTTGGGAGCAATTTTTGACAAGAAACTACTTCCAAGAGCCGTCTAAGGCCTCTGGAAGCAGTCCACCAAAGATTCCAAAGAAAAGTAGGAGGAAACAAAAGAACATTACAGTCCAAGACTCCCCTACAATAGAAATTCAAGAAACAGTCCAAAAAGACGAAGAAGATAGAGCTAAAAGTAAGAAACAGAGAAAAGAAAAAGGCAAAAGAACCATCCAAGAAGTTTATCCATCCCCTGAGCAATCCATAGAAGAGGATTATCAACCTCTGTCAGAAAGATTAATAGATCTTCAAGCTGCTGCCATAGCCAAGAAAAAGCAAAAAGGAAAACAGAGTGCACAAGAGAAGAGTACTAGTTCATACTTAAGAAGGAGCACTAGGCTAAAAGGGAAAGGGAATAAAACCAAAGAAAAACAGTCTCACTTTATTGATTTAGGTGAAGAGACACTTGAGAAATCTCCGGCTCAGCCAAGCATTGAGTCAATTCCTCCACGTGAGGAAAGCCCTTTTCGGCCGGAAAGAGAGAGCAGTCTTCCTCCTCGACCAGATTTTGAGCCTAGTCCGAGAAAGACACCTAAGGTAGATCCTAATCAGCAAGAGGCATACAATTACCTGGAATCCTTAGAACAATCAGCTGCAGGACCAAGTACCTCTCTGCCACTTGATGCACAAGTTCAGTCTTTGAAACAGGAAGTATTTGAGTTAGAAGTCCTAAATAGGCATATCAAACAGGAAAATGAAGCACTCAAAGAGTAGAGTAAGGTAGACAAGATTGTCCATGATAACACTATGCTTCATTTAGGACTGTGGCAAAAGAAAAATAGAAAACTGAAGAAGAAGTGCAAAAAGTTAAGCAGACTATTGATTAACCTCAAGTTCAAATATCTAGTCAGGAAACCAAGGATGATGATGTTAGCATCAAAGAAGAAGAAAAGAGGGCTAGATGTCCTTGCAGAAGCCTCAGAACATGTGGATTAGAGGGAAATAACTCAATTTTGGTTGCATGAGGACATGCAACACCTTCACAGTGGGGGTATGTTGAGCCTCAAACCTGCACCTTCCTATACACCCTCTCAGCCTTCTTTTTCCACTTATTTCATCCACCCAGCTGTTAAATCATTGCATTGTAGTTTAAAAAGAGCTTTTTACATGGTTTTCTGACTATGCTTATGACTGTTGTTTGGTTTAGTTTTTGTTCATGCAGCTGCGGAAACTTCTCAGTTTCCGCAGCCAGCATAGGTTTCCGCAGCCAGCACAGGATTCCACAGCTATTTTGTTAAAAGTTGTGCTACAGGTGTCCTATGAAGAAACGAGCTACATGGGCAAGCTACAGGTGACGGATACATGGAACGTGTCCCTTCAAATCAGCCAAATCATCCATGGAAGGTCACGGTCAACGAGGGTCAAAGGCAAAGCCAACCAAGGAGTTCAGTGGTGGCACGTCTCTGTTTTGGGCACGTGAACGTTTACGTGGCACAATCCTCAGCCCACGAAGACACCGGCACACCTGGAGATCATCACCGTAACCTGAATCCAACAGCTACCACTCCGAAGATTTAATAGACATGATGACAGTTACGCTAGATCTCGGCTAAAGGGATCTACGTGTCTTTGGCAACACAGTTAATAGTGTAGGATTCAGTTAGTTAGTTCAGCACCTTTTCATTATAAATAACGCGTTGATGAACGCTGTGAAAAAGATTTTGGATATGTAATTTTCCGAACTGTTGTTGTTATCACCCCATTGTTTTATATATGTTGCTGCTTTAATACATGAGAAGACTTTTCTGAGTTCATTCGTGTGACTACTTGTTGACTGGCTAAAGTGGCAGAGGGCCCCTGCGTGCTGAAGCCTTGTAAAGTTTTCATTTGGTTTTATTATATTCTGCTTTCATAATCTTTAGCTTGTACATAACACGCTATTTTGATGCTTCTTAATTCACTGCTATTTATACTTTCACTTCTGCTTTCTTGTAGCTGTCAGTTGATCAATGTTTTTCTGCAGGTTTTCTTAGGCAGCCTGGGCAAATTTTCATCTTTTTGATAACTATTGACATATGAGATCATCTTGTCCTTCCTGCTAACTTTCATTTTCTGAAGTTTAATTCCAGCACTGTCTTTTTCAAGTTGTGATTTGTTTATTTGTTTTTTCTGTTATTTAGATATCATACTGCTCATCAATTTATGGTTTCTTTCTATAGTCAAGTGACTCTATTAGTAAGAAATCAAAATATTACTTATTGTAGTGTGATTTAGTTATCATATTGCTTAAACTTATTCATGATTGCTTCCCACAAGGTAGATTGAGCTGAAGGGTAAAGGATTAGAAGAGTTGAAGTAGTGTGACTAGTTTCTTTTATGCAATTTAATTTCTTGCCATTTAGATATCATATTGCTTGACTTGTTCATGATTGCTTCCCACAAGGTAGATTGAGCTGAAGGGTAAAGGATCAGAAGAGTTAAAGTAGTGTGAATTAGTTGCTTTGCTTTGAGTTGCTTTAAGTTCAATTTTTACTTTCTTTTCATTCAGCAGCAAGGATACTGGGCCATTGTCATTAGTTCACTGTTTTTCTTAAGAATTGATTTCATTACAGTTGTTTTAAAGCTTTCTTTTTGAGCACTTTTAAGTTTGAGAAAAATCACTGTAGAAATCACCATCACCATTATCATCCATACTTCACTTTCATTTTCACCATCACACATTAGGGAAATATATATCCAAAAATAAACTAAAAACTCAAAAATGACAATAGATTAAGGAAATGGTTATCTAGTACATATAGTACACTTCACTTCGTCAGCTTACGAATCCCGGATGGACATTTTAAATAGCAATTTAGAACACACTAAATTGACCAAACAATAAGTCTATAGGATTTCCAACATGCTCTGCCACCACTCTGGCCCTGGTATTTGATGTCTCTGTAGCTTCCTTAAACTCTCATCGGTCTCTGTGTACCTGAAAAAATTAGGTGGGGTGGCGAACAGATGCTTCACCTCATGCTCTATGTAAAAAAGATTTTCCAGGCTATCATAAAGGGACTGCCAGATGGAAGTGCCTTTTCTGTTGAAGTACTTGAAGATGCACTAGGTTGACTGACAGAAAACGTATTTAATTTGTGTATATAGCCTTTGTGCTTCATCAAATGCTCATTATCACCCATAGGACTTGGTAAACCCTTTTGATTCAAGACTATAAATTTGTCTGTAAAAGAGTCAATTTCTAGTTGCATGTCCTGGCATCTTCTGTCCAAGTTTTTCATTAGAGTTCTCATGGTTAGAACTCTCTTGACATCCAAAATGGTACCTGTTCTGTCTCTGATATCTAGTGCTGCCAGTTCCTCACTGGTTTTGGTGTTCAAAAAATTGATTAGCCTATTAGCTTGCTCAGGCATTTTCCCCAATACAGCTCTTGTTTTCTGAACTTCCACTTGGGCTATCTTTATCAAATCAATTTGTTCATAAATAGTCTGAATAAACCTCCATACACCACTAATTGATTGAATGATGTTGTTCCACAGGATTCCTCTGATTTCTGCCAGAGGCTTGTGCAGAGAGATCTTTTTCTAAAGATCTTACCCTATTTTCCAATGCTTTGACTTCCCTTGTTTTTTCTGCCACAGTAATTTTAGATTTATCATAGTTTTGCTCAATCTTAGCCAGTTTTTCTTTCACTTTCTTTAATTCAGATACTTGGATTTTTAACTCCTCCATGGCTTTAATCAATTGCTCTGTGGTCATGGCTGTACTGCTGCCTGTTGCTTTTGTTGTTGATGTTGATGTTGCTCCTACTACGGATTCTGGGACAGTGGAAGGCACTGTTATTGTAACACTGGGAGCGGCAGTTGTAACTACTGGAGTTACTTGAGGTGGTTGGGAGGTCGACACTCCCTACTTTTCTTGTAATGCTTTCTCCAATTCCTACTCCATCTCAGTTAATCTTTCATTCAACCGCATGAGCAAGTCCATCATGTTCTCCTCGGATTTCTTCTACACAACATCTGCTGTCTGTGGATGCATAGAAGGAGTCATTTTGAGCTGTTTCCTAAGGGCAACAATGTCCTCTTCATTCTTCCTCATTAATGCCTTTATGCCTTTGGCATCTTTGGGATCATGTCCCAGTTCAATGATAATATCCTCCAAAGATTTTATTCTGTTGTCCTTTGCCAGAGAGGAAGCTTTCTCTAATTCTAGCTGAGCAGAGGTGTTCTCTAATGAATTTTGCAATTTATGAGCCAACATTGCCTTGTTAGCTAGTGTAGAATACACCATTTCTCCTGTTTGTTTTTGCAGCTCAATCTGATCTATTGGATGAATGTCCTTGGCTAGGACCTCCAAATTTGTCCTTATATAATCAGCTGCTGACTATGGTTGCTGCACCTTGGGCTTGAAGTAGCTCATGATCATTTTTCCCTCCTTTATATCATATGTAGACATCAATCTTTGTTGTTTTGTGGGGGCCATATTGAGATATTGGTCATAAATTTGCAGCCTCAATGGATCATTTCTAGCCTTAATTTCTGTGAATGTTCTTCTAACATTAGAGGTCTGCTTGCTTGGTGGCTTTGAGGGTGAGACTTCCACACTATGCTTCCTTTCCAACTCTTGCCTGTCTGAGCTGACTGATGTATCAATTACTGTGGATGTCTGTGGACTGGTTTCCCTCTCACTTCTTAGGCTTTCTAATGTTTCTTCCATGATTTCCTCTTCAGAAAGAGGATTGAGTCTTTTCCTCTTAGCACCTAGCTGTTCTGCAGGTCCACTGGTGGGTGTGGCCTCTTCTCTATCCCTTTTCTTGCCTTTTTCCTCATTAAGAGGAGTTTGTAGTGCTGGTATCTTTGATGCTTTGGTCTGTACTGAAGGAATTTCCTCCTGCTGATATGTCATTTATTATTTTCCTGTGCCTACCACCTCCTTGCCCTTTGAAGAACTTGTAATTGGTATGCTGGCCCCTTGTATGGGTTGCTGTGAAGTCCCAACAGAAGATGTACCCACTCCCGTTTGCTGAGGCAGCTTGAAAGATACCTGTCCAAAAGAGTCCAGGTCAAAGGTCTTTTCTAAATCTTTCATAGCTTGTTCCATTTTTTGTTGCCCAGTAAGTTCTTCTACTAATGTACCCTCTAGTCATTCATCCTGATTGGCATATTGTTCTACCTTAGGGATCCTATGATGATTGTAAGAGGACAACTGGTTTTTTACTTTTCTTTCACTTATAAAGCCATTTGGGTCATATGGTACCCACCAGAAGCTTTTCTTCAATTTAAGCTCTTCTCCTAATATTTTATCAACATCTTCCCATGCTTCTCTTTTATTAATAATAAAGTGGCCTAATTGGTTTCTTATCCTCAGCTAAGCTTTCTTTTTGACATTGCAATTTAAATGAGTCAAATCTGCATTAATAAGTTGTCTGAAATATTCTAGAGCAAACAGTCTCATAGACACATATTTTGGCAGTTTATATGGGCATAGCTCACAACCATATATCCTGATCTCAGTGTAAATCTGGTAGAAGTACTAGTCACCTATCCTGTAGTTCTTGGAGAGCTGTAAAATTTTCCTTATGTCGCCAGATAGCCTAGGAGGAGGAGCTCTTATTAATAGAGTGGAGGATGGATGTATGAACAGGTCAATGAATTCACAATAAGTATAATGCGTATCAACAATTCTATGGAAGACAGAGGTCCAAAAGATTACAGACCTCCTCTCTCCTTTGGCATCCAATTTTCTGATGGGAAATATAAAGATGTCGGAGTGGTAATAAAATAGCAGATGATATATGAAACTTGTGTATTTAAACACTCCTTCTCTTTCCAAATTCATAAATTGACCATGGATTTGTCAGCAATGAAAGAGGCATAGTCATACTTAATAGCAGGGGGATGTCCAGGAGTGAAGGTAGATAGCAGAACCAGGACCGTTTCATCCACAAATTCACTGGACCTGAATCCCAAGATTACTGCTATCATGTCAAGAATAATTCTTCCAATTTCATTGAACCAGACATGCAGATAAGGAGGAGGACCTTGGGGCTAGCAATCTGGCTTCATGAACATCTTAGCAATACGGGCTATTTTTGCACTGGATAGTTAAGAGCCTTGCTCAAGCAAAAATCCCATGGACAGAGGAGCAAGAGGCTGAACTGGATGGAATTGCAACATTTTGTTGATGGACTCAGCAGTTATGTAGAAAATGATAGTCTGTGATGGAGAGATAATTGCTTTACTGACAGGGTCATAATTTGCACAGCAGTGGCGAACAATATCTGGGAATATGTTGACTGAGGGAAGGTAATACCAGGGGAGATTGGATTCCCATACTCCATAGATATTAGAATTGTCCAAATGACTGTTTCTGATTAGGTAGAAAGTTTACAAATGATTTTGTATACCAATTGGGTCTTGTATCTGGAAATCTCTGTCAGCCAAGGGTAAATGATGTTGGTCTATATGAGGAGCATTGAGAGGCGCAACATTGAGTGCCACCAGGGTTTCTATTGTTCAAATTTTTGTGTTTTTGGACCGGAGGTTGGAAATCTGAGGATAAAAGGGCAACAGAGCAGTTTTGGTGTACTTCTATGAGAGCTATAGATGGAATTCAACTTGAAATTTGGCTCTTTGGGTATAATTTACAGAGGAAAATCAAAAATACAGTTTTGGAAGGTAAGGCG
This sequence comes from Pinus tabuliformis, assembly GCA_031772625.1. NCBI lineage: Eukaryota > Viridiplantae > Streptophyta > Pinopsida > Pinales > Pinaceae > Pinus > Pinus tabuliformis. Next base: position 83,673,663 of record CM062818.1, read on the forward strand.
GGGTAAATACCTGTTTTCTAGAGGCGACCGAGTGTATTTTGCAGATTGGACAATGAATTACAGAGCGGGACACTAGATTATGCTAGTCGAGGTGGCAGGCTGGAGCTCTGGTAGCAGTTTAAAAGTACTTTGCATGCAACTGGACGTATTTTACATGAAAACAGTGTGCAGCGGAATGGACGAAAATGACAATTTTTTGCGTTTTTAACAAAATTTTGGCTTTGGTAGGCTTTTGGCACTTTTTGGTTGGATGACGTCAGCATGATGGGATAGTTTTGTCGTGACATAGGATACGAAATACTGACGTGGCGATGACGCAGAGATGACGTAAGCAGAGGGGTCAGCGGGGGCGGTAAGTGGTATTGGCCCGCACCGCTTATGGTCCAAGGTGGTATCGGTGGAGAGGGCCGCGAGCATGCCAGGAGGGCACTGCGTGTCCTCTGTATGGTAGGAATACCGCCGACTCCCCGGGTGGTAATCATCGGAGGGGAAGGGTGTCGCGATATGCCTGTGGGCCGTCCGATCAACCGGACCGGATCCAATGGTCAACGCAGATCAAAAGTGGTGGAGGGCTACGGCGCAAGGCCCAACCATAATAAACATTTGATTTAAAATATTTCAAGGGCCTGTTGATTGGCTGGAGGGGGTTTAAACTTGTTAATTAACCAGGTGTTAATTCACCGTAACTTTTTGAGCGTGGGGAGGGTTTTATAACGTTCCAGATGAACCTATAGTCCCTTTGAAAAAAATAATATGGTCGTAATCGACTGGGGGCGAGATTATTAAACATTTTGGGTTTTTTCTTATGTTTACATAATACGGGCAGGGGAACAAACTATATGGGGATTATATAATAAGGTTAATGTGTTAATATGAAAGATATGTTTGAACAAAAAGCACTAAGTTGTAAAGTCAAAAACTTAGGCTTAGGGAAATGAAAGGGCGCCAAGCTATGAAGTTGGATAACTTAGGATGATGGACCAAGAGGATTTTTACACAAGAAATGTGGTTTCTTTGCATTAAGCAGGAATGCTATTTTTCTCAGGCCTTTCATGAAATGGAGTGATTGAGGAGTATTGAGCAGATCTCCATATCCTTGGGGGAAAGGTTAGTAAGTGATTTTGGGAGAAGTATGAGGGGAATTAGACATGCATCTCTTGACTCGTAACAAAACAATTGCCATTGTGCTTATGATATCAAATGAGATGAACCTTTTGAGAAACAAAAATTAATCATAAGCATGCTTCTGCAACACCAAAACTGCCTACCCAGTCTATAGTACCTAACATTTTTTCTTCCTTTTACATGGGTGCACTTGGACTAGCAAACCCTTGCTCTCTTCTTTTCTTTTGACTGCAATCCTATCTAAGTCTACCCTTATTTCTTCCAAGGGCTCAGATTTAGCTGTTAAGCACCTTTGCTTCTCTACCTAACTACTTATCTGCCAAGATTGAGCTGTTTGGACATATTTTATTCTCTATCTCTACAACAAGAAATTTGAACATGAAGTGGCCAAGATTAAGCTGTTTGGCCATCCATCAACTGTGACAAAAGTCAACTAATTGCACACAAAGAAATTCTTTTGCAAAAATAGAATAGTAGTGACATTTTGGACTAGCACACTTTCCTGGTCTTTTCTTTGGGGTTCATTTCTTTTCTTTTTGACCATTTCATTCTTTTTTCCCTTTGATTTTTTTTTAGGGCATACCCTCTTTTTATTTTTTAAGCTTTTTGATCTTTCCAAAAATATGGAACCTTTGCAGCAAGGAAAATATGAACATATTTGGGATTTTACCAGTCAATCATGAAATATGACACCTATTGGTATAGGAGCATAACACTGGCTCCACTTGGCGATGGATTTTCTAGGTGAAAATTCAAGAACAACAGGTTAGATGGCCTTATATTCAATTTTTTCTGCATTCTGAAATCTTCCCTTGTTGTAAACAAACTGTACAAAGGACCATGAAAAATGTAGACATCTCTTTATGAGCTGATGAAAACATTTGCACCTCTTTTTGGATATTTTGCCTTACTGTTTGTTCTCATATTTCAGCTCCCAAGCCTTCTTCCTCAACTTTTGTTTAAACTAAAAAAGATAACACAAAAATGTGGGACAGTTCCTTGACTGTTCCTCAAAATTTCCTACATATTCCTTCTTATTTTATTGCTGTAATATACTGCAGAAACTAAGCATTCTTATGTACAAGTTAGAGTCCTGACATATCAAGAAATTGGAGCAAAATAATGCTTCAGCATCCGACCATTGACTAGTCCATCTTCTGCTTTTGTGCTATCCAGGATTTTCAAAAAGTAGGTGTTGTTTCCTTGTGAGGCCTGAATAACATAAGGTCTCTTCCATAGAAAGTCAAACTTCCCATGTTTTCCTTTATCTTCCCTTCTGGAATCCCATTTCAGTACTTTGTCTCCTATGAAAAAATCTTTTGCCTTAGTCCTCTTATCAAATATTTTCTTAAGCTTTTCTTGTAACACCTGAGATCTGTGAAATACCTCTTCTCTAGTTTGCTGCAAATGTATAGTCTTATTTATCCTTCTTTGGATGTCATTGGGCTATGCTTGGACTTCTTGCAATAATTTCATTACAGGAATTCCCAGGGAGGAAGGAAATACAGCCTCCATACGATATACAAGCTCATATGGACTAGTCCCAATGGATCTATTGGTAGTTAACCTGTCTGCCTATAATGCATTTATGAGCTTCTTATGCCAATTTTTCTTGTTTTCTTCCAACACTTTCTTAATGATATTCATGAGGCTTTTATGGATGATTCAGCTAAACCATTACCTTGGGGGTAATAGGATGTAGAGTGGCCTAAGGTAATATGGTATTTGTGACAGAAATTTATCATTCTCTTGGATTTAAAAGCCGCAGCATTGTCTGTTATAATTTTTTCAGGATAGCCAAACCTAGACAGGATGTTGGTCTCTAAGAATTGCATGATCACTGAATCATTGGCCTATCTACAAGAGATGGCTTCTATCCACTTGGTAAAATAATCTATAGCAGTCAAAATCCATTTATGATGGCCAGATGAGGGAGGGTGAATTTCCCCAATGAAATCTAAACCCCATTGTTGAAATGGTCTTTCAGTGGAAACTAGTCTAAGGGGTAGAGGCAGAAGTTTTCTCTTGCCTTCGAAGATTTGACATTTATGGCAAGCAGTAACAAACTTTTTGACATCAGCAAACCAAATGGGCTAGTAAAATCCAGCCCTTAGGATTTTATCAGCAGTTGATTTCCAATATAAATGTCCACCACAGTCCCCTGCATGAAATTCTTTCAGCACTTTGTCAGTTTCATCTTTTATCAGACAATTTAATAGAACACCTTCATGATTTTTCCAAAAAAGAGAACCATCTACAATACAAAACTTTAAAGCCTTCATTTTTATAAACCTTTTCTTTGTCCTGGATAACCCTGGAGGAGCCTGCAAGTTTAATAATACATAATAGATATCAGCATACCAAGGTGATTCTAGGAAGGCCTGGCTGATTTGTGGAGTCGCCATCTCCTGTTTGTTATCCAGTTCATTAATATCTAGGGCTTGGCAATTGGTTTCAGTCAAGAGTTTAGCCAATCCCTGTCCTTTTATCAGCTTTGTAGGTTTTATTTCAATATCATACTCTAATATAGTAGCAATCCATTTACCTCTTTTGCCTTCAATCCCTTCTTGGGTCAGGATATCTTTGACAACAATGTTTGGCACATAAGCTATTATATGAGAGTACAGTACATAGACTCTGAAATCTTTGATGGCTTTCACAAGTGCATAAGCTTGTTTTTCCATGATTGGGTATTTTAGAGGTGCATCCCTTAGTGCTTTGCTAAAGAAGGCTATGGGTTTTTCACATCCTTGATCATCTTTCTGTAGCAAAACAGCAGCAATAGTGTGTTCAGATGCAAATGAAAATATAATGAAGTCTCTGTCAAATTTTGGGCTTGTGAGGACTGGAGTTTTCGTTAAAGTTGTCTTGATTTCTTCAAATGCCTGTTTGGCTTCTAATGTCCATTTGACCTTGGAATCCTTTTTCAGCATATTATTTAACAATCTTATTAATTCAGCCAAGTTGGGTATAAATCTTCTTAGGAAATTGATTTTCCCTAGGAAAGCTTGGAGTTCTTTGACATTTCTGGGATGAGGTATTTGTAAGATGGCTTGTATTCGGTCAGGATCAATTTTGATGCCATATCTTGAAATTATGTGACCTAACAGTTTGCCTTCTTCTAGGCCAAACAATGACTTTTTTAGACTCAGTGATATACCATATTTTCCACAGGTTAAAAACACTTTTCTGAGATGATCTAGGTGCTACTGATCTGATTTGGAAAACACAGTGAGATCATCTAAGTATATGACTAGAAAGTCATGAATTTCTTTAACAAAAGCTATGTCCATTGCACGTTGGAAGGTTGCCCTTGCATTCTTGAGTCCAAATGGCATTTTCACATATTTGAAAGTTCCCCATGGAGTTGTAAAAGCAGATTTTTCTTGATCATCAAGGTGAACTAAAATCTGGTTAAAGCCTAAAAACCCATCTAGCAGTGAAATTCTAAAGGCTCCTACTACCCTTTGTAAAATATGGTCCATCTTGGGTAAGTGGTAGTGATATTTTAAAGAGACTTTGTTTAGATTTCTCAAATCAACACACAGTCTAATCTCTCCTGTTTTCTTTCTAGTGGGCACTAAATTGGAGACCCATTCTAAAAATCTGATGGGTGCAATTATCCCATCTTCATACATTTTCTTGACTTCTTTTTCAATGAGTGGGAGGAGTACAGGGTTGACCCTTCTAAGTTTTTACTTGAAAGGTTTTTGATTTTCTTTGAGGGGTATTTTATGCTGAATTATAGAAGTATCATAAGATTTGAGATCTTCATAGCTCCATGCAAAAACATCCTGAAATTCTTTGAACAGTTCAATATATTTCAGCTTTTGGTCAGGAGGCAATGCTTTGGACAATTTTATCATTTTAGGATTTTGTTCAGTCCCTATATTACAGTCCTCAATTTCTGCATTTAATGGCTGCATTTTTGGCTTTCTTGGGATATCATTAAAATCAAAAATGTCTTCCAGAGGAGTTAATCATGTGGGTAAAAAGTTTTCCTTTAAATCAATTACTTCAGATTCTCCTCCTATAGTTTCATCAAAGTCTATTTCTTTCAGCTCTTGCAATTCTTTGCTGGTAAATTTTGTTGGATGTAATATTTGATTTGTTGTTTCAGCTGAAATGTGTGTTTCAGCTTTGTCTATTTGGTCAACTTCACAAACAGTGCCTGTGTCTATATTGGTGCTGGAAAATTCCTCTTTTAAGGTCAGGAAATTATTAATCTGAGTGTCATTGTCAAACACTTGCCAATTTTTTACATTGTCAGGTACAGTTGGCCTGTGTTTAATTTCAGCTGTAAAATGATGATTGGGCTCAAATGGCAGTTTACAAGTGCTGGCAAATGTTGCCAAGCTGTGAGCATGCAAATTGTGTTTCCTTGGAATTTTAGCAAGCTGAGTTTCAAGGAACGTATTGAGTATTTTGATCACTGCTCCTCTATAAGACCTTAATCTAAGATCATTTGTGAGGAAGTTTCCTTTCATTTGCTGAATAACTAAATTAGAGTCTCCTAAAATTGATACCCTAACTGCCCCTAACCTTTCGATCACTTTGAGTCCTAGCAGGAGGGCTTTATATGCAACCTTGTTATTAGTGCATCTGAAATTCAACTTGTATGCATACCCTTTAGCATGATAATTTTCCATGTTATGTATCCAAATTCCTGCTCCAGCTCCTAGTTTATTGACAGATCCATCAAATTCTAAATACCAAAGGATTTCTTGGTTACAGCTAGTATCAGGGATCTTAGAAATTTGCTTACTAGGCAGATTTGGATCTTCAGTTTCATGTGGTTTCCCTTGAGTGTCTGATATAACAATTTTTTGAGAAATTTCTTGGGTTTGGGCAATAGGTTTTTCATTTATGATCTCTTCTTGTTCAAGTGCTAAGACCTTGCCATGAGTTGGAGGGTCAATTTTAGCATTGTACAGGATAAAGGAGTCCATATCAGAATGCCTGGAATAGATGGGAAAATTTTGGGGTTTCTCCTGGCTGCTGACCATGTATTCCATCAGAGTTTCTCGGTACAATCTCTTTGGCTGGCCAAATACTGAAATTGTGGCATAAGACATGTCCAACTGCAAAGATCCCTGGAGCTTTGCACCCCAAGATCTGGACAACAACATGCCATATTTTGGTGGAATATCATCTACCACTACATCCATTAAAATTGTCTTGGCATGGTATTGAACTAATGATACACATAAATCTTTGATCAATCTTAGACATCTGACCTGGCTTGAATCAAAAGAGAACAAGCCTTTGTACAGCCTGGTGATATCTAGGTCCAACTTTTCCATTACAGATTTGGGCATTAGATTATGGGAAGCTCCAGAATCAAACATTGCATTGTGCAGTACTTTGTCATGAATATTCAGACTAACATAGAAAGGAGGGACCCCTCCCTTTGCTGATTTACCATTTACTTCAGGGCCAAAAATTAATTCTGGTTGATCATCAAGGACATTTACAACATCTCTATTTTTAGAAATTTTAAGTGATCTACTGATTTGTTCTCTATAGACATGATTCTTAGCCAATTCTGACAATGGGATTGCTATTTTTAACTTGCCTATTTCGGTCTCAAGGTTAAAAGGTTTTTCTGTTTGAGTTTTCTCATTTCAGGCAGCGAAATTTTCTTTTTCAACTGTTTTTCAATGTTTTTTCCTTTATCAGGACCAGTGTTATGAGCTAAACATGTTTCTATGTCAACTTCTGCAGGTTCTGCCGCAATTTCTTTGGAAGGAATATAAGCCAAAGACTGTTTATTAGTTTGTTGACTATCTGAAATATTTTCAATTGTTGGATTGTTTAGCTTGGGCATTGTTTTAGGAGGAGTTTGTATGGGAGGGTTCTTGACTTTAGCCCTGCTAGTTTGTTTAGTTTCTTTCTGTTTATTGTCATCAGGGACATCTATTCTCCTACTTCTGAGATTGTATTGCTTGTGAACTTCATAGATGGTAGTGTCATATCCTTCTCTAAAATCAAAAGACTCACCTGATTGGATTTGAAACTGATTAAGAGTGTGAGCCTCTTGGTCTTCTTGGGTTAGGAAAATTTGTTGTTCACTACTAAGCCCCATTAAGTTAATCTGGGTGTCTTCTGTTGGTTCACTAGAAGTTGAAGCTTCAACATAGTTTTCTTGGAATGGAGGTCTAATGTTTTGGTTAGGACCAGCCTTTCCAGTATTGGGATTCTAATTTTTCTTGAAATTTGGGTTTCTTGGAATGTTGCTTGGTTGACTATCCCAAGGGGACTTTCTTTCAAATTTTTCCACTCTATCACCAAGTCTGTCCATGCCTTTAATGATAGAATCTAATTTTTTTTCAAAGGCAGAAGGTTCTTCTTTGATGGGTATTCTTCTTCCAGCCCTAGCCTGAGCTCGTTTGGAAATCAGGTTGGTTTCAACACTGACAGCTATACTTTGCATGTCTTCAAGGCTGCGAGGAGCTCTTTCCCTAAGCTAATATGCCATGTCAGAATCAAATCCATCAGGGAATTTGATCAAGGCCAAGTCTGGTGGAGGTCTAAGATTCTGAGGAATAGAATTGTATATATTGTTAAATCTGGTGCAGTAATCTTGAACAGTCTCTTGTGGACCTCTCTTTAAGTTTTCATATTCTGATAAGATATGGAGAGGATCTTTTTTCTTTTCCCATCTGTTTAGGAAAGTCTGAAAAAGAGCTTCAGGATCAGCAATAGTGTTTGTAGGGAGTGCTCTAAACCAGGTTCTAACATCTCCGGTCAAGCTTTGGACAAAAATTTTCATTCTTACATCATCATCATCAATCTCATAGTTTTCAAAATAATCCATCATTTTCTTGGTGTGTTGTTGAGCTGTGTAAGTGCCAGTACCATCAAAATAAGTGATTTTTCTTTGATAATCCTAAGGCATAGCCCCTGGATTTGCAGGAAATTGCAAGGGAGCATATCGGTTTTCCATATTTACAGAGGTAAGTGTAACAGCTGGAAGAACAGGGATACAGTTGAAATATGTGTAGTGGATGGGGGAGTGGAAAAGATGGTTTGAAGTGCTAATGGTGAACTAGGGGAAGCAACAGTAATGGCAGAAAGAACTGATGCTTTTGTAGGAGTAAGCTCAGATTGGGTAAGGCTCTATTGGCTTTTAAGATTCTTAGGAATCAGGTTAGGATTTTGGAACATAGGTGGGGGATTTGGATCTGGATTTGATCTAGTGTAATGGATCTTCTTCTTTGGAGCCAACTTCTGAATATATTTTTTGGTTTTTCTTGAAATATTTGAAGGATACAACTTTTGACAGTATCTTTCTAGGAAGTTTTCAAAATATGGGAGATTTGTATTTTCCTAAAGAACAACTAAGATAGGTAACTGATCAAGTATTTGAGACAACTGTTCAAGGTCTAAACTATACTGGAGATAGACTGAAGAAACTTTTATTTACTCCTGCAATTGCAAAGCAAAAGCAGTTTCAAAGGCTACCTGGCCAACTTCAGGCTCCATCTGTAGCTTTAATAAAAGAACAGTAATAACAAACAATCATTCAGGTCCCTAGTGGAGTCGCCAATGATGTTAACACTCAGGTTGTTCCCAAAACTTGTAAGAAAGGGAATACAACCGAGGTAACCAGAGACCAAACTTTTAGAAGCAGATTATAGCCAATCTGCATCCAGAGAGGGCTCTCTCTTTATATTTTAACTTTGTTTTGAAGTGTATTAGGCTAGTTATGAAGTGCAAAGGTTTGTTTTAAGTTTTGGTTGGAGGATGGGGAGTCAATAGAACAGTGAGGTGAATCTGAAGCATTTCAGTCCATTGGGCATGATGGAGTCAAGTAGGATGGCTTCTTGGGTTAAGTTTCTTATTAGAGAATTTATTACAGAGCAAGGTACTCAAATATGGAACAATTTATAGGTTGAAATATGATGGAATGGAGTCAATGCGTGAAGGGAAATTAAGAATCCTTCATCATGTTTGACAGAGGGAAGATGGATGATTATTACCAAGGAGCAATTAAGAATTCCTTAGCTAATATTGAAGATGAAAGAATCAGGGGAAACAGGGGCAATTAAGAATTCACTATTTATGCTAATCCTTGAAGAAAACATCAATAATAACAGAGATTGAACAAAGAATGCAAACAAGCAAATTCTAGGTTATTCTTTTTCTCTATTACTTAGATCATGAAACATAGATGATATAGTAAACATAGAAACTGTAAAACACAAGTTAGAAGAGACTTATTGATCCATGAAATGATTCAAGAATTTTGTAACATGGTCCTTAGAATCAAATCTTCATCCAGTGAGCAAAACGAATAGTTCCAACAGCCTTTTATTCCAAAAAAATTTATGTATTACAGTCACAGCTACGAATATCCACCACCAGCCAACCCCAAATACTTCTTCTGAGGGGGTATTTATACAACAATACTAAGACATTTGTGCAAAATATCTGATAGAAACAAATATTTGTTGACAATTAATGTTTCATTTACATCGATAGAGACAGGCAGTCTCGAAAACAGGGAGCCAATAAATGATGCAATAAATTTGTGCTGCGCTGGTTGATCTGATTTAAAGAGAAGTACTGGAGGTAGATGTTGTAATTCGGTCTTCCAGATGTTTTCCACTGATTCTATGCATTGATTTTTTGCTATGGTTGGGCCTTCTTCAATGATGATGTGATACGCTTTAACTTGCAAGACCATGCTTCATTTTGTTCTACGCATTTACAACAGATGGTGCACAATTTTGGTTTGACCGATGATAAGTCTATAGGATTTCCAGCATGCTCTACCACCACTCTAGCCCTGGTATTTGATGTCTCTGTAGCTTCCTTAAACTCTCATCGGTCTCTGTGTACCTGAAAAAATTAGGTGGGGTGGCGAACGATGCTTTACCTCATGCTCTATGTAAAAAAGATTTTCCAAGTTGTCATAAAGGGACTGGTGAGATGGAAGTGCCTTTTCTGTTGAAGTATTTGAAGATGCACTACCTTGACTGATAGAAAATGTATTTAATTTGTGTATATAGTCCTTATGCTTCATCAAATTCCCATTATCACCCACAGGACTTGGTAAACCCTTTTGATTCAAGACTGCAAATTTGTCTATAAAAGAGTTAATTTCTAGCTGCATGTCCTAGCGTCTTTTGTCCAAGTTTTGAATCAGATTTCTCATGGTTAGAACTCTCTTGACATCCAAAATGGTACCTGTTCTGTCTTTGATATCTAGTGCTTCCAGTTCCTCACTGGTTTTGGTGTTCAAAAAATTGATTAGCCTGTTAGCTTGCTCAGGCATTTGCCCCAATACAGCTCTTGTTTTCTGAATTTCCTCTTTGGCTATCTTTATCAAATCAATTTGTTCATAAATAGTCTGAATAGACCTCCATATACCACTAATTGATTGAATGATGTTGTTCCATAGGATTCCTCTGATTTCTGCCAGAGGCTTGTGCAGAGAGAGATCTTTTTCTAAATATCTTACCCTATTTTCCAATGCTTTGACTTCTCTTGTTTTTTCTGCCACAGTCATTTTAGATTTATCATAGTTCTGCTCAATCTTAGCCAATTTTTCTTTGACTTGCTTTAATTCAGATACTTGTAGTTTTAACTCCTCCATGGCTTTAATCAGTTGCTCTGTGGTCATGGCTGTACTACTGCCTGGTGTTGTTGCTGTTGATGTTGATGTTGCTCCTGCTGCTGATGCTGGGACAGTGGAAGGCACTGCTGTTGTAACTGTGGGAGGGGCAGTTGTAACTACTGGAGTTATATGAGGTGGCTGGGAGGTCGACACTCCCTTCTTTTCTTGTAATGCTTTCTCCAAATCCTGCTATGTCTCAGTTAATCTTTCATTCAACCACATGAGCAGGTCCATCATGTCCTCCTCGGATTTCTTCTGCACAACATCTGCTATCTGTGGGTGCATAGAAGAAGGAATTTTGAGCTGTTTCCTGAGGGCAGCAATGTCCTCTTCCTTATTTCTCATTAATGCCTTTATGCTTTTGACATCTTTGGGATCATGTCCCAGTTCAATGATAATATCCTCCAAAGATTTTATTCTGTTGTCCTTTGCCAGAGAGGAAGCTTTCTCTAATTCTAGCTGAGCAAAGATGTTCTCTAATGAATTTTGCAATTTATGAGCCAATATTTCCTTTTCAGCTAGTGTAGAATACACCATTTCTCCTGTCTGTTTGTTGAGTTCAATCTGATCTATTGGATGAATGTCCTTGGCTAGGACCTCCAAATTTGTCCTTATATAATCAACTGCTGACTGTGGTTGCTGCACCTTGGGCTTGAAGTAGCTCATGATCATTTTGCCCTCCTTTATATCATATGCAAACATCAATCTTTGTTGTTTTGTGGGGGCCATCTTGAGATATTGGTCATAAATTTGCAGCCTCAATGGATCATTTCTAGCCTTAATTTCTGTGAATGTTCTTTTGACATCAGAGGTCTGCTTGCTTGGTGGCTTTGAGGATGAGACTTCCACATTATGCTGCCTTTCCAACACTTGCTTGTGTGAGCTGACTGATGTATCAATTACTGGGGATGTCTGTGGGCTGGTTTCCCTCTCACTTCTTAGGCTTTCTAATGTTTCTTCCATGATTTCCTCTTTAGAAAGAGGATTGAGTCTTTGCCTCTTAGCAACTGGCTATTCTGCAAGTCCACTGATGGGTGTGGCCTCTTCTCTATCCCTTTTCTTGCCTTTTTCCTCATTAAGAGGATTCTGTAGTGCTGGTATCTTTGATGATTTGGTCTGTACTGGAGGAATTTCCTCCTGCTGATCTGTCATTTCTTACTGTCCTGTGCCTGCCACCTCCTTGCCCTTTGAAGAACTTGTAATTGGTATGCTGGCCCCTTGTATGGGTTGTTGTGAAGTCCCAACAGAAAATGTACCCACTCCCATTTGCTAAGGCATCTTGAAAGATACTTGTCCAAAAGAGTCTAGGTCAAGGGTCTTTTCTAAATCTTTCGTAGCTTGTTCCATTTTTTGTTGCCGAGTAAGTTCTTCTACTAATGTACCCTCTATCCATTCTTCATGATTGGCATATTTTTCTACCTCAAGGATCCTATTATGATTGTAAGCAGACAACCGGTTTTTTACTTTTCTTTCACTTATAAAGCCATTTGAGTCATATGGTACCCACCATAAGATTTTCTTCAATTTAAGCTCTTCTCCTAATATTTTATCAGCATCTTCCAATGCTTCTCTTTTGTTAATGATAAAGGGGCCTAATTGGTTTCTTATCCTCAGCTGAGCTTCCTTTTTGACATTGCAAAAATGAGTCAAATCTACATTAGTAAGTTGTCTGAAATATTCCAGAGCAAATAGTCTCATAGGCACATATTTTTGCAGTTTATAGAGGCACAACTCACAGCCATATATCCTGATCTCAATGTGATCCTGGTAGAAGTACCAGTCACCTATCCTGTAGTTCTTGGAGAGCTGTAAAATTTTCCTTATGTCGCGAGATAGTCTAGGAGGAGGAGCTCCTACTAATAGAGTGGAGGTTGGATGTATGAACAGGTCAATGAATTCATAGTAAGTATAAGGGGTATTAGCAATTCTGTGGAAGATAGAGGTCCAAAAGATTACAGACCTCCTCTCTCCTTTAGCATCCAATTTTTTGATGGGAAATATAAAGATGTCCGAGTGGTAATACAATAGCATATGATATATGAAACTTGTGTATTTAAACACTCCTTCTCTTTCCAAATTCATAAATTGACCATGGATTTTGTCAGCAATGAAAGAGGCATAGTCATACTTAATAGCAGGGGGCTGTCCAGGAGGGAAGGTAGATAGCAGAACCAGGACCGTTTCATCCACAAATTCACTGGACCTGAATCCCAAGATTACTGCTATCATGTCAAGAATAATTCTTCCAATTTCATTGAACCAGACATGCAGATAAGGAGGAGGACCTTGGGGCTGGCAATCTGGCTTCATGAACATCTTAGCAATCCGGGCTATTTCTGCACTGGATAGTTGAGAGCCTTGCTCAAGCGAAAATCCCATGGACAGAGGATCAAGAGGCTGAACTGGATGGAATTGAAACATTTCTTTGATGGACTCAGTAGTTATGTAGAAAAAGATAGTCTGTGATGGAGAGATAACTGCTTTACTGACAGGGTCATAATTTGCACAGTAGTGGCGAACAATATCTGGGAATATATTGACTGAGGGAAGGTAATACCTGGGGAGATTGGATTCCCATACTCCATAGATATCAGAATTGTCCAAATGACTGTTTCTGATTAGGCAGAAAGTTTGCAAATGATTTTGTATACCAATTGGGTCTTGTATCTGGAAATCTCTGTCAGCCAAGGGTAAATGATGCTGGTCTATATGAGGAGCATTGAGAGGCGCAACATTGAGGGCCACCGGGGTTTCCATTGTTCAAATTTTTGTGTTTTTGGACCGGAGGTTGGAAATCTGTGGATAAAAGGGCAACAGAGCAGTTTTGGTGTACTTCTATGAGAGCTATAGACGGAATTCAGCTTGAAATTCGGCTCTTTGGGTATAATTTACAGAGGAAAACCAAAAATACAGTTTTGGGAGGTAAGGCGGGGTAAATACCTGTTTTCTGGAGGCGACCGAGTGTATTTTGCAGATTGGACGATGAATTGCAGTGGGACGCTGGATTATGCTGGTCGGGGTGGCAGATTGGAGCTCTGGTAGCTGTTTGAACGTAATTTGCATGCAACTGGACATATTTTACATGAAAGCAGTGCGCAAAAGAATGGACGAAAATGACAATTTTTCGTGTTTTTAGCAAAATTTTGGCTTTGGCGGGCTTTTGGCGCTTTTTGGTCAGATGACGTCAACATGATGGGATAGTTTTGTCGCGACACGAGGTATGGAATGCTGACGTGGCGATGATGCGGAGGGGTCAGCGGGGGTGGTAAGTGGTATTGGCCCGCACTGCTTATGGGCCAAGGTGGTATTAGTGGAGAGGGCTGCGAGCATGCTAGGAGGGCGTCGCGTGTCCTCTGTAAGGCAGGAATACCGCCGCCTCCCCAGGCATTAATCATCGGAGGGGAAGGGTGCGACGATATGCCTATGGGCCATCCGATCAACCGAACCAGATCCAACGATTAACGCAGATCAGAAGTGGCGGAGGGCTACGGCGCGGGGCCCAGCCATAATAAACATTTGATTTAAATTATTTCGGGGGCACGTTGATTGGCTGGCGGGGGTTTAAACTTGTTAATTAACCAGGTGTTAATTAACCGTAAATTTTTGAGTGCGGGGAGGGTTTTATAAGGTTCCAGATGAACCTATAATCCCTTTGAAAACAAAAATATGGCCGTAATCGACTAGGGGCGGGATTATTAAACATTTTGGGGTTTTTCATAGGTTTACATAATATGGGCAAGGGAACAAACTATATGGGGATTATATAATAAGGTTAATGTGTTAATATAAAAGATATGTTTGAACAAAAAGCACTAAGTTGTAAAGTCAAAAACTTAGGCGTAGGGAAATGAAAGGGCACCAAGCTATGAAGTTGGATAACTTAGGATGATGGACCAAGAGGATTTTTACACAAGAAATGTGGTTTCTTTGCATTAAGTAGGAATGCTATTTTTCTCAGGCCTTTCATGAAATGGAGTGACTTAGGAGTATTGAGTAGATCTCCATATCCTTGGGGGAAAGCTTAGTAAGTGATTTTGGGAGAAGTATGAGGGGAATTAGACATGCATCTCTTGACTTGTAAACAAACAATTGCCATTGTTCTTATGATATCAAATGAGATGGACCTTTTGAGAAACAAAAATTAATCATAAGCATGCTTTTGCAACACCAAAACTGCCTACTCGGTCTATAGTACCTAACATTTTTTCTTCCTTTTACATGGGTGCACTTGGACTAGCAAACCCTTGCTCTCTTCTTTGCTTTTGACTGCAATTGTATCTAAGTCTACCCTTATTTCTTCCAAGGGCTCAGATTTAGCTGTTGAGCACCTTTGCTTCTCTACCTAACTACTTATCTGCCAAGATTGAGCTGTTTGGACAGATTTTATTCTCTATCTCTACAACAAGAAATTTGAACATGAAGTGGCCAAGATCAAGCTGTTTGGCCATCCATCAACTGTGACAAAAGTCAACTAATTGTACACAAAGAAATTCTTTTGCAAAAATAGAATAGTAGTGGCTTTTTGGACTAGCGCACTTTCCTGGTCTTTTCTTTGGGGTTCATTTCTTTTCTTTTTGACCTTTGATTTTTTTTTTAGGGCATACCCTCTTTTTATTTTTTAAGCTTTTTGATCTTTCCAAAAATATGGAACCTTTGCAGCAAGGAAAGGATGAACATATTTGGGATTTTACCAGTCAATCATGAAATATGACACCTATTGGTATAGGAGCATAACAGTGTCCTTGGTCATCACATTAATGGCAACCCCAAATTCGATCAGAGTGTGTGGGACGATGGTGCCATTGGTGTGCACATCTACTACAGGGCTTCCATGGTCCAAATATTTCGGACATATTACCTGCCCCAGCATTAAGTCAAACAACTACCCAATGACATTAATGGTAGGGGAAACCCTTTTTTTCTTCCTGGATGCTTGAAGCATTTCTCCTTAATCAACTTATTGTAAATGGGAACATCTTTTATTTCCTAGAGAAGGGGGATCTTTACACATAGATTTTTCAATTCTTCCAGAAGTTCAATTTCTTCTGGGGTAGGCTAGAGTGGTTGAGCTAATCTCGCAGGAAAGGGTGGATTTACTTTAAGGTTGCTTTCCTCTCTTTCTTCCTCAACCTCCCTATGTGGAGAGGGAGGTTGGTTATCTGGGAGAATTCTCCCAGATCTTAGGTAGATCTCCTAGATTTCTATAGCATAAGATGAGTGTGATGTCTCTCCATTGTATACTTGTTGAGCCTGCCTATTTTTCGCATTCGGGATTGGCTGGGTAGGCATCTAGGGTTGCTTGGGTGGAGCAGGGTGTAGGAGTTTTGTTTGGGTAAGTGGTTGAGGCAATAGGGCTAGAGCATTGTTGTATTGGGGCCTCCACCCCTAGAGTGGGGTATTCCACTGAGGTTGTGGTGGAACGTAAGGTTGACATGACTGGTTGGCTGGCTGGGAATGATACTAAGATGCATAGGACCAAGGAGGGGGTGTAGACTAGGAAGTCTGAGTAGGGAGTCCCAAAGAAGGTATAGTTGTGGTTTGGTTTGGGTTGTAATATACATGGGATGACCCTTGCATACCCTACTGGTATGGTCTATGCCCAGGAGGTCCCTTTTGGTTGATGTAGCAAAGCTACTCAGTGACCCCCTTTAGCTCCTTGATATACAACTTTGAGTCTGGGTAAATAAGGGCACTTGTCTGTGCAGTGGTTTTCTTCACAGACCGAGCAAATATCAATGCAGTTCAATGGAAATTTGTTCCTAGGATGCCTCTTGGTGCATCTAGGACAAAATATGGCCAAGGCTCTCTCTACTTCCTCTTGCTTCCTTTTGATGTTCATGGTGTCCACTTGCAAGGCAAGGGTTTGCAACATCTCACTTTTGAAATCCTCCAGCATATTTCCAATTTCACCCTTGAGGGATGAGTTGGAAGATGATGTATTGGCCATAGGTTGACTACTCCTACCCTTTTTCTTGGCTGTCCTAGAATGGTTTCTAAAGACAGTCTTGTTATCCTCATAGGGTAATTTGTATATATCTCCTCCTGCTAACAAATGTAAGGTATCTAGAAGATCTTCCCTTACTCCTCTGAGCAAGACCTGCTTTAGTGACTCGGGGTCAAGTGTGCACCTGGCCCTTTTGTAACTAAGCTAGAATCTTTCTTTGTAGTATTCTAAGGATTCATCCTAGCCCATGGTCATCCTAAAAATCTCTTCTTTAGTATCCTTTGACCTACAGTAGTCCCTATATTTGTTGTTAAAAGCCTATTGCATCTGAGCCCAAGTTATGATGCTATCTCCAGGTAAACCCATGAACCAGCACAATGTTGCATCCTTGAGGGTAGATGGAAACAATTTTAACTTTTTCTCATCATCTGTATAGTCATAGGTTCAGCATATAACAAAAAACTCAAATAGGAAAGTGTCAGGGTCCTCTGTGGTCAGGACATGGAAATGAGGTAGAGCAGAGGGGCTTATATTCTTCATCTTAGTGTCCCCATTGGTTTCCTTGATGGGGAAGGCACCCTCAATTCTCTCTCTATTTCCTCTATCATTTCGATTTTCAGCCATTAGTTCAGTATGAATGGGTTCCTCTTCTTCTTCTTCCCCTGTAAGTTCTTCAAATATGTCAGGTTGCTCACCTAAAGGTTCCTCCAGTTCACAGCCACCGAAGAATAGATAAGGTTGGTTGTTGGATGCAGTGGGGGTATTTGGCAAGAATTTCCCTAAATTGTCCCTATTCCTATGAGGAATGAAAGGAAATATTTTTGGGTTGGCTTTTATAAGACTTTTTTTTTAAGCTGGAAAGTACTTTGCAGAAATGAAATCATTGATTGAATGAAAACTACTGACAGAAAGAGAAGTTACTTTCTGAATTGAAATTCTACTTGCAAAATGGAAAGGAAAGCAGATAATGACAACTGAAAGAAAGGAAGCTACTAGATTACTTTTGCAGAAATAAACTAATGGTAGAAAATTGAAGACTAGAAATAGAAGAAAAGAAAGCAGTAATCACATTCTACTTAGACACCTCCTCGACAATGACACCAAAAAGTGATGAGTGCCAGTATTGCAGCAAGGATGCTGCAACTCCTGGGCTACCAGCTTTACTTATCAACCCAGGGTTCGTACAAACTTGGAGGTGATAGTGTTATATGCACAAGTAAAAGTGAAGGTCCTGCCTGTTGTCACTGTTCATCTAGCGAGAGACCCCAGGGGTTCCAAGCCAGACTTCTATAGAGTCAGAAGAAGCTTAATTCTTTGATGGAAGAAGAGCAAATCTATTCTAAGAGAGTTACTCTATTGCAGTAATAAATAAAACAACATGTAATGCTAAATCACACCATATCCTAATTAACCATTTAAACAGCTATGCTAAGCAGAATTTCTAAATCAACACCAACCTAATGCTACTATCTAAGTTACAGAAGTAAAGAGCATCAAACCCTACTAATGTGTAAGCAAGGAAACTAAACTAAATATTTTTTCACTTTTTTTTGGTATTTTGGTGTTCGCGATGATAGGGCAGTGTTGGAGTCTGATTGAATAACCAAATCAAAGCTCAGGAGTTGTAGCATTTAACTAATACGTACAACAAAGTTCAGGAAGGAGTCAAGCGGAAAAGCAATCAAAGATCGAAATTTGTGTAAGGGGGACATAATGAAGCAGCAGTGCATAGGAACCGTTGGATCAGGCAAATCAATGAATAGTACTAACTGAAGATGAGCGGTGGAGATATTATTGCAAGAGATTAAGTGAATAAATGGATGGATCGATCAATGAACATGATTAACGGAAGATGAGCGATGAAGATCTTATCGCAAAGATTAAGTGAATAGATGGATGGATCGATCAACAAACAAGATTAACAGAAGATGAGCAGCGGAGATCTTATCACGAAGATTAAGTGAATAGATGGATAGATCACATGAAGTCACGTGTCGGTAGAAGGGCAGAAAATGTGCAGAATGATGGAGTGGTCTTTGTAGGTGGTAAGAAGATTCTCGTGCACCCTCAAAGATGTAAGTGGAATTCCTAAATTTTACATGATTAGCCTAAGTGGGTGACACGTAGCATGGGAAAACCACTTTTATCGTGCACTTTTGGTCAGATATTGGTCATGCAAGACTTCACGCAAGATTGTGCGATATCTGTTGGATCAAGTGAAAAAGATCGACGATGGAGATTTGGAGCGCCTAAAGTCAAGCGTTGAAATGAATATAGGTGGTAAGCAGTATCTCGCGCGCCCTAGGAGCTGTTAGTGGAATTCCTGAATTTCATGCGATTAGCCTAAGTGAGTGACACGTAGCATGGGAAAACCACTTTTCTCGCGTGATCTTGGTCGGATATCGGTCATGCAATAATCCACGTGAGATTGCGTGATAGCCATTGGATCATGTAGGATTGATCAGAAGTGGAGATTAAATAAGCTAGTTGGCGAGCGGGTGGCGTGATAGCTGTTGGATCAAGAAAAACAGATCGACGGTAGATATTTGGAGTACCTAAAGTCAAACATTGAAATGAATATGTTCGCTATGTGAGACAAGGTTGATGGTGATTGGTTAGGTTTGTTGTGGATTAGATGGTAAGGAAATCTATGGGTATAATCTAATTAAGATGTGATTTATTAGCTTATGCATATATTATGCATGAAGAAAGTGCTGAAGGAAATGAGAATATGAGTGAGATGTTTTTACAGAAAGAGAGTGATGGAAAAACATAACAATGAAATGAACCAAGTACTGAATCAAGACAACAAACTCCAAAGCTCATGCGAGAACTAGAAATCTATGTTTTTGGGGTTTCTGAAGGGTCTCTTCCTCAAGTCATGGTCCCAGAGGGAGGAGGTGATGCCGAGACACCTGCTGACAACCTTATGGGGATATTTTTCTCCTTGCTAACCTGCTAATTGAAAGAAGGTGCAAATGGAAGCAAACTAAAACACAACCAATCTACTCTACACTGTTGTAATGGAAATGCAACTACTTAAGCAAATGAAGGATTAAACCATGAATCTATGCTAGCATACATGTATAATAAACAGGAGCCTTGGCTGCTAGGGTTGGTTCCTAACCCAAGAGCTTCATCCCTCTGAGTTAACTCAATCCTGGCTCGAAATGAAACTCGTTCTTATTATCAAAACAATGGATTACATAAAAAACTGTCATAAGTCTTGCATCTCGAAATAAAGTAGAGTTCTACAATCAAAAATATGAATCCAACTGAGGTCCTAGGCCTCTCTACTTATACGTCTAAAGTCTCCAACAAATTACTTAAAATTAGGGAGGCCCGGCTCCCAAACTCGAGATAAACTGGTGCTTTGACTTTCACTTTCTCTGCTGCCTTCTAGTCCTCATGATTTGGCTATTTGCACTACAAGCTGATGGAGGAATATTCAAACGGGGGGTAGTAAATGAGGAGGAATTACCTCCTATATTTCCTCTCCCTTGTTCCATTCGATTTTTGACCAAGGTCCTTTCCAAAATTCCTTGCTTTTATCCTTTAATCCTGCATTAAATGCACATTAGACCACAAAGCAAAATATCCAACTCTAACTCATCTCATAAAACAAATATAATCAAAAGTTTGCAATAAGTTGTTAGAATAGTTGGTTTGACTAAGCTAGGAGGTGAATTAAGGCCCATATAATTACCCAATGATGAGGTTCATTAGTCTCCTACACTTGCATTCCATGTGCTTGTTGCATTTGCTTGATTATTGATTATGGTTGAAGTAAGGTTGTCATGGAGAATTCGATGTTGATTTCATGGAATGCATCATCATGAGTATATGACTGGTTACATATTGTTACATGTCACTTACATGTTGATTTTATGTCACCTACTTACATCCTTGTATGTTAGACTACATTCTTAACGGTTTGATTACATGTATCATTCTTGTAGTTTGATTACAAGAATTGATCGCTTATGCTCGACTACATGCGTCTATGCATATTTGTAGTTTTTTTGGAATTGCTTATACATGTTGATGGTTGCATGTGGCAATATGTACAATGGAGTAATGATTTTTGTCATACATGAGGTCATAGCATGCATTGTTGATATGGCCTTGCATTGATGACTGGACCCTAGATAGATTGATGTTTATGTGTTGATGCACTTAACTTTTTATATCTCTATATCCTATTATGTTTATGTTGTACATGTATCACACTGATTGTTGATATTGGAGACAAGGTATCCTCCCCAAATTATGATAAGGTACGTTGATTTATTGTGATTTGGTTTATCTCACATATTATGCATTGCAATAAAGAGATTAAATGGCTTGCAAGGTGGTAGACTACATAGAATCTCTCTATGAATCAGATGGGTAGCATGGTGTGGGGCACTCTTTGGATTTGGAAGACACCTTGAGAAGCTTGAAGGAAGAAATAAGGAGTTGTAAGTTCGATAATGACTGGATCATACAGGCACAAGAGAAACAAGCAGAGGCTAGTGCCATACCTCTTCAGAGTTTGTCATACTTGCAGTGACAAGGGCCACTGCAGATTAGCCATGGACATGAGGATAGAACTAATCTGGCATGTGGCAGTGGGTCTCTTG
Organism: Pinus tabuliformis; assembly: GCA_031772625.1. Classification (NCBI taxonomy): domain Eukaryota; kingdom Viridiplantae; phylum Streptophyta; class Pinopsida; order Pinales; family Pinaceae; genus Pinus; species Pinus tabuliformis. The sequence continues at coordinate 83,694,976 of CM062818.1, forward strand.
GTAGACACAAGTCAGATAGATCTGATATGGTGAGAGATGGCAGGTTGTTGGACACTCCAAATATAAGGGGTGGTGAGTACAGGTACTATTCTAGTTCTAGTTCAGATAGACATCATGATCGTCATCGATATCATCCTTACAAGAGGAATGATAGGGGGTACTTGCTAGAGGAGTTTAAGAAAGAAAAACCACCTACTTTTGATGGAGATTTGAAGAACATGGAAGATGTAGAGCCTTGGATACTTGGGATGAACAAATTATTTGAGTTGCATGAGTAAAAATATAACATGAAGGCCAAAGCAGCGATCTTCAACTTGAAAGGTAAAGCAAAAATTTGGTGGGAAGATGTTAAGAGGTTCAGACACATCAGGACAGATGAATTGAGTTGGCGGGAGTTCAAGAGCCTTTTCAGGAAGAAGTACTTGTCAGAGAGGTACTACGATAGTAAGGCCAAAGAATTCTATGAGATAAAGATGGGATCAATGATAGATTAAGAGTACATGACCAAGTTTTTGGAGCTATTGAGGTATGTACCATATCTTACTAATGAGAAGGCTAAAGTTCAATGATTTTTCAGTGGTTTTCCATTAGCATATAGAGATCGGATTGGGAATGATGAGCCTCAGTCACTTGAGGAGGTTATTGGGAAATTGAAGCATTGTTATGAACAATCAAAGCATAAGAATGAATCTCAGTAAGGATGGAAGGGAAAATACAAAGGCAAGGTTAAATGGTAGCCTAAGAGGACAAGGCCTCATCATGCAGATGAGAAAGAGAATGTGGCACTACAAAATAGATTTAATGCAACTAAACAGGGACATGAGTCGTAGTAGCAGCATAGAAGTGTTGGTACTAGTCGGTTGGAGTGTTGGACATGGGGCAAGGAACACCTTAAGAGAGATTTTCCATAGAATCAGGGTGGTAGGCCTCAAATATATAGTGTGAAGGAGGAAAAAAATGTTGGGGATGTCGGGCAAAGCATTCCTCGTATCTATGTAGTGGTGGACAACAGATAGGAATAACACCAGGCATCTATCATTGAGATGGACAGTAAACTTTGTGGTGAAGTTATTTCTATTTTGATTGACCATGGATCTAATTATAGCTATGTTAGTCTTGACTTAGTGGATAAGTGTGGTTTGAGTAAGGAATTGGATGTACAGTCTTGGTTAGTGAAGTTGGCTACAGGTACAAAGAAGTGAGCTCATCATTGAGTAAGAGCTTGTGCATTTGATTTAAATGGTATTCCTACCATAGCACATTTGAATGTATTACCATCGGGATCATACAGTATGTTATTGGGCATGGATTGGTTGTATATTCATAGAACCAAGGTAGGTTGTTATGACAAATCCATTGAGTGTGTTGATGACAATGGATAACCAAGAGTCTTGCAGGGTAACAATAAAGCCACATAAGTTAGGATGGTGACAACTATGCAAGAAAAATATAGTCGCGAGAAATAGAGTATGTTATTTTCAATACACATTTCTATTGATAAGGGCAAGGAGTTTGAGGATGTAGATGTGTTGAACAGGTACCCAGTTTTGCAGCAGTTTCAAGATGTATTTCCTAAGGACATTATAGAGTTTCCACCTCACAAGGAGGTATACTTTTCTATCGAGTTATTGCCATGGGAAACTCCATCATCAAAAGCACCTTATAGGATGAGCACACCTGAGTTGGTTGAGTTAAGGTTGCAGCTGAAGGAAATGTTGGACAAGGGATACATTAGGCCAAGTGTATCACCTTGGGGCGCACCGATATTGTTTGTGAAGAAGAAAGACAATACCCTCATATTATGCATTGACTATAGGTAATTGAATAAAGTAACTATCAAGAACAGGTGCCCTTTGCCGAGGATTGATGACTTGTTTGATTGGCTAAAGGGAGAAACAGTGTTCTCCAAGATCGACTTGAGATCAGGACACCATCAGGTACACATCAAAGAGGAGAAAATTTAAAATCCTATGTTTAGGATCGAGTATGGGCATTATGAGTTCGTTGTTGTTCGATTTGGCTTACCTAATGCTCCAACTACATTTATGTGCTTGATGAATAGTGTGTTGTGTCCATATTTGGATAAGTTTGTTATTGTGTTCATTGATGATATATTGGTATATTCTAGAAATGAGTAATATCATGTCAAGCATTTAGTAGCAGTGTTGAGGTTTTTGAGAGAGCATCAGTTGTATGCTAAGCTCAGCAAGTGTAGTTTCTTTCATACTGAGGTACATTACTTGGGACATGTGATCTCCAAGGAGGGAACTGCAATAGATCCAAAAAAGATAAGAGACATCATGAAATGGGTAGCTCCTAGGAATGTGGATGAGATGAGATCTTTCATGGGTTTGGCAGGCTATTATAAGAGGTTCATCGGCAACTTCTCGCAGATTTCTTATCCTATCACGTCATTGCAGAGGAAAGGTAAGAAGTTCGAATGGATAGAGGAGTGTGAGGCTAGCTTTGAGAAACTTAAGCAGTTGTTGACACATGCACCAGTGCTACAAATTGCAGATCCGGAAAAAGAGTTTGTAGTATGCACAAAATCTTGCAAGAGAGGACTTCGTGGAGTCCTTATGCAAGATGGACATGTGGTATGTTATGAGTTGCAGGAACTAAATGAGCATGAGCAGAATTACCCGACACGTGATCTTGAGTTAGCAGCGATCATACATGTATTGAAGATGTGGAGACACTATCTTCTTGGAAGGAGGTTTGTACTTATGAGTGATCATATTGGGTTGAGATATTTGTTTGACCAACCGAATCTGAATTCCAAGTAGGCTAGATGGTTGGCCATGATCAGTGAGTTTGATTTCGATATCAAGTACATCAAAGGTAAAGAGAACAGGGTGGCAGATGCTCTTAGCAGGAGGATACAGGTAAATTACTTGGTAGCTATGAGTTCCTGTGGGACACATCTATAGGATAGGTTCTTGCAGGTAAGTCAGTAGGATGTCATGTATATGGAGATTGTGCATAGGTTGCAACAGGGTACTACTATAGTTATAGGTGAAGTTATAGGTATAGGTAGTGGTACAGGTACAAGTGGTAGCACAGGTATAGGTGCAAGTGCACATGGTATGGATTATTGTCTTACAGTAGATGGTTTGGTCAGATTTAGAGACTTGATATATGTGTCGGATAGTAGCGAGCTCAATAAGGTGATCTTGAGAGAGTTGCATGTGAAACCTTATTCAGGTCACCTAGGTTATTAGAAGACACTCACAACAGTAAAGAGATATTATTATTTGTTGCATATAAAGAGGGATGTAGTAGAGTATGTGGCTAGGTGTTTTGATTGTCAGCGAGTGAAGGCAAAGTGTAAACATGTAGGTGAACTACTATAGCCGATTGCGATTCCAGAGTCAAAATGGGAAGTCATTTCCATGGACTTCATCATAGGGTTTTCGAAGACAGTGAGACAACATGATTCCATCATGGTTGTTTTGTACAAGTTAACAAAGGCTAGACACTTCCTTCTAGTGAAGTCTACATTCTCAGCTAGCGATGTAGCATAGATATTCATTAGAGATGTGGTCAGATTGCATGGTATCCCAAAGAATTTTGTGTCACAAAGGGATGCGAAGTTCACTTCCAGGTTTTGGAAGGAGTTATTTGAAGGTTTGGGCACATAGTTGGTCTTCAGTACGACTTATCATCCACAAACATATGGACAAATAGAAAGGGTAAATAGGATATTGGAGGATATGTTGAGGATATATGTGATGCATCAACAATGGAAGTGGGAAGAGTATCTCCCTTTGGTATAGTTCACATACAACAACAGTTATCAAGAGTCATTGAGGATGAGCCCTTTTGAGCCATTGTATAGGTGGAGTTGTAACACTCCTATCAGTTTGAGTGATCCGGTTAACAGGGTACTTATAAGACCATAGATGTTGGCAGACATGGAATAGGAAATGCAGGTGATCAAGAAGAATATAAATGCATCACAAGATAGGCAGAAGGGCTATGTAGATCAAAACAGGTTGTTTAAGGAGTTCTAGGTTGGGGAACAAATGTACTTCGCATAAAACCAAAGAAGAGCTCCTTGTAGATTGGATCATGTGCCAAGATGGCACCATGGTTTTGTGGACCCTTTAGTATCATTGAGAGGATTGGGCGAGTACCCTATCGACTTGCACTGCCTCCGACAGTGAAATTCCATGATGTTTTCCATTTTTCATTACTTAAGAAGTACATTAAATATGTTGATCATGTGATTGATTGGTCTCTATTGTAAGTGGAACCAGATAGAGAATTCCAACTGGAGCCTCAGTGTATATTCTAGAAAAAGGTGCTCATGCTCCATAATCGAGCAATCGAGTAAGTTAAAGTGTAGTGGAAGCACTTTGGGCCCGATGAAGCTACATGGAAGGTGGCAGATAAAATGTAGGCTATGTATCCATCCTTTTTTTCCAGTTGAGGCAAAGCAGTTTTGGCTTGGTGTTTTGGTGTGATTTTGGTATATGCTTTGGTATATGTTTTGGTGATTTGTCTATATGTACATATGTATATGGATGTAAATACTGCCATGAGCTAAGTTATAAAGCCCCAATAAGTGGTATAGGTGTCATGTTATTACTTTTTCATGTTGTTATGTTGTCATGATGGTTTTCTTTTAGTAGGGTGATCATTGTAAGTACTGCATCGATCTATATTATAAATATCAATGGGTAGTATGTTTGCTTTTCAACGGTTTTGCTGAGGTCTTGGTGTGGTCTAACACTGTGGATGGTGTTTGTTATAGACATTTTTGTGCCTTACAGCATTGAGCATGAAATGTCCATAATCTAAGGGATCCAAAGTCCCTAAACATGTTGTTCCTACCCCTAGAGGAACAAGGCTAACAAACCACAGCAATTCACAAAAGTTCTCCACCAGAAACTGCTCAAAAACAAGTCAATTCAGGATCATTTCAGTGGCTACACTAGCTGTTTGCGCTGAATGTCAAAGCCAACACTGGCTACCTGCGTTGAATGTCAAAGGGAACACTGGCTACCTACGCTGAACGAGAGTGGACATGTGGCAAGCTCATTTCTCAAGGTGTCAAAACCCAGGAATCTTCCAAAATGACACTTGCCTCAGGGAATTCGACTGGTGATGAGTAAGAGGTTCCAAATCTCCAAGTGGAAGCAAGAACCTCCAAGTGGAATCAAGAACTGACAGAAGGAGAGGACACTAGTCAGATCTCAAGCTGACTCATCCTCTCTCCAAACATCTATATATGGATCTCTCCTCCATGAGATCTAAAGGCTGGAATTTTGTTATTGCAAAGAATTGCTGCTGGTTTGAGACTGAGATCATTGGGTGCTTAATGCTTTGAAGGGAGGTGAAGATAGGAATTCCATTTGCTGGGAAGGAGATGCTGGATTGGGCCTCTCTGGGTTGTATCTCTTCCTGAACCTTGTTATTCATCAATAAAGCTATCTTGGTTTCTCCTATACATTGGTGTATCTTTGATGTATGATTGCATTAGTGTATTTGATTTATTTCTAATCCTAAATCAGTTATGAATGTGAATATCTGTCTTTGTGTAGAGTTCTTCTCTTGTCGCAAGTAGCTGTTCTCTTGTGATCTTGTAGGAATCTATTGAAGCTGGACGAGCAAGAAGGCAAGTAGCTGTGAACTCCCAAAGAGAAGAGAGACCGGATCGAGGGACAAACGGAAGACACCGGTAATTCTATTTATCTCTCTCTTCTGTCACATTTCATAAAGGAAGAATACCAAAATAGCTGTCTCTGTTTGTTGCTAAGGCACTGTCACACCTTAGGTGGATAGGATCGTCCTGCATAGGCATTTTTCCCCACAACAAATTGGCGACTCCGCTGGGGAAATCTGTTTAGTCATTTTATTTGTGTTTCTATCATTGTTTGTTTCATAGACTTGATAGCAACAATCGAACTGCATCTGCTATTCCTGGATGCAAAGTAGACAGTTGCTGCCTTGATCCAATCACTGGATTTGTCTATGATCTGAACAATGAACTCACAAATGATTTGATGATCCTTTGTGATAGATCTTAGTACTCCCTCAAAGCATCCCTTTAATTGTACCTTTCTTGTTGCTTTTATTTGGCCTGAAACAGTGAATTAAATAGCAATCTGTGACCCAGAACCTGTGGGAAACGAGAGTTTCTCCTTTAGCGCAGACCCAGTGAAGGGATTCTGCATTTCAACGCAGTTCTCGTGAAGGCTACCTGCGTTGAATGTCAAAACCCCTGTGTTGAGGTTGCGCTGAACCAGTTTAGCCTTGTGCAGCTGGGGTTCTCTGCTCTGTTTTGCCTTGTTTTGATCTCTGATTTTTGCAGCCTGTAACCAGCATAGGTACCAGTCTGATAACTCCTTTTCTCTGCTTAAATTCCACCTCCTTTTGTACAAAAATACTGTGAGTGTTTTATGTGTTTGTGGCGTCATTTACAGTTTTCCCTTGCATGAGTGAAATAATCATCCTGTAGCCCTTGATTCAGATTTGTTCATTGTGATCTTAGGAGAGAGTTCATTGGCTGTTTACAGTTGATTATACATTTACTTTTGCTTATTGGTTTGAGTTTGTCTCTTTTAAGTGTCGAAACAAGTATTCATTTCGAAAATCGTTAAGTGTTGTAATCTCTTCTACCCTCTCTGATTTCGGAAAAGTAAACTTGTTTGTATTGGTCATTTAAAAGAAAATTCAAAGTTGTACAAAAAGCTTTCTTTGTAGGCATCAATACTAAGAAAGCGGAAAACAAACACCTGCATTGTGCATTTGCATCTTGATAGTTTGCATGTCTGATTTAGGAAAAGTGCATTAGAGTGTGCTGATTGCTCTTTGAGAAAAGATGGTGTCTTTCTTTTCCCTTAGTAGCTAGGATTTTCAAAGTTGAAAAGATATAAAGCTTGCTTATCATCTTTAAACTGCATTTAGGAATTTGTATCATACATCTCGTGGTAATCCAGAAAGGCAAAATTCTAAAAAGATCAACTTAAAATAAACTGAATGAACTTAACAACGCTTTGCAACATAACACACAACATAGAGGTCTAGGCTAGAGACGTGTTCCGGCGTCGTTAAGCCTGGTGACTGTCGATCTCGTGGATGGTGGGTGATTCCTCCTGAGGGACGACAACGCCAGTACGGATTGTGCTCCCACGTACCGTCGCGTATATATTGGGAGACCCCTATAGGCATAAAACCTTTATCCTTAGGAAGCCATGTCGGCCACCCTACTGATCGCAATGCACTGAACACAGCATTCAGGAAGATCGACCGCCCGTACCCTAAAACGTATTCTGCGGTTTTGCGAAAAGTTTGGCACACCCTCTGCCTAGAACTCCAGAGCAGTTCCTTTTGGCCTTTTTCAGACTCTATAATGGAAAAAGTCCATCTGAGCATTTGTCACTTCGGGCTCGTTAAAATATCGAAGGAGACTAGAGTCATCTTTAGCTTTTTCTCGACTCTTTAAAATTGAAAAAGCAAGTTGTGTCTAAAGCGTCGTTAAAATTTATTTTAAACAGAACAATCACCCCTTATTCCTGTGTTGATCTTTAGGTTGAAAAAATGGAACACACCAACCAAGGAATTCCCCTTGGTGGAAATCCTAGTCCCTTCTCCTCTTGGGGAGATGTTGGTGCGCCCCATATGGCCACGTTGTCGCTTCCAGGACTGACAATTGGCCTGCCGGTCTGGCTCTTTTCAACCAATGTCGTTCAGAACACCACCATTCCTGAACAGTCGAGTCAACAGTTAGACCAGACCAGAATTGCCAACCAGCCTTCTACCTCATCTAACTCTTCCTCTCCTTCTTCCTCTTCGCTTGACGGAACTGGTAAAACAAAAAACCAAGTTCCTAAGGAGAAGAAGGAAAAGAAGACGAAAGATAAGAAGAAGAAGGAGCCAAAAGCGACTGGGGGCAAACAAGTGTCGTCTGACAAAAATCCACACACAACACTGACCAGGCCTAAATCGCCATGTGTCATATGCAAGGGAGACCACTTCCACAGAGATTGTCCCTGCATCCCTCGGATACTAAGGGACTGGTCTCCCTGTTTGCACAATTCGGTAGCATCAACCTCTGATAGCCATGTTGACTGCTCACCGTCAACTAGTGAAAGTGAAGTCACAGGACAGAGAGGGAAAGCTAGATTTCCCTGCAAACTGTGTGAAGGCGACCATGCCATCCACTGTTGTCCCTTCTTAGACGAGGCTAAAATAGTTTTGGAAGATCGCCCGGTTTTACCAGTGCAACTTCCTCCTTGATATCAAAAACTCCTGCCAAGTCTTTCACTAGTTGAGAACCCGGCTGGCCCGCCCAGGTGGTCGGCCGAAGCACCTATCATTGAAGATGAACCGTCTGGATCCATGCCTGACGAAAGTCAAAAGGTTGAGGTGGCAGTTGACCCGGTTTTGCCTTCAGAGGCTCTATCTTCGAATGATACCATCACAGAGGAGAATAAAGATGACACCGTCCAAGTTCTCTTCATTAACACAGACTCCGACGAACAAGGGGGAAATTTGCCCATTCCTTTATCGCAGGAAGGAACTTCGTCAGGGTCATACCCGGCCGTCTATTCGGTCCCACCACCAAGCAACCTAGTTGTCTCGTTCGACTGGAACCAACTAGGCAGACCCCACTTGCCAGCTAGCATACCATTCAGAATTATCGTTCAAATATACAGAATGGTAATGGCTGGCACAGTTATTGATGAGGGGGCATCTGTGAGTATCCTTTCCTCTATTGCTTGGAAAGCGCTTGGTTCGCCAGTGCTTTTGCCTGAAATGAGAAATCTATCAGGCTTTGATAAAGGAACCAGTCGACCTTTAGGGATCCTCCCCAATGTGCCCATAACATTGAAAGGGAAGACCGTTCAAATGAACGTGATGGTCGTTCAAGGACCCTTGGATTATAACCTACTCCTTGGACGAGACTATATATATTGCATGAGAGCCATCGTCTCATCACTCTTTAGAGTAATGTGTTTTCCGCACGAAGGAAGAGTGGTCAAGCTCGTGGACCAACTTTCATTTCCCGGATCACGCATCGCAAATAGTCATATACCATCCCTAAATGGTCTATTCACGCCAGAAATGTCTCAACCCACGATCCGTCCTCCTGATGAGCGCGAGTAATCCGGGAGGATATGACTGGAACCTAGGGGGCATGCATCCTGGTCTGCTTCGGCAGGAAAACTTTGGGTATAAGGTAGGTTTCCGCGGGAAAATATGACTAGTCCATACCCCGTCCGTGATTGGAAGAGGGGTTGTTCTAGAATAAGATTCTCTTGTCAAAGTTATGTGAGAGGGCGGGTCCCGTCACTCACCTTTTTCTATTTCGGTAGACATTGCCGAGGAAGTGTTTTGTTTGAAAGATTAACGAGACAATCTTTGGGTAACCTGAAAGAGGTAAGCCTCTCTCGTTAAAACAATTGTTTTGACGGAAAAGAAGTAGAGGTAACCTTGAAATCGTACTTTATACCTGGGGGCATGCAAACCTTTTGGAGTGCAAACAAAGAGCGGTTATTTATCTGTTTTTTGGGTTAGCCGTTTCCTAACTTGCATAAAGAAAGGATGCGGGGCATAGCTTTGTAAGATGAAGCTCCATAAAAAATAGAATCTTAATGAGACAGTCTTATCATATGACTGGGTAATCGAGCAGTTTTAGCACACAGTTCATGCTCGTTAAAAAATAAACGCAAGATTCGAGCAGTTTTAGCACACAGTTCATGCTCGTTAAAAAATAAACGCAAGATCCGAGCAGTTTTAGCACATAGTTCATGCTCGTTAAAAATAAACATAAGACCGAGCAAATGTTTCCACCCGCGTTTAAGCTCGTTAAAAAATGAACTACCCGGTAAATAACCACAGTGAATGTAATATCATCAGCCATCAAAGCCTTGGTCGTGTTTGCACCATCACCTCCACTTTTCATTTGGCCGATCGTTCACCTCCATATGATTGTTTACCCATTTTGAGGAACAGCTGCGAAGAGTGATTTCACCTAGCCATCCTTGTGACACTGCCGTGATTGGAAAATTCCAACTTGTACCTGGAATCAGCTGCTAACCCTGTTTATCACTCGTTCCTCAAAAGACGAGTCTTCTTTAAGCTCTTTTCAACTGACTCGTAAAATATGAAAAGATTGCTGAGTCCTTGGCCTTCCAGCTCGTTAAAGGGACAGGAAGAGCTATCCCTCCTCTAGATTTTAATCTTTTTGGACCTGAGGGATTATTGCACAAAAAGATCGAGCGCTTGTTTTGTTCGGCTCGTTAAAACTATCGAAAACTCATCCCTTTTGTATTGTTTTATAATTTTTCGGACTTAAGGGATTAGATGACGAAAAAGGACTTTTTGGAGTTAACTTTATGTGCCTTTTCAGACTCTCTAAAAATGAAAAGGACCGAGTTATCCTTGTCGTTAGACTCATTAAAATCATTAAATAGTGACAAACTTGTCTTTAGACGAGAACGAGTTTCACTATCGCTAGGCTCGTTAAAGCATAGCGATGGGCTTGCCCGAAGGGCAGGTTATAGAACAAGCATATGTTATCCTCCTCAAGCTTGACAAAAATAAAGAGGTACTGGTCAGCAATGACCAGGGAAAAATTGGGAGAAACTCAAGAAAACTTTGATGGTAGCAAGTCGCTCTTGAACATGACACTTTTCCTCCGTACCACAATCGGGTTGGGTTGTTTCATTCACCAGTCACATCCATGGTCTCGCCATACCATCCATATTTGGGGTAATGCTACCGATCCATCGCATTAGTGTCGCCACATGTTCAAGAGAAGTCGTTCAGAAAAGTCAAACGTGTCCCATCCACTGCCATACATTATCCTTCATCCTTTCATGACCGCCACCCTGAATCATATGTCACAGATCGTTTTCACCTCCATTAAAATCATTAGCTCCATTCCGTGTCACTGATGTGGGATTCATTAAGGCCCTCCTTTGACGGATCGCTTCTTGTCGACATCAGCTCATTATCCAAGAAGTTGATTTAGGAACACCCCCTTCAGTACTTTGAAGCTTGCATGCCTCAATGGCAAGTTTCTCACTTCCGGTGACAGGTATACATCAATGACCTTCGACCGAAAGATTTTGCGTGGTGTTCGACGCCAAGTCCTTTATTCACACCACGTGAATTGTACTGCAGTACCTTGAGGGTCATTATCATTATCGGTGATTCCTCTCGCGCTTGTTAACGGTTTACATCATTGACCGGTAATCAAGCGATGTCTTTCCATGTTCGACTTCAGAACATTTCTCACATGGATCGACTTGTACTTAGAGTGAAGATCGAACGAGTTTGAAGACCCTGGATCTAGTTTCATCCATCCAGGATGCGATATATATTCAGGAAAGATAAAGACATTGACATGTACATCATTGCAACAGATAATCATCCTACTCAAAGGATGATAATTTCATCAAAATTATCAGTCTACCATCAGACGATTGTCTGTTCTATGTACAGAAAAATGAATTTATAAAGCTGAGCATGGGAATGCCTGCCTCAGCTAGATCATGAAAGCAGTATGAAAAATAATGTATTGTATTGTATCTTATTACAGGTCTCCTCCCAGCATTGGATGAAATTCGGACCCTCCTGGATAAAGCATTTCACCCGATAAACAGCCTCATACTTTAGGGGGCAACTGTTATAGACATTTTTGTGCCTTACAGCATTGAGCATGAAATGTCCATAATCTAAGGGATCCAAAGTCCCTAAACATGTTGTTCCTACCCCTAGAGGAACAAGGCTAACAAACCACAACAATTCACAAAAGTTCTCCACCAGAAACTGCTCAAAAACAAGTCAATTCAGGATCATTTCAGTGGCTACACTAGCTGTTTGCGCTGAATGTCAAAGCCAACACTGGCTACCTGCGTTGAATGTCAAAGGGAACACTGGCTACCTACGCTGAACGAGAGTGGACATGTGGCAAGCTCATTTCTCAAGGTGTCAAAACCCAGGAATCTTCCAAAATGACACTTGCCTCAGGGAATTCGACTGGTGATGAGTAAGAGGTTCCAAATCTCCAAGTGGAAGCAAGAACCTCCAAGTGGAATCAAGAACTGACAGAGGGAGAGGACACTAGTCAGATCTCAAGCTGACTCATCCTCTCTCCAAACATCTATATATGGATCTCTCCTCCATGAGATCTAAAGGCTGGAATTTTGTTATTGCAAAGAATTGCTGCTGGTTTGAGACTGAGATCATTGGGTGCTTAATGCTTTGAAGGGAGGTGAAGATAGGAATTCCATTTGCTGGGAAGGAGATGCTGGATTGGGCCTCTCTGGGTTGTATCTCTTCCTGAACCTTGTTATTCATCAATAAAGCTATCTTGGTTTCTCCTATACATTGGTGTATCTTTGATGTATGATTGCATTAGTGTATTTGATTTATTTCTAATCCTAAATCAGTTATGAATGTGAATATCTGTCTTTGTGTAGAGTTCTTCTCTTGTCGCAAGTAGCTGTTCTCTTGTCGCAAGTAGCTGTTCTCTTGTGATCTTGCAGGAATCTATTGAAGCTGGACGAGCAAGAAGGCAAGTAGCTGTGAACTCCCAAAGAGAAGAGAGACCGGATCGAGGGACAAATGGAAGACATCGGTAAGTCTATTTATCTCTCTCATCTGTCACATTTCATAAAGGAAGAATACCAGAATAGCTGTCTCTATTTGTTGCTAAGGCACTGTCACACCTTAGGTGGATAGGATCGTCATGCATAGGCATTTTTCCCCACAACAGTGTTCCCCAAGGGGGAGGGTTCTGTAACAGCCCCGATGAAAATTCCATGTAATAGAAGTTAATAAAGGAAAAAATAATAACCACGGTTGTTGGGACTCTTATTCCAAGATGAATGTTGGGCAAGACATCCTAGGGGGTATTCATTTGGTTTCTTATGGCTAAGGAAATTGGCAAAGGCAATGGCTAAGGCTTTGGAAAGGAAAAATGGAATTTTTGGCACATTTATCTATGAAAATTATGGAAATTAGGAGAAGAGGGAGGTGGAAGATCACAAGTTTCATGTGAGGAGAAAATTGAAGGAAAATAATGGAAAATGAAGAAAATAGAAGCCTCATTCATAAAACGGCTTCTGAGGATTAGTTGGTAATCTTTTGTCAGTTGAGTTTTGGAGCTCTCTCATTATTCTCTCTCTCTCTCTCTCTCTCTCTCTCTCTCTCCCACTCTTGGAAACTTATAGTTTTCTTGGAGAAATTTTGGAATTAGAGAAAGGAAGGTAAATAAAGAAAGAGAAAGAAAAGATCAAGTAGGAAAAGGCATGATCAAGGATCTACAACAGGATTCATTGCAAATATCGATTTACATGTGTATTTTACTTGATAGATTTTCCATGCATTATATTTCATGTGGTTGTTTTTTTGTTGTGGCATGGGTTTTTCCAGGTGTAGCAGTGTTTTCAACCTAGCCTTGCCATTTCCAAATAGCCATGGTGTGATGGGGTTCTCATGTTTAGGTTGAGCTAGATTGTCTGATGGATTTGAAGTTGAGTGGGGTGGATCACTGAATGATAGACCACAAGGCCTAGTGGTACCTGAACCGAATTATGGATCATAGTAAAACCACTAGCCTAGTGACCCTTGAGCCATAATGTGGGTTGCGGTAGAGCTAGGATTGTGTTGCCTCAGTGGGCTTAGGAATCCTTCTCGGTGAATGACAGGATATGTGATAAGACCAAGAGGTTGTTTGCTCTCTGTTGGGCCTAGTAATCCTAGGTTTGGGATATGTGGCAAAGCCTGAGGAGTGAGTCTCATTTTAGGTCCTAGTGATTTGGGTTTGGATTGCAGTAAAGCCTGAGAGACTAGGAGAAAGTAAAATTCCTCGCAGTGTAGGTTGAGAAATCTGGTGGGATCCATGCTTGCTTGGCCTAGTGATCGGGTGGAGATCATGGTAATGTCTGTTATGATGTGTTCATTATGTTGGCCTAGTGATCCAAGATAGATTATGGTAAAGCCTGGTTTCTATTAATGAGGGTGAGGTGGTTTGGCCTCGATAATCCCTAGTTGGTTCTTTCGTTTGAGTCCCACATTCATGCTTAGAATATGGAATGGGAGTGAATGATTGAAGATAGATTTTGCTCAACCATTCTATGGTAGGGTGGAACGTGGTAGTCCCATCTCTTGTTGGTTTATTTCATTCAGTAATGAGAAATTCATTCCCATGATTTTCATGTCTAAATGTACTGATGTATATGTGGATTTTATGATTGATATGCTTATGATATTTCTGTTCCTATTATGCTGGTTATATGTATGTTTTATGACAACAACTATGTATGACACTCAGAATGTTTTTACTTGTAAATGAATGGATAATGTATCTATGGCATAACAGATGATAATTCAGCAAATGACATGAGGTAACAATGGTCATAGTGATTCTTAGATAAGAATAAGATCCCTACACTTAATTATGTTGTTTACACCTGTAGGTTACATGTTGATGATATGTTTGATGAAATGCCTAGCATGGATAGTGTAACGCCCTCCTCCCACATATAGCCAAGTAACCATGCCAACCGGGTAAACATGTGACGAGAGGCTACTATGATTGGATTCGACCTCCTATGTGACACTAAGGAAGTGGAATCGATGGAACACATCAAACAACCTATCCACATCAGCAACAGAACCCTCAGGAGACATGTTAGCCACTCAGGCATCCTGTGCATGGGTCACACTGATGTTTTGGACATCTTAGGCCTCAGTCACTCTCATGCTATAGGCAAGAGAGCGTCCACAAACCCAAATTTTCTCTCACGGGCTTGCCTGTGAGCAACCAGTGACTAATTTTGTCACTTCTATGATAGCGACCCTGAGATTTGATCCACTTTTCAAACCCAAAGCCCAGGTCACTTCCTAGAATGGGATGATAACTTAGGACCAATGAAAGAACATGGAAACAATGATGCAAAAAAAAAAAGTTAAACAAGACCTTAATCATACTCCTACTAGCCATGCCAATAATTTTGTCAAACATATCATCAACATGTAACCTATAGGTGTAAACAACATAATTAAACATAGGCATATTGTACTTATCTGAGAATCGCTAAGAACTATTGTTCCCTCATGCCATTTACTGCATTACCATCTATTAGGCCATAGAAACATTACCATTCATTTACACAAAAAAACATGTTGAGAGCCCTACATAGCTATTGTCATTAAACACACATATAACGAGCATAATAACAACATTAGTACTCATTAAATTACAACCATATAAACCACATATAATCCATCAAAATGCTCATATAAATACAAGGAGAAATAACCTTTCATTATTGATTCAAAAACGAAACCCGAGATGGGACCTCCACATTCCACTCGACCATAGAATGGCTGAGCTAAATCTCCCTTCAGTCATTCACCCCCATGTCATATTCTAAGCATGAATTTTGGACTCAAACCAAAAGAACCAACTAGGGTATACTGAGGCTAAACCACCTCACCCTCATCAATAGAAACCAGGTTTTACCATATTCCATCCTAATTCACTAAGCCAACATAATGAACACATCATAATAGGATTTACCAAGATCTCCACTTGATCAGTAGGCTAAAGAAGCATGGATGCCACTGGATTTCCCTGCCTACGCTGTGAGGAGTTTTTCTATCTCCTAGTCTCTCAAGCTTTACCACAATCCAAACCCAGATCACTACGCCCTAAATCAAGACCCACTCTCTAATCTTTACCGCATATTCCAAACCCAGGATTACTAGGCCCAATGGAGAGGAAACCACATCTTGTATTTATTGTATCTCATGTCATTGATCGGAAAGGATTCCTAGGCCCACCAAGGCAACACAATCCTGGCTTTATGCAACCCACAGTCTAGATCAGGGGTCACTAGGCCATTGGCTTTACCGTGATCCACAGTCTGCTTCAGGGACCACTAGGTCATGTGCTTTATCATTCAGAGATCCACCCAACTCAACCTCGAATCCATCCGGCAATCTAGCTCAACTAAAACATGAGAACCCCATCACACCATGACTATCCATAAATGGAAAGGCTAGGCTGAAAACACTGTTACACCTGGAAAACCCATGCCATAATGACAAAAGAACCACATGCAATACCATCCATGTCAAATCTAGCAAGGAAAATACACATGCAAATTGATACTTGCAATGAATCTTGTTGTAGCTGCTTGATCTTACCTTTCCCTGCTTGATCTTTGCTTTGTCTTGCCTTCTTTTCCTTTCATGCTCCAATGCCAAAGTGCTTCAAGAAAACTTTAAGTGTCCAAGAATGAGATATCGAGAGACAGAATAGAAGATAGCTCCAAAACTAAACTGATCAAGCTTGCCAAATAATGCTCAGAAGCATTTTCATTAAGGAGGCCTCTATTTTATTCATTTTCCATTATTTTCCTTCATTTTCCAGGTCACATGCAACCTGTGACCTAGCACCTTCCTTTTCTCCTAATTTCCATTATTTTCATAAATAAATGTGCCAAAAATGTTATTTTTCCTTTGCAAAGCCTTAGTCATTGCCTTTGCTAATTTCCTTAGACATAAACAACCAAATGAACCCCCACACTAGCATGTCTTCCCCACCATTGAACTTGGAATACATGCCCCACCAACCGTGGTCTTATATATTTTTACATGGAATTTTTACCAGGGTTCTTAGAGAACCCTCCCCTTTGGGGGAGACCATCCTCAGTGTTCAATGACACCCATAACCAACAAGACAGCTGAAAACAAAACATACTTCCCATGGAGCTTTATAACACAACTCATTGCAGCATTTACAATGAATTACCATCTCAAAAGCAAAACATCATGACAACATGACTAGATAACAACCATATCGCATACTGGATGTTGGGACAGGGTCCCCTAGGGTCATGTTTTGGGGAAAAAGTCCAAGTTTTGTTGTATAGAATGTAAATTCTTTGCAAGTTGTGGTCGCGGAGTGCATAGATAGTAAAGTGCCATAAAGGGTTTTACCCTTCTTTTATGTAAGTTGACTCATCTTTTGAAGATCTCCCCATGGTCTGTAGACCATGGGATTGTATAAAAAGGTGTGTCTTAGGATATAGATATATACGGCAGTAGTATCAATGATGAAGATGAATGTAATGGATCAGTAGAAGAAAGAGTGAAGAAGTCTTGGAGTAGAATAGAGGCTCTGCAGTTGTGTGCGCAGAGGCCTAGAGTAGTGTCCGACGCTGAGTGTGTGGACCCCTACAAATAAGTGCACAGGGAAATTTTTTGGTCAATTTAATGTTCTTAAATTGCAAACATAAATTATCTACCAGAATTAGTAAACTTGTGAAGGGAAAGTGCACAATATATGCTAGAAGCCATTCTTACTCTCAATTTATTATGATGATTGTTGTTTTATGTTTTATCCTTAATGAATTTGATGAACTAAATATTGTGAGGACTTCAACTAAACTTGAATTTGAATAAGTTCTAAAAACTACAACAAACCTCTTTTTTTAAGTCCTAACTAATTTATTTGTTAGTAGCTAAAAATTGATTTGAGAAAACTAGAATTCTAGAAAAGAAATAACTCTCATATTTTTATGTCTTTTTAGAAATTTTATATAAATGGAAACTTAAATCAAAGAATAGATGAATCACTAAATTTTCTGAATCATTATAAAGTAATTATTATGCTTCAGAAAAGAAAAATCTCTATGAACTACTTAATCTTGCAAGATAGAACCTAATGAAAACTACAAAGTAAATCTTCTATTGCTCTTCAAAATGTGTCTCACAGCAAGAAAACCAATCTACTATAAATTATTGTTGAATGAAAAGAAACTATGATTATCCCTGCATTTTAACCATTTAGAAAATAAACCCACATGAACTAAAAACATATCATTTGAACATCTATTTACCAAAATGAAATTCTGGAAATGATTATGGCATCTAATGTAATGAAAAATGACAAAGCAAATCAAGTATCTATACTAAGAAATCATAAGACAAATCAAGCATTTACACTATGGAATTTTGGAAATAGTAGAGTGAAAGCATAACATGAAAATGAAGTGATAAATGATAAAAACAAAACTATGAAAAAGCATCTAAATGTAAAAACATATAAAAATAGAACCTCTTCTTTTGTAGGGACCCTCTACAACAAATGGTTTTGAATCTGATCTTTACTAGTTGCACAATAGAAATCAAAAATAATTCTTCATTCCAAATAAGAAAACAGAGTTTACAGTTATATCATTATTCACATACCGTCAATACAATTTCTGACCCGATATTTATAAAAGCCTGTCATTAATTGTTTGCAAGTTTTTATGCCTATTAGGACTTAGCAAACTCTATCTAAAACTCAGAAAATAGAGTTTCGTTGCTTAATGATTTGCTACATGGAAGAGCAAATGACGAAGTGTAATGGCTTTGGACTCCTAGCTCACTTGTTCTAGTGCTGGTTGACCACTCCTTTGACTGCATATCTAGCGATTTCCTGCTTGATTTGGGTTGTTTATTGACACATACGTGCATTGTTTGTTCACACAGCTGCAAAATAAGGCTCCAAAGAACCCGAAATATCTCCCCAATGGTAACGAATTTGGGAAAAATTCTCATCAAAAGCTTGATTGGGTCCATTATGAAGAAAACCCATGTTTTTGTTTTCTGAGATTCACTTTCATTTGCTCATAAAAAGAATTGGAAGTTGACTGGTCAAAACTACTACGATTTTCCGTTGATCTTTCCCTAGAGGTCCACATGTGCGAGTTGGATGGAATTTGACCAATCAAAATCCATATTGGAGCTTCTAGAAACAATGTCCATGTGTATGATTTCATTCTAGAGTGGTGCTACTACCTCAACCATGGAGGTAGCTACAAAAACTTGACAAATTTGTAGCAACTTGAACTTGCTAAACTGCCATTAGTAAAACCATGCAAAAGTCTTCTTAATTCATTAAAAATAATGGAAATAATAATAATAAACCATGTAAACATTTATGTAGAAATTTGGTTCGTTTTATGGAGGAATATGGTTAAAAATGCTAACAATGGATGAAAGGAATGATGTAAAATGAATAGTTCGGTTAATGGAATTATGACAATTTGGAGGCCCAACATTCCCCCACACCGAAGATTTTGCATGTCCTCATGCAAATAAAGCATTTCAAAGTTTTATAATCCAACCGGTTCCTTGTGTTCCTTTATTCTGTCATTTCAACTACATCCTTGACCAAAGCTCCAAGAGAGAAATATTAACCCTTTATCTTAATAAGATGCACTTTTATCTCTCAGTTTTTCAAGATTACAGATTTGGTAGCATAACTCTTTGTTTCCACATTTGTTTGTTGTGTCATAAGAAATAAGAGTTACCCATCCTCCTTTGAAATTCAAATAAGTTGAAGTCTTCACATACTAGGTTTCCCATGGATTCTATAAAGGTAAAAAAAATGTGTGTTGATTTGTTCTTCTCCATAAAACAAACATCCATCCATTAGTTATTAGCTCCTTGCACATTATCATATACAACTTGTGTGAAGGGCAAGGGAGCCCACAAAGTAGCACATCCAAGTACATTTTCATTGTTTTCAAAGCCTTTGCAAATTCATTTTTTTTTTCAAATATAACTCTTTCAATAAATTGGAAACTATTTATGAGGTTCTCATCACTACTGAGTTATGCACAAATTGTTCAATCCTTGGTAGAATGTCATATTGTGAAGAACACTTCAAGACTCTTATTACATCCATATAATGTGCTTTCCCTCCTTGTAAAAGTCATTTCATTAGCATGGTTGGAAATGATCATAAATTGCAACCCATAATGCTTGTCTTCTTATCATCCATGCATATAAGCTTTTTTTTTTTATAGCAACCAATCCTACTTCAACAATGTTATCAAATAGTTTCTTCATGACCTCACAAACTAATGAGATAAGAAGACTTTCTAATGTGAAGCTTTGACAAGATGAGTTGCACATAACACAAAATAAGAGTTGTAGGTGAGGGTTGTACAATTTATCAAAGCCTAAAATATACTTCCAAGTGATTTCAAGAGTGTGAACAAAGCCTTCTTGCAACCTTCTTTTTCTTGTGGCTTTGTACTCATCATTTCTTGGCTTCCATTAGAAATTTGAAGATGAACAATATGACACATAATCCAAATGCCCCATGTACTTTTTGATCATGTGCTACAACCATGTACTATGATGGTGTTGGCATTATGACACAGGTTTGGCACTATGGCACAGGAATTGTCCTTGATGGAAACTCACTCAAAGGGCAGATCACAGTTTAGGCTCTCAGAATAAAAGAAAATGAGGTATACGCGGGTTCCTCTTAACAAAATCACGTATACACGCGGGATTACCGACCAAAAGGAGTGTATACGTATGCATGCACTTTCATGCAAAGAAAAGCGTGTGCATGTGGGAAATCTTATGTTTGGTGCATGGTATTTAGTCTGACATATTTGAACCTATGGTTTTGGTCCATGGTATTGCATCCAAAGTGTTGAACCCAGGTATTGGGTCCCTAGTATTGGTTCTCAATGGTTTTGGACCATGGTTTGAGTAAGGCCTAAGACTATAAAAAGGGAAGGAGATCATTTGGCAAGGGATGGACTTAAGCATTGAAGATCTTATGAAGAGCAAGAACTGGAATACTAGTCATTGGGTTATGGTGCATAACTCGATCTGAATCAAGGAGGAACCTAAGCGCAAGGAGAAGGATAAGTTCTATTGATGGGTCAAGATCTTAAGGCGGCTTGAAGAGAAGTATCTTTGTGTAATTTTGATCTGTTATATTTGGCGCATGACTTGATCTATAAATATGATAATTTGGGTATAACTGATGTCTGAATAAGTGAAAAGGGTAAATTATCTTTTATAGATCCGTACGCAGGTTCAACACAGTAGAGACGCGTATGCATGCTGGTTCACTAACTTAAAACAGTGTATACGCCGGTTGGCCTTGATACAGAAGCGTATGAACACAGGTTCCACATATTGAAGTAGCGTACATCTCATGAAATATGTTTTAGCTATTTCTGTTTATTGCTGCAGTGTTCTGGGTTCAAAATTGGTGTCTGGTTACTGGTACAATTTTTTGGTTACAATATTCTGAGAAGTTATTGGTTGATTTAGTATTTGTTTGTACAAAGGATATTGGTTGATGCAGATATACTTGATGTTTGATTGATATTCATGGATCCAGTCTGAAAATTTATGAAACGTGGTCCCTGGAAGAAAAGAGAAGGTTGTAGCCTTTTGTAGGTCAGCACCTACGTACTAGTATCTCAGCTAGTACAAGAGCTAAGGGGGTTGTAGCTCCCTTCCAAGAGAAGCTGGAGAATGAGAGAAGGTTGTAGCCTTCTGTAGGTAGTATCCTGCGTACTGGTATAAGACTGCACCAGTACAGAATCATTGTAAAAAGAAGTTTCTAATTTAAAAGAAGATAGAGACAAATTGCAGCAGGTGGTTTTCACCCACATTGGGTTTCCACCTTACATCTTGGTGTTCATGTGTGTTGATTATGTGTGATGATTTGCTCTGCTTTACTGCTCCTGTTTACTGATCATATGGTTAATAATGTTCTGATGCACTCATTAAGAAGCAACTAACTGATTTATAAGTTTACTGAATATACGCTGGTTGCATTATACACAGTTGCGTATACATGCGGTTTTCCTTAACTGAAGTAGCGTATATGAATCTGAATATGGAAATGAAAAAGTTATATTGATTAGATAATACTGATTCACCCCCCCCCCCCCCCCACCTCTTAGTATTATTTCCAACAATTGGTATCAGAGCAGGTCCTTCAGAAGAAGCTTGATCGCTTGAAGGAAGATCTATCATCATGAGCAACTACGAAAAATAAGCATCAATCAGGCCACCAATTTTTGATGGGAGTAACTTCATTTATTAGAAGGTAAGAATCACTACCTATCTTCAATCTCTTGGTACAGAAGTTTGGGATATTGTGGAAACAGGATACACATTTCCATCAGCAACTCCTACAGATACGGCTGGTAAGAAGCAGTATGAAACAAATGCAAAGGCTGTCAATACTCTATTAGGGAGCCTATCTCAATCAAAATTCGTCAAGGTTATGCAGCTCAAAACCGCAAAAGAAATATGGGACAAGATCATTATGAGCTATGAAAGAGATGAACAGGTAAAATGAGCAAAACTACAAACTCTCATAATTCAATATGATAATATCAGAATGCACAATGATGAAAGTGTGGCTAACTATTTCCTACGTATAGATGAGATTGTTAATTGTATGAAAAACTTGGGAGAAGAAATAAAAGAAGTTGTTTTGGTTGAAAAGGTTCTAAGATCTTTGTCTCCTAAGTTTGATTCAAAAGTTTCTGCCATAGAAGAAAAACAGAATCTACAGAGCATTACCATGTCATAGCTACACGGAATCCTAACTCCTTACGAAATGAGAAAAGGGGGACCATCAGACAGGAGAGAAGCTGCATTCAAAGCCTTGAGAAAAGGAGATTACAATGAGTCAGGACATATGTCAGAAGAAGAGGAAGAATCAAATTTTTTCAAGAACCTTCATTGGGGAACTGGAAGATTTAGAGGTAAGCTACCTTTCAAATGCTTTGCTTGTGGAAGAGTTGGTCATTATGCTGCCAAGTGTCCTCATAAAGATAAACTTGACAAAGGTAAGGAACCAGTTAGATGGAATAGAAAACAGAATGTAAGTAAGAAGAGCTATTATACACATGAAGACAGTGATGGATATTCAAATAGTGATGAAGATGAACAACGTAATGATTATAGACTTTTGATGGCTTTTGAAGATGATGATTTCTTGGATGCTATAGATGAAGAAGGTCTCTATGAAGAAATTTCTAAACTCAAAATTTGTTTAGAGGAAAAGAATATGATTATAGATACTCTGACATTCCAACTTGCTAAAAGAGAAAAACACAATGAAAAGTTAGAATGTGAAATTGTGGGACTTAGAAAAGATATTGAGAAATCAAAAGCTCTTAATCTTAGATTTGCTAAAGGATCTGAAACTTTAGATGAGATTATCAAAGTGCAGCGTTCTCCTCTAATCAAGACAAGTCTTGGATATACTAAAGAAGCATCTCAAGCATAGAAGCAAGCACAGAAGCCATCCACCTCCAAAATTTATCTTGATGTAGCAAGAAAAAGTGAACAGGTTGACAATCGACAGCAAAAGCATAATGTAGATCACCAAGTAAATCAGGGACAATTTGCTTCAAGAATGAACAAAGATTACCAAGTAAATCGGGGGCAATCTACTTCAAGGATGAGCAGAAGCTTCAACCAACCACAGGTAAATTATCCTCAATTTGCCTCAAGAATGGATGTCAATGGAAACTACAATCATTTGGTTGGTAGGTTTGATAATCGCAGAAATTTCTTCAATGGCCAATGTTTCTCTTGTCATAACTTTGCTCACAAAGCTACTCAATGTGTTGCCTACAAGACCATCATGACTAGAGAAGCTCAAAAACAAAGGAGCATGACTGGGATCATGAAAAGGACCTACAATAAACTTTCTGCTCTTGAGAATGAAGTAGAATGTTCTATTTGTAACAACTTCAGTCATGAAGATTCTGAATGCAGGAGTAGGTTTTAAAAAACAACTCATAAGGAGCAAGTTTCATTGAATTCTAAAACATGGAGAAAGAAAGAATCGCAACCAGAAAGATGTGGGATAGCCTTATATGCGGAAGGACAGGAAAATCAGTGGTACATCGACAGTGGATGCTCAAAACATATGACAGGTGATAAAGAAAAACTTCAGTCATATAGTGCCTTAGAAAAGGAAAATAAGGTCTCATTTGGAAATGACACGCCTGCACTCATAAAAGGTAAAGGTTCTGTGCTTTTGAAATAAAAGGTCAAGGTTGTAAATCTTCGTGTACTGTCTCCTAATCGAGTCATTTGGGATTCAGAAGTTAAAGAAATAATTCTATCTACTAATAGTGGTCAAATTGGCGTATTACCCAATCATGCTTCACTTGTGGCAGCTGTAGATATAGGAGTTATGAAAATACTTCTCAATGTTATGTATGTTGATGGCTTAAATCATAATCTATTGAGTGTCAGTCAAATGTGTGATCAAGGAAATGAAGTAATATTTCGATCAAATGGATGCATCGTTCGTGAGCTTGATACAAGAGAAATAGTGATCAAAGGCATAAGAATTCCAAATAGTTTATACATACTCAAGGGAGGACAACAAAAATGCTATCTAAGCAAGAATGATGAACACTGGCTATGGCACAAAAGATTAGGGCATCTAAGCTACTCTCAGATAAGGAAAGCATGCAAATATCAGGCCGTTCGTGATCTCCTTGACATCAGAATTCTAGACAATACAATATGCAAATCATGTCAGTTTGGTAAGCAAACCAGAACTAATTTTCCTGAGAAGGAAGGATCAGCTAGCAGGCCACTTGAACTTGTCCATA
The DNA here is from genome assembly GCA_031772625.1 of Pinus tabuliformis. Lineage (NCBI taxonomy): Eukaryota > Viridiplantae > Streptophyta > Pinopsida > Pinales > Pinaceae > Pinus > Pinus tabuliformis. The sequence goes on from CM062818.1 coordinate 83,719,404, forward strand.
CTGATGTATGTGGTCCATCTAGGAAAAGGTCACCTCGAGGAGAAGAATATTTTATATTGTTCATTGACGACTTTTCCAGGATGTGTTGGATAGGACTTATGAAGCATAAAGATGAAGCTTTCGATAAGTTCAAAGCATTCAAAGCCTTGGTTGAAAACGAGTCAGATTGGAGAATCAAATGCCTCAGGTCTGATCGAGGAGGGGAATTTACCTCGAGATGAATTTTTCGATTTTTGTGAAGAACATGGAATAAGAAGGGAATTCTCTACTGCAAGGACCCCTCAGCAAAATGGAGTAGTGGAAAGGATGAACAGAACGGTTCAACAAATGGCTCGTGCTATGCTTGATGAGTTTGGAACTCCCGCAACCTTCTGGGGTGAAGCCACATTTGCTGCAGTTACTATTCTCAACAAGACAAACGTCTGGGTAAACAACACTCAGACTCCTCATGAACTTTGGTATGGTAAGACTCCCACAGTTAAATACTTCAAAATTTTTGGAAGCAAATGCTACATCAAAAAGACTGATGAAAACCTTGGCAAGTTTGAACCTAGAGCAGATGAAGGCATTCTCCTTGGTTACTCTCCTCACAACAAAGCATATAAGTGTTACAATAAAAGACTTGGAAAAATTGTTGAAAGTATTGATGTAGTGGTTGATGAAGAAGGGAACACTCCTAGGCAAGTAAAATCTGAAGATTTCGAAGATGATGAAGACTATCCTTCAACATCAAATCAGATTCATGATGAAGAAGAAACCCATGAGGCACCAGAAGAACAAATAAGAATAGACTAAAAGACTCTGTCCAGGTATGTTCAGAAGAATCATCCAGAAACCCAAATTTTGGGGCAAAAAGAGGCAGGTGTACAAACAATAAGAACCATTTCAGAAGCTTCAAGTTATCTAGCATTACTCTCCTCCATTGAACCAAAAAATGTAAGAGAGGCATGCAGAGATGAATGCTGGGTAAAGGCCATGGAGAAAGAACTTGAGCAGATTGAAAAGAATAAAACTTGGGAGTTGGTTCCTAGACCAAAAGATAAGAATGTCATAGGAACAAAATGGATATTCAAAAATAAGCTAAATGAAAATGGAGATGTGATTAGAAACAAGCCCAGACTTGTTTGTAAAGGGTACGCTCAATAAGAAGGTATAGACTTTGAAGAAACTTTTGCACCAGTTGCTAGACTTGAGGCCATAAGAATGTTCCTTGCTCTTTCTAGATTTCAGAAGTTCAAAGTATTTCAAATGGACGTGAAGTCTGCCTTCCTGAATGGAGACTTGGATGAAGAAGTATATATTGAACAGCTAGATGGGTTTATTATTGGAAATGATCCAAAACTTCTATGCAGACTCAAAAAGGCTCTCTATGGCCTTAAACAGGCTCCAAGGGCTTGGTATTATCGGTTGGATAAGTACCTCCATCAACAAGGTTTTATAAAAGGATCAACAGATAGCAATCTATATATAAACATTGACAATGATAAGTTGCTAATACTTGTTGTGTATGTTGATGATATCATCTTTGGTAGTAATGAAGAAGACATGAGTCAAAACTTTGCCTTGGTGATGCAAAAAGAATTTGAAATGTCCCTGCTTGGTGAGCTCACATATTTTCTTGGTTTACAAGTCCAACAAAACAAAGATGGCATTTTTCTATCACAAACCAAGTATCTCAAGCAGATCTTGAAGAAATATGGGATGGAGGATTCGAAACCAGTGTGTACCACTATGGTAATAGGATGCAGTCTCAGTGCAAATGATGAATCAGCAACAGTACATCAACCAACCTATAGATCCATGATTGGTAGTTTGCTCTATCTAATAGGTACCCGACCAGACATTATGCATGCAGTGGGAATAGTTGGAAGGTTTCAGGCAAATCCAAAGGAAACTCATCTTCAAGCAGTTAAGAGAATTTTCAAGTATCTTCAAGGAACTCAAAACTATGGCTTATGGTATCCTAGAGATACAGATCTCACACTTCATGCATATACAGATGTAGATTGGGCAGGAAGCATGGATGATAGAAAAATCACTAGTGGTGGTGCATTCTTTATGGGTTCCAGATTAGTATCTTGGTTTAGCAAGAAACAAGGTTCTATTGCATTATCGATAGCTGAAGAAAAATATGTGGTTGCTGCATCTTGTTGCACACAACTCCTTTGGATGATGCAAACATTGCAAGACCTTCAAATCACTTGTACTCCACCTATCTCCATTTTTTGTGATAATACAAGTGCAATCAGTATTTCAAAGAATCCTATCATGCATTCAAAGACTAAGCACATACCTATCAAGTATCATTTTCTCTGGGAACAAGTGCTTGAACAAAAGGTTAAATTGGAGTATGTTCCCTCTAAGGAACAAGTTGCTGATATACTCACCAAACCACTGCCCAGGGAGACATTTGAATACCTCAGACAGAAGCTGGGGGTAGTTGATGCATCATCTTGCTGCTGAATCTTGTCTGTTTCAGAGAAAAGTGGTTGTACGCGAGTTTCATGAGGAGGATCCACGTACATACGCCGGTTTATGAAGATACAGTCGCGTATATGTTGGTTTAAAGACAAATAGTGGGCCAGGCTCAGATGAAAAGAGTCTGATTTGGGTCTGGTAGAGACCATCTGGCATAGGTTTAGGGGGAGCATATATTCTTCTAATAATGCATTGTTGGCATTATCTTAGAAGATCTTGGTTCACATTCACAGTTGTTTTGATTTCAGGTGGAACAAGTGCAGAGGGAGAACATGGTTGTCTGTCTGAATGATGATTGACAGACGCTGCTTGTTGATAACTATCATAGTCTTGTTGTAGATATTTTGTCTCTATGTCATGTATCTCTTTTCTTATCAAGGTCATGTAACGGCCTATCTTGGTTTCCCCACTATGCCTGGGATGGATGAAGTAATGTTCTTGTTTTTATCATGTGTAAATTCTTGGTGTATCCCCACTTGGTTGGGTAAATGAGTCAATCCCCACTTGGATGGGAGATGGATGTATGTATGAGTCTTTGGTGGTAGGAAGGTCATTTATAATGTATAAAGTCATGTTTCTTTTGTAGAACATCTTCTTGCAGACCTTGCCTACAGTCAGGGGAAGCTTGGACAACATAGCAGAGCAGAGAATTCAGCATGTATTCAGGGGGAACATAACCCTTTGCCCTTGATGTCAAAGGGGGAGAATGATTTTGAAGTTGCCATCAAGTCCAAAGGGGGAGATTGTTGGCATTATGACATAGGTTTGGCACTATGGCATAGGTATTTTCCTTGATGGAAACTCACTCAAAGGGAAGATCACAGTTCAAGCTCTCGGAATAAAAGAAAATAAGGTATATGTAGGTTCCTCTTAACAAAAGCGTGTATACACGCAGGATTACTGACCAAAATGAGTGTATACATATGCATGCACTTTCATGGAAAGAAAAGTGCGTACATGTGGGAAATCTTATGTTTGGTCCATGGTATTTAGTTCGACATATTTGAACCTATGGTTTTGGTCCTTGGTATTGCATCCAAAGTGTCGAACCCAGGTATTAGGTCCCTAGTATTGGTTCTCAACGGTTTTGGACCATGGTTTGAGTAAGGCCTAAGACTACAAAAAGGGAAGGAGATCATTTGGCAAGGGATGGACTTAAGCATTGAAGATCTTATGAAGAGCAAGAACTAGAATACTGGTCATTGGGTTATGGTGCATAACTTAATCTGAATCAAGGAGGAACTTAAGCACAAGGAGAAGGATAAGTTCTATTGATGGGTCAAGATCTTAAGGTGGCTTGAAGAGAAGTATCTTTGTGTAATTTTGATCTGTTATATTTGGCACATGACTTGATCTACAAATATGATAATCTAGGTATAACTGATGTCTGAATAAGTGAAAAGGGTAAATTATATTTTATAGATCTGTATGCAGGTTCAGCGCAAGAGAGGTGCATGTACACGCTAGTTCACTAACTTAAAACAACGTATACACCAGTTGGCCTTGATACAGAAGCGTATTCACATAGGTTACACATATTGAAGTAGCGTACATCTCATGAAATATGTTTTAGCTGCTTTTGTTTATTGCTGCAGTGTTCTGGGTTCAAAATTGGTGTCTGGTTACTGGTATTGTTTTTTGGTTACAACATTCTGAGAAGTTATTGGTTGATTCAGTATTTGTTTGTACAAAGGATATTGGTTGATGCAGATATACTTGATGTTTGATTGATATTCATGGATCCAGTCTGAAAATTTATGAAACGTGGTCCCTGGAAGAAAAGAGAAGGTTGTAGCCTTCTGTAGGTCAGTACCTACGTACTAGTATCTCAGTTAGTACAAGAGCTAAAGGCGTTGTAGCTCCATTCCAAGAGAAGCTGGAGAACGAGAGAAGGTTGTAGCCTTCTGCAGGTAGCAGCCTACGTATTGGTATAAGACTGCACTAATACAGAATCATTGTAAAAAGAAGTTTCTAATTTAAAAGAAGATAGACACAAATTGCAGCTGGTGGTTTTCACCCACATTGGGTTTCCACCTTACATCTTGGTGTTCATGTGTGTTGATTATGTGTGATGATTTGCTCTGTTTTACTGCTCCTGTTTACTGATCATATGGTTAATAATGTTCTGATGCACTCATTAAGAAGCAACTAACTGATTTATAAGTTTACTAAATATACACCGATTGCATTATACACAGTTGCGTATACATGCGGTTTTCCTTAACTAAAGTAGCGTATATGAATCTGAACATGGAATTGAAAAAGTTATATTGATTAGATAATACTGATTCACCCCCTCCCCCCTCTTAGTATTATTTCCAACAGATGGTTCATTAAGAAAATCATCTCCACATTTTAATTAGTCTCATATAAAGGCCCAAGGGGTCAAATTGTTCATCAAGAAGATATGAGTCAATTTATATTGCATCAATAAGAGAAAGTTAAACATGAGAATGGTGAGAGACAACATTATTACTAGGGCAAACATAAGACCTTACGAAGGAAAAAATTATGCAATCATGGGATGGGGTTCTACCATAACAACGTTTCTAGAGTATCCAATAAGGAATGAAGGCTAGAAACAATTATTGGGATTGATTATGCATGCAAAGTAGAATATGAATGAAGCATTGAGAAAATGGTTTGAAAATGTGGATATGTTAGGGTGAAATACATATATCACATGTTTTACAATAACTTTCTTATTACAATTTCCAAAATTTTTAACAAATTAAAAAGTTTAAGGCTCGTTTTACCTCAAGTTTATCTTTTGGAATTGGAGAAGAAAACATGATCTGATGGCTGATTCGGTGTTGACTTGGCTCAGGTACTCCACTCCATGATGCGTTGACCTCTACTTTAACTTTGCTCCACAAAATGTATCTTTTCCATGTAGCATACTTGTTTCTCCCATTTCACTCAAATGGTAAATCGTACTCTCCTGAAATTTTCTTATATTGTTACCATTAAGATTATGCATCTTTCCACAAAATATCTCGGCCAATGGGTGCACAGATTTCGATAAAATTGAGAAATGGCTGTAGGTGAAAGTGACTAATTTCTTGAAAAATACATACTGGAATTTCTTGAACTTTTGTGTATTTATTTACCCTACCTCAATGCATTTCCAATAAAAATTTCCATACCAATGGATGCACGGTTTGGAAGATATGGTAAAACCAATTTTTGCCCTGTTTCACCCTTCACGTTCCCCAATGCTGCAACAAAAGCATATGTCACGAACTCATTTTAAGGCCAAATTGGGTTATTAAAAAGGGAAATGGTGTATTTTTACCTTTTTTACCACTTCATGCCTTAAGAATCCCATTTTGATGAAGAAAAGACATTGTAGTGCAAAAATACCGAAATCTGGCATAATCTGTCCATAATGGTGAAAAATGAAAATCTGCCTTAAAAGCCTGCTGAAAAGTCCTAGAAAAATGCATTTTTTATTTTTTTATTTTGTACGTGATTTACTCAACTACCATATTATGAGAAAACCCCGAAGCTCAAATTTTTTTATTTTTGCTCCAATCTCGTGTAATATTTGTGCCAACACTACTTCTGGAAAAAACAAGTTGTTAGAACAAAAACAGGCCGCTACAACAATAGTTGTAAAAACTGCAACTTTTCGTAGTTGTTTGCGGAAAAAGTCAATTTTTTTTAAAAATTAGTTTTCTCCAAGTTTGAACTTCTTGTTTGGATTGTGTACTACATGCTGAAGTAGAAACCATGAAACATAATGCATATTGACTCAAATATGCCCAACTTTATTGTTTTGCTTGAAAATAAAATGAATGAAAAAGTGTTGTAATGGTGCCATCATGCCATTGTTGAATGACAAAAAGATGAACAAGCTACTAGAAGAAACCAATAAAATATACTGCTGCAAATTGTTGTTCATTCCATTAAACCATTAGTCTTCATACAAAACCAAAAATCATGGTAAAATTCTTACCATGCGAATGAATGTGCCGAAGTTGAGCATGGAAAGAAATCTTTGGATTACCGATCATTAATGAAAATCGTTAACCAATGCAAGACAACTCACCGATAATTTAAATGAGTGTCAAGGTACCTGAGTGTATCTTGACAACGACGAATGAATGTGTTGAAGTCGAGTCACCTGCAAGGTCTGAAAATCAATAGACATTGTTGTATTCCCATTGTTGTCAACGAGGAGGCTTTCCATTGATGTATGCAAGTTCCAAGGCACTCCAAATAATCTCTGATCTTGATCCTAGATAAGGTGTTGAGGTCGATGGGACAAGATTTGTTGGAAGGTGGGCCTTAAGGAATCCCACATCAGCCAACTCGAGCATAGAACCAAAAAATGATTTGAAGAACCATAATAAAAGATTGAAACCATCATGAAATTGCAGAACTTATTGTGAACTTTGCTCGCTAGTTTCCTAGTTTTCAAGCAAATCTCATGTCCAATTGTGCCAACAAGCTGGTTTTCACAATAAGATTTATTTTTCTCTTTACTTTTTTATTTCATTTTTTATTTTTTATATGTCCTACTCTACTTGAAAAATAAATCTCGTTCAAGTATATGAATACTTCCAATGGAACCATGTGTGTAACAAGATGATAGATAAACTCATGTGCAAGTTTGAAATATACTCTTTGATATCTACCAATATATGAGAGATCAACTATATTGATTGAGATGATGTTAGAAGATACTGAAGAATGGAATACTGAGATCCAATGACTGCCTTGAACCAAGATTCAATTTAATCATGTCTTCCTTGGCTTCATTCTATCATGCCATGCAAGTCCTCAGATATATGATCTCCATTCATAGAATCTGGTGATAGGCATGCATGCAAATTTTCAATCTCAAGTTCCAAAAACAGCTCTTTATCGATAGGTATCCATGATTCTTGGACCTTATCTAAGTCTTTTCTGGTTGTTTTTCATTAATGGCAGCTGGTGAATAATTTTCCAATACCTCAACATTGTAAGTGGATTGAGGCGTTTTATTGTTGGGAATTCGAAATGGTTGTGTAGGTAGTGGAGTGGGAATGGATCTTTGGGGTGTCTGTGTGCATGGTAATGGAAAAGGTTGAATTGAGATCAATTGAGGGTGAAACTGATGATGTGGCGAATGGTATGAATACCATTGATATTGGTATTGAGTATAGTGAGGGAATGATTGAGGATATGGTGGATTTCCTCTATAGGTCCTTTGCCAACTTCGTTGCCAAGATTGGTGTTGAGGTTGGGATGGCCAAGGTTGCAAAGTCAAAGGTTTATTCCAATTACCTTGAGATTATTGTGCATAACCTTGAAATTTTGCATAAGGATATTGCATCATATTTGGTTGATGAGGCTGCCATAGTCCTCTTGGAGCTACATAACAGAGTTTCTTTTTTTGCGTGATTCACTCCATTATCCTTTTGGTAAACTGCCTTCAACCCTGGTAATGATAGGAAATCTTTAGTAGTATGTCATCCTCCACAAATTTTACAAATTTTAATGTTATGAAGTGGACATTCATGCAAAGCATGTTTCTTTCTACATTTAGGGCAAAATATAAATGAAGCAACATTCTCAATTTTTTTCTTGTTTTGCATTCTTATCATATCAATCTGTTCATTTAAATTACCAAGAACATTTAGCAAATTGTTAAGTTCAATTTGACTTACCAATCTCGTTGTCGATTTACTAACTCTTGTTGTAACTAGATCTTGTGGGGATCTTCCATACTTTACTTTTCCTCTTGATATGTTCTTGCATAGTTCACAAATCTCTTAAAATGACAATCGATAGACATCTCCTTTTCCCACCACGTTAAGAAGATCAATCCATTCATCCTTTATAGTATTTAGTAGGAGAGTTTTTAATGTGTCTGATCCTAAATTATGCAATTTATATATTTTGATATTATAAGTAAATCTCTCCACTAAGTCTTCTAGGTTTTCATCCTCTTTTTGGTTCATCTTAAAGAATTCATTTCTAAGGTCATGGTGTATGAAATAATCTTTATATTTTTCCAAAAATACTCTTTTCATATCATCTCATGTCCTTATAGAATTTTTTCCTAAAGTCATGAACCATCTAAGAGATTTATACTTCAATGTTGTTGGAAACAAATTCAATTTTTGAAAGTATAATGAGTAGCCATAAGATCTACAAGTGATTTCAAATTCAAAAATAAATGTTTATGGGTCTTCTAATCTCATACCTTTGAAGTTAGGAAGTTCGAATGGAGGGATGTTATTCATATGAACATTGACATCAATTTCTTGAACGAGAAATCCAAAAGGATTTTCCTCAGTCTCATCATCTCCATCCATTTCTTCAACCTCCTTTGTCATCTCTTCTTCTACCTGCAAAAATAAGAATTCATGATGTGGATGTGTGGCTCTTACTACACCACGTGATATAATGGAAGTGGTAGGTGATTGAAGGTTTTTATTTTTTATTTATTTTTTTTTTTTAAGAAAGAAAAAGGCTTCTATTTACACTTCCCTAGAAATGGCACCAAAATGTTTAGTCAATTTAATGTTCTTAAATTGCAAACATAAATTATCGATTGGAGTTGGTAAACTTGTGAAGTGCAAGTGCACAATATATGCTAGAAGCCATTCTTACTCTCAATTTATTATGATGATTGTCATTTTATGTTTTGTCCTTAATGAATTTGATGAACTAAACTAAATATTGTGAGGACTTTAACTAAATTTGAATTTGACTAAGTTCTAAAAACTACAACAAATCTCTTTTTTAAGTCCTAACTAATTTATTTGTTAGTAGCTAAAAATTGATTTGAGAAAACTAGAATTCTAGAAAAGAAACAACTCTCATATTTTTATATCTTTTTAGAAATTTTATGTAAATGGAAACTTAAATCAAAGAATAGATGAATCACTAAATTTTCTGAATCATTATAAAGTAATTATTATGCTTTAGAAATAAATAAATAAATAAAGAAATAAAAAATAAAAATAAAAAAAATCTATGAACTACTTAATCTTGCAAGATAGAACCTCATGAAAACTACAACGTAAATATTCTATTTCTCTTCAAAATGTGACTCATAGCAAGAAAACTAATCTACTATAAATTACTGTTGAATGAAAAGAAACTATGATTATCCCTGCATTTTAACCATTCAGAAAATAAACCTACATGAACTGAAAACAAATCATTTGAACATCTATTTAACAAAATGAAATTATGGAAGTGATTATGGCATCTAATGTCATGAAAAATAAAAAAACAAATAGAGTATTTATACTAAGAAATCATAATACAAATCAAGCATTTACACTATGGAATTCTGGAAATAATACAGTGAAAGCATAACATGAAAATGAAGCGATAAATGATAAAAACAAAACTATGAAAAAGCATCTAAATGTAAAAACATATAAAAATAGAACCTCTTCTGTTGCAGGGGCCCTCTACAACAGATGGTTTTGAATATGATCTTTACTAGCTGCGCATTAGAAATCCAGAATACTTCTTCATTCCAAATAAGAAAACAGAGTTTACAGTCATATCATAATTCATATACCGTCAATACAATTGTTGACCCGATATTTATAAAAGCCTATCATTAATTGTTTGGGGGTTTTTACGCCTATTAGGACTTAGAAAATTCTATCTAAGACTGAGAAAATAGAGTTTCGTTACTTAATGATTTGTTACGTGGGAGAGAAAATCATGAAGCGTAATGGCTTCGGATTCCTGGCTCGCTTGTTCCATCACTGGTGGATCACTTCTTTGACCATGTATCTAGCGATTTCCTGCTTGATTTGGGTCATTTATTGACACGTAAGTGTACTATTTGTCCACACAACAAAAAAAATAAGGCTCCAAAGAACCGGAAATATCTCCCAAATGGCAACTAATTTGGGAAAACCGCTCATGTCAAACTTAATTGGGCTCGTTTTGAACAACACCCATGTTTTTGTTTTCCAAGATTCGCTTTCATTTGCACAGAAAACGAGTTTGAAGTTGACTGGTCAAAACTACTGCAATTTTCCCTTGATCTTTGCCTGAAGGTCCACATGTGCCAGCTGGCTAGAATTTGACCAATCACAATCCATATTAGGGCTTCTAGAAACAATGCCCATGTGTCAGATTATATTCCAGAGTGGGGCTAATACCTCAACCATGGAGGTAGCTACGGAAACTTGACAAATCTACAACAACTTGAACTTGCTAAACTGTCATTAGTAAAACCATGCAAAAGTCTTCTTAATTCATTAAAAATAATGGAAATAATAATAATAAACCATGTAAACATGTATGCAGAAATTTGGTGCATTTTATGGAGGAATATGGTTAAAAATGCTAACAATGGATGAATGGAATGATGTAAAATGGATAGTTTAGTTAATGGAATTATGACAATTTGGAGGCCCAACATTCCCCCACACCGAAGATTTTGCATGTCCTCATGCAAATAAAGCATTGCAAAGTTTTATAATCCAGCTGGTTCCTTGTTTTCCTTTATTCTGTCATTTTAGCTACATCCTTGACCAAAGCTGAAAGAGAGCAATATTGACCCTCTATCTCAATAAGATGCACTTTTCTCTCTCAGTTTTTCAATCTGACAGATCTGGTAGCGTAACTCTTTGTTTCCACATTTTCTTGTTGTGTCGTAAGAAAGAAGAGTTACTCATCCTTCTTTAAAATTCAAATAAGTTGAAGTCTTACTAGGTTGCTCATGGATGCTATAAAGGTAAAAACAATCCTTGTTGATTTGTTCTTCTCCAATAAAACAAATATCCTTCCATTACTTATTAGATCCTTGCACATTATCATATACAATTTGTGTGAAGGGCAAGGGTGCCCACAAAGTAGCACATCCAAGTACATTTTCATTATTGTCAAAGCCTTTGCAAATTCATTTTTTTTTTTGTCAAATATAACTCGTTCAATAACTTGGAAACTATTTATGAGGTTCTTGTCACTACTGAGTTATGCACAATTTGTTAAATCCTTGGTAGAATGTCATATTGTGAAGAACACATCAATACTCTTACTACATCCATATAGTGTGCTTTCCCTCCTTGTAAAAGTCATCCCATTAGCATGGTTGGAAATGATCATAAATTGCAACCCATAATGCTTGTCTTCTTATCATCCATGCACATAAACTTTTTTTTTATAGCATTCAATCCTATTTCAACAAGATGAGTTGTACATAACACAAAATAAGAGTTGTAGGTGAGGGTTGTACAATTTATCAAAGCCTAAAATATACTTCCTAGTGATTTCAAGAATGTGAACAAAGCCTTCTTGCAACCTTCTTCTTCTTGTGGCTTTGTACTCATCATTTTTTGGCTTCCATTAGAAATCTGAAGATGAACAATATGGTTCATAATCCAAATGCCCCATGTACTTTTGGATCATGTGCTACAAACATCTACTTGATGAGCCTCATCATTGGGTAATTATATGGGCCTTAATTCATCTCATAGCTTAGTCAAACCAACTATTCTCATAACTTATTGCATACTTTTGATTATATTTTGTTTATGAGATGAGTTAGAGTTGGATATTTTGCTTTGTGGTCTAATGTGCATTTAATGTAGGATTAAAGGTTAAAAGTAAGGAATTTTGGCAAAGACCATGGTCAAAAATTGAATGGGACAAGGGAGAGGGATTATAGGAGGTAAATCCTCCTCATTTACTACCCCTCCATTCGAATATTCCTCCATCATCTCGGAATGCAAATAGCCAAATCATGAGGACCAGAAGGCAGCTGAGCAAGTGAAAGACAAAGCACCAGTTTATCTCGAGTTTGGGAGCCGAGCCTCCCTAATTTGAAGGAATTCATTGGAGACTTCAGATGTCTAAGTAGAGAGGCCTAGGACCTCAGTAGGATTCAGATTTTTTATTGTAAAAATCTACTCTATTTCTGAGCTGCAAGACTTGTGACAATTTTGGATTTAATCCATTGTTTTGGTAATAAGAATGAGTTTTGTTTTGAGCCAAAACTGAGTTAACTCAAAGGGCTGAAGCTATTGGGTTAGGGCCCTGTTGATGCCTCGAAAATCGCTGCAACAACATTGGGGATAACCACCCGGTCTAGACCTTAGTACAGCTCCTTTTCCGTTTGGAATAGTGGCTCCGACTGGGGATAATGGGACCAGTTTCCCAAAAGTGGATAAACGGGATGAATGGATGATTTATAAACTAAACTAGCGGTGAGCGAATAACTAAAACTATTAACAAGAATGCGTAAACTATGATCTATCCCGGGAACTTATTGAGCTTTAAAGTGCAGCGCTTGATGATCCGTGTCTATAAACAGGCATATAGATGACTCCATTTAACAGACATGGACATTATTTCATTCATGATTACTATGCTTAAATAGTTAAGCAAAGCGATTAAAGTGATATTACCACACTTATCATTTATATCATTGACATATACATGATTAAAAAGAAAGGCACATCATAAAACATCCAATAGTGGAATGAATATAGATCTGCTGTTACAGCGCATGCATATAATCAATAATAGCAAGAATAATCACATAACAATTCATATGAAAGGAATGAATTCAGACATAGATAGAAATACCATATGAGCTGCTTGACACTCCCAATATCAATCACCACTTGTAATTCTTCCTTCAACGCAGAAACATTCTCAACAAAGACAATAGTGCACAATTGCATAAAAACTTCCTTGTTGAATTAAGAACAACTGGTCCAGTTTCATAAAAGAATATTGACTGAAGCACAATAGTGCAAACTTCAGTCTTTAAGTCTGGTACAAAACTTTACGACCCTTTCCAAAACAATGAAAGGGTCTATAAATACTAAATTAATCTAAATATCTAATAAACTGAAATCCTACTAAATCGGTATCAATAAATCTTGATCCTATTTTCCTCAGCGATCTGGCAATCGGCGGCATGATTCATCAAGTAGGTTGCTTGCCTTTAAATCTGAGCTGACTTATCGCAAGCATTGGCTCTACTTCAGGAGCTTTGCTGAGGCGCGAACTGAGTTGGGCGGCATAGGTGGCATCCTGAATATCGGGAATCATATACCCGATCGCATCTGTTAGGCACTTAAGGGCGGCTCTTTGTGTATGCGGCTTTACCAGGAAGAACCAATATGTGTCCCAGGTTAAACTGTTAATCCCAGCGATTAATCTCCCATTTTCCTCTAAATCAGGATAACATGATTGCTCCAATGTGTTCGTTGTTGTCAACTTTCCTGGTGTGCATTGGGAGATCATGTTTGATAAGTAGAGAGTGTTATTAACTAACTCAACTAAATTGCTAGAAGTTGATTTACATCTTGAAGCTGCTCTCTCTGCTTTCATTAACTGGGACTGCCATTCTGTGAAGAGTATATCTTTATGTGGTTCTAGGATCCTGGGCAAATTCTCCGCTTGTCCTTGATCAGAATCTTGCCAGTCAAGAAATGCAGCTATGGTTTCTTCGGCTTGATCCAATTCAGTTCTGGCCTTTTCTACTTGCTTATTTATGGATGCCGTTAACTCACACAGTGGCTCTGCCTGGGCGATTTGTTGACACAGAAGCTTAATTTGGGATATTAATGCCGTGTTTATTTGTAATGCTTCTGCCCTAAATTCAGCCACTTGTGGAACGCCCTTTGTTTTCTCGAGCTGTGATGATAATTGAGCAATTTGCTCATCTTTTGTTTTCATCATTTGCTCGTTCGCTGCCTTCAATTGTGCCAATGCCTCTGATAATTCTTTCTGTTTCTGGATCGCGCTTTGGTCGATCCTTTGCTTTTCTGCCTGCAATTGTTGAGTTAGTTGACTGTTCACTTGTTGTTGTGTCAACAATTGCTGCTCTGCCTTCTGCTTTGTCTCAGCTAACTCTGCCTGTAATCAGAAAATCTCTTGATCCTTGGTTTTCAGTAGAAGACTTACCTCCGACGCCTTATCAATTGTTGCTGCCGAATAGGCTCCCGCATACTGCGACAGTTTTGTCAGGTCATCAGAGGGGTCAAATTCCTCCTTCCAAACCACATTGCCCGTAACAGTTTTCTCAGGGAAAAGGGAAGGTTGATCACTCCTTCTTCTTTTCCTTTGTCGTTTCACCACTGCTTTATGCCTTGGGCTGTAGAAAACATCCAGGGGAGGAATATCTTCTACCTGGAGAATGATTTGGTCAGAGGGGTCCTTTGGTATTATCTCAACGTCTTTAGAAATGGGTGGGCCGTTGGTTCCACTCAAAACCTATGATGAAGTGATTTCCAGTGTGTCCGTTGTCTTGGAAGTGTCTGTATCTTTTGAACATTCCAACCCACTGATGATGGAATCAAATTGCTTCCATTCCTGGAGCAATTTAGGGTCAATATGAGTATCTATATTGACATCAATGGTGGTTTGTTTTTGCTTTTCGACTTGGGACTCCTTCCGCACTTTTTCCTGTTCTCTCTTCTGCTGTTCCTCTTGTTCTTTCTTTTGCCTTTCCTCATGCTCTTTTCTTTGTTTTTCCTCCTGCGCTCTCTTCTGCTTTTCCTCTTTTTCTTTTCTCTGCCTTTCTTCTTGTTCTCTCCTCTGCTTTTCCTGTTGTTCCTTCTTATGATCCTTTGTTATAACCGGAGGTTCCTTTGACTGTTGCCGATCAGGCTCGCTTGATGATGTCGCTGGGGTTGTCGCTAGTAAATCTAGAGGAAGAGTTTGCAACCTCTATTCTCTAAGTTTATTAAATTCCGTCAACCCTTCATCATTATATTTCACTTTAGCGAATGCTTTAACCTGATTTATTGTTTCAGCTGAAGAGAACAGGTCGTCAAACATATCTTCTTTATGGTCAAACCTTGTCAATTTGGCCTGTTCTAGTGCAGTATAGGCAACTTTGTTTGGATCAAACTGCCTATTTGGGAGTGTCGCCAGAGTTAAGGATTGAATCTTTGTAGCTTCCTTTTCTGCATGTTTGAGGTCATGCAAGGTATATACACCGCATCTCAAAGGAAAAGAGGGCCAGCCTTGCTTCTTATTTTTCTTGAGTGTTTGTGTAACACTCTCAGCAATGATTTGGTAAGAAATTTCCCTCGCCAGTAGTTTATCCGGTATGTATAAAGGGAGGACATGAGGTCTGGCTTGGCTACCGAAAACTCTTATGTAGGTGAATCTTTCCTCTCCAAACCATCTACCTATTGCGGTTAAATCAATTCCGGCTTGATAAGAAATCTTGGGAGCAGGTTTATCGAAAATGGAATAATAAATAGGCAACATAAAGCCATTACAGACTTGGTATAGATGATGTTTATAAGAAGATTTCCACAATTTCT
Organism: Pinus tabuliformis; assembly: GCA_031772625.1. NCBI lineage: Eukaryota > Viridiplantae > Streptophyta > Pinopsida > Pinales > Pinaceae > Pinus > Pinus tabuliformis. The sequence continues at coordinate 83,735,135 of CM062818.1, forward strand.
GATGATATATATGAATAGGCGTGGGGTCTTGTGCAGTCCACCTCCAGCCGAGTACGGGGAATTCAGAGTTAAAACACAGGGTATCTAGAATATAAGCACTGTAGTAGAATGGGGGAATTGCCCTTTCAGAAATACGGGTCTTGCTTCTAAACTCAAGCACAGCTGTTGCTAATTTGTCTGAGAGGATAGTGGCCCAATCCATAATTACACTGTTGCATGCTGCTTCCATTAGGGGAACCATTTCTATGGTAAAATTAGCAGAGTCATGCAATCCCCACAATCTACACATCATTATTCCAGCATAGAAATAAGGAGAGGCCAGGGAATCAACTGAGTACTTACCAGACGACTCATGTTTGTGCTTGGCCAGATTTTGTCTCCAATCCCGGATGGGTTCGGATTCAACTTCATTTTCGTTTGCGAATTTCTCCAGGAACGCCTTATTATATATCTTCTCTGGCTTGGGCAAATGATACATTTGCCTTAGATCATCCGCCCTGAATGACCCGAAAATTCTCCCATCTCTGGTGCTGAAGGTTCTATCCAGGATTGGGATTTCTTCAATCGCCCACCGCACTACGTCTGTGTATGGGAGAATTTTCTCCCTGGCTGCTATCCTGTGAAGGAAAGAGTCGGCTAAGTCCTTGAGAGTACCCTCAGATTTCCGAGTTAAATCCACAGTAGCTTCTACTGTTGTCACTGCTGGTTCTTCGGCTTCAATCAGGTTGTAGGTACCTTGCCAAGTAACTCTGACGAGACCCGTACATGTAGTATCAGATATCAATCCCTTCTTTTTGTCCATGACAGCTTGTCCTGCAGCTGGTGTAGCGGAAGCGCCTGTGGTCTTCTTGGATTTCTTCCCCATTTTGCTTGAGCTTTCTCCTTTGGATGAATTCTGCACAGAGGCGAAAATGAATGTAACACAGAGATATGCCAATGAAAATCCAATGTGGGAAAGATATATTGATCAAAGCGTGCTGAGAGATTAACTCTAAAAATGGCCGCGGATACAATCCATGGGAAGATCTTACAATTACATTAAATGGCCGTTTAAAACCTGCCACCCCTTAAATGCCCATTATACCATTATTCGGCCGAATAACCCGTTTAAGCGTGCTATGGATGTTTTGGCAGTTGGGCGCAGGTGCATCATTGCTTAGCAGATTAAGCTTTAAATATGATTTGATCATAATATCCCTCCATTTAACGGTTTTTTGAAATCCGCGCTATATCATAATCGGGCGTCGGGAACACTTAAATCCTTATGTTGACAATTTTGAAACCCCGATCGCCGATAGCGATATCGCATCGCATCAGGAGAATTGGTATTATATAAACATATGGATAGCATACCACCGATCGCCGATAGTGAAATCGCATCGCATCGGGGTGAATGGGCATAACAATGTGCATAGATAGTGTATCGCCGATTGCCGATTGCGATATCGCATCGCATCGAGGTGAATGACCTGGGGTGCTTTAAGACTGCGTATAGAGTATCGCCGATAGCCGATAGCGATATCGCATCGGCGGGAACCCATATGTCACTTATTTGTGTTTTCTATGTCATTGCGATATGCGATCTTGCAATCGCTTTATCGCGATGATAAAAGATTGTTTTATTTGATCAAAATGGGTTTTTCAAAAGGTTTTATATAATGTCTTCATTTGGTTTTCGGACCTTTTTCAAATAATGCAATATTGATACCAATTAACTTCTAAAGGGACCCATTTCATATGATAATTTTGTAAATATAAATGATATGAAATGGGGGGTTGTTGTAGGGCACAACAATTGGCGATTCGCTGGAAGAACCAGTTATCTCTGAAAAGCATAGAAATACTTAAACTTTTGCAAAATAGAGTTCTAATCAAAGGGGAAAATTCTAATATAACTAGGTATATATGCATTCCAAGTAAAATGAATCTATTTTTGCTAATTTCCTCTCTTTTTTTTAAGAAAATAGATACATTCTAAGTTTTAAATAGGCCTCTATTGGTTTATAATGATAAAATAGAAAACTTTTCCAAATCAGCTTTTATAGTGAACTCTTCTGTCATAGGTAGAGCCTCTGCTGCCAGCAAACATTTATAGTTTCGACAGGGATACCTTTTAACCATGCTATTGTCCATTGTTCCATCCAATTAAGAGTGTGATTAACAGAATGAATTCAAAACATGTTTTCATATTTTGTATTTCATTTCCTTTTTCTGTTATTGATAAGATAAAAAGCCATTGTCCTGGTTTGGTGGCCAGCTATTGACAATGCCATTCACTGGTAGTAATCTAACCGAACAAGCTGGCTCGTGATGAGACCCCTTGTCTTATAATTTTAAGCCATTACCCTGTTTTGGTATGCAGTATTGGTAATGTCGGTTAAACTATTTCCCTATGAACATGGTAAGCAGGCTTGTAATAAGACCCCTTATCTTTAATATCAGATATTTTAGAATTACACTCTGAGTAATCATAAACTTTAGTGAATGGGATGAACAATCTTCTCCTTAAGAGTAAATGGATGACAGGGTAAGAGTTGAAGATGCTGAAATTGGATTAGCTTCTATCTTGATATTGATAACCTTTTGAGACCAATTTGAAAACAGAAAATGATTTACAATACTTTTTAAACTGTGAGAGGAGTTCACAAAACTTGAAATATGGTTTCAGAATACAATGATACCTAATTTCCTAGAAATTATCCCTTTTGGTTAAGAGTTCTATTATTTTAAAAGCAAATATCACACTACTTCTGTAGATCAAATTTTCAAACACAGCAAAGGTCAATAGTAGATACCTTACAACATTATTTTCTACAAATCCTACAAACTACAAAACTCTATCAAACTGAAAGGAGAAGGGGTTACCTCCTCAATTAAAGAATTTCTTCAAGATAAGGCCATTAACAGGGAGAGAATCTCTCAACCCTGATAAGTCTTGCAATATAAAGGTCGAATGGCCTATCTTTTCACAGATCTGAAATGGTCCAAGCCACATCTTCTGGAACTTGGTGTGTTTTCCCTTGTCCTCATGGGCTTTGTCCCATTTCAGAACTAAATCACCGACTTGAAATTGTTTTGAACCGGATGAGACTGAATCAAAAGCTGCCTTGATGATTTGTTGATGTTTGGCATGAATAACCTTGGCTTTTTCTCTTTCCTCTTCTAATTTTAGAATTTGATCATGTCTAAGTTGAATAGAAGAAGAAGGAGTTTCCTCAATGAACTGTACTAGGGCTAAAGAAGGAAGAACAAGATTTGTGGGCAGTACTGCTTCTTTTCCATACACGAGATTGAATGGGGAAGATCCTATAGAATCTTTCTGTGTTATCCTATCAGCCCATAATGCAAACATTAAGGATTTATGCCAGTTTTTATGATTCTGTTCGATAGTTCGCTTAATGATTTTGATCAGATTTTTATTAGTAGACTCTGCTAAACCATTACCCTGGGGATAGTAATTAGCAGAATATTTCAACTTAAATCCTCTTTTAATAGCGAAATCAAACATAGCATTGCCTGAGAAATAAGATGCATTATCAAAAACAAGAGCATTTGGGACACCAAACCTGGTAATGATGAATTGATCTATGAATTCAATGATTGCTTCAGAATTTGCTGCCTTCAAAGGGATTGCCTCAACCCACTTAGTAAAATAATCGGTAGCAGTAAGGATATACTTATGTTGTTTGGAAGAAGGTGGAGTAATCTCCCCAATGATGTCCAATCCCCATTGCTCAAATGGTTGTTCAATGTTGACTGGTTGCAGAGGGAAAGCTGATTTGCGTTGTCTTCCACTAGAAGTTTGACAATTGAGGCATTTCCTTACATACTCGTGGGCATCTTTAAACAGAGTGGGCCAATAATATCCAGCATGAATAATTTTGTGAGCTGTTGTGTTAGCTCCAAAATGTCCTCCTGTTGGTCCATCATGTAACTCCTGCAAAACCTTTTGTGCTTCAGGTTTCTCAAGGCATCTTAATAAGATAGAATCATAATTCTGCTTAAAAAGCACATCATCAATAATTGTAAAATTCTTCGCTTTTAACCTAATGGCCCTTTTGTTCTTGTAAGACAGGTTTGGAGGTGCATAACCATTCTTTAAATAAAAGATTAAATCTGCATATTGAGATTCAGAATCAGTAACACTTATCTGATTGATTTCTTCAGTTTGATCTGTATCGCTTGATTCTGGAATGTTGGATACTCCTGCCAATATCCTGCAAAAACCTTGGCCCCTAACAATATTTGCTAGCCTAATCTCTAAGTCATATTCTTGAAGCGCTGTGACCCAATTTGCCCTTTTTTCACCCAGTTCTTTTTGGATTAATAGTTGCCTAACTGCAGGGAAAGGAACTATAACTTTTGTGTGGGTTTTCAAAAGGAAGGGTCTATAATGCTTGACTGCTTTAAATACAGCAAAGGCTTGTTTTTCTACATCGGATTAATTCAATTCAGCACCCTGAAGATTTGAGCTAAAAAATGAAATGGGTGCTTCCTGATTGTGATTATTTAGTTGTGTGAGTACTGCGGCGTACGACGATTTGGATGCGATGGTATACAATGTAAAATGATTAGAAAAATTTGGAGTATTTAAGGCTGGGGCATTGATTATTGATTGCTTGATTAGATCAAAAGCTTCTTTTTCTGCTGATCCCCACTTAAAGACTGATTTTTTCTTAATCATTGTTTGAAGTGGCAAAATAATTTGAGAAAAATCTGGAACAAATCTTTTAACAAAATTGATCTGGCCTAAAAATGACTGCATCGATTTTTTATTGTGTGGGAAAGGGATTTCAGAGATTTCTTTGATCCGATCAGGATCAATATAAATGCCATCTTTGGACACAATAAAACCCAAGAGCTTCCCTTGATCAAGAGCAAAGAAAGACTTTTTAGGGTTAAGGGAAATACCATATCTTTTGCAATGTTGAAAAATTTGATTTAGATCATGCAAATGATTATACCTGTCCTTAGAGAATACAGTAATATCGTCTAGATAGACGACTACTGTTCTATTAATCAACCCTCTAAAAGCTATATCCATAGCTCTTTGGAATGTCGCTCCTGCATTTATAAGTCCGAAAGGCATTTTCTGATATGCATATGTTCCCCATTTTGTTCTGAATGTAGTTTTAAGCTGGTCATCAGGATGAACCGGGACTTGGTTATATCCTGAGAAACCATCTAGAAAGGACATCAATTCAGAGCCTGCTACTGATTGAAGTATTTGCTCCATAGTAGGTAATGGGAAATTGTCTTTCAAGCTCGCTTTGTTCAAATTTCTGAAATCAATACAAATTCGAATGTCGCCATTTTTCTTTCTGACTGGCACCATATTAGAGACCTAGTTTGAGTGTCGGACAGGAAAAATAATCTTGGCTTTCAAGAGTTTGTTAAGTTTCGATTTTATCTAGCTCTCTAAGTTTGGATGTATTTTTCTTAACTTCTGCTGAATTGGTTTCTGATCGGGAAGTACCCGAATGGTATGCTGGATAATAGATGTATCATATGTCTTCAAATCATCATATTTCCAAGCAAAAACCTGTTTATTTTTCCTTAACAGTTTAATGAATGCCTCTTTCTCTTCAAAGGAAAGTCCTAATCCTAAATTAATATTTTGAGGAGCTTGCTCAGTACCTAGATTTATCAATTCAAACCTTAGGGTAGATCTTTGGAGCTTTGCATTAGTCACAGGTTTAAACCTGTCTTTAATATCATAAAGATCCTCCAGCCTTACCACGGGCTTAGGAATTGCATTTTCCTGAGGTGTTTCTCTCATTTGGGAGTCATGCTCATCTTCCTCAATGATTTGATTATCATAGGACTTTTCAGAAGTTAAGAATTGTAAAATATCCTCATCATGGTTGAATACTCTCCAATTAGTGACATTGTCAGGAATTGAAGGCCTAAAAAGCAATTCTACGGAAAATCTATCTGGGCTGTAGTCTTCAGAAGGTAGGAGCTTGGAAGCTACATTAGCTAGGAGATCGGCTGCCGAGTTTTGGGACCTAGGGATGGAGGAAATGTTGAATGCGGAGAAGTGCGAGGTAAGTTCTTGTACTAGCGATTGATAATGCTTGAGGTGATTTGAAAGACAATGGATTGCATTCCTCACCTGTTTAACAATAATTTCAGAATCGCCGAATACTTTTAGATATTGCACTTTAAGGCCGATTGCTTTATATAATCCCTGGACTAAGGCTTCATATTCGGCTGTATTGTTAGTGCATTCAAATTCTAGCCTACAGGACAGCATTGTCTTTTCTCCTTGTGGGCTAACCAAAATACATCCTGCTCCTGAGCCCTCGCTAGACTTGGACCCATCGAAATATAATGACCAAAATAAAGAAGTATTAACAATTGTATTTACAGTCTTCTCAGTATCATTGAAACATCTAGACCTATCTGTTTGTGAAAAATTCTCAATCTGAGATGTAAAATGATTGACTGAGAAAGGGGATGGTTGGGCAACAAAGTTGCCAAAGAATGACTCTGATGAATAATTCCCCAAAATGTTGTTGTTGAACGCTACGGGTTGGTTTTCTTGCTCAAATTCAGTAACTGTATGGGTCATATGTTTCTCTCGATCGATCCTTATTTGATTTGGCTTACCCTGATGGGGAAGCCACATATGTGACCAATCAGTGGAAATATACCCATGCAATTTTTCGGACCAATCCCTACTCAAAATTAAACCGTAAAATTCAGGTATATCGGCTATTAGGATGTCAATCCTTTGTACTACTCTGGGGTCTGCAGACAACCTGATAGTTACGGAATTAATCTCTCCCACAACCTGTACTTTGGTCCTGTCCAACTGTACAATATGAATAGCAGACTTCTGGGGTTCAATGTTCAGTTTAGAACAAACTGAAGCTGGCATTATGTTAGACGATGCCCCTGAGTCAATTAAACAGTTGTGCAGGTTTCTGTTATAGATCTCATAGGTTAGAAGGAAGGGTGGAGTATGAGAATTTGATCTATCTCCAATTAGAACTGAATCGGTAGCTTCAACCATACCTGGAGGAGGTTGGCCTGAATCATTAGTAGCTTTTGCACTGGGAAGAGGTGTAGAAGGAACAACATTCAATTCTTTAAGAAGTAATTTCTGCTGATGCTTTAATTTACTAAGTTCAAACATAGTAATGTTTGCTTTAGTTTTCTTCATGTCATCAACAATGTTATACTCCATTGAATCGGATACCACTAATGTTTTAGGTGTTGAAGGAGTTTTAGAAGTTGAAGGCTGGTTTTGGGGAACTGCTACAGGTGATTTCTTTGCAGGTGTTTTTTCTTTGGTTGTAGCGGCACCAGCACTCCTTTTCTTTGATGTTACCTGAACAGGTTCGGAAGTACTTTTACTCCTAGTAGTGACTGGGAACGCTTCCTCTTCATTATCGGTATCAGAGTTGGGGAGTATAAAATCCCACATTCCATGACATTCCACTACTTCTTCTTCATCATCAGTTGGTAAGATTGTTTCCTCTTCCTCTTCTTCTTCTTGCTCTGAATCTGCATTAGATATGACATTTGGTGGCTTTGATTCATTTCTCTTATAAGTCCTAAAGGGTCTTTTGGTTGAGGTTTCGGCTACCTGTTTCTTTATCTCAACCATTTCATTTGATAAAGTTTTTAGGACTTTTTGCAAACCTTCCATGTCATATGGGTCTTTTGGGGTCTTCTTTCTTGAGTCATCTTTAAAAGAGACTTTTTTGGCTTTTCTGTCTTCCAGAGCAGCTTTCTTCTCTAGAGCATTGATGCGTTTTTCCACAGCAAGTGCTTCTCTCATGTTTTCAGCTAAGGTAGGTTTCCCAGCCCTGTCTACAAAAATGGCTATATTGGCAGGTAGGGCGGTGATATACCATTCACTTCGAATTTGTTCACTTGGTTTGGAGGTTGTAGGGATTTTATTCAAGAGTTTATTTAAGCGAGCATTAAATTCCTTAATTGGTTCCCTATGCTCTATTCTCAGATTGGAGAGATCATTTATTAGGGTAGCCAAAGACCTATCATCTCCATATTTGGTAAGAAACTGCTCTTGGCAAGTGTTCCAACTGGTAATGGAACCGGAGGGTAAAGAGAAATACCAGGATCCTGCTAATCCTTGTAAGGTGTAAGGGAAAAGTCTAACAACAACATCTTGTTCTGTTACTCCTTTCAAGTTGACTGCTAACATGAAATTATTAATGTGTTCCTCAGACTGGGTCCCATCATCTGGATTAAACTTGGGTAGCCATTTTTCAGGAGCATCTGGTAATGGATGCAATGGTGCAGGCATATTGACTGCACCAGGTCTGGTCCATGGATCTACCATTATAATAGCAGTAGTAGTTGATACTACCGCTGGAACTCCAGATGTCTGGGAAGGAAATAATGTTGAGGAATGAGCAGGTTGGGATGCTGAAGCTTCTAATCCTTGGTGAACAACAATATGTAATGGGGGGATGGATGGTTGACTTTGCAGATGAGAAGTTGAAATGGAGGATGTGGATGAAAGCTCTTCACTGTCAGATCCTTCAGTATTTTTCTTTGCCTTTTTCCTTTTGGGTAAAGGGAACTCAGTGGTTTCAATACTGAGCTTTTCGCTCTGAAGTTTGGTGAGAGGGTGAGGTAAATTGAACTGCGAAGTCGCACTGCTTTGTGATACCTCAGATTTCTGTGGTGAAATCGAGAAGCTCTGAAGTTTATGGATAAGAGACTGGACTTCAGGTGATTCAAGACTTAATTGTTCTGGAGTATGATGGGTTTGAGCAGTGGTAGTTGATTCCTCTTCTTCTTGTTTGGATACTGGAGAACCAGCATGCGAATGAGAAGTTCGAGGGGATTCGGAGGGAGAATTACTCTTAGAATGGCTTATAGATTTTGGTTTATGTGCCATTCATAGTCAGGCCCTCCTTCTAGCACAAAAAATGTTGATGCCTCGAAAATCGCTGCAACAACATTGGGGATAACCACCCGGTCTGGACCTTAGTACAGCTCCTTTTCCGTTTGGAATAGTGGCTCCGACTGGGGATAATGGGACCAGTTCCCAAAAGTGGATAAACGGGATGAATGGATGATTTATAAACTAAACTAGCGGTGAGCAAATAACTAAAACTATTAACAAGAATGCGTAAACTATGATCTATCCCAGGAATTTATTGAGCTTTAAAGTGCAGCGCTTGATGATCTGTGTCTATAAACAGGCATATAGATGACTCCATTTAACAGACATGGACATTATTTCATTCATGATTACTATGCTTAAATAGTTAAGCAAAGCGATTAAAGTGATATTACCACACTTATCATTTATATCATTGACATATACATGATTAAAAAGAAAGGCACATCATAAAACATCCAATAGTGGAATGAATATAGATCTGTTGTTACAGCGCATGCATATAATCAATAATAGCAAGAATAATCACATAACAATTCATATGAAAGGAATGAATTCAGACATAGATAGAAATACCATATGAGCTGCTTGACACTCCCAATATCAATCGCTACTTGTAATTCTTCCTTCAACGCAGAAACATTCTCAACAAAGACAATAGTGCACAATTGCATAAAAACTTCCTTGTTGAATTAAGAACAACTGGTCCAGTTTCATAAAAGAATATTGATTGAAGCACAATAGTGCAAACTTCAGTCTTTAAGTCTGGTACAAAACTTTACGACCCTTTCCAAAACAATGAAAGGGTCTATAAATACTAAATTAATCTAAATATCTAATAAACTGAAATCCTACTAAATCGGTATCAATAAATCTTGATCCTATTTTCCTCAGCGATCTAGCAATTGGCGGCATGATTCATCAAGTAGGCTGCTTGCCTTTAAATCTGAGCTGACTTATCGCAAGCATTGGCTCTACTTCAGGAGGTTTGTTGAGGCGCGAACTGAGTTGGGCGGCATAGGTGGCATCCTGAATATCGGGAATCATATACCCGATCGCATCTGTTAGGAACTTAAGGGCGGCTCTTTGTGTATGCGGCTTTACCACGAAGAACCAATATGTGTCCCAGGTTAAACTGTTAATCCCAGCGATTAATCTCCCCTTTTCCTCTAAATCAGGATAACATGATTGCTCCAATGTGTTCGTTGTTGTCAACTTTCCTGGTGTGCATTGGGAGATCATGTTTGATAAGTAGAGAGTGTTATTAACTAACTCAACTAAATTGCTAGAAGTTGATTTACATCTTGAAGCTTCTCTCTCTGATTTCATTAACTGGGACTGCCATTTTGTGAAGAGTATATCTTTATGTGGTTCTAGGATCCTAGGCAAATTCGCCGCTTGTCCTTGATCAGAATCTTGCCAGTCAAGAAATGCAGCTATGGTTTCTTCGGCTTGATCCAATTCAGTTCTGGCCTTTTCTACTTGCTTATTTATGGATGCCGTTAACTCACACAGTGGCTCTGCCTGGGTGATTTGTTGACACAGAAGCTTAATTTGGGATATTAATGCCGTGTTTATTTGTAATGCTTCTACCCTAAATTCAGCCACTTGTGGAACGCCCTTTGTTTTCTCGAGCTGTGATGATAATTGAGCAATTTGCTCATCTTTTGTTTTCATCATTTGCTCGTTCGTTGCCTTCAATTGTGCCAATGCCTCTGATAATTCTTTCTGTTTCTGGATCGCGCTTTGGTCGATCCTTTGCTTTTCTGCCTGCAATTGTTGAGTTAGTTGACTGTTCACTTGCTGTTGTGTCAACAATTGCTGCTCTGCCTTCTGCTTTGTCTCAGCTAACTCTGCCTGTAATGAGAAAATCTCTTGATCCTTGGTTTTCAGTAGAAGACTTACCTCCGACGCCTTATCAATTGTCGCTGCCGAATAGGCTCCCGCATACTGCGACAGTTTTGTCAAGTCATCGGAGGGGTCAAATTCCTCCTTCCAAACCACATTGCCCGTAATAGTTTGCTCTGGGAAAAGGGAAGGTTGATCAGTCCTTCTTCTTTTCCTTTGTCGTTTCACCACTACTTTATGCGTCGGGCTGTAGAAAACATCTAGGGGAGGAATATCTTCTACCTAGAGAATGATTTGGTCGGAGGGGTCCTTTGGTATTATCTCAACGTCTTTAGAAATGGGTGGGCCACTGGTTCCACTCAGAACCTGTGATGAAGTGATTTCCGGTGTGTCCGTTGTCTTGGAAGTGTCTGTATCTTTTGAACATTCCAACCCACTGATGATGGAATCAAATTGCTTCCATTCCTGGAGCAATTTAGGGTCAATATGAGTATCTATATTGACATCAATGGTGGTTTGTTTTTGCTTTTCGGCTTGGGACTCCTTCCGCACTTTTTCCTATTCTCTCTTCTGCTGTTCCTCTTGTTCTTTCTTTTGCCTTTCCTCATGCTCTTTTCTCTGTTTTTCCTCCTGCGCTCTCTTCTGCTTTTCCTCTTTTTCTTTTCTCTGCCTTTCTTCTTGTTCTCTCCTCTACTTTTCCTCCTCTTCCTTCTTATGATCCTTTATTATAACCGGAGGTTCCTTTGACTGTTGCTGATTAGGCTCGCTTGATGATGTCGTTGGGGTTGTCGCTAGTAAATCTAGAGGCAGAGTTTGCAACCTCTGTTCTCTAAGTTTATTAAATTCTGTCAACCCTTCATCATTATATTTCACTTTAGCGAATGCTTTAACCTGATTTATTGTTTCAGCTGAAGAGAACAGGTCGTCAAACATATCTTCTTTATAGTCAAATCTTGTCAATTTGGCCTGTTCTAGTGCAGTATAGGCAACTTTGTTTGGATCAAACTGCCTATTTGGGAGAGTCGCCAGAGTTAAGGATTGAATCTTTGTAGCTTCCTTTTCTGCATGTTTGAGGTCATGCAAGGTATATACACCGCATCTCAAAGGAAAAGAGGGCCAGCCTTGCTTCTTATTTTTCTTGAGCGTTTGTGTAACACTCTCAGCAATGATTTGGTAAGAAATTTCCCTCGTCAGTAGTTTATCCGGTATGTATAAAGGGAGGACATGAGGTCTGGCTTGGCTACCGAAAACTCTTATGTAGGTAAATCTTTCCTCTCCAAACCATCTACCTATTGCGGTTAAATCAATTCCGGCTTGATAAGAAATCTTGGGAGCAGGTTTATCGAAAATGGAATAATAAATAGGCAACATAAAGCCATTACAGACTTGGTATAGATGATGTTTATAAGAAGATTTCCACAATTTCTGATGATATATATGAATAGGCGTGGGGTCTTGTGCAGTCCACCTCTAGCCGAGTACGGGGAATTCAGAGTTAAAACACAGGGTATCTAGAATATAGGCACTGTAGTAGAATGGGGGAATCACCCTTTCAGAAATACGGGTCTTGCTTCTAAACTCAAGCACAGCTATTGCTAATTTGTCTGAGAGGATAGTGGCCCAATCCATAATTACACTATTGCATGCTGCTTCCATTAGGGGAACCATTTCTATGGTAAAATTAGCAGAGTCATGCAATCCCCACAATCTACACATCATTATTCCAGCATAGCAATAAGGAGAGGCCAGGGAATCAACTGAGTACTTACCAAACGACTCATGTTTGTGCTTGGCCGGATTTTGTCTCCAGTCCCGGATGGGTTCGGATTCAACTTCATTTTCGTTTGCGAATTTCTCCAGGAACGCCTTATTATATATCTTCTCTGGATCGGGCAAATGATACATTTGCCTTAGATCATCCGCCCTGAATGACCCGAAAATTCTCCCGTCTCTGGTGCTGAAGGTTCTATCCAGGATTGGGAATTCTTCAATCGCCCACCGCACTACGTCTGTGTATGGGAGAATTTGCTCCCTGGCTGCTATCCTGTGAAGGAAAGAGTCGGCTAAGTCCTTGAGAGTACCCTTAGATTTCCGAGTTAAATCCACAGTAGCTTCTACTATTGTCACTGCTGGTTCTTCGGCTTCAATCAGGTTGTAGGTACCTTGCCAAGTAACTCTGACGAGACCCGTACATGTAGTATCAGATATCAATCCCTTCTTTTTGTCCACGACAGCTTGTCCTGCAGCTGGTGTAGCGGAAGCGCCTGTGGTCTTCTTGGATTTCTTCCCCATTTTGCTTGAGCTTTCTCCTTTGGATGAATTCTGCACAGAGGCGAAAATGAACGTAACACAGAGATATGCCAATGAAAATCCAATGTGGGAAAGATATATTGATCAAAGCGTGCTGAGAGATTAACTCTAAAAATGGCCACGGATACAATCCATGGGAAGATCTTACAATTACATTAAATGGCCGTTTAAAACCTGCCACCCCTTAAATGCCCATTATACCATTATTCGGCCGAATGACCCGTTTAAGCGTGCTATGGATGTTTTGGCGGTTGGGCGCAGGTGCATCATTGCTTAGCAGATTAAGCTTTAAATATGATTTGATCATAATATCCCTCCATTTAATGGCTTTTTTGAAATCCGCGCTATATCATAATCGGGCATCGGGAACACTTAAATCCTTATGTTGACAATTTTGAAACCCCGATCGCCGATAGCGATATCGCATTGCATCGGGAGAATTGGTATTATATAAACATATGGATAGCATACCACCGATCGCCGATAGCGAAATCGTATCGCATCGGGGTGAATGGGCATAACAATGTGCATAGATAGTGTATCGCCGATTGCCGATTGCGATATCACATCGCATCGGGGTGAATGACCTGGGGTGCTTTAAGACTGCGTATAGAGTATCGTCGATAGCCGATAGCGATATCGCATCGGCGGGAACCCATATGTCACTTATTTGTGTTTTCTATGTCATTGCGATATGCGATCTTGCGATCGCTTTATCGCGATGATAAAAGATTGTTTTATTTGATCAAAATGGGTTTTTCGAAAGGTTTTATATAATGTCTTCATTTGGTTTTCGGACCTTCTTCAAATAATGCAATATTGATACCAATTAACTTCTAAAGGGACCCATTTCATATGATAATTTTGTAAATATAAATGATATGAAATGGGGGGTTGTTGTAGGGCAGAACAGGCCCAACCCTAACAGTCAAGGCTCCTCTTTATTGTACATGTATGCTAGTATAGATTCATAGTTTAATTGTTCATTTGCTTACTAGATGCATTTCCATTACAACAGTGTAGATTAGATTGGTTGTGTGGTAGTTTTCTTCCATTTGTGCCTTCTTTCAAGTATCAAGTTAGCAAGGAGAAAAAGGATCACCATAAGGTTGTTAGCAGGTGTCTCGGCCTCACTTCCTCCCTCTAGGACCATGACTTGAGGAAGGGACCCTTCAGCAGCCCCAAAAACATAGATTTCTAGTTATTGCATGAGCTTTGGAGTTTGTCGTCTTTGATTTAGTATTTGGTTCATGTTGCAAGGTGGACTCCATTGTCATATTTTTCCATCTCCATTTCTGCAATAAGATCTCACTCATGCTTTCATTTCCTTCAACAACTTTCTTCATGCATAATATAGGCAATTGATTGATGCTTTTGTAGTTTATGAAAATGTATCTTGTTGAATAGTTCTTGGAAGACACACATGTTTTAAGCAAAGTAGGTACTTCAGGAGGAGACCTAGACTTCATCACCAATAACCACCTTCCACTTCATCCACCTTAACCATCTCTTGTTCCACCATCACCCTCTCTAGTTTTTTATCATTTTTCATTGAAATTCCCCTAGTTACATTGAGTGAATCTAGCCAGCTCTTATCTTGGATATTGATTCCTGAGTGCTCATAGACCTTATAACACCCCATTCCACTCATCATACACCTTTCCCAAGCTTCCCAAAACCTCCAACACCTCACAATTAGCTCTCAGCTATATCCTGTAGGTTTCCTATAATTCCTACAGGATCATCCTGTGATGCAGGAAAGTGTTCCCTCTGTGAACAGAGGCAACCCCTCTAGCCCTAGAGTGGGTCTAGTCACAAACAAGGACAGATCAACAATAGCTTTCCTTAAACAGTCATAATTGGAGGCCTACCTCAACTGGTGGTCGATGGAGTTCTGTTGCGCTGCTCCAGCTTCCGCTTCCTTCCCCTAACAAGTGATCAACCTAAAACAATGCAAAGGAAATACAACAAAGCACGTAACCGGAACAACAATGATCTATTTACTCACAAAGTCAAGAAGTCATGAGCTATCAAGTACATTACATACAAGACATAGGAAAACATCATTGATTGTATTAATAATGAAATAAGAGTAAGATTACAACCAAAGTCTTGACATCACAAGCCTTCTCAGAAGGGTCCAGCCAGCATGTTCCTCAAGAATTCACTCTTTGAAGATGTATCTCCCAACATACAAATCTCTCTCACTCACAAGTTTTACACAAGATTAAGAGCACTTCACAACCTTCCACAAGCTATCAACAATCCCACACTTGTCACGCTCACACCAGCTATCTAGCAAAATCACAAACACTAACAACACTGCTCCACTAGTCAGCTATCAACAACCATTCCAAAAACTAGCAGCACATAACAATGGTGAGAGTTTAAATAGGAGAAGGAGTCTCCATGAAAGGTGGAAGAGTGAGCTTATCTCCAAGGAAGGTAGCACGAATGACGGAACAACCTCTCCAGAGAAAGGAGGGCGACATAAACTATGCCAACAACCAGGTCTGGAGTCATCTGGAAGGCCGACTGTTGGAACAAATTCGCCCAATCTGAATCATCGCGGGTACATAACTGATATTATGCACTGACATCGCTATTGAATAACGTAGCTAGTCAGGTCATTGCTTAAGGTTACAGACGACTTTGTGCTGGAACATAAAATCGGACCATCATGGGAATCAGGTGTACTTCTGTGATGATAGCGCTTTTAGACTGTTTAGGAGCGCACTTCAACATGTTTATTTAGCCAACAGACGCGATGAGGCAGAAACCTTTGGAAAAGTGGGTCATTTGGCAACACAAGAGAGCATTTGTTCAATGTGAGCATGTTTGACTTGGACACATGACACAGTAGAAGGATTGGAGTGAAGGCAGTGACAAATTATTGTGTAACAGATGCCCCCTAAAGTATGAAGCCTGAGAGAGTGGGAGGGGTGAAATGCTTTACGAAACAGACTGAGCTGGAACACCATCTGGAAGAACTACACACCAGTACAACTGATATCTCTAACAATGAAGTACATGTAGTCTAGGCATGGGCGCAACCATCCAAAAGACATACAAAATAGGTCTGTGGTATGGACACAGCCATCCAGCTAATGAGACCATGATGATGATAAAGGTATGGTCACAGCCATCCATGAAGACTCAGGTATGGTCGCAACCATCCATTAATGAGTCATGTAATCATAAACCAATCCACGCAGCCCGAACATATGTAATCTTAGTTCGGGGTCTTGAACCCATCCGATCATAGTACAAATCCTAACATGCGAATAGATGTGCTGAGGTCGAGCATGAAAGAAAGTCGCTTGATTACCGGTGAATGATGAAAGCCATTAACAAGCACGAGAGAGACCACCAATGATGCCAATGGTTCCCAAGGTACTATCTAGCACATTCCACAAAGTGTGAAAAAGGAGTTGAAGTCGAACACTCGTGGAATGACCCAATCGACGACCAATGATGAAAGTTGATCGTCCGGTGCAAAGAACCTGCCATTGAGGCATGCAAGCTCTAAGGTACCAAAGGGGATCTCTAGATCAATCTCCTGGATAATGAGCTGATGTCGACAGGAGATGACCCGTCGCAGCAGGGCCATAATGTTTCCCCCATCAACAACATGAGATAAGGAACAAGTGGCAGATGGCGAAATAGAGTATCAGAGGAGAAGGCGAGGATGTAAACTGCAGAAGGATTATACTCTTGAACATGTCGGCAACATGACTCCGGGGGGTGGCAGCATTCAGGCACCAAGGGATCAGAGGCTCGAATTAGATGGCATGAATCAGATGGAAGGAGGCTAGAATGATAACCCAAACCCACGAAAGGCCAAATGATGATGTATGGATGTCCCAACTCGACAAGAAGCAGAAGTGTCAATGTTCAAGAGTGACTAGCTGCCATAGACAATCAATGATAAACCTATTGTTGAATCCAACCTAGTAATAATTTAACGAGCCCTAGGAAGGAGAAGCTCGAGTCTCATCATGGTGATGAGTCCAATGTCATCAGGGTTTAACAAGTCCGACATAGGTGAAACTCAGAGTCTTTTTCATGTTTAGAGAGTTTGAAAAAGACATGGAAAAGAAAAATCCAAGGGGGTCCTTTTTCATAAATTTGTGTCTCTCAAGCCCGAAAAAGTATAAAACGATACTCGAAAGAATCGATCAACCATTGTGATTGAGGAGTACTTTTCGTGATTAGTGACCTCGACCTAAAAAAGTAGAAAAGTGATCGAAATCACGTTGTTTTGTAACCAATAACGAACCCAAAACAACAAAAGCCCGGCAATCTTTTTGCGTTTATACGGTTGGAAAAGAGCTTAAAGCAGACCGCCTCTTATTCCATTTAACGAGTTAAAAGGGAAAACTCAGCAATCTTTCCATCTTTAAATGGTCAGAAAAGAGCTGAAAGAAGACCTCCATTTTTATTCTCTTTAACGAGTCAAAAAGGGAAAAATACTCGGCAGTCTTTTCATCTTTTGTGAGTCAGAAAAGAGCTTAAAGGAGACTCGTCCTAGAGGAACAAGTGGTATAAAGGGTAGCAACTGGTTCCAGAAATGGTGGAACTGCTCAAAACATGTAATGGTCAAGAGGCTGGCTAATAAAACCACTCATCGCTGCACTTCCTCAGGAAAGGCTAAACAATCAAGTGAAAGCATATGATCAGCCAAAGAGATTGTGGCGATCAACCAAGGCTCATCTAGCAGAATTTAGCGGATAAAAATGACAATCACGAGGTGTAAATTAGGTATGGGTTCATTTTTACACAAGCTTGAACCATGGAGAACTCTTCTTGGATTCGGTTTCATGTTTACACAAGCTTGAAATGAAAAACTATGCTTGTTATAAGTTCGCATGCCCCCAGCATAATGATGCAAATCGAGGTACATGCCCCCCAAGCTTCATTGCATACAATGAGGTGGATGGAATGAAGGTTCACATTCAAGATCTTGGAAGGACTCGACTTGGATTTTACAAGATCTTAATTAAAGACTCGATTTGGAAAAGGAGGAGTTGTTTCATTTTTTAATGAGGTTGACATAGTAAAATAACTATCCTCATAACCCTTGTTTCATTTTGTAACGAGCTTGACACAAGAGAAGGAACTGTGCTCGAGACTCCTTGTTTCATTTTTTAACAAGGTTGACACAAGATAAGAACCGTCCTCAGACACCTTGTTTCATTTTTTAACGAGGTCGACACAAGATCAGAACTATCCTTGGGCACCTTGTTTCATTTTTTAACGAGGTCGACACAAGATCAGAACTATCCTCGAGCAGTTGTTTCATTTTTTAATGAGGTTGACACAAGATCAGAACTATCCTCGGGACTCTTGTTCATGGGCCACACGAGAACATGGCTCCCAAGAGGTCTTCGCAGGATGGAAGAAACGCACTCTGGGAGGAATACATGTCATGATGCACCAATGACAGATCGTATTCCAATGCCCCCAGTACATGATGTATGAGACCATCTGCATGATCAGTAGCAGATGCAAAGACAGAACGGCTAGCCACATAAGTGGCCTATGGCAAGGAAGGTACTGCTTGCGAGCAAGAACCGATAGGGGACAATAGCTACACAGGAGGCACCGGGGGACTGAAGAATGATAATTGATCTATGGTCACCATTCATCCGTCGTGTGGAAAAAAAACCACACGGAAAAGTAAAGAGACGAGGGCCCCCATGGCATAAACATAGTCATAGCCAAGGAGAAGACTGAAATCTAAATTCCCTTGGACAACCATGATGTCTATATAGACGGTTTTGCCCCCCAAAGTAACAAGAAACTTTGGGAGGATCCCTAAAGGTTGACTGGTTCCTCCATCAAACGCCAACAGATTCTGTGTGACTAGCACAAGTTGTGGGGAGCCCAAAGCTAGCCAAGTAGTGGAAGGCATAAGACCGACAGATGCACCCTCATCCAAGACAGTGCCAGGTACTGCCTTATCATAGGCATGGACTGTAATCTGGAAAGGCACATGGGATGGAAGGCGGAATGTAGTCAAATGACTCTAGTCGAAGGAAACGACTGAACTACTTGGTGGGGGAATCGTATGATTGCCCCCCTACTCTACAGGAATCGAAGAAGGACTCTCGTGATCAGTAGGGATAGGAGGGTCATTCTCGGACTCAGGAGAATTTGACGAGACTAGAAGAACATGAGCATGACACTCTTCCGAAATAGAGTGATCAACAGGTGGTGAACCTAAGTTGACACTCTCCCCGACCAATGATTGGTTTGGAATAGGCTTAGCATAGCCAGGTTCAGAAAGAGGAGGGCAAACAAGATAAGAATCTAAGTCAATCTCTTTGTCAATGGGGAGAGGGTGTAAAGAGAGCCTCTGATAACCAACGGGAAGTTGGGGTGAAGAAGCTATAAGACTTTCCAAAACGGCAAAAGCTTTATCCATGAGTGGACAAAGGTGAAGGGGATGGTTTCCTTCACATATCCTATAGGGGAATCGAATCTTCCCTTTCTTCTTACTATTTCCAGTTGATAGGGTAGCATCGCCATGAGCTTCAGAGGATGATGAGGGATGAGCCAGATCATGAGACCATACTTCTAAGATCCTAGGAATGCCAGGACAATCACGAAGAAGATGGTCACCCTTGCACAATTTACAAGGAAACTTAACCTTCTACAGAGAAGCAGAAGGTGGTTCGACCTGAGATGTACTCGGAGCAGTAATTGCATAGGTGACCTTGCATTTATCATACTTCTCCTTCTTCTTCGTCTTCTTCTTCTTCTTAGTCTCCTGGTTACTAGATGTAAAAGTTTCACCAGGCGAAGGAGGAGAGGAGGAGGAATAAACAGGGGAAGAAGGCGTAGGCTCAACCTTGGGATCATCGTGTCATGGTTCAGACGAAGAAGGCAGTGGAATAGGATTCATGACACTCGAGACCACTGCGGTTGAGAATAACCATACGGGCAAGCCGATGGTTAACCCAGGCAAAGACAATGTTGCCATATACGGAGCACCGACATTTCCAAAAGGAGGAAACAGACCAAGATTTCCATCTAGGGGAAGACCTTGGCCGGTAGACTCGGGGAATGTTGCCATCGAGAACGAGCCTGAAAAACACTCCTATCACAACCAAGAACTCAAACTTTTACCAGGAATATTTCATGGGCAGTAGATTTTATGATGCAGGAACAAAACTTGACCTTTCCATGTTTCAAGAGTCGAGAAAAGGATGAAAAGGTGACTCTTTCTCTTTCGAGGTTTAATGAGCCTGAAAGGACAAGTGCTCAGATGGGCCTTTTCTTTTAAGGAGTTCGAAAAGGAACGAAAGTGACTACTCTGGAGAACTAGGCAAAAGGTTTACCAAACAACCCGTAAAGCGGCATATACACCTTGGCAATCATATGAAAACCAAGGACTTTTTGTACAACAGTCAATCTTCCCGAATGCTATGTTCGGTGCATTACGGCTTGTAAGGCAGCAGACACGGTTTCCTATGGATAAAGAATGATAACCTAGTGGGGTCTCCTAGCATATACTCGACGGTACATGGGAGCACAATTTCGTGCTAGACCACTATTGAGTCACAGAAGGAGGAGTCACCCAACCTTGAGTGGAAACAAAAGTGACTAGGTTTAACGACGCCAGAGCACGTCTCTAGCCTAGACCTCTAAATGTGTGCGTTATGTTCCAATGTGTTGATAGATTTATTCAGTTCATTTTAGAGTTGATCTTGGATTATGTTTCAGTTTTCAGGCCTTACCGTATGTATATAACAAATCCTAGGATGCAGCTAGAATGAATGAAATATCCTTTTTCTTCAATGAACACCTACCTACGAGAGGGTAGAGAGATCATTCCCAAACCAAGAAAACCAAGATAACAAAGCAGTCACTCAATGCAAGCAGACATCAATTCCTAAAGTGCACGGATACTACTAATGAGAGATTTAAACATTCGCTTTCCAATATGCAACTTGAGATGCAAATTTACTTTCACTTTCGTAGACTAAATGAATGTAATCCTTTTGATTTTGATGTCTCTCAAATCTAAAAGAAAAAAATAAGAAATAAACAAATGTGGAAAAACGGTTGATCCAAACAATTGTAATCTATGTCCGAGTAGTGAAGAGAAATCGAATCAATGCCAAGATTGGCCCAATAACAATCACTAAACAATCAACCAAAAGTAACCAAAGGGGAAGGCTCAATCAAACCAATAGAAAGCTGCAAACGAATCTTTGAGCAACCAAGCAACCAAGCCAAACTGATCCAAAAGACTTGAAACAATGAAACTAGGTCACAAAGCAAGAAAAACAAGATTCATTCAACAAAGCTCACAAGAGAGTGCCTCAACCTATAAATATTGAAAATCAAATAATGAAACAAGTGAGAACAACAAGGAACTAGCAGGACTGATTGAATTAGGAGGTAGAATTGAGAAAATCAATTCTATAGCAATTAGCGCGGGTGATACACAAGCAACAAGCGCTGATAAAGAACACGTTGCAGCAACAGAGCGATGTCAGCGTGGAAGTACACGACTTTTCCGCGATGGTCTGATTCACAGAACCGTCGCGACTGTTAGGCGTAATTACGCGATGAACAGGATACTACAAAAGGGTGGACGCGATGATAGCATGACTGTTAAATTTAAATCCGCGATGATGTTCAAAACAGTAACAGGTGAACCAAAAACTCCCAAATCAAAGACAATCAATCCTTCAATCAAAAAGGGCATTTCCCAGATCAGGCCAGGAAACTCAGAAGACTGGTAACTAATCCCCAAAACTTCAAAGAGACCAAAACAAAAATCAAGACAAGAGTAAACAAGAAAAGAACAAAGGCCAAAGCTCCCTAGTGGAGTCGCCAATTTGTGATGCAGGAAAGTGTTCCCTCTGTGGACAGAGGCAACCCCTCTAGCCCTAGAGTGGGTCTAGTCGCAAACAAGGATAAATCAAAAATAGCTTTCCTTAAACAGTCATAGTTGGAGGCCTACCTCAACCGATGGTCGATGGAGTTCTGTTGCGCTGCTCCAGCTTCCGCTTCCTTCTCCTAACGAGTGATCAACCTGAAACAATGCAAAGGAAATACAACAAAGCACGTAACTGGAACAACAATGATCTATTTACTCACAAAGTCAAGAAGTCATGAGCTATCAAGTACATTACATACAATACATAGGAAAACATCATTGATTGTATTAATAATGAAATAAGAGTAAGCTTACAACCAAAGTCTTGACATCACAAGCCTTCTCAGAAGGGTCTAGCCAGCATGTTCCTCAAGCATTCACTCTTTGAAGATGGATCTCCCAACATACAAATCTCTCTCAATCACAAGTTTTACACAATATTAAGAGCACTTCACAACCTTCCACAAGCTATCAACAATCCCACACTTGTCACACTCACACCAACTATCTAGCAAAATCACAAACACTAATAGCACTGCTCCACTAGCCAGCTATCAACAACCATTAGAAAAACTAGCAACACATAGCAATGGTGAGAGTTTAAATAGGAGAAGGAGTCTCCATGAAAGGTGGAAGAATGAGCTTATCTCCAAGGAAGGTAGCACAAATGACAGAACAACCTCGCCAGAGAAAGGAGGGCGACATAAACTATGCCAACAACCAGGTCTAGAGTCATCTGGAAGGCCAACTGTTGGAACAAATTCACCCAATCTGGATCATCGCAGGTACATAACGGATATTATGCACTGACATCTCTATTGAATAACGTAGCTAGTCAGGTCATCGCTTAAGGTTACAAACGACCTTGCGCTGGCACATAAAATCGGACCATTGCAGGAATCAGGTGTACTTCTGCGATGATAGTTCTTTTAGACTGTTTAGGAGCGCACTTCAGCGCGTTTATTTAGCCAACAGACGCAATGAGGCAGAAACCTTTGGAAAAGTGGGTCATTTGGCAACATCATAGAGCATTTTTCTAATATGAGCATGTATGACTTGGACACATGACACAGTAGGGAGACTAGGATGAAGACAGTGACAAATTACTGTGTAACACATCCTGTAGGTTCCTAGTACATCCTGTAGGTTTTCCTGAAACATCCTATTTTGAGGCCGAATTGATGGAAAACCTACAGGAAGTCACACAAAGCCTCCTAGGACCCTTCCACACCATCCAACCACTCCATAAACCTTCTAGCCATCTCCATCACCTTTCATTCACCTGTCACATCCATAAGAACAATTAATTTGTATACTTGATTTTGCCTAAGAAAACAAAAAAGTAAAAATAGATTTAGTTTAGTTTTTTGCTTACACACTAGTATGGTTTGATGCTCTTTACTTCTGTAGCTTAGATAGTAGCATTTGTTTAGTGTTGATTTAGCAATTCTGCTTAAGCTGTTTAAATGGTTAATTAAGATATGGTGTGATTTAGAATTGCATGTTGTTTTCTTCATTACTGTAGCAGAGTAGCTCTCTTAAAGTAGATTTTCTCTTCTTCCATCAAAGAATCAAGCTTCTTTTGACTCTATAAAAGTCTGGCTTGGAACCCCTGGGGTCTCTCGCCGGACAAACATTGAAAACAGGAAAGACCTTCACTTTTACTTGTGCATATAGCATTGTCACCTCCAAGTTTGTACGAACCCCGGGTTGATAAGTAAAGTTGGTAGCCCAAGAGTTGTAGCATCCTTGCTGGAATACTAGCGCTCATCACTTTTTGGCACTATTGTCAGGGAGGTGTCTGAGTATAATGTGACTACGGCTTTATTTTCTTCTATTTCTTGCCTTCAATATTCTGCTATTAGTCTATTTCTGCAAAAGTAATCTAGTTTCTTCCTTTCTTTTATTTTTCATTATCTTCTTTCCTTTCCAGTCTGCAAGTAGGATTTCAA
Source organism: Pinus tabuliformis (assembly GCA_031772625.1). Lineage (NCBI taxonomy): Eukaryota > Viridiplantae > Streptophyta > Pinopsida > Pinales > Pinaceae > Pinus > Pinus tabuliformis. The sequence goes on from CM062818.1 coordinate 83,759,022, forward strand.
TTCAGTGAGTAGCTTTTTCATTCTATTAGTGATTTTCATTCAATCAACAATTTCATTTCTAAAAAGTGCTTTCTAGTTTAAAAAAAAGTTACAAAACCAACCCAAAAACATTTCCTTTCATGCCTCATAGGAATAGGGACAACTTAGGGAAATTTTTGCCAAATACCCCCACTGTATCCAACAACCAACCTTCTCTCTTCTTCGGTGGTTGTGAACTGGAGGAACCTTTAGGTGAGCAACCTAACATATTTGAATAACCTACATGGGAAGAGGAAGAAGAGTAACCCATTCCTACTGAACCAATGGCTAAAAACCGAAATGACAGAGGGAATAGAGAGAGAGTTGAGGGTGCCTTCCCCATCAGGGAAACCAATGGGGACACTAAGATAAAAAATACCCTATGCTCTACCTCATTTCCATGGACTAACCACAAAAGTCCCCGACACTTTCCTATTTGAGTTTTTTGTTATATGCCAAACCTATGACTATACAGATGATAAGAAAAAGTTAAAACTATTTCCATCTACCCTCAAGGATGCAGCATTGCGCTGGTTCATGAGCTTACCTGGAGATAGCATCACAACTTGGGCTCAGATGCAGCAGACCTTTAACAACAAATATCGGGACTACTGTAGGTCAAAGGATACTAAAGAAGAAATTTTCAGGATGACCATAGGCCAGGATGAATCCTTAGAAGACTACGAAGAAAGATTCCAGCTCAGTTACAAAAGGGCCAGGTGCACACTTGACCCTGAGTCACTAAAGTTGGTCCTGCTCAGGGGAGTAAGAGAAGACCTTCTGGATACCTTACACTTATTAGCAGGAGGAGATATCTACCAATTACCCTATGAGGATATCAAGACTATCTTTAGAAACCATTCTAGGGAAACCAGGAAAAAGGGTAGGGGTAGTCAACCTATGGTCAGTACATCATCTTCCAACTCATCCATCAATGGTGAAATGCAAATATGCTAGAAGATTTCAAAAGTGAGATGTTGCAAACCCTTGCCTTGCAAATGGACACCATGAACATTAAAAGGAAGAAAGAGGAAGCAGAGAGAGCCTTGGCCATCTTTTGTCCAAGATGCACCAGTAGGAATCCTAGGAATGAATGTCCATTGAATTATATTGAAATTTTCTCGATCTGTGAAGAAAACCACTCCACAGACAAGTGCCCTTCTTTACCCGGACTCAAAGTTGTATATCAAGGTGCTGAAGGGATCACTGAGCAGCTTTGATACATTAACGAAAGGAGACCTCCTGTGCCTAGACCATACCAACAGGGCATGCAAGGGTCATCCTATGCATATTACAACCCCAACCAAACCACGGGTATACCTTATTGGAGACCCCCTGCTCTTCCTTCCTGATCTACACCCCCTCCTTGGTCCTATGCATCTTAGTATCATTCCCAGCTAGCCAGCCAGTCATTTCAACCTTATGCTCCACCATAACCTGAGTGGAATGCACCACTCCAGGGGTGGAGGCCCCAATACAGTAATGCTCCAACTCTATTGCATCCACCACCTGCCCAACCACAACTCCTACACTCTGCTCCACCCAAGCAACCCTAGATGCCTGCCCAGCCAAATCTGAACCTGAACAATAGGTAGACTCAACAAGTATACAATGGAGAGACATCATATCCAGCTTATATTATGGAAATCTAGGAGATTAACCTGAGATCTAGGAGAGTTCTCCCAGATAGCCAACCTCCCCCTCTACCTAGGGAGGTTGAGGAAGAAAGAGGGGAAAGAAAACTTAAAGTAAATCCACCATTTCCTGAGAGGTTAGCCCAACCACTCCAGCCTACCCCAGAAGAAACTAAACTCTTGGGAGAATTGAAAAATCTATGTGTAAATATCCCCCTTCTCTAGGCAATAAAATATGTTCCCATTTACAATAACTTGATTAAGGAGAAATGCTTCAAGCATCCAGGGAGGTAGAAAAGGGATACCCCTACCATTAATGTCATTGGGCAGCTATCTGACCTAATGCTGGGCTAGGTAATATGTCCAAAATATTTGGACCCTGGAAGCCCTATAGTAGATGTGCACATCAATGGCACCATTGTCCCACACACTCTAATCGATCTTGGGGCTACCATTAATGTGATGATCAAGGACACCATGCTCAAGCTCAACTTCCAAGGTTGTTTGAGGAAGACCACAACAGTTCTACAACTTGCAAACCATTCCATAGTAACTCCTGAGGGAATTATGGAGGATGTGATGGTCTCAATTGACTTGTAGGAGTACCTTGCAGATTTTCTAGTTCTCCAGCCTGAGGCTAAGCTTACTAGTTATCCTCTCATCCTTGAGAGGCCATGGTTGGCCACATCCGATGCTTACATCAACTGGAGAGCTGGGAATATGACCATCAAGAATGAGCATATGTCCAAGCAGTTAGTCCTATACCCTCCTGCTCAACCGTCTCTAAAGCATGATTTACCTTTATGGTTGGAGGATGAGGAAGAAGATTAGGTTTATTCCACCCAACTTTATGCTTTGGAAGTGACCATGGGAGGATGACAACAAGATGAGGATCACTCGATTGAACACCTGCTCCAAAGTCCAACTCTTGGTTCATTATCATTAGAAGAAGAAGTAAGGGAAACCCAAAACAATCATCCAATTGACTTATGCTTGGCCAATTTGAACCAACTCCGTGTCAAAACCATAGAATTCGGCCCAGAGAAAACCTTGAAAATTAATCCATCTCTTTTTGCTCTCGAAGAGGAGAAGCTATGCAACATATTAAAGGAAAACCTAGAAGCCTTCGCTTGGAGTTACAAGGAAATGAAGGGAGTACACTCCTCAGTGTGTACTCACCACATATACATCAAAGAAGACTGCAAGTCAGTCTGGCAACCACAAAGGAGGATTAATCCATCTCTTAAAGATATAGTCAAAGAAGAACTGCAAAAATTGCTAGATGCAGGATTCATTTACCCTATCTCAGACAGTGAGTGGGTCTCCCCTTTAGTGTTAGTTCTGATGAGCCCCATAAATGGGTAATTATATGGGCTCATTTTGCCTCCTAACATAGTTTAATCAACCATTCTCTTAGCTTATTGCATGTTTTTTTATTATATTTATGCTTATGGAGTGAGTTGGGTTGGTCATTATGCCATGGAGTCTAATATGTGTTTAATGCAGATTTTTGTTCAATTTTGGAGATAAAGTCAAAGATTTAATGGAAAATTGGCATCAATAATTCAAAGTAGACAAGGGAGAGGATTTATAGGATGGTATCCCCCTTATTTATGACTCCCCACTTTGAATTCTCCATCATGCAGCTCGGAGCACAAACAGTCACATTAATGCACTAGGAGGCAGCCGAGCAAGTGGAGGATAACTTCTGTTTATCTCAAGTTTTTCGAGCCAAGCCTCCTTGATTTTAAAGAAGTTGTTGGGAGCTTCAGTTGTATAAGTAGAGAGGCCTAGGGCCTCATTAGGAATTTAGTCAAATTTTCGAATTTTTGTTGCAGTTTTTCTCTCCTCAACTTCGAGCTTACTTTTGTGGATAGTTTCATGTAATCCTATTATTATTTTTATAATAAATATGAGATCCTTTCTGAGCTAGCACTGAGTTACCTTATAGGGCTGAATCTCTTGGTTAGGGCCCAATCCAAGTAGCCAAGCTCCTCTTGTTTGTATTTATATGCTTTGTTTCAGTTTATGGATTAGTTGTTGTTAGATAAATTTCTTTCTTAGTTAAGAATAGGTTGCTTTTGGTAATTTAGAAGGTTGTTTCCATTTGAGTTTTCTATAGCAGGTTGAACAGTGATAGAAAGAAGATACAAAAAGGCCATCAACAGATCTTTTGCCTCCCTTCCTCCCTTTGGGACCATGAATTGAGGCCAAGACCCTCTTGCTGCCACAAAAACACAGATTTTCCTTCTCCATAGGATTTATAGTGTTGTAGTTTATTAAAAGGTTAATTCTTTGCTTTAGATCTATGTCACCATGCTCATTTCTATCTTGCAATAAGTTTCCTTCCGTGCTTTCTCTCATTTTAGCATTGTTCAGCATTTCTTTCCATAGCTCCTAATCTAGATTAGCTTGATGCAAAACTCTGTTTTTGATGTACCTAGTTTCCTTGCTTGCTTAATCTCATTGTTTGATTTTCAGTTCTCTTGCAGCAAATCTCTTCTCACAACAAGTCAACCAATCAGCCATCACAATCTCTCTTTGATATATGCCCCGCAGGTCACCCAAAGTTCCTCACAAACCTACCTCAGTTTTCTGCACTTTTCCCATAGAATTTCATCTCTTTCCTTGAACAAATCCGACCATCTTTCTCTCTCCTAATCATTCTTGATGGACCCTAGACACCTTAACACATCATCCTAGCCTTCAGCTACCCTTTCCACCCACTTTCCTACCTTCAAAACCTCCAAAACTGCTCTCGGCATCCTCCTATAGACCTCCTGTAGATCCCCTGCAGCCTCCTATAGATTTTCCTATAGGCTTCTTTTTGAAGTCCGATTGTGGGAAAAGCCTCCAGAAGGCCACCTAAGACCTCCTAAGACCCATCCACACCATCCTACACCTCTGCAAATCCCAAAGTTTCCCTCCATCGCCACCTAATCGCTACCACATTCACAATCAAATAAATTACATGCATGACAATTTCACATAAAAATACATAAAAATCCAAAAATATGTTTTTCGCTCATTTACTTCTAGAAATGGCATGAGTAGGTGTTTTTTACTTCCTGAGTAGGTAGTGGCATTCATTTCATGGTTTTTCGTCTCTCTCTCTGCAAAAGTAGGATTAGTTGGTTAAGTAGGGTTTGCTAGGTTTACTTTCCATTTCAGTCTTCTTTTCCTTTCTGCAAGTAGAGTAGCCTCTGTAGAGTAAGCTTTCCTTTCTTTCATCACATATAAAGCTTCTTCTGGAATCCATAGAAGTTGGCTCAAGCTCCTAGTGATCTTGTGTCAGCTGACCAAATGACAGCCTACAGTAAGAACTAGTACTTGTGCATACAACACCGTCACTTCCAAGTTTGTTACGAACTACCGGGTTGATAAAAGTAAAGTAGGAAGCCTAGGAGTTGAAGCATTATTGCTGCAACAGTGGCCCTCACCACTTTTTTGCGTCGTTGCTGGGGAAGAGTCAGAGTATTTTTTCATTACTACTTTCTTCTATTTTCTCTTGCAACATTCTGCTAAGTAGTTTATTTCAACAAAAGTAGAATAGTTGTTTCTTTCAGTTTCCACATTTCCCTGCTTTCATTTTCAATTCTGCAATTTCCATTTTAGCAAAAGTAGATTAGTCATTTCCTTGCTTTCAGTTCTGCATTTCATTTTCTTTCCTTTTCAGTTCTGCAATTTCATTTCCACAATTTCCATTTCAGCAAAAGTAGGTTAGTCATTTCCTTGCTTTCAGTTCTGCATTTCATTTGCTTTCCTTTTCAGTTCTACAATTTCATTTCAGTTAGTTTCAATTTTTTCGTTCAATCAATTTCAGTTTTGTAGGTATAGGCAGTGAAAAGAACAAAAACCAACCAAAAATATTTCCTTTCATGCCTCGTAGGAACATAGATAATTCAGGAAAATTCTTGCCCAACACCCCCACTACATCACATAGCCAACCTTCTCTCTTCTTCAGTGGCAGTGATCAAGAAGAACCTTTAGGTGAACAACCAGAGATATTTGAAGAACCTATAGGGGAAGAAGAAGAAGAAGACATCCCTCCTGAGACAATGGCTGAAAACAAAAATGCTAGGGGGAATGGAGAAAGAGTAGAGGGTACCTTTCCCATCTGGGAAACCAATGGGGACACCAAAATGAAGAATATAAGTCCCTCAGCCCTACCTCACTTCCATGGTTTGACTACAGAAGATCCTGACACCTTTTTGTTTGAGTTTTTTGTTATTTGTCGAACCTATGACTATGTAGAAGATGAGAAAAAGTTGAAACTATTCCCTTCTACTCTCAAGGATGCAACATTGCGCTGGTTCATGGGGTTACCTGGCAATAGCATCACAACTTGGGCTCAGATGCAGCAGGCCTTTAATAAAAAATATCGAGACTACTATAGGTCAAAAGATACCAAGGAAGAAATCTTTCGAATGACCATGGGAAGTGATGAATCCTTGGAAGATTATGAAGAGAGGTTCCAGCTCAGTTACAAAAGGGCCAGGTGTACACTTGACCCTGAATCTCTGAAGTTGGTCCTACTTAGGGGAATTCCGGAAGACCTTCTAGACACCCTCCATTTACTGATCGGGGGAGACATCTACCAACTACCTTATGAGGACATAAAGACTATTTTTAGAAACCATTCTAGAGCAGCCAGGAAGAGAGGTAGGGGGAGTCAACCCATAGCCAGTACCTCCTCATCCAATTCATCCATCAAAGGTGAACTTGGAAACATGATGGAAGACTTTAAGAGTGAGATGTTGCAGACTATTGCCATGCAAATGGATACCTTGCATATCATAAGGAAAAAAGAGGAAGTAGAGAGGGCTTTGGCCATTTTTGGTCCTAGGTGCATGAGGAGGCATCCTAGGAACGAATGTTAATTGAACTCTATAGAGGTTGTTGAGTCTGTGAAGAATATCATTCTACAGATAAGTGCCCTTCCTTGCCCGGACTTAAAGCTGTATACCAAGGGGCTGAAGGAGCCACTGAACCACTCTATTTCATGAACCAAAGGAGACTGCATGGACCTAGACCATACCAGCAGGGGATGCAAGGGACATGTCAGGCATACTACAACCCCAACCAAGTCACTTCCATACCTTCTTGGGGCCCTCCTGCTCATCCTTCCTGGTCCACGCCTCCTCCTTGTTCCTATCCATCTCAATATCATACCCAATAAGCCGCTTATTCATTTCAATCCTATGCTCAGCCACAACCTCAATGGAATACAACTCATCAGGGGTGGAGGCCCCAGTACAGCTCTCCTCTCGCTCTTTCACCTCCACCACCTGCTCAACTACAACCATTGCCTCCTGCTCCACCAAGGCAACCCCAAATGCCTACCCAGCCGAGCCCGAACCCAAACAACAGACAGGCTCGGCAAGCGTATAGTGGGGAGCCATTAGGCCCAACTTATGTTGTGGAGATTCAGGAGATTAACCTCTGATCTAGGAAGGTTCTCCCAGATAGCGAGCCTCCCCCTAAGGAGGTTGAGGAAGATAAAGAGGAAAGTGAACCTAAAGCAATTCCACCCTTTCCTAAGAGACTATCCAGGACAACACAGCCTACCCCAGAAGAAACTGAACTTCTGGGAGAATTGAAACAGTTATGTGTGAAGATACCACTTCTCCAAGCCATAAAAGATGTGCCTATCTACAATAGGTTGATCAAAGAGAAGTGCTTTAGGCATCCAGGAAGGCGTAAGAGAGATGCCCCAACCATCAATGTCATAGGAAAACTGTTTGACCTGATGTTGGGGCAGGTAATCTGTCTGAAATATCTGGACCCTAGAAACCCAGTAGTTAATGTCCACATCAATGGCACCATGATCCCACATACCCTGATTGATTTGGGAGCTTCCATTAATGTGATGACAAAGGACACCATGCTCAAACTTAACTTCCAGGGCTCCTTGAGGAAGACCACGATAGTACTGCAGCTAGCAAACTACTCCACCATGACCCCTGAGGGGATTGTGGAAGATGTGATGGTCTCCATTGATTCTTGGGAGTACCCTGTTGATTTCTTGGTTCTCCAGCTGAAGGCAAAGCTCACTGGGTATCCTCTCATCCTGGGAAGACCCTGGTTGGCTACTGCCGATGCCTATATCAACTGTCGGGCTGGGAACATGACCATCAAGAACGGGCATATGTCCAAACAGTTAGTCCTATACCCTCCTACCCAACCCTTGCTATAACATGATCTACCTCTCTAGTTGGAGGAGGAGGATGAGGATGAAGTCTATTCTGCACCACTTTGTGCATTAGAAACCGCCATGGGGGGGAAACCACAAGATGAGGATGATATCATTGAAAATTTAATTTAGAATCCACCCCCCAGTACCTTGCCATTAGAGGACATAGTGAAAGAAACCCAAAACAATCCCTTAACTGATCTCTGTGTGGCCAACCAAACCTCTCTCCTATTAATAATATAGAGTTCGGCCTAGAAAGTGTTATCGAGAAATCTAGTGTCCACTCGGAGCTGCTAGTTCCACTAAGACTCGTAGCTATCTTAGAAACAAACAAACTAAAACTACTTTTGTTTCCCTTTATGAGAAGTAGATAAGAGTGGAATGAAGGACACCAACCTCAGTCTTGCGCTTGGTTCCTTGCTCGATTCCTCTCCCTTCTGACAGATCCTTGCCGCTTCTCCTTCATCTACCCAGCTTCAAAGAGCACCTATGGAATCAAAGCAGCATAATACTATCGAAGAACAGAGATCTACAATCATAAACAATATAGGACCAGATGTATATTGACCACACAAATGCATATATCATCAAACATACAAGAATGTGGAGGAAAACTTGAATAGCTTTATTAATATCAAGAATAAGAAAAGAGGATTACAACCAATTGTTCTGACCCAGCGTCACCCTCCAGCATGAAAGCCCTTCTTTCACCTCATGAAAAGCTTAGATCACCCAACACTATGATATTCCAAGAAGAAACCAATAGCACTTCCTTACAAGATACAAAATTCCAGCCTTTGGATCTCTGGGATGAGGGATCCATATATAGATGATTGCAGGGGGGTGAGTCAGCTTCTCGAATTCTGATTAGTGTCCTCTCTCTGATAGTTCTTGATTCCACTTGGAGATTGATGATCTCTTACTCATTCCTGGGCGAATTCAGAGAGGCAAGTGTCACAGGAGAAGTTTCTGGAAGATTCCATGATCATCCACCTCGCAAACTGTCTCTGCCATTTGTCCACTCTTGCCCATTGCACCCCATAGAAGGGCTTTTCAGTATGTATCGCACCTCCCATGTGCATTAGGTGGGATGCATCGCACTTTGACCATGGAGCAGGTGAGATGGTCCAGTTTTGACTAGTTCTGAGCAGTTTTTCATGGAGAACTTCTGGGAGATGATGTAATCAGCTGACCTTGTTCTTTTATGGTATGGAACAACACTTTTAGGGACCTAGGAGCCCTTGGTTTATGGACATGTTTGATTGGGGTTGCAGTGCCCAAAAATGTCTATAACAGTTGCCCCCTAAAGCATGAGGTCGTTAATCTTTTGATGTCGAGTGAAATGCTTTATCATGAGGATCCGAAGTTTTTTTCGAGCTGGAAGGCGACCTGTAATAAGATACAATACAATACATTATCTTCATAATATTTTTCATGATCTAGCTGAGGTGGGCATGCCCATGGTCAGCTTTATAAATTCATTTTCATGTACATAAGACAGACAACTGTCTGTGTGGGAGACTGATGATTCTAATAGAGTCATCATCCTTTGATTTGGATGATCATCTATGCAGCAACAATGTACATTTGATGTCTTTATTTTCTTGAATATATCACAGCCTAGATGGATGAAACTAGTTCCGGGGTCTTCAAACTTGTTCAATCTTCACTCGGAGTATAGGTCGATCCATGTGAAAGATGTTTTGGAGTCGAACATGGAAAGACATCACCTGATTACCAGCCAATGATGTAAGCTGTTAACAGGTGCGAGAGGAATCACCAATAGTGATGATGACCCTCAAGGTATTACAGTACAATTCGTGTGGTGTGAATAAGGGACTTGGCATCGAACACTGCGCAAAATCTTTCGGTCGAAGGCCATTGATGTAAACCTGTCGCCGAAAGTGAGAAACTTGCCATTGAGGCATGCAAGCTTCAAAGTACTGAAAGGGTTGTTCCTAAGTTGACTTCTTGGATAATGAGCTGGTGTTGACAAGAAGCGACCCGCCATAGGAGGGCCTTAATGAATCCCACATCTACGACATGGAATGGAGTAAATGATTTTGGAGGTGAAAACAATCTGATGATACAGGGTTCAGGGTGGCGGTCATTAAAGAATGGAGCGTGAATGTATTGCAGCGGATGAGACGCAAGTGAATTCTCTGAGCGACTTCTCTTGAACATACCAGCGACATTGACATGGATTGGTAGCGTTAACCCCAAATATGGATGGTGTGATGGACCAATGGTGATATGACCAGTGAACGGAACAACCCAACCTGACTTGGATGCGGAGTGAAAGTGTCATGTTCAAGAGCGACTTGCTACCAATAAAGTTTCTTCAAGTTTTCTTCCCAATTTTTCCCCAGTCGTTGATGACCAGTACCTCTTTATTTTTGTCAAGCTTAAGGAGGATAACATATGCTTGTTCTATAATTTTCCCTTCGGGCAAACCTGTCGCTATATTTTAACGAGCCTAGCGACAGTGAAACTCGTTCTTGCCTGTATGGACAAGTTTGTCGCTATTCGGTTTTAACGAGTTTAACAACAAAGATAACTCGGTCCTTTTCAATTTTAGAGAGTCTGAAAGGGATGTAAAGGAAACTCCAATAATAATTTTTTGTCATATAATCCCTTAAGTCCGAAAAAGTATAAAATAATATGAAAGGGATGAATTTTCGGTAATTTTAACGAGCCGAACAAGACAAGCGCTCGATATTTTTGTGTAATAATCCCTCAGGTCCAAAAAGATTAAAATCTAGAGGAGCGATATCACTTCCGGTCACTTTAGCGAGCTGGAGAGGCCAATCGCTCAGCAATCTTTTCATATTTTATGAGTCAGGTGAAAAGAGCTTAAAGGAGACTCATTTTTTAGGAACAAGTGATAATTTCAGGTAGCAGTTGATTCCAGGTAAGGTTTGGAATTTTCCAATCACAGCAGTGTCACAAGGATGGCTAACAGGATCACTCTTCGCAGTTGTTCCTCAAAAGGGGTAAACAATCAAACAGAGGTGAATGATCGGCTAAAACAGAGTGGAGGTGATGATGAGAACACGACTAGGGCTCAAAAGTTGATGATAATGCATTCAAAATGGTTATTTACCGGAAATTGGTTGTTACACAGCAATTTGTCACCATTTGTCACCATCCCTGTTACCCCTCACCCGCACACTGGAGGACTCATTCCGGGACCTGTGAGAAGTGACATGACCTGAAACCACTTGCATCATATTCCTCTAAGTATGAGCTTCATATGCCCTTAAGACATCTCCTACAAAATACCCATGAAAACATCTCTTTTTGCATTAGCGCGGGTCCACAGTTCACTGCCCGCGCCAATTAGGGAAATCCTCTAAAAAAGGCGCGCCATTGGTGCTCTGTCCCAGAGTCGCACTCGCGCCAACCGAATTGAGTAAACTTTTTAACCAACAAGCTTCCGAAGGTTCTCTTCAACCCATTCACCAACTGAATCTATGTTGAGCTAGGATGGTTTGGCTTCGAATCTCCATAGAAAGGAAAGTGGTTTGCCACCTTTCATAGAAGTTTCCAAGTGATAAAGCCAATCCCATGAATAATGTGGTTGATCCTATCTCTTTCTTCTCTATCTATAAAATCTTGCCTCTATGCCTTGAGCAAGCTAGTCATAGTTACAGTAGTTCTAGTTCCAGCATAGTGATAGAGAGTTTGAAGCTGCAAGAGCCTTCTTTGCACCCATAAGGCCAAATCTAAGTAAGGAGATTCTTGTCACCCAAAGAGAGAGAGGCTTGTTCCTCATCCTAACAAGCTTTGCAAGACTTGTGTAGCTGACTACCCAACCAAAGGAGGATTTGACGTCAGAACAATGGTTGTATTCTTCTTTGTTATTTATTAATAATAGATGACTATCATTATGGTTCCACTCTCATTATCTTATGTTTGATGTTGAGTTATATCTTTTTTGACTAATATATAATTGCATCTACTAGATTTTATGCTTGTATTCGTGTTGTTCTTTGCATGTGCAGGTGTCCAATCACGGAGATCGTGGGGATCATGACCGGCCTAGGCAAAGGAACGAGAGCGACATCTCTTCTACGAACATTAGCGTTGGAATCCAAGTAGGTTCTCACTATCCACTTTTTATTTGCAATTAGGAACTTGCGTGATAGCATTGTTTGATTGTTGCTAGACCTGGTCTAGGCTAGTAGGGATCATCTCTGTCCGCAGAGAGGATTTACCTCCACAACAATTTGGTGACTCCACTGGGGAGTTAACTTGTTGTTTGATTTGTAAACTTTAGACGGAGCCTGAAGTACGGCCAGATAGCCTTCGAAACGCTATTGCTTTGCATTAGTGAAGTAGATCAATGCCACTTCAGTCAATCTCCGGTTTGGTTTATGAACTAAACAACTTGGAGTTTGTCTTGTCTCTTTGGTTTCTCATTTGATTGCTTAGATAGCTTTCTGGGTTGGATTTCTTGCTGTTTCTTGCTTCCTGGTTTGCCTAGATACTGTTCTCAAGCCCTAGGTTGCTTGCTTTTATTTTTGACTTAGCAAACTCGATTAGCGCGCTTTTTAGCCTCACAGTCGCGCCCATTGGCACATGTTGCTTAAATACAACCCGCGCCAATCCCATAAAAGCACGAGTTGCAGCCTGACAGTCGCGCCAGGCCTGTCAACTTTTCCAGTTCGCTTGTCTTCAAGTCCTCTGAGCTTGGATTTGTATCTTGCTGTGTCTTTTTCAATTACTGGAGTGTGTTTGATCCTTGTTTGACTGGTTGTAGACCTTCATCCTTCGGGTGTTTGCCTCTTTCTATCGATTTCACATTTTAGCCCTAGGGCATCTAGTGGCTTTGTGCGTCGAGCCTCCCGTAGGTGTTTTGTGTTCTTTGATCGTCCGGTCAACTTTGTGATTATTCTTTTCCATTTTCTCGGTAGTTGTCAAAGCTTTTTCTTGATATTCAAGTGATTTGCTTATTTTTCGCTTGGGTTTCGCTTGGCTTCGTTTGGGCTTAGATCACATAGCTCATAGAGGTCTTTGCACTTTCTTCTTGGTTTTAAGGACTGTTTTGGTGTTTTGGGGATTCGATTGTGTTTTCATTGAGTGAAATTGGTCTTTTTGCTCGGTGTTACTATCTCTCAAAATTTGTTTAGTGCACTTTTCCATTGAAAAGAAAACAAACAATCTCTTTTGCTTTGAATTAGTTAATGGAAATTAAAGCTTTTCGTTGTTGTTAGAGATTGGTGACTTTAAAGAAAAGTTTGGTTAATTGCCATTAGTTGCATTAGGGTTGTTGTTGATTGTTTTATGGTCATTTTGTTTGATTGAAAGTTCTCAACTCTCTCATAGTTAGTGTTCATCGAATGAAATGATACTTTTTGGCATATAGCTTGCATTTAGGGAATTGTGAGAGATTACATACGGTAGGACCTGGAAATCGAAACCTAATCAAAGATCAACCGTAAAATGAACTGAATGAACTTAAAAACGCATTGGAACATAACGCTCACTCTTTATAGGTCTAGGCTAGAGACGTGCTCCGGCGTCGTTAAAACTAGTCACTTTTGTTTCACTTAAGGTTGGGTGATTCCTCCTTCTGTGACGCAACGAGTGGTCTAGCACAGACTTGAGCTCCCACGTACCATCGAGTATATGGGGAGACCCCACTAGGTTATCATCCTTTATCCACAGGAAGCCGTGTCTGCCGCCTTACAAGCCGTAATGCACCGAACACAGCATTCGGGAAGATTGACTGTCGTACAGGAAGTCCTTGGTTTTCATATGACTGCCAAGGTGTATATGCAGTTTTACGGATTTGTTTGGTAAACCTTTTGCCTAGCTCTCCAGAGTAGTCACTTTAGATCCTTTTCGGACTCCTTAAAAGAAAAGGCTCACTTGAGCACTTGTCACTTCAGGCTCACAAAACATTCGAAGGCGACTGGAGTCACCTTTTTGTCCTTTTCTCGACTCTTAAAACATGAAAAGGTCAAGTTCAATTCCTTTGTCTTAAAATTTATTCGGCCGCGTTCACATTTACCTGATTAGATCTTGTTTGAACTAGCTTGAGTAGGCTTCTTTTCATTTTCGATGGCAACTTTTCTAGGGTTCACCAACCTAGGGATCCCCTCTGACGGGAACCCTGGTCATTTCGCTCCTTTTGGAAATGTCGGTGCTCCTTATATGGCGACGTTGTCCCTCCCAGGGTTAACCGTTGGGTTGCCGGTTTGGTTGTTCTCAACCTCTTTGGTCCCTGCCGTCTCACCTACTGATCATTCAGTCCCTCCACCTGAACAACATCATGTTGATTCTAAGGTGGACCTCTCCCCTTCTACGCCTACTTATACGTCCTCATCTTCTACTTCGCCTGGTGAAAGTCTCGATTCAAGTAACCCGGTGGCTAAGAAGAAGAAGAAGAAGACGAAGAAGAAGAAGGCTCCCAAGGGAGAGGCTAGAAGTACAGCTCTTACTCTGAGTACACCTGAAGTTGGGCCACCTTCTGCTCCTCGGCGGAAGGTCAAATTTCCTTGTAGATTATGCAAGGGGGACCATCTTCTTCGTGATTTTCCTGGCATCCCCAGGGTCTTAGAAGTATGGGTTCGTGATCCAGCCCGCCCCTCATCATCCACTGAGGCTCACGGCGATGTTCCCCTATCGACTCACAAAGGTAAGGAGAAAGGGAAGATTCGAATCCCCTGTAGACTTTGTGAAGGCAATCATCCCCTTCACCTTTGTCCGCTCATGGATAAAGCCTCCAGTGTTTTGGAAAGTCTTACAGCTCCTTCACCCCAACTACCCATTGGATATCGATGTCTCTCTGCAGCTGCAGATCGTCCCCCTGCTGACAAAGAGATTGTTTCAAATTCTTCTCTTGTCCAGGACCCTCTTCCCGAACCCGGTTGTCCCCAGCCTGTTCCAGACCAACCATTGGTCGGAAAGAGTGTCGACTCGAGTCCACCGCTCGCTCACTCTGTTTCGTTAGAGAATTACGCCCATGTTCTTCTCGTCTCTTCAGATTCTCCTGAGTCCCGAAATGACTCTCCTAACCCAGCTGCTCCCGACGGTTCTCCTTCGGTTCCTTTAGCACATGGGGGCAATCATACGATTCCCCCACCTAGTAGTTTGGTCGCTTCCTTTGATTGGAATCACCTAATCGCCGGTCACCTTCCATCCCATATGCCCTTCCAGATCACAGTACATGCCTGTGCTAAGGCAATACCTGGCACTGTTTTGGATGAAGGGGCATCTGTCAGTCTTATGCCGTACACTACTTAGCACGCTTTAGGTTCTCCGCAGCTTGGGCCAGTCACTCAGAATCTGTTGGCCTTCGATGGAGGAGCCTGTCCATCTCTAGGAGTTCTCCCGAATTTCCCTATTACTTTGGGTGGCAAAACCGTCTATATAGACGTCTCGGTTACCCAAGGTGTTTTAGACTTTAGTCTTCTCCTTGGTCGCGACTATGTTTACGCCATGGGGGCCCTCGTTTATTCGCTTTTCCATGTGGTTTGCTTTCCGCACGATGGAAGAATTGTGACTATCGATCAAGTGTCATTCGTTAGTCCCCCGATGCCTCCTACGCCGTTGTCGTCCCCTCCTAGTTTTCATCCACTAGTTGCATCTACCCCACCACAGATCAACTACGTGGCCACCTATCTCATGCCTGGATCCAGTGATGCCGCCGTCGTGCATAGTGTCCTGGGGGCATTGGGCCCTGACTTCCAAGATGTTTCCCTTCCACCAGGAGTGGCAATCTTGGAAGCCCCAACTTTCTATTCATTATGATGAAGTTCGGGTGGAGCATAGTTCCTTTCCGGTGTCAAGCTCCTTCAAAAATGAAACTAGCTTTGGTTGGAGCATAGTTCGTTTCCCTGTGTCAAGCTCCTTAAAAAATGAAACTCGGTGTCAGAGCACAGTTCCTTGTCTTGTGTCAAGCTCGTTAAAAAATGAAACAAAGAGTCCCGAGGATAGTTTTGATCTTCTGACGACCTCGTTAAAAAATGAAACAAGGGTTATGAGGATAGTTCTTTTACTACGTCAACCTCATTAAAAAATGAAACAAATCCCTTTCCAAATCGAGTCTTTTGATTAAGATCTCGTAAACTACACGTCGAGTCTTTCCTAGATCTCGAGAGTGCACCTTCATTCCATCCACTTTGTTGAATGCAATGAAGCTTGGGGGGCATGTACCTCGATTTGTGTTATTATGCTGGGGGCATGCGAACTGATAACAAGCATAGTCAAGCAAAGTTCTTCATGGTTCAAGCTTGTGTAAAAATGAACCCATACCTGATTTACATCTCGTGATTGCCATTTTTATCTGCTGAATTCTGCTAGATGAGCCTTGGTTGTTTCGGTCCATCTCCACCATCTCTTTGGCCGATCATATGCTCTCACTTGGTTGTTTTTCCTTCCCTGAGGACCGCAGCAATGAGTGGTTTTATTAGCCAGCCTCTTTACCATTACATGTTTTGAGCAGTTCCACCATTGCCGGAACCAATTGCTACCCTTTATACCACTCGTTCCTCTAGGATGAGTCACCTTTAAGCTCTTTTCTGACTCGTAAAATATGAAAATATTGCTGAGTATTTTCCCTTTTTGACTCGTTAAAGAGAATAAAAATGGAAGTCATATTTTAGCTCTTTTCTGACTCGCTAAACATGAAAATATCGCTGAGTTATCCCTCTTGACTTGTTAAATGTAAATAAGAGGCGGTCGTCTTTAAACCCTTTTCCGACCGTGTAAAAACGAAAAGATCGTCGGACCCTTGTCATTTCAGGTTCGTTAATGGTTACGAAATGACGTGATATTGATCGCTTTTTTACTTTTTCAGGTCAATGTCACTAACATGAAAAGTACTCCTCGATCGAAATGGTCGGGCGGTTCTTTCGAGCATTATTTTATACTTTTTTGGGCTCGAGAGACACAACTTTACGAAAAAGGACCCCCCTGGAGTTTTCTTTTCTGCTGTCTTTTCAGACTCTCTAAACAGGGAAAGATGTCGAGTTCTTCATTTGTCAGACTCGTTAAAACTTAATGACATCAGACTCCGTCGAAATGACGCTCACAAGCATATGCTATCCCCGTCAAGCTTGTTAAAAATAACTGGGGTACTCACCAGAAATGGTGGGGAAAATGGACCCATGATTATTGTCGTGTCGACAGTATGTCGCTCTTGAACATGGCACTAGTCTGCATTCGTGTCGGGGTGGGGACATCTCATCTTGTTTTACACTAGCCTCTGTGGGTTTGGGTTATCCTATTTGACCTCTCATCTGCTCATTGCCTTGTCACCACGACCTCTACTCATTTGATGTCAAATACTGCCAAGTCCACTGTCGTGTCACCGATATGTTCAAGAGAAGTTGACCTCTGCAGAATTACAACCTCCCTCTGATGCCTCACATAATTTTGATCCACCACAACATTCTTCCTCTGTCTCGTGTCAATGATGTGGGAAACACTATGGCCCACCTTTGATCGAGGTCACTTCCTGTCGACCTCAGCTCATTATCCAGGAAGCTGATCTAGAGACTCCCTTCTGGTGCCTTGGAGCCTGCATGCCTCAATGGCAGGTTCTTCGTGTTCGATGAGAGGTTTTCATCATTGGCCTCCGATCGAATGATTCTGCGGGTGTTCGACGCTAGCTCCTTTATTCGCACGCCGTAGATTGTACCTATAGTACCTTGAGGGCCATTGTCATTATTGGTGGTACCTCTCGTGTTTGTTAATAGTTTTCATTATTGACTGGTAATCAGACGATGTTCATGCATGTTCAACCTCAACTCATGTATTCGCATGCCTGAATTTGTACTCTGTTCGGGTCGAGATGGAGCGCAAGACCCTGGATTTTGTCTATTGGAATCCAGGCTGCGATTTGTGGCTTATTATGATCATTACATGACTCATACATTGGATGGCTGCGACCATGCCTGAGTCTCTTTGTCGATCCTCTCTGGATGGCTGCGTCCATGCCTTGGATCTAGATTATTATGTACTCTATTATGGATGGCTGCGCCCATACCACATATATCATGTACTTGAGATATCAGTTGTACTTCTTTACGCAGGTTCTCCGGCGGCCGTGTTTTCAGTCACGCATGTTCTTGTAAAGCATTTCACCCCTCTCTCTCTCGGGCCTCATGCTTTAGGGGGCATCTGTTACACAGCAATTTGTCACCATTTGTCACTGTCCCTGTTACCCCTCACCCGCACACTGGAGGACTCATTTCGGGACCTGTGAGAAGTGACATGACCTGAAACCACTTGCATCATATTCCTGTAAGTATGAACTTCATATGCCCTTAAGACATCTCCTACAAAATACCCATGAAAACAGCTCTTTTTGCTTTAGCACGGGTCCACAGTTCACTGCCCGCGCCAATGAGGGAAATCCTCTAAAAAAGGCGCGCCATTGGCACTCTGTCCCAGAGTCGCACTCGCGCCAACCGAATTGAGTAAAGTTTTTAACCAACAAGCTTCCGAAGGTTCTCTTCAACCCGTTCACCAACTGAATCTATGCTGAGCTAGGATGGTTTGGCTTCGAATCTCCATAGAAAGGAAAGTGGTTTGCCACCTTTCATGGAAGTTTCCAAGTGATAAATCCAATCCCATGAATAATGTGGTTGATCCTATCTCTTTCTTCTCTATCTATAAAAGCTTGCCTCTATGCCTTGAGCAAGCTAGTCATAGTTACAGTAGTTCTAGTTCCAGCATAGTGATAGAGAGTTTGAAGCTGCAAGAGCCTTCTTTGCACCCATAAGGCCAAATCTAAGTAAGGAGATTCTTGTCACCCAAAGAGAGAGAGGCTTGTTCTTCATCCTAACAAGCTTTGCAAGACTTGTGTAGTTGACTACCCAGCCAAAGGAGGATTTGACGTCAGAACAATGGTTGTATTCTTCTTTGTTATTTATTAATAATAGATGACTATCATTATGGTTCCACTCTCATTATCTTATGTTTGATGTTGAGTTATATCTTTTCTGACTGATATATAATTGCATCTACTATATTTTATGCTTGTATTCGTGTTGTTCTTTGCATGTGCAGGTGTCCAATCACGGAGATCGTGGGGATCGTGACCGGCCAAGGCAAAGGAACGAGAGCGACATCTCTTCTACGAACATTAGCGTTGGAATCCAAGTAGGTTCTCACTATCCACTTTTTATTTGCAATTAGGAACTTGCGTGATAGCATTGTTTGATTATTGCTAGACCCGGTCTGGGCTAGTAGGGATCGTCTCTGTCCGCAGAGAGGATTTACCTCCACAACATTGGTTCATTTTTTAATGAGCTTAAACTCTAGGGGAACGTTTTCTCATTGCTTATGTTTAATTTTTAACGAGCTTGAAATCCACATAAAAACTGCTCGTGATAATGGTCATTGATTTAATTTCACCATTAACCACTTTGTTCCTTCAAAGGTTGTACCGCCTATTCAATTGCTCCATCAAACCAATTAGAAATGAACAATATATGTTTCAAAGTGAGTTAAAACACAAATATTTTACTCGAATTACGTGAAAAGTAATTTAAAAGTGGTTTTTTACCCCTCATTTTACCATTTCATTTGAACTTTGGTTTGTTGGAGCTATGGAGGTACTTTCCCCCCTTGATTTTCACCAGCTGATTTCGAGAGATTCTGTGGACGATTCTCGGCACCATCTGGACCAGGTAGGAGCTAAACCTGAGCTCTTCAGTTGCATTCCTTCCTTTTTGAATTACGTGCATGTTTCCCTATTTTTCTGAGCCTCTGAGGTTTGAAAAATTCACCCTGGCTCCATCGCACCCTTTCTATATTGAAAGGTTCGATGCATACTAGCCTGGCCATTGGCCAGTCAGTATGCATCCCACCCAGTACACTGCTGGGGGTGCGATGGGCGCGAGAAGGGAAGCTTTTGCATTGTTTTCTCATGGAATTTTTGCCTGTTTTTTGCCAAATCAGGATCCTGACTCTTCTCTTGCTTGTTTTGCAGAGATTTATTGGAGAAAAATGGTTGTTACATGGCGAGAATGCAAGCATGAAGAAGAGGACATGCTTGCTCTACATGATCCGGTTACGGTAACTGCATTGCAGAACTGTGGCCTGTTCAAGTTTTTTCGCATTTCTAGCATGAGGCAACAAATCAACTTGTTGCAATATTTTCTCGATGCATGGGATCCTACCAACCAAGTGTTTCAGATCAGAGGCAAATCCATCCCCTTGACTATCGTGGACATCTATTTTTTGACCGGTTTATTGAGGCGTGGCACCCCTCTTTCACTATCAGGTTCCGCCTGTGGGGGTGAATCCGTGAGAGATTATATTCGCCGGTTTTGCAAAGAGGGATCTCAGCCGAGTAGGGACGGCAAGATCAACATCCGAGATGTTGATGACTGGTCCTTGAGGACCATTCTGTTCACTTTTGCTAGACTGGCTGGTAGTGCGGCTCCTCACGTGGCTAACAGGTCCTATATGCAGTACGCCTTGGAATGCCTTGAACCAAAGATGTTCAACTCGTGTGATGCAGTACTCCTTGTGATGAAAGAACAATTGACTAAGATAAAAAATGGAAAATTGAAGAACTTTGGCTATGGTTCTATTTTGACCGCTTTTGCCTTCGAAAAGATCCCACTGATGCAGCCGCAGTACATCTCACTTGGCCTACCTCTACCGACTGAGCCACGGATGCAGAGATGGATCAACCTTATGGCCCGACATGCTGGTCAGTCCCGGGATTCCTTTTCTGACACCTTTTTCAAGTGGTTCAACCGTCAGGAGATGGTTTTTTCTGAGTACCCATATGCTGGTATGGATTTCTGGGGTGACCCGGATTTGGTGTTGCCAGCTGGTGAGCAGTGGGGTGCTATCGGTAAATTCTCTGACCATATCTCTATTCATCGTTTCTTTTTATAATGTTCTTGTGCTTTCTTCTATCAGGACTAATCAAAACTCATGTGCTCATGCAGATATTGGACCAGTTTGGCCAGTAGTACATCTGAGAGTACCAGCTGTCGCTCCAGCAGGAGAGGCTGTGGGGAGGGCTATCCTTCGCGACCTTGATGTGGCTGAGACTCTTTCAGCATTGCAGGATCACGTCGAGGGCCTCACTCTTGGTATTCCAGACATGAGAACCGACGAGCCGCCCCTGAGGTTTCAGCAACATACTACTGGCGTGCCGAGTCGAAAGACTAGGCTTTTACGCATGATTGCACAGGCGGTGACTTGTTATCACCAGCATCATTAGACTAGGGTGCCCCCTAGCATTTTGAGTTTTGGGTCATTTGACCAATTTTGTCCTGGTTATAGAACATTATGTATGAACCATAAACAATTATATATATATATATATATATATATATATATATATATATATATATATGTATATATATATATGTATATATATATATATATATAATTGTTTATGGTTCATACATAATGTTCTATAACCTATATATATATATATATATATATATATATATATATATGTATATATATATATATATATATGTATATATATATATATATATATATATATGTGTATATATATATATATATGTATATGTATATATATATATATATGTATATATATATATATATATATATATATATATATCTATATATATATATATATATATTTGATTTTCGGAGCTTTATTTTGGTTGAGTTACGTGATCTTGATGCAAATATTTGATGAAATGCTTCTTTTATAAATGTTGCAAATGTCTATCTAACACATAATTTTCCAATGAGTCCGTTAATGTGTTTAAGTTTCTAGCAATATGCTGATATTGAATAGAATCAAACTGTCTTTCCAAAATCTTGACCCTTAGGAACATGCGATAGATAGCTGGATTCTGTACGAAGTAGATACCAGTGAGCTGTAGGATGACGAGTTGTGAGTCTAGCATGACGACTAGTCGGTATATGCCATGCGTAATTGCATCAGAGAGGAGCTCTATTAACGCGCTGTATTCAGCAATATGTTTTGTTGACCGACTAATACATACCCATCTGAAACTCACTAACTTGCCACTTGGATCGAAGATGGCCCAAGCTGCAGAAGATAGGTTCCACGAACTACAACTCACTTCGTCGACATATCCAAAAAATGATTCCAATAGGTCTGACATCTACAACAAATGTAAAAGCGGATCACTTAACCAAAACAATTACCCTTAGTGAAAACAAAAATGTAACAAAAGCAAAGGGGTTACTATTTTGAGTCAAGCATAGTAACGCTTAAGGTACAACCCATTGCAAGGTTGCGCCAGTGGAATCCCATCATAATCTACTAACTCGTAGGCTCCTTTTGCTAATACATGTTTAACAATATAGGGGCCCATCCATAAGGATTTGAACTTACCTGCTCCCAATTTGTCGGATTCCTGGTCGTAAAGTAAGACCAGGTCACCTTCTGAGAAGACACGGGGTTTGACATTCTTGTCGAACTGTGCCTTGACTCGTTTCTTATGGGCTTCGTTAGCCAAAGCGGCATCATGACGGGTTTCATCCAATTGGATTAGTTCCAAGAAACGAGCCTCTTCTTCTGAAGTTCTGGGGAGAAGATCGACTGTGAGTTTGAGGGACGAGATTTCACACTGAACCGGTAAGATTGCTTCCAGGCCATACACCAATTGAAAGGGTGTAAACCTAGTTGCATTCCTCACTGATGTCTGGTATGCCCACAAGGCAGAGTACAGGATTAGGTGCCAACTCCTTTTGTGGACTCCAATCATCCTTTGCAGCATCTGCATCAGGACCTTGTTGATTGCCTCAACTTGTCCATTAGCCTGCGGATAATACGAGTAGAGCTATCGTGGGACAACCCTAACTTGGCAGCCAACTCAACCATCATGTGATTGCGAAAATGTGATCCATGATCTGTGACTATGGCCTGTGGAACGTTGAATCTGGAGACTACATGATTGAAAAAGAAGAGGGCATCCGTTTCGCCGCTGTTGTTTAATGTAGGCATCGCCTTGGCCCATTTGGTAAAACAGTCTACTACGACTATGATATACCCATGCCCCCCGGCCAAGTTGGGGTTACATGTCATGAAATCTATGCCCCATTTGGAAAATGGCCCAACAGCAACTACTGGTTGGAGAGGTGAGGGTGGTATTCTGGTTTTTTGATCAAAGATTTGACATGCATGGCAACTTCTGACTACGGTCATGCAATCTTTAAACATTGTTGGCCAGAAGTATCCTACTCGTAAAATCTTTTACGCCATAGCGTAACTAGATTGATGCCCCCCACACGCGCCTGAATGGAAATCATTCAGGACTTTTTCAGCCTCCTCGTGGGTGAGGCACCTCCTCAGAACTGTATCAACACCACGACGGTAAAGTGTATCACCGATGATCATGTAGTCTTTTGCTTGGTATCGAATGCATCGTTGTTCTGAGTGGGAGGTGTTAGACCTATATGTCTGGGTTTGGAGATAGATTATTATGTCTCCATACCATGGATTGCTTGAAGATATCAAAAACAAAGATTCATCCACGATTGCTTCTTCTGATGTTACATCGTTGGACAACGATGGGAGATCGCATAGTAACTCCGTGAAAACTAGGGATTTCTTCGATTTGGATTTTTTAAATTCCAGATCAAACTCTTGTAGAATTTCTATCCATTTTGAATATTTGCCCCCCAGCAACTGTCGTGACAATATATAAGTCATGGGGTTGCAATTTGACAGAATGGTAGTTTTTTGAAAGAGGATATAGTGTCGAAATCTCTGTATCACTTGAACAGCTGCAAGAGCTAGATTTTCAACGTATGAGTACTTGCTTTCTGTATCATTTAAGTTTATACTTAAATAATATATAGGATGTTCAATTCCATTATCTTCTTGAACTAAAACCATTGCGATGGTTGTATCCACTGTAGCTAGATACAGGTTAAAGTCTTTTTGATAATCAGGAGTGTACATTAATGATGCTTTTATTAGGGATTCTTTCAAAGCATCAAAGGAAGCTTGTGTGACCTGATCCTAGATGAAGGGTACTTCTTTTTTCAATAGACGAGTATAACCTTTAGCAAGTTTAGCATAATTTGGAATGAACCTCCTCAGAAAGTTTGCTTTCCCTTGGAGTTTCTGAATCTGAAGCAAATTTGAAGGTGGAGGCAAATTAATGATTGCCTGAACCTTACATGGGTCAAGATGAATCCTGTCCTTTGAGACCAAAAAGCCAAGTAAACGACTAGAACTGACACAGAATACACATTTGTGTCGATTGAGTCGTATCTTGTAGTGTCGGCAACATAGAAATATCGCTCTCAAATGTTGCGGATGATCTGTCCGCTTTCGCGAATGAGCCAAAATATCATCGAGATATGGTTGAACGATGTTTTTGATGTCATGGAAGGCATAATTCATTGCCCTCTGAAATGTTTCCCCCGCGTTCTTTAAACCAAAGGGTAGCTTGCGATATGCAAATGTGCCCCACGGACAAATAAATGCAGTCTTTCATTGGTCCCGTGGGCGGATATTTATTTGATTATACCCAGAAAATCCATCCATAAATGAGAAGATTTCACATCCTGTGCATTCATCAATTATCTGGTCAATGAAGGGTGTAGGGTAGTTGTCTTTCGGACAAGCTTGATTTACATCCCTATAATCGACGCACACTCTAATTGTTCCTTGTTTTTTCATTACTGGAACTATATTCGACACCCAACCGGTTAGAGGAATCGAGTAAATAAAACCAACATGGAGAATTTTTTCAACTTCTACCTTGATGGGAGAGGCTTTCTTAGGGTGCACTTGCCGTAGCCGTTGTCGTACCGGTTTGACATCTGTATACATCTTAATTTCGTGTTCAACTATGTTGGAGTCAATGCCTGGCATTTCATCATACGACCAAGCAAAGACATCTCTGAATTCGGGAAAAAGAGTGATATATATTTCCAGTTCTGAAGGAGAACAAGATTTGCTGACATGAATATTCTCTACAACATCTGTTTTGGTCGAGATATTTATGGCGATAGTCTCTTCAATATTGGACAAGTTTTGCTCGGAATCCACTGTGTTTACAGTATTTGATAGAAAATAAAAAATTGAGGGATGATGAAGGTCATTAGGAGTATCTTCTTTGTAATCCAGAAGATGGGAATGATGGTGGTAATCTTCCCATGGTGCCCCGTCAATCATCATTGACTGAACAATTCCTTCGCCTGTATAATGTACTTGCGACCAAGGATCTGAAGGGGTACCATATTCCTTAGACCTATCTATCGAAACGCTTGATGAGCGTTGATTTTTGTTTGCCTCCCATGCCGAAAACATTGATTGCTACAAGATTTCTATTGGGGTTGGAGGCAATACCTGCAGATGATCCATTTTAATATTGTTTTCAGAGATCTTTTGAATAGAAGATATCATATTGCAGGTTCCTTCTGTTGCCACTTTCGCCAGATTGATTGGAGGTGGCAGGGCAAAAGTCCCCATTAATATAGGGTCTTTTAGTAGGCCTACTTCGATATTTTGAAGCGAGTGAGGGCTTCCGTGGATCATCGGAATGCTTCCCGTAACTTATGAACTGTTGGGGAGAAATGTCTGTTGGTCGATGATTGTAATTCCTCCTTGAAAGGGAAATGCAATCTTCCTGAAGTATGTCAAAACAACGGCTGCCATAGCATATATCCAGAGCCTTCCCAGTAGGATGTTGTAATCGAGGTTTCCGTCAATTACTTCAACATCTATTTCTACTATTTTCCCCCCCCACTTCAACTTGCAAGTTACTTAAAATCCCATATGGGGTGTATGTTCGTCCATCAAATGCTTTTAATGTTGTCCAAGGTCGTGACAAGGGTGGAGATCCTAAAGTTTTTCAGCAACTCATCGACATAATACATGTAGATGCCCCCTCATCAATAATTGTTCGATGAACAGTTTTGTTGAGGGCTTTCACTTGAATAAGGAAAGCTAGTTGAGCTGGTAACTGAGGGTCATATCCTTTGTGATTAAAGGACACAAGATTGGAATCCGTTGGGTCAATCCCACCTATCGCTGATAATAAATCTTGCTTTTGAGAGGGGCAATTTTTCAGTACCTCAAGTGTCGACATAGCGGATGGCGATTGGGCCAGATCCTCCACTATATTATAATGTTGTGCTGCTCTGGCATGAGGATTAAATGTCGATTTGTGTACTACTCCCTTTGGCGGCTTTATCATTAGTTCAGGAATGATGGGTGGCACAACTTCGGTCGAAGTTGTTGTCGAACTACTGGGTTGATCATTGGCCTTGTTGTCTGATAGCTGTGGATTCCCGTAATATTTATTCCTTGTTGATATCAAAGCATTGTTTTGCTGCTTTGAAACCGACAACATTAGCACTTGGGACAGGGAAGCATTGTCACTAGCAACCAGATTTTTTCCTGGATTTGGAAACGGATCAGTTAATACTACCGGGGTTTTTGAATTCTTGAAGAATTTTCTAAGTCAGCTTTATACGGACACTCTCTTGTCCAATGATCTTCATCACATATTAAGCATGGACCATTTGGTTTCCTATCTCTAGAAGGGTTTGCAAAAGATTTTTCAGGGGACGACTCCTCCTGTTTTTTCTTCTTCCCTTTCTTTTTCTTCTTGCCTCATGGTTGCTTGGTTTCTTTGCCTTTGTCAGTCGATACGGCATTTACTTCCGAGGCGAGAAGTTCTTCATTTGCATTTTGACCTGAAACTGTACGGGCTTTCTTCAACTTAGCCTTTACGGTTTTCGTGCTGGTCGTTCCTATCACACCGTCCCCGGCATGAGAGTCTTTGTTTGATTTAGGAGATGGAGGAACGGAAAATTCTAGTCTAGGAGCATTAGGGATTTTATCGTAGAGCGTGCCAAACTGAGTATAGATTAAGTCTAAATATTGCGCACGAGCAATTACTTGCTCTTCAGTGACGACTCCTCCCTTTGCCACATCTTCTGTAATAGAAGGTAACAACGACTTAATAAACCATTCAACCAATAGTTGATTAGGAACATATGTTTTTACCATTCTACGACAATGTTTCCAGTCATGAATATGATCGGATATGTGAGTGGTCGTTGTTTTCTTGAAATTGGTAAGAAGCTCTATTCCCATTTCGTACCTTATGGGTAACTGAAAATGGGTTAAAAAGGTTGTGGCTAGGGTGCTAAAGTTATCAAACGAAGCTCTAAGAAATTCGATATACCATTTTGCTACCGGACCAGTTAACGTTCACTGAAAAAAGCGAAGCCTGATCGAATCATCATTTAGAGTGTTAGATGAACACCACAGGTGAAAGGTCATCACATGATTCGACAGGTCTTCACCCGGATTTCCATTAAATTTAGGAATATCTGACAGAAGTTTATGAGGAATCGTTGGCCACCAAGGGGCGTAGGCGATCAGATCATTTGCTAGCCGATTCAGATCTAGTAACTCTAAAGTTGCCACGAAGGGCAACTATTGATTCAAGTTCGGCAAAGCGTACCCAGGATAAGATGGGATTTCTTGAGCAGTGGGTCATCGGATACCAGCATATTGCATTTGATGCTGATAACTTTGATAAGGTTGATGGGCATAACCATTATGAAATGGTTGATGTTGTCCGTTTTGAATATACGGCTACCCAACTTGAAAAGACTTGGTGCTCAGATCCTTGGTAAACTTGTTGGAATTGTGGTTGTTGATATTGCACCAGCCATGGTTGTGAGACCATGTGCTATTGCCCAATACTGGCTGTTTGACCGAGATGAGGGGTAATGGTACCCGTTTGAGCCTGGGTCACTCCAGTTAAGGAGCCACTAACTGATGATTTTGGTGGCGTCGTAGGGACAAGGGGCTGTTGGATTGCGACCTGAGAGACTTGAGGTTGGCATACAACAGGTAACACTTGTACTTGCGACACCGTCACAATAGCCGGTGTAGTGGGGATATTTGACATAGGCATACTTTGTTGCATTGAGTATACAACTCTTGGTTGTTGAGGCAGTATTGGTATCCAAAGACTGGATGTAATTCTAGCATAACTTGAATTTTGTTGCAAACTCTCATATGTTTGACCTCCCAGATGAGACAATGAAAGGGCATATTGCCCCCCATACGACGGTAATCCGGTGCTTAAGGGAATTATTTTCCTTTAAGGATCGGACTGCCCAAATTGACATTGTGAAGGATCAATTTGCTGAGACTCAACATAAGAGATTCCAGATATTATTCCGGATGAACAAACGAGAATAGACCATACCGTCAAAACAGCCCTAGGATGGATCCCATCCAGTGATTGTGAGCTAGTTGCGACAGATGGTACGCCGACGAACATTGTCGGAGTAGCAGCAAGAAGTTCTGCCACTGCTGTGTCAGATGACACAGTCCTAGATGTCGACGGTTGTTCAGACATATCTAGTCTATCCAAAAGGTTTCCTAGCGATTCTACAGGAACTTCCAATAACGGTAGACTAATTTCTGATGAAGAAGGATATAGAGTGACCCCTACTCCAAATTGCGATGGAGTACTAGATGGTGGATCCTCTACAATCTCTTCTATAGCAATCAAACTGGGTGGAAGAGGTAGACCGTCAGGTCCGTAAAATATTTCCGATGTCGAAGAAGATATAGATTCTGCAGTGACTGATGTTTGCAAAACAACACCTTCGAAATCAGCTATTGAAGTGTTTACCTTCACACTAGGATCAGTTCTACTGTCCTCTTGTGGCCACGAAACTTCTTCTGTAAAGGCAGGGGTACCAGAAATGTTTGGAGTAACCGGAGTCTCCGAGGGTGTCGGAACACTTGTTCCAACCTGACCAAGGGACTTTGAGACGGTTAAACGAGTTCGCTTTGTCCGGAGTAGTTTTGATTCTGGGGACAAAGATGGTTGACTCGTAAGTCTCCACGAACGACGGGGTTTCAATTGAATTTCTTCCACGATTGCGGATTACTCAATCAACTAAAAATAAAGGGTAAAATGTTTTTGAATTAAATGAATTTTAGATGCTTTGACACAACTTTTTTTTTCAAATTTTAAGAGTCAAGAAAAAACAAAAGATGACTCTAGTCACCTTCGATTTTTAATGAGCTTGAAGTGACAACTGCTCGGATGGACCTTTTCCTTTAAGGAGTCTGAAAAGGAACGAAAGAGACTACTCTAGAAATCTAGACAGATGGATTACCAAACCAATCGCAAAACTACAGAATACTTTTTACGGTACGGAAGTCAATCTTTCTGAATGTTGTGTTAAGTGCATTGCGATCGATAGGGCGACAGACACGACTTCCTATGGATAAAGGATATAGCATATAGTGGTCTCCCAATATATACTCAACAGTACGTGGGAGAAAACGTCTGTACTGGCACTTGTCGTCTCAAAGAGGAGGAATCACCCAACCAACAGTGAAAGCGACAGTTACCAGGCTTTACGACACTGGAATACGTCTCTAGCCTAGACTTCTAGATGTTGTGCATTAGGTTCCAAAGCATTTTTAGGTTCATTAAATTTATTTTACAGTTGATCTTTCTTAAGAAATTTTCCTTTCAGGTTCACCACGTGATGTAGATGTACAATTCCTAAAATGCAATCTAAGATGATAAACAATCATTTAATCTTCTTTTTGCAATGAAAATCCTAGCTACTAAATAAAGAGAGACGCTATTCTTTCAACATAGAGCAGAGAGAACACACTAGATGCACTGTCCTAAATCAAACCAACAAGCAGTCTAAATGCAAATGCACATGCATGTATTTGTTTTCAGCTTTCTTAATGTGTGAATGACAAGAAGAATGCTAAGTACAAATCTGAATTATCTTTTCAAAGCGACAGTACTAACAAATTTCTCTTCAAAAACGAAAGGAAGATAATGATGACACTTTACTATTTTGAATTGAAAACTGCTTTCGACACTTGAAAAACTACTAATTAAAATCAAATACAAGAGTAACTATATAATCGACCATCAAGAACAATAGAATTCTTTTCTTTGACTGAAAACAACACTTGCGACACTTTCAAATCAAAAGACGACAGTTCGACTATGCTACTACTTTGTAAAAGAGAACTGAAAATGGCAGAAAATACATAAAAACATTCACAATTCTTTGCACAATGGAGGCGGAATGATGGAAAGTAAGGGGGTTTCCATAGTTGTATACTGATCACAGATAGAAAAACTCCTGAATAGAGCTGAAGAGAGTGAACACAGAAACCAAAATCTAAGAGCAAAAGAGCTCTTGTCTGATCAGGGAAAGTGCGATGCAGCGCACCTACTGCACACGGGAAGTGTGATGCATCCAGATTCCCAAGAGTAAAAGGTGCGATGGTCCAGGGACGAGACTTCAACTGGGTTCCGGGTCACATTTTGCAGCTTAGTTCAGGGATTTAGGCCGGGCAAATGATGTACAACAAATAGAAATCACAGGGGTTGATCTAATCAGGTTACTAGAGCCACCACTAGGGCAATTATAAAGTTTGCAAATCGATTGTTCAGTTTCTAAACAAAACCCGGAGATAGACTGAAGCAGCATTGATCTACTTTGCACTTGCATAGAAAATGCAGTTCGAAGGCTAGCTGGCTTGACTTCAGGCTCTATCTATAAGTTTATAAAACAAACAAATATAGACAAACAAACAATCTATTCAATCCCAAGTGGAGTTGCCATTTTTTTATCGTGAAATCTAGTGTCCACTCGGAGCTGCTAGTCCCACTAAGACTGGTATCTATCTTAGAAACAAACAAACTAAAACTACTTTTGTTTCCCTTTATGAGAAGTAGATAAGAGTGGAATGAAGGACACCAAACGCAGTCTTGTGCTTGGTTCCTTGCTCAATTCCTCTCCCTTCTGACAGATCCTTGCCACTTCTCCTTCATCTACCCAGCTTCAAAGAGCACCTGTGGAATCAAAGCAGCATAATACTATCGAAGAACAAAGATCTACAATCATAAACAATATAGGACCAGATGTATATTGACCACACAAATGAATATATCATCAAACATACAAGAATGTGGAGGAAAAATTGAATAGCTTTATTAATATCAAGAATAAGCGAAGAGGATTACAACCAATTGTTCTGACCCAACATCACCCTCTAGCATGAAAGCCCTTCTTTCACCTCATGAAAAGCTTAGATCACCCAACACTATGATATTCCAACAAGAAACCAACAACACTTCCTTACAAGATACAAAATTCCAGCCTTTGGATCTCTGGGATGAGGATCCATATATGGATGATTACAAGGGGGTGAGTAGGCTTATGGGATTTTGATTAGTGTCCTCTCTCTGATAGTTCTTGATTCCACTTGGAGATTGATTATCTCTTACTCATTCCTATGCGAATTCAGAGAGGCAAGTGTCATAGGAGAAGTTTCTGGAAGATTCCATGATCACCCACCTCGCAAATTGTCTCTTCCATTTGTCCACTCTCACGCATTGCACCCCATAGAAGGGCTTTTCAGTATGCATCACACCTCCCATGTGCATTAGGTGGGATGCATCACACTTTGACCATGGAGCAGGTGAGATGGTCCAGTTTTGACCAGTTCTGAGCAGTTTTTCATCGAGAACTTCTGGGAGATGATGTAATGAGATGACCTTGTTCTTTTAGGGTATGGAACAACACTTTTTAGGGACTTAGGAGCCCTTGGTTTATGGACATGTTTGATTGGGGTTGCAGTGCCCAAAAATTTCTATAATAGAAAGAACCTTGAAAATCAATCCTTCCCTATCCACTTCCCAGGAGAAGGAGTTGTGCAGCTTGTTGAGAAAACATTTAGATGTCTTCGCCTGGAGTTATAAGGAGATGAAGGGAGTGCACCCTTCAGTATGTACTCATCATATATACCTTAAGGAATATTCCAAACCAGTCAGGCAGCCTTAAAGGAGGATGAATCTAGCCCTTAAAGACATTGTTAAGGAAGAATTGCAAAAATTACTCGACGCAGGATTCATCTACCCCATCTCTAACAGTGAATGGGTCTCTCCTTTGGTGCTAGTGCCAAAGAAAAATGGTAAGTGGAGAATCTGTGTCAATTATCGGGAACTAAACAAAGCTACTAAAAAGGTCCATTTTCCTTTGCCTTTCATAGATCAAGTGTTAGATGGTCTGGCGGGGAAAACGTTTTTCTCCTTCCTAGATGGGTTTAGTGGGTACAATCATATTCAAATAAGCCTAGAAGACCAAGATAAGACCAATTTCACTTGTCCTTGGGGTACCTTTGCATATCGGGTCCTTCCTTTTGGTTTGTGCAATGCTCCAAGCACTTTCCAGAGAGCAGTATTGAGTATATTTTTGGAACTGGTTCATGATGCAGTGGAAATATATATGGATGATTTTACTCCTTATGGTTCTAGCTTTCAGGAAGCTTTATCTAACCTAGGAAATGTATTGGACAAGTGTATTGAAATGAACCTGTCCCTTAGTTTGGAAGAATGTGAATTTTTGATGATTGAAGGGACCGTGCTAGGTCATGCAATATCTCAACAAGGATTGTAGGTGGACCCCAACAAAATTGCCATCATCCAAAGGGTCCCACCTCCTCAAAAGGTGAGAGATGTCTGAAGTTTCCTAGGCTTAGCTGGATATTACAAAAGATTCATTAAATATTTCAATAAGTTAGTTTCTTCGTTGTTTGGTCTTTTAGGAAAATATGTCACGTTCATATGGACTGAAAATTGTCAAGAAGCCCTAGATACCTTGAAAAGAAAACTTGTGACTGCCCCAATTTTGAGAGGCCCAAACTGGACCCTACCTTTCCACATTCACACAGATGCCTCGAAAAAAGCAATAGGAGCAGCCTTAGGACAAATTGATGAAAAATTACCTTCTGCCATATACTTTATAAGTAAAAATTTATCAAAGGCAAAGTTAAACTACATGGTAACCGAGAAGGAACTCTTAGCTGTAGTGCATTCCTTGAACAAATTCAGACATTACATCACAGGCTATCAGACCTTTATACACACAAATCATGCTGCAAGTAGATATTTAATAAAAAAACCAGATGAAGATGCTCGCATTATTAGATGGTTGCTTTTACTGCAACAGTTTGATTTGACCATTGTTGATAAGCCTAGTAAAGAAAATGTTGTTGCTGAATTTCCGTTTAGAGTAAATTTGCCTACAGGTGAAGAAGGAATGGTGGATGATAAAATGCCAGATGAACGCCTATTTTCTACCTCAATACTCTCTCCATGGTTTGTTGATATAGCAAACTATTTGGTTTCAGCATAGTTCCCACCACACCTGTCCTCAAAGGAGAAGAGCAAGATCATGAGGAAAAGCACCCCTTTCACCTGGATTGGGGGTAATCTCTTCAAACTTGGCCCAGATCAGATCTTGAGAAGATGTGTCAGGGAGGAGGAAGTCTTTGACATTCTCCTGACCTATCATGATGGGCCTTGTGGAGGCCATTTTGTAGCAAAGAGGACTACCTTCAAAATATTGCAAGCAGGCTACTATTGGCCCACTCTTCATCAAGATGTGAGGAGATATACCAGCCAATTTGATTGGTGTCAAAGGATTTGGAAACCTACTCCAAAGGATGAGATGCCCATGCAACCTCAAGTGACCTTTAAGCCATTTGAGAAGTGGGGCATGGACTTTGTGGATCCTATCAACCCTCCTTCAAAACAGAAGCAATACATCATTGTGTGCACCGATTATCTAACAAAATGGGCAGAAAAAAAAGCAATCAAAGTAGCAATAGAGGAAAAAGTAGTTGAGTTCTTGAGAGAAAACATATTCTATAAGTTCGGGTATCCAAGAGAACTGGTCACAGATCAGGGCAGTCAGTTCACTTCCAATTTGATTGAAGACCTGCTCACACATCATAAAATCAAGCACAGGACTTCCACCCCTTACCATCCACAAGCCAATGGGCAGGGGGAAGTCACTAACAGAGCTTTGGAAGGAATTCAGACAAAGGTAGTGAGCAGCAGCAGAAGAGATTGGGCAGATAGACTAGTTGAGGCCACCTAGGCCTACAACACAACATGGAAGACCACCACAAGGTTCACACCCTATCAACTGGTCCATGGGAAGAAGGCTTTGCTATCAATAGAATTTGAATACAATACACTAAGGATTGCAGCTCAGCTGGACCTAGACCTCTGCCATGCACAGAGGGAAACACTACTCCAGCTCAATAGATTAGATGAACAAAGATTGTAGGCCCTTCTCCACACAGAAGTAGTTCAGCTTCAGAGGAATATATGGCATGATAAAAATATCAAGGAGAAGCAATTCCAAGAGGGAGATTGGGCACTTCTCTATGACTCAAGGTATAAAGACTTCAAAGGAAAGTTGAGGACAAGATGGTTGGGACCTTACACTATGGAAAAATGCAATGACAATGGTTTGGTTCTAATCAGAACCATTGATGAGGAAGCCATCCCCATGCTTGTCAATGGACATAGGTTGAAAATTTACAAGAAGCCCTCTCTAAGTGAGAGTTCGTTGAAGATCTGAATAAGACAGTGATGGTAGTGGAGCAAGTCTTAGCCTCCACTTCACGCACTCACTGAAGAAGCAGAAAAAAAAAAAGGAAAAAATAACAAGGACTCAAGTGAAAACCTCCATGAGGCTCTTGAGTCCCATCATTAGGTTGAAAACCTCTTTTGAGGCAGCCTAGTGATGAACAGAAAAAAAAAAAGAGAGAGAGAATAAAATCCCTCAGTGAAAACCTCCCTTGGAGGTGCCCAGGGCAGGCAATTAGGGTGAAAACCTCCTTCAGGCGCCCTAGTTGTCTTTCAAAAAAAAAAAGAGAAAAGAGAAGGAAAAGAAAATTGACTTTTAATGTGCATTGCAGGTTACAGGTGGACCACAGGGAGCAAGATAAGATGCCACAGAGCCTATTGCATCTCCCCAACACTCTTCTCCATCATTTCTGACCTTTCTTCCACCCCACTATGTTTTTTTCGGAAACTGTGTGTTCTACAGGAGGCTCTTGTAGAAATCAAAGAGAGCCAGAAATGGTTTCAAAAAGTAGTTTGAGGGGCTGAGAGGTTTCATGAAGAGCCCATAGACCCTCCTACAGCTATCCATCCTCCTTGCTATCCATCCCACACCTGCACCACCTCATCATCATCATTTTTTTCATTCCTATCGAAAAAACACAGAAACCTGTTTTTTTGATTATAAAAAAAAAAGGGAGCAGCACCTCAAATCTCACCTGCAACTTGCCAAGTACCTCTCCATGTTCATCAATATCTCTAGCATCATCCTCAAAGCTCCTAGCACAAAAATCAACTAAAAATTTTAATGGGAGAAGCAGCTATAGGAGCTCCTGTAGGAATTCCTGTAGCAACTGATCCCATTAAAATCAAGCCACAACAGCAAAAGAAGTGCAACCATGGGATTGAAGGGGAAATCCGAAGCTAGATCCAACCAGAGAATACCTGCACAAAACAAACAAGCCACACATCAGGAAGCAGAGAGCATGCAGCAGAGGAGATACAGGCATGCAACAACTGAAATACAAGCATGCAGCAGCAAAAGGAACCAAAATGCCTCACAGCATGTACATTCAACTCACAGGTAAGTGACTAACCCTCTCCTATGTTGCATCTGTGTAATTGGAAAATATGCATAAGTGAATGATATGGTTAGGGTTGAATGAGAAAAGGTGGCCAGTTAACTGGCCACCCTCATCCAGTCGACTGCGCTCATCCGGAGATGCCACCACACGTGTGCCTAGTCAACTCAAAGAAAAATCTAAAGGATAGGTAATGGAGGGTATGAAAACTCTGATGAAATGATGGGAAGTGATTGTGGGAAAGAGCCATGATGACAAGGCAGTGGGGACCAAGGGTCCAAATATAGAAACGTACACTTTTTCCAGCTCACCCCATCACTGGAAATTTCTAAAAGAAGAAATAAGTACTCCCCCTCGAAACTCCTTTACCACGTTTTCTTTCATTCTATCCTCGTCCACTTAGCTGCAACAAGCTCTTTGTCACCACCATGGCCTAGAAACGATCATTCTCCATCGCTTTCATCCATCCTCCTGTTATCGACGTTCTACATGAGCACTTAGAGGTTCTACAGGAGCACCTACAGGTAGTTCTACAAGAGGGGCAGTAAGTTGTTTTTAAGGAGAAAACACGGGTTTTTTCTCGATTTCTGGATTGACAAGCTAGGTTGTGTGCATACCCACCTTGATTATCAATATGTGCAAGGAATGATATAAGATTAAGAAGGAATTGAGTCCATAAAAGAAGAGGAATTCCATAAAAATTTTCTGCCTATTTTCTTAAAAAAAAAACACAGTTTTTCTCTGTTTTCCTGTTTTCTTCAAAATTCTTGTCTCCATCTCTCCCTTGGGTGTTCAAAAGGGGTATAAGCACAATGATAGGGGGATTCATGAGGAAGGAGCCCACAAATTCATCTAGGCTCCATGAACATCCAGAAGTAGTAGCCATTTGCACCAAAGCAAATTGGATGCCATTTTTTGAGAAATTTCGAGGGTTTGATGAAGGAGTGGCTCAGGAGTTTGCCCTTTCTTTAGTCCCTCACTGGAGGACCCATGCCACTGTTACCTTTAGAGTTCTCTCCATGGAAATCACCCCAAAATTTATCAGTAGGGTTACCACCCTTCCTCTTGGATTACCTTGGTGCAAAGATGTAAAGCCAATTGGACAGTCTACCAAGAAAAACTTCTCCCAAAACAATGAGCATCCTGTAGAAGACAAAAATATCATTAGAAGGACAAGCATACCTTACCCTTGGGATGAGGTCAGTTACCAGATTATCAAATATATTTCTTGTGAAGGGAGGTATAGCATAGTTTATGGTTACCATTTCAGACTTCTCCATGAGCTAAGATATGGCATGGACACTCCAACACCCCAGAAACTCAGCATCCCCTATTTTCTCCTGCAGTCCCTCATAGAATCCAGCACTAAGTTTAAGGTAGGAGGTCCAGATCAGTTGGCTCACCATGGGTTAATTAAACTGTTAGTGGAAGAAGCCCTCCATACCTTCACAATCCCCACAACATGGGAAATCTTCTGAAACATGACAGCAGAAGATGATATAAAGGCCCTCACATATGATCTTAGTCTGTCTGATAGTGAGGAGGAAGAACAACAAGGGGGAGAAGGGGAGGAAACTGAGGAACAAATAGAGAGGGAGGAAACCAAGACAGAGGAGGAAGACACCAAAATAGAGAAGGAGGAAACCAAAACAGAGAAGGAGGAAACCAAAACAGAGGAGGAAGAAACCAAAATAGAACAAAAGGAAACAAAACCAGCAGAGACAGAGAAAAAGACAAAAGGAGAGGAAAAAGGGGCAGAAAAGACAGAAGTGTCTCCTGAGACCCTAGAAAGAGAAGCAGCAGCTACTCTCATTTCCTTCAGCACCCCAATTAAACCCAAACAAAAGAGGAAGAGGCAGACCTGAATGTATTTCAGGGCTCGGAAGAGCACAAGGATCAAACACGGGAAACCCCAACCTTCTTCTAAAGTGCCCATTTTTATTGAAGATTCACCCTCTGCTAAAGGGAAGGAATCCCCCAGGGAAAATTTTAAGAACCACCCTAAATTTATATGTATAATAAATGGGCTAATCCCCATCATACATAGGAAAAATGGGAGGTGATTTTATCAATAATATAATATGTATATATAATTTTTTTGGCGAATCTCTCACCAGATTATATTATCTTGTACAATGATGGAGAATCTTTCACTAAATTATAAACTCTTGTAAGATCTTGGCAAATATTTTACTGAATAATAAAACATTGTGAAGTCTTGGCAAATGTTTTGTTAAAGTATGAAACCATATATGATAATAAGAAAACATATTCATTAAACTGTAATATCCTAACATACATGTTTGGAAAAAAGAAACATAATTTTCTCTTCCTACAAACAATGTTCCAAGTTTCAGTGGTCGTGTTTGTCAAGGTCCTTACAATACACTCTTTCATATCCTTCTATTAGTTTTGATAATATTCCACAACAAGGTTCTTGTAGGTGTTGATATTGACAACGAGTTCTGTCAAGGTAGGAGAGATTAATCTTTTCTCTACAACTTTTTTCAAGCTACCACTTTTTTCAAGTTATCAAATTTCTTTCTTATTCCATAGACTCCAACTGCGAGGTAAAAAAAAAACACATCAAGTTTGTTTGCACCAACACGCCAACAAGTATCAAGCCCCAACTATATTATATAAGAAAGTATTAGGTATCCCAAAGGCTTAAAGGAGATCTAATTGAAAGAAGAGACCATTGTGAGAATCCTTCCAATCAATATATGAATATATAATTGTAGATTTATTATTATTTTAATTGGAAATCTTCAATTAAATAATAAAATTTAATTACGTCTCTCCAAATCTAAATTTATTATTAGCATAATTCACTACCCTCATGGGTCTCACATTTTTTAACAGCACTGTAACATGTAGATTAATTTCCTTTTTGGTAAACAATCTCCACCTTTTAGGAAAATATGGTGCAATGGCTCCAACCCCTACAGATCATTAGGAGAAACTAAGAATACCACAGAAGATGAAAGGTTGTACAAACCAACTTATTTTTCAAACAACTAATCCAACATCAATACCTAAACTTTTTCATGAAGATTTCATATTGGGAATGTTTGAAAAATGGTGAGAAATCTTCTGTGAGGGTGATGCGGAAAGAGTGATAAGGTTTCATTGTTTTGAATTTTTTTTGTTAAATTAGAAAAATTTAAAAACCAATATTAATGGAGATATTGGTATTTTTTACTAAATTTTGTGAAGTGACTAAATGTAGCTTTAACCA
Source organism: Pinus tabuliformis (assembly GCA_031772625.1). Lineage (NCBI taxonomy): Eukaryota > Viridiplantae > Streptophyta > Pinopsida > Pinales > Pinaceae > Pinus > Pinus tabuliformis. The sequence continues at coordinate 83,797,562 of CM062818.1, forward strand.
TTCACCTTAAGATGCTTTTACAATATAATTTCCTAAGACTATTTAATATCTTCATTACATAAAAACCAACCTATATCCATCTTAACTCCACATCTACCACTCTTAGGGGGATGAAATCTATTTATCCCTCTAAGCACTTGGTAGACCCAAAATTAAGATGGATCTAAGATGATAAAATTTCCCCTTTAAATAGTCTATGCTCACATGAATACCATGGTATTAACATGGGTCAATACGATGGGTTATCATAAATCTGGAGCTTAAAAATTACTATTAGTAATTTATAAAAATTAATAAAATTAATAATTGATTTTTATTTTATTTTTTATTTTAACCAAGTTAAAATGTTTAACATACATTAAATTACAACATCCATTTTTACTCTTGATCCACCAAACCCCGAGAGGAATCAAATATTTTTTCACTCTATGCTAGTTTGCATATCATGATATTTGATCCTTCTCGGGGCTTAGTAGATCCAGAGTAAAGATGGATATGCTGGTTTAATTCCCCCATTTAGATAGGCTACATTCCACATGAATAGCATGGGTCAATACCATGTGCCATTTTTATTTTTATTAATACTAATATTAGGCTTAATAATGTATTTTTGCATGGCATTAATAATAATCTAGCCCATAGTATTTTTCCCATAGGTTTCACTTAAATATAACACATTTTTTTAGTGTTCGTAAATATAAGGTGACTTATGGAGTAAATATAAAAAAATGTTTTATTTGTTTACCATACCTCTCGTTTATTTATATTTTTATTAATTTACCATACCTCTTTTACAAATATGGTATTTGGCCCATAGGATTCACTTAAATAAAACCTCTTTTTTGAGCCTTCATAAATAGAAACAGGGTTATGGACTAAATATAAAAAGAGGTTTTATTTATTTACCATACGTCTAGTTTATTATAGTTTTATTTATTTACCATACCTTTTGAGTAAGTATAAAAAAAGGTTTTATTTATTTACCATACCTCCACTTTATTTATATTTTTATTTGTTTACACCCTTGCATGTATATAAGGTGACTTATGGAGTAAATATAAAAAATGTTTTATTTATTTACCATACCTCTTTTATAAATATGGTATTTGACCCATAGGATTCACTTAAATAAAAACTATTCTTGAAAATTAGGGCGAATGGAAGGTTTTAACTCCTAATTTCAAGGGCTAAATTTACCTCTTTTACCCTCTCCCTTAAAATAAGGTGGGCTATTTGAGGCGATTTGTAAAAATGTACTATGATACAAAATATTCGCCCACTAAAAATTTAAAACCCCTTAATTTCGCCTAAGGGCGAACATTCGCCCCTAAAAGTTTCCATGGAATCCCCTTCGAAGGCACCTATCACTTATGAAAGGGGGACTCCTAGATCTCCCACATGGAAGGAAAAAGTGGAACTATAGGACTCAAAAATAGTCATATAGGAGGCACAGACTATTCTACAGGAGACCCTGTCAAGACTACAGGAGATCGAAAAAAATGAACAAAGACTAGAAGGATAGTCACATGGGAAGGAGGAAGCAACAGAGACTCAAGAACCTGATCCCTAACCTAGTTTGGGCTCTTACTACATTCTTCTTGAGGGGGGAAGAATCATTCCACAAAAACTTGCAGTCCCACTTTTCTTTGAGTTGGAGAAAGAAAGAATAAGGAGCCATAGATGGATGCAAATCACCAAATCCAAGGGAGTAGAGGATATTGGCCATATGGAGAATCAACTCAGAGAAATGGGCAGGGAATTAAGTGCTGTCAGACATAGAGAGACAATCACAAGAGCTCACCTTCAAACAGAAAATGAATTGCTAAAAAGACAGCTGCAAGAAAAAGAGACACAATTAGCATGCATGGCCAGCTGGTCCATGGAGGCACTGCAATGCAGAACACCAGCAAAATCATATGGATTATACCTCAAGGACCAATGGCTATAGTTTCAGATAAATACTTTGGCACAGAGAGGCACAATGCCTTTCCAAGATTACAAACAATTTATGGACCTATGTGACCAAAGTTCATCAGAAGACAAGGCAAAAATAACAGAATTATATTTGCATAACATGGCCCTCACAGACATGAATGTGTGGGACCCCAATGCTAGGCTAAGGGACCTGCAACTAATGGCCATGGCATCATGGATGAATCATGAGGAATTAAGGGCAGCAGAGATAAGGAAGTTGATGATAAAGGAACATAATGAGCCCCTAATGATTAGAGCTGAGCCATTAGATCCCATGGCTCTCATTAGCACACACCAGCTGCTTGCAAATAATCCCCAAATTGCCCCTAAGTATATCAATGATCAGGCTCAGGCCATTGCACATTTTGAGGATATGGAAATATTACTTGGGGATGACTGTATTCATGCTTCTATGAGGAGGTGGAACACACTACCACATAGTTTGCAGATCAGGGAGTATCACTCCCCAAAAAGGATGAAAGAAGCACTAAGGAGAGTGCCACTGTACAAGCACTCTATGAAAAATTTCAAGGTCAAATGGATTGGCCTCAAATTGAGTCCCCCACTGCTGCTAGGACTGCTAGAAGGCAGAAAAGAGGAAGAAGAGCAACAGCAATGGGAAGAGGTGGACAGAAAGGCAGGATTCCATGACAAAGAAGAGGACCTCACATCAGAAGCATGGGATGTCAGGGAGGCCATCAAGGCCATCAAAGATGAAGAGATGGATTAAGTTGCTCAAAGGATGAGCAACACCTTCAGTAGGGGGTGATGATGAGCCCCATAAATGGGTAATTATATGGGCTCATTTTTCCTCCTAGCATAGTTTAATCAACCATTCTCTTAGCTTATTGCATGTTTTTTGATTATATTTATGCTTATGGAGTGAGTTGTGTTTGTCATTATGCCATGGAGTCTAATATGTGTTTAATGCAGTTTTTTGTTCAATTTTGGAGATAAAGTCAAAGATTTAATGGACAATTGGCATCAATAATTCGAAGTATACAAGGGATAATATTTATATGAGGGTATCCCCCTCATTTATGACTCCCCACTTCGAATTCTCCATCATGCAACTCGGAGCACAAAAGGCCACATCAATGCACTAGGAGGCATCCAAGCAAGTGGAGGATAACTTCTGTTTATCTCAAGTTTTGGGAGCCAAGCCTCCTTGATTTTAAGGAAGTTGTTGGGATCTTCAATTGTATAAGTAGAGAGGCCTAGGGCCTCATTAGGAAGTTACTCAAATTTTCGAATTTTTGTTGCAGTTTTTCTCTGCTCAACTTCGAGCTTACTTTTGTGGCTAGCTTCATGTAATCCTATTATTATTTTGATAATAAATATGAGATCCTTTTTGAGCTAGCACTGAGTTACCTCAGAGGGCTAAAGCTCTTGGGTTAGGGCCCAATCCAAGCAGCCAAGCTCCTCTTGTTTGTATTTATATTATTTGTTTCAGTTTATGGATTAGTTACTGTTAGATAAATTTCTTTCTTAGTTAAGAATAAGTTGCTTTTGGTAATTTAGAAGGTTGTTTCCATTTGAGTTTTCTACAGAAAGTTAAACAGTGATAGAAAGAAGATAAAAAAAGGCCATCAACAGATCCTTGGCCTCCCTTCCTCCATTTGGGACCATGAACTGATGCCAAGACCCTCTTGCTACCACAAAAACACAGATTTTCCTTCTCCATAGGATTTCTAGTGTTGTAGTTTGTTAAAAGGTTAATTCTTTGCTTTATATCTATGTCACCATGCTCATTTCTATCTTGCAATAAGTTTTCTTCCATGCTTTCTCTCATTATAGAATTGTTCACCATTTCTTTCCATATCTCCTAATCTAGATTAGATTGATGCAAAATTCTGTTTTTCATGTACCTAGTTTCATTGCTTTCTTAATCTCATTCTTTGATTTTCAGTTCTCTTGCAGCAAATCTCTTCTCACAAAAATTCAGCCAATCAGCCATCACAATCTCTCTTTGATATATGCCCCGTAGGTTGCCCAAAGTTCCTCACAAACTTGCCTCAGTTTTCTGCACTTTTCCCATAGACTTTCCTCTATTTCCTTGAACAAATCCGACCATGTTTCTCTCTCCTAATCATTCTTGATGGATTCTAGACACCTTAAACACATCATCCTAGCCTTCATCTACCCTTTCCACCCACTTTCCTACCTTCAAAACCTCCAAAACTGCTCCCAGCATCCTCCTGTAGACCTCCTGTAGATCCCCTGCAGCCTCCTATAGATTTTCCTGTAGCCTTCTTTTTGAAGTCCGATTGTGGGAAAAGCCTCCAGAAGGCCACCTAAGACCTCCTAAGACCAATCCACACCATCCTAGACCTCTGAAAATCCAAAATTCATTCTCCATCGCCACCTAATCACTGCCACATTCACAATCAAATAAATTACATGCATGACAATTTCACATAAAAATACATAAAAATCCAAAAAGATGTTTTTCGCTCATTTACTTCTAGAAATGGCTTGAGTAGGTGTTTTTTACTTCCTAAGTAGGTAGTGGCATTCGTTTCATGGTTTTTCATCTCTGTTTTTGCAAAAGTAGGATTAGTTGATTAAGTAGGGTTTGCTAGGTTTACTTTACATTTCAGTCTTCTTTTTCTTTTTGCAAGTAGAGTAGCCTCTGTAGAGTAAGCTTTCCTTTATTTCATATAAAGCTTCTTCTGGAATCCATAGAAGTTAGCTCGAGCTCCTAGTGATCTTGTGTCAACTGACCAAGTGACAGCTTGTAGTAAGAACTAGTACTTGTGCATACAACACCATCGCTTTCAAGTTTGTTACAAACTATCGGGTTGATAAAAGTAAAGTAGGAAGCCCAGGAGTTGTAGCATTATTGCTATAATACTGGTGCTCACAAAGTTCCCCAGAAAAATGGTAAGTGGAGGATTTGTGTCAAATACAGGGAGTTGAACAAAGCCATAAAGAAGGATCATTTTCCTCTACCCTTCATCGAACAAGTGCTAGATGGCCTGGCAAGGAAAAAAGTTTTTTTCCTTTCCTAGATGGATTCAGTGGGTACAACCAAATCCAAATCTGCCCAGAAGACCAGGATAAGACCACATTCACCTGTCCTTGGGGTACTTTTGCCTATAGGGTCCTTCTTTTTGGCATATGCAATGCTCTTGCCACTTTCGAGAGTGTAGTCTTGAGTATTTTCACCGAATTGGTCCATGATGCGGTGGAAATTTATATGTATGATTTTACACCTTATGGCTGTGATTTTCAAGAAGCCCTGACTAACCTAGGCAAAGTACTGCACAAATGCATTGAAATGAACCTGTCTCTCAGTCCTAAAAAATGTGAATTCTTAATGACTGAAGGGACCGTGCTAGGTCATTCAATATCTCAGCAAGGACTATAGGTGGACCCAAACAAAATAGCCATCATCCAAAGGGTCCCACCTCCTCAAAAGCAGAGAGATGTCAGAAGTTTCTTAGGGATAGCTAGATACTACCAAAGGTTCATAAAGGACTTCAGCAAATTGGCCTCTCCTTTATTTGGGTTGTTGGCCAAAGATTCTGAGTTTATATGGTCAAAAAGTTGTCAAGAGGCCTTAGACATTCTAAAGGGTAAGTTAACCACTGCACCAATTCTCTGAGGCCCAAACTGGGCCCTTCCCTTTCATATTCATGTTGATGCCTCACACAAATCCATAGGAGTAGCCCTAGGTCAGGTAGAGGAAAAATTGCCTTATGCCATCTATTTTATCAGTAAGAACTTGTCAAAGGCTGAGCTAAATTATATAGTGACCAAAAGGAACTCCTGGTTGTTGTGCATTCATTAAACAAATTTAGGCATTACATTACAAGCTATCAAACATTTGTGCATACTGACCATGCTGCAATCAAATATTTAATGAACAAACCAGATGTGAATGCTCGAATTATAAGATGGTTGCTTTTATTACAGCAGTTTGATCTAACCATTGTTGATAAGCCTAGTAAGGAAAATGTTGTTGCAGACTTTTTATCTAGGGTAAATGTGTCTACAGGTGAAGAAGGAATGGTGGATGACCAAATACCAAATGATCATTTTTTTGGTATTTCAGTTCTCTCTCCATGGTTTGCTGATATAGAAAACTATTTGGTATCAGCACAGTTCCCGCCAAACTTGCCCTCCAAAGAAAAGAGCAAGATAGTCAGGAAAAGCACCCCCTTCACTTGGATTGGGGGCAATATTTTCAAACTTCGCCCAGATAAAATCTTGAGAAGGTGTGTTAGGGAAGAGGAGGTCTTTGACATCCTTCTGACCTGTCATGATGGGCCTTATGGAGGTCATTTTGCAGCAAAGAGGACAACATTCAAAGTGCTACAAGCAAGCTATTATTGGCCCACTCTTCATTAAGATGTGAAAAAGTACACTAGTCAGTGTGATCAGTGCCAAAGGATGGGAATGCCTACACTAAGAGATGAAATGCCCCTGCAGCCTCAAGTGACTTTCAAGCCATTTGACAAGTTGGGCATGGACTTCATTGGGCCTATCAACCCTCCTTCAAAGAGAAAATAATACATTATTGTGTACACTAATTATTTGACTAAGTGGGTTGAAACCAAGGCAATTAAGGCAACAACAGAAGAGAAGGTGGTTAAGTTCCTAAGGGAGAATGTATTCTACAAATTTGGGTACCCTAGAGAGCTAATCACACACCAAGGCAACCAGTTTACCTCCAACATGATTGAAGGCCTGCTCAGCCATCACAAAATCAAGCATAGGAACTCCACTCCCTATCACCCACAAGCTAATGGGCAAGTGGAGGTGACCAACAAGGCACTGGACGACATCTTAACCAAGGTAGTGAGCAGAAGCAGGAAGGATTGGGCAGAAAGGCTAGTTGATGCCCCCTGAGCCTATAATACCACACGGAAGACCACCACTGGATTTACACCCTATGAGCTGGTCTATGGGAAAAATGCCTTGTTGTGCATTGAGTTTGAATATAACACATTAAGGATGGTAGCCCAACTAGATTTGGATCTCAACAATGCACAGAAAGAGAGATTTTTCCAATTGAATGGCTTGGATGAATTCAGAATGTAGGCCCTCCTACATACAGAGATAGTTCAACTTCAGAGGAAGATCTGGCATGATAAACATATTAAGGAGAAGCAATTTCAAGAGGGTGATTGGGAATTGTTATATGATTCTACGTATAAAGACTTCAAGGGAAAGTTAAGGACAAGATGGCTCAGACCTTATGTTGTGGAAATATGCCATGATAATGGTTCAGTGCAAATCAGAACTATAGATGAAGAAGCCATTCCTTTGCTTGTTAATGGGCACCGATTGAAAATGTACAAGATACCTTTATCAAAACAAGAGTTCATTGATAATATCAATAAAATAGTGATGATGGTGGAGCAAGTTCCAGCTCCTCCCTCATCAAGTCATTGAAAAAGAAAAAAGAGAAAAAAGAATAAGGACTCGAGTGAAAACCTCCATGAGGTGCCTGAGTCCCATCTTTGGGTTGAAAACCTCGTGAGGCGGCCCAATGATGAAGAAAAAAAAGAAAAAAAAAGAGAAAAAAGACAAGAAAAAATAAGAAGATCCCTGGGTGAAAACCTCCCTTGAGGCACCCAGGGCAAACAACTAGGGTGAAAACCTCTCTGAGGCGGCCTAGTTGTTTAAAAAAAAAAAAAAACAAAAAAAAAGAAAGAAAAATATATAATTGTCATTCACAGGTGAGCAAGAGAGGCAAATAAGGAGAAAAAGAGGATCCAAAGGGAGCCCTTCCTTGCACATATTCATCTCCTCCACTCCTTACCATGCATCCCTCCATCATTTCTATCATTTTTCCACTCCATTGCTTCGATTTATGCGAAGACTGTGTTTTCTACAAGATCCCCTGTATTCCTACAGGATCCCTTGAAAACCTATAGGATGATCCTGTAGGAATTACAGTGACTCGAAAAACATACAAGAAGCAATCTGAGGGCACATGATAGGTTTGTTTGGTCCCTAAAATTCACCTTATGCATGATCTAACACCTCACCTCGTCCACCATCATCATCCTTGCACTCACCATTCAAAACAAAAAAATCAGTTTCAACAGTTTCTGCTAGTCTTTAAAAAAAAGAAAAAGGAAAACAGAGAGGAGTAAGAGAATTACCTGAGTATCCTTTGCTCTACACACTTCTACTCCTTCTTTCCATTCATTACACCATCCTCACAGCCCTAGCCAGCAACATGATTAAAGAATTCTGAGGGAGAAGCAGCTACAGGACATCCTGTAGGAAATCCTGTAGCAGCCTATCCCACAGAATGCCAATCACACCAGCAACAGGTCTTCACTAGGATGATCCAGGAGCTCCACAGTAGTAGCAGCATCAGATCTTCATCCATAGATGCTTCCAAAAGTAAAGAAACCATTAGCAGACAAAAAGAGGAGGAGGAAGAATGGCATGCAACAAATAAACAACGCAGCACCTCTGGTCTTTGAAAACTGTAGCATGGCATCAAAAACACAGGTAAGTATCCCACTCGCTCACTCATATGCATCATGTAGTCAAAATTTGTAAGGGTTACGAGATAGTTGGTTTATAAGTGAAAAGGTGGCCAATTAACTTGGCCACCTTCGTTCAGTCAACACATGCAGAACCAGGTGTCCTCTCACACGTGGCTACAGTCAACTCAAAGACAGAGAAGGAGTAGGACAAAAAAGCAGTTAAACTATGGATCTACGAGGTGGGAGTTGATTACAAGGAGTGGGAAATGATGAGGTGGTAGTGGGGACCAACGGTCCAAAAATGGCAACGTACCTTTGCTGCCAGCACACCACCTCACCCCAAAACACCATAAAGGGAAATAAAACATCATTCCCATGCATTCATGCATTTCACCTCCTTGAAACTCCCTCACTCAAGTTGCTCTCATAACCCAGGCCACCCACCAGAAGCAAAGATCCATCGATTTACATAGGAATTCCTACAAGAGCATGCACAGGAATTCCTACAGGATACAATCTACAGGATACAGTCTACAGGATACACAGAGACAGTCTACAGGATAGGCAGAGAAGAGTTCAAGAGGGGATATCATGGGAATTGTCCACTGCAACCATTCTAAAGAGGTAGGCTCTAAAATTTCATCCCCCTTTGCAAGCAAATACACCAGGGATACTCTAAAATCTAGTGAATTTACTAACTATGAGAAGTAAATTACATACATAGTCAACTCTGTTTTTCTCCTACATTTGAAAAATTGTGTCAACCCTCTCATTTTCTCCTCAAGCTTCACCAGAAAGATGACAGGAGGGTTCAATAGAAGAGAGACCACAAACACTGTGAGAATACAACAACACCCCGAGGTGCTTGAAATATTTACAAGACACAACTGGATGGGGTTTTTCGAAAAATTCACAGGGTATGATGATGAGGTGGCTCAAGAATTTTCCCACTCCCTCACTCCACATAGCAAAATCCATGCCATTGTTGTAGTAAGGGGCCTCACTATAGATCTCACCCCAGAGCTCATCGACAGGGTCGCCACACTTCGCCTAGGAATTCCATAGAGAAAATAAGACAAAGGAGATAGCCAGGTGGCAAAAAGGAAATTCAATTTAAGGTGAAGAACCCACTGAGGAAAAAAATAGAGTAAGGAGGGATAGTCTGCCATACCCAAGGACATCAAATACATCTCATGTGAGGGTATATATAGTGTTGTTTATGGCTATCATTTCAGGATCCTTGAGGAATTAAGATTTGGGATAGATCGCCACCACACCAAAGACTCAGGATACCTTATTTCTTGTTGCAATCACTCATAGACTCCAACAAGAAAGTGAAGGAAGGGAATTCCCAACAATTGGCTCGCCATGGGTTGATTAGGATCCTCATTGAAGATGCCCTCCAAAACCTCAGAATCCCTATAACATGGTCATTCTTCAGAGACTTGCCAGCAGAGGATGACATTAAAGCCCTAACTTATGATGTCAGTCCTACTGTCAGTGAAGAGGAAGAAAAACAGGAAGAGGACGATACAAATCAAGATAAGGATGAGATGGATGAAGAACAAACTGACATAGAGGAACATGATGAAGTTGAAGAAGAAGAGGGAGAATAGGATGAGGTTGATGAAGAAACAGAGGAGGCAATTAAGGAGGAAACTAATATAGATGATGAAGATCCACAAGAGAAAGAAGACATGAAAAATAGAGACGAAGAAGGCAATAAAATAGAAGGGAAAGAAAACAAGGAGGAGTCACTTAGGGTGTCTCCAGAGGCCACTGAGAGAGAGGCAGTAACTGCCCTCACTGCTCTTAACACCCTAGGCAAGCAAAAATGAAAAAGGAGGAGGCAAACCCCACTATATTTCAGAACAAGAAAGAGCACAATAATAAAGGAGGGGAAGCCACAAACATCAACAAAAATTCCTATTGAGATTGAAGATTCCCTACACAAAAAGACAAAATGTCTTCCCCTAAGTCACCTATCACCTATGTAAGGAGGCCTGCTACTAGATCAACTTCCTCAAAGGGTAAGGCAATCCTATAGGATCCACAGCAAAACCTACAGGAAGTAAAAATAGTCCTACAAGATACTCTGCTGAAACTACAGGAGGCACAGAAATTGGAAAGCAAGGTAGGGGAGAAGCAAGAAGCTAAAGAGGAAGACCTAGAGACAAAGGAACCCAACCCCCAACCTAACCTAGACTCCTATTACTGGTTTATTGAAGGAGGTAGGGTAATACCTCAAAAATTTGCCATCCCACTGTTCTTTGAGCTTGAGAAGGAGAGGGCCAGAACCCACCAATGGATGCAAATCGCCAAATCAAAGGGGGTGGAAGACATTGGGCACATGGAAGAGAAAATCAAATAAATGGGCAAAGAGCTAAGTGGCTTAATGGACATAGAGGCTATAATGAGAAGTCAACTTGAGAGAGAAAATGCATGGCTGAGGGGACAACTGCAAGAAAGAGAGAACCAACTAGCATGTATGGCCAACCTCTCCTTGGAGGCAATCCAGTGTAGGATGCCAACTAAATCCTATGCTCTTTTCCTCAAAGAAAAATGGTTGCAGTTTCAAATTAAGACACTAGCACAGAGGGGAACCATGCCATTTCAGGACTACAGGAAGTTTATTGATCTTTGTGATCAAAGTACACTAGAGGATAAGGCCAAAATGGCTGAGTTCTATTTTCAAAACATGGCCCTCATAGACACGAATTTTTGGGACCCTATTGCCAAGCTAGGGGACCTACAATTAATGGCTTTGGCTTCATGGATGAACCATGAGGAATCAAGAGTTGCAAAGATGAAAATAATATTGGCCAGAGAGCAGACTGAACCTCTTTTGATCAGAGCTGAACAATCAAATCCCATGGCCCTCATCAGTACCCATAATTTGATTGCAAATGATCCTCAGCTGGCACCTAGATATCTTGCTGCCTAAGAGCAAGCAATTTCACACTTTGAGGACATGTTTAGGCTGCTAGGAGATGATAGTATACATGCTTGCCTAAGGAGATGGAACACACTGCCACACAACTTGAAGATAAGAGAATATCACTCCCCTCAAAGGTTAAGAGAGGCACTCAACAGGACACCTATGTATAAGCAATCTATGCAAAGGTTGAAGGTCAATTGGATAGGCCTAAAACTCAGTCCACCACTACTCTTAGGGATGCTAGAAGGGAGAAAAGAAGAAGAAAAGAGGCAATGGGAAGAAGTAGAAAAGAAATCAGGGTTCTATGAACAAGAAGAAGAGACCACAACAGAGGCATGGGATGTCATAGAGGCTACCAGAGCCATGAAGGATATGGATATTGACTAAGTTGCTTAGAGGATGAGCAACACTTTCAGTAGGGGGGTGATGATGAGCCTCATCATTGGGTAATTATATGGGCCTTCATTCACCTCCTAGATTAGTTAAACCAACTATACTCATAACTTATTGCATACTTTTGATTATATTTTGTTTATGAGATGAGTTAGAGTTGGATATTTTTCTTTGTGGTCTAATGTGCATTTAATGTAGGATTAAAGGATAAAAGCAAGGAATTTTGGCAAAGGTCATGGTCAAAACTCGAATGGGACAATGGAGAGGGATTATAGGAGGTAAATCCTCCTCGTTTACTACCCCTCCATTCGAATATTCCTCCATCAGCTCGAAGTGCAAACAACCAAATCATGAGGACTAGAAGGCAACCAAGCAAGTGAAAGACAAACCACCAGTTTATCTCGAGTTTGGGAGCCGAGCCTCCCTAATTTTAAGGTAGTCATTGGAGACTTCAGATGTATTAGTAGAGAATCTTAGGACCTCAGTATGATTCAGATTTTTGAGTGTAAAACTCTACTCTATTTCCGAGCTGCAAGACTTGTGACAGTTTTGGATGTAATACATTGTTTTGGTAATAAGAATGAGTTTTCTTTTAAGCCAGCACTAAGTTAACTCAGAGGGTTGAAGATCTTGGGTTAGCGTCCAACCCTAGCAACATGGCTCCTCTTTATTGTACATGTATGCTAGTATAGATTCATAGTTTAATTGTTCATTTTCTTAGTAGATGCATTTCCATTAGAGCAGTGTAGATTAGATTGTTGTGTGAAAGTTTGCTTCCATTTGTGCCTTCTTTCAAGTAGAAGGTTAGCAAGTAGAAAAAGGATCACCATAAGGTTGTTAGCAGGTGTCTCGACCTCACTTCCTCCCTCTAGGACCATGACTTGAGGAAGGGACCCTTCATCAGCCCCAAAACACAGATTTCTAGTTCTTGCATGAGCTTTGGAGTTTGTCGTCTTTGATTCAGTATTTGGTTCATGTTGCAAGGCAGATTCCATTGTCATCTTTTTCCATCTCCATTTCTACAATAAGATCTCACTCATGCTTCATGCATAATATAGGCAATGGATTCATGCTTTTCTAGTTTATGAAAATGTATCTTGTTGCATAGTTCTTGGAAGACACACATGTTTTAAGAAAAGAAGGTACTTCAAAAGCATACCTAGACTTCATCACCAGAAGCCACCTTCCACTTCATCCACCTTAGCCATCTCTTGTTCCACCATCACCCTCACTAGTCTTTTTATCATTTTTCATTGAAATTCCCCCTAGTTACGTTGAGCAAATCTAACCATCTCTTATCTTGGATATTGACTCCTGAGTGCTCCTAGACTTTCTAACACACCATTCCACTCATCATAAACCTTTCCCAAGCTTCCCAACACCTCACAATTAGTTCTCGTCTGTATCCTGTAGGTTTCTAGTACATCGTGTAGGTTTTCCTGAAACGTCCTGTTTTGAGGTTGAATTGATGGGAAACATCTAGAAAGTCACACAAAGCCTCCTAGGACCCTACCACTCCATAAAACCACTCCATAAACCTTCTAGCCATCCTCCATCACCTTTCATTCACCTGCCACATCCACAAGAACAATTAATTTGCATACTTGATTTTGCCTAAAAAACAAAAAGTGAAAACAGATTTAGTTTAGTTTTTTGCTTAGACACTAGTATGGTTTGATGCTCTTTACTTCTGCAACTTAGATAGTAGCATTTGTTTAGTGTTGATTTAGCAATTTTTCTTACAATAGTTGTTTAAATGGTTAATTAATATATGGTGTGATTTAGCATTACATGTTGTTTTCTTCATTACTACAGCAGAGTAGCTCTCTTAGGGTAGATTTTCTCTTCTTCCATCAAAGAATCAAGCTTCTTCTGACTCTATAGAAGTCTAGCTTGGAACCCTTGGGATCTCTCGTCGAATGAACAGTGACAACAAGCAGGACCTTCAATTTTACTTGTGCATATAGCACTATCACCTCCAAGTTTGTACAAACCCCGGGTTGATAAGTAAAGCTGGTAGCCCAGGAGTTGTAGCATCCTTGTTGCAATACTGGCTCTCATCAATATTATGATGGTTCATTAAGAAAATCATCCCCACATTATAATTAGTCTCATATAAAGGCAAAAAGAGTCAAATTGTTCATCAAGAAGATATGAGTCAATTTATATTGTATCAATAAGATAAAGTTAAACATGAGAATGGTGGGAGACAACATTATTACTAGGGAAAACATAAGACCATATGAAGGAAAAAATTATGCAATCTTGGGATGGGGCTCAACCATAGCAAGGTTTGTAGAGAATCCAATAAGGAATGAAGGCTAGAAACAATTATTGGGATTGATTATGCATGCAAAGTAGAATATGAATGAAGGATTGAGAAAATGGTTTGAATAATGTGGATATGAGAGGGTGAAATACATAGATCACATGTTTAAGAATAACTTTCTTATCACAATTTCCAAAAATTTTAACAAATTAAAGGTTTAAGGCTCGTTTTACCTCAAGTTCATCTTTTGGAATTGGAGAAGAGAACACGATCTAATGGTTGATTCGGTGTCGACTTGTCTCAGGTACTCCGCTCCATGATGCGTTGACCTCTAATTTGACCTTGCTCCACAAAATGTATCTTTTCCATGTAGCATACTTGTTTTTCCCATTTCTCTCAAATGGTAAATTAGACTCTCTTGAAAATTTTGGATATTTTTACCATTAATATTATGCATCATTCCACAAAATATCTCGGCCAATGGGTGCATGGATTTCGATAAAATTGTGAAATGGATGTAGGTGAAAGTGACTAATTTCTTGAAAAATACATACTGAAATTTCTTGCAATTTTGTGTATTTGTTTACCCTACCTCAATGCATTTCCCATAAAAATTTTAGGACCAACGGATGCACTGTTTGGAAGATATCATCAAATCAATTTCTGCCCTGTTTCACCCTTCAGGTTCCCCAATGTTGCAACAAAAACATATGTCACGAACTCATTTTAAGGCCAAATTGAGTGATTCAAGAGGGAAATGGTGTATTTTTACCGTTTTTACTGTTTCATGCTTTCAGAATCCCATTTTGATGAAGAAAAGACGTTGTTTTGAAAAAACACCAAAATCTGACATAATCTATCCATAATGGTGAAAAATGAAAAATTTCCTTGAAATCCCACTGAAAGGTCCTAGAAAAATGTACTTTTTTGGAATTATGTACATGGTTTACTCAATTTACCATATTCTGAGAAAACCCAGAAGCTCAATTTTTTTTATTTCTGCTCCAATCCCCTGTAATATTTGTGCCAAAACTTCTTCTGGAAAAAAAACGTTGTTACAACAAAATCAAGCTGCTACAACAATAGCTGCAAAAACTACAACTTTCTGTAGTTGTTGCAGAAAATGTCAATTTTTTTCAAAAAGTAGTTTTCTCTGAGTTTTAACTTCTTATTTGGATTGTGTACTGCATGATGAAGTAGAAACCATGAAACATAATGCATATTAGCTTAAATATGCCCAATTTTATTGTTTTACTTGAAAATAAAATGAATGAGAAAGTGTTGTAATGGTGACATCATGCCGTTGTTGAATGACAAAAAGATGAACATGCTACTACAAGAAACCAATAAAATATACTGCTGCAAGTTGTTGTTGATTCCATAAAACCATTAGTCTTCATCCAAAACCAAAAATCATAGTAAAATTCTTACCTTTCGAATGAATGTGTCGAAGTCAAGCATGGAAAGAAATCGTTGGATTACCAATCATTAATGAAAATTGTTAACCAATGCAAGACAACTCACCGATAATGTAAATGAGTGTCAAGGTACCTAAGTGCATATTAACAAGGACGAATGAATGTGTTGAAGTCGAGTCACCTGCAAGGTCTGACAATCAATAGACATTGTTGTATTCCCATTGTTGTCAACGAGGAGGCTTTCCATTGATGTATGCAAGTTCCAAGGCATTCCAAATAATCTATGATCTTCATCCCAGATAAGGTGTTGAGGTCGTTGGGACAAGATTTGTTGGAAGGTGGGCCTTAAGGAATCCCACATTAGCCAACTCAACCATAGAACCAAAAATGATTTGAAGAACCACATTAAAAGATTGAAACCATCATGAAATTGCAGAGTTTATTGTGAACTTTGCTCGACAGTTTCCTAGTTTTCAAGCAAGGCTCATGTCCAATTGTGCCAGCAAGCTAATTTTCACAATAGGACTGATTTTTCTGTTTACTTTTTATTTTATTTTTTATTTTTTATATTTCCTACTCTACTTGAAAAGGAAATTTCGTTCAAGTATATGAAGACTTCGAATGGAACCATGTGTGTAACAAGATGATAGATAAACTCATATGCAAGTTTGAAATATACTCTTTGATATGTACCAATATATGAGAGATCAACTATATTGATTGAGATGATGTCAAAAGATACTGAAGAATGGAATATTGAGATCCAATGACTGCCTTGAACCAAGATTCAATGTAATCATGTCTTCCTTGGCTTCCTTCTATCATGCCATGCAAGTCCTCAGATATGTGATCTCCATTCATAGAATCTGGTGATAGGCATGCATGCAACTTTTCAATCTTAGGTTTCAACAACTACTCTTTATCGATAGGTATACATGATTCTTGGAACTTACCTGAGTCTTCTTCGTCTGGTTGTTGTTCTTTAATGGCAGCTGGTGAATCATTTTTCAATACCTCAACATTGTAAGTGGATTGAGGCATTTTATTGTTGGGAATTCGAAATGGTTGTGTGGGTAGTGGAGTGGGAATGGATCTTTGGGGTGTTTGTATGTGTGGCAATGGGAAAGGTTGAATTGAGGTCAATTGAGGGTGAAACTGATGTTGTGGTGAATGGTATGGATAACATTGATATTGGTATTGAGTATAGTGAGGGAATGATTGAGGATATGGTGGATTTCCTCTGTAGGGCCTTTGCCAACTTTATTGCCAAGATTGGTGTTGAGGTTGGGATGGTCAAGGTTGCAAAGGCAAGGGTGTATTCCAATTACCTTGAGACTGTTGTGCATAACCTTGAAATTGTGCATATGGATATTGCATCATATTGGGTTGATGAGGTTGCCATAGTGCTCTTGGAGATACACACCAGAGTTTCTCTTTTGCTTGATTCACTCCATTATCCTTTTGGTAAACTGCCTTCAACCCTGGTAATGATGGGAAATCTTTAGTAATATGTGATCCCGCAAAAATTTTACAAATTTTAATGTTATCAAGTGGACATTCATGTAAAGCATGTTTCTTTCTACATTTAGGGAAAAATATAAATGAAGCAACATTCTCAATTTTTTGCTTGTTTTGCATTCTTAGCATATCAATTTGTTCATTTAAATTACCAAGAATGTTTAGCAAATTGTTAAGTTCAGTATGACTTACCAATCCCATTGTCGATTTACTAACTCTTGCCGTAACTAGATCTTGAGGGGAGCTTCCATACTTTTCTTTTCCTATTGATATGTTCTTGCATAGTTTTATCACTCAGGTTGTTCCTGCCTCCAGAAGGGGATATGGCCGAGGTAACCACTAACCAATCTTTTAGCTGCAGATTCTAGCCAACCTGCAACTAGAGAGGGCTCTCTCTTTGTAATTTAGCTTTGTTTTGATGTATTTTAGGCCAGTTATGATGCACAGAGCTTGGTTTTAAGTTTGTTGGATGGTGATCTCAAATAAAGCTGGGATGCAAGTCAAAAATAGTTTATACCATTGGGCAATGGGGTCAATGATGATGTACTGCTGAAAGTGTTTTCTTTGGTACAGGGTAATGCTACAAAGCAAGATAATTAGTCTTGGAACAATTTTGAGATCTGGAAGTTAATGGGATGTAAGCCAGCGGATGAAAGGCAGTGAAGAATTGTTCATCATGCTGGCAGAGGGAAGGTGCATGAATATTATCAAGGAGCAGTGAAGAATTCCTACGTAATATTCAAAAATGAAAGGATCAGTGGAAACAGGAGCAGTTAAGAATTCATGTTTATGACTAATCCTGAAGAAAACATAATTAATACCAGAGATTGAACACAGAATGTATTTAAACAAATTTTGGGCTATTCTTTTTCTCTGTTACTAAGACTATGAAACATATATGAAATTTGCAAACACAGAAAACATAAACGCAAGTTAGAGCAACTTATTGATCCATAGAAAGACACAGGAATTCTGTAGCGATTTCCAGAGCATCAAATCCACATTCAGACGATACAACAAAACTGAACTTCAACATCCTTTGTATTAGAGAGTCTCAAAATTACAGCGCAATCCAAAGAGAAAATCACCAACCCCAAATACATCTTATGGGGAGGTATTTATACAAAAATGAGACACAAAATATCTTGTAGATAAGTCCTCATGCAATAACTTCCTTCACCAACTCTTCAGAAGAAGTAAATGAGAGAAATGAATGCCGCAGTAAATGTTGGTGTGCTGGCTGTCTAATTTGTCAGAGATATTTGACTTTTTGGACTGAGTGAGTCAGCTAGTAGTTGCGTCTTTACTCTACGTTTCCTGCGTTTTCTGCCTTGATGTCTTGCTGTGTTGCTGTCCTAGCCTTGTCATCAGTGCTTGGTTTTTCATTAATGAGCTGCAGTCACAATTTGACTTCTTCTTTCTGCTGTTTTTACTTTTTGATAGGTGGCCCATGCCTTTGAATTTGCTGACCTGTAGCTAACAAAAAAAAAAGGAAATAGAAACAAAATCACCTTGGTAAAATTTCCAGCATTCTCTGCCACCAGTCTTCTGTAGGCAACTGATGTCTTTGTATCTTTATCAGTGTTTCATCAGCTTCAGTATATCTATAAAAGTTGGGCTGAACCTCAAAAAGGTGATTTATCTCATGTTCAATGTAGAACAGGTTTTCTAATTTATCATAAAGACTCTGTCCAGAGGGAGGCCCTGTTTCTTCTGAGGTGCTTGAGGATGCTGTAATTTGATTGGAGACATAATTATTTACCCTGTTGGCATACTGTTCATGTGTTAGCAGTCTTCCACTGCTGGTTAACAAGCTGGGTAATCCTTTGCTCTGCAATGTTGCAAACTTTAGTTTGAAGGCATTTATTTCTGCCTGCATTTCTTGGCACTTCCTTTCTAGAGTCTGTACAAAATTCCTCAGGGTCAGCACCTTTTTCACTATCAAAATGGTGTCTGTCCTGTTCCTGATATCTAGAGCTGCCAGCTGCTCTTTAGTATGAGTGTTCAAAAATTGGATCATTCTATTGGCTTGCTCAGGCATATTTCCCAATGATGCTCTAGCCTTTTGAGTCTCAAATTGAGCTTGGCCTATCAATTCTATTTGCTCATGTATAGTCTGAATTGATTGCCATTGGTCAGTGATAGATTGGCCAATTTTGGCCCACAAGATTTTCTTGATTTCAGCTAGAGTTTTATCTAGAGTAAGCTCTTTTTCTAAGGACTTTATTTTATTGTCCAAGGCCTTTATTTCCCTTGTTTTCTCAGCCACCATTACCTTGGACTTGTCATAGCCTAATTCTACCTTGGCCAACTTTCCTTTGGCCTCTTTCAGCGCTGTTATCTAGACTTCTAGCTCTTAGGCTACTTTCATCATGTCTTCCATACTCATGCTAGATCCTGGTGCTGTTATTGCTGCTGCTGTTGAAGCATCCGTGGTTGATGTACCTTTTGTTGATGCTAGAATGATAGAATGAATTGCTGCTGTTGCTGTGGGAAGGGCAGTGGGGACTATTGGAGCTGTTACAGGTGGCTGGGAGGTCAACTCTCCCTGCTCGCCTTGCATTGCTTTCTCCAATTCTTCCTCCATTTGAATTATCCTTTGATTCATCCTCATTAGCAAATCCATTGTATCTTCACCTTCTTTTTCTTGCACAAGTTCTGTAGTTTGAGGGTGCATGGTTGCAGGTAGCCTTAGCTGCTTTCTAAGTGCAGCAATATCTTCTTCCTTTTTTCTTATGAGGGCTTTGATGCCCTTGGTATCCTTAGGATCATGCCCTAGTTCCATAATAATTTCCTCCAATGTCTTTATTCTGTTGTCTTTGGCCAAGGAAGACATTCTCCAAATCTAATTGATTAAATGTATTTCTTAATGATTCCTTCAATTGGTGGGCTAGCATTTCCTTGTCTGCTAGAGTAGCATAGACCATTTCACCTGTTTGCTTATGTAGCTCAATTTGATCCATCGGGTGTATGTCCTTGGCGAGGACCTCTAAGTTTGTCTTTATGTAATCTGCAGTTGTCTGTGGCTGTGGTATCTTAGGCTTGAAATGACTTAAGATCATTTTCTCCTCTTTAATGTCATAAGCTGCCATTAATCTCTACTGTTTGGAGGGTGTTGTCTTCAGAAATTGATCATACAACTGTATTCTCAATAGCTCATTTTGGGCCTTGATTTCCATGAAAGTTCCTTTAATGCCAGATGGTTGTGCACCTTGCTGCCTTGAGGAGGAGACCTCCATACCCTGTTGCCTCTCTGTTTCTTGTCTGTGAGAGCTGATGGATGTTTGCTGGCTGGTTTCCCTCTCCCTCCTTGGGCTCTCTATGACTTCTTCACTAATTTCCTCTTCAACTTGAGGATCTACTCTCTGCCTTTTGGCCTCTGGCTGCTGTGTTGACCCACTAGCAGGTGTGGTTTCTTCCCTGTCCCATTTCTTGCCTCTCTCCTCATTGAGAGGAGTCTGCAAAGCTGGTACCTGTGGAGCCTCTGTCTGCAGTGGAGGGGTTTGCCCTTGACTCTGTTCCTTTGAAGTAGTTGGTTGTTCTGTCATTGTTTCTTGCTCTGCATCAACTACCTCCTTGCCTTTTGCTGTACTTACTATTGTTGTAGTCTTTTCTTGGGCAGCTTGTGAAGTTGCAGCAGTTGATGTGCCTTCTCCAACTTGCTGTGGCAGTTTGAATGTCACCTGCTCAAAAGAATCCAAGTCAAGAGTCTTTTCCAAATCTTTCACATTTTTCTCCATTATTTCTTCTTGGGTGAATTCTTCAACTAGTGTCCCTATCACCCACCCATCTTGGTTGGCAAATTGTTCAATCTGAGGGATTTTGCAATGTTCATAGGCTGACAACCTATATTTTATTTTTGTGGCATTGATAAAACCATTTGGGTCATAAAGTACCCACCAAAAAATTCTTTTTAACCTGAGTTTTTTCCCCAATATTTGATTAGCTTCTTGCCATCCTTCTTTTTTGTTCATGACAAAGGGGCCTAATTGGTCTTTGAATTTCAACTGAGCCTTTTTCTTGGTGCTATGCAAATGAGTTAGATCTGAGTTGATAAATTTCCTATAATATTCCAAGGCAAATAATCTCATTGGCGCATATCTTGGCAGCCGATAGGGACACAGCTCACAGCCATAAATCCTAATGACAGTGTGATTCTGGTAAAAGTACCAGTCACCTATTTTGTAGTTTTTTGAAAGCTACAATATTTTTTGCATGTCATAGGATAGCCTAGCAGGAGGAGTTCTCATTAGGAGAGAAGAGACTGGATAGACAAACAGGTCAATGAACTCACAGTAAGAGTAGGGAGAGTTGCGGACTTCATGAAAGACTGAGGTCCAAAAAATCACAGACCTCTTTTCTCCTTTAGAGTCCAATCTTTTGATGGGGCATTGGAAACAGTCTGGCTGATAATACAGGAATAGATGATAGATGTAAGATGAGTATTTGAATACTCCCTCCCTATCCAGTTTCAGTAGTTGGTCATGTATCTTATTGGCAATGAATTTGGCATAATTGTATTTGACAGTAGGGGGCTGTCCTGGGCTAAATGCAGACAGCAAGACCAGTATAGTTTCATCAATATGTTCACTTGTCTTGAAACCCAGCACATAAGATATCATATCTACTAGTAATTTACCCACTTCATTGAAACATACATAGAGAAAAGGAGGTGGCCCTATAGGCTAGCGGTCTGCTCTCATGAATACTTGGGCAATTCGGGCTATCTCTGAGTTGGAGAGTTTGGGGCCTTCATCAAGCAAGAATTTCATGGAAAGAGGGACCAGGAGCTAAGTTTGCTTGAAGTTTAGCATTTGATTGATGGAGTCAGGAGTTATATGGAAGAGAATGCTCCCAGATGGAGACTTTACTGCCCTTTGAGTTGGCTCATAGTTTTCACAGCAGAGGCGAATAATTTCAGGGAGGAAGTATATGGGAAAATTTGATTCCCATATGCCATAAATGTCACTGTTGTTCAAATAACTGTTCCTCAGCTCACAGAATGTCTGCAGGTGGTTTTTGTCACCAACCAAGTCTTGAATTAAGTGGTCCCTATCAGCCAAAGGTAATGCTTCCAATTCCTTGTGGGGTGCATTGAGAGGAGTGATATTCAAGGCTGCTGGAGTGGCCATCTTTAAATTTTCTGTGTTTGTAATTTGGAATTTGGATTTGTGCAATAACTGAATACTGAAAACTGCCTCTGAGGCTTTGTCAGGGAATTGGCAGACTAAGCTTTGATATAGAAATGGCTTCACCAGACAGAATTCAGAGGAGAAAGACAAAGTCTGCAGGGTTAAATTGGGCAGCTGGATAAACAGAGGAAATGGTGCTCTTTTGCAGGGGATTTTGACAAATTAACTCAATGCATGGGCAGTTTTGGAGACTCTACCGGCGGAAATGGGCTCGAAGTGTGTTTTAATGGCCAATTTGCAGAGGAGGGAAAAGTTTGCAAGTTTCCTTAGAATCAATTGCTCACACAGTGAATTAAAAGGTGGTGATTCATAGGCAGGAGTGCATTTTACTTCGAACTCTAGTCCTTCAGTCGATTTCACATGGAGAAATTTTGAAAAATAAGGTTTATGGGCGAACAATGGGTAAATACCTGTTTCAGAGCCGACTGGTACAAATTGCAGGTACAACACTGAGCTGGGGGGGCCGACTTTGCAGGATGAACTCGTCTGGGTGGCTAATTGGAGTTCTGGAGGTGAATTGATCGTAAATGGCATGCACATTCTCTGTAGGCGCACAAATAGAAATGAACGTAAAACCGTCGTTTTCACGACTTTTAACAAAATTTGGGCATTTTAGCGCTTTTTGGCACTTTTTGTGATGACGTCATCATGACGTACTTTTGTCGTGTAGCGGGTATGGAGGATGACGTGGCAGCTGACGTGTGGGATGATGTGGCAGATGACATGGTGGCGGGGTGGTGATGTCAGCAGATGATATGGCACTGGTGCGGAGCAGTGGCGGGCGATGTGGACGCAACGTCATCAGGTGACGTGGGCTTGACGTCAGGGGACAGGCGGCGGGCGGTAAGCGGTATTCCCTGCACCGCCTTTGGCCCAGGGTGGTTTTGCAGGAGGGGGTCCCGATCACGCCAAGAAGCCGACGCGTGGTAGGGGTACGACAGTAATACCGCCTATCCCCCGGATGCTAACTCTCGACAGATCAGGGGCTCCGATATTGCCGCCAGCCGTCGGATCTACGGTGCGGGATCGGACGGTCGACGGATGAGGTAGGTGGCGGTAGTTTATGACACGGGACCCGCATATTATTTAAACATTTTATAATGTTTCGGCGGGGTTTAAACTTTGGGTTATGGTATGTTATATGGTTCATACGGGGCGGTATGGTTATTAGTTTAACCAAATGTCAAACTAACCCCAAATACGGACATGCGTGCGCGGATTTTAACATATGGTTTAGGTGGGAGGGTTTAGGTGCGGTTATTAATTTAACCAGATGTTAAATTAACCCCTAATGTGTTTTGAACATGGAAGGGTTATTATTAAGGTCCCAAATGGACCAATAATCCCCAAACTTGTGTTATATGGCTATAGTTGCCAAGGGAAAGGATATTTAGGTATTTTTTGGGTTTTTTATATAGTTTTTTTTGTAAAATAGGGGTAGGGAATGATAAAGGAGCTAAATAATAGAGTTAATGTCAATATGATTTTATGGATAGGAAACGCTAAGTTGATAAGGTAATAACTTAGGTTTTTAGGGAAATGAAAAAAAGGTAAGATCTTTTACACAAGAAATGTGGCTTCTTTTCACTAAGTAGACTCAGAGTTCAACTTAGCTTTTCTCATAAAATGAAGTGAAATAGGACTATTGGGCAGATCCCAAAGTCCTTGAGGGGATGTTAGCAAATGATTTCTGGGGGAATGATAGGGGAAATTAGTCATGCTTCCACTGTCCTGTAGTCACCCTGCCATGGTATTTGTGTTATTGATGAGATGAATCTTTCTTGATAAGAAAAAATGATCACAAACTTACTTCTGCAACCTCAAACTGCCTACCCAGCCTATTACACCTAACATTTTTTCTTCCTTTTGATTGGGTGCATTTGAACTAGCAAACCTTAATTTTCCTCTTTTTCTTTGAATGCCCTCCTATTTATGTCTACCCTTATCTCTTCCAAGGGCCCAGATTAAGCAGTTGGGCTCCTTATTTTCTCTACCTATTTACTCATCTGCCAAGCTTGAACTGTTTGGACAGATCTTTATTCTCTATTCTAAAGACAAGTAAATTCAAACATGATCTAGCCAGGATTGGACTGTCTGGCTATTCATCAACTGTATGCAGAATCAACCACCTGTACACAATGAAATTCTCCAACAATAAACAGTAGTGGCATTTAAATTAGCACACTTTCTTGGTCTTTTGGTTTGGGGTTCATTTTCATCATTTTTTCTGACCAATTTACTCTTTTTGCCCTTTGATTTTTCTTTTAGGGCATACCCTCTTTTATTTTTTAATTTTCTTGATTTGTTTACAAAATATGGAACCTTTGCAGCATGCAAGGATGAACATATTTGGCTCTTCTATAGTCAATCATGAAAAATGAAACCTATTGGTATAGGAACCTAAAACATAGTTCAAAAATCTCTTGAAATGACAATTGATAGATATATCCTTTTCCCACTAGTTTAAGAATAACAATCCATTCATCCTTTATAGCATTTAGTAGGAGATATTTTAATGTGTCTGATCCTAGATTTGCAATTTAGATCTTTCGATATTATAAGTAAAGCTCTCCACTAAGTCTTCTAGGTTTTCATCCTCTTTTTGGTTCATCTTAAAGACTTCATTTCTAAGGTCATAGTGTATGCAATAATCTTTAGATTTTTCCAAAAATACTCTTTTCATATCATCCCATGTCCTTATAGAATTTTTTCCTAAAGTCATGAACAGTCTAAGAGCTTTATCCTTCAGTGTTGCTGGAAACAAATTTAATTTTTGAATGTGTAATGAGTAGCCATAACATCTACAAATGATTTCAAATTCAAAAGGAAAAGTTTCCGGGTCTTCTGATCTCATACCTTTGAAGTTAGGAAGTGCAGATGGAGGGATGTTCTTCATATGAACATTGACATCAGTTTCTTGAATGGGAAATCCAAAAGGATTTTCGTTAGTCTCATCATCTCCATCCATTTATTCAACATCCTTTGTCATCTCTTCTTATACCTGCAAAAATAAGAATCCATGATGTGGATGTGTGGTTGTTACTGCACCACGTGATATAATGGGGGTGGTAGGTGATTGAAGGTTTTTATTTTTTATTTATTTAATTTTTGTTAAGAAAGAAAAAGGCTTCTATTTACACTTCCCTGAAACAATGCCAAAATGTTTAGACAATTTAATTTTCTTAAATTGCAAACATAAATTATCGACCGGAGTTGGTAAACTTGTGAAGTGAAAGTGCACCTGTGAAGTGAAAGTGCACAATATATGCTAGAAGCCATTCTTACTCTCAATTTATTATGATGATTGTCGTTTTATGTTTTTTCCTTAATGAATTTGATGAACTGAAATAAATATGTGAGGGCTTCAACTAAATTTGAATTCGACTAAGTTCTAAAAGCTACAACAAATCTCTTTTTTAAGTCCTAACTAATTTATTTATTAGTAGCTAAAAATTGATTTGAGAAAACTAGAACTCTAGAAAAGAAACAACTCTAATATTTTTATGTCTTTTTAGAAATTTTATGTAAATGGAAACTTAAATCAAGAATAAATGAATCACTAAATTTTCTAAATCATTATAAAGTAATTATTATGCTTTAGAAAAGAAAATCTCTATGAACTCTTAATCTTGAAAGATAGAACCTGATGAAAACTACAAAGTAAATCTTCTATTGCTCTTCAAAATGTGTCTCACAATAGGAAAACTAATCTACTATAAATTACTGTTGAATGAAAAGAAACTATGATTATCCCTGCATTTTAACCATTCAAAAAATAAACCTACATGAACTGAAAACAAATCATTTGAACATCTATTTAACAAAATGAAATTCTGGAAATGATTATGGCATCTAATGTAATGAAAAATGACAAAACAAATCAAGTATCTATACTAAGAAATCATAAAACAAATCAAGCATTTACACTATGGAATTCTAGAAATAATAGAGTGAAAGCATAACATGAAAATGAAGCGATAAATGATAAAAACAAAACTATGAAAAAGCATCTAAATGTAAAAACATATAAAAATAGAACCCAACGTGTATCCTGGAAATATCTCCTCACAAGAAAAAGCCAACAATTGCAACTCACCCTTAACCCAGGCTGCCACCAACACCGACTCCCCTTCAATACATTCCAACGTGCAATATGATAACTCTCACCATCTTCTGTTGCAGAAAATTAATGATGTAACCCATGCTGCCTCCATTGACAACATCAGGAATGCCTGTCTTCCTTTAGCAAATAAAGTAAACAAAACTAAAAGCTAAATTAGAAACTCGACTGTAATCAACCTTTCTCAGCTGATATTAGATGATCACTTGAAATCGTTGTTGGAAAAAGGTCTAAATTTTTCTTTATCTCCTGCTAAAATTCCCTTAAATGATGTCATAAGAAACATTGAAGTCACTATCAAAAACACAGATCAAAATGTTGCAGAAGAAATAAGACAGGACGTTGCCAGAATTCTCAGAAATGCCAGACCTCCTCCAAGTAACATTTCCAAGGATGAATCTACAGCTTTGAATAACATCAGGAAAAACAAAAACATTATAATTTTAAAAGCAGACAAGGGAAATGCTACAATTATTATGGATAGAGCAGACTATGATAATAAGATGGAAGAACACCTCAACAAGAGTGGCTACTATAGATTACTTAACAAGGACCCTAGCAACAAAATCCTTCGCCAAGTAATTAACAAAATAAAAAATTCTTCTCTTGATTCAATTACTAAGAACAGGTTAACCCCTAATAGCACCATCATCCCTAGAATATACGGTGTGCCAAAAATCCACAAAACTGGAATTCCATTGAGACCCATAGTTAACACTATAGGATCACCCACTTACTGGTTAGCTAAATACCTTGCCAACAAACTTAGACCTCTATCCAGTAACACCCCCTCTTACATCAAAGATTCCTCTTCTTTCATAGAATGGATTAAAAACCTAGAAATTAGTGACAATGACCTCCTGGTTAGCTTTGACATTGTTTCTCTCTACACTATGATTCCTGTAGATGAAGCCATACAAGTATTAAAGAAAATTACGGACGTTGAAATTGTGGACCTTGTAAGCATTTGCCTTAAGTCTTCATACTTCAGTTTCAAAGGAAAAATCTATGAGCAAACTCATGGTGTTGCCATGGGTTCTCCTTTATCACCAATAATTGCCAACTTATATGTGGAACACTTTGAACAAACGGCCCTTAGGTATTCCCCATTTACCCTTGAAGAATGGAAAAGATATGTAGATGACATATTCGCTAAATGGAGCCATGGTTTAGATAAACTTAATGAATTTTTATCACACATAAACAGCCTCTCTAAACACATAAAATTCACAATTGAAATTTAAAAGGACAACCAACTCCCTTTCCTAGATGTCCTCCTCACCAAGAAAAATGGTAAACTAAGCCACTAGGTCTTCAGGAAACAAACTCACACCGATAAATATCTTCAGTGAGATTCCCACCACCATCCAAAGCAAAAACTAGTCGGCGTCATCAAAACCCTAGCTACTAGAGCTTGTAGAATCTCTCACCCTGAACATTTAGAGGAAGAACTTAACCATCTCTACAAAGTCTTTATAAACAATGGTTATCAGAAAAACATTATCCAAAAAATAATTAAAGAAACCACAACCAAAACCCAAAAAAGAAAAACTATTGAAAACCCCAGAATCTCCTTACCCTATATAAAAGGAACCACAGACAAATTGCTAGAATTCTCACCAAAGATAACATCATGGTTGCCTTCACTCCCCCAAACACCATAAAAAACATGCTTGATTCTGCCAAAGACTTAATAGACCCAAAAAATCACAAAGGAGTATACTTTATTCCCTGTTCATGTGGAAAGGTATATATAGGTGAAACAGGGAGATCCTTGGGAATAAGGTTAAAATAACACATTAATGATATTGCAAGACATAGGTTGGAAAAATCAGGCCTAATAGAGCATGCATGTTCTTCCTCACACTATATTTGCATGGAACAGGAAAAATTAATTCACAAAGAGGACCATTATTTAAAAAGAAGGGTGAAAGAGGCCATTGAAATTGAGAAATCTTCCAACAACATGAACAGAGATGATGGGCTAAAACTAAGTAACACCTAGAAACCCTTATTAAATAAAATAAAAAAATAGTAAACATATATATATAATTTAATGAATAATTAACAAACATTCATAAATTAATTATAATCAAAATTAAACCTAATCATAATTAACACCCTATTTTACTGTCTCTTTTAAATAAAATTAACTAAGTTTGAATAAATAAACTATCAAACATTAACTTTAAATGTGAATATATAATTAACAAAACATTTAATATATAATTACAAGGCATGAAAAAAATTATTCTCGCTTAACAAGGAATTTAAATATATAATATATAATTAACATGGAATTTAAAGATATAATTAACAAGAAATTTAAATATATATATAATTAACAAGGCATGATAGGAGTTTAAATCTATCTAATGTTTTGTATATTTACAATATCACTAATAAATCCAAAAATTCAATTTAGGTTAAAAAAAAAATTAATAATAATAATAATAATAATTAGTTAATAATTTATAAGCCAACATCAAATATTTCTCTCTATTAACTATTAATTGCTCCATGATTTCACACTCTCTCTTCTCAAAATACAGATCACATTGCCCTGATGATGGACTCACTAGGTTAGTCCAAAACGTTGGTTTCAAAAATTGATCACAGGTTTTTCCACAAATATTAAAAATTCTACCAACCTCTTTGGACTCTCTCTTTAACACCATTAAGTCCCACCATGGAAGGGAAATAATGAACAATTCTCTAAATTTTGAGAAGCTGAGAATTTCAAGAGCTAAATACCTATCTAATCTCATTTTTTCTGAAACATTGTAGAGATGAAAACCTCACTCCAAATTTCACTAAATGTAGCCATCCCCTTAAACGTGGTTAGAACATTTCTATCTTCAATAAACTTAGTAAAACCCTCATCAGAAATGAAATAAAATTTTCCAGGTTTCGATTAATAAAAACATCTGAAAAACTTATGGGTTTGCATCTCCAGCTATCATCAACTCTTCGCTTTGACCTTTGGCAGAATTTAGACACCCTCACCTTCGCCAAAGCTGAAAGAATTATAGATTACGCATCCACAAAGAAAACCAAAAAACTAAATACTCTAAGAAACATAGGCTTTAACAATAATGAAGAGAATAGAATCATAAATCTTGTCACAATTCTTGTGCATTTGATTTCTAACTCGCATACCAACTCTACGTTAGTCCACCAAACTTCAGACCTGGCTACGCACAGCCCCTCCCAGCACCATTCTCCCCCCAAAACATAGCCAACCACCGATACTTGCTGCCCCATAACACCACAACTCTTGGACAATCAGTCTGACAATGAAACCCACACTCTCTCCAACGCGCTACTCTCCAACGTGCAATCTGGCAATCTCTCCACGCAGATGAAAGCCAACAATTACAGCTCACCCTCAGCCAACATGGTAATAACCCACGCTACCACCAACATTGACTCCCCATCAAAACATTCCAACTCTCAATACAATACCTCTCAACACCCTGGTAAAGAAACCCGTGCTCTCTCCATCGTGCAGTTTCTTCTCTCAATATCACAGAAAAAAGCCATCAGTTGCTCCATAACACTGCAGCTCCTGGGCGATCAAGAAAATTGTGCTCTCTCCAACATGTATCCTAGAAATCTCTCCTCGAAAGAAAAATCCAACAATTGTAGCTCACCCTTAACCCACGCTGCCACAAACACCAACTCCCCTTCAATACATTCCAATGCGCAATATGATAACTCTACGTCTTCTGTCGCAAAAAATTAATGATGTAACCCACGCTGTCTCCATTGGCAACATTAGGAACACTCGTACTCCTTTAGCAAATAAAGTAAACAAAACCAGAAACTTAATCAGAAACTCGACTGTAATCAACCTTTCTCGGCTGATATTAGATGATCACTTGAAATCGTTGTTGGAAAAAGGTCTAAATTTTTCTTTATCTCTTGCTAAAATTCCCTTAAATGATGTCATAAGCAACATTGAAGTCGCTATCAAGAACACAGATCAAAATGTTGCAGAAGAAATAAGACAGGACGTTGCCAGAATTCTCAGAAGTGCCAGACCTCCTCCAAGTAACATTTCCAAGGATGAATCTATAGCTTTGAATAACATCAGAAAAGCAAAAGCATTATAATTTTAAAAGCAAACAAAGGAAATGCCACAGTTATTATGGATAGAGCAGACTATGATAATAAGATGGAAGAACACCTCAACAAGAGTGGCTGCTACAGATTATTTAACAAGGACCCTAGCAACAAAATCCTTCGCCAAGTTATTAACAAAATAAAAAATTCTTCTCTTGATTCAATTACTAAGAACAGGTTAACCCCTAATAGCGCCATCATCCCTAGAATATACGGTGTACCAAAAATCCACAAAACTGGAATTCCATTGAGACCCATAGTTAACACTATAGGATCACCCACTTACTGGTTAGCTAAATATCTTGCCAACAAACTTATACCTATATCCAGTATCACCCCCTCTTACATCAAATATTCCTCTTCTTTCATAGAATGGATTAAAAACCTAGAAATTAATGACAATGACCTCCTGGTTAGCTTTGACATCGTATCTCTCTACACTATGATTCCTGTAGATGAAGCCATAGAAGTATTAAAGAAAATTACGGACCTTGAAACTGTGGACCTCATAAGGATTTTCCTTAAGTCTTCATACTTCAGTTTCAAAGGAAAAATCTATGAGCAAACTCATGGTGTTGCCATGGGTTCTCCTTTATCACCAATAATTGCCAACTTATACATGGAACACTTTGAACAAATGGCCCTTAGGTCTTTCCCATTTACCCCTGAAGAATGGAAAAGATATGTAGATGACATATTTGCTAAATGGAGCCATGGTTTAGATAAACTTAATGAATTTTTATCACACATAAATAGCCTCTTTGAACACATAAAATTCACAATTGAAATTGAAAAGGACAACCAACTCCCTTTCCTAGATGTCCTCCTCACCAAGAAAAATGGTAAACTAAGCCATTAGGTCTTCAGGAAACAAACTCACATCGACAAATATCTTCACTCATATTCCCACCACCATCCGAAGCAAAAAGTCGGTGTCATCAAAACCCTAGCTACTAAAGCTTGTAGAATCTCTCACCTCGAACATTTAGAGGAAGAACTTAACCATCTTTACAAATTATTTATAAACAATGGTTATCAGAAAAACATTATCCAAAAAATAATTAAATAAACCACAACCAAAACCCAAAAAAGAAAAACTCTTGAAAACCCTAGAATATCCTTACCCTATATAAAAGGAACCACAGACAAAATTGCTAGAATTCTCACCAAACATAACATCATGGTTGCCTTCACTCCCCCAAACACCATTAAAAACATGCTTGATTCTGCCAAAGACTTAATAGACCCAAAAAATCACAAAGGAGTATACTTTATTCCCTGTTCATGTGGAAAGGTATATATAGGTGAAACAGGGAGATCCTTGGGCATAAGGTTAAAAGAACACATTAATGATATTGCAAGAAATAGGTCAGAAAAATCAGGCCTAGCAGAGCATGCATGTTCTTCCTCACACTATATTTGCATGGAACAAGCAAAATTAATTCACAAAGAGGACCATTATTTAAAAAGAAGGGTGAAAGAGGCCATTGAAATTGAGAAATCTTCCAACAACATGAACATAGATGATGGGCTAAAATTAAGTAACACCTGGAAACCCTTATTAAATATCTATATAGATATATATAAAATGAATAATTAACAAAAAATCATAAATTAATTATAATCAAAATTAAACCTAATCATAATTAACACCCTATTTAACTGTCTCTTTTAAATAAAATTAACTAAGTCTGAATAAATAAACCATCAAACATTAACTTTAAATTTGAATATATAATTAACAAAACATTTAATATATAATTACAAGGCATGAAAAGAATTTATTCTCTCTTAACAAGGAATTTAAATATATAATATATAATTAACATGGAATTTAAAGATATAATTAACAAGAAATTTAAATATATATATATATAATTAACAAGGCATTATAGGAGTTTAAATCTATCTAATGTTTTGTATATTTACAATATTACTAATAAATCCAAAAATTCAATTTAGCTTTAAAAATAATAATAATAATAATCATTAGTTAATCATTTATAAGCCGACATCAAATATTTCTCTCTATTAACTATTAGTTGCTCCATGATTTCACGCTCTCTCTTTTCGAAATATAGATCACATTGCCCTGATGATGGACTCACTAGGTTAGTCCGAAATGTTGGTTTCAAAAACTGATCACAGGTTTTTCCACGAATATTAAAAATTCTACCAACTTGTATGGACTCTCTCTTTAACAACAAAAAATAGAACCTCTTTTGTTACAGGGGCCCTCTACAATAGATGGTTTTGAATCTAATCTTTACTAGCTACACATTAGAAATCCATAATACTTCTTCATTCCAAATAAGAAAACAGAGTTTACAGTCATATCATAATTCACGTACCGTCAATACAATTGCTGACCTGATATTTATAAAAGCCTATCATTAATTGTTTGGAGGTTTTTACACCTATTAGGACTTAGAAAATTCTATCTAAAACTCAGAAAATAGAGTTTCGTTGCTTAACAATTTGCTACGTGGTAGAGCAAATAATGAAGCGTAATGGCTTCAGACTCTTGGCTCACTTGTTCCAACGATGGTTGACCACTCCTTTGACTGTGTCTCTAGTGATTTCCTGCTTGATTTGGGTCATTTATTGGCACATAAGTGCACTGTTAGTTCACGCAACTCTGAAATGAGGATCCAAAGAAACTGAAATATCTCCCAAATGGTAATAGATTTGGGAAAAATGCTCATCCCAAACTTAATTGGGCCCGTTCTAAACACAACCCATGTTTTTGTTTTTTGATATTTTCTTTCATTTACTCAGAAAAGGAGTTTAAAGTTGACTGGTCAAAACTACTACAATTTTCCATTGATCTTTGCCTAGAGGTCCACATGTGCGAGCTGGGTGGAATTTGATCAATCACAATCCATATTGGATCTTCTAGAAACAATGCCCATGTGTCAAATTTCATTCTAGAGTGGTGCTACTACCTCAACCATGGAGGCAGCAACACAAACTTGACAAATCTACAACAACTTTAACTTGCTAAACTGCCATTAGTAAAACCATGCAAAAGTCTTCTTCATTCATTAAAAATAATGGAAATAATAATAATAAACCATGTAAACATGTATGCGGAAATTTGGTCTGTTTTATGGAGGAATATGGTTAAAAATACTAGTAATGGATGAATGGAATGATGTAAAATGGATAGTTCGGTTAATGGAATGCCCAACAGAAGTCTTGAGTCTGTAAGCAGAACTGAAGTACTAATAAAGAGATTATTCCTAAAATTCCTGTGTTTTGTCTATTTACTTCTATTATGAATGAATGCACTTTTATGTTGTAACCAATGATGGGTTTATGAAGTAATACTATATTGATGTGTGACTTTACATAATTGATGTGTTTATATGAACGCACTTAATATTAACTGTTTACGTGAAGCATATCTTATTGCACGTTAAAGCTATCAACGCTTAGACCGATTTGGGAAAGTACAGGATTAGGAGTAGTCACTAAGGCGCATAAGTGGTTGATTCCCCTATTTAGGGTTCGTGAAAGACAGTCACGAATGTTCACAGAGGTCTAGAGGTTGGTTAAAGGAATTTATATCGATAAGCCCTAAAGGCTTATCAATCTGCATGAAGGTAGGTTTAGGGCATAAAACAACATTACACTAATCTCTGGGTGCAGAAACTTGGTTCTAGCATCCCCCCATATGACTTCGAGTGAGACTTCAGTCTGCGCTCCATGGATTGACGTCGAAAGGGCCAGTAGTGTAGCGATTTGTTTGGAAAAACCAACTTTGAACCTAGGTCAGGACCCACTAATCCAACGTTGGAGCTTTATAACACAACTCATTACGATATTTACAATAACCACATATACACATATGCACATTTTCTAAACTAGAAAATAAAGGATATGATGCCTACATCTGTAGCAAGGGAATCCATAGGTTCGCACCTCCACCCTCAAAGTAATACCAGGATTCACCTCCTCCCCAGGAATTCTAGAATCCAATGCCATAGTAAAAGTTGCATCCAATGTCCAATGCTACAATCCTACACCACTTGTCCTCTCAGCAAATAGTTACCTACTCATTGTTTTGGGGTGCACTCCCAATGTGCATCTGATTCCATCTAGCATTGTTCATGACCAAAACAAATATATCCATGATTGTCCCTTCTCTTCTACCCACTCCCTTAGGAAATCTGGTCACCCCCTTCCGTGCACTCACTCACCTTCCAAGTTCCCCGACACCCCGTATCCCAAGTGATCCATCCATTGGAAAGGCTTCCTCACATCAAAAGATATAAAACAAAGGCATATACTTTCCTCAAAACCATCATACCGGTCATAGCATGCTCATGGAAATCAATGGATGCTATTCGGTACCAATGTCCCACAATGGCCCTGCTCCTGAAGTACTCTACCAACATACTGCTACATGTTCCAAATCCTTTTCATTATTGCTCTTGATTCTTGCAGTTGATTTTAACCACCCAACTGGGAATGTTCATGCATTCCTATTCCAATCACATAAATTCCATTAGATTCAAATAAATTGAAACAACCTCAAATCATACCTCATTGGTAGTTTTTCAATAAGGTATACTTGCAATCTTGTTTACTTCTAGTCACAATAAGTCAAACTAACTGTTTGACCAAACATCATGTATAAACATATCATATCTGCTTAGCTCAAATTACAACCATCATATATCAACATCGTAAATCACATGTAACCATCATAAACCAGAATGATAGATCACATGTAATCATCGTAGACCAGAATAATAAATCACATGCATAATAAAACTGAAATAAAATAATCATACTTATCCTTTAATCAATCCTTAGCTTCTAGCTTTGTCTTTATTCTGTGTGCACTCTGGATCGGTGGCCATACCCGACAAACACCCAGTGCCTTTTCTTTAACCATGTGCACATACATATAGTGTGTGTCACACACATACAACTACACACATCATAAAACATCATGCAATACATGCATCTACACCAATACCATATGTACCACTTGTACACTGCAACCACCTACACAACATGTGCACAACATCACATGTACATGACACCACCTGCACAATGTGTACACAATGCCACATGTACACTGCACCACCTGTACAATGTGTACACAATACCACATGTACATAGTACCACATGCACGACATGTACACATCACCACTTGCACACAACGCCACTTGTACAACATGTACACAACACCACATGCACACAACACCACCTGTACAATTATGCATACAATAACATACGTACATAGCACCACATGTACAACATGAATGCAACACCACATGTACATACCACTGCATATCCAGCATGTAAATAGCATCATTTGTACACATCACCGCATATTCAACATGCATAGAGCACCATATGCACACAATGTCGCATATACATCATGCACACAGTACAATATGTACATAGCACCACATATCCAACATCTACATGGTGCCATCTATACCTAGCATTGCATATGCAGTACCCACATAGCACTACATGCACTTAACATCACATATCCAACTTGTGCACGACAGTAGTACCACACATCAAAAACCATAATGTCTTTACCAAGAAACCTTGCTTCTAGTGTCTTATCCATGCTTATCCTAGCATGTCGTAGATGAAACTACTTTCATTTTGCTGATGTATCCCTTGGTATAACATGTCCATGACATAAGCATAGGCATAATACAAACATACAATATAAATTCATATTCACATGAGACTGACATCATATATTTGTCATGACTACTCTTCCCACTTGATTCCTCATATCCAGGAAATTCTTCATGCCATTCGCATGCATAAGGAATTATTCCGCCACAAGAGTGATTCTTGATGATCTATCGAACAATGACATATATACATGGATACATACATACAACATATACGTAGACATTAGCATAAGCAATCATGATCATCTCAGACAACAAAATGCATACA
Organism: Pinus tabuliformis; assembly: GCA_031772625.1. Classification (NCBI taxonomy): domain Eukaryota; kingdom Viridiplantae; phylum Streptophyta; class Pinopsida; order Pinales; family Pinaceae; genus Pinus; species Pinus tabuliformis. Next base: position 83,833,901 of record CM062818.1, read on the forward strand.
TACATATATATACACATAAATGTTAGCATTAATAATCATGATCCATGAGGACCCTTTCAAACATGACATACATACACACCTACATGTATACATATAAACAGCAGCATAATAATGATCATAACATAATTACCAAATATCAAGGTCAAGGTTTAAGAGAACTTCCTTTATTCATGCAACACATGCGTAACATTAAGAATAGTCATTCCCAACATAGCCAAGACATCTGACGCCTCAAATCCATTTACTTTACCTTTTTGGTTACCTTTCTCATGACTTTACACCACCGTCCATTTACCACAATAGACCCATCAAGTCCAACCAACTATCATAGTATTACCTTCTACTGTGCTTACTCATGCACTAAGCTTCATCCATGTCTTACATTACCTATTGGGTACCACATAGCTCTCCCTGAGCTCCATTAAGTTTCCTCTTTCCCAATCAATTCCAAAGACTCAAAACAATAAATGGCAAGAATAGAAAAAACAACAAGAACACCATGAAAACCAAAAGAAATATGAAACCAGAACAAAGTGGCATAGCTATGCACTAGACACAATTAAAATCACAAATCATGCGCAACCATTTCAAAAGACCAAAAGAACAAGACTAACAACAGACACCATGACTCAATCCCCATGGTTCCCAAGGAAAGCTCAACCTGAGCCTTCTTTTATATTTCATGGCAACCTCTCTTGCCATGCAACTCCCTGCATCATGATGTCATTAACACATAATTGTTAGTTCATAAATAAACATAACATTACACCAGTTACCTCATCTTATTGTGCCAAGAACGTTTCTTGCAACTGAACACATCCACGACATATCTCAAGGGACTCCAATCCTTTGGCAGGTCCACCTGTAACTAAAGACTAGATAATATACTTGTCATGTACATGTTCATGTACATGTCACAAAGGCATTTATTCGATTCCCTGTTCGTGTGGTAAAGTTTATATAGGGGAAACAAGGAGATCCCTTGGAGTAAGACTAAAAGAGCACATTAGTGATATTACTAGAAATAGATCTGATAAATCAGGTCTTGCAGAGCATGCTTGTTCCTCCTCTCACTATATATGCATGGAACAAGCTAAATTAATCCACAAGGAAGACCACTATTTAAAAAGAAGAATTAAAGAGGCAATAGAAATTGAAAAGTCTTCTAATAATATGAATAGGGATGATGGTCTTAAACTAAGTAATACCTGGAAACCCTTGTTAAATAAAATAAAGTAACTTTAATTTATGCAAATTCTCCCTTAAAACAGCATTTTCAGCTCAAAAAAGTAAATAAATTAATATTAACATATATATATATATATATATATATATATATATATATATATATATCTATATCTATATCTATATCTATATCTATATCTATATCTATATATATATATATATATATATATATATATATATATATAATTGCAAAAATTAATAACCAAATTCTATTAATAATTAATTAAAAGTTAAACTAAATTTAAAATTAATTTAATTAATTAATTAATTAATTTAAATTGATTTTATTTTAAATTTAGTTTAAACTAATTTTATTTTTAATTTAGGCCAAGTGAATTAATTTAATTAAAAATAAATAAATAAATAAATAAACTATTAATTAAACTAAATGTAAAAATTAAAAATTAATTAATTAATTAATTAATATAGTTTTAAATTTATTAATTAAACCAAATTTAAAATTAATTTAATTAATTAATTAATTAATTAAATTGATTTTATGTTAAATTTAGTTTAAATTAATTTTATTTTTAGTTAGGTCAAATTAATCTTTAAAAATATATATATATATATATATATATATATATATATATATATTTACTTTTAATATAGTTTTAAATTTATTAATAAAATTAATCCAATTAAACTAAATTTAAAAATTAATTAATTAATTAATTAATTAATTAATATAGTTTTAAATTTATTAATTAAACCAAATTTAAAATTAATTTAATTAATTAATTAATCAATTAAATGGATTTTATGTTAAATTTAGTTTAAATTAATTTTATTTTTAGTTAGGTCAAATTAATCTATTTAATAAAATAAAATAAAATAAAAATTACTTTTAATATAGTTTTAAATTTATTAATAAAATTAAAATTTAAAACAAAATTAAAATTTATTTAATCCATTTAGTTTAAACTAATTTTATTTTTAATTTAGGCCAAATTAATTTAAGTGAATTTATTTTATTTAAAAAAAAAAATTTAAATTTATTAATTAAACTATATTTAAAAAATTAATTAATTAATTAATTAATGAATTAATATAGTTTTAAATTTATTAATTAAACTATATTTAAAATTAATTTAATTATTAATTAATTTATCAATTTATTAAATTGATTTTATTTAGCTTAAATTAATTTTATTTTTAATATTAGGTCAAATTAATCTAGAAAAAAAAAAAAAAAAAAAGTTTTACTTTTAATATAGGTTTAAAATCATTAATTAAATTAAAATTTAAAATCAAAATTAAAAATTTATTTAATCCTTTTATTAATAAATTGATGTAATTCACGCCGACCTCTCCAAACCTAGGTTATCTATCCATCCTTCTATTAATAGGTTTTCATTTTCTTGACTCTCTCTTTCTCAAAATGCAGATCTCATTACCCTAATGATGGACTCACCTAGCTAGTCCGAAACGTTGGTTTCAAAATTGCTCACAGGTCTTTCCATTAATTTAAATATGAATATAACATGTAGACAAGATTAAGGTTAAGAATACTTCCTGTAGGAAAAGCACTCATTTCTTTGGAATTATGGTTTCCAAACATAGCCCAAGGAATTCTTGGCCAATTCCTTTCTTTGACCTTTTCCTTGCTGCAATTGAGTATTACTATGCATTGTCACATCACCCGACTGTTAGTGATATAAACAGATCAACTATTTCCTTGTTAGGCTAATACCGACATGCATCCTACAATTGCTCACACATGTCAACCACATGTTCCAAATAACAAGACAATCATATCTATCAATTTGAAATCAGCATTTAGCGAGACTAACAATCATGTCATAATCCATAGTCAACTCATAGTCATTAGACATAGTGCTACAACTATCACCTACTTACATGCAAGAACATATCAACTGTCTCGACACATATGTATTAGAACAATCATCTTAAAACAAGATCATTTCTTCATGCAGCTTTATAGACTCATACTCATATCATGCAATTAATCAAACATTAAATCAAGTTATGAACGCACCATGTCATATAAATCAACTAGATGGCATAATAGGCACCAAACACTCAAACACCAAATAGACGACATAATAAAAAATGAAGCACCCATTATACTACATAAGAAAACTCATACCTTAGTGTATTTCAGGGGAGGCTATCTTGTCTATGCAATCAATCTAGGTTAGCACGATACAACTTTGCAACATATCAACTCAAACATAAATCATGATATCCATAGAAGTAACTAACTAACATGTTCACGTCATAAACTCATAAGCATTTTTTGTTCATGCATAAAAATCACATATGTACGATCAATCTATATTAGTATCACACCATATCACAAATATGTCGACTCATACATGAATATCGCAACCATAACCATCTCCATAGGTCTAACCAGGTTAACATAATACATATAACATCAAGATCTTCAATGCAATGAACACAACCGTCACGCATATGACCAATCCAAATTACAACATCAAGATCTCAATGAAATAACCCTAATCATCAAGTTGATAGCATATAACAACAATAAGCTATATATCATGCTCATCAACAACATATAGCCTAATCATTAGGTTATCTAATGTAAACCAACAATAGCAATGCATACAAATACAAGCTACTATCATTCTTGACTATCCAACACATGTGCACATAACTACACTAATCAACTAACCTCTATCATGAATGTAATAATAACATCAAAAGACATGTACATAAACCTAGTGCATATAATAATCCTTAACTTACATACCTTCATGCCAACATACAATACTTGTATGAAAATCTGCTCTTACCCCAAAGTCTAATGTTGCAACCTCATTATGATGATCTACATCTCTTGTTCTATCTAAGCCAACACATTAGCATTATAGCATACGAATATCACCCTTATGACCTAAATTGCATACCATGACCTCAAAAGCCATGTTTGACCTATTATTCATGCATAACTATAACCAAGACCATACATGCATGCCAACTACTTATATACTTATAACACATGAGTACTAGACCATATTCACATCATTCTAGCTAGTGTCCAGTCATCAATGCATGACCATATCAACTTCACAAACCATGACCTCATGCATGACAACAACCATTACTCCATTGTACACATTGCCACATGTAACCATCAACATGCATAAGCAATTCCTAATTAACTACACATATGCATGAACGCATGTATTCGAGCATAAGCGATCAATTCTTGTAACCAACATACAAGACTAATACATGTAATCAAACATACAAGAATGCAACCTAACATACAATGATGTAATCGAGCTTCATATAATCATGTAACTGGCCATATACTTCTAACGAAGCATTCCACAAAATTGAATCAAGTGCGTCATGACAACCTTATGACAATCATGATCAATCATTATGAAATGCAACAAGCACATGGAATGCAAGTGTAAGAGATACACATGAAAATGACATGCATGCATGACCAACACATTCACCCAACGAGAGTGCAACCACACTCTACTACCACTCTATAATAGCCTCCTCTGAAATATACTCAAGTAACCTTGCCAACCATGTAAACATGTGACGATAGGCTACTACGATTGGATTCGACCTCCTATGTCACCTTTAGTAAGTGGAATCAATGAAACACATCAACCAACCTATCCACATTAGTAATAGAAACCTCAAGAGACATGTTAGCCACTTAGACATCCTGTCCCTAGGCCACACTAATGTTTTGGACATCTCAGGCCTTAGTCGTTGTAATTCTATAGGAAAGAGAGCATCTAGAAACCCAAATTCGCTCTCACAGGCTTGCCTGCTAGCAACCAGAGAATAAATTTATCAGTGCTATGCCAACGATCCTGACATTTGAGCCACTTTTGAGGCCCAGAGCCTAGGTCACTTCCCAGAATGGAATGATAACTTAGGAGAAGTAAAAGAATAGGGAAACAATGATGCAAAATAAATAAGTTAAACAAGACCTTAATCAGACCCCCACTAGCGAGGCATTTTCATCAAACATATCATCAACATGTAACCTACAGGTGTAAACAACAAAATTTAACATAGGGGTCTTGTACTTATCTAATAATTGCTAAGAACCATTGTTCCCTCGTGTCATTTGCTGCATTACCATCTATTAGGCCATAGATACATTATCCACTCATTTATAAGCAAAAACATGTTGAGATGCATACATAGCTGCTATCATAAAACACACATATAACCAACATAATAACAACAAAAATAATCATGAAAGTACAACCATATAAACCACATATAATCCATCAAAATGCTCATAGAAATACAAGGAGAAATAACCTTTCATTAATGATGTAAAAACCAAACTTGGGATGGGACTTCCATGCTCCACTCAACCATAAAATGGCTAAACAAAATCTCTCTTCATCCATTCACCGTCGTGCCATTTTCATAACATGAATGTGGGACTCAAACCAAAAGAACCATTCAAGGCATACCGAGGCTAAACCACCTCACCCTCATCAATAGAAACGAACCTTTACCATAATCGATCCCAGATCAATAGGCCAACACAATGAACACATCATAACAAGCTCTCGACCTGATCACTAGGCGAAATAAGTATGGATGCCTTCGGATTTCTCGACCTACATCGTAAGGAATTTTCCTGTCTCCTACTATCTTAGGCTTTACCACAATACAAACATGGATCACTAGTCCCTAAACCGAGACCCACTCTCTAGGCTTTACCGCATATCTGAAACCCAGGATTACTAGGCCCAACGGAGAGTAAACCACCTCTTGGATTTACTGTATATCCTACCATTCACCAGAAAGGAATCCTAGGCCCACTGAGTCAACACAATCCTATCTTTACCGCAACCCATAGAATAGCTCAAAGGTCACTAGGCTAGTGGCTTTACCATGATCCATAGTCTGGTTCAGGAACCACTAGGTGATGTGCTCTATCATTCGGAGATCCACCCACTCAGCTTTGAATCCATACAAAAATCCAACTCAACGAAAACATGAGAACCCCATCACACCATGGCTATTTGGAAATGGAAAGGCTAGGCAGAAAACACTCTTACACCTAGAAAAAGCCATACCACAACAAAAAAATAACCACATGAAATATCATGCATGGAAAATCTAGCAAGGAAAATACACATGCAAATTGATATCTGCAATGAATATTTTTGTAGCTTCTTGATCCTACCTTTTCCTTCTTGATCTTTGCTTCCTCTTGCCTTCTTTTCCTTTCTTGCTGCAATTCCAAAATTTCTCCAAGAAAACTCTAAGTGTCCTAGAGTGGGAGAGAGAGAGAATAGGAAAGAACTCCAAAACTAAACTGATCAAGCTTGCCAACTGGTCCTCATAAGCCTTTTTAACAATGAGGCATCTATTTTCTTCATTTTCCATTAATTCCTTCATTTTTCTCCTCACATGCAACCTATGACCTTTCACCTTCCTTTTCTCCTAATTTCCATTATTTTCATAAATAAATCTGCTAAAACTGCCATTTTGCCTTTCCAAAGCCTTAGCTATTTCCTTTGCCAATTTCCTTAGCCACAAACAACCAAATGAACACCCACACTAGGATGTCTTTCCCACCACAGCTTCGAATGTGTGTCCCATCAACCATGGTCTTATATACTTTTACATGGAATTTTTACCAGGGTTGTTACAGTTAGTAGGGGTTTGATAAGGTCTTGTTTAACTTATTGCTTTTGCAACATTTTTTCCATGTTCTTTGACTGGTCTTAAGCTATCATTCCATTCTAAGAAGTGATCTAGGCTATAGGCCTAAAAAAGTGGCTCAAATCCTGGGGTCTTTGGCGTTGCACTAACAAATTTAGTCTCTAGTCGCTAGCAGGCAAGCCTTTGAGAGCGACTTTGAGTTTCTGGACTCTCACATGCCTATAGAATGAGATTGACTAAGGCTTAAGATATCTAAAACGTCAGTGGTGTAGGTTTTAACCCCGTACAGAAATTACCTGCATACGAATTCTAAAACACAGAAAATAAACAATGCGAGAGCATAACACATAAAACACATATACACAGAGATTTTCCTCTGGATCCCAATTTCGAGACTACCAGCTTGATTTTTTCATTATGTTCCTTTCAATGTTATAATACATATTTATACATGCTGAAGCATCCAATACCATGGATTGAAAACCATCACGTCCAATACCATGCATTGAAAACCATCACGTCCAATACCATGGACCGAAAACCATCGCGTCCAAAAAACATGTGCAAAAATCATGCACAAAACCATAGGTGGGTTCACCCAACCTAACATAGGGTCCAAAACCTAAATTTTCTAGGGTGTTGCCCTGGACCCCATAAAGTGGGGTTACGGGTACACCTCAAACACCCTATGACCTCCCCCCTTCTAACCCCCAGTTAACTTCGTGGGCTAGTCGTGGAAAGAATATAACACAACCCAACATTCTCCCACTTGTTGTTTTCTTTCCACAAGGGGCCACAAGAGAGCTTAGTCATTTTTCCAGCCCTGAAATGCCCATTGTCTCTCTACACCAGGAGAACTTCTCAGATCTCACAAATTTTGTCAATGCATCTGCAGTATTCTTCAAAGTGTCCACCTTTACCAGCAACACCTTTTTGTCTTCTATCATATCCCTCACAAAGTGATACTAAACATCAATGTGCTTTGTCTTTGAATGATATGCGGGGTTCTTTGCAAAGAAAATTGCACTTTGGCAGTCTATCCTTATAGCTCCTTGTACTAACCCCATAATTGAACACAATCTCTACAACCAAATTACTTCCTTGCTTACATGAGTGGCTACCATGTATTCTTCCTCTGTAGTTGATAGTGCCACTACAAATTGTTTCTTACTCATCCAATTGAATGCACCTCCAAATAGGTTAAACACATACTCACTTGTAGATCTTTTCTGATCCATATCTCTAGCCTAGTCTGCATCAACAAAGCCATGAATATCCAACACTCTGTCCAATCCTGGTCTTCCTTGGTAGTACAAACCATAATTACTAGTGCCACGCAAATACCTGAAAACCTGATTCACTGTTGTCTAATGCTCCTTCCCTAGTTTTGACATAAACTTGCTCAATACTCCCACTGCATGTGCAATGTCTGGTCTAGTACAGACCATTACATACATCAGGCTACCAACTGCACTTGCATATGGAACATGGGACATGTCCTCTTCCTCTTCTTGTGTCTTGGGACATTGTTCAGCGGATAACCTCACAACTGTAGGAATAGGAACCTTCACCGGTTTACTATCCTGCATATTAAAACTTTGCAGTATTGTCTCGAAATACTTCCTATGGTTTAACCAAAGCTTCCTCTTTGTCTGATCTCTTTTAATTTCCATGCCCAAAATATAGTTTGCAACACCAAGATCTTTCATGTCAAATTTGGAGGACAATTGGGTCTTCAAATCCTAGATAATTTCTTTGTCATTTCCAACCAGCAACATATCATCCACATATAATACCAGATAAATAACACGGTCACCAATTAATTTAAAATACACACAGTGATCTGCTTTGCTTCTGGTGAAGCCAAGTTCCCGTATAAATGTATCAAATTTCTGATACCACATCCTTGGTGACTGTTTTAACCCATACAGAGACTTTTTTAACTTGCATACCAGTTCTTTCTTACCCTTCACCGTAAATCCTTCAGGTTGCTTCATGTATATTTCCTCTTGCAGATCCCCGTGAAGAAATGTTGTCTTCACATATATCTATTCTACCTTAAAATCAAAAGCAGCAACAACAGATAAAAGTAATCTAATAGAAGTCACCTTGGAAATAGGAGAAAAAATATCACCAAAATCAATTCCCAGCACCTGGGAATAATGTTTTGCTACCAACCGATATTTGTATTTCTCCACCTTTCCTTTTGCATTTGTCTTCTTCTTAAACACCCATTTGCTACCAATGGGTTTCCTTCCAGCCGGCAACTCCACCAGATCCCAAGCCTCATTTTTGTGCAAATATGCCATTTCATCAACCATGGCCTCTTTCCAGAGTTTTCCATCCTCTGAATCTACTGCTTCCTTCACAGTTCTGGGATAATCATCAATAATAGATAAAGAAAAATTTGAACAGAAAGCAGATGGACTATACCTTTCTAGTTGCCTTCTTTCTTGAACTGATCTTCTTACACCCAGAGTTTGTGGCTCTTCATCTTCTGATTCCTCCTTTGTTGTAGAGTCTAATTCTTCCTCCTTTAGCTCAAACTCTGTCTTCTCAGGTTCCTTTGGTTGGACTTCATGTTTAATAACATCTTTCACCTCTTTGAACAACACATCTCGGATGTACACAAACTTCCTTGTTGTTGGGTGCCAAAGCTTATAACCCTTTAAACCATCCTTATACCCAATAAAGATGCACTTTTCAGATTTACTATCGAACTTGGTTCGTTTCTCCTTTGGAACATGTACATATGCATCACATCCAAATACCCTCAGATGTGAAAGAGAGGGTTTCTTACCAGTCCATACCTCTTGTGGAGTCTTATCCTCCAATGCTGATGAAGGTGACCTGTTGACCAGGTAACATGCAATATCCACTACCTCTGCCTAGAATTCTTGTCCTAACCGGGTACCACTCAGCATGCTTCTTGCCCTTTCCATCAACGTCTTGTTCATTCTTTCTGCAACTCCATTTTGCTGAGGTTTATATGGAGTAGTCTTCTGCTGTGCTATACCACACTTCTTACAAAATTCTTCAAATTCCTTATTGCAAAACTCTACACCATTATCTACCCTCAACACCTTTATCTTCTTCTCTGTCTAGTTTTCCACTAGAGCCTTAAATTCTTTAAACCTATCAAAGACTTCAGATTTATTCTTAAGGAAATATGTCCATGTGTTTTCTTGAGAAGTCATCTATAAATGATACATAGTACACAAACTTACCCAGTGATGGAACCTTCACAGGTCCAAACACATCACTGTGCACAAGCTCTAATATCTGTTTCACCCTCTTCCAGAGGGGAAACTCACATGATTCTGCTTCCCGTATACATAATTTTCACAGAAATCAAAATCCAGAGAGCTATTACTCATACCTTCTGCCATACCTTTACCATGAAGTATTCGTATGCCCTTCTCTCCAATATGTCCAAGCCTTTGATGCCACAACATGGTCTTCTCTCTAGAGACCACTAGATTTTCTGCTCCACTTTCAGGAACCACATAACTGTTGCACCCATCAATAACAGTGCTACCTTGCAACTTGTACAGAGTTCCAATACGAACTCCCCACATCAATACCAGTGCTCCCCGAACCATCTTGCAAGTATCCTTCACAAACACTGTTTTTACACTTGCATCATCCAGCTTGCTTACAGAAATCGGATTTCTGGCTAATGTAGGAATATGTAGGACACCCGGAAGTGTTCTAACCCTTCCACCTTGCAACTTCAACTTTACTTTTCTGTGACCAATGATTCTAGCCTTCCTATCATCCCTTAAGAAGACATCACCACCATCGTATTTCTCATACTCGCAGAACCACTCTCTATGGGGAGTGAAGTGAAAGGATGCACCTAAGTCAATCAACCATGCCCCATGATCTACATGTGTACTTGAAGAGGCCAAGTACACATCCCCACCTTCATCTGAGGTGGTTTTTGCCTCTGCAGAAGGAGCATCATCAGATCCCTTTCCATTGTCAGGAGCTTTAGATTTACAATCCCTTTTGAAGTGCCCTTCCTTTCCGCATTTCCAGCACACCACCTTTACAGGTTTTCATGGAGATTTAGATCTCTCACTCGATGACTTATTTTTGTTTATGTTCTGGGACCGTCCTCATACAGACAAGGCATCACCATTCTGGCTCTCCATATTTTTCCCTCTCATCTCCTCCGTCAGCAAGGCTGAGACTATTTCATCAAACTGCAAGGTAGTTGCATTGCTACCTATTGCAATAACCAGACTATTCCACGAATCTGGTAGAGAACACAACAAACTGATGCACTTATCTTCATCTAAAATTTTAATATCGAGAGATGTTAACTGAATTACCACAGTATTAAATGCATTCAGATTCTCTGTCACCGCGTCTCCATCTTTCATTCTCAGGTTATACAACTTTTTTCGCAGAAACAGTTTATTCACCAGAGACTTAGATTGGTACAAAGTCCCTGACTTGTCTAACAAAGCCTTCGCCGTAGCTTCCCTTGATACATTCATCAATACTGAATCTGACACACACAATCGTATTGTTCTCTTTGCCTTCCGATCCAAATTTTTCCATTCTTCATCGGACACTCCGATTGGTTTAGTACTTGAATCTACCGCAATCCACTGATCTTTATCCACCAACAGATCCTCCATCTTGAGTTTCCACAACTTAAAAATCTGACCATTAAATTTCTCGATCTCTATCTTTCCATTGCTCACCATCTTCTTTCACCAACAGAATCGATCTCGCAAATCTCCCACTGAACAAGGTCTACCACAGGCCCAAGCGAAACCCCTTAGCAACAAAGGCATCCCCTTGAAGCCGAAACAACTCTGACACCAAATGTAGGTTTTAACCCCGTACAGAAATTACCTACATACAAATTCTAAAACACAGAAAATAAACAATGCGAGAGCATAACACATAAAACACATATACACAGATATTTTCCCCTGGATCCCAAAACCAGGACTACCAGCTTGATTTTTTCATTATTTTCTTTTCAATTTTATAATACATATTTATACATGCCGAAGCATCCAATACCATGGACCGAAAACCATCGCGTCCAATACCATGGACCGAAAACCATCGCGCCCAAAAAACATGTGCAAAAATCATGCAAAAAACCATAGGTGGGTCCGCCCAACCTAATATAGGGCCCAAAACCAAAAATTTCCGGGGTGCTGCCCCAGACCCCATAAAGTGGGGTTATGGGTACACCTCAAACCCCCTATGACCTCCCCCCCTATAACCCCCAGTTAACTTCGTGGGCTAGTCGTGGAAAGAATATAACACAACCCAACAAGTGGGACCAAGGGATAGGATGTCTAAGAGGTTGACATGTCTCGTGAGGTTTATGTTGTTGATGTGGATAGGTTGGTTTATGTGTTCTGTTAATTCCACTTCCTTAAGGTCACATAGGAGATCAAATCTAATCATAGTAGCCTCTCATCACATGTTTAACCCAGTTCATTGGTTACTTGGGTAGATGTATGAGGAGGGTGTTACAATTAGGTTTAGGATCATGCTTAATTTCCACTCCCATTATCTCTATTGGATCGATTTATTCATCTTTCACTCCTCATTAGTCGACCAAAAATCATGCGAAGGTCATTTACAATTATGATTTGTTTCAATTCAAAGAAGACCTTAATAATACTCCTTAGCATGTGAAATCCCCTTTAAAATTAGCACTAGCCAATTCACATATTTGTAAATCAAGGACCACCTACCTAGGTTCTTAGTTGATAGAACCATCGCTACGAATGGGCATTTCATTACATTTTCAAATGCTTTCTAGAATATTGGGGCAAATGATAACACCACATGTATGCAATTATTCTTGAATTCTCTCCAAGGAAAAGTTGCAGCTGATTTCTTTGAACAACCTCTGAAAGCCTTCTCCACTTGGGAAGAACTTTTCCATTTCTTTAAAGATACCTATGCGCAGCCTAGAAATCCTATCAACCTCTTATCTGATAATAATTAAGCCTTATTTTGAAAAGGAGAAATAATTAAATCTTTTAATGTTATGCAACCAACTTACAAATCGATAGATCAATGACTTAAAATTTATCCTCTTCGAGGGGTAAACTTAATTTACATTATATAAATGAACAATTCTTGGATGATTCAAATGAAAAAACCTCCTTTCTATATATAGGACTATAAGGGGTCATAATATAATCAGAGCCTACATAACAATAATAATGTAAGGGCACAATAATAATAGTAGTGCACTTCTATGGGGCACAATAATAACAATATGGGGACTTCATGGGCACAACAATAACAATAAGGGGGCTACACTAACAATAAAAATAAGGGGCTACGCTAGTATTATAAGGAACCTAACATTCCCCTCTCCTTCAAAAGAGTGTTTTCCTCAATGCTTGAGTAGTTTTGGATGCTTCCATATAAAATTATCATCCTCCCATGTGGATTTTTAGCGGGTAAGTTTTTCCACTTGATGAGATGCCCTGAAATTGATCGATTTTGTACCTTTCGATTTTTTTTTCCAATATTATTTTTCATCCCTCGTCAAGTTCTGGAAATATTGTTTGAACTGGTAGCTTGTCACATATAACCTTATTTAAGCATGAAACATGGAAAACTAGGTGCACTCGGGAAGATACAGGAAGCTCCAATTTGTATGCCATACTAACAATATTTTGCAACACCTTATAAGGACCATAGTACTTTGGTGATAGTTTATTATCCTTCTTAGCTTTCTTGAGGGACATTTGTTTGTATGATTGTAGCCGTAAAAATACCCAGTCACCTACATCAAAACTTGTTTCACTGCGATGTTGATCTACCTATTGTTTCATATGATTCTGTGCCAAATTGAGGTTATACTTTAAGAGTTGGATAAATTTTTGTTGATTCTTAATGTGATATTCCACTTCTTGAACCTTCGATTTTTCTATTAAATATGATGTGATGGATGGTGCATCATATCCATAAAGTGCCATAAATGGGGTCATTTTTTTTTGCAGTATGGAAGGAATTTTTATACCACCATTCAACCAGAGGTAGGCACTTGACGCATTGTGTTTGTTTATCAGATACAAAGAAACAAAGATATCCTTCCAAACATTTGTTCACTATCTTAGTTTTCCCATCAGATTGAGGATGATAAGATGAGTGATAAGGTAATTAACTACCCAGACAAAAAAATCATTGCGTCCAAAAATTCCAATGAAAATAGGATCTCTGTTGCTTACAATAATGTTAGGGTTTCCATGTATCTTTTGAATTGTTTCCATAAATTCAGTAGCAATGGTACTACCTTTAAATGGATGAGATAATGCACAAAAGTGTGCAGAATTGGTAAGTCTATCAACTACCACCATGATGACACTCTTTCCTTCAGAATTTGGTAAACATGTGATAAAATTCATTGAAACCTCCTCCCAACTTTGACTTGGAATGGATAAAGGTTGTAATAGACTCGGGGTCTTAATTATCTCAACTTTGATTTTTTGGAAACCCAAACATTCTGCCATAGACTTTTGAATATCGGATTTAAGGCCATCCCAAAAAAATTCCTTCTTGACCCTATGGTAAGTTTTTAAAAATCCTGAGTTCCCTCCTAAGGCAAAGGTGTGCAATTACAAAATAATATTTTGTTTGAGTTGTGAATTATTACAAATATATAAGCGATCATTGTACCATAATGAATCATTTTTCCAGCTAAATGTATCATATGTACTGGCATCTTGCTACAACTATTGAATGAGTGTCCACACTTCTTCATTATTCTTCCATTCATCCCTTGCTTTGGTTATCCAATCTGGTTGGATAATAGAAATGGAATAAATTAATGCTTCCACATCCTCATCCTTTCTTGAGAGTGTATATGCAACAACATTTTTCTTCCCTTTTTTGTAGATGATTTCAAATTCATAACCCGACATCTTTGTGACCCATTTTTGCTTCTCTTATGAAGATAATCTTTGTTCCAAAAAGCATTTAAGACTATCATGATCTATTTTTACCTCAAATTGTCTTCCGATTAGGTAAGTTCATCATTTATTTAGTTCACGTAGTGTTGCCAACATTTCCTTCTCATAAAATAGGTTTGTGTAAATAATTTCCTTTTATTGGACAACTTTCAAAAGCAATGGGTCTTCCCTGTTGCATTAAAACAACATCGATTACATTTCCTGAGGCATCACATTCCACTATAAAGGTTTTCATGAAGTCTGCCATGGTTAAGACTGATTATTGGCATATTGCCTCTTTAAGATGTTCATAGGCCTTAGTTGCTTCTAGAGTCCAAGAAAATGCATCTTTCTTCAGTAATGTTGTTAGAGGTGTTGTTATTCTCCCATAATTCTTAACAAACTTGTGATAATACCATGTCAACCTGAGAAATCCTCATAGATGTTTTATGGTTGTGGGGATTTTCCATTCCTTAATGGATTTAATTTTGTTAGAGTCTACCTTAACACCCTCATGAGATACAATATGACCCAAATATTCCACATCCTATACTCCAAAGAAACAAATGGAGGTTTTTGCATATATTTGTTTCTCCTCCAATAGTTTGAGCACCCTGTCAACATGTTGAACATGATCCTTCCAAGTCTTCTTGTAGATTAGTATATCATCAAAAAATACTAACACAAATTTTCTAAGGGCTTGAAAATGGAATTCATCAAACCTTGAAATGTAGAAGGTGCATTGGTAAGGCCAAAAGGCATGACCAAAAATTCATAATTACCCTCATGAGTTCTAAATGTTGTTTTTAGAATGTCTTTAGTCTTCATTCTAATCTGATGATATCCTGAACGAAGATCCAACTTGGTGAAGAAAATTTATCCATGTAATTCATCCAATAATTCATCAATGATAGGAATGGGAAATTTGTTGTTAATAGTGAGCATGTTGAGCTCCCTATAATACGGACACATGTGACATGATCCATCCTTCTTGTGCACCAATACCACTGGAGAACATTAATAACTTTGACTAGGTTGAGTTATACCGACCTCTAGCATTTCTACAACCATACATTCAATTTCACTCTTTTGGACGTAAGGATATTTGTAAGGCTTGATGTTTGCAGGAACACTACCTAGAATCAAGTGAATAGCATGATCATGATCACGAATAGGTGGGAGGCCTTTGGGATTTTCAAATACCTTGGAATGATTGTCCAAGACGTTTTGGAGATCTGGAGAAATAGATGATTTAGATGTTTGGATATATAGTGAGCATAATTGTGCAATTACGATCTATTGTTCTTTATTTATAATATTTGACATTCCATTAGATCTAATTATATTTCCCAGTTTCCCTTCGATATCCCTTAATTCAACTTCCTCTCCTTCCCAAAATAATTTCAACAAAATTTCTTCAAAATTAAAAGTTATCGTAACCAAAGATTGTAACCATTGGACTCCTAGTACAACATCAGCACCACCCATTGGAATGGAAAGAACTGGGCTATTCAATACATATTCTCCCGTGTTTATCTTGATATTATGGCACTTTTAAGAGAAATTTATAGCTCCTTCATTTTCAACCATCACTTGACACTCCAGTGCTGGATATAGGAATAAATTTAATTCCTTGGCTATCTTACAATGAATAAAGTTATGGGTACTATCCGAATCAATCAACACTATTACCTTTTTCTTCTTGATATGTCCTTCTATCTTAAGAGTTTGAGGAGTTATAATGTGTTCCAATGCATTACAAGATATGGTCAAATTCATTTCTTCTTTCTCTAGGGTTGGTTCCTGTTGTATATCCTCTTCTTTTGAAGTTTCTTGTTCCTTTTCTTCCTCCTCTTTACAATCTATGCATAAATTTTTCTTCTCAGCACACTTGTGACCTTTAGTGTATTTTCTATCAAAACTATAAAAGACCCATTTTGCTCTTTTTTCTTCCAATTTTTGAGGTGTCAACCTTGTAGATTGTGGAAGGCTAGGAGAAACAACACTTCCATCTTTATAGTTTTCAATGGTAGTCTTCCTCGTTTCCATAATTTTTCTTTCAATTTTTTCTTTCCAACCCAAATGCCTTCTCCAATGAATCAGGTTCCCAAAGGCGAACCTCATGTTGGATTGTATCCTTTAAATTGCATATGAAGACATAAATTCTATGCTCCTCTAGAATATCATTTACCCTTATATTCAATTTTTCAAAGTCCTCAATGTGCTTCGCCATTGATACCTTTTGTTTGAGATTTATCCATTGGCTACAAAAGGTGTTTCTCTTTGTATCCTCATAATGTGCTGTGATTTCCTCCGTAAAAATTGACCAAGTGAAAAGTGGTTTATGAGAACAAAGCCATCGATACCATACGAATTTATTGGGTTCTAAATATAAATTTGCAACACATACTATTTGTGTGTGTTGTACATTATGGAGATAAAAGTATTTCTCCATCTGTAGTATCCATGTTACTGGATCCTGGCCATCAAAATTCCTCATATCGATATTTGGAATATGGTGGGTCTTCAATCCAATGTTAGAGTATATGAAATCATGATTAACATTTCTTTTGTTCTCATCATGAGTTTCATCTAATACCTTTTCGCCATTAGGAAGCATTTTTTGTAGCAACTTTGTCAAACCTTCCTTCACACCTTCCATGTCTACTTTTAAACTATTCTTCAAATATTCCATGTTTTATTTTAAACCATTATTTAAACCATCCATATTAGCTTCCATTTCATTTTTGGTTACTCTTTGCTGGAGCGAAATGTTTTTCACTCCGTCTCGTAATTTTGATATATCGTGTTGCATTTCTTCCTCTTCTTCATGTGTCATAGAAGAGCTTTCTAGGTGCTTACTAGGTGTGTCCATTCTTTTGTTTCGAGGCATTTTGAAATCAAACAATGATATCCATGCTTTACTGTTCCCTTTAAATCACTTCAAACTGATTTTTCAAACAAAAGTTATGCAAAATTAAAAAAATCCACACACTTTTCTTTATTTTTAGGAGATAGATATTGTAGTTGTTGTATCTCTGTAATTGAAAATTTCCAAGATATTAAATTTCATTCTATAGTATCCATATGAGTCCTATTTCAAACCCTACAAATCAGAACAAGATTGGATTCTTGAAGAAAGAGTTATACCCAATCTCCCATGATGACCTGATTGTAGACAAGTTGCGTAGAGAAAACATGTACGGAGCTCCATGTGTGACTGTTTCGACCTTTGGCCCTGAACACGATACCCAAAAAATTAAATTCCATCCTATTTCTATTAATTTTTAGGAAATTCAATTTCAATGCTCAGAGAGAAAGTTATGATTATTTTCCCTAGGTCACCTGTTTGAGATGGAATTCTGGAGCCAACAAAAACCCTAACTTCCTCGGATCATATCGCCGAAACTTTAGCAAGACAAGATCTGAAATTTGTACACAAAGTTCACCAAGATTTCAGATCCACTTGGTTCAAATTTAAGCTTCTTAAGCTTCGTAGAAAAAAACAATTATAGTGAAAATGCCCCAATGGCCTGTTTGAAGCAACGAAACCCTAGAATCCATAGCTCTAATACCAAATTTAATGCAACAAACTCACAAATAGATAGATCAAAGAATTAAAAATTATCTTCTTCCAGGGGGGAACATCCTTTAGATTACATAAATGAATAATTCTTGGACGATTCAAATGAAAAAACCTCCTTTCTATATATACGAGTCTAAGGGATCACAATATAATCAGAGCCTACATAACAATAATAATGTAAGGGCACAATAATAACAATAGTGGGCTTCTATGGGGCACACTAATAATGATATGGGGACTACATGGGCACAAAAATAACAATAAGGGGGCTACACTAAAAATAACAATAAGGGGTTACACTAGTATTACAAGGGACCTAACATTTAACCTTCATTTCGCCAAACTATATAATAATATTCTTGAAATTATGTACCCTCATAATCAAGAAATGATGATACATTACTATATGAAATTTCCCCAACTATATTTTCAACAATTTAAAGAGAAGAACACTACTAGTCTTTATTCTCCACTCCAAATTTTCCTAGAATATGAAGAATAGATTCGCATAATTGGTGCTCCTTTAGAGGTTCAAACCAATCAGTCTGACGCAACATATATCCTTAAACTCATGCAAGACATGAAAAATATATTTATTTCATATGAAATAAATTTAACATGCAATCTCAATCATAGCCCTCTTCTTTAACACATGTTCATGCTACCCATTAGGCCTATCAATCAAACTCCATCTTCTCTTACCTGTGGTGTAATTTTGGCGAAGAATACCTTGATGAAAAAACTTGTAAAATTTAAATTAACAAAAGAGATATGATATTTGGTAAGAAACCTAATCCTACCATGAAAACCCTGGACTAGATTCATAATGAGGAAGTTTTATTTGTTGTGAAAAGAGGTGCTTTCAAAACTCACAATGCTAGAAACCAAATTTCCAAGCAGCGTGAAAATCCAAAAGTTATGGATCCCTTAATCTCCCATTCCATTATAAATACCAAATCTATCTCCCAAAATATAGGTTCTTCTACCTCATCTTCACCTTCCATGTTGCCTAAATTTAACATCCTCAAATATATGGCCAGAATAAAAGTTGATTCCCCCTTACTTGATATTCCATCAATTTCTGAACAAGAAAGGAAGTTAAAGAGTTTCCTTGAAGGAAAAATACCTTCACCAATTAATTCCTCAGAGATCCAATCAGAAGAATAAGACCATCATGACAAAATCCTTGATGTTCAAAACCCTTCAACTTATCTTAGAACTCCTCATTTTTGTCTCCGTGAAACTCCATGACAAAATAGCACATTGTTGCTTAGTTAATATAGGCTTTGGACCTAACATAATTCCTAGTGTCATAATGGAATAATTAGGTCTATGATTTTTTGAAGATATCCCAAGGAAATTAATTTCATTCAAAAACTATTTCCAATATATGACATGTTAGATCAAACATATCATGTTAGTGGTCTGCGCTTCTCCCAAAATTAGAACTACATGTAACATAGAAGTCATGTATATGTCGGTCTCTAATTATTTAATGATTTTGGGAAGGGATTGGAAAGTCTGAACTACATGTTACATATCACTAGATGCTTCGCATATGACCTTACCTAAGAATGGAACAAACATTATCGTTTATGGGGAAGGTCGCATTACACCATATATAGAAAGTTCACCTCAGCCAGTTATTAACTATGTTGAAGAGGATGTTGGTGTGTGCTTCCTCTTCACTGAAGATGAGTTACCTCCTCCCATGAAAACCCATGAAGAAGATCAAATCTATCATTTTCACTTCAATGGAGCCTCCTCTAATGAAGGTAATGGTGTCGGTATTGTCTTTTATGGTGTCGGTATTGTCTTTTACTCTCCTCTTTGAAAAATGAATTAGTATGTGTTTAGACA
The DNA here is from genome assembly GCA_031772625.1 of Pinus tabuliformis. Taxonomy (NCBI): domain Eukaryota; kingdom Viridiplantae; phylum Streptophyta; class Pinopsida; order Pinales; family Pinaceae; genus Pinus; species Pinus tabuliformis. Next base: position 83,854,190 of record CM062818.1, read on the forward strand.
TGAATTCCAATGTACTAACAACATTGTTGAATTTGAAGCATTTATACTCAGGGATACAACAAGCTTTAGCATTAGCATGTAAATTTGACAACCTTTGGGGCCTATGAGTTTGTTTTCAATTTAATAAAGAAAATAAATATATTCTCCTAATATCAAACTCATTAAAATGTATACTCTAGTTGCTTGGGAAAATATCTTCGAGATCCTAACCTTTAACATTACTCATGTTAGAAGTGAGTTGAGTTCCTTTGATGATCGATTAGTTGTATATGTAGAAAGGTCTTCTTGTAAAATGTTACCTGAAAGTACCAATTGTATCCTCGAATCTCTTTATAGGCCTCATCTTCCAAATATTGACAAGGATTGGTAAGTCTTCTTTGATGACAAAATAATTTGTGCTTTTATCCAAAACAAACTGATCAAGGAGAATGAGATTATATCTTTGAAATAAATGAATACCCAACCAAGACTCTCTCCTTTAAAAATCTATTCATCACCATGTGACATTCCTAATTTGAAAGAAAAGCATGGAGAAGAATCTAAATTCAAAATGGGAGAAATAATTTTGGTAAGAATTGGAATCCACGATGATCCAAAGACATTACAAATTAGGGCCCAATGCACTGAACAACAAAAGGAAAATGAACTAGTTTATTCAAAGAATTCTTTGATGTCTTTGCCTAGTATAATAAATACCTTTGATATTTTCATCCCAACATCATTCAACATGCCATTCCTATCAAACAAGATGCCAAACCAGTTAGGAAGAGAAAAATACCAATCAACCTTGCTCTCGAGGCCACTATTATAAAATAACTGGATAAGTTACTCCAAGCTCAAATTAATTTTGGAGTTAAATATTCAGAGTGGGTATCAACTTGATTCATGTTAGGAAGAAAAATGGTGACACAGGTTTATGTGTACACTATCGCTATTTAAATAAGGCAAGTGTAAAAGATAATTTTCCTTTGTCTAACATGGATAAGATTTTGCAGCATCTAGCAGGATCTAAAAGTATGTTGCTTTTAGATGGATTTTCTAGTTATAACCAGATCTGCATGAAGAAAATGGACAAATACAAAACTCCTTTCACCACTCATTGGGGAACTTTCACTTATAAACAAATTACTTTTGGCATGATCAATGCAGGTGCCACTTTTGAGAGGGCCATGCAACTATGCTTCGATGATATGATCGAGAAGATCATTCAGATCTATATCGATGATATGATTCTATATTCAAAGTATTGTAAAGATCATTTTGAGCATATAAGAAGAGTTTTCATTTGGTGTAGAATTTTTGGTATAGACCTTAATTCTAAGAAGTCTATTTTTGGAATCAACGCTGGCAAGTTTCTAGGACACATTGTTTATGAAGCTAGAATTAGCATTGACCCAGAAAGAGTTGAAGAAATAAAGAACCAAAATACCCCTAACTCTAATAATAAAATCCAATATTTCATGGAAAAGGGATGATGCTATTGCTAAAATAACTAAACCTATCCATAATATATTAGAGCAATATCATGTTTTCAAATGGGATGGTGCCATACAAAGAGCTTTCCTATCCATAAAAGGAGCTATTTCCTCTAGTCCATTGCTGGGAAAGCCAAATTTCTCTAATAATTCTATATCTACACCAATTCCACAGAAGAAACCATTTCTGGCATCCTTATGTAGAAAAATGATCAAGGTATAGAATAACTAGTTTCTCTTATGAGTTAAAGCCTCAATTGAAGATGGATTCAAATATTCTTTCATTGAAAAACATGCCTTTTCTCTTGTCAATGCAATTGAGAACTTTGGACACTATATCCTAGGCAAGCATATAGAGGTAAGAGTATTGTTACGTGTTGTTAAACCTTTTCTTTCTCAAACTTATATTTCAAGGAAAATCACTCATTGACTTGCCAAAATTAAACAACATGATATGTGAATTACCACCACAAAAATGATAAAGGGACGAGATATAGATCTTCACTTGGTTCAATATCCTAAAACTTATGCGCTAGAAAACGATGATGAATCCTTATTAGAATTTTTTATAATCAATGAAGAAAAAATTAATGTCGTAGATCACCCTTGGTATAAGGACTTAATCTATTATTTCCATAATAAAAAATGTCCTGGTCATCTTGATAAAACTCACAGAAGAATGTTATGCTTAGAATCTTCCAAATATTTAATCCTTAATAACATGCATTTTTTGAAGATCTTTCAATGTTTTATTATTACGTTATGTCAATGAAGAATATGTTGATGGGATCTTAGCTCTATCTCATGGTCCCACCCATGGAGGAATCCACATAGTTTTCCACTTTGGGGTTAAATCCATAGCACATAAAATTTTAAGGTATGGTATTAATGGACAACAATATTTTTAGATTCATATAAATATATCCAAAGTTGTAAAGAATGTCAGAAATATGTTGGTAAAGAGAAATTTCATGTTATGCCTTCGCAGATAATTATACCTAAGTTCTGATTCTCAAAATGAGGTCTTGATTTTATCATACCAATGAACCCTCCCTCATCTATGGCGCACATATGCATACTCACTGCCACTAATTATTTCCTAAAGTGAGAAATAATTGTTCCATTAAAGAATGCCTAAGATGAGAAAGTTATTGAATTTCTTGAGAATAATATTCTTTCACAATTTTTTATTCCTATTGATATGATAAAACACAATGGAACAACGTTTATTTTTTCATGTCTTACTGATTTTTGTGATAAATACAAGATTAAGAAATCCACCTCCTCCACCTATTACCTCAAAGGTAATGGGCCAGTTTAATCCACGAATAATAATCTGATTCAATTTGTAAAGAAGATCATAAATGTTAATCCTCAAAATTGGGACAATTTTTTGAAATCAAGAACTAACACTTCTACTTTATAGTTTATATATGGACCAGAGGCATTTATGTATATTGAACTCAAATTGACCTCATTATGTCTTTCCATGCAGATTGAATTGTTGAATTTCCATGATGTTGGTGTTTGTGATAGAATTTTAAGTCAATGATGCTACCAAACCAAAGATCACAATGAAACTACTTTGCATAGTGGAATATAAACAATAGTAAATCTACTAGTACATAAAATATAGACAACTTTTTACAAGTTTCAAACCAACTTCATTATATTAATAAAACTGTATAATACAACTATCAAGGGCTCCCATACCAGTTATAATGGCCCTCACACATCCACTAGTATAAGATAAAAAACTCGGGTTTGGTTTTAATCCATTGACAACCAATCTACTCTCAAAAACATACTTTGTGTGTATAGCTGATGTAGATCTCCTAATAGTTGCCTTGGTTGTACCATGTACCTTCCCAGTCCTTCGGATCCTGATCTACAACACTACCTCTATCAACGATTCAAGTCCATTTGGCCACTGAACCTCAACTATCTAATCTTCTCACTAGTTGTTCCTTAATCCATCAAGGGAACAACACATCGAGACTCTCATTGAGTTCTTCACAACTTTGTTTTGGAACAACTCTCAATTTTCCCATCGTTGCTCCTTGACTACTTAGGGACTTCAACCCACTGTGGTCTTCCTACCTGCTCCAATGATTACCAACACAGGGCACAACAGGATGCCACCTATCACTGCAAGATTTCCATCTTCCACAATAAATACAGGCTAGGAGGACTTCCCATCATCTGTTGTAGAATTCCTTCTCCACACACAAGTTTAGGGCTGCTCTACTACTCCTCTCGCTCATTAAACCTTGAGCTCAACAATAGCCACTTTAGCAACCAGCTAATTCCATGAAGATGGTGCACACCAGGCACTAAGTTGGACACTATCACGTTGTCCTCCAATAGACCATAAATGCCCAATCCACATTCACACTTGGTCCACTCTCACACTTCCCTCCAATAGTCAATGAGTGATCAATCCTTGTTGTAGCATCTGCTCCTAGTTAGGGCATCCAACACCGATGAAGCACTTCCTCTTGGATGCCAACAAACATCTCCTATAATTCCCATTCACTTGCAAGTAACATCAACTCAAGAGGACTAACATAACTCTTGTCTACAACCTCCTGCTGCTCCTCTGGACATGACACATAAGATACTGATGTGAGTGCTGCTTGAGATGTTCAAAACCATCCTAATCTAGGAATGTTATCCAACTACCATCCAATCATCAAACAATATGACATCTACAACTCCCTGTCGTTACCACCTTGTCTCGATTTTTGTGCATGTAATAGTTTGGTTAGGGCATCATAGTAGCCCTAAATCCCTACTCCAAGTGCTAGTCTCCTTGTCCACCTTTGTTGCCTACTTTCAATGATCTTTTATCTACCCTTCTGTACTATTGCAACTTGAAGACACCACCTTAAGACTCCTACAATACCACACAAGGCTACAACAAGGTTTCAACCCTCACAAACAAGGAAAAAATCTATGTTTGGGTTTCGACCTACTCCATAAGTCTATGGCTAGGGCAGAGATGCCTTCCTAGCCCTATCGGCTCACACAAATGACCTTCCAATAGTGTCTTTCCTACAATACCTTACTGAGGCCCTAAATAGATATACCATAAAATACCCTTAGATCACCTTAGAAATATAGCCTAATATGGAAAGGAAATCTACCCTTAAATATGGCCAAGACATGTCCCTTAAGATCCTGGTGGCTGCCTCATTCTTGTGGCCTTCTTTCATATAGAATCTGCACCCTAAAATAGAGGTAACCCACCACTAAATACGTGCTCCGACTGCTTGCATCCTTGCCTCATATATGCACCCTTATTTCAGAGCTCCTCCATGATGTGAATGCACCTTTTGATGTGTAGAATAACTTCACACATGCCCTTAATATATAGCCTTCTCAAGAGCTTCAAAAAATGTCATGAAGGTGACCAAAAAAACTAGGCTTACCTAAACTTTGTGACACAAGCCCACTCCTGAAATTCAAAAATTAATATCTCTCTTTAGACAACTCAAATTTTGATGATTCGTGATGCATTGGATTCATATCATCATCCTCTACCATATCCATCCATCACATGTACAAAAGGATCCATGGTTTTGGCCCAAACATTGATGGGTGAAAAACCCCAAGCTTGGGTTTCAAGCCCACAAGGCCACTTTTGGAGCTCCCTCCTCCAAACCCTCATTCCTCAAGGCTTGGAGTACCTCCCAAGCTACCAATAATGAACAATCCCTCTTAGCAAGGGACGTACTTCCATGACTAGGAAGTAACTCATCATCACGACCGGCGACACTAGCCCATCCATCGCCTATCACTGAAACATACCCTGTAGAATGAACCCAACAATCTCAGTAGTGCGTCTGCCTCATCACATCTAAACCTGATCATCCCAAACCTCCATAGGGTTTCTCCCTCTGAAGCTAGACTCACTTTGAGCCTACACAATCTCCACTGGCTCAGTCTTGCAATTACTCATCCTCCTAGATCAAATAGCACTCATGCAAATCCCTCGAATATCATATATGCAACATCATGATCTGATGAGGACTCTAGCCTACCAATGTGTAGTCCACCAGATGAATCCATGTCAATCATGTTGATCTCGTCCATGCCAAGGAAATCCTTGAGTTTTCCCAAACATACATGAAAAGGCATAGGAAGTGCATGATCAATAATATTTCCTACAACAAACTATTATTCAATAGGCTCACCACCAATCCACCAGAACTCATAGCCGATCTCGCTGGTAATCCAGTCAAGACCACATCTGCATGTCTTCAGCTGAACCCTCTGCTCCATGATCTAGAAAACCATAAATCCCTCTGATTTACTTTGTTGTGCACACTCTAATTCACTCTAGTAGATCACACATTCTTTCATACCATGTTGAATTTCTGTGATCTTTGTGTCTAGGATAGAATATTAAACCACTGACGCTACCAAATAAAAGATCACAATGAAACTACTTTTCACGATGGAATATAAACAACAGTAAATTACTAATGCATAAAATATAGACAACATTTTTACAATTCTCTACCATACATGATTATATTAATCAAACTAAATATTACAATAGTCTAGGGCTCCCATATCAGGGATAATAACCCTCATACATCCACTAGTATAAGATACAAAATTAGGGTTTGGTGTCAATCCATCGACAACTAGTCTACCTTCAACAATATACTTTGATCGTCTAAGTGATGTAGAGCTCCTCACAACTGCCTTGGTCGTACCTTATATCTGCCCGATCCTTCAAGTCTCAATCATAACACTGCCTCTATCAACGATCCAAGTCCATTTGGCCACTGAACCTTGGGTATCCAATCTTCTCACTAGCTGTTCCTTAGTTGACCAAGGACACAACACATCAAAACTCATGTTAAATTCCTCACAACTCTATTTGTGAACAACTCTCAATCTTCCCACTGTTGCTCCTTAGCTACTCAAGGACTTCAGCCCACTATGGTCTTCTTGTGTTGCTCTAATGAAGACCAACATAGGGCACAAAGGATTTCCACCTATCACTGCAAGATGTCCATCTCCCACAATGAACATAGGCTAGGAGGATTTCCCATCATCTACTATAGAAGTCCTTCACTACACACAACTCTAGGGCTACTCTAGTTCTCCTCTCGCTCATCAAACCATAAGCTTAATAATAGCCACTCTAGCAACCACCTAAGTCCATGAATGTGGTGCACACGAGGCTCTCACTTGGACACTATCACATTGTCCTTCAACATACTATAAAATCCCAATCCACATTCACACTTGTCCACTTTCACACTACCCTCCAATTGTCCATGAGTGACCAATCATTGTTGTAGCATCTTCTCCTAGTTATGGAATCCAACACCTATGAATCCCTCATTCTTGGCTGCCAACAAACTTATCTTAGAACACTCATTCACCTGAAAGTCACATCAACTCAGGAGCATGAACATACCTCTTCTCTGCAACCACCTGCTGCTCCTCCTGACATGACACATAAGTTGGTGATGTGACTGCTCCTCAGGATGTTCGCAACTGTCCTAATCTAGGACCGCCACCCAACTAGCATCCAATCATCAAACAATATGACATCTACAACTTCTTATTGCTGCCACCTTATCTCAGTTTTTGTGCATGTAGAAGATTGGTTAGGGCACCATAATAGCCATAAATCCCTATTCTGAGTGCTAGTCTCCTTGTCCAACCTTGGTTCCTACTCGCACTTACCTTTTGGATACCCTTTTGTACTCTTGCACCCTCAAGACATCACCTCAAGACTCCTACAATACCACTCAAGTCTAAAACAAGGTTTCAGTCGTTATAGACAAGGAAACAATGTTTATTTAGGTTGCCACCTACTCCAGAAGTCTATGGCTATGGAAGAGTTTCCTTCCTAGCCCTTTCAACCCACACAAACGACCTTCCAATATTGTTTTTCCTATAGTACCTTACTGCGCCCCTAAACAAAGATACTATCATCAATTATATGCACAGGAATATACCTTTAAATCACCTCAAAAATGTGGCTTGATTTGGAAAGGAAATCCAACCTTAAATCTCACCAAGAGACATCCCTTAATCTCTTGGTGGCTGCCTCATACCTGTGGCCTTCCTCCACAAAGAATCTGCACCCTAAAACTAAGGTAACCCACCACTAAACTCATGCTCCAACTACTTGTTTCCTTTCCTCAAATTTGCACCCTTATTTCAGAGCTTCTCTATGATCAGAATGCACCTTTTGATGTGTATAATAACCTCACATATGCCCTTAATATATATACTTCTCAAGGGATTCAAATAATCTCATGAAGGTGGGATTTCAACTGTCATAAGGTGACCAACAACACAAGGCCAACCTAAAATTTGTGACACAAGCCCACTCATTAACTTAAAAAAAATAATATCTCTCTTTAGACAACTCGAACTTTGATGATTCTCAATGCTTTTGATTCCTCTCATCATCTTCTATCATCTCCATCCATCAATGTCCAAAATTATCCATGATTTTGGCCCAAACATCGATGGCGTCAAAACCCCAAGCTTGGGTTTCAAACCCACAAGGCCACTTGTGGAGCTTCTTCCTCCAAACCCTCAATCCTCAAGGCTTAGAGTACCTCCAAAGCTGCCAAAAATCAACATGAAGAGCTTAACTCTACTGACATACCCAAAAGAGTGTTAGGTTTGTTAGATTTGGAAGAGAAAGAAAATAATTCTCTTAATAATCTAAAATGAAAAATGCAGATAGTAAAGAAATACTTTGATAAGATATCCAAATCTGTCAATTTCACTTTTTATCAAAAAGTGTCTTTATGGGACTTTGCAGACATAGAAAAGGGTAAACATCATACATTTCCGAAGTTATGGATAGGCCCATTTAATATTCTTGAAATTGTCGGACCTAATTCCTATGCTTTAAAAGATCAAAATCATTGCATCATGCACTACACTACAAATGGCTCTCATCTCAAACCATACGTAGAGGTAGAGAACAAATAAATCATCGAAATCAAGACTTCTACTTTTAAATATTTCATTTCCTTTTGTTCAATTTCTTGATTTTTGTTTCCCTTCACTTTTTATTTTAGTCTCATTTAGTTTTATGTAGTATTGCTCTCATTTTTACCTTACAGGCTCTGATTAAGTCTATTACCTTATCCTATTATTTTGTTTCCTACCTTATTTTTCCACATAACTTTATTTTCTTCCTGATTTCATTTTGATAAGGATGATATGCATCTATATTTTGAGTACAAGTTGGAAAGTATCTTTAAAGACAACAACTTCTTTGATATAGTGCGTTTTAAGCTTTATTTCTCCATAAAATTAATATGCTTACATATTTAACCTATCATCAACAAAATTCATAATATAGGGACAAGGATCCTTTTTCTTTCATCCAAGAGTTGGATTGTGAAGAAGCTTTATTTGACCTAATCATTACCTATGATAGACCACCATAGGTGTTTCCTTCTTCATCCCACTTCTCACATCCCCTGCCTCCTATCCCTCAATGATAGGTTGCATCCTACTCCTTTGTTTTCCAAGCTATTTGTTTCTATCACTAAATATTTCTAAGTTCTAGCTTGCACTATATAAACCACACTGTGGAGTCGCAAATATCGGTGCACATCAATATTAAAAGAGTTTCGCTAACCATAATGAGTGTCTTCCCATTCCCTTAACAAGAAAATTTTAAAGTAATCATTTAATATATATATATATATAAAGGGTTTGGCTTTAATTTTATAGCTTATATGTTTTAAGATGTTGAAAGCCTAGAAAGGAATTCAAATCTATAAAATCATTTCTAACACAAAGGGGTTGTCTCATACAATTATATGATCAAAGATGTGATATAGAGGTTGAGATCTCACACTTTTTACAATAATATATATATATATATATATATATATATATATATATATATATATATATATATATATATATATATATATATATATATATATATATATATATATATATATCAACAAGGGCATCCTTACATACAATGCACTATGTTAACGTTTCTTGTATATGGTCTATATGAAACAAGGCATGCAATGACATATATTAAACCTTGGAAATATTTAATATATATGGTTGAAAAATTAAAGGCCACTTCTCTTTTATGTGTTGTAACATTTCAAGAAGCATATATTATGCGTAGTATATATTACAACACATCAATAAAGGAGTCATAGGGCATACATGTTAGATAAATGAAATGTCATAATTTTGGAAGGTAATGTCTGTGATTCACAATGTTTATTCCATCAAGACAAATTAAATGAAATTCTTGTACTCAAAAATTTGATATGGTGTGATTATTTAATATTTAATGTGCCTTAGTGATAACGCTAGTTATCTATAGGTAGTATGAGGTGACTTTGATGGTGTGGCAATCAAATCTTATGTGAGGATTCCAAGCACATCAATTTTTTCGACTTGCACTTGCCAACTAGGAACATAGGAATGACACCCAATGATTACCCATGTTGTTCATTTCGAATGTCATTCTTGTCATCCAAGATTGCAATTCAATGGCACATCCAACCTCCTACTTTCAACTGTAAGACAATTAAATTGGAAACCAAATAAACTGTATATTAAATTATCTCAAAGAATTATGTACATGCTGTACATATAAATGCATATACGAAACAATTGAATTAGTTCCCAGGAGTTCTTGAACTCCAATAACTACCCAAACTAACCCAAGGTTAATCCCAAGGATTAGCTATCTAACAGTCCCCCCTTAATCCAAAGGGATATACCAAAGTCCAAGAATGAGATCTCAAAATGAAAAAATGTATCTAAGATAAGAGCTGAATGTCTCTCAAGAAATGGTTTTTAAGGATAACCACAAACCAATATGGAAGAAGTCAAGGTCTCAACCAACACCAACTCTGGAACCTTCATAATGGTTCTCAGAACAACAAAAAATGTGGTTTTAAGGTGACCAAAAACTCTGGAACTACCATAGAAGTTCCTCGAACAATTCCAAACATGGAGGTGCTCAATCAACTCAAATCTGACTCAAGCTCGCTTGACATCTCAAACTCGAACCTGTAGCAGACCATCAACCATTCCCCCTTTGTCAGATACAAGGTGAGAAGTACTCTTCATTACTGCAAGGCTTCTCATCACTCCAGAACATATTCTTCGATATGCCCTATAAATCTTCTTGGTTGTTTTGGTCCAATCCCAAGAAGCAATACATCTGAAATTTACCTTCTCTCTTGTAGTAGACTTCTTTCTAGAACATTTATCTGTATGATGATTTCAATTTTTGCAATGCTCACAAAGGTGAAGATCAAAACATCGATATTTCACATGTCCAACTTTGTTACACTGTTGGCATCTATCAACTTGTTTTGGAACAACACCGTCCAGAAATCCAGTGCTTCGGAATTGTATCGGTTTAGCAAAATCTGGTATGTGAAAAGATACATCCAAAATATCCTCTTTGTAACCCAAACCAGTTTTATGTTTATTGTGTCTAATATCTTCCCATGGCCTTATGAAAGTTTTGGGAATATCAAGCTTCTCATAAGAACTTTCAGTTGCATTTCCTTTTGAAAATCTCCATAAAGGTTGTTGAAGTGGTTGTGATGGTTGCTCATCTTGAAAAACAGGCTCAAGAACAGGCTCTTAAAGAGCAATTTCTGGTCTTGCAGAAACATTACTCTAATTATTTTATGAGTGATGATCGGGTTCAAACACACTATTATTCTGAATAAGAACGGGTTCAAAATTCTTCTTTTGCAGTTCTTCTCGTTAAAACTAGGATTCTAGTTCCAAAAATTCAATTTTTATTTTCGTATTTTGCAATTATATTTGGATGTCAAAGAGCGTGTCCTTGCTGATTTGGACACTGTTATGAACACCGGATGACATTAAATTACATAATAACTGCAAAAAATCATCGAATTTGGTTGTGTTCTTCAGCAATCAAATTTATAAAAGGGGTCGACTACCACCGAAAATGCATCCAATACAAACAAATTTATGATAACTGGGTGTCGGGTTCAACCGATCATGCACCCATCTACAACATAACTTTAACTTCGAATCTTCAATTCAAACTTTGACTTTTCAATCTTTGACTTTTCAACTTTAACAATTTTTGTCGTAAAAAACGCAAAAAAAATCTTCTAAAATTATGTCTTCGACTTTGACTTTACAACTTTAACAAATTTTGTGATAAAACACAAAAAAAATTCTAAAATTATCTTGTCAAAGATTTGAACCTATGACCTTCAATCCACCAAATAACTATGTAAATTTTACCAACCATTATGCCTTTGATTTTCTTGTTTTTATAATCATAAGTTAACCAAATTAAACTTTAAAAGGCAATAATAAAAAAAATGATGTCGACTTCTTATCGCTTTCCTTGGAATCGGTCTCCTGAAATTGTTGCAATGTTCTCGTACTTTATCGCATGTAAACTGCCCTTAATTGGAAATCCCATCAAAGTTTCCTAACCATAGTTAGGGTTTCGGTGCAGTTGAGTCATGAATTAATCTTGCCACCAATTATGATTTTTCAATTACCTATCCTCCTTTACTCACATATCCCAAATATCCATATATCCCAAGTATTTTAAATAAACCTCATACTTCAAATTTATTTCTGTATTTAATTAAAAAAGATTGTGCGTCTATGCTCGGCAGGCAAGTGTATGCAAGAAAGTGAACTATTGTAATGTTAGCATAGGCTCCAACTATACCAATATGACAAACACCAATGACGACCCACGACCAAACAAACACCAACAACGGCCCACAACCAACGAATTTTCAATTTGCAGAGAATTGATTCAATGCTCAAATCCAAAAAAACACTTCAATGGACATCAAGGTCCCAACCAACTCTTAGGGGTTCAACCAACTTTAAAAGCATCAACAATTCAGAGTTTATTATGGAAGCAATACAAAGTCTATTCCTTTCTACAACAATCTCTCAACAGGGACAACACATTAAATAATTCTTTCAATTTCCTACTGTAAATTTAGCCGCTTTCATTTTGCAGAAAAATAAAGTACCTTATGTAATCTTTTGAATCTATAATAAATTCTGCTTCAAAAATATAAATGTCACGGTCAACAATGTATATTATCAGCTCACATACCAGGCTTTAAAATCACAAGTAATTGCTCGAACGCCGCTCCTCTCTCCTCTCAGTCAAAAGATTTGATTTTCTGGCAGATGGTGGTGGAATTGTTTTTACGCAGAGATACATTCGTTGTTCATCACACATACATCGATGCAATGTTGCTTCGAGACCGATGCCTGCAACTGCCATAAGAAATTCTACCGCTGTGTTACTGTCAAACACAAAGAGACTGTAACACAGGTCCTACCACTGTCTCTGTCTCTCAACGTATTCATCAGCAACCAATTCACCCGGGTCTTCTCCTTCGGTGTAGTCTTCCTTGTTCTTTTTGCCAGCAATTCAAGGGATTCATAGGCATCTGTCACTATGCCCCACCCAAAAGTTGAATCGATCCACTTTCGCTCATGGGCTCAAAGAATATTTTTCTTTTTTTAATGCGAACCAGCTTAAAATATGAAATATACTTAACCACATTCAATCATAGGCTCTGCAAAATTGACACATCCCTTGAACTCCAAGAGAAATGTTGCAGTGGAAATTTGATCTCTTTTCACCTTCGGCTACAATCCACGTCCACAATCATGCATGGATACATGCTCACACAAAGTTTCAATATGTAGGGTTTCTTTCTATTTTCTTTGACAGGTGGTATCTGACCCATAGGAAACTGAGTTACGATAATCTTGTTAGGGAAGACTCGTAAGCATCACACATTATGGTCAAGCATTGAGTCCTTTACTTGTTCGGACCAAGAATTACTCTATTGTACACTAGTCAAGGGTAGCAGCATAAGCACATATAAATGCATATCATCATCAAATATAAAGCAGCAACAACTCTCATCAGAAATCCATCACAATATCTAGTGCTCAAATAACTAGCATACATAATAACATCTCTTACATCAACTGTGCGTGGCTCCAATGACACAGCAATGATTATGTGTCAACTTCCTTTGTATGGACAATTTGCTTGTACTAAACCCCTCCGCAGTTCCTGAATGTGTGTGTGCTCCCTTGCTACAAATTTAGTTCTTCAGGCATCCTTTTTTGTTTAAATCTCAGCGATGGCTCAGCAGCAAGGTCGGTTCTTGAGAGATGAAACTCTGTTTGTTCATATGAAATGTTTCCTTTTACACCTTCTCAGTCTTTGTTTCAGTTTTCTCTCTGCCTCCACACATCATCCGAGTAAGTGCACGAGGTTTCACAACATTTACAGCTACAACTGTCACTCAGCATGCATCCTCCTTTTAACAAAATGGTTTACAGAAGAAAAAACCTCAGCATCATAAGTAAGCACTCCATCGAATCTCAACCTATTTCACACAGAGCCGATGTTCATGAAGCCTGCAAACCAACCTCTTTCACACATAGCTGATGTTCATGAAGCCCACAAACAAGTGGCTCACCCATTAAATTGGAAACCAAATAAACTGTATATTAAATGATCTCAAAGAATTATGTACATGTTGTATATATAAATACATATAGGAAACAGTTGAATTAGTTCGGGAGTTTTTGAACTCCAATAACTACCCAAATTGACCCAAGGTTAATCCCAAGGATTAGCTATCTAACATCGACTACACAATATATCATCTATTTAAACATCATTGTGTAAATGTGTTAGAAAACCTGCACAGATGAATCTAGCTAGTAAAGGTTGAACACACAGCTTTGCAGAGCAAAAACACTAAAAGAAAATCGAAAGAACAAAAGAATAATTCATTAGAAAATAGGTTACAATGCTCATGATATAGCATTATTGGGTGAAGATCCCAAGGTAATGCACCATAGTGGTGATCAATGAGAAGACTCAACACCTACAACAAGTTCCAGAGAGAACTAGCCAGTTGCGGAGTGAAAGAAGGAGCAAATCAGGGAGTAAATCATGCAAAAGAACTAACCAGTTGCGGAGTTAAAGAAGGAGCAAATCAGGGAGTAAATCATGCAGAAGAACTAACCAGTTGCGAAGTTAAAGAAGGAGCAAATCAAGGAGTAAATCATGCAGAAGGAATATTGCATGTAGTCCCATGCTCTAACTAAGAGTCCGCATGTAGGTGTGTAGTAGTTCCAACACCCCCCCTGAACACCACTATGGGGAAAAATAGAAAATGGGCCCTAGCAACTAAAGCCAAAAGTCACCCAAAATACAGTGCAACTTGTACTAAAATTGAGGAAAGAGGGAAAACCTCGTGGGAAAACCCCCCCCTCAAAATACAATGTAATCAAAAGAAAAGAGGAAGAAAAGACAGTTGCTAAGTAACTGTGTGCTTCACTCCAAGACAATCGCACAAAGAGCGAAACTTCTGCTCAGTGAATGTCTTGGTGAAGATGTCTGCAGTTTGTTCTGCTAAAGGACAGAACTGCAAATCAATGACCCACTCATGTACTAAGTCTTTGATGTAGTGCATATGGATCTCTATGTGCTTCGTCTGCTGTCGCTGTACTAGATCCCTGCAAAATTTGAGAGTGCTCTGGTTGTCACACCAGATGACAATGGGCTGGTGGAACTGGACGCCCAACTCAATGAGGAAGTGTTGTAGCCACAGAGCCTGAATGGTGATGTTGACTACTCCTCTGTACTCGGCCTCGATTGAAGAGAGAGCAATAGCAACCTGCTTCTTGCTTGACCAATAGATAGGGCCAGACCCTAGACTGAGTGAATATCTGGAGGTGGACTTGCGATCAATACTGTCGCCTGCCCAATCAGAATCAGTGAAGCCAAGGAGATTCAATGCAATGCCTGCTGCATAGTGAATCCCGAAGGTGATGGTGCCCTGCACATATCGGAGGATGCACTTGGCAGCATTCCAGTGTAGCTCATGCGGCTCCTGCATGTATCTGGAAACTACCCCTACTGCATATGAGAGATCTGGTCTGGAGTGGGTGAGGTACAATAAGCTCCCCACTAGCTGTTGATAGAGAGTGCTGTCAACTAATGGAGTGTCACCTCCATCCTCAAGGCAGACCCCAGACAGAAAAGGAGTCGGTTCTGGCTTGCAGTCAGTGATGCGAAATCTCTCGAGGAGATCCCATGCATACTTAGACTGAGAGAGTTTGATGCCTATGGCATCCTGGCTGATCTCAAGACCAAGAAAGAAGTGTAATGGACCCATGTTCGTCATCAAGAACCTATCATGCAAGGCCCTCTTGACTATAGCAATGGCTGAAGCCGAGCTACCAGTGATTAGGAGATCATCCACATACAAAACTAAGATAAGAAGAGAATCATGTGTCCTGAACATGTAAACATTCGGATCAGACTTACATCTTTCAAAGTTTTGTGATAAGAGAAACGAATCCATCTTCGCATACCAAGCTCTCAGGGCCTGCTTAAGGCCGTAGAGAGATTTCTTCAGTCTGTAGACCAAAGATGAATCCTGAATGAAACCATGTGGCTGCTCCATGTAGATATCCTCATATAGGTCTCCATGAAGAAAGGCATTCTTCACATCCATCTGATGTACTTCCCACCCCTAGGCAGCCGCAATGGCAAGTGTAAGGCATACGGAATCCATCTTTGCTACTGGAGCAGAGGTCTCGTCATAATCAATGCCATGCACTTGCTGGAAGCCTTTGGCTACTAGCCTTGCTTTCCGTCTAGTGATTTGCCCATTTGCAGCACTCTTGGTCCTGTAGACACATTTGCATCGGACAAGTTTCCTTCCTAAAGGAAGGGGGACCAGATCCCAGGTCTGGTTCTTAAGGAGGGAGTTATACTCCTCCATGGCGGACTCCCAAGATGGATGCCCAGCAGCCTCAGCATAAGACTGTGGATCAAAAGAATGAACCAAATGACAATGCCAGGATGGTGATGGTTCAGTGGCAGTGAGGGCAAGAGGAGGCTCAATAAACTCTGAGCTAGTCCTCTGCAGATCAAAATTATCCCCCACAAGACCATTTCTAGCAGCTAGGTGGTCTTGTGCATATATCTCACGTAAGCTCCTTGTTCTCTGATTTATGACAGGGGAATATGATTCACTGCTGGAAGCCCGATCTAGGCTTGGATGTGGATCATCATATGCATGCACTAGATTTGTATCTGAAGACTCTGTCTCTGCATCGGCATGCTCTAGCTCGGCATCTACATGCTCTATATCTGCATCTGAGTGTATTGAGTCATCATCTCGGACATGAGGTAGATAAAAAGTGTCTGCATGCGGCAATTGAGGTGCATGCGAGAAACTTTCCTCAAATCTGACACTTTGCTTAATGATGAGCTTGTCCGTAGAGGAAATCAGGAGCCGATATCCCTTCAAACCATCAGGGTATCCAACAAAGATGCACTCAATGCTCTGTAGATGAAGAGTTTTTCTCTTTTCAGAGGGGATCCTAGCCCATGCTCAAGATACAAAAACACGGAAGTGGGTGACCTCTGGTTTAGCGTCGCTCCAAGCCTCAAAGGAGTTATGATCCTTGACAGACCTATGAGGAGATTTATTCTAGATGTAGTTAGCACAATTAAGTGCTTCAGCCCATAGCTTATGAGGCCGTAACTTAGCATGCAACATGTAGGAAGCCATCTCTTTGAGAGATCGGTTCTTTCTCTCAGCAACTCCGCTCTGCTGCGGAGTGTATGGAACTGTGTACAGCAACTGTATGCCAGACTGAAGGCAAAGGTTCCAAATTCCTGTGTTAACATGTTCCCCCCCATTGTCTGTACGGAGGGCTTCGATCTTTCTCTCTGACTGTGTCTCAACTAGTGCTTTGAAATCTTCAAAGTGCGCAAACTTCATATTTGGCCCTGAGAAGATACACCCAAGTATACCGTGAGAAATCATCAATAAATGTAAGCACATACCTTTCTTTGTTGATGGAAGGATGAGGAAAAGGCCCCATGAAATCACTATGGATCAGATCTAGAGGAGAGGATGCTCTGTGAGTCTTGCCGGTGTAAAACTTTTCTCTAGGATGTTTGCCAAGGACAGACCCTTCACAAACTCCTTTGGAGAAACTGATATTTGGCAAGTCTTCCACCATCTCATGCTTGCTTAGCTATTGCATATACCTGTAATTTAAGTGACCAAACCTCTCGTGCCAAAGCCTACTACTATCACCAGCATGTGTAAGCAATAAGGAGGATTCAGATTCAATAAATTCAAAAAATGTATACAGTCTGGCTCCATTGTTTACCTCACCGGTTGCAATTTTGGAGCTGCAATGTAGGTCATATATGTTCACTGCATCTGGAGTGAATTCCATTCTCTTTCTAGTGCCAGAATGAGTGATCTGATAAACTGAAAGCAGGTTTACCGAAAGTTTTGGAACATGAAGCACATCTTCAAAGCTTCCATGTAAAAGTTCCACTCTACCTTTTCCGATGACCTCAATAGGTGAGTCATCTCCCATGAGGATGGGAGGTCCTTTGCATGCATCTAAAGAGGAATAGACTTCCTTTGCAGCAACCATATGAAGTGATGCACCAGAATCTATAATCCATGCATCAGGAGAAGAATTAATTGCAACTAAAGCATGAAAATTATTACCTTTCCCGTGTCCCCAAGGTTGTGCTTCTGAAGGATTTCTGCCATTTGGTCAATTTGTTTCTTCATGCAGGAGGATTCTGGATGGAATCCTCTTTGACAGTAGGTGCATCTGTTTCCTTTCTTCCCTTTCTCATTTCTCAAGCCGAAGGAGTCATTGAAGGGCTTGGTGTACCCTTCCTTCTTTGGATGGAAATGCGCTTTTCCCTTGTCTTTTCGCTGCTGATTTTTCTGATTTGAATCAGATCTATGATTTTTAGTGTGCCTGCCATCATGCTCTACAAGTGCATGTGCTTTTGGACGTTTGATTTTCCCCATGCCAATGAGTTTATCTTGCTCAAAAATAAGGAACTCCATAAATTCTTTGATAGAAGGCATAGTGTAGGATTTACCTGTTGCGAGCCTTACTAAATGAAATGTAGACACAAAGATGAAGTATTCTGGTCCGAGCTCTGACATAATAGAGAGAATTTGGAAACTCTCCTCCTTGGATTTGTCAATTCCACAAGCCTTGAGTTGCAGCAATAGATCATTATATTTGGTGAAGAAATCTTGAATTCTGTCATAGTTCCATGGATCCAATGACAAAAGCTCCACTTCGAGTAGATGTCCTTTCATCTCATCCTGTTTCCCATAGAGTTCTTCAACCTTTTTCCAAATCTCATTGGGAGTATTGCAGGCAGATAGATGAAACTACAACTCTAGAGAGATGCACATGCATATGGATCCGTGGGCCTCATCCATACGGTTGTGGTACTTGGATTTCTCTATGGCTGAAGTGGATTCCACTTCTGTAGCCATGGTAATCCTGTACAACCCTTTATGATGAAGGTATCGAGCCATTTGGTCCTTCCATTCGTGATAGTTGTACAATGTTAGGATCGATGCTTTGGGAAACTCCATTTTTCTTTCGATCTTCAATCTCCAAGCTGTAATACCTGCAAAATAAAGTACTGGTGTGCCCTTTTTCTAGCAACTTGTGGGCTCTGATACCATGTAAATGTGTTAGAAAACCTGCACAGATGAATCTAGCTAGTAAAGGTTGAACACATAGCTTTGCAGAGAAAAAACACTAAAAGTAAATCGAAAGAACAAAAGAATAATTCATTAGAAAATAGGTTACAATGCTCATGATATAGCATTATTTGGTCAAAATCCCAAGGTAATGCACCATAGTGGTGATCAATGAGAAGACTCAACACCTACAACAAGTTCCATAGAGAACTAGCCAATTGTGGAGTGAAAGGAGCAAATCAGGGAGTAAATCATGCAGAAGAACTAACGAGTTGCGGAGTTAAAGAAGGAGCAAATCAGGGAGTAAATCATGCAGAAGAACTAACCAATTGTGGAGTTAAAGAAGGAGCAAATCAAGGAGTAAATCATGCAAAAGGAATCTTGCATGTAGTCCCATGCTCTAACTAAGAGTTCGCATGTAGGTGTGTAGTAGTTCCAACACATTGAAGGAATACACTGAATCACTCATTTTGTTTACTTGAACCACATTAACTTGGTTTCATTCTATTGGTGAATGCTAGAGGTTGGCCTTGACATGGGAACTTATGGGTTGTGTGTGTTGTAACCTTGTTTATGACTTATCGTTTTGATTCAACAATCCTTACAATGAGATTCAATCTGTCATTTACTCTCCATCACGTCCCTAACAACGATCATTATAGACCATATTTCACTTCCCTCCATGCTTTCATGGGGTATTAACTGTGTTTGGTCCTACATTTTCAATTATTCTTCCAGTAAATCTTCTGAAATATTTGGTCGAATCCAAGAAGGGAAGACGAGAATTGGCGTTGCACTATAATTATTTTTATGGTGCCCTAAGTTAACATATCGAGAATGAATGAGCTATTCCAGTTATTGATAAATTCATGGTTACATTAAGTTCTTTAAGCCCTATACGAGTTTATCCTCATGTCTATTTAATAATTGCTTGAATGTATCACACAACTTCTATGCAATCATATCTCCTCGTCGTTATTTGAGAACATTCACAATTTCATTGGGTTTGTTTTTCTGGTTTTCAGGTAATCTCTCACCCAACATGCTTGTAAAGAATCAATGTTTACATGCATGGAAAAAAAGGGGGTACCAATGAATTTTTGTAAGGTTTTAAGTTTCCACATGGTCCCTTTATTTAGTTTTTCTTACATAGTAAATGCAAGCCCTCGAGGCTGAGACATTAGGCTGAAAAGCATTTTGCATTTCATTTTCTAAGTCGAAATTTACTTCCGCTTGAATAGGATGTTCATTCTCTGCACATTTTTGCATATGTAAATTGTTGAACCATAGCTTATTTGACATGCTCTTTGGTTACTATAAAAGCTACATCTATGGAAACATAGAGTCCAGGCCCTATTTCCTTCCATCAAAATTATTCAAAATGGTTTGACACGTAACTCTAGTCATTACGTTAACGCCTACTCAAATGACTATCATTTTAATGGAATAATTAGTTCAATATGTCTATATTAAGGCTTACAAGGACATTGGTTATGTTTTGTATGCATACCATATGTCGATGGGAGCCCTCAAAACCTTAGGGTTTCAGGCACAAAAACATACGACATTGCCAATGCGCAAAATTTTTATTTGTTCTATACAACCATGGGGAAGAATTATTCTCTTTATAACTCGAGTTCATTCGAATTTATTTGAACATTTTTATAAAATTATGAATTCTCTCTGTCCCAGGTTTCTATATGTTTAATAAAATGGAGGGGGTTTTCGTCTCATTTCAATATTCTAGTAGACCAAACAAGTCATTCCTTTTACAAGTCATATGAATCTATGACTCCGTTAATTGAATGTATCTCATTTTCAAAACTAGTAATGAAAAAAGAAAAAAATCTTCCATCTAGGGAAAAAATCTATCAATCGACTTTCATATTTGTATCGATATGGGTTTTTGTTCATGGCTCTCATGTCTTCATTGTTTTTATTATTTTACTACAGGCTAGGATTCTGATTATTTTGTATTAACTCAGCACTCATGATTTGTACACGTTATTGTGTCTATCAATAAACGTAGCTCGCCAGATTTGCTTGTTCATAAATTATATAAGACCTCGACACTCATACCAAAGGGAATTCACTGTTTCATCGTTGCATATAATTATTCCTAAAATAAAAGATGGATTATTTTGAGCTTTTACATAATTGTGTATATTCACACTATGAAATTTGTAGAGGAAACCTAAAGTCATTATTTCCTTTCTTTTCCTTATATAATTATATATGCATAACTAGAATGCCAGATAAGTTCTATTGATACATTAAGCAACTATCGTATCCCTACAAATTGTTTTCCTAATTGTTTATTATTTAAACGACTCTTGTAATTTTAAATTTGTTGATACTAGAATGCCTTGTTTCGTTGTGATCTGGAATAACTTTCTATGTTAAAGTATGAGTTTTTATAATATAAATAGGGGGAAAGGAAGAAATAACATAGATGAAGAAGAGAAATAAAACCTAGAGTTTTAGTTTAGTATGAGTTAAGTTAGAAATAGCATAGATAGAAATTTGGGAATAAGAAGAGAAATAAAACCTAGAGTTTCAGTTTATTTTGATGGGATTCAAAGGAACTCAGGAAAATGCTCCAAAATATGTGTAAAAAACTTTAGTACAATGATAAAAAGTCAATTTATTTACACTCTCCTTTAGAACCAATGTTCTCAAAATCTAATAAATATTTGATTAGAAAACATATTTGAACAAATGACACAAGTGGTTCAGCTACCTAACCACTTTCAAGAGGCATAAAAGAGAAAGGGAGCTATGAAAAAGGAGAGAGAAGAATATTATGAAAGGTATGCACTAAATTTATTTTTTCATTCATTCCTTCATATTTCAATATTTTGTGAGTCACAAGGAGTTGAACCAAAATGTGGCAATAGATATTTTTCGAATGGAAGATATTATTTAAGGAGCAACTCCACTCACACTTTGGACCCATCATTTTAGGTAACTTCATTTTCTATCATTTTACTTATTGTTTAAAGGTGTGGTTTATATCTAACCAGCGCCAATAATGATTAATTTTGCAGAGAAATAGGTTTTCTACCACTATATTAGAGCATATGAAAGTGTTTCGAAGATTATTTCATTTTTTTGTTTTTCCTTCATGGACTTTTGTATATGAATTTTTACATTGCAGTTGTTAGAGTGTGATTTGTTTAGAGTGTGATATGGCCAATGGTTCTTTGCATGAATCTTCCCTATTTATTATTTTGTACTCATAGACTTTATTATTTAATAAAATCAACCTCTTTTCTCTATATTTTTTGTATACTTCTCACAATATTTCATTTCTTATTAGCAGTTTATTTTCTAAATTTAACACACCTGGGCTCTATAGGTTTCTGAGGCCTAAACGTCTTTAAATGTTGATTAGTTTGTTGTTGTCCATGTCTAGATTTTAATTTATGTTCACATATTTTAATGTATTTATTCATATTTGTGAAATTTTATAAAATCTAAGACATTGCTCTAATAATATTGTATTTTAATTTATTTCTCTATTTAAATGTCATGTACAAAATTTCCTAAAATCATAAAAAAATGTCTCACTTAATCATTTACAACACAAGGCATAAACTTTCTGGTAGACTTGTCCCACTATGTCACCCACCCTAGTGAGATTCGAGGAATTGGTTAGAAGAAGCATAAAACTTCTCTTTTATCAATACACTCTTCCTCATTATCACATTTATCTTCTTTACCATCATCTACATCATCATGATTCTTCCATTTGGAAGCCTCTCCTCTATCTTCCTCATAGAATTTGTTACATCTATTAGAATTTTAAATAAATTTTCATGTTCAACAATAGCCTTTAATAACTTCTCATTGTGTGCATGGAAACTTACTAACTAAGTTGTCAAATATCTTACTATGTTCATCAATTCCATTGTAATAAATGGCTTTTTTTCTCCCATGCTTTTCCATATTCGATCTTCGCTTATGTGTGCCCCATATAGTGGATCTACCATTACTTCATATCTTCTTTACTTTCTCAATCTAAAATAAAATAAAATTAAAAAATTAAAATAAATAATTATCTATATATCTATCTATCTATATATATATATATATATATATATATATATATATATATATATATATATATATATATATATAAATCATGATTGAGTTCATATGCCACAGTATTGCAATCATTCACTTTGATACCATATTCTAATGTACCCCATACATATAAAATATATAATACTATTTTTTTAAAATATATGTAGATATTGCATGAAGAATACTATGTAAATATATCTCTCTTATCCTTTTGTTTCTTATGCAATCGTTTCTCAACTTCCTGTTTATTTAACCTCTATACATTAAAATACATGGACCTTGAGAATCTTATGAGATTTTTTTAAATGTTGATTAGGGTATCGGAAACATACCCAATTGATGGTATGAACACATATTCATAACCTTTACAAGTATTTTTCCTTAGTCATTTTGTTGATAATACACATGAGCGTCATTCGGGTAAGACGCCATGATTATTGGTTTTACAAGGCTTGATGCTTAGTCATTATGTGAAAGAAATGAGTGTAAGCTAATACAACTTGATTGTTTTTTTTACGTATATTATTTCTATACATTAACTTGGTGTGCCATCATCGATGTCGACTCTTTCGGTCGTCTTGAAATGGTTTTATCGTGGTCCGAGTGTGACACATGGATGGCATGCATGGCTCCATCTGATCTGATAATGAGATCTAAGACAATTAATAAGGTATTACAGACCTATGTGAATGGATTTGTCTATGTCATTTTATGCAATGGATCAATAAGATTGCGAAATGCATAGATAATGAAGCAGTAAAACAAAACGTAATAGGCAACACATACACAACAAATTTAATAAGGAGTTCACCCAATACTATTGGGCTACATCTCCTGGTCCAGCCTTCGGTGGTGGCCTCTCTATTATGTCTTCAAGCAGAGTTTTGTTTACAACAGTGAGCTCAATTTGAACCTCACACACAAACAAAAATACAATAATAAGAGCTTACTTGAATCTCTCAAGTTCTCTATGAGTACACAGACTCCCCTAATTCTCTTTGTCATAAACTCTATGTTATAGACATTTTTGGGCACTGCAACCCCAATCAAACATGTCCATAAACCAAGGGCTCCTAAGTCCCTAAAAATGTTGTTTTGTCCCCTAAAAGAACAAGGTCAGCTGATTACATCATCTCCCAGAAGTTCTCCATGAAAAATTACTCAGAACTGGTCAAAACTGGACCATCTCACCTGCTCCATGGTCAAAGTGCGATGCATCCCACCTAAATGCACACGAGAGGTGCGATGCATACTAGAAAGCCCTTCTGTGGGGTGCGATGGGCGAGAGTGGACAAATGGCAGAGACAGTTTGCGAGGTGGATGATCATGGAATCTTCCAGAAACTTCTCCTGTGACACTTGCCTCTCTGAATTCGCCTAGGGATGAGTAAGAGATCATCAATCTCCAAGTGGAATCAAGAACTATCAGAGAGAGGACACTAATCAAATCCCAGAAGCTGACTCACCCCCCTGCAATCATCTATATATGGATCCCTCATCCCAGAGATCCAGGGGCTGGAATTTTGTATCTTGTAAGGAAGTGTTGTTGGTTTCTTGTTGGAATATCATAGTGTTGGGTGATCTAAGCTTTTCATGAGGTGAAAGAAGGGCTTTCATGCTGGAGGATGACACTGGGTCAGAACAATTGGTTGTAATCCTCTTTTGCTATTCTTGATTATTAATAAAGCTATTCAAGTTTTCCTCCACATTCTTGTATGTTTGATGATATATGCATTTGTGTGGTTAATATATATCTGTTCCTATATTGTTTATGATTGTAGATCTCTGTTCTTCGATAGTATTATGCTGCTTTGATTCCACAGGTGCTCTTTGAAGCTGGGTAGACAAAGGAGAAGTGGCAAGGATCTGTCAGAAGGGAGAGGAACCAAGCAAGGAACCAAGCGCAAGACTGAGGTTGGTGTCCTTCATTCCACTCTTATCTACTTCTCATAAAGGAAAACGAAAGTGGTTTTAGTTTGTTTGTTTCTAAGATAGCTACCAGTCTTAGTGGGACTAGCAGATCTGAGTTGACACTAGATTTCCCGAAAACAAAATGGCGGCTCCACTGGGGAGCGAATAGATTGTTTGTTTTATAAACTTACAGACGGAGCCTGAAGTCAAGCCAGCTAGCCTTTGAACTGCATTTTCTATGCAAGTGCAAATTAGATCAATGCTGCTTCAGTCTATCTCCGGGTTTTGTTTATAAACTGAAAAATCGATTTGCAAACCTTCTAATTGCCCTAGTGGTGGCTCTAGTAACCTCATTAGATCAGCCCCTGTGAATTCTGTTTACTGTACATCATTTGCTCGGCCTAAATCCCTGAACTGAGTTGCAAACTGTGACCAAGAACCAAGTAAAGTCTCGTCCTGGTACCATTGCACCCTCTCTTTAAGGAAATCTAAATGCATCACACTTCCCGTGTGCAGTAGGTGGGATGCATCTCTGTTTCCCTGTGTTACAAGTGTGATGATCAGAAAAGGCTAATTTTGCCTCCAGGTCTTGGTTTTTCTTCACTCTTTTCAGCTCTATTCCGAAGTTTTTCTGTCTGTGATCAGTGTACCATTGTGGAAACCCCCTTCCTTTCCATCATTCCACCTCCATTGTGCAAAGAACTGTGAATGTTTTATGTATTTTCCACCATTTTCAGTTCTGTTTTACAAAGTAGTAGCACAGTCGAACTATCGTCTTTTGATTTGAAAGTGTCACAAGTGTTGTTTTCAGTCATAGAAAGGAATTCTATTGTTCTTGATGGTCGATTATACAGTTACTCTTGTATTTGATTTTAATTAGTAGTTTTTCAAGTTTCGAAAGCAGTTTTCAATTCGAAATAGTAAAGTGTCATCATTATCTTCCTTTCGTTTTTGAAGAGAAATCTGTTACTACTGTCGCTTTGAAAAGATAATTCAGATTTGTACTTAGCATTCTTCTTGTCATTCACACATTAAGGAGCTGAAAACAAATACATGCATGTGCATTTGCATTTAGACTGCTTGTTGGTTTGATTTAGGACAGTGCATCTAGTGTGTGCTCTCTGCTCTATGTTGAAAGAATATCATCTCTCTTTCTTTAGTAGCTAGGATTTTCATTGCAAAAAGAAGATTAAACGATTGTTTATCATCTTAGATTGCATTTTAGGAATTGTACATCTACATCACGCGGTGAACCTGAAAGGCAAATTTCTTAAGAAAGATCAACTGTAAAATAAATTTAATGAACCTAAAAACGCTTTGGAACCTAACGCACAACATCTATAAGTCTATGCTAGAGATGTATTCCGGCGTCGTAAAGCCTGGTAATTTTCGCTTTCACTGTTGGTTGGGTGATTCCTCCTCTTTGAGATGACAAGTGCCAGTACGGACTTGTGCTCCCACGTACTGTCGAGTATATATTGGGAGACCACAATAGGCTATATCCTTTATCCATAGGAAGTCGTGTCTGTCATCCTATCGATCGCAATGCACTGAACACAGCATTCAGGAAGATTGATTGTCGTACCGTAAAACGTATTCTGCAGTTTTGCAATTGGTTTGGTAATCCCTCTGTCTAGATTTCCAGAGTAGTCTCTTTCGTTCCTTTTCAGACTCCTTAAAGGAAAAGGTCCATCTGAGCACTTGTCACTTCAGGCTCATTAAAAATCGAAGGCGACTAGAGTCTTCTTTTGTTTTTTCTCGACTCTTAAAAATTGAAAAAACGAGTTGTGTCAAAGCGTCTAAAATTTATTTTAATCGGAACAACACCACCTTTCCTACGTTGGTCTTAGGTTGAGAAAAATGGAGTCCACCAACCAAGGATTTCCCCTTGGAGGAAATCCTAGTCCTTTCTCCTCTTGGGGAGATGTTGGTGCACCCTAGATGGCCACATTGTCACTTCCGGGATTGACAATCGGCTTGCCCGTATGGCTCTTATCGACCTCTGTCATTCAAAACATCGTGATTCCTGAACAATCAAGTCAGCAACTAGATGATACCAAAGCTATCCCCCAACCTTCTGTTTCATCCGATTCTCCCTCTCCTCCTTCCTCTTCACTTGATAAGGCTAGTGAAACTAAAAATCAAGTAACTGAGAAGAAGAAGAAGGAGCCAAAGGTGAAAGGGGGCAACCATGCATTGTCTATCGAAAATCCACACACTGCACCGTCTAGGCCTAAATCGCCATGTGTCATTTGCAAAGGATACCACTATCATCGAGATTGTCCCTACATCCCTCGGATCTTAAGGGACTAGTCTCCTCGTTTGCAAATCCTAGTGTCATCAACCTTTGAAGACCATGTTGAAAGTACACCATCAACTAGTGAAAGCGAAGCATTTGGACAAAAAAGGAAATGTAAATTTCCTTGTAAACTATGTGAAGGCGATCATGCCGTCCACCATTGTCCCTTCCTAGATGAAGTTAAAAGAGTTTTGGATGACCATCCGCTTCACCGATACGGCTTCCTCCTGGATATAAGAAACTCTTGCCGAGTCTGTTGCTAGTTGAAAATCCGACCGACACACCATTATCTGTCATTGAAGATAAACCCGCTGAATCCATACCAGACGAAAGTCAAAAGGTTGAGGCGGCAGTCGACCCGGTCTTGTCTTCGGAAGGTCCATCTTCAGATGACACAATCACCGAAGAGAATGAGAACGACACCGTCCAAATTCTTTTCATAAACACAGACTTTGATGAACATGAGGGCAGTCTACCCGTTCCTTTACCGCAGGAAGGAAGTTCGTCAGAGTCATATCCGGTCGTCTATTCGGTCCCACCTCCAAGCAACCTAGTTGTTTCCTTCGATTGGAACCTACTAGGCAGACCTCGTTTACCGGCTAGTGTACCATTCCGAATCATTGCACAAATATATAGAATGGTCATGGATGGTACCATCATAGATGAAGGGGCTTCTGTGAGTATCCTTTCCTTGACTACTTGGAAAGCGCTTGGTTCGCCATCGCTTCTACCTGAGATGAGAAATCTGACAGGCTTTGAAAAAGGAACCAGTCGACCGTTAGGGATCCTTCCCAATGTGATGATAACGTTGAGAAGGAAAACTGTTCACATGAATGTAATGGTAGTCCAAGGGCCTCTGGATTATAATCTACTCCTTAGGCATGACTATATTTATTGCATGTGAGCCATTGTCTCCTCACTCTTTAGAGTAATGTGTTTTCCGCACGAAGGCAGAGTGGTCAAGCTCATAGACCAGCTGTTGTTTCCCGGCTCACACATAGAAAATAGTCAAATACCATCCCTAAATGGTATTTTCACGCAAGGAATGTCTCATCAATCTCCAGTCCGTCCACCTGATGAGCGCGAGTGATTCGGGAGGACATGATTGAAACCCAGGGGGCATGCACCTTGGTCTGTTTCGACAGGAAAACCTTGGGTATAGGGTAGGTTTCCGCGGAGGATATATGACTAGTCTGACACACTCGTCCATTTAGGAAAATGGGATTAGACTAGAATAAGATTCCCTCGTCAAAGTTATGTGTGCAGAGGCGACTACGCCACTCACGTTTGTCTATATCAGTAGACATCACCAAGGAAGCATTTTGTCTGCAATGCGGATGGAGAGCTTTCATATGGTAACCTGGGAATTTTTCGCTATACCTGGGGGCATGCAAACCTTTTTGCATGCAAGCGAAGAGCGACCATTTATTTTCTTAGTTTGTAGTTTCTCAACCCTTTAAACTCGCAGGATTGGTCGTTCCCAACTTGCATAAAGAAAGGATCCGGGGCAAAGCTTTGTAAGGTGCAAGCTCCATAAAAAATGGCATCTTAGATGAGACATCCTTATTATACGACTGGCATGAACAGTTTTAACGTGGAATTCAAGCTCGTTAAAAAATAAACATAAGAAATGAGAAAGCGTTCCCCCAAAGTTTAAGCTCATTAAAAAATGAACCAATTTCCGGTAAATAACCATTGTGAATGCATTATCATCAGCTTTTGAGCCTTGGTCGTGTTCTCATCATCACCTCCACTCTTTTTTAGCCGATCATTCACCTCCATTTGATTATTTACCCATTTTTGAGGAACAACTGCGAAGAGTGATCCTGTTAGCCATCCTCGTGACACTGCCATGACTGGAAAATTCCAAACCTTACTTGGAATCATCTACTACTTGAAATTATCACTCGTTCCTCAAAAAATGAGTCTCCTTTAAGCTCTTTTCAACTGACTCGTAAAATATGAAAAGATTGCCAAGCAATTGGCCTCTCCAGCTCGTTAAAGTGACCAGAAGTGCTATCCCTCCTCTAGATTTTAATCTTTTTGGACCTGAGGGATTATTACAAAAAAAGATCGAGCGCTTGTCTTGTTCGGCTTGTTAAAATTACCGAAAATTCATCCCTTTTGTATTATTTTATACTTTTTCGGACTTAAGGGATTATATGATGAAAAAGGATCATTGGAGTTTCCTTTACGTCCCTTTTCAGACTCTCTAAAATTGAAAAGGACTGAGTTATCTTTGTCATTAAACTCGTTAAAACCGAATAGCGACAAACTTGTCCATACAGACAAGAACGAGTTTCACTGTCGCTAGGCTCGTTAAAATATAGCGACGGGTTTGCCCGAAGGGAAAATTATAGAACAAGCATATGTTATCCTCCTCAAGCTTGAAAAAAATAAAGAGGTACTGGTCAGCAATGACTGGGGAAAAATTGGGAAGAAAACTTGAAGAAACTTTATTGGTAGCAAGTCGCTCTTGAACATGACACTTTCACTCCGCATCCGAGTCGGGTTGGGTTTTTCCGTTCACTGATCATATCACCATTGGTCCATCACACCATACACATTTGGGGTTAACGCTACCAATCCATCATGTCAGTGTCGCCGGTATGTTCAAGAGAAGTCTCTCAAAGAATTCACCTGTGTCTCATCTGCTGCAATACATTCACGCTCCATTCTTTCATGACCGCCACCCTGAACCTTGTATCATCATACTGTTTTCACCTCCAAAAACATTTACTCTATTCCGTGTCGTAGATGTGGGTTTCATTAAGGCCCTCCTACAGTGGGTCACTTCTTGTCGACATCAGCTCATTATCCAAGAAGTTGACTTAGGAACACCCCTTTCAGTACTTTGAAGCTTGCATGCCTCAATGGCAAGTTTCTCACTTCCGGCGATAGGTTTACATCAATGGCCTTCGACTGAAAGATTTTGCATGGTGTTCGACGCCAAGTCCCTTATTCACACCCTGCAAATTGTACTATAGTACCTTGAGGGTCATCATCATTATCGGTGATTCCTCTCATGCCTGTTAACAGCTTACATCATTGGTTGGTAATCAGGCGATGTCTTTCCATGTTCGACTCCAGAACATCTTTCACATGGATCGAATTGTACTCCGAGTGAAGATTGAACGAGTTTGAAGACCCCGGATCTAGTTTCATCCATCCGGGCTGCGATATATTCAGGAAAATAAAGACATCAAATGTACATTGTTGCTGCACAGATGATCATCCAAATCAAAGGATGATGACTCTACCAGAATCATCAGTCTCCCGCACAGACGGTTGTCTGTCTTATGTACATGAAAATGAATTTATAAAGCTGAGCATGGGAATGCCCGCCTCAGCTAGATCATGAAAATATTATGAAGATGATGTATTGTATTGTATCTTATTACAGGTCGCCTTCCAGCTCGAAAAACTTCGGATCCTCATGATAAAGCATTTCACCCGACATAAAAAGATTAACGACCTCATGCTTTAGGGGGCAACTGTTATAGACATTTTTGGGCACTGCAACCCCAATCAAACATGTCCATAAACCAAGGGCTCCTAAGTCCCTAAAAGTGTTGTTCCATCCCCTAAAAAAACAAGGTCAGCTGATTATATCATCTCCCAGAAGTTATCCATGAAAAATTACTCAAAACTGGTCAAAACTAGACCATCTCACCTACTCCATGGTCAAAGTGCGATGCATCCCACCTAAATGCACACAAGAGGTGCGATGCATACTGGAAATCCCTTCTATGGGGTGCGATGGGCGAGAGTGGACAAATGGCAGAGATAGTTTGCGAGGTGGATGATCATGGAATCTTCTAGAAACTTCTCCTGTGACACTTGCCTCTCTGAATTCGCCCAGGGATGAGTAAGAGATCATCAATCTCCAAGTGGAATCAAGAAAAATCAGAGAGAGGACACTAATCAAATCCCAGAAGCTGACTCACCCCCCTGCAATCATCTATATATGGATCCCTCATCCCAGAGATCCAGGGGCTGGAATTTTGTATCTTGTAAGGAAGTGTTGTTGGTTTCTTGTTGGAATATCATAGTGTTGGGTGATCTAAGCTTTTCATGAGGTGAAAGAAGGGCTTTCATGCTGGAGGATGACGCTGGGTCAGAACAATTGGTTGTAATCCTCTTTACTATTCTTGATTATTAATAAAGCTATTCAAGTTTTCCTCCACATTCTTGTATGTTTGATGATATATGCATTTGTGTGGTCAATATATATCTGGTCCTATATTGTTTATGATTGTAGATCTCTATTCTTCGATAGTATTATGCTGCTTTGATTCCACAGGTGCTCTTTGAAGCTGGGTAGACGAAGGAGAAGCGGCAAGGATCTGTCAGAAGGGAGAGGAACCAAGCAAGGAACCAAGCGCAAGACTGAGGTTGGTGTCCTTCATTCCACTCTTATCTACTTCTCATAAAGGAAAATGAAAGTGGTTTTAGTTTGCTTGTTTCTAAGATAGCTACCAGTCTTAGTGGGACTAGCAGATCTGAGTGGACACTAGATTTCCCAATAACACTCTATCTCGGCATTTGCCTGAATACTGCCCTTCCTTGTTATGCTCTCTATCTATGGCTGTTAATGCCAACCGTGATGCCTGTTCATTTCACATCTTCGGCTCTTAGTCTCCCCGGCCTCTTGAATGCTTTGAATCCCTCTCCAGCGTTATACAATCATTTCCTAACACATGGAGAGGAGGTGGCCAACCATTTTGTAGCGCTAGAGTGCTTCGGGCCTCTGAAACGCCTGTAACGGCCGCGCACTATTTTGACAGTGAAAATACAGTTTAACAGAGAAAATCCACCAAAATATGATATGTTGGACTTCAAAAGTCCTGCAATATATTTCATTCCCTTATCGGGTCCGCCTATTGGTCATTATCCCACATCAAAAGGGCTCTGTCTCTTTGTATTTCATTTAATACGAAAATGCATTAAAAACACTGTAAATCCCACATTCCCGAACCCAAAATACTGTCCAATATCGTTAATAAACCCTTTCGGGTCTGCAACATCGCATCGGTGCTTTTCCCTTTGGTTTTTCGTTTGTTCGCGAAAATGCGATTTACAAAGGAAAACTCAGTTTTCCGGACTTCAAAATATATGCATTGTTGCCTATTATATTATCGGGTCCATAATATCATTGCCTTTATTAGTATTGACCCCACTCCACTGCATAGTTCCAATGCGATGCGACGATGTGATATATCGCAATCGCTCATTGCAATAACCCTTTCATCGTGTGTAAGTGCTTCTACAATACCCCGATAGCGATCCGGCGATGTAATATGGGCCATCGATCTGCGCGCTTGATCGACGGTCCAGATTAACTCCACCAATCATTGTCGCATGCCTTGTGTGGATCCCGCCGATTCTATTGTTTGTTGTTGCGAGACTCATGTAGATCCCACCGATCTCTATCGAAGGTCACCGCCAATTGCGATTACCGATCTGATCTAAACCATTGATCAACTAGATCGGATGGCTACTATGCATCACTTGTTTCATGCCTCCATACTCTGTTTTATTCACGATTTCGTGGGCTTTGGGCCTCCCGATAGTGTTTCTCCGCCCTGCTAAGGGTGTTTCCTCTGCATTAACTTTGATCTTTTAAAAGATTTTGATCTTTGGCATGATTTTTAAAGAGTTTATGAAGACTTAGAGAGCATTCTCCGATCCATTTGGATCATGTCTTCCCACTTAAAAAGGCTTTTGGACCACCAAAAGTTGGTTTTCAAGCATCTCTTAAGTGAGGATACAGCTGCCTCACTTGCCTAATTTCTATCCATCTTGCAATACTGGGTTTTGAACCTTTGAGCCCAATCCTTAGGTACTTAACATCTCCTCTGTGCATTTTCCTCACCTTCCTATCTAGAATTGTATCTTCCTGCAGCTCATTGAGGTATTCAGGCAACAGATCATCAATGGAAGGCAATTGACTTTGCTCTTCAGGATCTTCAATTAATGAAGGTTCAAACAGTCTTAAATTTTCTGCATTTACTACTGAATAGATATGCATGTATGCTGGCAGATTAAGGCGGAAAGCATTCTCACCAATTTTCTCAAGTACCCTAAAAGGCCCATACCTTATTGGTTTTAGCTTCTTTCCTTCACCTTTCATTCTGTCCTTGCTGATATACAGCCAGACTTGATCGCCAACTTGGAAGCTGTGCTCCACCCGGTGTTTATCATGCCTTGCCTTGTATTTGGCTTGGCTCTTTTCCAGCTGTTCCTGCACTGCCTGGTGAATTTCTTGGATCTGTTCAATGAATCTGGTTGCTTTGTCCACATCACTATGTCCAGCAACTGCTATGTCTTTTTCAAAGACAAAATCCAAGGGAGTCCTTAGTATAAAACCAAAACAAGTCTCAAAAGGAGATCTCTGTGTAGAAGAATGTTTATGGTTATAAGCATGTTGCACATAACATAAGTGTTCATCCAAAAGCTTGGGATGCTTGCTGCAATAACCCCTGAGCAACTAGATCACTGTCCTGTTGACTACCTCTATTTGGCCATCTATTTGTGGATGAAAGGTTGTGCTTTTCTTCAGTCTGATTTCCATTAATTCCCATAGACTTGACCAAAACTTCCCAACAAATCAGGAGTCTCGATCAGATACTATGGAAGTGGGTAACCCAAAACGCACCCAGACATGCTGAAAGAACAATTTCGCTGTTTGTTCAGCTATAATCTGCTTATTACAAGGTATTAAAATACACATTTTGCCCAACCTGTCCACAATAACATACAAATAGTCATGACCATTTCTAGATTTTGGCAATCCTCCAACAAAGTCCATGGAAACACTTTCCCAAGTATGGGAAGGGACTGGCAGTGGAGTGTACAAGCCTATTTTTCTATTGCTGGGCTTGCTTTTAGCACACATGGTATACCCCCTTACATATCTAGACATTGTTTCATGCATTTTTGGCCAATAGCAGTATCTTTGTAGTTGTGCAATTGTTTTGCTTACACCAAAATGACCTGATATCAGAGAAGTATGTGCTTCCCTAATTATATTAATCCTCTTTATTTGTGGAATGCATAGCTTTCCCAAATGATACAAGAGTTGGTCCTTAACATAGTAATCCAATTCTTCTACCTTTTTTCGATTACTTAAAGCTGCATATACATCTTTAAAGTCTATATCTTGAGCATATTGTTCAACGTAGCTTTCATGCATTACTAAGTTATGTTTACGTATCGTAGATGTGTTTATGATTGGTCTGGACAACATATCTGCAACTTTATTGTGTATGCCTTTTTTATATCTAATGACTAAATGAAACTGTTGTAGGAAACCCATCCACCTATAGTGACTTGATTGCTGCAATTTAGTTTGTGAGTGCAAGTATTGAAGTGGCTGATGATCAGTATGTATAACTCTTTCTTTTCCCATTAAGTAATGTTTCCACTTTTTCACACTCTGGACTAATGCATACAATTCTTTATCATATGTAGGGAAATTCACTATTGCAGAATTAAAAGTCTCATAATGGTAGCATATGGGTTTACCATGTTGCATCAACACTGCTCCCATGGCATAATCACTGGCATCTGTTTCGATCTCAAATGGTTGTTGAATATTTGGCAAAGCTAGCACTGGTGCTGTACTAATTTTTTCTTTCAATGTGTCGAAGGCTTCCTACTGTTTGCCTTCCCATCGAAACACCTTGTTCAATCCTGTCAAAGCATGTAAGGGAGCTATAATTAAGGAAAAGCTAGCAATAAACTTTCTCGAATATTGTGCTACCCCTGGGAAGCTTCTAACTTCAGTAGCAGACTTGGGTTTAGGCTAGTTTACAATGACTGCAACCTTAGAGGGATCTATCTTCAATTCACCACCCCCTACAATATGACCCAAATAATTCAAAGATGTTTTACCAAATTCACATTTTGATAATTTAACATAGAGATTTTCCTTTTTCAAAACATCTAGAGTCTGCTTCACATGCTTCAAATGTTCTTCCCATGTTTTACTAAATACAAGAATTTCATCCAAATATACAATTACAAAATCATCAATAAAAGGCCTAAGTACATCATTCATTACTCTCATGAAAGTGGCAGGAGCATTAGTTAAGCCAAAAGACATAACTAGCCATTCATACAGCCCTTGCTTTGTTTTGAAAGCAGTCTTCCATGCATCTTGCTCTACTACTCTGACCTGATGGTAACCACTACGTAGGTCCAACTTGGAAAAGTAAATAACCTCCTTAAGCTGATCCAATAGATCATCAATGCAAGGAAGAGGGTAACGATTCTTGATCGCTATTTTATTCAGTGCTCGGTAATCAATGCACATCCTCCACGAACCGTCCTTCTTTCTCACCAACATTATTGGGGATCCGCATGGCGATGTGCTTGGTCTTATGAACCCTTTCTCCAGCAGCTCTTGTACTTGATTCTTTATTTATGCATTCTCTAAAGCGGATAACCTGTACATTTTGATGTTAGGCAATGGAGCATCTTGCTACAAATTAATATCATGTACAATTTCCCTTTTTGGTGGCAGACCTTTAGGTTCTTGAAATAAGATATCATTCTGAAACAACTTTTTCTAAATCAGCTTGCTATTTAGCATCACAGCCTTCAAATAAATTGGTTTTATCAAGTTTCTTTTCCTTTACAACCATCAGTAAAAATTGCTTGCACGAATTTACAATTCTTTTCATCTGCCCTAAGTTTATAAGAGTATAATTATTCTTGAGTTTATGAGCTCTTACAATATATTCGATTCCATCTTTAATGAGTTGATATTTATTTTCAGCTCTATAGAATATGGATTTTCTATCATACAGGTAAGGACTTCCTAAAACAATTCCACATATATCCAAGGGAACAATATCTAACTCAACCTCATCCACAAATGCCGACCCAAAAGAAAACCTAAGTTTGCATTGTCTAGTCACTTGTAGTTTTGCTCTATCACATACCCAACCTAATGCATATGGCTTCTTGTGAGGTGTGGTTATCAGTCCCAATTTCTTTGCAATTGCTTCAGAAATTAAGTTTACTTGTGAGCCACTATCAAATAAAGTATCAATCTTTCGATGCTTGGAAATAACTCTAATCTGAAAAAGCTCATGTCTTCTTCTCTCATTTTCATCACTATCAATAGTTTGTGCAGAATTACTAGTAGATGCTTCATAATTTTTACCTTTTATACCTGTGGTTTCAATTGTTGTTTCATCGCCTGAGTCTAACCCCAAATATTTTTTTATAGCAGCAACATTCTTCTTCTTCTTGCCATCAAACTTCTTGGGTTTCAGCTCTGGATGCAAAGACCAGCAATGTTCATCATCATGTCCATCCTTCTTACAGTGAGTGCATGAAGGTTTGGTCTTTTGTACAGCATTGGCCTTCCTCTCTTTCCATTTCTGCTTCCTCTTTTCCTTGTTCTTACTTGCAGTGGGTTTTGATGATCCCCCAATCTCTGGGTTTACATTCTTGCCTCTAGCCTCTAGATGGGTAGCTTGAACAGATACCTCATCTATGCTAGTAGGGTTAAATATGAGAATGGTATATCTCAAATAACTATGTAGACCACCTATATACTTCAGCAAAGTTTCAGGTGAGTCTAAAGAAATGCCTAGAATCAAAGCTCTTTTTCTAAACTCTTGAGTGTAGCTTTTTACACTTTGCCCTTTTAATTGGCGAAGAGTTTGCCAGCTCATCATAGCTTGCTACATATAAGCTAGTGGATAGAGTTGTTTATTAATTGCAGAAACATATTCACTCCAGACAGAAAGAGTTTTGCCGTGCTTCTTCAAGCCAGCTTGTGTCCTGCCTTCCCACCATACCAAGGCAGTTCCTCCAAGGCATAGGCTGGCCAGCTGAATCTTACTTCTCTCTGAATCAATGCTCTACACCCTGCAATACACATCAATCTGTCTGATCTAGTTATCTAGCTTCTCTGCATTCAACTCTCCATCATAAACATGCAAATCAAATTTAACATCTAATTTAATCAAAGATGTTTTCTTATTTTTATTTTCAGGGCTATCAGGAGGTGTGGACAGAGGAACTTCTTTTCCTTTTCCTTTGCCTTAAGAATGGCCATCTATAAGAGATTCTTCTATTGGTTTGTCTTGTTTGGAAGTGGAAGAATCTTCACTTCGACCTTTCTTAAATTCTCTATACATTTCTTCTACCATGGCTCTCATGGTCATAAAACTGTCCATGAACTAAGAGTCTGATTCCAAAGGGTTTTCTTCTGCCATTTTCCTCCTAGTATAGACTCTACCAATTTCTGGGTTAGATTCAACCAATTTTCCTTCTTCTAATTTAAGCTTTGATCTAGTCAGCATTCCTAAATAGTCCAGCACAAGCTTGTCTAACAATAACAACCTAATGCTCTGATACCACTTGATCTGATAATGATATATAAGACAATTAATAAGGTATTACAGACCTATGTGCATGGATTTGTCTATGTCATTTTATGCAATGAATCAATAAGATTGCGAAATGCACAGACAATGAAGCAGTAAAACAAAACATAATAGGCAACACATACACAACAAATTTAATAAGGAGTTCACCCAATACTCTTGGGCTACATCTCCTGGTCCAGCCTTCAGTGGTGGCCTCTCTATTATGTCTTCAAGCAGAGTTTTGTTTACAACAGTGAGCTCAATTTGAGCCTCACACACAAATAGAAATACAATAATAAGAGCTTACTTGAATCTCTCAAGTTCTCTATGAGTACACAGATTCCCCTAATTCTCTTTGTCCTAAACTCTATCTCGGCATTTGCCTGAATACTACCCTTCCCTATTATGTTCTCTGTCTGTGGCTTTTAAATCCAACCGTGCTACCTGTTCATTTCACATCTTCGGCTCTTAGTCTCCCTGGCCTCTTGAATGCTTTGAATCCCTCTCCAACGTTATACAATCATTTCCTAATGCATGGAGAGGAGGTGGCCACCCATTCTGCAACGCTAGAGTGCTTTGGGCCTCTGAAACGCCTATAACGGCCGCACACTATTTTGACAGTGAAAATACAGTTTAACAGAGAAAATCCACCAAAATATGATATGTCAGACTTCAAAAGTCCTACAATATACTTCATTCCCTTATCAGGTCCGCCTATCGGTCATTATCGCACATCGGAATGGCTCTGTCTCTGTGTATTTCATTTAATATGAAAATACATTAAAACACTGTAAATCCCACATTCCCAGACCTGAAATACTATCCAATATCGTTAATAAACCCTTTTGGGTACACAACATCGCATCGATGCTTTTCCCTTTGGTTTTTCGTTTGTTCGTGAAAATGTGATTTACAAAGGAAAACTTAGTTTTCTGGACTTCAAAATACATGCACTGCCACCTATTATATTATCAGGTCCATAATATCGCTGCCTTTATTGGTATCGGCCCCACTCCACTACCGTCGATCTGCACACTTGATCTACGGTCTAGATTAACTCCGCCAATCGTCGTCGCATGCCTTGTGTGGATCCCACTGATTCTGTTGTTCACTGTCACGAGACTCATGTGGATCCCGCCGATCTCTACCGAAGGTCACCGCCGATTGCGATTACCAATCCGATCTAGACCATTGATCGGCCAGATTGGATGGTTACTGTGCATCACTTGTTCCATGCCTCCATACTCTGTTTTATTCACGATTTTGTGGTCTTTGGGCCTCTCGATAGTGTTTCTCCGCCCTGCTAAGGGTGTTTCCTCTGTGCTAACTTTGATCTTTTAAAAGATTTTGATCTTTGGCATGATTTTTAAAGAGTTTATGAAGACTTAGAGAGCATTCTCTGATCCATTTGGATCACCATCACACCTCACCCATGTG
This sequence comes from Pinus tabuliformis, assembly GCA_031772625.1. NCBI lineage: Eukaryota > Viridiplantae > Streptophyta > Pinopsida > Pinales > Pinaceae > Pinus > Pinus tabuliformis. Next base: position 83,893,385 of record CM062818.1, read on the forward strand.
AATGTTGTGACTAGAACGATCAATATTTCTTGGGGAAATCCGATGGTGGTCATAGATTTCCTTCATTGGTTAAGGTAACCACCCCATCCCGCTTTGTTGTTATGAATGCCATTTATGCATTAGGTTTTCCTCTCCCAAGGCTCTGCACTCTAGAAGTGATGAGGGTTTTCTTCTAGGAATTACTTAGGTGCTTCTAACCATTGGTTGTTGTGCAAATCGTGCTAGGTCTCTTCCCTTACACCCTTTTAAATTTCCTTTGCATTTAAAGGATTTTCTTCTAGTCATCACCTCGATTTTTTGATAAGTAAGTTTGCAAACAAATTCTTCTTTTCTAGTAAAGCTATTATTCTAAAATATGGGGATTTTATCCCTTGTGAACCACTTACTCTTTCTTTAATTTCCTAACTTACTACTTGTTAAAGTTGCAACGATGGAATTCTAATCTCTTTCTCGAGCCGATACTTTGTCTACCTAATCTCCTATTAAAGGATGGGGAATATCATTATTTTCAAATTCATCTCAAATCATTTTTATAGTCAAGGTTTGAATGATAAAATTTATGGCTACAAGGTTGTGAATGGAAATTATTACAAAACCTAGGGATTATGCATTCCTTCATTTTATTCTATCTCAATGTTAGTAATTTGACTATCTCAGTCTATCTCAAATGATAATATCCTTATATAGGGTTGGTTTTCCATGTTCTTTATTGATAATATTTTCTCTCAACGTATCACCCTATGGAAATATTAAATTTATGTTTATCTTCTTCGACTCATTTTAAATAATTTCCACTCCTTTATGTTTGCCAGTGGATTCACAATTTTGTATGTGCGTTAAGTGAGGGTTTGATTTACGGCTAAGACCTCGGGCTGCTGGGATATATCCTCCATAGGTAAGTTAGAAGGTTTAATTTTTTATTTTACTTCATTCCTTATGGTCCTCTCCTCTTCATTTCCTCAAGGTTTAACATGTCATTCCTTATGAGAGTAGGTCAATACAAGACTTGTTGAATGCTTGGCAAGAAATAAGCCTTGAGGGTTTATATTTTCCAAGAAGAACTTCTAGGTACCCGAGAACTAATTCTTTCTTATATTCTTGTTTTTTTATTACATGGATCTCCTCAACATTGAGGAAGTAGGCCAGCCTTGGCTGAGCCTTCTCTATTATTGGTGCGGCATAGAAAAATAGTTTGGGTAGGCTATACACCAGCCTTAGGCTCTGATCCAATTTTACTTGACTCTTTTGATAAAACAATTCATGGTTACTGTCTTGGTCTAGTATCACCACTATTTGTAATTAATCAAGCCTATTAAAAGAAAGAGATAAAATGAATTATGTGTTTACATATATAATGTACATTTGTTCCAATGCCTTTATTTCCAACTAAATCTATGAGGTTATTTTAATTTTTCTGATAAGGAATTGAATCTTTCAACGTTATTTATTTCTTGTAGAATTATCATCTCTTATTAACATAGTATGGTTTATTGCAGTAGATATTCTTTATTTTATAAATATATTATCCATTTACTATGTCTTGTTTTCAAACATTTTCCTTTCTATGTTGGATATATATATTTCTTATGGGGTTATCACCTTATATCTATATATATATATATATATATATATATATATATATATATATATATATATATATATATATATATAGATATATATATATATATATATATATATATATATATATATATATATATATATATATAGATATATATATATATATATATATATATATATATATATAAAATTTATGGACAGTTCTGGGATTCCAATTTTGTTTTAAGGACTTATCCCTTGGAAGGGACTGTACATTGGTTGACAGATAACATTGTAATTTTATTATTGTTTAATCCCATAATCCTACTAAGCCTTCCATAGAAATATATTGGTTATTTACATGTATATATAGTTATATACATAAACTTTCATGAATAGTCACTAGAACCAAACACCTAATTATCCATATTTTTCTTGTATAGATTCAGCCTCTCATAAGTAATTAACACGAGATTAACCATTTCATATTACCCCCAAAGACTTACATTCAACAATATTCGCAACTACACCTAACCCCTGTTTAGGATCAAAAGAAAACAATTCTTATCATACATAATCTCAACACAACATAACAGTTAATCGGTACTTGTCCGAATTTCTGAAAATACAATAGGAGATACTACATTCCTCTTATCCTATGAACAATTATCTCAAAATTTCCCCCCTGAGCTCTAGACTCCTCTCCTGTCAGGGAACCAATTAGTAATTTTCGTAGAGTCACCTCCTCATGCTCGTAGCAGTGTCCTACTAAAATTGGGATGAATGCTTATTCACACAAGTGCAATCTTTATCTCCCATTGGAGCATTAATTGTATTTTCTAGATTTCCTTTCTCTCCCACAATCTTATTTATGACAATGTGTTCCACTCATGATATCTCTCTCCATTCATGATTATTCTATCCTTAGGTAAAAACCATCCACTAGTTTTGGGGATTCATTTTTTGTGTCTAAGTCTTTTCTTGGACCATAACTAATTCTAAATGTTTCCTAACACTTGGGAGCCTAACTACTCACATATTTGTGCCACTTGTGTTTCCAAAAATATGGAATAGTAATTTTTTACTTATTTTATTAACATCAATAACTATTTAAAATATGATAAAATCTTCACTTTTACTTTTCTTCCTTTCAACCACATTTTAAACTTATAAAATCATAAAAGTATTTATAGAATTCATTTCACTAGGGGTACTACAATGGTAACTACTCTAAGATGGATATGACTGTTAACGCCGACAAGACTAATGTCATGATAATTAAATCCAAAAAGATCAACTATGATAATTTCATTTATGATAACAACTACTTTGAGAAAGTTTTTTCATATTATATCTAGGTATTGGCATTCATCATCAACTCAATGAAATTATATCATTGACAAAATCATAATATGAGGCTAAAAAGCTCATTATGGGCTTGAAAACAATTGTAAGTCAATTGATCTTTAGGTATTGAGTAAAAAAAGAGTTCCTCTTTGAGACTTTGGTCACCCCTATTATTTTATATGGATATGAGGTTTGGGTTTATAGTATATGTAGACAATCTTGGAGGAAGATCAAGTTGATCCAAAAGAAATTTATAACCTACAACCTCAAGATTAAAGAAAATACTCCCTACCCTATCCTCCTAACTATAGATAGTATTTCCCCCATTGAAAGCATCGCTATGATTAGATTATCATGTATAAGAAGAAACTTTACAACATGGAACCCAAGAGATTCCCCAAAATTGCTTCTAACTCTAGCCAAAACCCCCACCTTGTAGATTTTTAATGTAGATTCAACAACTTACGTGATATGCGAAAACACAAAACAATAATATACCCTGCTCTTTTGTGGAAACCAAAATTGATCGATGAAAACAATAAGAAGAAAATAAAGAATATCAATTGAACATAACAAAATATTTCTCTAGGGAAACAAACTACTAGAAACCCTGACTACCTATAGTGCATTAACCAGAATATCTGAGAAGAAAGTATAATGCTTGTTCTTCCTATGTTGGAAATAATACTGAGAGGGGGGAGGTGAATCAGTATTATCAAGTCAAGTATTCCTTTTTCAAAATCAAATGATATACGCTACTTCAGTTAATTAAAACCGTGTATATATGCAACTGTGCATAAGGAAACCCGCATATACAAAGCAAACTCTTAATTTACTTTATCTTTCTGATGTTGATTGTTAATCTGTGTTTTAGAACCAAATAACTAGTAACTGGAAATAGTAAAACAAAGCAGAAAGACAATCACACACAAAACACAAGATATAAGGTGGAAACCCAATGTGGGTGAAAACCACCTGCTGCAATTCGTCGCTATCTTCCTTTAAAGTAGAAACTTCTTTTACAATGTACTGGTGCAGTCCTTTACTAGTACGCAGGCTGCAACTTGCAGAGAGCTACAACTCTCTCTCGTTCTCTAGCTTCTCCTGGAAGGGAGCTACAACCCCCTTAGCTCTTGCACTAGCCAAGATACTAGTACGTAGGTGCTGGCCTACAGAAGGCTACAACCTTCTCTTTCTTCCAGGGACCACGTTTCATAAATTTTCAGACTGGATCCATGAACATCAAACAATCATAAACAATTTCTGCATCAAACAACCTCCTTTTCACCAATTAGAACTGAATCAAGTAGATACTTCTCTGACAGTTGTACCCAAAACACAGTAACAACAACCACACACCAAATTCTAAACCCAAAACACTGTAGCAATAAACAGAAGCAGTAAGATCACAACTCAAAATATATATGCTACTTTAATAGCCTGAAACCGGCATGCATACGCTTCTGCGTATGGAACAACCTGCATATACGCTGTTTTTCTTAAATGAACAAGTGTATATATGCGCCTTCGCTTCACTGAACCTGCGTACAGATCTATAAAGGATAATTCTCTCCTTCAAATATTCAAACACTAATTAACCCAGATTATCAGATTTATAGATCAAGCAAGTGCCACATATAACAGATCAAAATCATACAAAGATACTATCATTCAAGCTTAAAGATTATGATCCATCAATAGAACTTATCCTTCTCTTTTGCGCTAAGGTTCCTCCTTCATTCAGATCCAGATCTGCACCATAACCCAATTACCAGTATTCCAGATCTAGCACTTTATCAGATATTCAATAATAATTCAGATGATCCTTTGCCACATGATCTCCTTCCTCTTTTATAGTTTTAGGCCTTCCACAATACCACGGTCCAAAACCATAATAAACCAATACCACGGACCCAATACTTGGGATCAACACTTCTGACGAGGTACCATGGTCCAAAACCATAGGTTCAAATACCAAGGACTAACTACCACAGACCAAAGGTAAGTTCTCCAACATATACGCGCTTTTCCTTGCATGAAAGTGTGTGTATACGCATACGCGCCTTTGAAACGTATAACCCGCGTGTATACGTGTCTTCATCTAGATGAACCTGCGCATATGTCTTTTCCTTCATTCTGAATGCCTGAACTGAGATCTGTTACCAAAGAGAGTTGCCATCAAGGACAACACCTGTGCCATAGCTCCAAACCTGTGCCATAATGCCAACAATCTCCCCCTTTGGACTTGATGGCAACCCAAAATCCTCAAAGTCATTCTCCCCCTTTTTCATCAAGGGCAAAGGGTTGTGCTCCCCCTGAGTACATGCTGAAATATCTGCCCTGCTGTGCTGACCATGCTCCCCTTGACTGTAGGAAAGATCTGCAAAAGATGTTCTTCAAGAAGAACCATGACTTATACATCATAAAAGGTCTTCCTATCACCAAAAGACTCAATACATAAATCCATCTCCCAATCAAGTGGGGATCATCCACCCAACCAAGTGGGGATACATCAGAAATTTATATATGACAACCAAGCTCATTACATATTCATCCCAGGCATAGTGTGGAAACCAAAATAGTCCGTTACATGACCTTGACACCATAAAAGAGATATCACAGAAGAGATACATGACATAGAGACGAAATATCTAGAACAAGACTTATGAAAGTCACCAATAACTAATAGCAGCAGCATCTGTCAATCACCATTCAGATCAGTAACCAAGATTTCCTTCTGTTCTCCCTCTTCCTTTGTTCCACCTGAAACCAACAACAGCTATGAACGAGAACCAAAATCTTCTAAGATAATGCCAACAATGCATTATTAGAAGATTATCTGCTCCCCCTGAACCTGTGCCGGATGGTCTTTGTCAGACCCATATCAGAATATCTTCAACGAGAGCTTGTCCCTACTGATATCCATCAAACCTCCATATACGCGACTGTCTCTGCACAAACTGACGTATGTACGCAGATCCTCCTCAGGAAACTCGCGTACACCCATTTTTCTCTGAAACAGACAAGTTTTAATAGCAAGATGATGCATCAACTACTCCCAGCTTCTGTATGAGGTATTCAAATGTCTCCTTGGGCAGTGGTTTGGTGAGAATATCAGCAACTTGTTCCTTAGAAGGAACATACTCCAATTTGACCTTTTGTTCCAACACTTGTTCCCGAAGAAAGTGATACTTGATCGGTATGTACTTGGTCTTTGAATGCATGACTGGGTTCTTTGCAATGCTGATTGCACTTGTATTATCACATAAGATGGAGATAGGTGGTGTACAAGTGATTTGAAAGTCCTGTAAGGTTTGCATCATCCAAAGAAGTTGAGTGCAACAAGATGCAGCAGCCACATATTCCGCTTCAGCTGTAGATAAAGCAATCAAACTCTGTTTCTTACTGAACCAAGATACTAATCTGGAACCCATAAAGAATGCACCACCACTTGTGCTCTTCCTGTCATCCATGCTTCCAACCCAATCTGCATCTGTATAAGCATGAAGAGTGAGATCTGTATCTCTAGGATACCATAAGCCATAGTTTTGAGTTCCTTGAAGATACTTGAAAATTCTCTTCACTGCCTGAAGATGAGTTTCCTTTGGATTTGCCTGAAATCTTCCAACTATTCCCACTGCATGCATGATGTCTGGTCGGGTACCTGTCAAATAAAGTAGACTTCCAATCATAGATCTATAGGTTGGTTGATGTACTGTTGTTGATTCATCATTTGCACTGAGACTGCATCCTGTAACCATAGGGGTACATACTGGTTTCGAATCTTCCATGCCATACTTCTTCAGAATCTGCTTGAGGTACTTGGTTTGAGACAAGAAGATACCGCCTTCATTTTGTTTGATTTGCAATCCAAGAAAGTATGTCAGTTCTCCAAGCAAGGACATTTCAAATTATTTCTTCATCACCAAGGCAAAGCTTTGACTCATAGCTTCTTCATTGCTTCCAAAGATAATATCATCTACATACACAACAAGTATTAGCAATTTGTCATTTTCAATTTTTATATAGAGATTGCTATCTGCTGATCCTTTTGAAAAACCTTGTTGATGAAGATATTTGTCCAAATGGTAGTACCAAGCCCTTGGAGCCTGTTTAAGACCATATAGAGCCTTTTTTAGTCTGCATACAAGATTTGGATCATTCCCAAGAATGAAACCATCTGGTTGCTCAATGTACACTTCTTCTTCTAAGTCTCCATTCAGAAAGGCTAATTTCACGTCCATTTTAAATACTTTGAACTTCTGAAAGCTTGAGAGAGTAAGGAACATTCGGATGGCCTCAAGTCTAGCAACGGGAGCAAAAGTTTCTTCAAAGTCTATTCCTTCTTGTTGAGCATACCCTTTACAAGCAAGTCTGGCCTTGTTTCTAATTACTTCCCCATTTTCATTCAACTTATTTTTGAAGATCCATTTTGTCCCTATGACATTCTTATCTTTTGGTCTAGGAACCCACTCGCAAGTGTTGTTCTTTTCGATCTGCTCAAGTTCTTCATCCATTGCCTTGACCCAGCATTCATCTTTGCATGCCTCTCTTACATTTTGTGGTTCAGTGGAGGAGAGCAATGCCAAATAGCTTGAGGCTTCTGCAATTGTTCTTCTTGTTTGTACACCTGCCTCTTTCTGCCCCAAAATCTGAGATTCTGGATGATTCTTTTGAACGTACCTGGATGGAGTCTTCTCTTCTATCCTTATCTTCTCCTCTGGTGCCTCTTGAGGTTCTTCTTCACCATCAGTCTGATTTGGAGAGTAGTCTTTATCCTCTTCGATATTTTCATAATTTACTTGCCTAGGAATGTATCCTTTTTCATCAACCACTACATCAATGATGTCAACAATTCTTCCAAGTCTTTTATTGTAACACTTATATGCTTTGCTGTGGGGAGAATAACCAAGGAGAATGCCTTCATCTACTCTAGGTTCAAGTTTGCCAAGCTGTTCATCATTATTCTTAATATAGCATTTGCTTCCAAAAATTTTGAAATGCTTTACGGAAGGAGTCTCACCATACCAGAGCTCATGAGGAGTTTGAGTGATGTTCAATCGGACATTTGTTTTGTTGAGAATAACAACCGCGGCAAATGCAGCTTCACCCCAGAAGGTTGCAGGAGTTCCAGACTCATCAAGCATAGCACGAGCCATTTGTTGGACCGTTATGTTCATCCTTTCCACCACTCCATTTTTCTGAGGAGTCCTAGCTGTAGAGAATTCCCTTCTTATTCCATGTTCTTCACAGAAATCGAAAAATTCATTTGAGGTAAACTCCCCACCTCTGTCGGATCTGAGGCACTTAATTTTGTGATCTGATTCGTTTTCAGCCAAGGCTTTGAAAGATTTGAATTTTTCGAATGCTTCGTCCTTGTGTTTCATAAGTCCAAACCAAACCATCCTGGAGAAGTCGTCAATGAATAATATAAAGTATTCTTCTCCTCGAGGAGACCTTGTCCTAAATGGACCACATACATCTGTATGGACTAGTTCAAGAGGCCTGCTGGCTTATCCTTCCTTCTCAGGGAAGTTAGTTCTGATTTGCTTACCAAACTGACATGATTTGCATATGGTGTTGTCTGGAATTTTGATGTCTGGAAGACCACGAACTGCTTGGTATTTGCATGCTTTCCTTATTTGTGAAAAGCATAGATGCCCCAACCTCCGGTGCCATAACCAGTGTTCATCATCCTTGCTCAAATAGCATTGTTGTTGTCCTTCTTCAAATATGTATAGATTATTTGGATTTCTTCTGCCTTTGATCACTGTTTTTCCTATATCAAGATCACGAACACTACATCCATTTGATCGAAATATTACCTCGGTTCCTTGATCGCACATCTGACTGACATTGAGTAGATTATGCTTCAAGCCATCAACATACAAAACATTTCCAGCTTTGACCTTTTCTTTCAACTGAGCAGTGCCTTTTCCTTTTATGGCTGCAGGGGTATCATTTCCAAAAGAAACTTTCTTTCCCTTTTCTAAAGCAGTATATGATTCAAGTTTTTCTTTATCACCTGTCATATGCTTTGAACATCCGTTGTCGATGTACCATAGATTTTCCTGTCCTTCTGCATAAAAATCTATCCCGCATCTTTCTGGTTACGGTTCCTTCATTCTCCATGTTCTGGCACTTGAGGTATGTTCCTTCTGAGTTGTCTTCCAAAACCTACTCCTGCATTCAGAATCTTCAGGACCGAAGTTATGACAAATAGAACATTCAATTTCATTTTCAAGGGCAGAAAAGTTGTTATAGGTCCTTTTTGTGATTCTAGTCATACTTCTTTGTTTCTGAGCTTCTCTAGTCATGATTGTCTTATAGGCAACACATTGAGCTACTTTGTGACCAAAGTTATGGCAAGAGAAACATTGGCCATTGAAGAAACTTCTGCGATTATCAAATCTACCAGCCAAATGATTGTAGTTTCAATTGTCATCCATTCTTGAAGCAAATTGAGAAGTTTTTACCTGTGGCTGGTTGTAGCTTTTGTTCACCCTTAAGATGGATTGCCCCTGATTTACCTAGTGGTCTTTGTTTATTCTTGATGTAATTCGTCCCTGTTTTACCTGGTGATCTCCATTGTGCTTTTGCTCATTCCTCCTTGCTGCATCAAGATAACTCTTTGAGGTGGATGCTTGAGATGCTTCTCCATTATATCCCAGACCTGTCTTGATTAGTGGAGAACGTTGTACATTGATAATCTCATCCATAGTTTCAGATCCTTTAACAAATTTAAGATTAAAAGCCTTTGTTTTCTCAATTTATTTTCTAAGGCCAACAATTTCACATTCTAACTTCTCAAGAAATTTTTCTTTTTCATCAAGTTGGAATTGCAGAGTATCAATAATCATATTCTTTTCTTCTAAACATGTTTTGAGTCTAGAAATCTCTTCATAAAAACCATCTACATCTATAGCATCCATGTAATCATCATCTTCAAAAGCCATTAAAAGTTTATAGTCATTACCTCATTCATCTTCATCACTATTTGATAGGCCATCACTGTCTTCATGAGTGTAGTAACTTTTCTTAGTTGCATTCTGTTTCTTGTTCCATCTAACAGGTCCCTTTCCTTTGTCAACCTTATCCTTTTGAGGACATTTGGTAGCATAGTGGCTGACTCTTCCACAAGCAAAGCATTTGAAAGGTAACCTACCTCGGAACCGTCCAGTACCCCGTTGAAGATTTCTGACAAAATTTGATTCTTCTTCTTCTTCTTCTGACACGTGTCCTGACTCATAGTACTCTCCTTTGCCTGAAGCCTTGAAGGCAGCTTCTCTCCTGTCTGATGGACCTCCTTTCCTCATTTCATAAGCAGTTAGAATTCCGTGCAGCTGTGACATTTTAAGGTTTTGTAGATTCTCTTTTTCTTCTATTGCAGAAACTTTAGATTCAAACCTAGGGGACAAAGATCTTAGAACCTTTTCAACCACAACAGCCTCTTTTATTTCTTCACCCAAATTTTTCATACAATTAACAATCTCATCTACACGAAGAAAATAGTTAGCCACACTTTCATCATTATACATCCTAAGATTTTCATACTGAATCCTGAGGGTTTGAAGTTTTGCTCGTTTTACTTGATCATCTCCTTCATAGCTCAGAACAATCTTGTCCCATATCTCTTTTGCGGATTTAAACTGCATTACCTTGACAAATTCTGATTGAGATAGGCATCCTAATAGAGTATTGACCGCCTTTGCATTTGTTTCATATTTCTTCTTCTCAGCCGGATCTGTAGGAGTTGCTGATGGAAAAGTATACCCTGTATCTATGATATCCCAGACTTCTGTACCAAGAGATTGAAGATAGGCAGTAACTCTTACCTTCCAATAAATGAAGTTTGTCCCATCAAAAATTGGTGGCCTGATTGATGCTTTCCTCTCGTAGTTGCTCATGATGAAAGATCTTTCTTCAAGCGATCAAGCTTCTCCTGAAGAACCTGCTCTGATACCAATTGTTGGAAATAATACTGAGAGGGGGGGTGAATCAGTATTATCAAGTCAAGTATTCCTTTTTCAAAATCAAATGATATACGATACTTCAGTTAATTAAACCCGTGTATATACGCAACTGTGCATAAGGAAACCCGCGTATACAAAGCAAACTCTTAATTTACTTTATCTTTCTGATGTTGATTGTTAATCTGTGTTTTAGAACCAAATAACCAGTAACTGGAAACAGTAAAACAAAGTAGAAAGACAATCACACACAAGAACACAAGATATAAGGCGGAAACCTAATGTGGGTGAAAACCACCTGCTGCAATTCGTCTCTATCTTCCTTTAAATTAGAAACTTCTTTTACAATGTATTGGTGAAATCCTTTACCAGTACGCAGGCTGCAACCTGCAGAGAGCTACAACTCTCTCTCATTCTCCAGCTTCTCCTGGAAGGGAGCTACAACCCCCTTGGCTCTTGCACTAGCCAAGATACTAGTACATAGGTGCTAGCCTACAGAAGGCTACAACCTTCTCTTTCTTCCAGGGACCACGTTTCATAAATTTTCAGACTGGATCCATGAACATCAAACAATCATAAACAATTTCTGCATCAAACAACCTCCTTTTCACCAATTAGAACTGAATCAAGTAGATACTTCTCTGACAGTTGTACCCAAAACACAGTAACAGCAACCGCACACCAAATTCTGAACCCAAAACACTACAGCAATAAACAGAAGCAGCAAGATCAAAAGTCAAAATATATATGCTACTTTAATAGCCTGAAACCTGCGTGCATATGCTTTTGTGTATGGAACAACCTGCGTATACGTTGTTTTTCTTAACTGAATATGCGTATATACACGCCTACGCTTCACTGAACCTGTGTACAGATCTATAAAGGATAATTCACTCCTTCAAATATTCAAACACTAATTAACCCAGATTATCAGATTTATAGATCAAGCAAGCACCACATATAACAGATCAAAATCATACAAAGATACTATCATTCAAGCTTGAAGATTATGATCCATCAATAGAACTTATCCTTCTCTTTTGCGCTAAGGTTCCTCCTTCATTCAGATCCAGATCTGCACCATAACCCAATTACCAGTATTCTGGATCTAGCACTTTATCAGATATTCAATAATAATTCAGATGATCCTTTGCCACATGATCTCCTTCCTCTTTTATAGATTTAGGCCTTCCACAATACCACGGTCCAAAACCATAATAAACCAATACCACGGACCCAATACTTGGGATCAACACTTCTAACAAGGTACCATGGTCCAAAACCATAGGTTCAAATACCAAGGACTAACTACCACGGACCCAAGGTAAGTTCTCCAACATATATGCACTTTTCCTTGCATGAAAGTGCATGTATACGCATATGCGCCTTTGAAACGTATAACCCGCGTGTATACGCGTCTTCGTCTAGATGAACCTGCGTATATGTCTTTTCCTTCATTTTGAAAGCCTGAATTGAGATCTGTTACCAAAGAGAGTTGCCATCAAGGACAACACCTGTGCCGTAGCTCCAAACCTGTGCCATAATGCCAACATCCTAAACAATAGTTGTACTAGTAAAATTTAACTCTCAGCCTCACAAGACATCTCAAGCAATCAATTAGCCAAATCTGCTGCCTGCCAAGCCCCTACTTCCTTACACAATTCCTAGAGGAATCAACCCATATTTAAATTGGAAATGCACTCTTCATAACTGCGCAATCAAAACATAGGTCGTCAACTGATTGAATGCACCATTTGTAGAACTTGTAAACTCATACAACTGATAGTACACTGTCCCTGAACTCTAATCTCAATTGGGTCTTCCTTTGAACTGACATGCATGAGTTATTTATGAGTGAATATTCAGTTAACTGGTGTTGTACTGGTGAGGCACTGGTGCACTACTCCACTACTATACCTCCTACTAATTCCTCCAACAGTTACAACTAGTTTAACTTACTATAACTCGGTTATACTGAATTATCTAATTACAACTCCAAAGAACTCAACTTGGGCCCCTAAACTTTAGGGATCACTCTACATGACTCTAGATATACTTCCAGCTCAATTTTCCTATGTCAATTAAGTTAATTTAACTTAATTAACTATTACAGGTTGCTATGATAATAGAATTACAATTTAATTCAAGGACAAATTAAATTGGAGTTTCTTGTTGCTATTTTTAACATTCCCTCTCAACAAGAAAGGGATTATTAGCTACACCAATCATATCTCTGTGAAACTCAAATTTGCATCTTGAAAAAACCTTTGTCAAGATATTTCCATCTTTCTCCTCTGTGAGAATGTACTCCAACAACATAATTCTCCTCTACACACAATATCGAAGATGATGATACTTGATATCAATATGCTTGGACCGATCATGAAAAACTGGATTTTCATAGAGTTTCATACAACTCTAATTATCACAATAAATCACAGTTGGATCCATCTGTTGACCAAACAAACCAACCAGAATCTTCCTCATCCAGATGGCCTCACAAGTTGCTTGAATAGCAACCATGCATTCTACCTTTGCTGAACTGAGTGAAATTGATCTCTATTTCCTGTTGTACCAAGAAACAATTGTTGACCCAATATTGAAGATCCTTCCTGATGTTCTCTTCCTTTCGGATGGACTCCCTGACCAATCTACATCAGTGAAGCCTTGAATCTTCACTCCCTATGTCCATGTGTACCATAAACCATACTGAGTAGTGTCACTGAGGTATCTCAACACATGCTTGGTCATCTTAACCATCGCTTGACTAAGTTGGTTAACTAATTAACACATGTCTAGTCGTGTGTTCACCAAATACATGAGTGAACCCACAAGCTACCTATAAACAATAGCTTACGCTACTTCACCGAAAGTAGCATCCTCCTTCCTCCAGTTACCTACTAGAGGAGTCTCCATGGGTTTACTGCTCTCCATGTGAAACCTTTTGAGTATCTCGTTGGCATACTTTCCTAAAGAGATAAAAAGTTCCTCATCACCTTACCATACTTCCATGTCCATAAAGTAGTGCATGAACCCCAAGTCCTTCATTTCGAACTCTCTTGCAAGATCCTCTTTACAAGACTTGATCAACTTATCATCACATGTCATAATCAAATCGTCGACATATAAACCAATAATCAACAATTTATCTCCAACAACAATATGGTAAAGGTTCACATCTGCTTCAATTTTAGTGAAGCCAAACCCAGTGAAGTATCCATCGATCATGGTGTACCAAGCATGAGGTGCTTGCTTCAGACCATGCAATGCTCACTTGAGCCGGCACACATGTGCCTCTTGGTCGAAGGTCTCAAAACCTTAAAACTGCTTAATATACACCTCTTCCTCAATCATGCCATTAAGGAAGGTTGTCTTTACATCCATCTGATGTATCTTCCATCCCATCTGCGTTCAGAGTGCCAATATTCATTTGATTAATGAGTACCTTGCAACAAGAGAAAAAGTCTCATTGTAATCAATCCTTTCTACCTGAGAAAATCCTCAAGCCACAAACATGCCCTTATGTTTCTCCACACTACCATCCACTACTTTCTTTATATTGTAAAGCCATCAGGAACTCACCATTGACTTGTCCACCAGTCTTGGGACCACATCCCAAAAACTATTCCTAACAATGGAGTCATAATCCTCAACCATGGCATCAACCCAAACTAGTTGTTGCACTGCCTCTTCAAAAGAATATGGTTCAGTCTCAACGCATCCACTCATAAGATCCATGTATCCAGTGTACCTCTCTGGTGACCTCCTCTACCTGCGTTGCTGATCCAAGTGGATATTGGTGGCCACCCGCCAAGTCCACTTGGACCCCCACCATTGTTTCTTTCATATTTTTAGTTTCCTTAATTGTAGCACAGTTTACTATTTTTAGCAGTTTTTCGGGTCCTAAACTTCTAGAGCCATTTTGATGACCTAAACGACGTTTTTTGGGAAAACTAGGAGCAACATGGGTCCATGGACCGTTGTTTCTCTTCCCAAAGTTGTATTTCTTGGATAGATCTTTCTAACGAGATATTGTGCGCGTCAAACGGAGATCGTATGCCAAAGTTACGACCTCGAGAAGTTGATGTACCAATTTACCCAAACGGCGCCCACAGTTTGGCGTTTCATCTTCTAGGGTTAGGTTTTTGGATGTTTAGGGTTTTCCATTGTTTCTCAACAATAAAATAGGCCTTCGAGCCTCATTGTAAGACAGTTCAGAGGCATGTAGCCGCCACATCTCTTCTCAGAGATAAGCTACCATCGTCCTAGCTGGTTTATTTCCATTTCTGTTTGTAAGCATATTTCAGTGTTTTATAGTAATGAAATGAAGTATTATTTTTGTTGCATTTTGTATTTGTGGTTATCTCCATAATTTGTTGCATTGCTATCTAAATTTGGATCAGTGGTATCGGAGTGGTCTGCTTTTTCTCTGTTTTTCTTTGCATGTCCCAAACGAGGTCAGGATCTAAGGAGTTAGGGCTTGAACTGGTCGAACCTTTGCAAGACCAGCCTCGCAAATCCCAACGTCCTCCCATGGTGGATGAAAAGAAAGATGAGGGGTCAGGAGATCCTATCAAAATATTGCTCGAAGAAGCCCTCGAGCGGCAAAGGAACGCAATGATGGACAGCTTTGCCCACATCCTTCAGCGGCTAGCCGGAGGTGATGCATCGGCTTCCAACAGCTACTCTAGAAATGCCACACCCTTTAAGGTACAAGTTAATTTTGAAATCCCCATCTTCGATGGTCAAATAGACACAGATTCCATAGATAAATGGTTAAATCTGCTAGAAGGGTATTTTTTTGTTCATGATTTTTTCAATCAGGAAAAGATTATTTTCGCCCTTCTCAAAGCAGCCCCCCACGTCGAGGACTGGTGGGAAACCTACTCTGAGCAGAAGGATGAAAGTACGGGCTCACTATTTTCAGCTGCACCGACTTGCAATTCATTCTGTACTGCAATCAAGGAACAGTACTACCCTGTCGGAAGCTATGAGGATCAATACATAAAGTGGACCATGCTATGGCAGGAAAGGGACCAAGATGTGCCAAAGTTTACCAATATCTTCCATACCCTTCGCAGAAAGTTGGGTATCAAGGATTCAGAGCAGCATTTGGTACTCAAAAACCGCGGCTGCCTGCACAAGTATATCCAGGAAGAAATAGAATTCCTGAACATCTCCTCGCTCGGCACAGCATACTGATATGCCGTCAAGGTTGAGAAAGAGTTTAAATAGAAGAATCAAGACTTTGGATCTGCGAATCCGAATCAAGGTAAAGGTTCCCCCAAACCCCAGAACAAAGGACAAAGCCAAGGTAGGGCTGCCCAAGACAACCCGCCAAAGTTGCAAGAAAAGAATAGTGTCGCGAAGCCAAAGAAGGACACGGGAAAGTGGTGTGAGTTCCATAAGATCTCCACTCACAACACAAGTGAGTGTCGGGCCAAGAAGTCACTGGTGGTTGAGCTAAGGGTTTCAGAATCAGATGCATGTTCTGACTCTGAGTTAGAACCTGACAAGGGGAATGACAAAGGGAAGCAGATTATCGATGTGAAGCCCAACGCCACCATTGCCACCATGAAGATCCATAAGGAGGAACTCGAAGATCCAGAGGAGGAGGAGCGTCTCTTCCACTCCTAGATGTGGGTAAAGGGCTCCCCACTACAGTTCATTGTCAACAGCGGGAGCCAAAAGAACCTCATTTCAGTAGAGGTTGTGAAGCAGCTGGGCTTACTGAGCACAGCACATCCACAACCATACACCATCGAGTGGCTTCACCAAGGACGAGATCTTCACGTAAGCCAACAGTGTCATCTTCCATACAACATCAACCCCTTCACGGATGAGGTATTATGTGACGTTGCTCCCCTTGATGTTTGTGATGTATTATTACGACAACCATACTTGTGGAAGCGACATGTTGTGTATGAATCAAGGCCCCATGCTGTTATTGTTACTTTCGGAAATAAGTTGTACAGGATACTGGAGGTAGCACTGCCTACCACCATCTCTTTGTGTTACTGCAAAACAATGCAGTAAGTTCATTTCCAAAACCGGGAAATTTTTTTTCCTGATGATACGCCCTCAAGGAAAGAAGAAGACGGTGGCCATGACCTCCAGATAGGGCCCCTCCACATGACAACTACAAATGGACAAGGTCGTGGAGGAGTACGAAGACATCTTCACCTCCCCCGCAGGGGTTCCTCTGCACTGTCAGGTCAAGTACTCCATCGATCTTACCCTCGGTGCATCACTCCCCAATGGACCAATCTATCGGTGCTTCGTTCTAGAGAACGATGAAATCAAGAGGCAGATTCAGGAGTTGTTGCAGAAAGGTCACATCCGTCCAAGTTCATCGCCTTGTGGGAGCCCGATCGTGTTGGTACAGAAGAAGGATGGGACTTGGAGACTCTGTATTGACTATCGGGCACTGAACAAGATCACTGTTCCTAATAGGTACCCGATCCCAAGGATTGATGACCTCCTGGAACAACTGAAGGGGGCAAAATATTTCAGCAATATTCATTTGAAGTTAGGATATCACCAGGTACCAATCGAACCCTCTGATGTGTGGAAGACTACCTTCAAAGACAAGGAGGGCCTTTTTGAATGGTTGGTTATGCCTTTAGGATTGACGAATGCTCCTGCAACCTTCATGAGGCTAATGGATGACATCTCGTAGCCATTCACCAACTCATTTGTACTGGTATACTTGGATGACATTCTGATCTTCAGCCAGAGTTGGGAAGAGTACCTCCACCACATCTGACAGGTTCTCCAAAAACTGTGGCAACACAAGTTATGTGCCAATTTGGAGAAATGCACTTTTGGCATGACCCAGGTTCAGTATCTGGGATACATTATTGATAAACGGGGGGTGCATGTGGATCCAGCCAAGATCCAAAACATTCAGGATTGGCCATCTCCAACCACTCTAACAGAGCTCCACAGCTTTCTAGGTCTTGCCAACTTATACCGTAGGTTCGTGTTGAGATTTTCTCATATCACTTGGCCCTTGAATCAAGTCACCAAGGGAGGAGCGAAATCAAAATTCTTTTGGTCTGAGTCTCAACAAAAAGCATTCACAGAGTTGAAAGATCACCTCTGCTCGGCACCAGTGCTCACATTAGTAGACTTGCAACAACCATTTGAGGTCGAGACAGATGCCTCTAACTATGCTATTGGAGCAGTCCTTACTCAACACGGGCATCCAATGGTATATCACAGTGAGACACTTTCAGAAACAGTCCGAAAGTATCCCACTTATGACAAAGAGATGTATTCCATTGTGCAGGTCTGCCAACAATGGAAACATTACATTTTGGGGAAGGAAACAGTCATCCACACAGACCACCGACCCCTGCAGTTCATACAGACCCAAGGGAAATTGCAGAATGATTGCCATCAGAAGTGATCCACATACCTGCAACAGTTCCATTTAAATATCAAGTATAAGAAGGGTAGCACCAATAATGTTGTAGATTGCCTCAATTTACCACTGATCATGGCGTTAACCACCGTGCTCAACTCTTGTGGGTACGAGACTTCTCATTGGCCACTTCTCTACAAAAGCAACCCAAAATTCAGCAACACATACCAGACACTCTTGGAGGGTCAGCATGTTCTATATTTTCAAAACCACAATGCCCTGTTATGCCACCTGGGTCACCTTTGTGCTCCTTCAAGTGAGCGTGCCAAGATGATTTGGGACGCACACTACAGTCGGGCTGCTGAGCATTTCAGGGTCGAGAAAATGGTGGCAGTACTGCAGAAGTATTTCTATTGGCTGAATCTTTGAGAGGATGTCAGGAAGTACATCAGATCATGCACTGCCTATGCCATTTCCAAACCAACCATCAAGAAGCAAGGACTTTATACCCTGCTGCCTACCCCTAGTCGACCTTGGGAATCCATATCCATGGATTACATGTCGGGCCTTCCTTCTACTAAGCATGGAAATGACTGTGTTTTTGTGGTCGTTGACAGGTTCTCGAAGATGGCCATTATGGCGGTCCGCAAGAAGACTATCACAGCAGAAGCCATTGCTAAACTCTTCTTTGAATGAGTGTGGGTACACTTTGGGATCCCATAGTCTATCATCTCAGATCGGGACAACAGGTTCCTTAGTACATTTTGGTCCAGCCTCTGGTCGATGCTTGACACCAAACTCAGTAAGTCCACAACCTTCCATCCTCAAACTGATGGTCAGACAGAGGTTGTGAATAGGATGACTGTACACATTCTGCATATGTAAAACTCAAAGCATCCATGCACATGGGATGAGAGCCTCCCCTATGTTCAGCACAACTACAACTGGGCTCTCCATAGCTCGACTGGCCACAGTCCTTTTCAGGTGGTCTTGGGATCCTAGCCACTATGTCCCATTGATGTGGCCATGCCATTTGCAGCCACTCACGCAGATTTGGCTCATGTCTAATCCGAAACGGATAAGGCAAACAACTTCATTGAGCACATCCAACATATTCACCAGCAGGTCCATGACATCTTGGAGAAATCAAATGCCAAGTACAAGCAATGACATTGTAAGATTCCTAACCCAAAATATTCCTCAAACCCCAGCAAAAACTCCAACCAAATATGTGCAAATGATATAATAACCCAGAAGTGATAAAATAACAGTGGAACAACATATAATAATGTAAACCAGAAATATAAGCAGATACACAAGAAGTGCAGCAAAAAAATGCTAAGCCTTTTTATTATACTGAGCAATAGAATGAGTACAAGAGGTGATCAGAAAGATGGCACCTCAACTTGCACAAGGAAAGTGAAGAAATACTCTCAGAATGACAAGAATGGCCTCTCTGCATGGATGTTGTTGTTATGCTACTGTTGCTGCTAGGAAACAAATGATGATTTGGGGTTGCTTCCCTCCTCAAAAAAAGCTAAAAATTTGGATTTAGGCTCTACTCAAGAAACCCAGAAAAAACCTAAAAGCTTTCCTGGAATGGCCTCACATTGATCTGCGTCCCAGTTGCTGGAAAACTATCATGCTATTGCTGCTGCTAGAAATCGAATGAGGATTTGGGGCTGCTCCCCTCTTCAGAAAAGGCTAAAACTCTGGAATCGGACTCTACTCAAGAAACCCAGAAAAACCCAGAAATCTTTTCTAAAATGGTCGACCCCTGAAAATCACCCCCTTGGCATTTTGCATAGTTCCTCAAAGACGCTGATGAAACTGTTGCTGAAATGCTGATGAAACTACTGCTGGAATGACAATGGAAATACCTTGCCCGACCAAGCACTCGAAGTCCCCCGGGGCTAAGGGTGAGATCTCCGAATAGAAACACTCAATGCACTAAACAGTGCTGCAGACTAGCTAAACAGCCAGCATGCTCTAAGTCGAAATGACTATCACAAATTCTTATAACTAGAATGATCCCAAATGAGGGGGTTCCTCTCTATTTTATAGCCTCTACCTCTCACAATCCCTAGGCTCACTTTCTCCTGTGTGATCCCCTTCTTGCCATGTGTTCCTTCCGTCCTGCGCAATCCCTCCATGTGTCTGCGTGGGCCCCATTTCTATGTCCCCCTTTGGCCCCCTTGGTTCCCCCTTAAGTCACAACGTTGTGCTACCTAGGAAGTGACTTTTTATTCTAAAGTGAGTTATGTTCCCCCTTCCTCACTTTTTATTTACAAATAACTATAGAAGGCAAAAATCGAACAAAATCAAATATTCCAATTAGCCATAGCTAATTAGGAATATTACAGTCTCCCCCGGCAAAATGTTGCATGTCCTCAAGCAACTGAAGTGATAGATGTTGTAATATCTCCTCACTCTCCCAAGTGGCATCCTCATCCGGCAAATTCTTCCACCTCACCAAGAATTCCCGGACCGTCCTGCTCTGTAACCATCTCTCCCTAGAGTTAATGATAGCCTCTGGCTGCAATACCAAATGCCCTTCATCATCCATGGGTGGTAGCTCATCCGTCAAGGTCACCTACTGCCCCAATGCCTTCTTCAGGCATGATACATGAAAAATGTTATGAATCTTGCTGCCTTGAGGCAGCTCCAACTCATATGCAACCTGTCCAATCCTGCGTATCACCTTGTATGGCCCATAAAAGTGGGGCTTGAGCTTCTTAGCCCCCTTCTGCTTCAGCGATGACTATCGGTATGGCTGTAATCGTAGGTAGAACATATCCCCTACCTCGAACTATCTCTCCACCTGACCCCTGTCGGCATATAGCTTCTATTGGTTCTGTGTTGTACCCATGTTATCCTTGAGAGCTCAAAGGATATCCTGACTCTCTTGGATCCAAATCTTGGCTCTATGAGCCTTGCTATCACAAAACATCACGTCAGCAAAAGATAAAGGATGATACCCATATAAGGAATAGAATGATGACATACCAATGGACATGTGATGTGAAGTATTGTAGCAATACTCCCCCAGATGCAGCCACTTTAGCCATGCTTGTTGCTGCCCACTGACATAGTTACGCAAGTAGCCCTCCAGCCACTTGTTAACTATCTCTGTCTGTTCGTCCATCTGTGGGTGATAGCTGGTACTCGGTGTCAACTCATCCCCACCAATCGGAAAAGCTCCTGCCAAAACCTGTCCATGAAACAGTTGTCCCTGTCACTGACAATGGTCTTAGGAAGACCATGTAGCCTGAAGATCTCCCTAAAGAATGGCTCGGCCACCTGTGCTGCTGTATAGTGTGCAGATATGGCAAAGAAATGTACATACTTCATCAGTCGATCAACAATGACAAAGATACAATCCTTGCCTTGTACCATGGGCAACCCTGTGATGAAATCCATCGAAATACTCTCCCATTTCCCCTCCGGAATGGGAAGAGGCTGCAATAATCCTGCGGGATGGCACATCTCTCCCTTGTTCCTCTGGAAAACATCGCACTCTCGGATGTGTTGGAGTACGTCCTCCTTGAGGCCCTTCCATGAGAGCCTCTCCCTAATGGCCCTGTAGGTTTTGGTAAAACCCTGATGTCCTGCCAATGAGGAATCATGTGATGCCTGGAGTATCTTCTTCTTGAGCTGAGACCCCTTAGTCAAGAAGATCCAGTCCCCATAGTAGATGATCTCATCAACCACCTTGTACCTGTCATCTGCCACCTACCCATCCAGAACCTCACATGAAAATCTGTCCTTGGAGTACTCTACTAAGAGTCGAGTCGTCCAATTTGTATCCAAGCTCATAAGAGACAACGTGGCTAGTCTACGTGAAAGGGCATATGCTACCACGTTGTTCTTACCTTTGACATACTCAATGTTAAAGTCATATGCTTGGATCTTACTGATCCACTTCTGCTGCCTCTCCTGTAGCTGCTTCTACTCCAAAAAGAACTTGAGGCTGTTGTGATCAGTCCTCACCTTGAACCTGTTGCCTACCAAATACTGCTGGTACTTAGCCAATGCATGCATGATGGCCAGCATCTCCTTGTCATATATGGAATACAACCTCTTGTGCGGAAGGAGCTTCCGGCTTTCAAATTCTATAGGGTGACCTCCCTGCATCAATACTGCGTCGATCCCCTCTCCTGACACATCACACTCCAAAACAAATGGCTGCGTGAAATCTGGCAATGCAAGCAACTCTTAGATAGCCCGCTCAATCTCATCCTGATAGGCCTTGCGGTGCCTATAGGGGGTGGTAATCACAGCCTGTATGCCCTGCTCAAGCTCGATGGTGTGCTCAAACCCCCAATCTGGTGGCTATCCTGGTGGAATCTCCCTAAACAGTATGGCATACCGATCAAGGATAGACTGTATCTCTGGGTGTACCATTTTCCCTGTAGTTCCTGCCTTTGATGCATGCAGCTCCACTACCCACTCTATGTCTCCCTTTTGGAAGACTGCCTCCATCTGATGAGTCGAGATAGTCTGAGGCGGATGTGTGTGTTGTCCCCGTATCTTCTCATGCCTCCCTATCTTCTCATCATCCCACTCCATCTCTAGGGTCTTCCAATCTGTCGTGGCCTTCCTTAGAGTGATAAGCCACTGAACACCCAGTATCATGTTGGTGTCTGGAATATCGACCACGAAAAAGTGGTCAGTCAATGTGTAGGTGCCCATCGTCACTGAAAGCTCTAGAACATAACGAGCACACGTCATGGTCTGATCTCTTGGGACCAAGACTGAAAACCCATCGAAGCTCTCTATCTGTATACCTCTCCGCTCAACCATCTGGGCATCGATGAAGTTGTGGGTTGCCCCACTGTCAACCAAAACTGATATGCATTGGCCACGTACTATCCCTTGTACACGTAGCATCAGATACTTGGGAACTCCCTGCAACGCTACAAGGGCCCCTCCGGTGGGTGCAAAAGATGCACCACCTACTGCTGGTGGTGGAGGTGGCAAAGGTCCTTGTATGGCATGGCTATCTCTTGCCTCCACATCCTCCATGTCATCCTCTTCTCCACTGCTCTCGAAGAAGACGTCAATAAAATGTGCTTTACCAGCAGCACATCTATGTCCTGGTGCCCATGGCTCCTAACAAGTGAAGCACAACTGCTTCTTCTTCAGCTCCCTCCTGGCATCATCGTCAAGCTGTACTCGTCCTGGATTCCCCTTTGGAGGTGGAATCCTCACATCCTTCCCCTTAGACTGGAAAGTCTGTCTCTGGGGGTAAGGTGTCCGGGTCCTGGGTAAGACATCCTATAAGTCCTGGGTCCTGCTGATAGCGTCCTGGAGTGTGGCTGGTCTAGTGGATCGGACTAAACCCCGAAGTGGCTCTGCTAACCCCTCAACATACATATAGACCCTCCGTGTCGTGGATAGGTCTGGCACCATCACAAATACCCTCAAGAAATCTGCAATGTAGGTCTTTGGGCTCCCTATCTGTTTGAGCCTTGTCAGCTCAATGAAATTCTACTCTGGATCCCTCTGATCAAATCCCATCAGTCCCCTAGTAAACTCAGCATATGTTGTCACTGTGGAGTGCCCCAGTGTAACCATCCCATGAAACCACCAATCCTAGGCCTCACCATCCAAATGCAATGTTGCCACCTTGATGGCCTTTGTCTCCAACATCTGGTTAAGCTGGAAATAAATGTCCAGCTTCTCCACCCAAGACTTTGCTGAACTGTTTGATGAACCATCAAACGTAGGAAAGTGGAATCTAGTCGCTGCATGGTGGGTGTCACCATCATGGTATTGTCGGTGCCCTCTATGATGGTCGCGGGGTCTACTATCCCGCTGGAGCTTAACAAAATCACAGAATGAGAGGGCTTCCCTAAACTCCTGCCCATAGGTCTGGTACTCTGCAAAATAATCACCCATGTGTCTAGGCTCTGCCTCCTGCTAGGCTACGGCTCCCATGTCAGCTCCTAAGAAAGTGGGCATGGTAGAGCGTGTAGGGGCATGTGAGGCCCCCCGATGCGCAGTATCACGCTGCTCTGGAAAATGGTGTGATGCACCTGATCCCTCACCAACCTGGAAAACCCGTGGGCTCTCATGCTGTCTGGCCTCTACTACCATGAATCTCTGTCCCATCACCTCAATCTACCTCGACAGATCCTGCACTGATTTGAGGAGCATATCCGCAAATCTCTTCTCGTCATCATCTACCATTGGAGCCTCCTGCTCTACGTCCACCACTGGCTCCCTCTATTTTGCGTCCACCACAGGCTCCTCCTGTTCTGCGTCCACCACTGAAACACAGTCTCCCTCTCCGTAGGTATTCTCCAACCTACACCCAGCGTCTCTGTATCTCCGAGCTCTGTAACAGATATAGGGTTTCTCCCCCAGTTTCATAGATTGCTAGCTCCACAGGCTGAGCCAGAACTATGCTCTGATACCACTGTAATATTCCTAACCCAAAATATTCCTCAAACCCCAGCAAAAACTCCAACCAAATATGTGCAAATGATATAATAACCCAGAAGTGATAAAATAACAATGGAACAACATATAATAATGTAAACCGGAAATATAAGCAGATACACAAGAAATGCAACGAAAAAATGCTAAGCCATTTTATTATACTGAGCAATAGAATGAGTACAAGAGGTGATTAGACAGATAGCACCTCGACTTGCACAAGGCAAGTGAAGAAATATTCTCAAAATGACAAGAATGGCCTCTCTGCGTGGATGTTGCTGCTGTGCTGCTACTGCTGCTACGAAACAAATGATGATTTGGGGCTGCTCCCCTCCTCGGAAAAATCTGAAACTCTGGATTCGGGCTCTACTCAAGAAACCCAGAAAACCCAGAAAGCTTTCCTGGAATGGCCTCACACTGATCTGCGTCCCAGCTGCTGGAAAACTATTGTGTTGTTGCTACTGGAAATCAAATGAGGATTTGGGGCTGCTCTCCTCCTCAGAAAAGTCTGAAACTCTGGAATCGGACTCTACTCAAGAAACCCAAAAAAACCCAGAAAGCTTTTCTGAAATGGCCGACCCCTGAAAATCACCCCCTTGGGGTTCTACGCAGTTCCTCAAAGACACTGATGAAACTGCTGCTGAAATGCTGATGAAACTGCTGCTAAAATGCTGATGAAACTACTGCTGGAATGCCAATGGAAATACCTTGCCCAAGCAGGCACTCGAAGTCCCCCGGGGCTAAGGGTGAGATCTCCGAACAGAGACACTCAATGCACTAAACAGTGCTGCAGACTAGCTAAACAGCCAGCGTGCTCTAAGTCGAAATGACTATCACAAATGCTCATAACCAGAATGATCCCAAATGAGGGGGTTCCTCTCTATTTTATAGCCTCTTCCTCTCACAATCCCTAGGCTCACTTTCTCCTACGTGATCCCCTTCTTGCCATGTGTTCCTTCTCTCCTGCGCAATCCCTCCATGTGTCTGTGTGGGCCCCATTTCTATGTCCCCCTTTGGCCCCCTTGGTTCCCCCTTAAGTCACAACGTTGTGCTACTTACGAAGTGACTTTTTATTCTAAAGTGAGTTATGTTCCCCCTTCCTCACATTTTATTTACAAATAACTATAGAAGGCAAAAATCAAACAAAATCGAATATTCCAATTAGCCATAGCTAATTAGGAATATTACAGACATGATCAACATCGGGTGCCACACAAGTTTCAAGTGGGCGACAAAGTCTGGTTGCATTTGCAAAAGGAATGCCTTACCGAAGCCTATCGGAAACTCAGAGCACTCCAATATGGTCCTTACACCATTACCAAGGCTATGGGAGACAATGCATCTGAGCTCAGCATTCCCCCATTCCTTGGCCTGCACCCAGTGTTCAATGTGGACCGCCTTCGGCCATACTTTCCACCATTGCTAGACACATCCGACATTACAGAACAACTCACACCCACAGAGTTAAATCCAAATTGCATGGAACAAGCTGCAACTGATCGGATCATGGACACATAGATCAAGCACACTTGCCAGCAGAATATCCAACTTTATTGAATTGTCAAAGCAGACCAGCTCCTTCATTAGGGCAAGTGGCTCACGAGGGACCAAGTTCAGCAGAAGTTTCATCATCTCATGGAGGAACTCAACGCAATGGGGACCATTGCTTCCTAAGGGGGGAGGAATGATCTAGGTGGATATTGGTGGCCACTTGCCAAGTCCACTTGGACCCCCACCATTGTTTCTTTCATCTTTTCAGTTTCCTTAATTGTAGCACAGTTTACTATTTTTAGCAGTTTTTCGGGTCCTGAACTTCCAGAGCTATTTTGAGGCCCTAAACGACGTTTTTTGGTAAAACTGGGAGCAACTTGGGTCCATGGACTGATTATGATCTTCCTAAAGTTCTAGTTCTCAGATAGATCTTTCTAATAAGATATTGTGCGTGTCATACGGAGATCGTATGCCAAAGTTACAACCCCAGGAAGTTGATGTACCAATTTACCCAAACGAGGCCCACAGTTTGGCGTTTCATCTTCTAGGGTTAGGTTTTTGGATGTTTAGGGTTTTCCATTGTTTCTCAACAATAAAATAGGCCTTTGAGCCTCATTGTAAGACAGTTCAGAGGCATGTAACCGCCACATCTCTTCTTAGAGATAAGCTACTATTGCCCTAGCTGGTTTATTTCCATTTCTGTTTGTAAGCATATTTCAGTATTTTACAATAATGAAATGAAGTATTATTTCCGCTTCATTTTGTATTTGTGGTTATCTCTATAATTTGTTGTGTTCCTACCTAAATCTAGATCAGTTGCGATGTGGGTGCTCCCACATTCTCTCTTGCATCATGCAATAACCTGTCAGCCTCTCAGCTGCACTTTCTCCCATCTCTAGGAGACTCTAACATGAGTGGATGTCTCCACTCCCTGATCCTTTGCATGTGGTTGCTCCACATCAATCTAAGGTTCCTCCCTAGGAGCTAAAATCTCCTCAATTGCATGTATCTGAACCTCCCTCTCCACGGAACATCTCATGGCCTTCTCTACATCGAATTTTACATCCCTACGCACCACTGTCATCCTGTTGGTCGGTAAGTACACCCGATAGTTGTGAGGTGTATCAGTGTACCCCACAAATATCCCCAACTCTATTTTTGGCTCAAGCTTCTTCCATGCATCTTTGGTTACATGTAAATATATTGATGAACCAAAAATCCTAAAGTGACCCACATCTGGTTTCTTCCCTGAAAAAGCATCTTCTGGTGTATTCATCACAAGAATTCGATGAGAGCTTCTAGTCTACAAATAAACAACTGTGATGCATGCCTCAGCCCACAAGTGTAGTGGTAGGCCCTGATCATGAAACATCGCCCATACTGCACCTACAATGCTTCTATGTTTCCCTTTAGCCACCCCTTTCTGTTGTGGGTTGTGAGGTGCTATCAACTCTCTTCAAATGCCTTTTGTTGCACAAAAGTTTTTTAACTTATTCAACGCATACTCTCCACCATTATCACTCCTGAGAGCTTTAACCTTCCTACCAATATCTTTCTCGACCAATGCTTTAAATTCAGAAAGATTTTCAAAAGTCTGATCTTTCTTCTGCATGAAGAAGAGCCAACATTTATGAGAAAAATCATCAACAAATATAACATAATACCTATGCTTGGCCTTGGATGCTGTCAAGAACGGTGCACACACATCTAAGTGAACTCGATCGAGGATCGCCTGTGCTTGACTATCTTTGTCATGAAAGGAAGCCTTTGTGTACTTTCCCAATAAACACCCTTTTCATGTGTCAACCTGCTCAAGTGTACCCTTGGGAAGATCAATAGAAATTTTCTACATGATTTTCAAAGCGCCACGATGCAAGTGACCGAACCTCCTGTGCCACAACTCACCGATGTCCTGTCTCTGTATATTCTCTACTTTCGTGCTCAAGGCAACACAATATTCTACCTCCAACTTGTAGATTTCTTCACTCGAACCACTATCCTCTTCACATGTCCCATGGCTATGTAACGAAGGAATGCCTTTCCCTTACTAAATATCACATCATAGCCTCTATCCTCGAACATGGCAACAAACACCAAGTTCTTCTTCAAACCAGGAACATACATAACATCTCACAAAGTGAGGGGAGAACTTGGCTCCCTCTGAAAGGTAATTTTATTGATACCAATAGCGTTATAAGTCCCGTCATCACCCATCTCAATATGCATAAGAATATCCTTCTCCTGCAAGTTACTGAAGAGCTCTTTATTAGTAGTCATGTGGAAAGAAGCTCCAATGTCTAGGTACCATACACTACCCATCATTGATGACACCATACATGTGATGAGGGTAAATTCCAGTTCAAATTGTGAGGTAAGTGCCTCAACTCCTGCCGCTCCTCCTGAGGGCTTCTTACTGGCCTTCTTGAGTGGACACTTTTTGGAAAAATGTCCCAGCTCGTGACAATGAAAGCAATTGACTTTCAACATGTCCTTCTTCTTGCCTCCATGACAAGAATTGGATTTTGAATGATACACCTTCCCCTTCCCTTTCTTTGCCTTACCCGCTAAGGCACAATTTTCCTCATCATCAATATTTGATGAGGATTTGTCTCTATTATTCCTTCGAATCTCTTCTTGTACCAAATCCAACCACAACCGTTCCCAATCTGGTAGCTTCTCCCTCCCATTGACAGAGTCCTAACAGTTGTGCCAACTCTTGGGAAGTCATAGAAGAGTGAGGCTCACCATTTCATCCTCAGCAACAGTAATCCTAATACATCCAAGCTCATCCCTACAATGGGTGAAATTGGTCAAGTACTTCGAAAGAGAGTCACCCTTCTCCATCTTGATCTTTTTGAGTTTGTCCTTCAGTGCCAATTTCCTATGGTCACTGTTATTTTGAAATAGGTTTGTTAATGCCTTCCACATTGAGTATGGATTATCCTTACCATGGAGACTTGAGACAATGTGGTCTCAAACTCCCTCCACAATAATCCTTGTCGCTTTTTCCACACACTTTCTCCATTCAGCCAGATCTTTAGCATCTGATGCTGGAGGCTTAGGAATTTCATGATGTATGAATTCCTTGAGCTCACTGTCTTCTAGCACTGCTTCCATCCTATCCTTCCAATCTATGTAATTCAAGATGCCCTCCAAGGCATACCCAAGTCGCAACCCGTAGAAAGACATATTTCTAACTCTGAATTATGAACTTGCAAATTCCATTTCACTTGTACACCAAACTCGAATTCTCCTCTTCTATATTGTCTTCATCTTAGATACCATGTAGACTTTTATTGTAGATTCAATAGCTTATGTGATATGATAAAACAAAAGACAAGAATCTACTCTACTCTTCAGTGGAAACCAAAATTGATCAATGAAAATAATAAGCAGAAAAGGAAGAATATCAATTGCACATAAGACAATATTTATCTAGAGAAAGCAAATACTAAAATCCTGACTATCTATATTGCATTAACTAGAAGATCTGAGAAGATAATAGAATGCTTGTTCATCTTGAACAATTACTGCACCATTATAATATAACTCTCTGTACAACTTGGAAAATCATACAACTGATAGTACATTGTCCCTGAACTCTAATCTCAACTAGGTCTTCCTCTGAACTGACATGCATGAGTTATTTATGAGTGAATCTTTAGGTAACTAGTGTGGTATTGGTGATGCATTGGTGCACTACTCCACTACTAGACCTCCTACTAGTTCCTCCAATAGTTAGAACTAGTTTAACTGACCATAAGTCAGTTAGACTGAGTTATCTAATTACAACTCCAAAGAACTCACCCCGGGCCCCTAAAATTTAGGGATCACTCTACATGACTCTAGATAGACTCCCCACTCGATTTTCCTAAGTCAATTAAGTCAATTTAACTTAATTAAAGATCACAAGTTGCTATGAGAATAGAATTACAATATAATTCACAATTTAATTGAAGGACAAATTAAATTGGAATTTATTTTTAACACACCTTTGGCCCAAGCGAGGGTGGCATAAAGATGCCCAATCTTAGCTAGACCATTGGGGAATAAAGGAGAAGATCATCTTAGAGGATAAGGATAATATTAAAAATATTATTACTTCTAAATTGAAGGATAAGTTATGGGATGATAAGGAGATAAAGGGAAAAAATAAGCTAAGGTATTATAAGGAGGTGATCAACCCCAATCTTGCTAACTAGAATTATATTTCTGTCTTGACGAGTGATAAGAAGAAAATGAGCATTACCAAGATAAGAACTAATTCTCATGAGCTTCAAAGTTAAATCGAGCATTTGTCAATTCCCGAAACACCATGAGCATTACCAAGATAAGAACTAATTCTCATGAGCTTCAAAGTTAAATCGAGCATTTGTCAATTCCTGAAACACCTTGGGACGAGGTCTGTGATACTAAGGGGGTTCAAGATGAAAAACACTTTTTCTTGGATTTACCAACTTCGGTCAATTCCTGAAACACCTTGGGACAAAAGTGTCTATCAACTTTGTGATACTCAGGGGGTTGAAGATAAAAACACTTTCTCTTGGATTTACCAACTTTTACTCACATTCATTCTCATTTTCAAAATATTTGCCACACTACTTGTTAAGTTAACAAAACTATGGTTATCTAGGAATGCTTCTCTGTAGTCAAAACCGTGGTTATCTAGGAATGCTTCTCTACATTCTTTTAGATCACAGAAATAGAATATTAAAGAATCTCAATTAATCTCTTACTTTCTTAAAGTGTGATAGATCATATTAGTCTTAGTGAATGTTAATCATCATGAGCATCATTAAAATTTATTTTTGTTATTAATATTTTTTAAATATTATATATGAACTCTATATTAAGAATGGAATAAATTAGAAATCTCCCTCACAATGGAAAATAAAAATATAAGAAATTTTTTAAATTAAATTACTTTAATTTTCTCTATATAAAGTTGATATAAAATTATGTATTTATAATTGATAGTAAAATATATTTTTGTTTCAATATTACATGTCAACTGAACATACGATGAATTACACATCATGTAGTATCACCAATATTATTTTTACATGTCATTTGTTAGTTCCATATTAAATAGTGAAGGAATTATATATCTTTTTCATATTAAAAAATAATTTTTTTTTTTCAATTACTTTATCCTTTATATAAAGTTTGATGTAAAATTAAGATGGAAATGGAAATATTTTATTTATGGGATACATTTATTTTTTTGCTATTAGTATTATTTTATTTTTTAATATAAATATTAATTTATTATTTTTAGAAATAACTTTACATGACAACATTACCTTCATACTAAGGTATAGAGCCCCTCCATGCAAACAATTATATTAAAAAGTACTTAAAAATATTAATAAATTTTAAAGTAAAAAAATATAAGTTAAAGTAAAAAACTTTAAAAAACAAATCAAATTTAAAATAAAAAAATACAAATTAAATTAAATTTGATATATATATATATATATATATTATATAATAACAAAAAAATTACTTATGAATTGGTATTTAAAATTAAAAATAAAAGAATTTTATTTAATTAATTTATAATTAACAATAATGAATAGTTATTTATGTGAGTTATTAATGAAAATAAAAATCCGTAAAACTGCTTCTGCTTGGCTAAGAGCTCGTCTTCCTCGGACGTAAGGAAACAGGTTAACGGCCCAAGACCCAGAGGCATCTGGCAGGAGTGAGAGCCTGCTCCCGATTACGGACCACCAGCAGGGTTATGTCAGGTGGCGTGGTTTTCCTATTTAACAGTGATGAGTCATCCCAGCATTCGCGGATAGCAGCCAGAGATGGCTGTCCTCACTGTTGGTTTGACACCTAAGTTGATAGGTTTTACCACCTTCGGAAAAAAGAAAAAAGAAAAAAAAAATGAAAATAAAAATCTAATTACTTTTTAGTAATTCTTGATTGTATCACGTGATACTTTACAATGAGTATGGGAAACATTTTCAGGTTGAAGCTAATAAATAAAAAAAGTACATAGGTACATGATAATATGTCAAAAGAAATGAGAATAGATCACATCCATGAGATGTATCAAGTACATGGAGGAACAAAATTTTTGAAGTGCGATTTTTATTACGTAATATACAATTAAATGACAAAATAATTTGCATCCATGTTTGATAAATTTAGATTTAAAATATAGTTAAATACAAGTGTACAAATTACATTACTTGTAAAACACTCCTAAGTTGCACAAGTATTTCCTCGTTTGATAAATTTTGATTTAAAATATATTTAAATATAAGTGTACAAATTACATTACTTGTAAAACACTCCTAAGTTGCACAAATATTTCAAAGGAATATAAACGGATAGTCTTGATTGATAAAATAAGAAAATATATATGGGAAAAAAAATATTAATTCATAGAAAGTTAGAATTTGGATCCTCTTTATGCATTAAATAATTTTATTTATTTATTTCAGTTTTGGAATTCATTTTATATTTTTATAAGAAAATATTTTATTTAAAATTTCAGTTTTCATCTATATAAATTTAAAAATTTATTTTTTTTAATAATAAAACTTTTGATTAAAAATTATTTTTTAATATTAAAGTTAGATGAAATGTTTTAACTTAATGAATATCTTAATTGGTGATAACAGTATTTTAAAATATCATGCTAATAAAAATATATTAAGTATTAACATTCAAATTCATATACGTTTTAAAAATTATATACTTTCTGAATCCAATTTAATTTTAAATTAAATTTAAAATATTTGAAAAAATCAAATAATTACATAATATTACTTTAAATCTCTCTCATTGAAAATAAAACTTATCATTGTGAAATCCACTCTGTAAATAAATATCGGTAAGCAATTAAAAAGTGTGGAAAAAAGACTTTGTCAAATACAAAACAAAATTGCTGAAGTACACGTTACCAATACCATATTTAATCTCCTTAAATCAATTAAAACATAACTTTGTTTTATTTCAGGTGACGAGGCACTTTTGAGGTTTGTGAAACAATTTGTAACATCAAAAGTTGGAATTCTTGCAAGACATATATCTGCTCGGTCGTTACTGAACAAGCGGGGCCTAGTGTTCAAAGTGTGCATCACAATCCCATATCATCGCTCCAGTGTTCAAAGAGAAAAAGTCTTATATCGTCTTCCCTGACCTAAGCTATCATCTATTCTTATCCCCTCCTTGGCACATCAACACGGTGTAAATCCGCCCCCTTCATCATTCTCAGGCGCATGCCATCTGGACTGTGGGAGAATTGATGCGTCGGATTGTCAAACTTAACTTCTGTTCGTTTGATTGTCATCCACGGCGACCCACTAAATAGTGGATCGCCGCCTGTCATGGCGCACCATGGATAGTGGGTTGCCGTGGATGACAAACAAATGAGTAAGAATGGAGTTTCACAATTTGACAGATCCTTCATGCCGGAGCATTTTACCTAATGTTTAGATGGCTTTCTTCTTGTGGTAATAAAGACCATAATTGAAACGTACTTATACTAAATTCAAAGCGCACCAATGACGGAAATTTATGTATTTAAATATTCACTGAACTGCTAATGATTATGTAAAAAATGTCTCGAGTCATATGATCCAATATAGTGTATGAAGAGATCTAGAGTACACTGATTTGGGCTACTACACATAGTGGATGTCAATCATGCATTAGGGGATAGCTTATTACACATAGTGGATGTCAATCATGGATTAGGGGATTAGCTGATTGAGAATGAGATGGATGGAATCGCAATGCAAATTTTTTGAGTATTCTAATAGAAGATAATATTATAAAGTATAATGTAAATTAAATTATTCAAAGTGCAAATTACCGAAGGAAAAAAGAGAAGCTCATAATGTAAATTAATAGTCAAGAAATGGTTATCAAAAGGGTAAGTTTAACTCATTGGACCAAAAGGTAGAGCAATAAACAAATTCGCTAACAAGAACATCGATATTATTTATTAGGTAACCAAAATTTGTTAATAATATAAGAATCAAATTTATTGAATAAACGTGTGAGCACACGTGTGGAACACCATCTTGAGACTGTTTCTGCAGAACATGTTCTGCCTTACATTCATTACATGAGAAATATATATAATTTACACACAATTAGGGAAGTTGACACAACACCCTAGAAAACAGGAACAAACCCCTAATCTAAGGTTCAGTTTGAATCATCATTCCATTAAGACATTTCATCTTCAATCTAAACACTCCCCATTAATGGAGAAATGGATTCACACATATGCCTAACACTTCCCTAAACAATTCGAACTTGATTCTACCAAGAGGTTTCGTAAAAATATGAGCAACATTGTCATAACTATTACAATACTCAATATGGATTTCTTTTGACTGAACTTTCTTAAAACTGTGTATCAATATGCTTTGTGTTCTTATGAAATACTAGATTGTTTGCAAGTTTGATGGAGCTCTGGTTGTCGCATTTGATCACTATTGCAACTTTTTGTTCTTCTCCAGCATCAAGGAGAAGTCTCCTCAACAAAACTGCTTCACATGTTGCTGCACACATATAGCTTGATATTCAGCTTCCGCAGAAGACAAGGATACTATGTTCTGCTTTTTGCTACTCCATGTAATGACCCCGGATCCAATGCTAAATGCAGTCTGTCATCTACATTTACAGCCCAATCGAAGTCTAAAAAACCTGTCAATATAACATCACATGAATCAATATAAACAGTACCAAAATCTAAGGTTTCGTGGAGATACCTTAAAACACCTTTTGTTGTAACCCAATGGCTCTCAAGAGTCTTTGACATAAATTGGCTCAATGCACTCACTGCATAAGCCAAATCTGGCCTAGTTGTAGTCAAGTACATTAGACTCCCAACCAACTGTCTATACAAAGTCGCATCTACCTCCTTAGATCCATCATGATTTTGAAGTTTTATATTCTACTCTAAAGGTACTGTTGCAGCTTTGCACTAATCCATTCTGAACTTTTCCAATAAGCTCCTGACATACTTACTTTGTGACATAAAATTTTGTCCAGAATCTTACCAGACTTCTAAATTCAAACAATAATGTATCTCTCCAAGGTCTTTCATCTCAAAGACTTGTGACATCTACTCCTTGATTTCTTTAATGAGATTATCAACATTCCATGTAATGATTAGATCATCTACATATAAACAAATCAAAACAATCTTTCCCTCTTTATCAAACATGGTATAAAGATTAGGGTCATTTTGGCTTCTTTTATAACCATGCTGCAG
This sequence comes from Pinus tabuliformis, assembly GCA_031772625.1. Lineage (NCBI taxonomy): Eukaryota > Viridiplantae > Streptophyta > Pinopsida > Pinales > Pinaceae > Pinus > Pinus tabuliformis. The sequence continues at coordinate 83,928,801 of CM062818.1, forward strand.
GAAAAATGAATCAATTTTGTCATACCATGACTTGGGTGGCTATTTTAGTCCATACAACGCTTTCTTCAACCTGCAAACTAAATGTTCTTCACCCTGTTTGAAAAACCCCTCAGGTTGCACTAAGTAGACTTCTTTTTTTAAGTCCCCAGTTAAAAAAGAAGATTTGACATCTAGCTGGTGAATCATCCGATGGTGTTTGATAGCTAAAGCAATTATCATTCTGATTATGTTTAGTTTACCTACAGGGCACATGTTTCATCATAATTTTTGCCTTCTTGCTGTGAATACCCCTTTGGAACCAGCCTAGCTTTATATTTATCTATGCTCCTATCTGCTTTAAATTTAGGCTTATACAACCATTTGCATCCTATGGGTTGTTTTCCTTCAGGTAGTTTAACTAAATCCCAAGTTTTGTTTTTGAGGATTGACTCATGTTCCTCTTCCATAGCAGCCCTCCATTCACTATATTGAATGGCTTCTTTATAACTAGAGGGTTCAACAACATTCATCATACTAGTTATAAAAGCATTTTCCCTATATCTCGCTGGCAAGAGAGCCTTCCTACCTGATCTCCTGAGTGGTGGGGTCACTTAAAACCTTGTTTGATCATCCTTTTGTGGACTTGGCTTGACAACTACATCATCTTCTTCCCCTTCCTCCTATTGTTGCTCATTGTTGTCACATGATTCATCACTTACTTCTTCCACCAACAAGGGCATGTGTCATTCTTCATTAGTACTCTCATGGCTTCCATCATTAACCTTCTCATGAAACACTACATCTCCACTCACAAAAACTTTATGAGTAGAGGGATTAAACAGTTTGTACACCTTAAATTCTGTACAATACCCAGCAAAAATACATTTGATGGCCTTTGAATCCAGTTTTTTTCTATCTTCCTTTGCAACATGAGCAATGGCTTTAGAGCCAAAACCTCTCAAATGATTAACTGCAGGCTTATAGCCAAATAAAGCTTCAAAAGGAGTTTTCAAATCTAAACTTCTTGTTGGACTCCTATTATTTAGATATACTGCAGTATTAATTGCTCCAACCCAAAACCCATTAGAAAGATTCTTACCTATTAACATACTGCACGCACACTCCACAAGGGTTTTATTCTTCCTCTCTGCAACCCCGTTCTGCTGAGGAGTGTGGGGTACTATAAATTGCTACTATATCCCATGATCTTTGTAATATTTGATGACACAAGCTTTCTTGTACTCTCCCCCTTGATCCGAGTGGAGAATCCTGATGCATTTACCTGTCTACTTTTCAACCATACTTCTAAACTCCTTGAAGTATTCAAAAGTGTGGCTCTTCTTCCTGAGGAAATACACCCAAGTAAATCTAGTACAATCATCAATATAGTAAAAAATAGTATGCACCATGTTGTTGGGAAAAGTATCCAATACGGAATGACCCTATCCCACTCTAAGGGTGATAGTACCTCAGCAACAACCGAATGCAAAGCTATTTGATATTACTTCTTTATGAGATGTAAGAGAGAGGAGAAAGAGATCCACTAACCGTTATCTTCCGCTAATGATTGATCCAATCTTCCCTCTTTGCTGCTTGCTCCTAGCTCCTTGCTCTGTCACTGGCCCAGCTACACCAAGATCCTGCAAAATAACAAGAGAGGGAAACTACAAGAAGCATACATTCATAATTGATTCAAGGATTAGAATAAATCAAATATACAAGTATCAATTCGCCATAGAGACACATGCATATAGAAGAACCTCAAATGCTTTATTAATAGAAGAAGCAAAGTTCTGAGAGGGTTACAACCATAAGAGGCCCAATCCAGAAACACCTCCCAGCAGAAAGAAATCTCCTCTTCACCTCCTTCAAAGCAATCACCCAATAGTTCTATACACAAACCAACAACACTTCCTTACTTGCACAAAATTCCAGCCTCCCTAGACCTCATGAGAGAGCTCTATATATAGGAGATTTGGAGAAAGGATGAGTCAGCTTGAGGCTGGCATGAAGCTGACTAGTGTCCTCTCCCACTTCAGTTATACTTCAGTTCTTGAGTCCACTTGGAGTTTCTTGCTTCCACTTGGAGATCTAGATCCTCTTACTCATCACAAGGCGAATTCCCTGATCCAAGTGTCATTTTGGAAGCTTCCTGGGCATTTGACACCTTGCAGAATGACTGTGCCACTTGGCCAATCTCGCCCAGCGCAGGTAGCCTTCATTAGTTTTGACATTCAGCGCAGGTACAGAGTGGAGCAGTTGACATTCAGCGCAGATGCTCAGTGGAGCAGCTGACATGATCCAGAAATAGCTTGTTTTTGAGTGTTTTCATGTGGAGAACTGATTTTCAGTGCTGTGGTTTGCTGACCTTGTTCCTCTAGGGGCAGGGACAACATGTTTAGGGACGTTGGATCCCTCAGATTATTGACATTTCATGCTTCATGCTGTAAGGCACAAAAATGTCTATAACAGTTGCCCCCTAAAGTATGAGGTCGTTTATCGGGTGAAATGCTTTATCAGGAGGATCCGAAGTTCATTCAATCGCTGAGAGGTGCCCTGTAACAAAATACAATACAATACATTATTTTTCATTTTGCTTTCATGATCTAGCTGAGGCGGGCATTCCCATGCTCAGCTTTATAAATTCATTTTGGTACATAGAACAGACGATCGTCTGGTGGTAGACTGATAATTCTCTGCTGAAATTATCATCCTTTGAGTAGGATGATCATCTGCTGCAATGATGTACATAACAAATGTCTTTATATCCTGAATATATATATGGCAGCCCGGATGGATGAAACTAGATCCGGGGTCTTCAAACTCGTTCGATCTTCACTCTAAGTACAAGTCGATCCATGTGAGAATTGCGCTGAAGTCGAACATGGAAAGACATCGCTTGATTACCGGTCAATAATGTAAACCGTTAACAAGCGCGAGAGGAATCACCAATAATGATAATGACCCTCAAGGTACTGCAGTAAAATTCACGTGGTGTGAATAAAGGACTTGGCGTCGAACACCACGCAAAATCTTCTGGTCGAAGGTCATTGATGTATACCTGTCGCCGGAAGTGAGAAACTTGCCATTGAGGCATGCAAGCTTCAAAGTACTGGGGGGTTTGTTCCTAGATCAACTTCTTGGATAATGAGCTGAAGTCGACAAGAAGCGATCCGTCAAAGGAGGGCCTTAATGAATCCCACATCAGTGACACGGAACGGAGCTAATGATTTTAGTGGAGGTGAAAACAATCTGTGAAATATGATTCAGAGTGGCGATCATGGGTGGATGAAGGATAATGTATGGCAGTGGATGGGACACGGTTGACTCTTTCTGAACACATCTCTTGAACATATAACGACACGGATGTGATGGAACGGTAGCATTACCCCAAATGTGGATGGTTTGGCGAGGACCATGGTGATGGAGGACAAAGTGTCATGTTCAAGAGCGACTTGCTACCATTAAAGCTTTGAGGTTCTCCCAATTTTTCCCCAGTCATTTCTGACCAGTACCTCTTTATTTTTGTCAAGCTTGAGGAGGATAACATATGCTTGTTCTATAACCTGCCCTTCGGGCAAGCCCATCGCTATATTTTAACGAGCTTAGCGATAGGGAAACTCGTTCTCGTCTAAAGACAAGTTTGTCGCTATTTAATCATTTTAACGAGTCTAACGACAAGGAAAACTCGGTCCTTTTCATTTTTTAGAGAGTCTGAAAAGGTACAGAAAGTTAACTCCAAAATTCCTTTTTCGTCATCTAATCCCTTAAGTCCGAAAAAGTATAAAATAATACAGAAGGGATGAGTTTTCGATTACTTTAACGAGCCGAATAAAACAAGCGCTCGACCTTTTTGTGCAATAATCCCTCAAGTCCAAAAAGATTAAAATCTAGAGGAGGGATAGCTCTTCCAGTCACTTTAACGAGCTGGAAGGCCAAAACTCGGCAAACTTTTCATATTTTACGAGTCAGGAGAAAAGAGCTCAAAGAAGACTCGTCTTTTGAGGAACGAGTGATAAACAGGGATAGCAGCGGATTCCAGGTACAGGTTGGAATTTTCCAATCACGGCAGTGTCACAAGGATGGCTAAGTGAAATCACTCTTCGCAGCTGTTCCTCAAAATGGGTAAACAATCATATGGAGGTGAACGATTGGCCAAATGAAATGGAGGTGGTAGGTGCAAAACACGACCAAGGCTTTTATGGCTAATAAATTTACGATCACAATGGTTATTTACCGGTACTGGGTTCATTTTTTAAAGAGCTTGAATGCGCCAAAACACTGCTCAAAAGCTTATGTTTGTTTTTTAACGAGCATGAACTATGACGCTAAAACTGCTCGGATCTTGCTTTTCTATTTTTTAACGAGCATAAATTCCGCGGTAAAACTGCTCGATATACCAGTCATAAGATAAGAAATGTCTCCTGTGAGATAGCTATTTTTTATGGAGCTTTATCTCACGAAGCTATGCTCCTCATTTGGCAAATTTTGACCTTTGCCCCACATCCTTTCTTTATGCAAGTTCGGAAACGACTAATCCAAAAAACAGATGAATAATCGCTCTTTGCTTGCACTCCAAAAGGTTCGCATGCCCCCAGGTATAAAATGCAATTTCAAGGCTGCCCCTACTTATCCTTCAAAACATTTGTTTTGATGGGTGAGGCTTGCCTCTTTCTGGTTACCCAAAGAATGGTTTTATTTGCTGCCGCAAATGAAACTCTTTCTTTGGCGATGTCTATCATTAGGTTACTCAAAGATGGTTACAATTTGTTGTAGCAAAGGAATCTCTTTCTTTGGAGGCTGCCCCTACTTATCCTTTAAAACATTTGTTTTAACGGGTGAGGCTTGCCTTTTACCCAAAGATGGTTACAATTTGCTGCCGCAAAGGAATCCCTTTGGCATTGCCTACTTGTTTAGACAAAGTTGAATGACCTTTGTCAAACAAGTAACCTTGACAAAAGAATCCTGTTCTAGAACAACCCCTCTTCCTTCTTTCGGACGGGGTACGGACTAGTCATATTCTTTCGCGGAAATTCTATCTTATACCCAGGGTTTCTTCTGCCCGAAGCAGACCAGGATGCATGCCCCCTGGGTTCCAGTCCCATCTTTCCGAATCACTCGCACTCATCGGGAAGGAGGACTGGGGGTGGAGACATTTCTTGGGTGAATAGACCATTGAGGGTTGGTATTTGACTATTTGCGATGCGTGATCCTGGAAATGAAAGTTGGTCTACGAGCTTGACCATTCTTCCTTCGTGTGGAAAACACATTACTCTAAAGAGTGAGGAGACTATAGCTCCCATGCAATATATATAGTCTCGTCCAAGGAGTAGGTTATAATCCAAGGGTCCTTGAACGGCCATCATGTTCATTTGAACGGTCTTCCCTTTCAATGTAACAGGCACATTGGGGAGGATCCCTAATGGTCGACTGGTTCCTTTATCAAAACCCGAGAGATTTCTTATCTCAAGTAAAAGCTCTGGGGAACCCAGTGCTTTCCAAGCAATAGAGGAAAGGATAATCACAGATGCCCCTTCATCAATGATAGTTCCAGCCATTACCATTCTGTAAATTTGGACTATGATTCTGAATGGTATACTGGCTGGTAACTGGGGTCTGCCTAGTTGGTTCCAATCAAAAGACACAACCAGGTTGCTTGGTGGTGGGACCGAATACACGGCCGGATATGATCCTGACGATGTTCCTTCCTGCGATAAAGGAATGGGCGCATTGCCCTGATGCTCATCAGAATCTGTGTTGATGAAAAGAATCTGGATGGTGTCATCCTTATTCTCTTCAGTGAGGGTGTCATTTGAAGATGAATCTTCAGTGACGGTGTCATTTGAGGATGAAACCTCTGAAGGAAGAACCGGGTCAACTGCCGTATCGACCTTTAGACTTTCGTCTGGTCTGGATTCAGTAGGTTCATTTTCAATGACTGACGCTTCAGCTGACCACTTGAGCAGGCCAGCTGTATTTTCAACCAACGAAGGACTCGGCACGAGTTTTTTGTATCCAGGAGGAAGTATTGCCGGTGAAACCGGACGATCTTCCAAAACTCTCTTCGCTTCGTCTAAGAAGGGACAACGGTGGATGGCGTGACCGCCTTCACACAGTCTGCAGGGGGATCTTACTCCCCCTCTTTGTCTTGAACCTTCACTTTCGCTGGTTGACGGTACGCAATCAACATGGTTATCAGAGGTTGATGCTCCCGAATTGTGCAAACGAGGTGACCAGTCCCTTAGTATCCGGGGAATACAGGGACAATCTCTATGGAAGTGGTCTCCTTTACATATGACACATGGCGATTTAGGCCCAGTCTGTGCTGTGTGTGGGTTTTTGTCAGATGTCTTTTGCTTGCCCCCAGTCACCTTAGGCTCCTTCTTCTTCCTTTCTCTCTTCTTCTTCTCCATGGGAGCTTGGCTTTTGCCAGCCCCACCTTGTGAAGATGAAGGATTAGAGGAAGAGTTATAAGAAGTAGAAGGCTGGTGGGCAGCTCTAGACTGATCTAACTGTTGACTCGACTGCTCAGGAACCATGGTGGTCTGAACTACATTAGTTGAGAATAGCCAAATAGGCAGGCCAATTGTCAGTCCTGGAAGCGACAATGTGGCCATGTGGGGCGCACCGACTTCTCCCCAAGAGGAGAATGGACTAGGATTTCCATCATGTGGAGTTCCTTGGTTGGGGCGTTCCATGTTCTCAACTTAAGATCAACGCGGGAATAGGAGGTGATTATGTTCCGTTTAAAATAAATTTTATAACGACGCTTAGACACAACTTGCTTTTTCACTTTTTAAGAGTCAAGAAAAAGCTAAAGATGACTCTAGTCTCCTTCGATGTTTTAACGAGCCCGAAGTGACAAATGCTCGGATGGACTTTTTCAGTTATAGAGTTTGAAAAAGGCCAAAAGAAACTGCTCTGGAGTTCTAGGCAGAGGGTGTGCCAAACTTTTCGCAAAACCACAGAATACGTTTTACGGTACGAGTGGTCGATCTTCGTGAATGCTGTGTTCACTGCATTGCGATCAGTAGGGCGGCCGACACGGTTTCCTATTGGATAAAGGCTTTATTCCTATAGGGGTCTCCCAATATATACGGGACGGTACATGGGAGCACAAGTCCATATTGATACTTATCGCTTCACCGTGGAGGAATCACCCAACCACTCAACGCTAAGATATCACGTTTAACGACGCCAGAACACGTCTCTAGCTTAGACCTCTAGATGTTTGCGTTATGTTTCAATGCGTTGTTATGTAAATTCAATTTATTTTAAGGTTGATCTTGTTTAGCAGTTTGCCTTTATGGATCACCACGAGATGTATAGTAACACTCCTAAATGCAGTCTAAGATGATAAGCAAGCTTTTCAATCTTTCAACTTTGAAAACCTTAACTACTGAGGGAAAAGAAAGATAACACCTTTTCACACAGATCATAGAGCACACACTAATGCACTTTTTCCTAAATCGACATGCAAGCTGTCACAATGCACATGCACAATGCAAGTATTTCTTTTCTCTTTCTTAATGTTGGTGAAATGCAAAAAGAAAGCTGTTGTATAATTTTGAATTCAATTTCAAGTGAAAGCAAACAAGCTTGTCCAAAATCAAAAGACACCTTAAGATTTACTTGTTTCGACACTAGAAATATATAAACTCAAACCAAATGACGAAAGCAAAAGCTCAATCAGCTATGAACAGCAAATAAACTAACTCTTAAGATCAAAATGACACTTTATCACAGGTCTAGATCTAAGAGGTCACAGCAAGACTAGTTCACTTTCGTTATGGGAAATTGTAAATGCATAAGAAATACACAAAGAACAAACACAGTTTCTTTATACAACCGAGGCGGAATAGTGACAAGGGAAGTTGGTTTCAGATAGGCAGACTGACTGGTAACAAACAACAAAAACAAGAGTGAAAACAAGGCAAGAACCAGCAGGAAACCCCAGCAGCACAAGGCAGGACTGGTCTAGCGCAGGTGGAACACTACCTGTTTGACCTTCAGCGTAGGTAGCCCCTTCGGGAACTGCGCTGAAATGCAAACAGCCTTTGTACAGCCTGCACTGAAGAACGAAACTTTCGTTTCTGGTGGTTTCCGGGTCACAGATTGCTCAAAAATTCACAGTTTTTGCTCAAATCATAAGCTATCAGTCAAGGACACACTAAGGAATGGCAAGGAGGATGAAAAGCTATCACTAAGAGCTTATTAGAGTCCTTGTGGATCAGCTCTTCAAATCATAAACTTGCCCAGAAACTGAGCTAGAGTAGCTGCCCTCTACTTTGTATTTGAATGATTCAAACACAGTTCGATTCGGTACTCCCTTTGTTTATGAGATGAATAGCAAAAAACACAAACAACCAACAAGATACGATCCCCAGTGGAGTCGCCAATTTGTTGTTGGGAAAAGTATCCAATACGGAATGACCATATCCCACTCTAAGGGTGATAGTACCTCAGCAACAACCGAATGCAAAGCTATTTGATATTACTTCTTTATGAGATGTAAGAGAGAGGAGAAAGAGATCCACTAACCGTTATCTTCCGCTAATGATTGATCCAATCTTCCCTCTTTGCTGCTTGCTCCCAGCTCCTTGCTCTTTCACTGGCCCAGCTACACCAAGATCCTGCAAAATAACAAGAGAGGGAAACTACAAGAAGCATACATTCATAATTGATTCAAGGATTAGAATAAATCAAATATACAAGTATCAATTTGCCATAGAGACACATGCATATAGAAGAACCTCAAATGCTTTATTAATAGAAGAAGCAAAGTTCTGAGAGGGTTACAACCATAAGAGGCCCAATCCAGCAACACCTCCCAGCAGAAAGAAATCTCCTCTTCACCTCCTTCAAAGCAATCACCCAATAGTTCTATACACAAACCAACAGCACTTCCTTACTTGCACAAAATTCCAGCCTCCCTAGACCTCATGAGAGAGCTCTATATATAGGAGATTTGGAGAAAGGATGAGTCAGCTTGAGGCTGGCATGAAGCTGACTAGTGTCCTCTCCCACTTCAGTTATACTTCAGTTCTTGAGTCCACTTGGAGTTTCTTGCTTCCACTTGGAGATCTAGATCCTCTTACTCATCACAAGACAAATTCCCTGATCCAAGTGTCATTTTGGAAGCTTCCTGGGCATTTGACACCTTGCAAAATGACTGTGCCACTTGGCCAATCTCGCCCGGCGCAGGTAGCCTTCATTAGTTTTGACATTCAGCGCAGGTACAGAGTGGAGCAGTTGACATTCAGCGCAGATGCTCAGTGGAGCAGCTGACATGATCCAGAAATAGCTTGTTTTTGAGTGTTTTCAGGTGGAGAACTGATTTTCAGTGCTGTGGTTTGCTGACCTTGTTCCTCTAGGGGCAGGGACAACATGTTTAGGGACTTTGGATCCCTCAGATTATTGACATTTCATGCTTCATGTTGTAAGGCACAAAAATGTCTATAACACACCACCTAATGACCTTGTCTGCATAGGCCCGCATAAATCTGTGTACCTGCTCGAGTATATCTATGCTCCTTCTATCAGCATTCACAGGAAATTCATCATTGTGCATCTTTCCAAGTGCACATGCATCACAATCAATATGGATAGGCTTCAAAGTAGGAAGACCTTTGACCATACCTCTTTTCTATAATAGCAACATATCTTGAAGTTAATATGGCTGACCCTCTGATGCCATAATTCCATTGTAGTCATGGCAGATGATGTCAATGCCTGATGTGGTGCGCTTTTGACATTTAGCTTGTACAATCCTCCCACACGAATACTTGATGCAATAGGCTTCATACGATCCAATAGGTCTTTAATAATACAATATGATTTATAAAATTCTACCTTGAGATTATGATCAGTTATCGTAGAGACAGAGATCAGAGTCTTTTTTATCTTGGATACATACATTACATTATGGATATGTCTAATATTTCCATCAGGCAAAACAACAAGAATATTACCATAACCTTTGATTTGTTACCCTTTATCATTGCCAAGATAGATGCTTGCTCCACTGTTGGTCTCTTTGAAGTCTTCAAATCATTGTTTGTTCCCTGTCATGTGGATGGATGCACCGAAGTCCACAAACCAGGTATCGGCTTCATCATCCTTAGCCAAAAACGCAGAGTCAAATATGAACAGTCTGAGGTTCTGACTCTATTCCTCATCAGCAAAATGACCTGTGTGATGTTTAAGTCTGTTTCAGCCTTCATTAAACTTCTTCTTCATGCAATATCTAGCTATATGGATGGTTCTACCACAATAAAAACATTTGGTCGCAGAGTCATTTCTATTGAAAGACGTACCTTGAGGTGGGGGAATATTTCTTTGTGGGTTTCACTTCTCTTTTGTGCTGCATTTGGCTTTCCTCTGAAGGGCTTCTTCTTCGCCATTAATGCCAGATCTTAACTCTGAGGTTTATGAGTCAACCGCCCTTCCTCCTCTTGCATGAAGCTCTGAGTCAATTCTTCAAAGATGGGGGCTTTCTCTCTTGCATTCAAGCCATTAATGAACATCTGATACTCGTCAGTCATACCATTCATGGTAATTGTGACCAAATCTCTATCTAACACATCTTCACCGATCTCACCCAACTTTTTCTTGAGCTCCTTGATCTGCAGAATAAATGCTACAACTGTCAAATTATCCTCCATCTTGATGGAGAGATTCTTTCTCTTCAAGAACAACAATTGATTGGTGTTCTTGACCTCATAGAGATCCTTGAGTGTGTTCCAGATTTGTGGTGCAGTCTTGCAATCACGAATATGGGAAATAATGCAATCTTTGACCGACGATTTCAAGAGCATTCTCGCCTTAGTCTCCCGCTTATCCCAATCTTAGATTGTTGTTTTTATTCCTCCTGCAAGCACGTTCAGCTTCACCTCATCATTATTCACAATTGCCCATGCATTGTGTCCCTCACGAGGGTCTGCAACTTAAATTTCCAACCAAAATAATTGTATCCATCCATTCTGTTATTCTCATTGAGGTATGCTTCTACTAACTGATTATTCATCTTGAATAATAAAAAATTTCAACCTCAGCAACTTAAAAAAAACAACCCTAGATCTTAAAAAATACTGCAAATGCCAGATCCAATGAAAACTTCAATTAAAACTGAGCCCAGATCGAACAAAAACTTCAATTAAAACTGATCCCAGATTGAACAAAAACTTCAATTAAAACTGAGCCCAGATCCCTTTTTTTTTTTTAAGAGATCACTCCAATTCCTTCTTAAAAAAACGAAAAATTGCCCCCTTTATCAAATAATAAGCCCCTTTTTTTAATTAAAGAATGAAAAAAACTTTAATTAAAATTTTAATTTAAAGGGTTCCAATATCCTTTATTCACCAAATCTTGTAGGGTTGTCTATATTGGTGATTGGGAAATGTCACCGTCCTCAGGATATATGTAGCTTCACTGTGAGATACAGAAACTGGATTCAACACATCCTCCCTTATAAGAAACCAAAGCTCTCCAAGAATGTTGTTTCTAAGCAGCGCCGATGGTAGAGAATGAACATGCTTCTCTACACTATGAAGGCTCTGGTTCCCAATATTTCCAAGATGGACAAGGCATCGATTTTAGTGGATGCCATCGAATATGTGGAGAATCTAAAGCAACAGGTGGAGAGAGCTGAGTCTGACGTTCAATCCACCAATGTCTCGGCTCTATCGACAGATCCCCGGGTTGAGGAAACCGATTCTTTAGCGGTGAGATTGCGGCAAAAATTTTAGTCAATATGCCACCTCCTCCATGGCAGTCGAGGCGCCCTTCACGTTGGTTGCAAAATCAATCATAGAGGCCTCGCAGTTGCAGATATTAGGCCTCTCACCATACAGATCACGCACATTTGGAAGTGGTAATGGTGGAATCAATGTTCTGCAGAGCACACAGCAATGATTCCATCCTCTTCTCACGCGGCAGCGATCCCGTCCTCTTCTCACACGACAACGATCAACTGTCTCATTCTCTTTGCATGGAGCAGTGATCCAAAAACCTCATTCTTTGGCTGTGTATACTTTTCCTCTTCAATGGGTGTCTCTTGAGAGTATTGGGTTGTTCGAGCAGTGGAGCAGTGATCCAAAACCCAACTACTGGATTCAAAAAATGATCCTGGCAAAATCGTCCCTGGAGCAACGATCCAAAATCCAATCCAGAGAATTTCTTGATTCACACGATTGACACGCTTTGAGAATGGAACACCCACGTTGTTCTTGAAAATAAAATCGCGTAAGGCCAGAACTGGATCGACGCGACTATGGTTTTGGATCTCGCGCTGATCGCCCTTAAAAACGCGTCGATCTAATTTCTGCCTCTCAACTTTCACTACAACTCATCCACTCAGGGTTACAGGAAATCCTCAACCCTGTAGCTTTGATACCATGTTAATAATATAAGAATCAAATTTATTGAATAAGTCTGAGAAACTCATAGGTGTGGAACACTACCTAGAGACTACCTTTGCAGAACACGCTCTACCTTACATTCGTTACATGAGAAATATACATAATCTACACACAATTAGGGAAGTTGAAACAACACCCCATAAAATAGGAACAAACTCCTAATTTAAGGTTCAGTTTGAACTGTCACTTCATTAAGACATTTCATCATTAATCTCAACATACACTATTCTCCTTGAGCTACTTTTCACAAACCACTTTATCGATAGTTTTTGGGTAGAACTTGATTTTAATAATCTTTATCACAATTTACTGGAGCTTCAATAAGAGAGCAATACCATACCGGGTGCATTCATATTTAGGAATATATATTGAAAAAAAAAATGACATAATATATTGGGGATATATTGGGGTAAAGGGTTTTTATATTAGCCGGCATAAAAAATGGAGCTCAAAGTTAATGAAAAATTATAAACGGGTATAAAAAATGTTAATGAAATAATGAATACCTACAATGTGGGGGTTTTTTAATTTGGGAATGTGTATTAGGTCCATATTGATAGGGGGTTAAATAATGTGATACTTAGAGGTATTTTCCAATATGTAGTGAAATTAGGGGTACGGTTTAGTATGCCACGAATGCACGTGATATCTCATAGGTTCATTGAGTGAAACCCATGTGGACCTTCCAATCTCATCTTTGTCTTATTCAACCCTGACCATGCTTGTATTGATATTTGAAAAAATGTCTCTTAACAAGAAGGCAACGTAAGAACACAAAAAATGTTTTGTAGCAACTTCCCAGTGAATCCATATTTCAAAAAAGAATTGTTCAAACATTGGGAAACTAAGCTTTAGCCTTTGATGAATTTAACAAAGAGAGAAACTCAGATCCATGGAGAAAGAAACTACAAAATAATATACTCAAAACACTTAAAATATGAAGAGAGAGTTTAGTAAATTACTGTTTTTTAATTGCTTAAATTCATGAAATTAAATAAAATCAAAATTGTTAAAAATAGATATACTAATCTTACATCACACAAACATGACTCACGATTACTAAATTTATCTTTCTAACTCAAAATAATAACAAATTAATAACTAATTAAAATCCAATTAATAACTAATTGATCTCGATGACTTAGTACATAGTTAATAGAGGCTTGTAGTAAAAACTTTTAATGAAGTAATTGAATCTATTTAGAGTCTTGGGAAATTGGCGGGTGGTTGTGTACTATGGTTAAGAGAGAACAAAAGAGTTGAGTGCTCTAGTTAAGAGAAACAAAAGCATGGGTGTTGAACCTTATCAAATATCTATAAATGTTCATTTTCCTTCATCTGTCCTTACTGTTAAAAACAAGAGAACCAAATTTACTAAAATAAACCTGCATAGCTCACAGGTGTGGAACACCACCTAGAGACTGCCTCTGCAGAACTCGTTCTGACATTACAATTATTACAAGAGAAATATATAATTTACACACAATTATGGATGTTGAAACAACACCCTAGAAATCAGGAACAAACTCCTAATCTAAGATTCGGTTGAACCGTCACTCCATTAATATATTTCATCATTAATTTCAACACCCCCCCTTAATGGAGAAATGGATTCACACATATGCCTAACACTTCCCTAAATAGTTCAAACTTGATTCTACCAAGAGGTTTGGTAAAAATATCAGCAACATTGTCACAACTATTACAATACTCAATAGGGTATTCTTTTGACTAGACTTTCTCCCTCACAAAATGAAACTGTGTATCGATATGGTTTGTGTTCTTACGAAATACTGGATTGTTTTCAAGTTTGATGGAGCTCTGGTTGTCACATTTGATCACTTTTGCAACCTTCTGTTCTTCTCCAACATCAAGGATAAGTCTCCTCAACCAAACTACTTCGCATGTTGCTGCACACATAGCTTGATATTCACCTTCCGCAAAAGACAAGGATATTGTGTTCTACTTTTTTCTGCTCCATGTAATGACCCCGGATCCAATGCTAAATGTGTAGCTTGTTATGGATCATCTGTCATCTACATTTCGAGCCCAATCAGAGTCTGAAAAACTTCTCAATTTAACATCACATGAATTAATATAAACAATACCACAATCTAAGGTTCCCTGGAGATACGTTAAAACGCCTTTTGCTACAACCTAATGGCTCTCAAGTGGCTTCGACATAAATTGACTCAATGCATTGACTGCATCAGCCAAATCTGGCCTAGTTGTAGTCAAATAGATTAGATTCCCAACCAACTGCCTATACAAAGTTGCATCTGCCTCCTTAGATCCATCATCATTCTAAAGTTCTAAATTATGTTGTAAAGGTACTGTTGTAGCTTTGCACTAATCCATTCTAAAATTTTCCAGTAAGCTCCTCACATGATTACTCTGTGACAAAAAAAGTTTTTACAAAATCCCTCCAGATTTCCAAACTCAAACAGTAATGTAGTTGTCCAAGGTCTTTCATCTCAAAGACTTGTGACGTATGCTCCTTGATTTCTATAATGAGATTATCAACATTCCATGTAATGATTAGATCATCTACATATAAAGAAATCAAAACAATCCTTCCCTCTTTATCAAGCATGGTAAAAGATTAGTGTCATTTTTACTTCTTTTATAACCACGTTGCAGGAAAAATGAATCTATTTTGTCATACCATGACCTGGGTGATTGTTTTAGTCCATCCAACACTTTCTTCAACCTGCAAACAAAATGTTCTTCACCTTGTTTGACAAACCCCTCAGGTTGCACTAAGTAGACTTCTTCTTTTAAGTCCCCATTTAAAAAAGTCGATTTAACATCTAGCTGGTGAATCATCCAATGGTGTTTGATAGCTAAAGCAATTATCATTCTGATTGTGTTTAATCTAGTTATAGGGGCAAATGTTTCATCATAATCTATACCTTCTTGCTTCGAATATCCCTTTGCAACCAGCCTAGCTTTATATTTATCTATGCTCCCATCTGCTTTAAATTTAGGCTTATACAGCCATTTGCATCCTATGGGTTTTTTTCCTTGAGGTAGTTTAACTAAATCCCAAGTTTTGTTTTTGAGGATTGATTCATATTCCTCTTCCATAGTAGCCCTCCATTCACTATATTGATTGGCTTCTTTATAACTAGAGGGTTCAAAAACATTCATCATACTAGTTATAAAAGCATTTTCCCTATATCTTGCTAGCAACTAAACATTTCTACTTGATGTCTTGAGTTGTGGGGTAGCTTCAAACCTTGTCTGATCATCCTTTTGTGGATTGGATTGATAGCTACATCATCTTCTTTCCCTTGTTGTTGTTGCTCATTGTTGTCACCTGATTCATCACTTACTTCTTCCACCAACAAGAGCACGTGCCATTCTTCATTAGCACTCTCATGGCTTCCATCATTAACCTGCTCATGAAACATTACATCTTTGCTCGCAAAAACTTTATGAGTAGAGGGATTAAACAGTTTGTAAGCCTTAAATTTTGTACAATACCCAACAAAAATGCATTTGATGGCCTTTGAATCCATTTTCTTTCTATATTCCTTTGGGACATGAGCAAAGGCTTTACTACTAATCCAGGTGGATCTCGAGACACCAGTGGCATGAAAAAGGTTCAAAATTTAAAGTGGCAGAAAGTTGATTAACTTGACATCACATCAAAGTGTTCATGGGCACTCCAATCCAAGTCTGTATGAAGAAGATAGAAGCAGTAAAAGTTCGGGGTTGACTTACCCATGTGTCAGGCTTAAGGAGGGTGCAATTTTTCAAGTATCCGGCACTGGAATCTGGCCAGGTTTTCATGTGAAATTGTGGGTCTGTTAATTTGTCTAATATTCTCTAAGATTTGAGAAATTTTTCAAATGGGGCGGCAAGCCATAACCCCCGCTGCCTCCAGAACCTTTACAACCAAAACAATGTATTAATGAGGCGGGCGGTCACGACCCCGTTGCCCCCAAAATCCACCAATGAACCATATATATATGGTGGGGGGCATGGGCTGTCAACCCCACCGCCCCTCCAACTCACCTGTACACACAAACCGCCAGCGGAGTTGGGTGGAGCGAGCCACAGGGACCGGCGGACCTGCCTCCCATTATAACACTTCAAAACAAAATGTTTAATAAAAATGGACGGGTGAGATTTGATCCCCCAAACCCTCCTCAACAACCTGAAGTTTTTAGCTAGCGTGCCAACAGTCTGCCTTAGAAGATTTGCAGATGAAATTACATTTAAACACTTATGCATAGTGTGTCTAGGTGGGAAGAGCGAGCCACGAATTTCTAAATAGAGGAGGCAGAACCTTGAGCAGGCCTGTGGCAGGGAGTGGAACCTTTCCTGAGCACAATTTTCGAGAGGGTCAGTTTTGGTCCAATGTCAGAATTGGGCAAGTTTTATATCAATTTTACATCTCTTAGTGATAGGACCACAATGTTGATGTCTGTTTGTGCAACATAGCTCTCTATTTTTCGGCCATTTTCCAGATGGGAGGTATAAGACTCCTTTTGTAAATATTGATTGTACTTCTTCTTTCTCATGCCACTTAATGAATGAAGGCATCCCCATTGATCGAGTAGGGCCCGAAGATGTAGTCCAAGTTGGACGAAATCCATTATCAAGCCTCTTGTCTTCTTTGTAGAAATTTTGAATAATTTAACACATATTCAATGGAGATTATCCTGATCATGTACTAATGCGGAAAACATACACAATACATAAGCTCCTCTACGTTGATCAAGAATATAGCAGCATCAATAACAATAAAACATCAAGAGCATTCACACATTAACACAGTATGTATCACGGGGAAAGCATCTCGCTAAAAACCCCACACTATATGTATATTAATGATTGAGTCATGTAACATTACACAGCATAATACTTCTCACAAGTATCTCCACCTCTGTTACACACAATACAGCTCAGATCTGATCTCCAAATCTCTTCCACTGCTTGCTTGCCTCCACTGCTCAATACCTGCTCAAGAACTGATGAGAATTGCTTCCAAAACTCGATTTTCACCTGCAAAATAGTCACTCACTCTTTCTGGACGTGAGAAAAGGCTAAAATGCGGGCCAAATACGTGAGCAAACTCATTGGCATACTCAATCCTTTGATTGTGCAAGATCTGATGCACAACTATAGTCACAACTGATAGCAATCTGATTCTCTACCACCTGTCCCTGTTGAACTGAACATGCACTGACATGCAACTGAGTTAACTGATGTATTCTTTAGTTGTATTATGAGTTAATAATTAGTTTAACAACTCATCATTAGTCTATCTGCAGTTAGACTAACTACAACCGGTTTAACTAAGTTAAACTGAACACAACTCCATCAACTGTACCTCCAGTCCACTAAACTCAACTCACTTGAGTTCTAACTGAAGTCATGCATGCAACAACTCAACTGACTCATAAGAAAAACAAATTTCCTTCTGACAGCTGCATGTGCCACTTCCGTAGCTCAAACTGAAGTGCTCCAAGAGAATAAGATTAAGTTTATAGTCCAAATATTATTGTGAGATAATAATATTTGACTTTTCTATTTTTGACAGCCAGTCTAAAAATAGACTTGATCATTCACACTGTGATCACTCACACTTTCATCAAAAATAGAAGTCCATCTATTTTCCCAACTTGATCAATCATCCATAAACATAGACATGATCCATATGTCTAAAAATAGACATAGTCTAAAAATAGACTTGCGCCAAAAATAGCCTGCGGGCCCACTTAGTGAAGGCGACTCTTTTCACTAAGCTCCATCATCTTGTTGCAATCTCAACACTCCCTCTCGACAAGATATGGATTATCAGCAACCCCTATCCTGCCTCGGTGGTACTCGAATTTGCTCCTGGTGAGAGCCTTCGTCAGAATATCAGCATCCTGATCCTCCGTTGGAATGTACGAAAGTAACATGATCCTCCGCTACACACAATCTCTGATATGATGGTACCTGATGTCAATATGTTTAGATCTATCATGAAATACAGGATTAGCCGAGAGTTTAATGCAACTCTGGTTATCACAGTGAATCACAGTAGGATCCAAATGAGAACCGAACAAACCAACCAGGATCTTCCTCATCCATATAGCCTCGCATGCAGCCAAACTTGCTGCCATATACTCGGCCTCCACTGAACTGAGTGCCACAGATCTCTGCTTCCTGCTGTACCAAGAAACTGCTGTCGATCCGATACTGAAGACCCCTCCTAATGTGCTCTTTCTGTCTGTTGGGCTCCCTGCCCAATCTGCATCCGTGAAGCCACATAGCTTCACCTCATCCTCCTGTCTGTACCACAAACCATATCCCGATGTGCCTCTCAAGTAGCGCAATACATGCTTGCCCGCCTTCCAGAAGAGCTTGGTAGGCTTAACCATAGCTTGTGAAAGCTGGTTAACTGCATAGCATATATCAAGTCGTGTATTGACCAAATACATCAGCGACCCCACCAACTGTCGATAAACAGTGGCATCCACTTCTTCTCCCGAAGTGGCATCCTCCTTCCTCCAACCTCCAGGAAGAGGAGTATCAACAGGCTTGCAGCCATGCATGTTGAACTTCTCCAGTATCTCCCGAGCATACTTTCCCTGAGAAACAAATAGTCCACCACTGCGCTGCCATATTTCCAATCCTAGGAAATAGTGAAGGAGGCCCAAATCCTTCATCTCAAACTCTGTAGCAAGATCCTTCTTGCATGACAGTATCAACAGTTCATCACCCGTTAGAATCAAATCATCAACATACAGTACAATGATAAGCAACTTACCCTCCACCACAATCTGGTATAGGTTCGGATCCGCCTCGCTCTTGGAGAATCCAAATCCTGTGAAATAGCTGTCTATCCGTGTGTACCAAGCACATGGTGCTTGCTTCAACCCATACAGCGCTCTCTTGAGCCTGCACACATGCGACTCGCTGCTGAAGACTTCAAAGCCTTCGGGTTGCTCAATGTACACCTCCTCCTCAATGACTCCGTTGAGGAACGCAGTCTTCACATCCATCTGATGAATGTGCCATCCCATCTGCGCTGAGAGAGCAAGAATCGTCCGTATGGAAGAATACCTTGCGACAGGTGCAAAGGTCTCCTCATAATCGATCCCCTCAATCTGTGAAAAGCCTCGGGCAACAAATCTTGCCTTGTACTTCTCCACACTCCCGTCAGCTGCCTGCTTAACTTTGTAGATCCATCTCGAACCTACCACTGATTTCCCTTCCGGTCTAGGAACAATCTCCCATGCACTGTTTCTGACAATAGAATCATACTCTTCCACCATGGCGTCTACCCATGCGAGATCCTCCACAGCTTCCTCGAAAGAGGATGGCTCAGTCACAACACACTTGCTCATAAGAGCCATGTATCCAGTGTACCGATCAGATGACTGTCTCTGCCTGCGTTGGGCTGTAGGTGGTCCTACAACTTTCTCTGCATCTTGAGCCAGTCGCTCAGCTTCTGTCAAGCGCTTTCGCCCTCTGATGGTTGGCGCTGCATGAGTGGTCTCTTCCACTCCATGAACCTCTTCCTGTGGCTGATCCACGTCTTGAAGCTCATCCTTAGGAACTAATAGCTCCTCATCTGCATGCAAGTGTAGCTCCCTCTCAAGCGAACACTTCATGGCTTTCTCCTCCTGAAATTTTATATCCCGTCGCACAACAGTTTTACCACTATCTGGCAAATACACACGATAGTTGTAGGGCGTATCAGTGTACCCCACAAATATCCCAACCTTTGCAGTTGGTTCCAACTTCTTTCTGGCATCCTTCGTCACATGCATGTAAACGTTAGCACCAAAAATCCTCAAATGAGAAAGATCAGGCTTCTTACCAGAATAAGCCTCCTCGGGTGTACTCATGCCAAGTATCCTATGAGGACAACGGTTCTGCACATAAACTGCTGTATTGCATGCTTCCACCCACAAGTGAAGGGGTAGGCCCTGATCATGCAACATTGCCCGTGCAGCACCCACAATCGTTCTGTTCTTCCGCTCAGCTACCCCGTTTTGCTGTGGGTTATGGGGAGCTATGAGCTCTCTACGAATCCCTTCTGCCTTGCAGAAATCCTTGAACTCGTCCGAGATGTATTCACCACCATTATCGCTCCTAAGAGCCTTCACCTTCTTCCCCGACTCCTTCTCGACCAGTGCTTTGAATTCACAGAACTTTGAATATGTCTCGCTCTTCTTCTGCATGAAGAAGATCCAGCACTTACGAGAGAAATCATCAACAAAAATCACATAATACCTGTGTTTTGCTGTCGAAGCAACTGAGAAAGGTCCACACACGTCTATGTGAATTCTCTCAAGGATCGTCGTGGCGCGACTATCCTTCTCGTGAAAGGTGGCTTTCACAAACTTCCCCAAAGTACACCCCTTGCATTGATCTGACTACGCAAGTGTGCCTTTAGGAAGCCCTGTAGTGATCTGTTGCAGTATCTTCAAGGCTCCATGGTGAAGGTGACCCAATCTCCTGTGCCACAACTCGCCATCATCCCGGCTCACCAATCCTTCTGCCTTGCCTGCCATTGCTGCGCATCCATCTACATGCAACTGATAAAGGTTCCTCACTCGAACCCCTATCTTCCGGGTCTCACCAGTTGTCTTGCTGCGCAGGAAGGCCTTTCCCTCGCTGAAAACAACATCATACCCCTTGTCTTCTAACATCGCCACTGAGATGAGATTCTTCTTCAATCCTGGAACATGCATGACTTCCTTCAATACAAAGGGTTTACCAGACTCCCTCTCAAAGGAAATGGTACCGATACCGGTCGCACTGTATCTACCATCATCGCCCATCTCGATGTGCACTCCAAGATCTTTGTCCTCCAGATCAGAGAACAAATCTCTATCTCCCGTCATGTGAAAAGACGCACCACTGTCCAGAAACCACACTGATCCCATCACACTTGAAACCAAGCATGCGATCAATGAAAAATCAAGCTCAAACTGAGAAGCTAAAGCCTCGCCCCCTGCAGATCCAGCAGCTTGCTTGTTCTTCTTCTTCTGCGGACAATTTGTGGCATAGTGTCCATGCTGGTGACAGTGAAAACACTTCACCTTGGACATATCATGCTTCTTGCCTTTCGCACCAGACTGAGAAGCTTTCTTGCTCTTCCCTTTCTTTGCTTTGGCAGCCAAAGCACAATTCTCTTCATCAGCTCCCTTTGACGAAGATCCGTCCCTGGTACTCCGCCTGATCTCCTCCTGCACAAGATCTAACCATAGTCTTTCCCATCCTCGCAACTTCTCCCGACCATTGACAGAGTCCTGATAGGAATGCCAACTCTTCGGAAGACCAAGGAGAGCCAAGCTCACCAAGTCCTCATCATCGACAGTAACCCCCACACTTCCCAGCTCATCTCGACACTGAGTGAACTTCGTGAGATACTTGGGAATACTGTCTCCCTTCTCGCATTTGATGTTTCTGATTTATCTTTGAGCGCCAGCTTCCTCTGATCGCTCTTGCTTTGGAATAATTCTGTTAATGATTTCCACATCAAATATGGAGTAGCCTTTCCATGGAGGCTGGACACAATGTGATCCTTCACGCCCTCCAACAGAATTCTTCGACATTTTGCGATCTTCTTTTGCCAAGCATCAGCTTGAGTAGCATCAGTAGGCTTTGGGATATCCGTATCTATGAACTCCTTCAGCCCGTTATCATCCAATACTGCCTCCATCCTGTCCTTCCATGCAATATAGTTTGAGCTGCCCTTAAGAGCATACTCCAATCGCAATCCGTTGAAAGACATTGCTGCGTTGTCACCAAGAAAACACTGCTGCAAAATTCGAATTCCACCAGCAACCAACTCAACTACTTCCGATCTAGAATTCGTGAGAACACAATATTTCTCGTACAGAGATTGACTGTATGGGCTTTCACCGGATATTTCACCTTCCAAAGGAAGGATGAATCCAGAGGCTACCTGGCCTGATTACAGGCTCTGCCTAAAGAAATAGAATGTAAACACTTTCTGAATAGTAGATCTGATGATCAATCCTCGCTTGATATCCTGTAAAAATCTCTTCTACAAATCAAGCAGCTCTGATACCATGTAGAAATTTTGAATAATTTAACACATATTCAATGGAGATTATCCTGATCATTTACTAATGCGGAAAACATACACAATACATAAGCTCCTCTACGTTGATCAAGAATATAGCAGCATCAATAACAATAAAACATCAAGAGCATTCACACATTAACACAGTATGTATCACGGGGAAAGCATCTCGCTAAAAACCCCACACTATCTGTATATTAATGATTGAGTCATGTAACATTACACAGCATAATACTTCTCACAAGTATCTCCACCTCTGTTACACACAATACAGCTCAGATCTGATCTCCAAATCTCTTCCACTGCTTGCCTGCCTCCACTGCTCAATACAATTTAAGTGGAACATGTATAATACATAATCTCCTCTACGTTGATCATCAATTTACAGAAGCAGAAACATCCACAGGCACACATAGAAGCATCAATCAAACTCATAAACATAGACATGATCCATATGTCTAAAAATAGACTTGCGCCAAAAATAGCCTGCGGGCCCACTTAGTGAAGGCGACTCTTTTCACTAAGCTCCATCATCTTGTTGCAATCTCAACATTCTTTTCATGCTTTTATGTGTTTCTCCTCTTCTTTCATGTGCACATTAAATTTCTATGGTTAAGTTAGAATTTATCCATGAATTATTTAATACATCTATAAGCAAAAGATCTTGGATCAACTACCAAAAACTCTCAAATTCTTAACTGCGGGCTTATAGCCAAATAAAGCTTCAAAAGGAGTTTTGAAATCTAAACTCCTTGTTGGACTCCTATTCTTTAGATATATTGTAGAATTAATTGCTTTAGCCCAAAACCCATTAGAAAGATTCTTACCTTTTAACATATTGCGAGCACACTCCACAATTTTTTTTGTTCTTCCTCTCTGTAACCTCGTTCTGTTGAGGAGTGTGGGGTACTGTAAACTATTGTTGTATCCCATGATATTTGTAGTATTTGAGGACACAAGATTTCTTGTACTCTCCCCCTTGATCTGAGCGGAGAATCCTGATGCTTTTACGTGTCTGCCTTTCAACCATACTTCTGAACCCCTTGAAGTATTCAAAAGTGTGGCTCTTCTTCCTGAGAAAATACACCCAAGTAAATCTAGTACAATCATCAATAAAAAATAAAAAATAGTATGCACCAACTAATGACCTTGTCTGCATAGGCCCGCATAAATCTGTGTGTACTAGCTCGAGTATATCTCTCCTCCTTCTATCAGCGTTTATAGGAAATTCATCTTTGTGCATCTTTCCAAGTGCAAATGCATCACAATCAATATGGACAGGCTTTAAAATAGGAATACCTTCGACCATACCTCTTTTCTGTAATAGTAGTAGATCATTGAAGTTAATATGACCGAACCTCTGATGTCATAAGTCCAATGTAGTCACAGCAAATGATGCCAATGCCTGATGTGGTTTGCTTTTGACATTTAGCTTGTATAATCCTCCCAAACGAATATCTGATGCAATAGGATTCATATGATCCAATAGGTCTTTAATAACACAATATGATTTATAAAACTCTACCTTGAGATTCTCATCAATTATCATAGAGGCAGAGATCAGATTCTTTTTGATCCCGAGTACATACATTACATTATGAATATGTCTAATATTTCCATGAGGAAAAACAATAGGAATATTACCATAGCCTTTGATTTGGTACCCTCTATCATCGCTAAGATGGATGTTTGCTCCACTACTGGTGTCTTTGAAGTCTTCAAACCACTGTCTATTCCCTTTCATGTGGATGGATGCACCTGATTCCACAAACGCAGAGTTAGATATGAACATTCCGAGGTTTTGACTCTGTTCTTCATCAGCAAAATGACCTGCATGCTGTTTATGTCTCTTTCGGCCTTCATCAAACTTCTTCTTCATGCAATATTTGGCTATATGGCCGTTTATACCACAATAAAAACATTTGGTTGCAGATTCATTTCTATTGAAAGACATATTTTGAGGTGGGGGAATCTTTCTCTGTGGGGTTGCACTGCTCTTCTGTGCTTCATTTGGCTTTCCTTTGAAGGGCTTCTTCTTCGCTATTAAGGTTAGATTTGAACGTTGAGGTTTACGAGCCAGTCACTTTTCCTCCTCTTGCATGAGGATCCCTATCAATTCATCTAATACGGGGGCTTTTTCTCTTGCATTCAAGCGAGTGATGAACATTTGATACTCGTTAGTCATACCATTCATGGTAAAAATCTGTATCTGACACAACTTCACCGATGTCACCCAACTTGTTTTTGAGCTCCTTGATCCATGAAATAAATGCTACAATTGTCTTATTCTCCTCCATCTTGATGGAGAGAATCTTGCTCTTTAAGAACATCAATCGATTGGTGTACTTGACCTCATAGAGATCCTTGAGCATCTTCTAGATTTTTGGTGCAGTCTTGCAATCACGAATATGGGGAATAATGCAATCTCTGACTGGCAATTTCAAGAGAATTCTCGCCTTAGTCTCCCACTTATCCCAGTGTTGGATTGTTCTTGTTGTTCCTCCTACAAGCACGTTTGGCTTCACCTCATCATTATTCACAATTTCCCATGCATTGTGTCCCTCAAGCAGGGTCTACAACTTAAATTTCCAACCAAAATAATTGGATCCATCCAGCTTGTTATTCTCATTGAGGTATGCTTCTGCTCACTGATTATTCATCTTGAATAAGAAACTTCAACTCGAGCAACTTAAAAAACAACCCAAGATGTTAAAAACTACTGCAAATACCAGATCCAATGAAAACTTCAATTAAAACTGAGCCCAGATCCTTTTTTTGAGAACCTCACTCCATATTCCTTTTTTTTAAAAAGAAAAATGGCCCCCTTTATCAATTAATGAACCCCTCTCATTTTAATTAAAGAATTAAATTAAAAAATCTTTTACACTTTAATTAAAATCTTAATTTAAAAATATCCAATATCCTCTCGTTCTGCGGCATTCGGTGATTGGCTCCTCAGTGTCACTTATAGAAGTATAGGCCTGGGGGCAATGGGACTTGAAAAAAATCGGGAGTAAATTTTGGAAGGGCAGTTGCGACTATAGTTACCAGCGTAGCAGAAGAGATCGTTTTGAGGAAAATCCACGCAGTCGCTCTTGCAACCTTGCTTCACCTTCAACTCTGGCTCGCAAACAACGTTTATGTCTTCTTTGCAGGACACAGTAATGCATTTGGGATTTCCGTTGGGAGTTAATGGACCGATGGATATGGGTGAACAACGACCACCGAAACTAGTAAAATGCGGCAAAACAATGGCCACCAAAACCAAGATCTTTGTTGGGGTTTTAGTGAGAAGAGTGTCTTACGATAATGATGTTTTTGTTGAAGTCATAATTCCAACTGTGCAGCTGTACATAACTCCAAAACCGCTCAGCAAAACCATAAACCATTTTATGCATATCGGACCGCTTTTGCGTGAAAGTGGTTTCTGTATTTTTGACTCCGATAGAATTTAGTGTTGACGCGTGGCTCTCCCCATACGTCATCATCTCTGACATATCGGGACGTATTGTTCAGTTATGTAATGCCTTCCGATATTCTCCTCCACCGTCAGATCTGCTCCCACGCTCTCCACCGTCGATTGCCTGAAGCTGCATACGGGCCTGCATCAAGTTAATGTTGCGTGGAGTAAAAGATTTTGGGTTGACCGCCGTAAAACAATATAATTAATATGCCCGTAGAAAGTAGATGAAAGTTTTAAATTTTAATTTTTTTTTATATGTCGAAGGTATGGAGAATTTAAAGAAAGGCATGGTCTGGTCAGTAATTTTAAAAATATTTACGACACGTAAAATGTAATTTTTTTTTGTTTTCAAAAAAAAATGAAAAGGGGTCGTGTGTTGTAATATGTTTTTATGTGATGTGTTGACCAATTGTAATATGTGAGAGCTCGGGGGCAGCGAAAGAGAATAGAGAGAATTTGCACAGCAGTGCATGAAGAAAAGAACAGAGAGGAGCGCATTTGTTTAGTAAGCCTGTGTAAGTTTTTTTTACAGCGGTATGTGTAAAAATTAGTTTTACAACAGTAATGTAAAAAGGGATTTACAACAGTAAACCCAGCTCAGTAAATTCTCATGTGGAGACAGAGTAAATGTTTTGTTGAATGTATTTTTGTGGTGAATCCCTCTCAACAAAGAGGATGAATATGTATCAGGCATATATTTTAATGAATAGAAATGTTTTTATGGTGGTGAAATACTCTGTTCCTCAGTAAAAAAAATTTTAAGCTTCCCTGTGCACAAAAGATCCTAGAGTGTAGGAAACAGAGCATTGCCTCTGTGTGTGTTTGAAAATTGTCTGTTTTTGGGATTTTCCCATTAAAAATCCCCAACAGTGGTATTAGAGCTGGCTTAGGCTCTTTGAAGGTGACAAAGAAGCTGAAGGGAGGAGTCTTTTGTTGCAGCAGTAAAGCTTCTCAAACAGAGTGAAGGCTCAGTCAAGAAAATACTCAGGTATTTCACAAAGTTTTTTTTGTGTTGCTGAAGAAGCAGTCAGTTGTTTTAAAATACACAGTCAAGAAACTGAAGCATAGTTGAGGCTGCAAGAATGGCTGGCACAAGCACCAGTAATAGCATGGGTATGCAACTCCCATTATTTGATGGTAAGAACTATGACTATTGGGCAATAACAATGAAAGCCCTGTTTGCTTCCCAAGACTTATGGGAAATAGTTGAGGAAGGTTTTGAACAACCAGCAGATGAAAATGAGTTTAATGCATTAACTCAAGGAGAGAAGGATCTATTGAAGAACTGCAAGAAGAAGGATTCAAAAGCCCTTTTCTTATTGTATCAAGCAGTGCATGGAAGCGTGTTTCCAAGGTTAGCAGCAGCTAAGACATCCAATGAAGCATGGCAAACCCTCAAGACAGCCTATCAAGGCATGGAGAGAGTGAAGACATCAAAACTACAATTACTGAGGAAGGATTTTGAGAATCTGTGCATGAAGGAGTCAAACAACATTGACTCATTCTTCACACATGTAATTGGTTTGGTCACACAGATAAGGACTCATGGAGAAACCCTTGAAGATAGGAGGATTGTGGAGAAAATATTGAGGGTCTTACCCTCAAAGTTTGATGCGATTGTCACCACCATTGAAGAGACAAAGGATCTCTCAAAATTTTCAGTTGATGAGCTACATGCATCACTGATAACACATGAGCAGAGGTTGAGTAGGAATGAAAAATCATCTCTAGAGCAAGCCTTCAAGACCCAGATGTCTTTTGGAAGAGGAAGAGGTCAAGGAAGAGGAAACAAAAGAGGAAGAGGCAGAAGCCAGAACAAAGGTGGAAGGAACAGTCCAGCAAATGCTCAAGGAAGAGGCAGCAATCCAAATCAGAACCAAGTCCAAGGCAGCAGCCAACAAAGAGGACAACATCATGCTCAAGGACAAAGGTATGAAAAATCCGATGTCCAATGCTATTATTGTAAAAATTATGGGCACTATGCCAGTGAATGTAGGAAGAAACAACATGATATGAGCAATAGACAAAATGCAAATGTCACTAGAGAAAACAACAGTCAAAATAATGTGTTGTTAGCTTGTAACATGGCTGAAACAAACAGTGAAGACATATGGTTTTTAGACTCAGGTTGCAGCAACCATATGACAGGAAACATAGCCTTCTTTTCTGCTCTAGATCAGAATGTGAAATCAGAAGTTACACTTGGAACTGATAACAAAATCTCTGTTATGGGAAAATGGGAGGTAAAAATATTTACAAAGCAAGGAGAAAGGAAAACCATAGCAGATGTCTACTATGTCCCTGGAATGAGATGTAACCTCTTGAGTATTGGACAGCTTGTCCATAAGGGGTACAATGTTTTCTTTAAAAATGATGTATGCACCATCATGGATATAGCACCCAGCAAAAGATGCATTGCTGAAGTAAAAGTGACAAGGAACAGGATGTTCCCTCTCCGAATAAGGGCAGATTTGAAAAACAAAGGAGAAATTGCAGCAGTCACCCAAGAGGCTTTCCAAAGTGTGCCAAAGGATGAGAATTGGTTGTGGCACTTGAGATTTGGACATCTCAATTTTGGAGGTCTAAACTTGTTAAGCAGAAAAGGAATGGTGAAAGGATTACCATTGATAGAGAAACCGGACAGCCTATGTGAAGGTTGTATATTGGGAAAACAACATAGAGAAAGTTTTCCATCAGGGAAAAGCATAAGGGCAAAGGCACCCTTAGAGATCATCCACTCAGATTTATGTGGACCAATGCAAGCTCCATCATTAGCAGGCAGCCAATATTTCCTAACATTCATTGATGACTTTACAAGAAAGACTTGGATATATTTCCTTAAAAACAAAAGTGAAGTGTTTGAGAAATTCCAAAATTTCAAGGCATTTGTGGAAAACCAAAGCGGGCTGCACATTAAAGTTTTGAGAACTGACAGAGGAGGTGAGTATATCTCCAAGGAATTCCTAAGATTTTGTAGAGAAAATGGAATTCACAAACAGTTTACAGCAAGGTACACTCTGCAGCAAAATGGAGTTGCTGAAAGGAAGAACAGGACCATCATGGATATGGTGAGGAGCATGTTGAAGGCAAAGCATTTGCCAAATGATTATTGGGCTGAAGCTGTAAATTGTGCAGTGTATATTTTGAACAGGTGTCCTACAAAAGCAGTGTTGAACAAAGTGCCGGAAGAGGCATGGAGTGGGAGAAAGCAAGGAGTCACCCACATGAGAGTTTTTGGATGTGTGGCCTATGCACACATACCAGATCAGCTAAGGAGGAAGTTGGACAGCAAAGGGGAGAAATGTCTTTTCATTGGATACAGTGAGGAATCCAAAGCCTACAGGTTGTATATCCCATCCACCAAGAAGTTTTTCGTCAGCAGAGATGTTCAATTCATTGAGGAGGAAGCTTGGGATGGAAGCATAGAGAAAACAGTGAATGTTAAAAACTGTTTGTCTCATGATGAAGACGATGAGGAGGTGGCTGAAATGGATCCCCAAACAGCAGCGCCAACACAAGGACAGCAAGGGACACCATTGAGGATAAATGAAAGTGCTTCTCCAAGCACACCACAAGGAGGAAACTCAAGTGCATCATCAAGCACTTGCACACCAAATGAAAGAGGTAAGAAGTTTAGAAATCTAAGTGATATTTATGATGAAGGAATGAATTCTTTATTTGCCTTGTATTGTCATGTTGATGATCCTATTCATTTCGAAGATGCAATCAAAGATAAGAAATGGATAGAAGTTATGGATGAGGAGATGAATGCCATAGAGAGAAACAAAACATGGGATTTGGTTGAGCTACCAAAAGGTAAAGAAGTCATTGGAGTGAAATGGGTCTACAAGACCAAAAGCAATGCTGAAGGCAAGATAAAAAGGCACAAGGCAAGGCTGGTTGTCAAGGGGTACAAGCAGCAGTATGGGAGAGATTATGAGGAGACTTTCGCACCGGTTGCAAGAATGGAAACCGTGAGAGCAGTGTTGTCCATAGCAGCACAAAACAAATGGAAAGTCTACCAAATGGACGTGAAGTCAGCATTCCTAAATGGAGTGTTAAAAGAAGAGGTGTACATTGAACAACCTCTCGACTATGAGAAGAAAGGTGAAGAGCACAAAGTGTGCAAATTGAAGAAAGCTCTTTATGGGCTGAAGCAAGCGCCAAGAGCATGGTACAGCAGGATAGATTCATATCTATTGGATAATGAATTCGACAAGTGTGAAGGAGAACCCACTGTCTACATCAAGAAAAAGATGGTAAAATTTTGATTGTTGTCTTATATGTTGATGATGTTATTTTCACAGGCAATGATGTTTATCTTATTGAGAATTTTAAATCAGTCATGAAGGAGGAATTTGAAATGACTGACATGGGTTTCTTGAGATACTTCTTAGGCATAGAAGTAGATCAAAATGAAAAAGGAATTTTTATCTCACAAGCAAGATATGTAAATCAAGTATTGAGCAGATTTAACATGCAAGAATGCAAGGCAGCGATCACTCCCACAGTAATGGGATTAAAACTCAGCAGAGAGGACAACAACAAGGATTTTGATCCTAGTTTGTACAAGAGTATTGTTGGCAGCCTTATGTATTTAACAGCTACTAGGCCTGACATTATGTTTGCTGTTAGTTTAATTTCCAGATTCATGGAGAGGCCAAAGGAGGCACATTGGCAGGCAGCAAAAAGAATTTTAAGGTATGTCAAAGGTACCAAAATGTTTGGCATATTATATAGTGTCTCAGAAAATTCAGATTTGGTTGGATACACTGACAGTGTTTGGGCTGGAAGTGTAGATGATCGGAAAAGCACTTCCGGTTATGTTTTTCATATGGGTTCAGGAGCCATTTCATGGGCTTCTAAGAAGCAGTCCATTGTAGCATTGTCTACAGCAGAGGCTGAATATGTGGCAGCTACAGCAGCAACATGTCAAGCAGTTTGGATGAGAAGAATGTTGATAAGCTTAGGCCAAGAGCAGGCAAAAGCGACAGTGATTTTTTGTGACAATAGCTCAGCTATTGCATTGTCAAAGAACTCAGTGTTTCATAAGAGAACGAAACACATTGATACAAGGTTTCACTACATTAGAGAATTGGTGAACAATGGAGAAATTGTCCTAGAACATTGCAGGACTCAGGAACAGGTTGCAGACATCTTGACAAAGCCATTGGATCAGAAAAGCTTTGAATTTTTGAGAAAATGTCTGGGTATGATCGAATGCCCAGCATTTGAAATTAAAGGGGAGTGTTGAAGTGATAATTCCAACTGCGTAGCCGTACATAACTCCAAAACTGCTCAGCAAAACCATAAACCATTTTATGCATATCGGACCGCTTTTGCGTGAAAGTGGTTTCCGTATTTTTGACTCCGATAGAATTTAGTGTTGACGCGTGGCTCTCCCCATACGTCATCATCTCTGACATATCGGGACGTATTGTTCAGTTATGTAATGCCTTCCGATATTCTCCTCCACTGTCAGATCTGCTCCCATGCTCTCCACCGTCGATTGCCTGAAGCTGCATACGGGCCTGCATCAAGTTAATGTTGCGTGGAGTAAAAGATTTTGGGTTGACCGCCGTAAAACAATATAATTAATATGCCCGTAGAAAGTAGATGAAAGTTTTAAATTTTAATTTTTTTTTATATGTCGAAGGTATGGATAATTTAAAGAAAGGCATGGTCTGGTCAGTAATTTTAAAAATATTTACGGCACGTAAAATGTAATTTTTTTTTGTTTTCAAAAAAAATGAAAAGGGGTCATGTGTTGTAATATGTTTTTTACGTGATGTGTTGACCAATTGTAATATGTGAGAGCTCGGGGGTAGCGAAAGAGAATAGAGAGAGAATTTGCACAGCAGTGCATGAAGAAAAGAACAGAGATGAGCGCATTTGTTTAGTAAGCCTGTGTAAGTTTTTTTTTACAGCGGTATGTGTAAAAATTAGTTTTACAGTAGTAATGTAAAAAGGGATTTACAGCAGTAAACCCAGCTCAGTAAATTCTCATGTGGAGACAGAGTAAATGTTTTTTGTTGAATGTATTTTTGTGGTGAATCCCTCTCAGCAAAGAGGATGAATATGTATCAGGCATATATTTTAATGAATAGAAATGTTTTTATGGTGGTGAAATACTCTGTTCCTCAGTAAAAAAAAAATTAAGCTTCCCTGTGCACAAAAGATCCTGGAGTGTAGGAAACAGAGCATTGCCTCTGTGTGTGTTTGAAAATTGTCCATTTTTGGGATTTTCCCATTAAAAATCCCTAACAGTTTTAAAAACAACTAATTGCATCTACGTCCTCGTAGGAGAGATGGATCTCGGTGTCCTCGCAGACTGCTCCACTCAAGCACTTAGCTAAATACCTTAGATGATCATAGACAAACGCTCCTCCTCAGTCAATCTATGGCCTCCTCCACGGCAGTCTCGGCGCCCTTCACATTGGTTGCAGTATTGGTAATGAGAAGGATTGCAGAGCCTCCTGGTGCAATTTCATGCCATCAGGATTGCAGGTGCTTTCGATCTATGCCATCAGACGAAGATCTCATGCCCAACTGCTCACTAGCACAACAATTCAATTTGCAGTGATCCAAGACCCTTCCTCTTCTCACACGGGAGCGAAACCAAGACCCAACCACAGATGGCCGCTCTTTAGAATAAATGGCGGCTTCCTCCACAGCAGACACGGTCGGCACTCTTTGATTGCAGTAGAGCCGCGTTGTTCTGCAAAATAAAAATGTGTAAGGCAATCATTGTATTGATGCGACTAAGGCACTGGATCCCGCATTGATCGGCACTCAATTGCTTTTAAAAAACGCGCTTCCCAGATCTGCCTCCCACGCACATAGATCTTCCTCCTAGCCTTCAGTATAACTCCTCCACTTAGGGTTACACGCAATGCTCAAACCTATAGCTCTGATGCCATGTTAAAAACATAATAATCAAATTTATTAAAATAAACTTGGACAACTTAGAGGGGTGGAGCACCACTTGGAGACTGTCTCTCCAGAACTTGCTCTCCTATTACAATTATTACAAGACAAATATATAATTTACACACAATTAGGAAAGTTGAAACAACACCCTAGAAATCAGGAACAAATTCTTAATCTAAAGTTTGGTTGAACGGTCACTCCATTAATACATTTCATCATTAATTTCAACACATACTACTACAAATTCCATTGTCCTAGTCTAGAGTAATTGACAAGTGGCCCAACTCTGTATGGGGATAGTTAATCTCATTAACCAATATTCGTTGCATTGAATTTATTGGTAATTGTTTTACAAATTTGGAAATAGTATAAATCTTGATTGTGAAGTGGAAATTTGATGATAGTGATTTATTTTTTATGTTTTTTACTTTACATTTTAAGTAGATTTATGAGTGTATAATTTTTTTTTATAATAAATATAAAGTAGGTTTGAAAGTAGTTATCTTAAAAAAACCAAAATAACTTATAGTCTACCTTTGCACCAAAAAAATGTTCATAACCTGTATGCCAATAAATGTCACAACTCCAATCTTTCTCTATATCTTTTTTATCTATAAAAATCTCATTTCCAGACCAAAAATAGTGACAAGACCAAAAGGCTGCAACTAGACCGTTTGTTTTTAACTTAACCTTAACAATTAGAAATCAAATGTGCCATTTCAAGTTTCAACCCTTTTTTTTAACCTATCATTTTGAGGTTCCAAAATTTTCCAAAACCTTCATATACGTTTAAAATGCAAATTCAGGCTTGTCCTAAGACATTACTTCAACCTCCTAACACAACACTGAAGTAATGACATATTATAAGAAGAACTTTAACGTGTCATAAATATGTTTCATCCATTTGAACAGACATTGAAAGAGACCACGACATTAAAAGAAAATTACCACATTTGACTATGAAAATGCCTACTAACAAATATCGTGAAAATCCAACCCTAGTGGGAGTACTGGAGATACAAAAATAGACAAGTTATCGTGATCTACGTCAAAGGTGATAAGACATAAAGAGCTCACAATACCGTACGTCTTTTATGCGAATGCCCAACACTATTGTTTTGGGGATCGTAGAATATGGCTATAATGGTGCCTCTTTTGTCCAAGCCTGTATTTTGTGGATGGATCGTAGAATTTGTCTATAATGCTGCCTATTTTCTATTTATGTACGGGGCTTGAACTTATATGAGAATTACACGCAGAGCTGTGACGGGATATCTCAAAGAATCGCCAAGCTTGTCGTTTTAAGGATCGTAGAATATGGCTTTAATGCTGCCTGTTTTCTGCTCATGTAACGGGGCTTCAACTTACAAGACAATTATGGGCAGAGCCGCGACAGGAAATCCCAAACATCTAGTCTGGCTTTCCAATAAATTCATGCTTTTGGCGAAATGGCCACTATCACATTCTCCCTATTGGAGAATTCTGATCTTCTATCTCGCTATTGGGGCACTATCTGATTCATGGAACGATGGTGGCCACAACCAAGTGGAGATACGAAAAGATACAGAATCTTGGTTTGCGTCAGAGGTGATAAGACATAAGGGGCTCACATGAGCTATCGTGTTTTATACGATCATGCTGTGTTTGCTACTTATGTGCCTTTTTTTTTTCTCATGTATGGGATTTGGATTTATATAATCTTTATTGTTCGCTTTAATACCCAAAAACAAATATATGTGCCCTTTAATTAATTAAAGATTCTGTAGAGAATTTTGCTAATTAATTAATTAAAGATTGCACATAATGCAGAGAAAACTCTGCATAATAGTATAGTTTTTGTTTTTTCCACTTGGTTAATTAATTGACTAAAGATTTTGTAGAGTGCAGAGAATATTTTGCATAATGAAATTTTTCTTCACAATGAAAGTGTCAAAATAAAAATCAAATTTTATTAAATCTCGTGAGAGGTGTGAAACACCACTTTTAACACTGCCTCCCCAGAACACGCTTTGCCTTACAATTGATTACATGAGAAATATATACATGAAACACACATTTAGGGAAGTTGAACAAAATCTTAGAAAACAGGAACAAAATCCTAAACTAAGGTTAAGTTTTAATGGTCACTCCGTTAAGCCATTTCTACATTAATCTCAACACTCCCCCTTAATGGAAAAATGGATTCACAGATATGCCTAACACTTCCCTAAACAACTCAAATTTGATTCTACCAAGAGGTTTGGTAAAAATATCACCAACATTGTCACAACTATTACAATATTGAATGTGGATTTCTTTTGACTGAATTTTTTCCCTCACAAAATGAAACTGTGTATCGATATGCTTTGTGTTCTTATGAAATATTGGATTATTGGCAAGTTTTATGGAGCTTTGGTTGTCACATTTGATCATTGTTGCAACCTTATGTTCTTCTCCAGCATCAAGGAGAAGTCTCCTTAACGAAACTGCTTCACATGTTGTTGCACACATAGCTTGATATTCAACTTGTGCAGAAGACAAGGGTATTGTCTATTCTGCTTTTTGTTTCTCCATGTAATGACACCGGTTACAATGTTAAATGCATAGGTTGTTATGGATCGTTTGTCATCTACACTTCCAGCCCAATGGGAGTCTAAAAAACCTGTCAATCTAACATCACACGAATCATTATAAATAATACCAAACTCTAAGGTTCTGTGGAGATGCCTTAAAACACCTTTTTCTGCAACCGAATGTTTCTCAAGGGGTTTGACATAAATTGGCTCAATGCACTGATTTCATACGCCAAATCAGGCCTAGTTGTAGTCAAGTAGATTAGACTCCCAACCAGCTGTCTATACAAAGCCGCATCTACCTCCTTAAATCCATCATCATTCTGAAGTTTTAAATTCTGCTGTATAGGTACTCTTCCAGTAAACTCCTCACATACTTACTCTATGATAGAAAAGTTTGTCCAGAATCCCTCTGGACTTCCAAACCCAAACAACAATGTAGCTCTCCAAGGTCTTTCATCTCAAAGAATTGTGACATCTGCTCCTTGATTTCTTTAATGAGATTATCAACATTACCTGTAATGATTAGATCATCTACATATAAAGAAATCAAAACAATCTTTCACTCTTTTTCAAACACGGTATAAAGATTATGGTCATTTTTGTTCCTTCTGTAACCATGCTGCAAGAAAAATGAATCAATTTAGTCATACCATGACCTGGGTCCCTGTTTTAGTCCATACAATGGTTTCTTCAACTTACAAACTAAATGTTCTTCACCATGTTTGACAAACCCCTCAGGTTGCACTAAGTAGACTTCTTCTTTTAAGTCCCCATTTAAAAATGCATATTTAACATCCAGCTGGCGAATCATCCAATGGTGTTTGGTAGCTAAAGCAATTATCATTCTAATTGTGCTTAGTTTAGCTATAGGGACAAATGTTTCATCATAATATATGCCTTCTTGCTACGAATATCTCTTTGCAACCATCCTAGATTTATACTTATCTATGCTCCCATCTGCTTTAAATTTAGGCTTATACAACCATTGTCATCATGTGGGTTGTTTGCCTTTAGGTAGTTTAACTAAATCCCAAGTTTTGTTTTTGAGAATTGATTCATATTCCTCTTCCATAGCGGCCCTCCATTCACTATACTGACTAGCTTCTTTATAATTAGAGGGTTCAACAACATTCATCATACTAGTTATAAAAGCATTTTCCCTATATCTTGCTGGCAACTTAACCTTCCTACTTAATCTCCTGTGTGGTGGGGTAGCTTCAAACCTTGTCTGATCATCATTTTATGGACTTGGCTTGACGTCTACATCATCTTCTTTCCCTTCCTGCTATTGTTGCATCTATTGCTGCTGCTCATTGCTGTCACCTGATTCATCACTTCCTTCTTCCACCAACAAGGGCATGTGCCATTCTTCATTACCACTCTCATGGCTTCCTTCATTAACCTGCTCATGAAACACTACATCTCTGCTCGCAAAAACTTTATGAGTAGAGGGATTAAACAGTTTCTAAGCCTTAAATTCTGTACAATACCCAAGAAAGATACATTTGATGGCCTTTCAATCCAGTTTCTTTCTATCTTCCTTTGGGACATGGGCAAAGGCTTTACTCCCAAAAACTCTCAAATGCTTAGTTGTAGGCTTATAACCAAATAAAGCTTCAAAAGGAATTTTGAAATCTAAACTTCTTATTGGACTCTGATTCTTTAGATATACTACAGTATTAATGTCTTCAGCCCAGAAGCCATTAGAAATATTCTTACCTTTTAACATACTGTGAGCACACTCCACAAGGGTTTTGTTTTTCCTCTCTGCAACCTCATTTTGTTGAGGAGTGTGGGGTATTGTAAACTACTGTTGTATCTCATTATATTTGCAGTATTTGAGGACACAAGCTTTCTTGTAATCTGCCCCTTGATCCGAGTGGAGAATCCTGATGCTTTTACCTGTCTGCTTTTCAACCATAGTTTTGAAATCCTTGAAGTATTCAAAAGTGTCACTCTTCTTCCTGAGGAAATACACCCAAGTAAATCTAGTAGAGTCATTAATAAACAGTAAAAAAATAGTATGCATCGCCTAACGATCTTGTCTGCATACGCCCGCATAAATCTGTGTCTACCAGCTCGAGTATATCTCTCTTCTTTTTATCAGCATTCACAAGAAATTTATCTCTCTACATCTTTCCCAGTGCACATGCATGACAATCAATATGAATAGGTTTTAAAATAGGAAGACCTTCAACCATACCTCTTTTCTATAAAAGCTGTAGATCATTGAAGTTAATATGGACAAACCTCTCATGCCATAAGTCCACTGTAGTCATGGCAGATGATGTCAATACCTGATGTGGTGCACTTTTGACATTTAGCTTGTATAATCCTCCCACACAAATACCTGATGCAATAGGCTTCATACAATCCCACAAGTCTTTAATGACACAATATGATTTATAAAACTATACCTTGAGATATTGATCAGTTATAGTAGAAACAAAGATCATATGCTTTTTGATCCCAGGTACATACCTTACATTATGGATATGTCTAATATTTCGATCTGGCAAAACAAAAGGAATATTACCATAACCTTTGATTTGGTACCCTCTATCATCGCCAAGATAGATGTTTGCTCTACTACTAGTCTCTTTAAAGTCTTCAAACCACTGTCTGTTCCCTATCATGTGGATGGATGCACCTGAGTCAACAAACCAGGTATCTACTTCATCCTCCTTAGTCGAAAGCGCAGAGTCAGATATGAACAAATTGATGTTCTGACTCTGTTCCTCATTAGAAAAATGACCTGCATTTTGTTTATGTCTCTTCCGACCTTCATTGAACTTATTCTTCATGAAATATCTAGCTATATGACCAGTTTTATGACAATAAAAACATTTGGTCGCAGATTCATTTCTATTGAAAGACATACCTTGATGTGGGGGCATCTTACTCTGTGGGGTTGCACTGCTCTTCTGTGCTACATTTGGCTTTCCTTTGAAGGGCTTCTTCTTTGCTATTAAGGCCAGATCTGAACTCTGAGGTTTATGATTCAACCACCTTTCCTCCTCTTGCATGAGGATCCCTATCAATCCTTCAAACACGAGGGTTTTTTCTCTTTCATTCAAGCCAGTGATGAACATCTGATACTCGTCAGTCATACCATTCATGGTGATCGTGACTAGATTTGTATCTGAAACAACTTCACCGATGTCGCCCAACTTGTTCTTGAGCTCCTTGATTCGCGAAATAAATGCTACAACTATCTCATTCTCCTCCATCTTGATGGAGAGAATCTTTCTCTTCAAGAAAAGTAATCGATTGGTGTTCTTGACCTGATAGAGATCCTTGAGTGTCTTCCAGATCTCTGGTGTAGTCTTGCAATCACGGATATGGGGAATAACACAATCTTTGACTGACAATTTCAGGAGCATTCTCGCCTTAGTTTCCTGCTTGTCCGAGTCTTGGATTGTTGATGTTGTTCCTCCTGCAGCTAGGTTCGACATCACCTCATCATTATTCCAATTTCCCATGCATTGTGTCCCTCAAGTAGGGTCTGCAGCTTGAATTTCCAACCAAAGTAATTGGATTCATCTAACTTGTTATTCTCATTGAGGTAAGCTTCTCCTAATTGATTACTCATCTTGAATGAAAGAAAAAAATTCAACCCCAACAATTTAAAAAATCAACCCTAGATCTTCAACACTACTACAAATGCCAGATCCAATGAAAATTGAGCCTAGATCCAAAACAAAAACCAGCC
Source organism: Pinus tabuliformis (assembly GCA_031772625.1). NCBI lineage: Eukaryota > Viridiplantae > Streptophyta > Pinopsida > Pinales > Pinaceae > Pinus > Pinus tabuliformis. Next base: position 83,967,919 of record CM062818.1, read on the forward strand.
CCGTGTTTAAAAAATTTGCCCTCTTTTATCAAATAAATAGCCCCTCTTTTAATTAAAGAATTAAATAAAACCTTCTAATTTGAAACTTTAATTCAAAAATAAATAAATAAAACATATCTTGACTCTCTTCTTTTAAAACACTCGCTTTTCAAAAAAGAATGGCTCACGTGTGGGAAGTGATTAGTGGTTCTGACCCAGCACTTCGATGCCCGAGTTACGTTGATGTGCCAGTGGTCTATAAAATTGAACAAGGACTGTGGTGTATTGAGTCATCCTTCCCACACTATATTAGAGTGGCATCATGGAATCTCTTTGTGAAATTTGCAAATGGCAGAGGAATTTCACTGTAACTTATCCAGAATTAAAAAAAAAATCAGAGTGACCTCCGGATGACTGCCATCACCAATTCTACACTTCTCAATCAGTTGGGCATTCACCCACACAAAATTTTGATTGCCACTAGCAACCCAAAGCAACTTACCAACTCTGCGGCCTCCACGACAGTCTCGTGGAAGCAGTAGCCACGTCGACAACCAAAAGAAAAAAAATGGCACAGGGATGATTCAGTCAAATGATCTCAGTCAAACGATTTCTGTCAAACGATCTCAGTCCTTCAACCACCTACGACCTCCTCCATGTCCTTCGATCTCTACATGCCACTATTAGTTTTCTCCTCCACATGAATTCAGATCGTCCACACACAATCTGTGGTCTCCTGGAGCAACTATCCCTACTCAAAGTTGCTCTTGCACCCTGCTCATTGGCGAATTCTTTCCGATCATGGCCGGATTGTATGCCAAGGAACTCGTTCAAACCATGAAAACTATAGCCACTTACGGGAAGAGGCTTGCTTATGAGTGGTTTTGGATAGCCAACTACTAAGCATATAGGTGTAGAGGCCAATACTCAACCACAGCAGTCCCGGCCTCCCCTCTTTACATGAAGCAAAAATCCTTGGGCTATGTCAGCAGCAAAAAGCGTGCCCTCTAGCCACTCGGGAGTCCCGGCCTTCGAAATAAACAAGAAAAACATGCAGCCTTTTCACTGCAAAAACCACAGAGTCTTTTCTCAGATAGTCGATGTGCTTGGAAATTGGCTTACTTGCGCCGTTTTGGAAACAAAAAATCGCTTAAGTGCAGAAGTGAATCGACGTGACTATCACGCCAAATTCCATGTTGATCTCTTCTCAAATGCGCTGGTATCTCTCTCCACTCAGGGTACAAGCATCCTCAGCCCTATAGCTATGATGCCATGTCAAAATACGAATCAAACTTTATTAAATCACGTGAGTAGCTTACAGGTCTGAAACACCACATGTAAGACTGCCACTGCAGAACACGCTCTGCCTTAAAATTGATTACATGACAAATATATATATATGAAACACACATTTAGGATTGAACAAAATCCTAGAAAAAAGGAACAAAATCCTAAACTAAGGTTCAGTTTGAACCGTCACTCCACTAATCCATTTCTACATTAATCTCAACAGAAAACTCTATGTACAAAAGCTCTGCATAATAAAATTTCTCAACATAAAATTCTCCTCACAATGAAAGCTCTTTGTACAAAACTGAAAACTCTAAGCACAGAAGATGATAAACCAAACTGTCACTAGGACATGGCCCAGACTCCTATAAGAAGTAGCAATGGGTAATTTTTTGCAATGAGCGAAACCCTCACTGGTGATAAGGCAATATGCTCGTTGAAATGAGTAGCACTACTTTTCAACCTCACAGTGCAAAGAGGTGTAGCTCTTCGTCTCACTCACACACTACAACAAGCTACAAGCCGATCGACATAGCTTTAACAACATTATTTGTTGGGAAAAATTAGGGAGAATACTTACAACCTAAATTTTCATTGTGCAAGATTGTGAAAATGAAAAAAAATCACAATGAAAGCCTCCTCTACGCCTCCAAACACCTTACTTTTGCAAGATTGACTTCAATTGTTTTATTCATTATTGTTCCATAATATAGCCTACAACTTCAATTCCTCTTCTATTATGTTTTTCTGATTCAAAATCATAGGGATATGTTTGAGACATGGCCTTATGATGAATTTATAGTAAATATAGTAAACTTCAACCATGTGAGTCACAGGGATATGTTTGAGATATGGGCTTATGATGAATTTATAGTAAATATAGTAAACTTCAACCATTCTAGTTTGAATTAAAATTAGTAATTTATTATTTTAAAGAATTTAGAATAAAAAATATATAATTGAAAATGAAAAATAGTTTGGTATTCACACTTGAGAGCTGGATTTGTCAATTTTCATAACTTTTGAATTTGTTAATGAAATTAATCATAATTGAAAATCGAGACAATCCATGATAAAAGAGCACGGTTACTAACCTATGCCTTCTTAAGTTGCAATAATGAAATGGAATGAAATGATATTTTAAGGTCCACGAGACTAAAAATAGTCTATGAGACCATTAGTTCCCTGTTTTTCACTCTTTGCAATTCAGTGATTTTCCGATTCAAATTGATGATAAGCTGACCCAACCTTCCAACAATCCCCTCGCTAAAAAGACAATGCCAAGAAACTGATGCTAACATGTTCCCATAACTTTCTCTGATGTCTTTGAATGCATCACATTCCAAAATGAAATGGTTTTCTGATTCCACAACCCCAGACGTGCAAAATGTACACACCCCTTCTTCCCAAGCTTCTTTAGGCCTTTTCCATTGTCTTGTTTCACACCGAAGTTGATGTGAGTTGGTCCTTAATTGAGAAATAAGAACCTTTTCCCTCCATGAAATGCTAGCTCTAATGAACTCTTTTTGTTGTAAATCAGACATAGGGTTGAATTCATCAATGTAATATTTATTCTTTCTACCCAACTCTTTTTTCCATACCTTTTTACGAAACTTTTCCATAACAAAATCATTTAGCTCCTTGCTATTTGTGGGACAGGCATTGAGGTAGATATTCCATTTTTTCATCCATGTGTAGCTTTGTTTCATCCATGTTTTCTTTCTTTCTTTCTAAGTCGAAAATTCCATATATAGAAAAGAGGACCCAAAGTTGTGGAGTAGGTTAGATTGTCTACTCTCCGAAGTTTATTGACGAGAATTTGAGGAAGTAATTTGTAAAATTGTTGTTAAAGCCATATCTTGAGACTGCTACCATATCGAATGTGAGGAGGAAAATCAAAATCCCATAAATAGTATTTGCGCTTTATTTTTGGCAGAAAATGTAGATATGGGTATGCAGTCTTCCGCACAATGCTCCGCTCTTAAAAAAATGTTCAACCATGAGGATTGTTTCGGTGCCATATTTGTTGAACTCTGTTAAGATTTGTCTCAAAGGTGAGTGACAATGGATCTTCATCATCGAAAAATTCAAAAGGATTTGCACAATGTGTAAAATGCATAAAGTGGTATGTAACGGTTAGGGAACGAAAAATGTGGAGGGAGATGATTTTCTTAACCTCAATATTATTAAATAGTTAAATAAGTTTACATGGGAAACAAAAATAATTAATGATTGGGGTGAAACTCTCAACTAAACTAAATCGAATTGGGCTAAATTCAAATAGACAGTGACACCAGTATTGAGACCTAGCAGGTGGTTATAATTAAATTCAATTAAATTCTCCAATGCTACTTGTTAATTACAACCACAAAAATTTAAACTAGGATATATGTGGGTCTAAGTCTCAACTAGGTTTAGAAGTTAAAAAAAAATGACATGAGTTGGATTTTATTTCCTTTTTTTTCTTCCAAATCATGTATCCTATAAATTGTTTTAGCTTTTTATTTTTGTGTAGAATTCAAATTGCAAATTCTCCATTTACTGGTTGTAATAGTTGTGGTCAAAAATCCATGTAATAATGTTTGTAAAGGAAAAATAATAACCAAGGTCATGGGACATGTATTCCGAGTTTAATGTTGGGCAAAAGCATAGTGATGGGGATCACTTGTGATTATTTCATAGTTATGGAAATTGACAATGGAAAAATGACATTAATTGACATTTATTTATGAAAATAATAGAAAATAGGAGAAAAGGAAGGTGAAAGGTCACAGGTTTCATGTGAGGAGGAAAATGAAGGAAAACAATGGAAAATGAAAAAATTAAAGGCCTCAATGATAAAAAGGTTTCTAGGATCAATTCGTAGTTCAGTCTTCGGCTCTCTCATTCTATTCTCTCTCTCAAACTCTTGGACACTTAGAGTTTTCTTGGAGCACTCTTGGAGGAGTGTAGCATACTTGGGATTTGGAGCAAGAAGACAAAGGAAGAGCAAGAAAGTGCAAGGGGACATAGGGATCATGAGCTACAATGAGCTTTTCTTACACATACCGAATTGCATGCATGATTTCTTTGCTAGTTTTGGCATGCATGGCACATGCATGTGGCTTCGTGGTTATGATCTGTCATTGGCATGGAGGATTGCCTAGATTGACTATGGTTTTTCCTAGCCTTTCAATTTCTTAAACAACCATGGTGTTGTGGGCTTTATCTTTGTTTTCTAGTTGTTGCTCATGTTACTTTGGCTATGGGTTGAGTTACTATTTCCTGGAGCCTTGGTTGAAAAAACGCTCTGGAATCCCTGTAACAGCTTGGGTTGAGTTACTACTCGTGGAAGCCTTGGTTGGACAAATGCTCTGGATCCCTTGGTGGGTTGAGTTACTAGTCTTAGAATCTTTGGTTGGACAAATGCTATGAAGCCTGACAGTAACTGTGAGTTGAGTTACTTGTCTTGGAAGCCTTAGTTGGAACAAATGTTATGGATCCCTAGACAACTTGGGTAGAGACTGATATGGTGATGGTTAGTGATGTTCGGCCATGAGGTGGAATCACTAGTTCAAGGTTGAGGTGGTTTGGCCTCTCACAGCCATGGTTTGGTGTTCCTGATTTATTCCATGAGATCCCACATTCATGTTTGGAATATGGCACACGGCTCATTGGCTGAAAGAGAGATTCAGTTCAACCCAATCTATGGTTGAGTGGTATGTGGAAGTCCATGAATTGGTTGGATTTTCATGTGTTAATAATAGCTCATTTTCCTTTTGTATTTCATAAGTAAATGTGCTTTTTATTATGTCTCTTTAATGGTTGTTTCATCATTGATATATCTCTCATTATTCATTGGTTATAAGCATGACTCTTGATAATATTGATCAATGTCTCTCATCATGTCTTAGTTAGTATATGAAATATTAATGAATGAATGTCCTAATAGATAAAAACACAGCTATTAGGAGGAGACATTAGTCCTCCTTGATGATTCTCATATAAGTATGAGATCCCTATGTTCATATCTGTTGATATGACTTGTAGTTTATATGCTTATGATATATTTAATGAAATTTCTGTCATGGATGGTACGAGTCATGTCAAGTCCTTATTCAAGTGTTTGTATTAGTAGCCTTATTTCATTGCTATTTATCAATTCTGGAAGTTTCATGAAATTCTGTGCAGAGGCTTGAGATCTAGCCCTGAAAAAGTGGCTCAGAATTTGGGTTCGTTGGCACAGAACTACTTGAAGAAGCCCACAGTTGCATGGATGCCTTGTTGTGGGAGCAACTGGAGGGTATCACTCCCATGGGGTCTAGTTCAGAAAATCATCAAGTTGTCTTAGGGGTTTGGCACCTGGAAGGGTTTGTTGCCTCGTGAAAGTTTTGTAGCTCCTACGGAAGGTTAGATTGGTCTCGTCTTATCGGTTCCACTTCCTTAACTAGACATGGGGACTTGAATCATATCATAGTAACTCTTCATCACATGTTTACCTCGATGGACTGGTTAACTTGGGTAAACATGGGAGGAGTTTTTTAAATAGTGGTATCAAAGCATGGTTTTGTTCTCCTTGGGTGATGTTGGGTTTCCCTTTCTCTTTGGATGAATGTGTTTTCATGTGTACATGTCAGTTGCATATATGTTCATTATGTTTGTGATTTATGTGCTTCCTATGTATGCATGGTGGTGGAATTATGTTTGGTAACTAGGATAATTATTGAGACGATGTCTATATATTGTGATGATTATGATTATACATGTATTGTGATAATCTAGTTGGTCTTGCAGACGAGACATCCTTCCCTACACTATACTGGGGTATGTTGGTTATATTTATGTTTTTATTTAGCTCACATGATATATTTATAGGAAGAGAAGATTAAAGATGACTAGCAAGATGGTAGATTACATTTCATGAGACTCTCCCTACCAATCATATGAGCAACATGGTGATGGGTATTCTCCTCACATAACAGACACATTGAGAAGTTTGAAGGTAGAAATAAAGAGTTACAAAGTAGATAATGACATAATCATTTGGGCATAGTAGAAACAGACATAGGTCAATGCAGTTACCCTTTATAGATTGTCAGACTTGCAAAGATAACGACCACTTAAAATCATTCATGGGCAGGTGGACACGATTAATGGAGCATATGGTAGTGGGTCACATGGTGGGCACAGGTTGGGTAGAGATGACACAATTAGAGATGGAAGGTTCCTAGATACACCTAATAAATGAGGCAGTGGAAATGGGATTTACTCTAGTTCTCATTCAGACATGTATCATGGTCTTCATCGGAGTCATCCTTATACAATGAGTGACAAGGGATATTTGACATATGAACTCAAGAAAGCCAAGCCACCTGCATTTGGTGGAGAAATGAAGAAGTCACAGGATGCAGAACCCTGGTTTCTTGGGATAAATAATTTAATCAGATTACATGATTACTTAGTGAACCTGAAGGGCAATATATTGGGGGTTCAGTCCTAAATCTAAAGCGGATATTTGGTGGGAAGATGTAAATAATGTTAAAGGCATTTGGGAAGAGGATTTGACTTGGAGTGAGTTTGAGGGACTTTTCAGGAAGAAGTATCTATCAAAGAGATACTATGATGATAGGGAAAGATAATTCTATGAGTTGAATATGGGATCCATGACCGATGATGATTACACTAACAAATTCTTGGAGTTATTGAGGTATGCACCTTATCTTAAGGAGGAGAAAGAAAAGATCTAGAGATTCATTAGTGGGTTGGCGATAGAATTAAAGGACAAGATTGAGTTTGATGAGCCTAGATCATTGAAGGAAGCCACTAGGAAGCTAAAGCATTGTTATTAGCAATCAAAGCGTAAATATGAGACTAAACAGGATTAGAAAGATAATGATAAGAATAAACGGAAATGGTATAAGAAGCGAACAAGACCTCAGGACACGGGTAACAAATAGAATTCAACACTACCTAAAAAGTTCAATGCACCTGATAAAGGACAAGGATTTTAGTTTGAGGAGTAGAACAAGGATGATGGTAGGAAACATTTATAGTGTTGGACTTGTGGTGGAGAGCATCATAAAGGAGATTGTCCACAAAATTAGGGTGGTAGGCCTCAAAACTACAATGCACAGGAAGTGTAGACCGTGGAGGATGTTGGGCAGAGTATTCCATGGATCTATGCAACATTGAATAATAGGAAGCCATATCACTAGGAATCTATTATCGATATGGGCGGTAAGCTTTGTGATCAAGTTGTTTCTATTTGATTGACCCTGGATCCAATTATAATTATGTTATTCCTTACCTAGTGGATAAGTGTGGTTTGAATAAAGAAGTGAATGTAGGGTTTTAGTTAGTGCAGTTTGCCACATGTACTCAAAAAAGAGTTCATCACCGGGTAAGAGCTTGTGCATTTTAGTTGAATGGTATGCCTACGTCGACACTTTTGAATGTGCTCCCATTGGGATCATATAGTATGATTTTGGGTATGGATTGGCTATATCTTCACATAACTAAAGTGGATTGTTATGACAAGGCCATTGATTGTTTGGATGAAAATGGAAATAATCTTGCAAGGTAAGAAGAAATAAATATTACTTAGGATGGTTACAAATATGTAGGAAAAGTGTAGTTGCAGGAAATTGTGTGTAGTGTTTGTAGTGCATATTTCTAGTGACAAAGGTAAGGAAGTTGAGGATGCAGATGCCTTGAAGAAGTACCCAGTTCTACAACAACTTTAGGATTTATTTCCCACAAAGATTCTAGAATTTCCACCTCATAGAGAAGTGGAATTTTCTATTGAGTTGGTATGAGGGGTATCACTAGGATCAAAGACACCATACAAGAGGAGGACACTAGAGTTAGAGGAATTGAAGTTGTAGTTAAAGGAAATTATTGACAAGGTATACATTAGGCCATGTGTATCGCCTTGGGGTGCACTAGTGTTGTTTGTGAAGAAGAAGGATGGTACTCTTAGATTGTGCATCAATTACAGATAGTTGAACAAGGGGACCATCAAGAATAGGTATAAATTTATGAGGATTAATGACTTATTTAAACAATTGAATGGAGGAGCAGTGTTCTCGAAGATTGACTTGAGATACAGATATCATCAGGTACACATTAAAGAATAGGACATCTACAAGACTACTTTTCGGACCACGTAGGGGAATTATGAGTTTGTTGTAGTTCCATTTGGTTTGACTAATGCTCTAAATAATTTTATGTGCCTTATGAATAGTGTATTGTGTCCTTATATAGACAAGTTTGTTATTGTATTCATTGATTATATATTGATATATTCCAAGAATGAGGAAGAACATGTTGAACACATAGAAACAATATTGAGATTGCTAAGAGAGCATCAATTGTATGCATGGCTTATAAAATGTAGTTTCTTTTAGATATAGGTACATTAATCGGGGAATTTTGTTTCCAAGGAAGGCATAATAGTGGATCTGGAAAAGATAAAAACTATCATGGAATGGGCATCTCCTAGAAATGTGGATGAGCTAATATCATTCATGGGGTTAATAGGATATTATGGGAGATTCACCAAGAAATTCTCCTGGATTTCCTATCCCATTACAAATGAAAGGTAAGAAATTTGAATGGACAGAGGAATGTGTCACCATTTTTGAGCAGTTGAAACAACTGCTGACCAATGCTCTAATTTTAAAGATTGCATATCTAGATAAATAGTTTTTAGTGTGTACAGATGCTTCTAAGAAAGGATCTGGTGGGGTATTGATGCAAGAGGGATAGGTGGTATGTTATGAATCAAGGAAACTGAATGAGCATGAGAAGAATTATGTTACACATGATCTCGAGCTATCAGCGATCATCCATGCTTTGAAGATCTAGAGGCACCACGTTCTTAGCGGGAGGTTTTTATGGATGAACGACCACAGTGGATTGAGATACTTGTTTGACCAATAGAATCTGAATGCCGGACAAGCTAGATGGTTGACCATGATCAGTGAGTTTGACTTTGAGATCAGGTACATTAGAGGTAAAGATAAAAGGGTTGCACATGCCCTTAGCATGAAAATACATGTAAATCACATAGCAGCTATCCACTTCTATGGGAAAAAATTATAGTATCATATCTTGCAAGAAAGATAGCAGGATGATAGGTATAAGGAACTTATGCACATGTTACAATAGGGTACAGGTGATCAATATGTAGAGTATCATCTCACGGTAGATGGTTTGGTCATATTTAGGGATAAAATATATGTGTTGAACAACAGTGAGATCAAGACGATTATGCTGAATTTCATGCTAAATCGTACTCAGGTCACCCAGGATATCAAAGAACGTTGACAGCAGTGAGGAAGTTCTATTATTGGCAAAAGTTGAAGAAGGAAGTGGTAGAGTTTGTGGCTACGTGTTTGGATTTTCAATAAGTAAAAGAAGAGTGTAAGCATCCAAGTGGATTACTACAGTTGATTCTGATTCCAAAGTGGAAATGGGACTTCATTTTCATGGCTTTCATTACAGTTTTTCCAAGGAAATCTAGACAACATGATTCTATCATGGTTTTGGTGAACATGTTGACAAAGGTTGCACACTTCATTCCAATGGTGCCTACCTATTCAGCTAATGAACTAGCACAGGTCTTCATCAGAGATATAATGAAGGTTGCATGGTGTACCAAAGAAGATCATACTAGACAGAGATGCCAAGTTCACTTCTAGGTTTTGGAAATAGTTATTTGCCGGTTTGGGTACATAGTTGGCCTTCAATATAGCTTATCATCTGTAGACAAATGGATGAACATAGATGGTCAATAGAATTTTGGAGGACATGTTGAGAATGTATGTCATGCATCAATAATGAAAGTGTGAAGAGTCTCTTCCACTCGTAGAGTTTGCTTATAACAATAGGTATCAAGAGTCTTTGAGGATGAGTCTGTTTGAGGCACACTATGGATGTGGTTGTAATACTCCCATTAATTGTAGTGATCCAGTGAACATGGTGTTGATAGGACAAGACATGTTGGCAAACATGGAAAAGGAAATGTGGGTAATCATGAAGAGTCTCAAGGCATGAACAGATAGAAAACATATTTGTGTAGATAAAAATAGGGTGTTTAATTAGTTTTAGGTTGGGGGACATGTGTACTTGCGCATCAAGCCCAAGAAGAGCTCCTTGAGGATTTGATCATGTGCCAAGATCGCAACTCGGTATTACGAGCCTTTCAATATTCTTGAAAGGATTGGACCAGTAGCCTATCGACTTGCGCTGCCGCCAACAGTGAAAGTCCATGATGTTTTCCATGTGTCATTGCTTAAGAAGTATGTTAAAGATAGTGATCATGTGATTGACTGGTATCTATTCTAGGTGGCTCCAGAAGGTGAATTCCAGCCAGAACCCCAATTCATTTTGCAGAGAAAGATGCTCATGCACCAACCAAGCAATTGAGGAGGTTAAAGTCCAGTGGAAGCACTTTGGGTCCGATGAAGCTACATCAGAGATGGTTGATTAGATGCGGGCTATGCATCCTTCTATGTTCAATAGTTGAGTCGATGTATTTTGGTATATTATTTGATGTGGTGTTTTGGTATATGTATATATGTGTATAGATGTAGATACCGCCATGAGCTGTGTTATAAAGCTCCAATAAGTGGTATGGTTGTCACGTTGTTATGTTTGTCATATTGGTTTTCTTTCTAGTAGGTTGTTCACTGTAAATATTGTAGCGAGCTAAGTCATAAAGCTCCATGGGTAGCACATTTCACTTTTCAATAGCCTAGTTGGTTGTAGGTGTCATTGAACACTGAGGACAGTGTTCCCCCAAGGGGGAGGGTTTTGTAATAGCCCTAGTAAAAAATCCATGTAATAATGTTAGTAAAGGAAAAATAATAACCAAGGTCATGGGACATGTATTCCAAGCTAAATGTTGGGAAAAGACATATTGATTGGGATCACTTGTGATTAATTAAGGGCTATGGTTGTGAAAGGAAATGGTAAAGGAAACGTGGCATTAATTAGCATTTATTTACCAAAATAATGGAAAACTGGAGAAAAGGAAGGTGAAATGTCACAGGTTGCATGTGAGGAAGAAAATGAAGGAAAATAATGGAAAATGATGAAAATATAGGCCTCAATGATAAAAAGGCTTATGAGGATCAATTCACGGTTTTTTTTAGTTTAATCTTTGGTACTTTCATTCTATTCTCTCTCTCACATACTCTTGGACAAACAAATTTTTCTTGGAGCGCTCTTGGAGGAGTGTGGCATACTCAAGATTTCGAGTTAGAAGGAAAAGGAAGATCAAGAAAGTGTAAGGGAACAATGGGATCAACAACTAATTCTATTTTTTTCTTGCAAGTAATAAATTGCATGTATGATTTCCTTGCTATTTTTGGCATGCATGGAACATGCATGTGGTTTCTTGGTCATGATATGTCATTGGCATCGAGGATTTCTGAGATTAATGGTGTTTTTTTCTAGCCTTTCCATTTCCTGGAAAACCATGGTGTTGTGGGTTTTATCTTTGTTTTTTGGTTGGTTCTCATGTTCCTTTGGTTGTGTGTTCACATACTAGTTTTTGGAACCTTGGTTGGAACAACGCTTTGAAAGCCCTGTAACAACTTGGGTTGTGTTACTAGTCCTATAAGCCCTGGTTGGATAAACCCTCTAGATCCCTTGGTGGGTCGAGTTACTAGTCCTAGAAACCCTCGTTGGACAAATTTTGTAGAGCCCCGCAATAGCTATAGGTTTAGTTACTAGTCCTACAAGCCTTGGTCGGAACAAATGTGCTAGGGCCCTAGACAACTTGGGTAGAGACCGATCTAGTGATGGTTAGTGATGTCTGACAATGAGGTGGAATCACTGGTTGAGGGTTGAGGTTCTTTGGCCTTTGAAATCCATGGTTTGGTGTTCTTAGTTTATTCAATGAGATCCCACATTCATGCTTGGAATATGACGCGATGGTGATTGGCTGAAATAGATATTTGATTCAAACCAATGTATGGTCGAGTCGTATGTGGACATCCCTGCCTTGGTTGGATTTTCATGTGTTAATAAGAGCTATTTTTCCTTTGGCATTTCATGAGTAAATGTGCTTGTTGTTATGTGGATTTAATGTTTGTTTATTCATTGATATTATTCTAGTTATTCACTCCTTATAAGCATGTTTCATGACAATCTTGATGCATGGCTTGCATCATGTTTTGGTTTGTAGATGAAATATTAATGAATGAATGACCTAATAGATAAAAATGTAGTTATTGGGAGGAGACATCAATCCTCCTTGACGATTCTCATATAAGTATGAGATCCCTATGTCCAGATTTGTTATTATGACATTTAAATTACATGTTTATGTTATGTTTGATGAAATTCATGTCATCGCTGGTAGGGGTCAGGTCAAGTCCTTATTAAAGTGTATTTGTTAGTAGCCTTATTTCATTGTTATTTATAAATTCTGAAAGTTTCGTGAATTTTTGGGCAAAGGTCCGAGTCATAGCCCTAAAAAAGTGGTTCAAAATTTGGGATTGTTGGCACAAAACTACCTGAAAAAGGCCACTGCCACATGGATGCCTTGTTGTAGGATTGAATAGAAGGTCTCCTTCGCATGGAAGGCTTTCCATGGGAGTAATTGGGGGTTTAGTTTAGCAAAACATCAAGTTGTCTCAGGGGTTTGGCACATGGAAGGGTTGGTTGTCTCTTGAAGGTTCTGTAGCTCCTGAGGAAGATCAGATTTGTCTTGTATTGTGGGTTCAATTTCCTTAACTACACATGGGGTGTTAAATCATATCATAATAAATCCTCATCACATGTTTACCCTAGTGGACCACTTATATTGGGTAAATGTGGGAGGAGGGTGTTACATTGGTACAACGCTTCCATTGCTCCAGGTTTTCCAAGCATATGCTTGGTTTATTAAAAAATCGGCTTGTATGTGGATTGCTACGACATGTAATTTTCTATAATGTGATTAATAAACAATTATCTCTTCAAAACTCAAATACATGAATATTTCATTAATTTTTTCATCATCCAAGTTTCCTTCAACATTCGTCTATGCAACTTCAATGTAGACTTTATCAAAACATTGTTTCGCAAGTCATGGTTCAAGGAACTTTAATTCTTCTTTAAATTTTGTTGCTTCTTTATGGTTGTTACTAACATCTACACACTCAAAATCAAATTTAGGATTAAAAACATTTGCAAGATCATATTCTTTTTTCTCTACAATGAGAGATTTCTCTTCTCGTACATCCTTCTCTGCTTCTATTTCTTCCACTTCTTGCTCCAAATAGGGTGTATTCCACTTGGTTTTTAGACTCAGACAAGCTTCTCTCATCGCTAGCATCATGTAGATATGATGTTTTTCTTGCATTATATACAACCATTCATCATTAACCAACAATTCTTCATCAAAATTAACATCAACAAAGTGAATCGTTGGATTCACCATAACACTGGATGCTCCAAAGGCAACTTCATTGTCATCATCAAGCATTGTTAATGGATTCACCAAATTTCCATTCACTCGTGGTTGTGCACAGTGGTCACAAGCACGTGTGTGCTCTTTTTCTACAACTGGTAGCAAACCTTGATCATTTTCATCCACTTTGAAGTGGGAATAACCAAAATATTCATCTCATTGTAGATCTGCGACTATAGATCCATCTTCGTATTCAACTTGAATGCTCCCCCTTACACCAAAATTCCTCTCAAGGGTTTCTCAAGCTTCCTTTATTGTATTTGCATATGTTATTAGGGGTATAATGTTGCCATCTATAGATTATTTTATGCATTTTAATGCAAAGGTGTTCTTTTGCATTGTCACTTCCAAATCATTCAAAAAAGATTCATACATCTCTTGTTGTTTCTTCAACTTCTTTAGCCTTTTGGCTTTTCCCATTATTTATTCGGTCCTTTCTTCACATAGGGTTGAACAATTCCAGTGCAATGCTCTTTACTCTGTTGTGACTTCCACCTTTTTCTTCTCTTAAAAAAAACCCTTCTTTGAGCAATAGCTTTTCAATTTCACTAGAGAAACTTATTTTTCACTTGCACTCAAATGTATCTACTTCACCATTCTTTTTTTTAATTACATGCATCCTTTTAAAAGGCTCATTTTTCCTTTTATTGAGAAGGGACCCTACATACCCATTGAAATCATTTAAATAAATCCTTTAAACATAAGCCTTTATATAAATCCTCCAAATAAACTTTTGGAAGGTCCTTTTTTTCTTACAAATTCCTCCTCTTCTAAAACACAAAAACTTAAAAAATATTCATGCACCTTTTTAAAATGATCAAACAACTCGACTTTTGACTTGTCATTTGTGGCTCGTACTTCTCGAGCTTTGAAATAAAAGTGCATTGTTTGTTAAAATTTGACTCGTGCTCCAATTAAAAGTTGACCTCGATCTCCTTTAAACTCTGTTCTTCAAGCTTCATGCGAAATCTGTGATTTGGATCCTACTATTAATATTTCTTCTTCGCACCTTTCAACACACTAGGATTGCTATGAGTCACAATATTTGGCAGAATCTTAAGATTGACCCTTTCATCACACTTCCTCTCTCTTCAGGGGTGCGATGGTCGCACCATTTTTTTTTTAAATGGTGGGTGGCTTGTAGCGTTGCTAGTTCACAAATTAAAAAAAAAAAAAAAAAAATCTTCCAACCACGCAATAACTCACTCCCCCAACCTTCTTCACAACAACTTTTTCAAAAAGCAGAGACTTCTTCTACAATTGCTTGCTCATATTCTCTACTACTCTTTCAAGGAGTCTTATGCAAATTGAGCTCTGATACCATGCTAGAGAATAAAAAATGTGGAGTGAAGATGCTCTTCTCAATATTTTCAAACAATTAAATAAGATTACACATGAGACAACATTAATTAATGACTGAAGTGAAACTATCAACTAAAATTAACTGAATTGGACTAAACTCAAATATATTGTGACACCTAGATCGACATCTAGCAGGTGGTTGTAATTAGATTCTCCAACAATAACCAACAACGAGGATAATTGAGTGGAGGAATGAAATCTTGTTGATGAAGAAGTTGGCTTCAATCAAGTCCCATCCTAGATGTGTTAGGACTTATGAGATAAGAGGATTTAGTAGTGAGCGAAGAAGGTCAATAAGTTGTTCTTCTATCCACTATAGCCGTACATCACAAAGGATTTTATCTCCTTGAGATCACAGTTTTTCTTAGATTCTACAAGTGCTTTGAAGGAGGCCACATCATTGGCTTAGTTGTTACCATTAAACACTTCCACACTGATTTGGGCTCCAATAACCAATTTGATTTTTGTGAAAATGTTTTTGTGGTTCCAATTGTAAATATGGAACATGCAACTTCTTATGAGGAGATGCAAAGGTACGGAAGCCACACTAAAATAGAACTAGAAGAAACTCAACATGTTGTAGAAGTTTGTGTCTAGTGTTATCATGCATGTAGTAGAGAAATTGACCAAGCCAATGAAAATGAAAACTAGTCAATATATTAAAAATATTGTGTGGAAGTTCATTTGGAGAGGTCTTCCATACAAACACATCCACACAAAGGTTGTCTAAGGGTGTAGAAAACTAGATCACGTTTGTTTTTCAATAAAATAGAACCAAATAATTTGATACTTGTGCAGGAACATAAATAATAAGAATTAATTGAACATATGTGGAGGGACAATTATTAGCATATAAATAGTTAATAAATAATATACCACTTAATGAGGTAGGGAATGCTATTAATATAAATAATTTGAAATATAATTATCATATTTTATTCAGTGTGCGTAGATCCTTGTGTTGAAGTTCATTGTGCGGCTTTAAGCGTGTAGGAGACAAAAACTTGGGAATTGGAAAAGGAAGGTATTTTCTCATATATTGTCGAAGCATGAAAGGAGACTTAGGAGATTGCTAAAAGAAGCCTAATTGCAAAGAAAACGTGGAATGTGGATAAGGAGAACCTTTTGTCTTCAATAGGTAAGACATTTGAGAAACGAATTGAAGATATGAATATTCGATATGAATATTTTATTAAAAAAAAGGCTTTTTGAATTTAAATTTTGATTCAAAAAACTCAGAAAAGAGTTATATTTGATTATCGTATTCTTGTTTCTGAGAGAAGCACCAAACATAAGAACATAATAAACTACAGATACAACTGCTAAATTACCCACACAAATACAAAATTTGAGACTGGGATATTTGCCTCTGGATGAGCATCTCTACTAATACAAAAAATTGAGTCGGTTACATCAATTAAAATATTGATTCTGGAAGGAAGTGCTTCCCCTTCACATTTGAATAAGCTAAGCCGGTGTTTCTGTTTCTAATCTGCTCAAGTCGATTCGTTGTGTGGTGAGGTGGTGGAAGATACTTGAGAGGGTGGAAGATTTGTGGCGACATTATTCTCCTTAATTATTTCAGCAATTTTTTTTTACTCTTACATCAAAAAAATTCGTTACATTATACATACTCCTATATTTTCTCTATGGATTTCAAACAATTCTTTACCTAAGGGTTTTGTCAATATTTCTACAAACTAGTCTTTTGATTGCAGTACACCATAAATATTTCATTATTTATTACTAATTCTTAAATGATGTGATACCTCGTATCAATATGCTTACTTTTCCTATGGAAAATTGTCACAGAAAATTTGAGTTGGTTCATTTTGTACATACAATAACTCAAGCAAAATTATTCTCATCCACATAGTTCGCTTCTATTGCTGCAACAAACTCTACCTCAGTAGATGATAAAGTCAAAATAGATTGTTTCTTTGATTCCCATGCTACTACAGTTGATCCAAAACTGAACACATACCCATATGTGCTCTTCTTGTCATCAATATTACTTGCAAAGTCACTATCTGTATATCATGTTAGTTTAAAATCTAAATCTGATGCATACATAATACCATAATTTCTTGTTCTATCAACATATCTTAAAATCCTTTTTCAAACCACCAAATGGGTACTATTCGGAGACTCCATGAATATAAAAATTAAACTCACAACAAACATTATATAAGCCCTTGTTGCATTCAAATACATAATATTTTAAACCAATTTCTTATACCATGTTGGATCAACATTTGAACCTTGATCATTCTTAATGATTTTTGCACCAATTACATTTGTGGTTACAATTCGCTTACAATTATATATCTTGAACCTTTTCAATATATCTTTTACATATTTATATTGACAATTGAAAATACCATATTGAAATTGAGTTACTTCGATACCAAGGAAATATTTCATTATACCTAAATGAGTCATCTCAAATTATGTTTTCATTCTTGTCTTAAAATAATTTATTAAAAGATTTAGAGTGAAAATCAAATCATCAACATGGGCACACAATCACATTTTTACCTTCCTGGTTTACCTTTCTATATATATTTGGCTCACTTGGACTCCTAATGAGCCCAATGTTATTCAAATATTCATCAATTCTACTATACCATACTCAAGGTGCTTATTTCTATCCATATAATGCTTTCTTTTATTTGTAAAATTTATCTTCTTGTCAATAAATTTCATATCCTTGAAGTTGTTTCACAAAAACCTCTTCTTCCAGAAACCCATTTAAAAATGCAGACTTAACATCCATCTGATATATTTTCCATTTATTTTGCATAGAAATAGCTAATATGATCCTTAGTATGTCAAGTCTAGCTACAAGTGAAAAAGTTTAATTCTAATTAATACCAGTTTGTTGACTAAACCGCTTAGCTACAAGTCTTGCTTTATGTTTATCAATTTCACCTTCAACATTCACTTTAGTTTGTAAATCCATGTAACACCTATAGTATTTTTACCTTTTGGAAAATCTAAAAGCTCCAAAGTATTATTTATTTCTATAGCATCAATCTCTTCATCCATAACTTTTATCCAAACTTCCGCTTTTACAACTTCATCAAATTTATAGGATCATGTGGAATTAATGCAAAATTTGAAATATTATCTATTTCATCATTTTACTCATACATTTCTTTCAAAATTCTAGTATTCTGACCTTTAATTATGTTCTTTAATGTAGCTATTGTACAATTATATTCATTACTCACCTCTGATCTTCTTGTTTGTTTTCCACCATAACCTGATGGTACACCATGTTCTTGAGTTCTCAATGTTATGGACAATAATGGTCCGACTCTTGGTGATTGGATCACTGAAGTGCTTGTAGTAGGTGTATGTGGGATCAATTTTCCACCTTGTACTTCTTGCTCATATTCATCATCATCTCTATGAGAAAATACAACTCCCTTTGTAACAGATTTATATATTCTTCCATCCCAAGCTTCTTCTTCCTTGAGCTTCACATCTCTACTGACAATATACTTCCTAGTAATGGGATTATAAAGTCTATATTCCCTAGAATCCTCACTGTATCCAGTAAAGATACACTTATCACTTTTGTCATCTAACTTATTTCTTAATTATTTAGGTACATGTGCATAAGAAGCACACCCAAAAATTCTTAAATGGGATATATTACAACTCTTGCCACTCCAGGTTTCGTTGGGAACTCGTTCCTTCATGCTCTTAGATAGAATTTTGTTAAGAATATAAGCAAGAAAAACTACTTATTCTCCCCAATATTAATTTGGTAAATTCTTTTCCTTCAACATACTTCGAGCCAAATTCATAATAGTTCTACTTTTCCTTTTAGCTATTCTATTTTTCTATTCAGTATAATGTGCAGTAAATTGTCTCTTAATTCAATGAAATTGACAAAACTCAATGAAATCATTTAGCATATATTCACCACCTCTATCTTATCTCAAAATTTTAATATGCTAAATTGTTTTCCTTTTCAACCATAGCTTTAAATCTTTTAAATATAGAAAATGTTTCAAATTTCCATTTTAGAAGATAAACCCAAGATTTTCGACAGTATTCATTGATAAATGTTAAAAACTAAACATTACCATCCAATGAAGGTGTTTGCACTGGTCCACACAAATCTGTGTATACAATCTCTAGTGGATCTTTCGCCCTATATGAATCTCGAGATACGAATTTATGTCTGTGATGCTTTGCAAATATACAACATTCATGAAATCTTGTTGGTTGTTGAATATTGGGTAACCCTTTCATGATATGTTTCTTCTACAACAAATCTATACCACCAAAATATAAATGACCATATCTTAAATTCCATAACCACGATTCATCCAAATTCTTAGCTTTATAAGCATTCAAGGAGGGAGATAATTCATTTCTCATTATAAGTAGAAACATCCTATTCTTTTTCATTTCCACTCTTGCTATCAGCTTCTTACTTGGATATTTATCAATGATAGTACATACTTTATTCTTGAAGAATATTATGTGCCTTTTCTCTATCAATTGTCCAATGCTAAAAAAATTGTGTTTTAAACTAAGTACATAATACACATCATCAATTGTTCTTCTATGACCATTTCTAGAATAAACAACAATCACCCCTTTACCTTTAATGCATATCTTATTATCGTTACCCAATTTGACTTGAGATTGAATACTAGTGTCTAGACTGGCATACCAATCTTTGTTTCTAGTCATGTGATTATTGCAACAGATGTCCAAAAACAAAATATCATTCCAACATTCTTGAGTCACTTTAAAAGTAAAAAACACAGCCTTTTGATTATCTTTAGACCCTTCTGAGATGTGTGTAGATTGTTGACCAACATCTGTGTACCTCTTCAAACACATTAACAAAATGCCCATATATTTTGCAATAAGAGCATTGAACTTTAGACATATCATACATTTAATTTCCTTTGTGCTAGGTTCTATTGTTACTTCGCCTTAAACTAAAATGGTGCCACTAGAATTTCTCCTCATGGGCAGAATTATCTCACGAATGTCTTTGACCAAATACTCTGCCACATCTTCCTTTATTACTCAACCTTCCTATACCTCCTCCTTTATTAAATTGTAGTTGAGTTTTGAAGTCATTCCCAAATGCACTATCAATATATCTTGAAATCCTAGATTCACGTGCACTCAACGAACCAGACAACTCATCAATTTTCATTTGACTTGTGTCCTTAAACTCCTTTATGGATACAACCATGACTTCTAAATTTCTTTGGAAAACTTTGAATGATGTTCTAGATCACTCTCTTGTTTGAGAGGTATTCTGCATATAGTCTCAATTGATTAAAAATACTCATGACTAGAGTCATAAAACCATCCACAGTTTCACTATCTTTCATTTTTAGATTTCAAAATCCCTTTTCAAGTTTTGCAACTTGACATTTTTCACTTTGGATACACCTTGATAATAGGATTCAAGAGTGTCCCACACCTTCTTTGAATACTCTGCACTTGACATCTTTGAAAATATCACATCATCTAAGCCTTGATTAGTAAGGCCAATCATGGCTTAGTGGGGCTTGACCCAGGTTTAGAAATGATTTAGCCAAGCAAATCCTGGTACTATTGGCCCTTTCGGCAACAACCCGTGAAGCATGGACTGAGGTCTCACTCGAAGTAGTATGGGAGGGTGCTAGAACCAGGTTTCCGCACCCTGGGGATGTCTGATATGAGGTGATTGGTGCGCAGTCCAACCTTCGCACTTATTGCGCTACGCGCACCAGCGGGCACCCCGAGCCCTACGATATTGTCTACGCGTTGTTCTGGCCGCAGCGTGACCCATGATATTTACCCAAGTCTTCCTTAATTAGGCTTTGTTAGCTGATTACTTAGATTATTTTCATATATAAACATTCATACAAGTATTTATCAATTGTGCGCAGTAAATAAACCGAGTAAAAGTAATGCATAACATCAAAATACGAATTCAAGAACAGGTGCACATAGTAAACTTCTCTTTATTGACTTTCTATCTCAATTACAAACCCGACTTCGCCCTGCGCACTCCGCTGCAGGGGTCTGCGCACTCAGCTATGGACTCTATTAGGCCTCTGCACACTCAGCTGCAGAGCCTCTTCCTACTACTATGACCCAATACACTTCAGATTCCACTCTAACCTTGAACCATGCCTTTGCTATTCTATACATCAGTACCTCCCTTTACACTTAGAGCCTCACTCTATTTATACAATCCCATGGTCTACGGACCATGGCTAGGCCGACACAACTTTACATTAAATTGCAATATTTTAAGGCGGTGTTGTGTTGTACAACAACCCCCCATTTCATAAAATTTTTCTTTAAGAAATCATAATAGGAAATGGGTCCCTTTTAAACTTAGATGTGTGAATAAATCGGTATTAACTCATCATTAGAAAAACCCTCATCAAAAAGGTCCAATGGAAATGATATATTTTAAAATAAACCTTTTTGAACAATAATAAAATAGGTCTTTTAAATAATTATAAAGTTCTTTGTTATTGCGATAAAGCAATCGCAAGATCGCATATCGCAATAATAAGAAAAACATATATAAAAAGACCCATTGACTCACTCCGATCCAAAAAAGGAAATCGCTATCGGATATCGGGAAAAGGAAAAACACATAGTATAGAGAAACACCTCCCTCATTTCTCCGATGCAATAAAGGGTATCGCCATCGGCAGTCAGCCGTAACAACCCAATACATGAATTGTGACACCTTCAAATCCTCCGATGCGATAAGGCGTATCGCCATCGGCGATTTTGCAATGGCATAAGTAATATGACCCGAACCCATCCCCGATTGCGATGCATTAAATCAAGGCGCGTGTTTCGAAACATATTTAAAAGGCTTGCATGCATTGTATCACCTTTTGGTGATCGAAGGATATTTTGGACTATTATTAAAACCTTCCCGTTCACGTTACCAATCACCGATTGCGATTTACTTCTGATTATCCGCCAAAAAAAATCTAAGCCACGCTTGAAGGGATCATTCATCATATAAATGATATGATGGGTATTTAAAAACTCCTTTACCATGATTGACAGGTTAAACGGCCAATTAATGAAGCAGTTATGCCGAGATTTTCCTTTAGATTGTATCTGCGGCAGTTTCACTATAATCCTTTATTATCCACTAATCGATATAATTCTTTCATATTGGCTCATACTACCTATTTTCTGTATCACGTTGTTTTCATTCCTTGCGCAAAACTCCACCGAAATAACAAATTTGAAACAAATGGGAAAGAAATCCAAGAGATCCGTGGCAGCAGTGGCTCCTACAGCAACAGTGCAGCCCACCAGTGATCCAGGACCAAGTAAAAAAGGTTTAATCTCAGACACTACGTGTCTTGGCCTTGGAAATACAAGTTGGAAAAGTATCTACAATTTAATTAAAGTAGAGGAGCCTGAGGAAGTGTCGGAAGAAGCTACTGCAGACTCAACTAATAAATCAGAAGCTTCCCTGAAAGATTTAGCTGACTCATATTTGCACAGGATAGCAGCACGGGAGAAAATTCTTCCATACACTGATGTAGTTAGATGGGTGGTTGAAGAAATTCCAGTTTCAAATAGAACGTTTTGCACAGTTGATGGAAGAATTTTTGGTTCATTTCAGCCTGATGACTTAAGGAATATGTATCATTTGCTCGAACCTGAAAAGAAATACAACAAAGCCTTTTTGGAAAAATTTGCAGCAGAGAACGAGACTGAATGGGCCGCAATTAAGCAATGGAGACAGAATCTCGCAAAGCACAAACATGAATCATCGGGTAAATACTTTGTGGATTCATTATCATCTCCTTACTGTTATGTTGGGGCAATGATGTGTAGAATGTGGGGAATGCATGATTATGCAAAGTTCACTATTGAAATGGTTCCTTTAATGGAAGCAGTGGTTAATAGTTATGTGATGGATTGGGAAAACATATTTTCTGATAAATTAGTCACTGCAATTCTTGACTTCAGATCAAATGCACGTAAAACCACCAGAACCATTCCCCCTTTTTATTATAGTGCTTATATTATGGATACTCTTTGCTTTAATTCTAAATACCTGGTACTCGGGTGGAGATGGACTGCGCAAGACCCTAAGCCAATCCACATTTATCATCAGATGTTATGCAAGGCACACTATAAAGACCACTTGTACCAAATCTGTAATGCTTTCATGTTACCTATCTATTATGCCATTTTTGATAAGCTTGCCCCAAGGATTTCCGAGGAAGCAGCGATTGACTTGACTGCTGTAGGAAATTGGTTTGGGGAAGACAAGTTCACATATATAAGGGTTTATGGTAGCCTTCCAAGACCCCATGTACTTCCTTTGTATATACCTGATAAGTTGTTGGCTCAAGAGTTGGCCTACCAAATAACCACAACAAGAACATCCAAAACTCTTAGGAATTCTAAAAAGCAGTCATGGCCTACATTTCCTTTGAGATGCAGTGTTTACACTCTACATGATTACAAACATGTGGTGAAGGAGACAGAGAAAATAAACATGCTCAATCTTGCAACCATCCCTAACAGGCAATACGACCCAAGGAAAGTTGCCTATAACGTGCTTGAACAAGCCAAACTTACAAAGTTTGATCATGAAAAAGATGAATTTGATGACCTGTTTTCTTCATCAGAATCATTATTTCAAGTACAAACATTGGCCAAAATGAAATATAAATATGAAGGGTTGGTAGAATTCAATAGGCTCAGAGAACAGAGGTTGCAAACTCTGCCTCTAGACTTATTAGCTACTACCCCAACAACTCAGTCAAGCGAGCCTGAATAGAAAATTATTGACAAACCTCCTGCTACAGAGAAGATTCCCGAGCAAGAAAAGCAACCAGAATAGGAAACAGAGCAGGAGAAAGAAAAGAAACAGGACAGTGAATATATTGATATAGATACTCAGATTGATCCCAAACTCCTCAAAGAGTGGCAACAATTTGACTCTATTATAAGCAATCCCGAGACTTCACAAGGGTTCAGCACACCTCAAGTAACAGTCGGTCAAGAGACAACAACAACTACAGTTCCAATTGAAGGGACCAGTAGCCTATCCACCAGCAAAGATGCAGAAATAATTCCTAAAGATCCATCCGATCAGATTGTTTTGCAGATAGAAGACATACCACCATTAGATGTCTTTTACAGTCCCAAACACAGGGCTGTAGTGAAAAGACAAAGGAAAAGGAGGAGACTTGATCAATCTTCCCTTTTACCAGCACAAACAGAGATGGCTAATGTGGTGTGGAAGGAGGAATTTAATCCTTCCAATGATCTTACAAAACTTTCTCAGTATGCCGGAGCCTATTCGGCAGCCACCATGGATAAAGCCTCAGAAGTAAGAAATATACTTAAGGAAAAAGACCAAACAATTGTTTCATTGCAGTCACAGGTGTCTGAAAGACAACAAAAAATAGAACAGTTAGAACAACAACTATCAACACAGCAGCAGATAAACAATCAATTAAATGAGCAATTGCTCAAGGAGAAGCAGAGGATAGACTTAAGCGCAATACAGAAACAAAAGGAATTATCTGAAGCATTGGCTAGGTTGAAGACAATGAATGAACAAATGAGTAAGATGAAAGATGAGCAAATCGCTCAACTGTCACACCAAGTAGAAAAGTTCAAGAGTCTTCCGCAACCAGCAGATTTCAGGTCCGAAGCTCTCCAAATCAATAAAGCATTGATTACACAGCTAAAACTGCTATGTCATAACATTTCTCTGGTTGAGCCCCTTTGTGAGATTACTGCATCAATAGTTGACAAATCAGTCGATGCCAGGCAGGATTTGGAACAGGCCGATGAGACTTTAACCAACTTTCTTGCTTGGCAAGACACCAGTGAAGGGCAAGCTGCGAATCTGCCTAAAATTCTAGAGTCACACAAAGAAATCCTGTTCCTAGAATGGCAGTCACAACTGATGAAAGCAGAGAGAGAAACCTCAAGATGCAGATTATCAACCAGTAATTTAATTGAGTTAATCAATGACACTCTTTATCTGTCTAACATGATTTCACAGTGCACTCCAGGTAAATTGCCATCAACCAAAGCATTGGAACAAACATGCAATCAAGAATTGGAGAAGAATGGAAGATTAATCGCCGACATCCAAAGTTTTACTTAGGATACCTTTTGTTTTTTCTTAGTTAAACCATACAATCAAAGGGTTTCACTCAAATGTTTAACCGATGCCATCAGTTACATGATTCCCGAAATCCATGATGCCACATACTCAGCCCAACTGCATTCTCGTCTGAGTCGCCCTCCAGAATTGCAATTGATGCTTGCTATCTGCCAGCTCAAGCCAAAGGGAGATCATCCGAAATAATGAATCATGCTGCCAACTGCAAACAAGCCGATTTTGAAGAGATACTCATAATTTAGTTGTACCATTTAATAGCATTTTTATTTTGTAATTAGTTAGCTTAGTTAGTACTTATAGGCCCTTTCATGCTTTTAGAAAGGGTCCTCAGTTTTTGTATGAACTCAAATCAGGAATTCACACTATTTTGCTTCTGATATATTTTTTATGAATACTGGGCTAGTATTCTGAATTTTAATGAAGAAATCTTTGATGAGATGTGCACTATTGCCTTGTTGTGGAAGTGTTTCTAAGTTAGAAGAAGGAATTTGAATGCGATTGATATCGGAAGTGATCCAAATAACATATGGTACTATTATCTATGCTCTTGTTTCATTCTTTCATGTGAGTCAGCATTTAATTAATCTTCGTATCATTGGATATATGTTTGTGTTTTAACAGCAGTCCTTATACTTATCACTATTGAATGTCTAAGGAGTGTTATTCTTTCAATCATATTTATGTCTATGATATATGAAGAATAGTGTAATAATGTTTTAATGATTACTTTGTTCAACTACTTGAACAAAGTAATTATCATATGAATAAATGTCTTTGTTTACCAATAGAGTTATCTATATGCCTGTTTGTGGATAAAGATCATCAAAAGTTACACTAAAGAAGAAATTTCCCGGGATAGGATAGTTGTTCATAATTTTACTTTTTAGATCGAATCATTCATCCATTATCATTATATATTAGAGAATCCACCACTTATCCATCCTATTTACCAATCATTGGGAAACTAGTCCCATTATTTCCAGTTGGAGCCACCACACCAAACGGAAAAGGAGCTGCCTTTAAGGTCTGGACCGGGTGGTTTTCCCCGATGTTGTTGTAGCGATTTTCGAGGCATCAACAGGCGGATAGCCCTATGAATCACCCTAGAATTCATGCTCTGCGCCCGTAATTCGCAGAGTCTTACAATATAATTAACCAAAACTTGGGCTTTGAGCCCCAAAAACATGCTACGGGGGATCCCATGCCCAATAGGCCCACAACACAATCATCGTGACTCATCC
Source organism: Pinus tabuliformis (assembly GCA_031772625.1). Taxonomy (NCBI): domain Eukaryota; kingdom Viridiplantae; phylum Streptophyta; class Pinopsida; order Pinales; family Pinaceae; genus Pinus; species Pinus tabuliformis. Next base: position 83,994,401 of record CM062818.1, read on the forward strand.
CGAGTCACTCTATTGGTGTGGTGATCTTGGTACAGAGCCCCTCCAACAGTGCCTATGCCGCGCGAAGGTCCGCAACACACTATTCTGTCGTCTGCTGGATCTGCTCTACTCTTTCAGTTGAATGCTCGCTGTCAGGGGAAAATCCCTGTCTTAAGGCATGGATCACCTTCATTTTTGTGAGCTTTCCTTTAATATCGGTAGTGATGAGGAAGGACTCATCAATCCATGGCTGGACGCATGCTTTAAGTACTACCTCTTTCTATTGCGTTGCATCCACGTATTCCTTCAATGCCTTCACCTATTGTAGCTTCGCCAGCAGTTGGGTCAGTACAACTATTTATGCCATTCCGCGCACACTGTCATATTGCACTTGAAGCTCCTGTGCCTCTATTTCCAGGCGCTATATGGTGGGGTCCTCCTGTAAGGAAGTGAGGACCGCGAAGGATTCTTCCAACATAGTAGTACAGTTCTGCACTGCCTGTCCTATTTCCTCCAGCCCTTTTTGGATAGCGCCAGCGCGCTATTCCCTAACTTCCAGGGGTGTGGATGACTGCGCCTTTAATCGCAGTTCGACAATCTGAAGGTTGAGGTCCAGCTGTATCCTTGTTGCTTCCTCCTTTGCCTTGCAGAATCCACTAGCCAATCTGTGAATTCACACTCCTACTGGTAGATCTATTGCAATATCTAGCTCTGTAATGTAGCGACATGCTTCCTCTACCATTTTCTCCAGCTATTGATTCTCTGCTAGCACTTCATCGCGTTGTAGACTAAGCTGCTCGATGTTGATTCTCTGTTTGCTGAGAATTTGTACTGCACGTCCTTCTCTAGCATTGAGTTATGTTGTCGCTCTATCAAGTAGGTGGTATAATGTATCCCGCGGAAGGGCAGTCAAGTTTAGGCCAAGTCCCTTGATCCGGCCCACCGCGGCTCTATCCTCCATGCTTTCCGTTGTTAGTGCTACTTCCGGGAGCACGATGGTTTTAGCCATTTTGGCCCGCAGCAACTGCTCCATTACCGATGTACCTACAGAACCGCAGGTGGCTATCGTTGCCTCCTATGGGGGCCGCACCTGAAGTTCCTGCAACTGGGCCCTCAAGGCCCCCAACACATTCTGCTGCTCCGTCATCACTTCCTGGAGCGCTTCCCTGGTGACCTCGCGAACTATGTTGCCGATGTTGTAGAGGTCACCCTTTGTCAGTGTAATAGGTTCACTGTCCAGTTTGGAAGCCTTAGTCTTCTTCTGTGGGCCTACTCATTCTGTATCGCGCGACCGTTTCAGTTGTGTAGATGTCGTGTTTGGGTCCAGACCTTCCGCTGTGTCCTCTGTTCTTTGTCCTGTGGTTAGGTCTGGGACTCCTTCCTCCCACGTCATGGTGGCCCCTGTTGCTTGTGCTGTTGCTGCTTTTTCGGCGGCCTTGGTCTGCACTGCAGTGGCCTTCGCTACCTTGCGGGTAGCCCTTACCTCCATGGCTAACTGCTTGTTTCACTTCTCTGAGCCAGCAGCTTGGTGGCATCCTTCTGTTTTTGTACCACTGTCTTATCGTGTCTCGCCAGATCTAGGGTGCGCCACTTTGGAGGACATGAGTCGAGCATGGTGAAAATGGCATCATCAATCGCGATGAAAGGAAGTTTGGTCTAGTTCTGTGCTGGATCCTTACGTGCCTTAATATACACATTGTGCATATCCGCCTTGAAGTCTACAAAGCTTCGCAAACTATTGTACACTGTGGGGGATAGGTGTGGCCTTCTGTTAATTCACATCCAAACGATCGACACCGTGACCACCCAAAAGATCTTAGTTTTGCGGATCCGCGTGGTGTCCTTCGTAGCCCAGAGTGATGCATATTTGGTAGGCTCCGATAAGTCCTGTTCAATATGAGGAAACTGACTGTCTTCCAGGAGTTCCCCTGTCACCAATAAGATGGAAAAAAGGAACCACTCGTAGTGGAAGGTCTTGCCCTGCTCCTGAGCTTCTTTACAATTGATCAAAAACCCCTCAGAGAGGAGCTTATCCAAGTTGAACTGGACCCCCTCCGTGCACTATTCGGCCAATGCAACCACAGGTGCTAGTACCTCGTCGCCGCGACATTTTCTCATCATTTTTCTGGCCAGCAGTTGGGTGGCAACACACACCCCTTTGTCCTTAATGCTACTGATGACATAGCCTCTCTTCTTCTTTTCCAATTTATACTTTTTTTTCATGGCCTCTGCGAGCGCCAAATCTCCGCTTTTGCCAGCTATCTCCATGGGGTCCTTTCCCTTACAGGGAAGTTGACAAGTACCCATTGTGTACTAGGCAAAGCATCTTCCTGATGACAAAGATTGTAATTGGTGTGCGGAGAAAATGCAGAATCCATAGTAGGTTCTTAGTCTGTAAATGTGGGAACTTTTCACCCTCCTCGAGGTCCTAGTCTTCAAATTTCATTGCGGGCACTCAGCCCAGGACCGAGCCTTCAAACAGAATTCCATCTCGGAGGAGCGGGGTTTGGAGTGCACTCTTAGTGTCATCCATCTTGGGTACATTTGCTTTCCTTTTTCGTGGAGGGACATACTCGGGCAGTTTTACTGTAGCGCGCATCGGCTGGATGTCTTCCTCCATTTCTTCATCCGCCTCTATCTCCTCTACGAAAGCATGGAGGTCCTCCTCCTCATCGTCTATCTCAAGGTTGACAGTCTTACCCTTTTCCTCCATAGAAAGTTTACTAAACCGTAGATTTTATGGGGACATGCGGATTGGTGCTGTTGTCTGCTTGTCCTTCTTGGGCCTTGGCATCCGAGGTGATTTCAGGATTTCTGGTGCATCCCCCACTAGCACTGTAGGGCTTTGCGCGACTTCCTTGATGATACTTTAGACAAAACCCACACCTCTCCTGGTATTTGTCATCTTGTTCGAGCTGTCTGTAGCTGTTTGCGACTTTGGGGTCTCAAAAACCACTTGGTGCTCAACACTCTGTGCTCTTTGTAACGGCTCAAATCTCAAACAAACAAGTGTTGTTTCGTGGCGAGCCTTGGTAGTTTTATAGAATATTTCAAATTTAAATTTGATAGTTCCCCCCATTTCTGAGTCATTAATGCATTCTTGGCGGCAGATCATCCCAAATCTAGTTCTGACTTCGTATCTTAATTTCCCACCACCCGCTTCTCTTTGTATTAAATTGAACATCTTGTCATGGACAGTGACACCAATGGTCACTTCCCAGCCTACCCGTATGGCAGCGCAGCCCCTTCTGTGCAAGCGCTACCCTTGTGACATGCCAATCCTGCGCGCAACCTCCTTATCACACATCTCCCCCATAGACTCTTTTATAGTCCCGCGCTCTCTTTCAACTGCTTGGAGCACTGAGATTGTGCTCCCTACAGCTATTTAGGTGGTTGCACCACCTATTTGAGACTTCAATTCACCGTCCAACCTAGTCCATGGGCACTCCTCAATTACCCTCACGACAGTCAGCGCCGCGTGTTCTTCCTTATGCGGTACGCTCCCCTGGTTACTTTCTTTGGTAAGGTATGATCGCAACCATGGTAGCAGAGTCACAAATTCTCGGCGAAAATCTTCTAATGCAGTGGTATGGCTGTTCGTATGTTGTCTGGTCATTCTTAGTTTATCGATGAGACATTCTTGTATGATTTCATTTTCCAGTTTTTGGATCTCCGCGTCCATTAACATGATTTTCTTCCTCAGTTGTACCCTATCTTTTTCAAGTATGTGAAATTTAAGGTTCCCTCGCCAAATGGCTTCTTGAATCCGCATATGTTCACCCTCGCGTAGCTGCATAATTCCTTCATCCTGGTCCTCACATACTATCCCAATTGTGTGAGGTTTCCTTTCCTCCAAAGTTATGGTCTTGACTCTGCTCCTCAGCTTCAGAATCATCTCCACGCTCAGGTTTTTTCACATGGTCCTATAGGCCCATCGAACTGCTGGCACATGCAGGTCCCAATTAGTTCTTCTCGCCTGGTTAATCCTATTTAGGACTCCGTCTACCTTATTGAATGCTTCCATGTTGAACATTTTTGATGCACGTGCCTTTCCTGCTGCTGCGTCCTGTTTCGATTTTCTATCCTGAGTTTGGGGTGTGCTTGTGTGAGCTATACAGCACATATCTGGACCCATTGAGACAGGTGGGTGCACAAGTTGCTTCAACCTTGCTGACCAACTATTGTTCGAAGCTTGGGGCTTCCAAACCGTAGGCGCATCATCCTTCTACATCCATGCTAGTCCTCCAAATTTCCTTGATGTGTACCCGACCATCGTGCTGGTGTTGCACACAGTGCCCATTTCAACGCATCGAACTGCTGCTTTTCTAGTACTGCGCTTTCAAATTTGCTCAGGAATTCATCCACTGCTGTCAATCCATCATATGTCAGCAGCTCTCTTGCCTCTGCTATCACACAATGCAGTGATCTAACCATCATGTTGCAATTCAGCGTCGTCACTTCGTGCAACCAATTCTACCATCGCTCTACTTCTTCATCTGAATCCGAAGTGCAGGAGCTTTTGCGCTCCCATGAGATCCTCCCATCTACAGTCGGATTCACCCAATCCTGGTCTCGTGCAGTTATCTTGTAAATACAATCGAGATCATCGTCGCTACCCTTGTTTCACACTGGTTCAGTGTAGCGCACTCCTTCGGCTGGGTCCAGTGGGACTACTATGCATAATGACTTTTTCTCGAAGATCATTTTGTGCTTCTTCATATTGATGACTCTGTTCATATCGGTGGCCCAGACTATTCCTAACAGCGCAGGATAGGGATTATTGTCATCGACATTCTCTATTACTTCAAAATCTGCCTGCGCGCTCGTGCCTTCAATATCAACTGTTACCCCTTTCAACCTCCCCATGGGCAAAATATTTTGTTGGTTCACCATTCGTAATTGAATAGGGGACCATTGTAACGTGGGCCTGCCCATGCGTTCCCATGTTTTCTTCGGTAATACATTCGCATCCGAACCCAGATCTAGGATTACCTGATCCATTTCATACTCACCAATCTGTGCAGTCAACCTCATTTCCCTTTTAGTGCGCAAGGCATGCTTCCCCAATTTCCAGACTGTGTGTGGTTCTCCTAACCCCATGCGCTTGGTGATCAGTTCCTGTAGTCCTTTAACCGCCTTGCTGTCACGCAACAGTTTCATGCATGTCTCTAAAAAGGTAGTGAGCATTGAAGGATCCATTCCTGGCTCTGGTTGATCTATACTACCTGAAGTGGAGGACTCTGTGAAGCTCTTCTTAGCTTCCATGAATGTCTCCCTTGCGCATTCTAAGTCAAACTCGGGTTCCTTTGCAGGAGTCTTGCAAGCCCATGTACTTTCCTCTGGCTGCTTCCCCATCTCCCGTGGCTGTACCACTTTTGAGCATCATGTTGACATCCGGGTCCTCTTCATGCGTCTCAGACCTCATCATTTGTATATTCTGAGTCGGGGGAGGCTGGAATACCCCTTTTTTGCACATACTTGTGATCAACGTAGGACAATCTATTGTTTCATGATCAAACTAAGCACAATAAGAATAGGATATCTTCGTTGGGTTGGTATAGTCGCGGGCATAGTGCCCTAGCCCTCCGCAATTGTAACAAATCTATTGTCTGTGACCCCTTCCTAGTCCCATTCCACCTCATCCTCAACTTCGCCCTTGAAATCCAGAGTGTTCCATCCCCGCATCTAGGTCGAGGGCTCGTGTTTTCATCTGCATCCTATAGGCAGGTGTCTGATCCATCATTAGCTCGTAGCTGTGGCAAGTGTGCTCATCGTGGCCTACTGACCTGCAAAAATTACAAAACAATTGTTGGGGTCTCTGTGTATACTTCTGCAACAAATGAAAATTATCCATCATGTGTTTCCCTCCTATCTGACAGATCGCGCACCATAAAGCAGGTGCCGCACTCGGCCCTGCCTGTGCTTCCGGTCTCAACGGAATTGGCCCTCCTTCTGTGAGGTAGTTCACGAACACTAGACAATGATCCTTGTCATGGCCTTGGCCTTTGCATTTTATGCACCATACTTCCTCGCGCGCTTCTAGCCGCGGTACTCTGTCCTACTTCAAACTTTGCATTTCCAAACACAGATTCTATAGTTGCGCGTGGACTTGTTGAATTCCCAACCGAGGGTCTTGTATCGAGGTCTCATGTAATCTTGTTGCCATTTCCAACGCTTCGGCCTGTGTGGAAAGTTTCCGTTGTGACATCGCTATCCTCAAGTGTGATGTCAGAGATGCTACAAACCATGCATGATGCTATCCATCTGTCAACGTCATATTGGCTTTGCAAATCATACTCTTCTGTCGTTGATCCAGATCCCAGGGAGTCTCACCCGAGAGCATCGCAATTTCTTTAAACCTGATGATTGATTGTGTTTCTGACTTTTGCCTGCTAAATTCCCTGTTCAGCGTGTTCTGGATCTTTGCTATTTCTGTGTTTGGGTGGTCATTAGAGTGCTTGATATACCATGTTAATGCATGATCCTGCAGTGCGCTCACCAATGTAGCCTTCTTAATATTGTCATCTGTGACACCTTGTACTTCCCATACTACTCTTACCACAAACCAGAATTGGTTTGGATCTTCATTCCCTACCCCTCTGAATATTGGTAGTTTGATCGCACTCACCATACTGCACTATGGAGGTGGTGGAGGTGGAGTGGGTGGAGATGGAGGTGAGGGAGGTGAAGTGGGTGGCAGTGTGGGTGGAGGTGGTAACCGCGAAATGCGCTGCCTTATCAAACTGACCGCGCTTCTCAGAGAGACCTTAGTGAACTCTTCCTCACTCTCTCGCAAGGGTGAAATTAAGGGACTGTTTTCTAATTCTTCACTACTTTTGTAGATCTTTCCGCTCCACGTAGTCCCAAACATTAATGTATTCACATGACCCCTTTTTCACACAATAGCATCTTAATCCAAGTATTTAAAGATTTAATATACTTACCTCATGGTCATTTGAGAAAGCATCATTCTGCCTCGTTGTAGCTCACAGTTGTGTCTACCGTGAACTCAGTGATAAAGCCCCCTATTATCCGGTCGAGCCAATGGTCCACAACTCATGCGATCTTATCTTCTGATGCTTCTAGTCTGCTTACTAATTCCGGATTCCACACTATTGTTTGGTCGAGCCTACACCTTCCCTGGCTATCGCCTAACTTCATGATCCACTCATACAGCTCAAAAGGAAATGATGCAAAGAAAATCTCGTGGATTTCCGTATACATGTAGCGCTCTAACCACTTTTGCTTGGATACTTGCGGAGTTTTGTTTTCTTGTGTCACGAACTTGTGAATCTTCTTGTCCAACTACTCTTCAATTTCCTTCTTTGTTGGGTTCTAGTGGCACGACATCAGACATCCCTTATGCAGATCTCAGTCCTAGCAACGGAACCATTTGTTGGCTTAGTGGGGCCTGACCTAGGTTTAGAAGTGATTTAGACAAGCAAATCCTGGTACTACTGGCCCTTTCGGCAATAGCCCGCAGAGCGCAGACTGAGGTCTCACCCGAAGTAGTATGGGAGGGTGCTAGAACTAGGTTTCCACACCCTGGGGATGTCTGATATGAGGTGATTGGTACGCGGTTCAACCTTCAGACTTATTGCGCTACACGCACCAGCGGGCACCCCGAGCCCTGCGATACTATCTTCCTTAATTAGACTCTGTTAGCTTATTACTTAGATTATTTTCATATATAAGCATTCATATAAGTATTTATCAATTGCACGCAGTAAATAAATAGAGAAAAAGTAATGCATAACATAAAAATATAGATTCAAGAATAGGTGCACAGAGTAAACTTCTCTTTATTGACTTTCTATCTCAATTACAAACCCGGCTCCGCCCTGTGCACTCAGCTGTAGGGGTCTGCGCACTCAGCTGTGGACTCTACTAGGCCTCTACGCACTCAGCTGCAGAGCCTCTTCCTACTACTAAGACCCGGTACACTTCATATTCCACTCTAACCTTGAACCATGCATTCGATATTCTATACATCGGTACCTCCCTTTACACTTAGAGCCTCACTCTATTTATACAATTCCATGGTCTGCGGACCATGGGTAGGCTGACACAACTTTACATTAAATTACAATATTTTAGGGCAGACAGCCCTATGACTCACCCTAGACTTCGCGCTCCGTGCTTGCAATTCACGGAGTCTTACAATATAATTGACCAAAACTTGGGCTTTGAGCCCCAAAAACATGCTGCGGGGTATCCCATGCCCAACAACCAAGATATTTGTTGTCCTTTTTTTTTTTTCCCTCAACAATGTTTTCTCAACATTAGTAAGAGCCATATCTGCTACCTGATCACCTAGCTCTCGATATCCATCAATAAAAAATCTCCAAAGATCATGAGAATATAAAAATGTTCTCATTATAATAGACCTTGAATCATAATATTTCTCGGTTAGAGTAGGAAATGATAACTGAGAAATACTTGTGTTCATCGCCATTAGTACGGAAAAGCTTCAAGAATTCAAAACTTTAACTTTATAAATAAGGCCACAACTAAACTTCAGAGGGGAAACTACCATCTTAGAAAAATTCTATAATAATCTTCAAAAAATAGAAAAATTTTCCTAAGAAATTCATACAGTGTCCAGATCAACTAATAAATGTGTCCCCTCAACATGTTGCCTTTTCTTACATGGAATTGAATAAGGGGAATCCCACATTAAATATGTTGACATGAATTCTAGATAAACATCACATACGATTAGAACATCTTCGATCAGTCATTGAGAGCTTCTTATGAAAAGAATTTGAATCAAAAAATTTCAATAAAACCCGGATACCACACCACTCAGTAAAGTGATGTGTCAGTGGGGCACACATATATGTGGGGATTCCTTGAGTCAAAAATATTATACATGATTTGGCCTCCCTTTACCTTCCACAACAAAAATTCATAAGTCACATGTTCCAAGGCTATACTTCACTCCACATGATTTCTCACACAACACATTCTCCAAAAATTTGAGCCTCAACTTTATGTAGACTCAGTCCAATAGAAGAACCTTAGAACTCCAACAAATCAATGAACACATTTAGTATCAATCACTAATCATCCTCCATGAATAGCCTTTATTCAATATATGATACCATCCTCAGTGCTACCTTTGTAGAGGAATTCTAATCAAGAACTCTACAATGATTACTAAACATGATAGACTGTAAATGACTTTGCAGTAAACCAAACCTCCTCCTTTCACCAAACTAAAGACTACAAATAGATAACAACTTCACCTCATTAGCTCTGATACCAATTGAAAGAAATAGAAAACACAAGACTACAATAAAATGCAGTTACAAATACTAAATTACACACACATACAAAATTCAAGAGTGGGATATTTTCCTCTAGCTGAGCATCTCTATTTATACAAGAACTTGAATCAGTTACATCAATTAAAATATTAATTTTGGAAGGTGGTGTTGCCCCTACACTTTTGAATAATATAAGGCAGTGTTTCCCTTTCAAATCTGATCAAGTTGAGAAGGTGTTCAATGAGGTAGTGGAAGACATTGGAGACGATGGAAGACAATGTCTCAGTTAAATAATTATCTCTAACAATTTTTTTGTTTGTTTTGTTTATTAAATAATAAATGTACATTTTTAATTGATAAACTTGCATGCATTTATTTTAGACAGATAGTTAAATTGATAGTTCGAGTTTAATATAACAAAATAATTTGGATCGATTGTTTATGTTTTTTAAGTTGATATATAAACATATAAAGGTTGTATGAATTGTTTATTTTTTTTAAATAAAGGTAGAGTATTTTAGCAAATTCATCATTTTTTTTTTCAAGGAAAATCATTCTCTCTGTCACCATGTGTGAGTGAGAAAAATTTGCGAGACAAGGCCTCATAGATGAAAACACATATTTTTAACATGGCTACTGAAAGAAAATTCATTTGTGATATAAATAGAACATTGATCACTGAATTCATACACAATGGTGATGGTCAAGGGTTTTGGAGGGTTTATTCAATGGCAGAGATTGGGTAAGAGTATTTACCATGGGGATTTCAGTATCGAACTTGTGTGGCAATTTTCCCACAATGAAATCTCCACACAAGAAAATCTCTGCACAAGTCTCGCAATTCAACTCTAGCGGAACAATGAATTCATTCAACTGATGGAGTGAATGTTATCTCGGTGCACGAAACTTTCACAAAACGTGTCTTCTCTCACCTCCCTTCCTGTCTTCTTGGTGTCAAATTTTGTTTGCACCCTCGCATGACATGTTTTGTCTCTGAAATAAAAGGCAAATAAGTTTCATGTTTTAACGAATGTGTGGAGCTTTACATGTGCGAAGGTTTGCTTGTGCAGAGCTTTCTGCATAGGGAAATCTCCACATAAGAAAATTTCAATTACATGCGATCTTTTAGTGAAATCCATTGATTACTAATGTCTCTCGATGTCGTTAGTATCAAGTCAACCAAATAGACGAGTAGTTGTTTTCAGTTTGGCTTTCAATTATATTGGTAATTTTAGAATTGCAAGAGACTCTTTCAGGTGGATAAATCTTGATGTTATTATATAATTTTAGAGACCAAATATTTGGAAGAAAAAAACAATTATTGTTTGTGTGCATCCTAGATCCACTTTTGTGGACTCTAAAATGGGTTTGGAAGATTGTAAGAGTAGTTGTTCTAACTTTGGAGGACCATAGATGGTATAGGAAGTAGCTTGGAGTGCTTTTTCTTCCAGTACAACAATTGTATCTCGAGCCTTGAAATAGTTGCATCTCCCCCAATACTCCAATTTATTTTTAACTGCATCTTGCACATCAATGTAGGTGTCGAGTAGTGGACAAAGGATGGAAACCAGTATATAGAGAAGCCTTGCCAATGACATGGTGGATAGGATCCTTTCCAGGCTACCAAAAGAATCCTTTCTCTACCTTCATTATGTATGCAAGAGATGGAATGTTGTTCTATCATCACCAAGCTTCCTTTCACTTTGTAGCAAAATATCTAATCCTAGGTCCTGCTTAATCATGTTAAAATGCGAGGACGAAAGAATTTTTAGGTCTTATGATGGATTTCATAACAAGTGGCACATCATATCACTTTCATTCCTGCCTTATCCAAATACGGAGGTAGTAGCTACATGACATGGATAATTGTGCTTGAAAATAACATTCTATATTTTGGTTGGTAGACCTCTTACAAAAAATTGGAGGTAGTTCCCTAATAATTCATTTGAACATAATTTGTTTGTCAATGTGATCGTGGTTGTGGAAGAACCAAGAGAATACAATAATTTATTGGTTGGTGGTTCTCCAGATAGAAGAACCAAGGCCCATGACTCAGCGATTGATATATGGAAGAGATGCAAGGAAACTTACCGTGATAGTGGGATTTACTTCACAACTTCAGATCCTTTTATAATTATGGGGTATTATTTGAGAAAGCATTCATGGATAGGAGTGAATGCACCTATGCCAGAGTCACTAACTTGTAATCACCTACTTGGTTATGGAAATCAACTATATCTTATTGGAATAGTTGGTGCCAATGGTATTTGAAGTAACATCTGAGTGTGGGAGCTTATTCAAGAATTATCACTTTTTAAAATTGCATAGAAAAAGGAAACAATTACAAAAAAATGATCCGTCTTAAGTACGGATCTAACATGAACCGAGAGGGATCAAATTTCTTCATGTGCAAACTTCTTTAGAGTGAAAAATGCAATGTGTTATTTTTCACTATTTAAATTGTATTTTTGAATGCTAAATAGAGATATATAAGACCAATTAAATGTTTTAGCAATAAAAACTTAAAATTTTCATGATATATACATAAAAAAAAATAAGTGAAATATAATATATATGCAATTTACATTAAAACATTTTACATCAGATGTACATCGAGACATTTTATCACACAAATTAAAATATATATTTTTTATTAATATATTTTTAAGTATATGTCAATATTAATTCTTATTAAAATATTTTATTGATAATTTACATTGAACATTGTTTATATACAACATTAAAATGTTTTATTTTAACACTTTTTTTTCTATATATAGATATATATAAAGTTGAGACATAAATTAGTTAACATGGATCTTTGAATAGGGGAGAGATTCCTAATGTTGTGCAGGACCAGTAATTGATATAGTACTGGTCCCACCAAACCACCAGTGATTGAGACTTTTGAAACCAAAATTTAAACAGAAATAAATAACAATATGTATAAATAAGTATTAAATTATGTCCAAAAATCACCCATACATTGACTGGGCCCACAACTGTCCATAAATAGTATTTTACTACTTAATACTGCAAAACATATTGACCCAAGTAGAAAACAGCTAGAGCCATAAAGGCTTCCAAACTGGTCTATTTCAGAAGTACAAAACAGCAGTCACTTCAACCCCCACTCATCAGAACTGCAACTTTGCATCCCAAATAAATATGCCTACTTGCACATAACAAAAGGAATGTATGTCAGCCATAACTGCTGTGTTGTTCAACAACTAAACACCCTATGTTCAATAAATGACACCCAACCCAATAACAATTAAATCCACTTTGTTCAATAAATGACACCCAGACCCAATAACTGCAATAAATGACACCCAACTCACTCTATTTCTCATTAAAACAGATCAAAGCACATGGATCAACAAATAAACAATTCCCAACCATTAGATCACATCAAATTAAATCCATACCACACATTCAAAATGAAGCCATTGCAATCCATGTGCATCCATGTCCACCAATTAAAATCAAGTCCCCAAAACTATAAAAGAAGTCCACCCACTGTTGAAGTTGCATCTTATGCTTTCAAACTATTCAACAAACTTGAAGACAACATCACAAAACAGTGGCCAATATATTCAAGTTAGTTATATGAATTACAACTCATTCTTCTTACAGTTCTGTTTTCATTGTTTTCATTTATCAGATTTCTTACATTACAGTTCTGTCCATAGGGTTACAGTTAACCTATACAGTTACAGTTAACCTTTTTTATACAGAGTTTATGTATGTGTTCTAGCTTATTATATCATCAGCTTCATAGTGATTATAGCTTACATATCACAGAGGTTACGTATGTCATGTTAGTACTGTAGTCACAGCTTGTTTAGCTTACAGGAATTGAACCTATTGAATACAGTCGTATCCATCTAATCAACGTCACAGGTTGTTTACCTTACAAGAATTGAACCTTAGCTTACAGGAATTATTCGATCATCAACTTCATAGTGATTATAGCTTACATATCACAGAGGTTACGTATGTCATGTTAGTACTGTAGTCATAGCTTGTTTAGCTTACAAGAATTGAACCTTAGCTTACAGGAATTGAGCGATTATTATGGCTTGGGTTCTATGCAGAATGAGTTAAAACATAGAACAAAAACGAATTGTAACTTTAATGACTCTGATAAACTTAGAAATTTTTCACATATTTTCAGACCTTGACAATCATCATTGAGACATCACATTGAAACATAATCGAAAGACATGTATTTTCAGAAGCATGAAGCTATTGAGAAAGCAAAAATTTTGATATTGAGTCGAAAGAATGCAAATAAGTGAATTTCTACTACTGATGAATGGACCATAGAATTGAGGAATGGTTTCTTAGAATGGAAGCCCGAGCAGATGACCATTTCTCTTTATTGCATTAGATGACTGTAAGATTTTAGATAATGAGAAAACACAATTAAAAGTAACATAGCAGATGACAGTCTTATTGGCCTTCATATCTTTTCACCTCGTTGAGCTCGAGACCTTAGGGTATGGAGAGCCCGAGCCATACGGAGTTGTAAAAGTTGGACCAAAGGAATGGGGATTTACATAATTCAGCACTGTAAATTAAGTCACAGAAAATGGAGAGAAATCTTGGAGCAGAGATTGTTCTTCTCAATATTCAAAATAACTAAATAAATTATATGGAAAATATAAAAAATAAATGACTGCAATGAAACTCGATTAAACTGAAGTAAAACCAATTGTCTATGACACCTAGGAGACCATAGAATCAAATGTGATAGTGATTACAGCTTACATATGTCGTGTTAGTACTGTAGTCATAGCTTGTTTAGCTTACAGGAATTGAACCTTAGCTTACAGGAATTGAACCTATTGAATACAGTCGTATCCATCTAATCAACGTCACAACTTGTTTAGCTTACAGGAATTGAACCTTAGCTTACAGGAATTATTCGATCATCAGCTTCATAGTGATTACAGCTTACATATCACAGAGGTTACGTATGTCATGTTAGTATTGTAGTCACAGCTTGTTTAGCTTACAGGAATTGAACCTTAGCTTACAGGAATTGAACCTATTGAATACATCTCATTCATCTTATCACTATTAAGCTCTATACACTAAAAAGCTCGTATTAGTATCTGAGCATGGTTTCAGTTCACCCTTATCTATGAGTGAGCGTGAACAAAGCTCTGTATAATTACATATGTTATATGTACATTAAAGCTGAATCCAGTCTATTAGGGAGATAACCAACCTGTGATACATGTACTTTATCATATCTATACATGTATTTCTTAGGTTAGTATTGATAGGTCAACCTTTAGATGATGTTACTTATAAAATATCTGTGCTATTACTTATGCCGAGTGTTATGAGAACGAGACAAGCAAGTGATTAGGTAAACAAGCATGGTTAGAAAGAGTCATGTGTAACTACTATGTTCTAATTCCATAGCTTGTCATAAGCTTAGATAAGGTACAAAGGTGACAAGCTAATCAATATACAACATGATATCTCGGGGTTCTCACTCTTAGTCATTCCTATTATATAAATACCTTTTTTCTTATTGGTATATAGAGTACCGTTCTCTCCATAATCAATACTTAATCAATACATATGGATAGACTGTAATCACTGTATACGCATATCCTAATGTAATACATAAGCAATACATATGGATAGACTGTAATCACTGTATACACATATCCTAATGTAATACATAATCAATACATATGGATACATTGTAATCACTGTATATGCATATCCTAATGTAATACATATGGATAGACTGTAATCACTGTATACGCATATCCTAATGTAACAAGCTCTGTTTCCTCATTACTTTGATTTCCATGGTTCTACTTATGGCACTGATTCAACCATTAGTAATGATTACACTCTACTCTATAGGGTAAGTACATATTGAATAGACCTACTTATTACCTGTATTCCCTAATCTTTAACAGATATAAGGAGAATGACGTAATTCATACATGTTTACATACCTCATTGGTTTAGCTGTATAAAGCTGTTGAAAGTAAATGGAAAATGATATATGAAAACAGTGACATACATGTTGATAATTTCCTGTAATAGAGGAAAAGTATTTTTGCAGAAGTAATAAAGCATAATTTGACATATATTCTAATGTCTAAATGCAACACACATTTTGATAATTTCCTGTAATAGAGGAAAAGTAATTTTTGCAGAAGTAATAAAGCATAATTTGACATATATTCTAATGTCTAAATGCATGCAATAATTTTACAGGTTGTTGCATCTATGGAAAAAGGAAGTTACTCTGCTCGTACAAGGAGAAGTGGTAGGAGAGTGACAAGGGGTGCGCAGCTGCATGATGACAGGCCAGCAGATGTCAATGCCAACAATGCACCAGGGAACATTGTTGAGGATGACCATGTGATAGCCGCTGATGTTAACACACCATCAGCCACAGAAACACCATCAACAACAGTCAAAGGGGCAAGCTCAACTAAAACGATCAGTGCTATAAGAGGATGGACAAAAGAACAAATGTTAGTTGCAATTGACGACATAGAGTTTCATGGATAATCAGTTCGGGAATCTGCAAAAAAACATGGTATTCCTCCCTCATCAATACATTATTGGATAAATGGACTGACTCATACAAAACGTAGAGGGTCTCTTACAGTTATGACTGAGGAGGAGGAGGCCGAGGTGGTTGAGTGGTGTAAAGAGATGGCCCAACTGGGACATGGGCTATAGTTGATACAACTCAAATCAACAGTTGCTCAAATCTGTCAAGGGAGGCCAAACCTATTCAAAGATGGGTTTCCTGGTAAATCATGGTGGTTTGGGTTTAAAAAAATGCATCCAGAACTTGTATTGCGTACTGCTGAGGGCCATGACAGAGACAGAGCATTAAATTTGCGCCCTGCAGTTGTGCAAAAGTTCTATGACACACTTTCTAGTGCTTACAATAAACATTATGGAGCAGACCATATATGGAACTATGATGAAACAGGTTTACAGGCAGGGAGGAATTGTGGCATGCGGGTAATTGCCAAGAGAGGGAGCTGAAATGTGCCAAAGATTTTTCCTAAGAGCAGGGAGTGGATAACTATTTTATGTTGTGTCAATGCAATTGGTACTTCAATCCCAGGATTTTATCTATTCAAAGGTAAAAATCAACTGAAAAAATATATATAGAACTGTGAACCAGGTGCATGCATGGCTGCACATCCCCATGCATGGATGACTAAAGAACTGTTTCTAAGTTGGCTTTTTTCACTTTGCTGCATCGGTACCAGGTGGAATCTCGCCTAATAACAGAAACCTTTTGATATTATATGGCCATGGGAGCCACATGGCTGTACAAACAATTGAGGAAGCAAACAATTTAGGCATCGACCTGTTGACATTGCCAGCTCATACCACTCATAGACTGCAACCCCTTGATGTTAGTGTGTTTGGCCCTTTCAAGAACTATTTCAGGTCGGAGCGTGTTGCATGGATGGCAAAGAATCCAGGGGTTGAGGTGAAAAAGTTTGAGCTAGAAGAGCTTGCAAGTAAAGCTTTTAAAAGGGCTTTGACACCATCAAATATCAAGGCTGGCTTTAGGAGGACAAGAATCTAGCCACTGAACTATGATGCTCTTATGCATGATACTGGTTGTAGCCAAGCATTTCATGTGGATGGCCAGGAAGAAGGGAATGCCCAAACAGGTGTTGAAGTGCAAGAAGTAGATGACCAAGATGATGTTGTTGCAGCTGGTAATATGATTTCCTTGTCTCAAGGACACTTATATGTTGAAGATGATGAAACTGTATGTGAAACACAATATAACAATGAACAAATTCGCAGTAACATGGAGATCGTTCCACCAACTCAAGAACATGAAATTCCTGTTGTTGATATTGTTAATGTTATTGCTGAACATGCAGTTGACAATGACCAATTGACATTGCCAAGCCAAGTAACCCCACCTTCATGGCTAGCAGAAGCAATGATCAATATGAATGCACATAGTGTCTCAGCAACCAATGAAGAAAGCATGAACATGCCCTCACAACCAGCAGAATTGAACAGTGAAATTGTTCATTTTTTTGTGGACAATAGATCAATGGAAGAAGATGAAGGACATAATGAGGCATCAAATGAAGATAATGATATAGTTCAATCAGGTCCAACAGAAACTGAAAGGGAAGTACCAAGCAATGACATGCAGGTGGGAGGGGTGGAGAAGACACTTGGACGGTTCCTAAAGTTACCAGTACAAAGAGTATCAATGAAAAAAAAGCAAGGTGCATCGGGTAGTCTTCGTCTGGGCCGAAGCTCACAGTTACTCACTTCAGAGGACTATATAAACCTGTTAGTTGAGTCTGAAAAAAAGAAATTTGAAATGCAAGAATTAAAACAGAAAAAGAAGGATCTAGTCAAGGAGAAGAAGGCAGCAAGGATTGTTGCAGCACAACGTCGAGTAGATGAAAGGATTGAAAGAGATAAAGCAAGGCAAATTAAGGACCAACAAAAGCAAATGGCAAGACAGGAAAAGGAAAAACGAAAGGCACAACAAATGCTTGAAAAGGAACAAGGGATGATCAATATGGTTGAAAATGATACAAGAATAGCTAATGAAACCAGGATTATTTCAAACTCATTGGACTCCATTGCAGATAATACACCATTATTCCAAGATCTCATAAACATTCAAGTGCCTCACTATCAAACTGAGGGTTTACCCACTTGCCTTATTCCTACCAGAGTTGGTGTCAATTATATGTATGCTCATTACACACCTCCACTTAATGCAGGGGTCAGTAGTGCAAATGTGAGGTATGGGTACTCAATACCTCCATGGTTGGAAGCTGCAAATTGGAGTCAATCATATGGCAACAATCAACCATTTCCTAATCAACCCTTGACAGGTAGGCCAACCTACCTGGCTCAAGAAGGTAACTCGGGGAGTTTTGGCACTCAAGATTCTCAGGGCCATAAAGAATAGGGGTGTCATATGTTTTTGTTTGTAACCACATTATGATGTGGATTTTGGATGGATTGTGTCTTTTTCTTGTCACAGAAACATTCTGGCTTACAACCTAGGTTGTTTTATTGCTTTGAAACGCTAACAACATTATGGTGCTATGCATTCACTACATTGAAAAGCCAACAACAGCTTGGTTGGTTGTAACGCAATTTTATTTGCGAGTTAAGCACAAATGATATCAGTCCACAAAAGACACTACAATGATAACTTAGATACTTATTCCCCTTTTGAATTTGTTATGTCAATTCATATTATGTCTTGGGGCATCTTTTTCCACTGCAGAGATGAACAATATTTCACAAAATAAATCACTTAATACTTCACCATTAGCTTCAAAATGATGCTCCCAAGACTGATAAGTGATTTCTTATGGATATTAAACCTTAGCAAATTGATTTCTTCTTACTGAAACAAGTACACCAAATCTCGAAAAGCATATTTCAGATATCAGAAAACATATACCAGACCTTAGAAAAACACTTGGAAAGTCACCAACAGAAAAACATATGACTTTATTAGCCTCTTATGGTCAATGTGCAATGGTCTTGGGCTCATTATTATTGTCTTATGGTATTTATTAAGTCACTGTAGCAATATACTTTAGATCTAATTATTCATTGCAGTCAACAAGTATCATAGAAAGCAGGCCATTGTAAGCAGTTTTTCAGCTTTGAAAGAATAACCTAGATCTAAGTAAGCTTACCTACAAGCACATACTTCTGTAAAATATCTTAACTCTCAAACACATCCATCTTCTATTGAATACAGAAAGAAGTTAATACACAACAATAGCTCAAAACCAAAACTGAACTAAACTTAAAGCCTACACAACATATGTACTCCACAAAGATCATAAAGAGTTACAATTGGAACTAGTGGACTCTTTGAAGTCATTTTATTCATTTTTGAAGTAATTATTATTTAAATTTGCTGAATAAAACCTGAAACACTGAGATAATAAGACATAGAGCTACAAATAAATTCTCAACCATAAATAAGTAAATAAATCCAACAAATCTGATTTTAATATAATCAAATATGTAGTCATATATAGTTCTAAAATAATTGAGCTAAGAATTGTTCCAAGGAAACGAACAAAATGCATGTGATAGACAAAATTGAATGCCATAGGCAGACATGGGAGATAGTCTTTAGGAACCTAACCCAAACTACTGCAAGCACTAATAAATTATATGGAATGGTACAGAAGCTCGAAAAGCAGTTGAAATAATAAAAGATAAGTCAATAGGGCCAGATTTGTCAAATTACATGAGTTCGAACATAAAATAATCTCTTTGGGCACATCTAAACTCAAAATCCGAAGCACTTAAATTGAAGGATGTGAAGACCAAGATTTTCATGTCATTCAATCGCTTATTCAAATCCAATATTACCATCCTCTTGCCTATCCCATGTTTTGGAAACTCTTTGATGATGATAAAGAGTGTAAGGTTGTTACTATTGCAAACCTATCATGGAGGAATTTGGTTACACAAGAAAATTCCCATAAATGCAAAGGATATCCAAGGAGGAATAGGATGTCATTAAAACATTCTCTGTTCATGCTCCAATATTGAAAGGCAGCCTATAATATGGCAGGGACCTGAAGCCTCACAATCTCCTGGTGGATAAGCGAAGAGGTGTAGTAAAAATAACAGATCTTCGCCTCGAAAGAGCATTTACAATTCCTATTAAGAAATATACACATGAGGTGAGTGCTTTAACTACATTTTCCAGATTTGCTACTGGTTTTTGTAGAAATTTTGTCCTCACTGATTTTAGAGACGATTTGGTTCTGGTTTCTTGGTGAATAATATCTAATTTTTAGCACTAAGGTTAGAGGTTCCGGGTGTTCAACTTCTTGTTGGACGATTTGGCCTTTCAGGATCAACCCTTTGCAGAGCATGTCAGCCAATAAATTATACTTTCAACAAAACCAGAGGGCTACTACTCAAAGCTGCCAATAAATTATATCTTCGACAAAACCAAAGGGCTGCTACGAAGTAACATTTAGCACCATTATATCAGAAAAAAGCACAAGACCTTAACACCGAAAAGCTACAACATCATTTCCGTATGTTCCGAGTCTCACACTAGCTACAAGCTTTGGAGATGGCAACCAAAACCAAGCTGCCATTAGAATCCAATTTTCTTAATTTTAAACTTCTTGTCACACCAAAGCCAAGGCTCTCAGCTAGCATTAAATGGTGTCCATACACCATAATATGTAGCTCAAAAAAGTTAAAAGGGAAAGAAACATCAGCAATAATTGAGTTATTTCTGTTATAAAAAACCCCAAGGATAACTTCCAAAAACAAAATGCCAGAAAGGTTACAACATAACGGCAGGAAGGTTACAACATAACTGCTCTAAAGAGTGGTACTCAAAGCAGCCAATAAATTATACCTTCAACAAAACCAAAGGGCTACTACTCAAAGCTGCCAATAAATTATATCTTCGACAAAACCAAAGGGCTACTACGAAGTAACATTTAGCACCATTATATCAGAAAAAGCACAAGACCTTAACACTGAAAAGCTACAACATCATTTCCGTATGTTCCGAGTCTCACACTAGCTGCAAGCTTTGGAGATGGCAACCAAAACCAAGCTGCCATTAGAATCCAATTTTCCTAATTTTAAACTTCTTGTCACACCAAAGCCAAGGCTCTCAGCTAGCATTAAATGGTGACCATACACCATAATATGTAGCTCAAAAAAGTTAAAAAGGAAAGAAACATCAGCAATAATTGAGTTATTTCTGTTATAAAAAACCCCAAGGGTAACTTCCAAAAACAAAATGCCGGAAAGGTTACAACATAATGGCAGGAAGGTTACAACATAACTGCTCTGAAGAGTGGTACTCAAAGCAGCCAATAAATTATACCTTCAACAAAACCAAAGGGCTACTACTCAAAGTTTCTAATACATTATATCTTCGACAAAACCAAAGGGCTGCTACGAAGTAACAAACCTGCTTTTAGAAATGTTTGTGAAGCCTTTCCAAGAGAATACAATAGAGATGGGAATAGAGACTTATAAAGCACTTAAATTCAATATGCAAGGTAAAACCTGTCTCCAAATTTAACAAAAATTCCAATAAACGAGGTGAGGTGTTGAGAAACACACGGTGAGAGGTGTTGAAAAACACTTCAGAAAATGGCTGGTAGGATAAAAATCCTACCGGATAGAAGCCATCAGTCTAGAGTTCGCCGAAGCCATAAGTCCAGAGCTCGCCACACATTCGGTGGACCTTCTCCAGCGCTCGCCGGACCTGCCACAGCTGCAACAATTGGAAAAAATTAGCAAATGGAGAAAAAAAAAACCCAAAAAACCACACAAATACCACCAAAATCTGCAATTACCTGTAAATTGGTACTGGCTCCTCCCCAAACAGCAAATAGCGCGAATTAAACAACCACCCAGGAAACCCTAAACCACCGGCGGTCCAGACTAAACAGCGGCGGGCAAATAGTGCGAATTAAACAACCACCCAGGAAACCCTAAACCACCGGTGGTCCAGACTGAACAACAATTGGTGGACATGATCTCAACCATGGCGGACATCATGCGCAGGTAATGGAGCCCTCCCGCGCCATCGTCGGCGGAGGGCTTCAAACAAACACCGGACCCGAACAAAAAACCCATAGGCAAACCACACATCGCGGCGTAAAGGCGGAAATGAGCGGGCGGGTGGTCGACAGGTGAAGTTTTAACCCTTGACACGCTGCAGAACAGGTGGCTTTCCAAGCTGGACGCGTGTCGTACATTAGAGCGTGCCGTCCACGTGCTTGTCTGCCAGGTGGAGGGGAGGGCGCACAGGTAATGGTGTCCCTCCCCTAGTTTATTTAAATCTCTTTTGAAATATTTTTGAAAAGTATAAGATTTAAACATCTTACTCATAATCATTTTACTTCCATTCAATATTTTTTACTATAGCCTGCATTAAGTTTCTATTTAAAATATAATTTCTAATTTCTAGCTTTATTTTAATGGGGGATGGATGGATGGACAAATTTACACATCCCCTCATAGTAGGCTGTAGAATAAGCCTCTGGGATCAATAATATGTAAATACATATATTCTAATCAGATTAATTGGCGATGGAATTTTATTGAATTGGGCCTGATCAGAAAAATCAGTATAATAGTTTCAAATAAATTACAG
The DNA here is from genome assembly GCA_031772625.1 of Pinus tabuliformis. Classification (NCBI taxonomy): domain Eukaryota; kingdom Viridiplantae; phylum Streptophyta; class Pinopsida; order Pinales; family Pinaceae; genus Pinus; species Pinus tabuliformis. Next base: position 84,016,823 of record CM062818.1, read on the forward strand.
ATGTTACGATTGGAAGATTCTAAAGCTTGAAAATTTGATTGTGCAATCCAGAATTTAGTTAGTCTTCTTAGGAAATAGTATAATTTTCATAAGAATACGTGAAATTAAAACAAACACTTGCGAACAATGCTCCACTAATTCTGTCAGCACATAGACAATATGATTCGCTTGGATGAAAACAATCAGCTTTTCAAACATGTTGAGTTACTTCGAATCGAGAGAATTTTACGGGATATAGGCAATCAATTCCAAGATCAAGAAAACAGACTGCCAGATACAATGAAAAATTGTTTGCGAAAGCTTCCGGGGCATATTTGAAGACATGAGATATTTGTTTGATAGACGGAAATGACAAGAAGCATGTAAATCGAATTGTAGACTCCATACATATGAGAAACTTCAAAGTGCCAGTAGTAACAAGAAACATAGAATTTATAATAACTCAATGGCATTCAATAATTATTGTAGTTTTTTCCACAAGCGACGAAGCCAACCACCTCACAAGTGAGTAAGCCGACCACCTCACAAGTGAGTGAGCCATTCTCTTTAATCGAGGAAGCCAACCACCTCACAAGTGAGTGAGCCAGTCTCCCTAAGGGAGGAAGCCAACCACCTCACAAGTGAGTGAGCCAGTCTCCTCAAGGGAGGAAGCCAACCACCTCACAAGTGAGTGAGCCATTCTCCTCGAGGAAGTATTTTGGCTTATTCACATGAATAACACTTTGGAGTTCCAAATTGCAAATTTATTTATTTTGGAAAAGCATCCCTCTAGTTATTATAAACTTATATTTTCCCACACATCAATTCATATTTTCAGTGTTATTGGATTACATAAACTCTGATTGGGTGCATATGCACTGCAATGATGTCTAGCAAACAATAGTATTTTTTAAATACTTAACAAGCTTTATATAGAGGGAACAAGATTACATGATAAACGAGATATTTTTTGTGCTTTCGAGTAGCTAATTCATAGATAGTTATCAAATGTATTCTACAACCAGAATCCATGAGTCATTGTGGATTTATTTCAATGTGCGAAGGAAGCTTCCTCCACACAATGAAATCTCCACACAATGAAACCCCTCCCCTCCCGCCTACAAAAAGGACCTGCAACTAGGTCAGTTTTGGCAGCTTCCTCTACACAATGAAAATCCCCATGTTAGCCCCCGACCCCGCGTCTTCATAAAGGACTTGAAACCAAGTCAGTTCTAGAATCATTGGGCAGAGCAACAACAAATTTCAAAGCACTCACTCAGACAATGACCACTCACAAAATTAGTATTTTTTGTTAGTTTAAAATGAATTGTCAAGTGCTGACAAATACTGGAAATAAATTCCCTTCACCGGGGGAATGGGAATTATGTTCCATCAGAGTTCTCTCATCCAATAAAAAATTAGAAATAAGATTTCTAGAAAATTAGAAATAATTTTTTAATTTACAAGAAAATAGAAATATTCATCATTTTCCCGAAACTTTGGTTAAAATTGCAAAAACACAACCAAATAATGTAGAGTCAATGCACTTTAACTGACGCGAATTTTATAGTCCTTGGCAAGGCAAGAACTAGTAAACATGAAGAATAAGAAGTAAGAAACACATAAACAATAAGGGGACAATCATTACATTATAACACCTTTTATGTTTTATTTAGTGTACGACTCGCCTTTTATATAACTATAGGAGATCATAACAATTATGTCAGACCCAATTATTCTGTTTTAACCAACTACATAATTGTTTGTCCGTAAGGTTTATCTCTAATTAACTTCTTTCTCAAATCATAAGTAGGATTTACTCCAACATACTCCCCCTTTAGTGAGTACTAGTGATCTTAATATGCATTCTCCATCTTTGTCTTCCTTGCTCATTGTTCTTTGTTTTTATGTACCTACAATGACATAAACAATTTCACTCCTCCTACATCATGGCCATCATCACTATGGGTTCTCTGTTATTGACCCATAACCATTAAACATGTTGGTTTTTGCATAATATTACCCCCGACCATTACAAGTGATTTATGATTACCATTAACAACGCTTCATAGTGTGTGGTTTTTGCTAACGTCAAACATTAGTGGTTCGACCATGATCCTTACTTTAAAAAGAGGGTTTTACAAATGGGTTTTAATTGTACCACAAACGTTTCAAGATAACAACATGCGCAAGTATACATATCCCATCGGGTACATTAACATTGTCCAAGGTGTTAGCCCCTACAATGTCCCAGGCTGAGGAGGAGATTGAAAGAGGTAACTTCAAACCACTTGTAGTTCAGCAGCTAACCCTATTGAACCAGAGAGGGATCTCTTTAAGGATTTCTCAGTGAATAACTAGAAAAGAAATGGATTTAGACTAGATAATAGTTTTGGTTGAGTTTTTGAAAATTTAGGGGTTTTAGGTTGCTAGACCAGGGATGAGAGCAAGAAATTAGGTCAAGGTGTTAAAGGTTTGCAGTAACAGGCATAAAAGGAGCTAGATAATAATGTTTTGTGGTGACTAAAAGATTTTGGTCAATGTAGTGTAGGGTCTGAAAACTTCAGAAGTCATAATGAGAATGTATTAGCATGAATTCATTAATCTAGAAGAAGAGATACTTAAACATGATTTTCCACATAAACAGAGCTTTGAATTAATGAATTATGCCTATATGACTGTAAGGAAAATCACAAGAAGAAATAAAAGCATGTTAAGAGATATGAATTCATGAATAATAAATCGATATAGAAGGGAAATAACACCACACACTCACTGAACAACTATTCCTGAAAAATAGCTGCAACTGCTCCTGGATTAATTATATGAAAGCATAAATATAGAAGTCCTCTCCTCTTAAGTCCAACCCTTATCTCTAAATGAGAAATAATAGATATAGACTAAAAAAAAACCATTTCCCCACCTTTAGGGGTCAAATCCCTAAGTGGTGGAACAGTTTCCAATAATCTCTCAACCAACAAGAGAGAGTGAGAAGGTCAAACACAAACTCTTCTCTCAGACTTCGATTTGAGTTTTTCTTCTTTTATGAGGCCTAATTAAGCACAAAAAAAACCTATCATGCTAATTTATTCCATTATTACATCATCAAGTATTTAAAATATCAAAATTACATCATAAAACCAAGATATGGAGAACTTAAGCTGAGAAAGACTGCTACAATATAAATGCAACACATTTAGGTATAAGCATAGTACATTTAGTCATAAGTGCAATGCCATTTCACAAGAGGATGTTGGATTCTGAAGTCAAATTTGAAAACTAAGAGAATGGTCAACTAGAATTTTCTATCTAGTTTCCATAAAAACTTGAATTTTTGAAAATTACCAATGGGAAGGTCTTCAAAAATTGATTCTCCCAAGGTGACTCTATAAGCGCAGTGTCCATCCAAAAAATGAGGCAGAAAGGTGATTTCTTGAGGGTTTTTTGCCTTTTCTACCTATCAAAAGCTCAAATTTTGGAGTGCCAATAGTCACAATTGAATGTAGAGGTCATTATGAATCCAAATATGCAAGATATTTTCCATTTGGAGGTCTACAAACTAAGTGAAGCCTCCAGGTCATTGCATTTATAACTTACACTGAGTTGTTTAAAACAGCAAAGAAAACATCAAAATTTTGAAAATGACAAAAAATTATCCAAATATTCTGAAAATTGCTCAGTGAAGCTATAATATGATATGTTATGCCATGAGGGAAGCCTAATCAAGTAAATCAATCTTCTCCTTGTCATTTTGGCTTGTTAGGGTTTCCTTTTTTCTTCTTCTTCAAATGCTTGACCCTTATGTTGCTAATCATGTTTCTTGTCTGATAATAATGAGCCATATGCCTTAGAAGTTGATTGTCCCTATTGACCTTATGGAGGATATTCTCAAGGTGCAAGTTGACACTATCAAGCCAAGCCTCCCTATCATCATTGATTTCATTTGTAATGGGTTCTTCAAAGGTAAGTTTTTCTACCTCATGTTTCTCTTTTTCCAATGCTTTCTTAAGACCTATTGTTTTTGGTCTTTTCCTAGTGATTTGTGCATCATCATGACTAGAAGCATCAATTTCCATCATTGCTTTTCCTTTGGTATCTTATTTTTTGGCCTTCAATAGCTCCAATTCCAAAAGTACTTGTTTGTCACTTAACTGTTTATTGTCTTGCTCAAGGAAAGAAATAACAAAATTGGTCCTTGCCAAATTGTCTTCCATCTCTTTGATTTTGATATCCTTTTCCTTTATTAAATCTTTTAAGTTATTTCGCTCCTCTTGGGAATCAACATCCACCAAATCAAACTTTTTTTCCTCCTCATCATGAAAATATACCTTCTGTTGAGCCACTGTCTCGTGTTGTTGCTGCTTTAACTATTTTGTTGATGTAGAAGGAAAGGCCCCTTCCACAATCTGTGGGGAAAAAAATTGCCTATTTGTTGCAAACACTAGGCTAGGTCCTCTCTGATATGTCTTGACCTATTTGTTCTTTTTAGTCTTTTTTCTATTCTTAACTTTCTTCACTGTAGTACTGCTAAATGGTTCTACTTCCCTTTGAGGCACTGATGATGGTGATGGAATAGGTCTAATAGGCTGAGCTAGTGGTGTAGTGAAGATATCACTTTCAATGAAGGTTTCCCATGCAATATTTAACTGATTGCGGTGATGAAGGACAATTATCTTGATTAGAGAGTGATGGAAAAGACTATTTTTCTGGTGTTCACATTATTTGTTTTGTACAATGTAATCCATATTTTCAATTCTCATGTACAAATAGTAAGGGATGTTGAGCAATTTCACCCTAGTGAAATCCATAAGAAATTTGATGTGATAGGTGTATAACCTGGAAAATCTACCCTCACAAGTGAAATATTTAATGATGATTTTCATCATGGGAGAAAATTTGTCTAGAAGGTGACCAAAAGGAAAAACTTTCTTTGTGTCAATTTTGTATTGTTCCTTGAGAAATGGTTCATATTGTTGGGTATCTATATCTCTAGTCTTAAACCAATTTTTGCCCACATTGGGTATCCCTGTGGCTACAACAATGATGTCTATGGAGATGGTGAAGGTTACCCCTGCAATGGTCACTTGGTTGTCTTTGAGATTTGAGATGAAAATGCTGGTCAAAATTGGATTATGCTTTACTCTTTGAACCATTTCACAAAAGTCAAAACAACCTACATGTTTGAAACAACCTACTATCATGGGTGAGGCCAACAACTCTCTAGTGTCTGTTGGCTCCAATCTCAAGATTTTCCCTCATTTTTTATGTTTGATTGTCCTGACCTGTGGTATTTCCTTCGTCTTTTGTAACATTCCTTTCTTCCTCCATCATGTTTTTTAGTTTAGAAACCATAGGGAAAAGGTGAAGGGAAAGTGAGTGGGATAATTGTGTTAGGGAGTTGGTATAGGTTAGGGGAAAATTCAGGGAAGTGGGGAAGGGAATTATAGAGCTTAGGGAAGTAGTGAAAGGGAAAAAGGTTTAGGGAGATAGGCTAGGGAATTTAATTACTAGGATGTGAGCTGGGAATGTAGATTTAGGGTTTTTAAGAGGAATTCTTGGGTATGAAAGTGAAAGAGTATGTAGGGATTTATAGGAATAGTATAAAATGCTAAGGGAATGGATAGGGTGCAAGGAAACTAGAGTTTCAATATTTTAAAACAAATTCAATATTTTAAGGAGGATTCACACCCCAACTTAAATCACCAGAGGAAGAGTGAGCTAAGAGTATGCCACCTACTTGAAAATGAAGCCAATTTATGTTGTCATGTTGTGGAGGCACATGGAGACAAGTTGGAGCACCTGGAGATAAATTGAATCTACTCTGGGTAAAGCACAGTAACCTGAGGAAAAACGTAGCACTTTCAGGGGAAAGCACAACGACCGAGGGAAAAGCGCAACACTTTCAGGGAAAAACGTAGCGACTGAGGGCAAAGTGCAACACTTTCTGAGAGAAATCGATTTTAGCATGATGAGATGGAGAGGTCAATATTTTGAAAATGGGAATGAATGAGTTAGGCCCTTGAAAAGTTATTTATTTATGGATAAATAAGTGGGACCCCATCTTCTTTCAATTTAAACTTTCTTCTTCAAAACTTTGCAAATGGTAGTGGACCCACCATAACAGTTATAACTTGGACTTGACACTTTGCATATTCATGATCTTATGATGGTATTTCATTTAAGAAAATGAAATAAAAATCATGACTTTAAACCTTCATTACCAACTTGATCTCTACTATTCCTCATAAAATGGATTCTAATGGTAAAAAGGCCAGTTTTCAGAAATTAACCTAATGACCTAGTGATGGCCTAGCATGAGGCTAATAGGTGAATTATGACAATGGGACTCTTCTAACAATTATTTGACTTTACTAATATTATATCCTTTGACCATGAGACTAAAGGGAATAGTAGAGATTGACCTTCCTAACCAGTGACCAAATTTTTTGATTGAAAAGCTCTTTGAAACTATAAAATTTGACCTAAAACCCTAAAAATAACTATCTATGAGCACATTTGATCACCAGTGACTAACATGACTGACAGGCACTAACAACAGGTACATTCAATTCAAATTTCCATTCGTCATCAAAATCTTAATGAAGCAAGGCTATTAAAATTTTTAAGGATGTTGATTTCATCTTTAGGGATTTTTTATCAGCATCGACATCACATTTTAGGGATGTTTTCATATACATCTGCACATTACTATTATTTTTTATTTCTTCTTTTGTTTCTTCATCCCTTGTATGCTTTCAATCTCTATGTTTTCATCTTTATTTGTTCTTTGTGTCTTCATCTTTCACTTTCATTATCTCATGTTGTTGCATCATCTTTGATTTCCATTGTATTTGTTGTTGAAACATTCTCTTCTCATTTTTTTTTGTTGCATCAATCCTTATGATCATCTTCTTCGATCATGTCATTCTCTTTGTCCTTTGTTGATGCATCTCTTTCCATTTTGTTGTTGCATCCTTATTTTGTCATGCAATCATTATAATTTTGTCCTCATCATGTGAGATTATCCCAACCTTTTGAAAATAATCTTCCTCACTTTCCCCCCTTAATAAAAAACACAACTTCTCTAATCTCGCATCAAGAAAGCATACAAGTACACCTAACCCCCTGATACCTACCCTAGTGGTTAATTTCACAACTTGAAGTCACATCCTTTCTATGCATAAGAGGATATTTACTACATGATTACTACATGTGCAATCTGACTTGACAGTGCTTACAAAACTCTAGGGGAAAGAAACTTGTCTATGCTTAGAAGTTTACAAGACCACAACTTTATGTGGTATTAGGTAAAAACAAGCATGCACTCCTTTACAAGGAACCTCATTCCATCATTTGAAATTATGTACAACAAGCACACAAAATTCTTCTCTAACAAATAATGTGACCATTACTACATGATACTACTTAAAAAATTGCAAGCCCATTACATATGATCATTTACATTTCATGACCATACATATTGTTTTTCTTTAACTCTTCAATTGAAGTCTTCCTTCTTACATTTGAAGTAAATAATATTATCTTTCATAATGCCTTAGTGCATGCACATTAAATATGAAAAACCTCAATCTATGCATTTCCACTTGCCTGGGAATTTTCCAATCACTTTTCACTCGAGGCTTAAATAATTTCAAAATTAATCATTTTACTTTTACTTTCTCATTTCACTTATCCTTCGCTCAATTTTTTTCCTTTAATTTATGTTAATATAATAACATTTCCCTTCCTCTTTATTTCTTATTTTTTAAAGAAATGATAATGTTTTTTACGAATATAACTATTTAAACACCTTTCACATTGCACAATAATTTGATGTAACTACCATTCACTTAATGTGTACAACATGGTGATATAAATAAAACCAAATTCTTTCACATTTTTCGTCTTGGAAATTTTGTGATTTTACTCTTCCCCCGATGTGTACAAGGTAGTGACATAAATAAAACCAAACTCATGCACATTCTCCCTCTTCTTAATTTTGTGACTAGACTCGTGCTCCCCTTTGCTTTCACACTTCTCTTTTCTTCTCTATATACTCACCTTTTTAGTGATCTCATATTCTCGAAAATGCCTTTACTTTCCATTTTCATTTAAATTTTACAAACCCTTGTATAGAGTTAAAATATCCTTGAATCTATTTCACTTCTTTCACTTTCATCAATGCATTAGCTCTTTCATATTTTAGCCATTTTAAACATTTTACACTTTCCAATACTATGTGGGTTAAATCAAACACCAAATATGAATAAAACATGCTACTATAAAAAGTAATTAATAATTCATTTCACATATAATTGTCACATGAAACCTCATGCGTCATTGTAAATCTGTTTAATAATAATCATCTTGACATGTAATTCTGATCATCCAAACGATCCACTCAAAATTAATCTTCCACTAACCTCTATAATAATCATACATTTTGAAAACGCAGTCACATGCCTCTCGCCACCCACATTTCCTCCATAAAATTAGCCTTTACATTTCTCGTTCTTGGTGACATGAAAAGAAATCTCCAATCTCTAAGTCCAACCATATTCAATGTCATCGTCATGGGAACAAAGCTTCTCCTTACTACTAATTCAAACCAGCAACTACCTAGGGTTACCGCTAAAATCTTGTACATTCCCATCTTCTCAACCTTATTATGTTACTCAACCTCTCCCTATCTCATGTTCAAAATGGATTCCATTTCAAAACCTCTCATAACAACACTCTATTATATAATGTACAACAACATCATATCTACAACATAGGTAGTCCAATATCGTTTCTTCTACTTTAATAAATATTGAACTATATATATACTTATTGTTCTTCATAGACTAAATATTTTAGATCAATGACCTTTTGTATAATGAAATTCTTTTCCCACATCCATAGAACTCCTACACTACATGTCCAAAGACACCACACGCTCTCTTTCTCTGATACCAATTGTTTGATTTAATAGCCAGAAACAAAAACACATATAAATAAACATGAACAATAAGAAGGAAGGAATACAGAAGCAATAAAATCCTTAAGGGGAAATTAAATAGATTATAACATCCCCTATGTTTTTTTAGTGTACAACTTGCCTCTCACATAAATATAGGTGATCATAACAGTTATTCCATTTAATCAACCATATAATGGCTCATCCCTACATTTCATAGCTAACTAACTTCTTTCTCAGACCATAGGTGGGAGTTACCCCAATAATGTGTAATATTCTTCCTAATAAAAAGTGTACATAATAAAGAGGGAATAAGGAAACGTTCTCGGGGAATTAAAAGCCCTTCTCATTATTTAATAGAGTTTACATAGACCAAAAAATTTCTAGAACCACCTATAATTAATTTCTTTTAAGGATATCTAGATTTTTCATGTTTTTTCTAAAAATATCCTAGTTCACAATGTTTAAAACTAAATTTCTAAAAATTACTGGAACTAACAACTAACTGCTGAATATTTTAGTTAGAGAGATTATTTTCAGTACTCTCGCTTAATCTCCATTGTTACATTTAATTATAGTATCAATTTCTAAGTGTTTTGTCTAAAACAAAAAGAATTCTTCCTAATGATTTAATGAATATATCTACTACATAATATCTAAATCCACAAAATTGTAGAGATACATGACCATTGTTAACAAGCTCATGAATGATGTGATAGTGAGTGTCAATGTTCTTGCCTTTATTGTGGAACAAATGGTTCTTTGGTAATACAATTATCGCCTACTATACCAAAATATATTATTTATCTCCTCAGAATGTGAAATATCTTTCAAAATTCTTCTTGTTTGTATTTCATGGCATGCTGTTGTAGTGGTTGCAACAATTTCAACATCTACGAAGGATACTGGACAATCAATTGTTTATTAGAATAACATAAGATCAAACTTCTACCTAAATGAAAATCATATCTTGAAGTGCTTTTCAATCATCAATATTGGTAGCAAGATCATTTTTTGTGTATCGTATAAGCCTATTGTCTTCATAACTTGTGTACCACAATCCATAATTAGTTGTACATATAATATACCTCAAAATAATTTCCAACATTTCAACGAGATTCCTTGGTGGACTCCATAAATTTAGAAATGTAACTAACTACATACATAATATCAACTCTAGTTGCAATAAGCGACACGAGGTTACCTACATTTCTCTTACATAATGTTGAACCCATTGCTTGTCCATCATCGTGCTTGATCAATTTTCTTCTTGTTGCAATAAGTGTCTCTAATAGATGGAATTTCTCTGTTTTGAACCTCTTTAAGATATATATAACATAATTTGGTTGAAATATAAGAACCCCTTGTATACATCGCTTGGTTTCAATTCTCAAAAACTTACTCATGAGACCAAGGTATGTTGTATCAACTTCTCTTTTCATGGCAACGTTAACTTCATTTAACATTAAATCCCTTGCATATATCATATCATCAACATAAATACAAACTATAATAATTTTACCTTGATATTATTTGGTATAGAGAGTAAGCTCATTGTTGCTCCTGGTAAACAAATCACTGAGCACATATGAATCAATCTAAATATACCAAACTCTTAGAACTTGCAATTATCCATATGAAAATTTCTTCAAATTGTGCACTTTGTACTCTTGGATTTTTACTTCAAATCTTAGTGGCTAATCAACATACACCTCTTCTTCTAGTTTTCCATTCAAAAAATTTGACTTAACATCCATTTAATAAATTTCCCATTTATTCTAGGTTGCAATGGATAAAAATTCTCAAGTAGTTCCAATGTTTCTACTGGAGCAAAGGAATCACCATAGCCAATACCTATTTCATGAGAAAACACTTTGGAAACTAACATCGACTTATATTTCTCGACTTCCTTTCTCTTCCAAATTTTTTCTTGTATACCCACTTAGCACCAATGTAGTTTTTACCTACAGGGACATCAACAAGATCCCATGTTTCATTACTCTCCATAGATTCAATATCTTTATTCATGGCTTGTGCTCAATGCTCATTTTTTATTCCTTCTTCAAAATAGGTAGGTTGATAGGATAATAAGGAAAATTTACTTGTTCTCTAATGTTTTTGGTGGCAATAGGTGACTATATCTCTAATTTCTGATTGAATCTCTTGACTCTTTGCTAGAAGTAGGATTATCTGCTTGTCTTTGGACCTGTAACCTTGGAAATCTTGTTGGGGGGAATTGTTATCCTAAACTTTCCACCTATTCATTTATTGGTGAAAACAAATATTTTCTATCCATTTCTTCATTCTCTTGATCACTCCAAGATTTTTCCTCTGAGAATTTTACATCGTTGGTCATCACAGATATCTTGGTGACTCGGTTATATAGCCTTTAGGTTTTGGATTATTCATTTTATCCAATGAAAATGCACTTTTCATTTTTATTTTCAATTTTCCTCAGCTCTTCTAGTACATGTGCATAAGGAATAAAACAAAAAACTATAAAATTAGAAACAAAATTTTTCCACTACATTCTTCTTGAGGAACTTTACTTTTCATGCTATTTGTTGGAGATCTATTCAATATTTAGACACAAGAAACAACTACAGCCCAAAAATCATTAGGAAAACTTCTAGCTTTGACCATACTCCTTTTCATGTTCATAATTGTATGATTCTTTCATTCAACAAACCCATTTTTCTATGGAGTATATCTAGTGGTGATCTATCTTTTAATTTCATACTTTTTGTAAAAAATTACAAATTCTTTTGAGTAATCCACTCCTCCATTTCATTTCACTACTTTAACATATTTTCCACTTTTCGTTTTTGCAACATCTTTAAACTATTTGAACTTTTTAAATGTCTCTTATGAACTCTTGAGACAATAGAACCAAAATTTCTTGCTAAAATCATCAATAAATGTCTTTTTTTTTTGCTAAAGCAAGAGTGTTTTCTTCTCATTCATTAACTAAAAAGTTACAAAACTATGTTAAATCCCGACATTGGTGCCCATAGGAACATCCAGTGCCTGCCATGCTTCAAAAATCGGGCCTAGGGCCCACAAAACTCTGTGACTGCCATCGACCATAGGATCCGATTCTAAGGATCTCACAATCAAGGGGTAAAGTCGGAAAATCAATTAGCACACAAATTAACAAACACCCCGAACCTGAAGGGAAATTAAACCCATTCAAGAATTCAAGTGGGTCCGCCTAGGGAGATAAATCACGAGCAACTTTAACATTCGAAACCCCTGAGACATCACCAGGATCATGATAAGCTTGGAGGATAACACTACCAACAAGCGCGATGAACCATGGTCGTAGATCTTCACAAGCCGGATCCGACGGTTGAGGAGAATATCAGGCAGAGAAGAAGCACGAGGAAAACCTGCCCGATACAGTGTTATCGGGAAATCTAGTGTCCACCCAGAGCTGCTAGTCCCACTAAGACTGGTAGCTATTTTAGAAACAAACAAACTAAAACTACTTTCGCTTTCCTTTATGAGAAGTAGAGAAGAGGGAAACAAAGGAAACCAACCTCAGCCTTGCGCTTGGTTCCTTGCTTGGTTCCTCTCCCTTCTGACAGATCCTTGCCACTTTTCCTTCATCTACCCAGCTTCAAAGAGCACCTGTGGAATCAAAGCAGCATAATACTATCGAAGAACAGAGATCTACAATCATAAAAAATATAGGACCATATATATATTGACCACACAAATGCATATATCATTAAACATACAAGAATGTGGAGGAAAACTTGAATAGCTTTATTAATATCAAGAATAGCAAAGAGGATTACAACCAATTGTTCTGACCTAGCATCATCCTCCCAGCATGAAAGCCCTTCTTCACCTCATGAAAAGTTTAGATCACCCAACACTATGATATTCCACCAAGAAACCAACAACACTTCCTTACAAGATACAAAATTCCAGCCTCTGGATCTCTGGGATGAGGGATCCATATATAGATGATTGCAGGGGGGTGAGTCAACTTCTGGGATTTTGATTAGTGTCCTCTCTCTGATAGTTCTTGATTCCACTTGGAGATTGATGATCTCTTACTCATCCTTGGGCGAATTCAGAGAGGCAAGTGTCACAGGAGAAGTTTCTGGAAGATTCCATGACGATCCACCTTGCAAACTGTCTCTACCATTTGTCTACTCTCGCCCGTCGCACCCTACAGAAGGTATTTCCAGTATGCATAGCACCCTTTTCACTGAGTAGGTGTGATGCATCACATCCTCTGCACTGGGCAGTCTGTATGGTCCAGATTTGACCAGTTATGAGCAGTTTTCTGTGGAGAACTTCTGGGAGATGATATAATCAGTTGACCTTGTTCCTTTAGGGTGTGAAGCAACAATTTTAGGGACTTAGGAGCCCTTGGTTTATGGACATGTATGATTGGGGTTTCAGTGCCCAAAAATGTCTATAACAGTTGCCCCCTAAAGCCTGAGGTCGTTAATCTTTTGATGTCGGGTGAAATGCTTTATCATGAGGATCCAAAGTTTTTTCGAGCTAGAAGGCGACCTGTAATAAGATACAATACAATACATTATCTTTATAATATTTTTCATGATCCAGCTGAGGCAGGCATTCCCATGCTCAGCTTTATAAATTCATTTTCATGTACATAAGACAGACAACCGTCTGTGTGGTAGACTGATGATTCTGATAGAGTCATCATCCTTTGATTCGGATGATCATCTGTGCAACAATGATGTACATTTGATGTCTTTATTTTCCTAAATATATCACAGCCTGGATGGATGAAACTAGATCCGAGGTCTTCAAAACTCGTCCAATCTTCACTCGGAGTACAAGTCGATCCATGTGAAAGATGTTTTGGAGTCGAACATGGAAAGACATCGCCTGATTACCAGCCAATGATGTAAGTTGTTAACAAGCGTGAGAGGAATCACTGATAACGATGATGAACCTCAAGGTACTACAGTAGAATTCGCATGGTGTGAAAAGGGACATGGCACAAAATCTTTCGGTCGAAGGCCATTGATGTAAACCTGTCGCTGGAAGTGAGAAACTTGCCATTGAGGCATGCAAGCTTCAAAGTTTTGAAAGGGTTGTTCCTAAGTCGATTTCTTGGATAATGAGTTGATGTTGACAAGAAGCAACCCGTCGTAGGAGGGCCTTAATGAATCCCACATCTACGACACGAAATGGAGTAAATGATTTCAGAGATGAAAACTATCTGATGATACAGGGTTTAGGGTGGCGATCATGAAATAATGGAGTGTGAATGTATTGCAGCGGATGAGACACAGGTGAATTCTCTGAGCGACTTCTCTTGAACATACCGGCGACACTAACATGGATTGGTAGCGTTAACCCCAAATATGGATGGTGCGATGGACCAATGGTGATATGACTGGTGAACGAAATAACCCAACCCGACTCGGATGTGGAGTGAAAGTGTCATGTTAAAGAGCGACTTGCTACCAATAAAGTTTCTTCAAGTTTTCTTCCCAATTTTTCCCCAATCATTGCTGACCAGTACCTCTTTATTTTTGTTAAGCTTGAGGAGGATAACATATGCTTGTTCTATAATTTGCCCTTCGGGAAAAATTGTCACTATGTTTTAACGAGCCTGGCGACAGTGAAACTCATTCTTGTCTATATGGACAAGTTTGTCTCTATTTGGTTTTAACGAGTTTAACAACAAAGATAACTCTGTCCTTTTCAATTTTAGAGAGTCTGAAAGGGACATAAAGGAAACTCAATAATCCTTTTTCGTCATGTAATCCCTTAAGTCCGAAAAAGTATAAAATAATACGAAAGGGATGAATTTTTGGTAATTTTAACGAGCCGAACAAAACAAGCGCTCGATCTTTTTGTGTAATAATCCCTCGGGTCCAAAAAGATTAAAATCTAGAGGAGGGATAGCACTCCCGGTAGCTTTAACGAGATGGAGAGGCCAACTACTCGGAAATATTTTCATATTTTACGAGTTAGACGAAAAGAGATTAAAGGAGACTCGTTTTTTGAGGAACGAGTGATAATTTCAGGTAGCAACTGATTCCAGGTAAGGTTTGGAATTTTCCAATCATGGCAGTGTCACAAGGATGGCTAACAGGATCACTCTTCAAAGCTGTTCCTCAAAAGGGGTAAACAATCAAATGGAGGTGAATGATTGGCTAAAACAAAGTGGAGGTGTGTTAGGGTCCCACCCTAACCCCCTTATTTATGTC
This sequence comes from Pinus tabuliformis, assembly GCA_031772625.1. NCBI lineage: Eukaryota > Viridiplantae > Streptophyta > Pinopsida > Pinales > Pinaceae > Pinus > Pinus tabuliformis. The sequence goes on from CM062818.1 coordinate 84,031,967, forward strand.
ATGGGATCACGTCATAGTCAAGAGTCAATAAAGCCCATATTAATATTTGTAAGTGGTTAACCCGCAATTAATGACGGGACCACAGTTAGTTGCAAATGGGCGGTAGTATTAGATAAATGGTATTAATAAAACCCACGGTATTGGCTCGTGGTATTGCATGTATGAGTCATATATAAAGGATAGAGACTCCCTGCGAGGAGTATCGTGTCTTGTTTTGTAATCGAGCTCTGCTCTATTGGAGGTTGCCCCCTCGAAGAGGCCTATGAACATTTCTCTCTGAATAATAAAATCATTGCTATTCTGTGTTCTGGGTATATTTTCTTGGCATATTCTGTGTTCTGGGTATCTTTTCTTCGCATATTCTATGTTTGGGTATTACTTTGCAGGTTAAGAGCATAACAAGTGGTATCAGAGCACTTTCCAGGGCTCGGTGGGATCTCCAAATTTTAGCAAATTTTTTTTTTGGCTAGAGACGTGTTCCGACGTCTTTAAACCACGGGATCTGTCGTTAAGCACATAAACCTGTGGATTTGGGGAGGCATGCATGCAGGAAATACAAGAGGTGGTCACGTCTGTTGGACTCCCTTGTAACCCCTGTGGGTACCCCTTCGAGTAGTAGCGCATTAGACAGAACTGCGCACGGACTGTCTTCCACGTAACCTCTGGGTATATAGGAAGCCCCCTAGCTCCCTTGAAACCTCGCCATAGATAAACCTTCGGCCGTCTTGTGGCTACAGTACACCGAGAACAGCACTCGGAGAGATTACTCGCCCGTACGATAGGGTAGTCGGGTTGTACGGCTAAGGGTACGGTCGATCCTCCTTAGTTAGAGCCCTGAAACATTGGGCCGAGTACTACTGTCAGACCCTTATGTATATTGCAATCTGTAGCACCTGACACTCCTCAAGACCATAGTTCCCTTTCTATCGGGTGATCACACATCATCTATTCCAGATCAGCAAGTGCAGCAGCAGCAGACATCAGTCCCGCAGCTCCATCAGATCAGCAGCAGCAGTTGTTCCACCATTCAGATCTCTCAGATCCACCAGATCGGGGTAGTTGTGAAGGGTTCCTGTAACTGGATATAATTTTCGCAGGACTTTTGGCAGCATTTACATTTTGAGGATTTGGCGACTGCAGTATTGATCAGGAAGGAGTAAAACTCCGTTAGGAGTTTTCCAAAAAAAAAAAAAAGTCTGAGATCTTCCGAGGCGCTTATTGGTGACCTAGCCCATCAGAATCAGGACGATGAGCTGAGCAAGGTGGTACCATTCAATTTCTTAGTAAAATTTTTTTAGGCGGTCCCAATTTTTCATCAGGTTGGTGTATGGTAGAAACTCGTGCTCAAGCGATGGCCAATGAAAGGATAGACAAAATTGAAGACCATGTGAACTCCCTCCAAACTGCGGTGAAGGATATCCAACTTGAGCTTAAAGGAATAAGTCTCCAGATACATGATGCACTCTCGAAGGGCAAGGAGCCAGCCCACGAGGAGGCGTATAATGGCCATGAATACCATGAGGGTGAGTCTAGCCACTCTCCGCACGTCTGGCACACCCATCCACCACCCAGTCAGCGACCTCCCAAGTTGGATATGCATAAATTTGACGGTTCTCACACGTCTGCATGGCTAGCACAAATGGAGCAGTATTTCCAATTGAATCATATCATAGATGAGGGGACTAAGCTTATGGTGGGCACCATGTACTTGGACAATGAACGATGGCAATGGAAGGAATGGCATCAGCGTTGCAATGGACATTTTCAGAATTGGGCCCAATTTGCCAAAGCTCTTCGAAATCGCTTTGAACAGGAAGACTCTTTTTTGGGGTGTCTCACTAAGCTCCGACAGACGGGTACAGTGGAGGAATATATTACTGCTTTTGAAGCCTTAGCCTTCCGCACTAAGGGTCTCACAGATGAGTTCTACATGGAATGCTTTATCAACGGTCTTAAAGAAGCCATCAAAGCTCAGGTTCTACTCCACCACCCTCCCACATGGACAGAGGCTTGCCAGGTAGCTCGTAAGGTGGAACGTGCATTAACAGCCCAATCCAGCCACCCCAACTTTGCCGCTAAAGGTCGTCCCTCACAGGCTCCCAACACGACTCAGACACTTAAGATTCAAAAGGTGTCACCTGCGGAAATGGCCGAAAGAAGGAAGCAAGGACTATGTTACTACTGTGATGAAAAATATTCCCCGGGTCATAAATGCAAAGAGCCCAAGTTTTTTCAAATAGATGCCACTGACTACAGCTCCACCGAGGAAGATCCACCACTTGAGGAACCGGAGGCGATCGAAGAAGATAACCAAAAGGAGATTGTATCTGATGAACCAATTATTTCGCTAAATGCATTGGTAGGAATTTCTTCCCCTCAAACTCTCAAAATCAGGGGTTTTCTTAAACATCGCCCAGTAGTAGTCTTGATTGATAGTGGAAGTACCCATAATTTCATCCATCAAAAGATCGCTGAAGCAGCACATTGTTTTGTCTGGGCAGTTTCTAACTTCCAAGTCCAGATTGCAGATGGGGGCACAATGAAATGTGAAGGTCGCTGTGAAAATGTCAAACTTCAAATGGGGGATTATCAATTGAAAACTCACATGTTTGCAATACACATGGGGGGTTGCGACATTGTCCTAGGCGCGGAATGGCTCCGCACTCTTGGGCCAATCACAATGGATTTCCAGGAGTTATATATGCGTTTTAAGCAGAACAACTCCACACATACCCTCCGTGGACTACAGGCGAGAGCCCCCTCTATCATCAGCTCGCATAGGATGGAAAAATTGTTAAAAAAGGGCCATCATGGAGTGGTAGCTCAATTTAATGCCATCCAGGTAGTCGACACCATGTCTTTGCCAATTCATCTTGAGATGCAACAGATTTTAAATAAACATCGGATGGTCTTTGACAAGCCTCATGAGCTTCCACCCTTGCGAGGGGAACATGATCATAGCATCACATTGGTTCCAGGCGCCCAACCCCCAAATGTGCGGCCATACAGATATCCGTTCACCCAAAAGAATGAAATAGAAAAAATCATCAAGGAATTGTTGGAAGCAGGTGTCATTCGTCCCAGCATTAGTCCTTATTCATCCCCAGTGGTCATGGTCCTCAAGAAAGATGGGGAGTGGCAGATGTGTCCCGACTTCAGGGCCCTCAATAAGTTGACAGTCAAAGATAAATTTCCCATCCCGGTGGTTGACAATTTGCTGGACGAACTCAATGGGGCTCAATTCTTCACTAAGTTGGATCTTCGCTCAGGCTACCACCAAATTCGCATGAAGGAAGTCGACATTCCCAAGACGGCTTTCAGAACTCATGAAGGCCATTATGAGTTCCTGGTCATGCCATTTGGTCTCTATAATTCCCCCTCTACTTTTCAGAGCCTTATGAATCACCTCCTCAAACCATATCTCAGAAAATTTGTCCTTGTCTTCTTCGATGACATCCTCATCTATAGTGGCACTTGGGCGGCACATCTTCAGCATGTAGATCTACTCTTGCAACTGATCTGCACGCATAAATTATTTGTCAAGATGTCTAAGTGTTCGTTTGGCATGGAAGAAGTTGAGTATTTGGGCCACATTGTGGGGCGTGAAGGTGTCAAGGTGGACCCCAAAAAGATCCATGCAATGCAAGAATGGCCTCAACCTAAGACCTTGAAAAGCTTGAGAGGATTTTTGGGTCTCACAGGCTATTATCGTAAATTTGTCTGCAACTATGGCCGCATAGCGAAGCCCCTAACTCAACTCCTAAAGAAAAATTCCTTCTTCTGGAACGAGGAAGCACAACAGGCATTTACCGCTCTCAAAACCGCCATGTGTTCCACTCCCGTCTTAGCACTACCTGACTTCACCAAATCCTTTGTCATTGAATGTGATGCTTCGGGTACAGGTATTGGAGCGGTCTTAATGCAAGAAGGGCGACCATTGGCCTTCACCAGCCAACAACTAAGTGGGAGGAATCTGGGCCAATCTACCTACGAGAAGGAAATGATGGCCATCTTACATGCAGTCGAGACCTGGTGACCTTACTTGTTGGGGCGACGTTTCCAAATCCGCACAGATCATCACAGCCTTAAATATTTTTTGGAGCAACGCCTATCTTCCCCACAACAAAATAAATGGTTAGCCAAAATGCTGGGATATGATTATGAGATCATTTACAAGAAAGGGAAAGACAATAGTGTAGCAGATGCATTGTCGCACCAATTTGAGGAGGAAAGTACTCTGCTCGCAATTTCCCTCCCCATTCCAAACTGGATTGAAGAGGCTCGCAGGGAATGGTTTTCACATCCCGGGCTCTCACAACTCATTTCTCAATTGCAGGTAGATCCTAATTCCAGCAAGGGCTACTCGTGGAAGAATGATATTCTTCGCTACAAGGACAGAGTCGTAATATCACCAACATCCACCCTCAAAAGTCGCATTTTGGCAGAATTGCACTCATCTCCCATTGCAGGACATTCGGGCTTTCAGAAGACGTATGCTCACACCAGAAGATCATTTTTTGGACCGGAATGAAACAGGACATCCTTACTTTCGTAGCAGAATGTGACGTCTGTCAACGCCACAAAGGGGAAACCGTCAACACACCAGGCACATTACAACCATTGCCCATTCCGGCGTCAATTTGGATGGAGGTCTCCATGGATTTCATTACAGGTCTTCCAAAGTCTGGGAACAAGTCAGTCATCATGGTGGTTGTGGACGGACTGTCGAAGTATGCTCATTTCTGCGCCCTACCCCAACCGTTTACACCAACTTTGGTTGCTCAAACTTTCATGGATCAGATCTTCAAATTGCATGGCATGCCCACTTCTATTGTGTTCGACCGCGACCCGATCTTCACCAGTAATTTTTGGCAGGAACTCTTCAGAAAACAAGGCACTCAACTCAAACTCAGTACTTCATATCATCCGCAAACAGATGGTCAAACAGAAGCCGTCAACAAATGTCTAGAAACCTACCTTAGGTGTTTCACTTCAGAAAAGCAACACCTTTGGGTACAGTGGTTACCTCTGGCTGAATGGTGGTATAACACCAACTATCATGCCACCACCAAAATGACTCCCTATGAAGCAGTCTATGGTCAACTTCCGCCTTCCCCTACTTTTTATCTCACGGGGTGCTCCAAAGTACAAGCCGTGGATCAACTCCTACAACACCGCGCAACCATGCTCGGCCATCTGCGCGAGAATCTTCATCAAGCTCAGAATCGTATGAAGCAACAGGCCGACCAACATCGCTCAGAGCGCCAATTTCAAGAAGGGGATCAGGTCTTTTTGAGGCTGCAACCATATAAGAAAACATCACTCAAAGACAAGGGTTGTCAAAAGCTCTCTCCAAAATTCTACGGACCATACCAAGTACTTCAGCGCATTGGAGAAGTGGCTTACAAGTTGGCTTTGCCACCTACAGCAAAAATCCACCCAGTTTTCCATGTATCGTGCCTCAAGAAAGTGATTGGGAACAATTGCCAAGTTCAAACTAGTCTACCTGAATTGGACGAAGAAGGGTCAATCTGGCTTCAACCTGAACAGGTTCTAGACACACGAGACAAGCACCTGCGCGGCCGCATGATTAAGGAGGTCCTCGTCAAATGGAAAGACACCTCTCCGGAAGATGCAACTTGGGAACTAGCCACTATTCTTCAGCAGTTTCTGCAGCTTCAGCCTTGAGGACAAGGCTAGTCTTAAGGGGGAGGGCATGTTAGGGTCCCACCCTAACCCCCTTATTTATGTAATGGGATCACGTCATAGTCAAGAGTCAATAAAGCCCATATTAATATTTGTAAGTGGTTAACCCGCAATTAATGACGGGACCACAGTTAGTTGCAAATGGGCGGTAGTATTAGATAGATGGTAAATGGACGGTAGTATTAGATAGATGGTATTAATAAAACCCACGGTATTGGCCCGTGGTATTGCATGTATGAGTCATATATAAGGGATAGAGACTCCCTGCGAGGAGTATCATGTCTTATTTTGTAATCGAGCTCTGCTCTATTGGAGGTTGCCCCCTCGAAGAGACCTGTGAACATTTCTCTCTGAATAATAAAATCATTGCTATTCTGTGTTCTGGGTATATTTTCTTCACATATTCTGTGTTTTGGGTATCTTTTCTTCGCATATTCTATGTTTGGGTATTACTTTGCAGGTTAAGAGCATAACAAGGTGATGGTAAGAACACGACCAGGGCTCAAAAGCTGCTGATAATGCATTCAAAATGGTTATTTACCAGAAATTGGTTCATTTTTGTTAATGAGCTTAAACTCTGGGGTAAACATTTGCTCATTTCTTAGGTTTAACTTTAACGAGCTTGAACTCCACATAAAAAATGCTCAGTCGTATAATAAGGATGTCTCATTGATAGGTTCAATTTTTAGGGAACTTGCACCATTTGAAACTTTGCTCCAGATCCTTTCATTATGTAAGCTAGGAACGATCAATCCTATGAGTTTAAAGGGTTGAGAAACTACAAACTAAGAAAATAAATGGTCACTCTTTACTTTTAGGCAAAAAGGTTTGCATGCCCCCAGGCATAGCGAAGGTAGAGTTTCCAGGTTACCATATGGAAGTTCTTTCATTCAGAAGATTGCTCCATCCACGTTGTAGACAAAACACTTCCTTGGCGATGTCTACCGAAATAGACAGAGGTGAATGGTGCGGTCGCCTCCACTCACATAACTCTAACGAGGGAATCTTGTTCCAGTCTAATCCCATTTTCCTAAATGGACGGGTGTGTTAGACTATTCATATATCCTCCGCAGAAACCTACCCTATACCCAAGGTTTTCCTGCCGAAACAGACCAGGGTGCATGCCCCCTGGGTTTCAGTCATGTCCTACTAAATTACTCGCGCTCTTCAGGTGGATAGGTTGGAGATTGATGAGACATTCTGATCCGGATTTAAACAGGAACGCAATAAAACACAGAGATAACCATAAACATAGATATCCAGCGGAAATAATACTTCACTTCATTAATGTAAAACACTGAAATATGCTTACAAACAGTAATGGAAAGAAACCAGCTATGGCGATGGTAGCTTATCTCTGAGAAGAGATGTGGTGGCTACATGCCTCTGAACTGTTCTGAACTGTGTTACAATGAGGCTCGAAGGCCTATTTATTGTTGAGAAACAATGGAAAACCTTTCACATCGTGAAACCTAACCCTAGAAGATGAAACGCCAAATTGTGGGCCCCGTTTGGGTAAATTGGTACATTAATTTCCCGGGGTCGTAACTTTGGCATACGATCTCCGTTTGACGCATACGGTAGCTCGTTAGAAAGATCTATCCGAGTACTACCACTTTGGGAGGCAACATGGGTCCATGGACCCATGTTGCCCCAGATTTCCCAAAAAACGTCATTGAGGACCTCAAAACGGCTCCAGAAGTTCAGGACCCGAAAAACTGCTAAAAATAGTAAACTGTGCTACAATTTAGGAAACTAAAAAAACTGAAAGAGACAGTTGTGGGGGTCCAAATGGGATAGGTGGGTGGCCACCAACATCCACCTGGATCATTCCTCCCCCCTTAGGAAGAAATGGTCCCCATTGCGTTGAGTTCGTCCCTGAGATGAGGAAGCTTCTGATGAGCTGGGTCTCTGGTGAGCTGTTCTGCAATCTCTGATGTGTCCAGAAATGGTGGAGAGCATGGTCGACGATGGTCCACATTGAACACTCAGTGCAAGTGAAGGAATGGAGGAATGCTGTGCTTCAAATCATTGTTACCCGTAGCCTTGGTACTGATGTAAGGACCATGTTGGAGTGGTCTGAGTTTCTGATGGGTTCTGGTAAGGCGTTCTCTCTGCAGATGCAACCAAACTTTGTCGCCCACCTGAAACTTGTGTGGTACCCCTATGGGTGAGGAGAAGTTGTTCCCGTGTCTTGTCATGATTGTATCCCTTTGCTGCTGCTGCTGCATGGAGGAACCCTTCGCGGGGGTCATGGATGTGATGACAATCTTCCCCTTACTTTGGGAGTGAACCAGACAGATGAATTTCCTGGTATGGGAGATGAGCTTGCTGCCTTTCTTAGCGGTGATCAAAGATGTGGCGGTAGGTGGGGCTACCTCTGGTATCCTGTATAATGAATTATTCAAAGAAATAATGACAGCACGAGGCCTTGACTCATACACAGCATGTCGCCTCCACAAGTATGGCTAGCCTAATAATACATCACAAACATCGAGAGGTGTAACATCACACAATACCTCGTCTGTGAAGGGTTTGATGCTGTAGGGAATGCGACACTGCTGGCGAAATTTTAGATCTCGTCCTTCGTGAAGCCACCCGATACTGTACGGCTGTGGGTGCGGTGTAGTCGGTAGGCCCAACCGCTTCACGACCTCTGCTGAAATGAGGTTCTTTTGGCTGCCACTGTCGACAATGAATTGCAGCGGCGAACCCTTCACCCACATCTGTGAGTGGAAAAGATGCTCCCCCTCTTCTGGATCTGCAGGTTCATTCTTCTGGATCTTGGCAGTGGCAACAGTGGCGCTGGGATCCACATCAATGATCTGCTTCCCTTTGCCATTCCCCTTGTCAGGTTCTGGCTCAGGGTCAGAACATGCATCTGATTCGGAAGCCTTTAACTCGGCCACCAGCGACTACTTGGTCCGACACTCACTTGTGTTATGAGTGGGACTCTTGTGGAACTCACACCACTTTTTTGTGTCCTTCTTCGGCTTTGGGGTGTTGTTCTTTTCTTGCGGCTTCGACGGGTTGTCTTGGGTCACCCCACCTTGGCTTTGTCCTTTGGGCTTCAGATTTGCAGATCCAAAGTCTCGCTTCTTCTGTTTGAACTTTTGCTCGATTTTGACAGCGTATCGGTATGCTGTGCTGAGTGAGGAGATGTTCAAGAACCCCATCTCTTCCTGGATGTATCTGTGTAGGCAGCCGTGGTATTTGAGTACCAGATGTAGCTCAGAATCTTTGATACCCAACTGTGTGCGAAGGGTATGAAAAATGTTTGTGAACTCTGGCACATCTTGGTCTCGTCCCTGCCGCAGTGTGGTCCATTTGATGTATTTGTCCTCATAGCTTCTGACAGGGTAGTACTGCTCCTTGATGGCATCCCGGAAGTCATTCCAAGTGGTTGCAGCTGAAAATAGTGAGCCTGTACTTTCATCCTTCTGCTCGCAGTAGCTTTCCCACCAGTCCTTGACATGGGGGGCTGCTTTAAGAAGAGCGAAAACAATCTTTTCTCGACTTGAAAATTCATGAACAAAAAAATACCCATCTAGCAGATTTAACCATTTATCTACGGCATCTGTGTCTATTTGACCCTTGAAGATGGGGATTTCAAAATTAACTTGTACCTTAAACGGTGTGGCGTTTCCAGAGTAGCTGTTGGAAGCCGATGCGTCGCGTCTGGGTAGCCGCTGAAGGATCTGGGCAAAGCTATCCATCATCGCGTTCCGTTGTCGCTCGAGCGCTTCTTCGAGCAAGATTTTGATAGGATATCCTGCCTCCTCGTCTTTCTTCTCATCCGCCATGGGAGGCCGTCGAGATTTGCGAGGCTGGTCTTGCAAAGGTTCGACTAGTTCAAGCCCCAACTCCTTATATCCCGACCTCGTTGGGGACATGCAAAGTAAAACAGAGAAAAAGCAGACCGCTCTAATACCACTGATCTGGATTTAAACAGGAACGCAATAAAACATAGAGATAACCATAAACATAGACATGCAGCGAAAATAATACTTCACTTCATTAATGTAAAACACTGAAATATGCTTACAAACAGTAATGGAAAGAAACCAGCTAGGGCGATGGTATCTTATCTCTGAGAAGAGATGTGGCGGCTACATGCCTCTGAACTGTTCTGAACTATGTTACAATGAGGCTCGAAGGCCTATTTATTGTTGAGAAACAATGGAAAACCTTTCACATCTCGAAACCTAACCCTAGAAGATGAAACATCAAATTGTGGGCCCCGTTTGGGTAAATTGGTACATCAAATTCCTGGGGTCGTAACTTTGGCATACGATCTCTGTTTGACGCGTACGGTAGCTCGTTAGAAAGATCTATCCGAGTACTACCACTTTGGGAGGCAACATCGGTCCATAGATCCATGTTGCCCCAGATTTCCCAAAAAACGTCGTTTAGGGCCTCAAAACGGCTCCGGAAGTTCAGGACCCGAAAAATTGCTAAAAATAGTAAATTGTGCTACAATTTAGGAAACTGAAAAAGCTGAAAGAGACAGTTGTAGGGTTCCAAATGGGATAGGTGGGTGGCCACCAACATCCACCTGGATCACATTCCTTGCGTGAAAAGACCATTTAGGGATGGAATTTGACTATTAACTATGTGTGAGCCGGGGAACAAAAGCTGGTCTACGAGCTGGACCACTCGGCCTTCATTCAGAAAATACATTACTCTAAAGAGTGAGGAGGCAATGGCCCCTATGCTATAAATATAGTCGCACCCAAGGAGTAGATTATAATCTAGAGGTCCTTGGTCTACCATCACGTTTGTATAAATAGTTTTCCTTCTCAACGTTATGGGCACATTGGGAAGGATCCCTAATGGTCAACTGGTTCCTTTGTCGAAGCCTGTCAGATTTCTCATCTCAGGCAGAAGCGATGGCGAACCAAGCGCTTCCCAAGCAGTTGAGGAAAGGATACTCACAAAAGCCCCTTCATCTATGATGGTACTGACCATGATCATTTTGTAAGCTTTTAGAATGATTCGGAATGGTACATTAGCCAATATACGGGGTCTTCCTAGTAGATTCCAATCAAAGGAAACGACTAGGTTGCTTGGAGGTGGGACCGAATAGACGGCCGGATATGACTCTGACGAACTTCCTTCCTGCAGTAAAGGAATGGGTAGATTTCCCCCATATTCATCAGAGTCTGTGTTTACGAAAAGAATTTGAATGGTGTCGTTCTCATTCTCTTCAGTGGTTGTATCATCTGAAGATGGACCTTCCGAAGACAAGACCGGGTTGACTGCCGCCTCAACCTTTTGACTTTCGTCTGGTATGGATTCAGCGGGTTTATCTTCAATGAAAGATGCTTCGACTGACCATAATGGCGTGTCGGTCGGATTTTCAACTAGCGATGGACTCGGCAAGAGTTTATTGTATCCAGGAGGAAGCCGTAGCAGTGAAGCAGGATGGTTATCCTAGACTCTTTTAGCTTTGTCTAGGAAGGGACAACGGTGGACGACGTGATTGCCTTCACACAGTTTACAAGGAAATTTACATTTCCCTTTCTGTCCAAATGCTTTGCTTTCACTAGTTGATTGTGTACTTTCAACATGATATTCAGAGGTTGATGACACCGGATTGTGCAAACGAGGAGACCAGTCCCTTAAGATTCAAGGGATGCAAGGACAATCTCGATGATAGTGGTCTCCTTTGCAAATGACACATGGAGATTTAGGCTTGGATGGTGCGATGTGCGGATTTTCCTTAGACGATGCCCAGTTACCCCTTTTCGCCTTTGGCTCCTTCTTCTTCTTCTCTTTCTTCTCCTTCCCCTTCTTCTCCTTCTTAGTTACTTTACTTTTGGCTTTACCAGCTTTATCAAGCGAAGAGGAAGGAGGAGAGGGAGATTCAAATGAAGTAGAAGGTTGGGGGGTAACTTTAGTATCATCGAGTTGCTGACTCGATTGTTCAGGAGTCACTGTGTTCTGAATGACGAAGGTCGAGAAGAGCCATATTGGCAAGCCAATCGTCAATCATGGAAGTGACAATGTGGCCATATGAGGTGCACCAACATCTCCCCAAGAGGAGAAAGGACTAGGATTTCCTCCAAGGGGAAATCTTTGGTTGGTGGACTCCATTTTCCTCAACCTAAGACCAACGCGGGAATGGTGATATTATTCTGATTAAAATAAATTTTAGACACTTTGACACAACTTGTTTTTTCAATTTCTAAGAGTCGAGAAAAAATAAAAGATGAGTGTAGTCGCCTTCGATTTTTAATGAGCCTGAAGTGACAAGTGCTCAGATGGACCTTTTCCTTTAAGGAGTTTGAAAAGGAACGAAAAAGACTACTCTGGAAATCTAGATAGAGGATTACCAAACCAATCGCAAAACTGTAGAATACTTTTTACGGTATGACAGTCAGTCTTCCCGAATGTTGTGTTTAGTGCATTGCGATCGATAGGGCGGCAGACACGACTTCCTATGGATAAAGGATATAGCCTATTGTGGTCTCCCAATATATACTCGACGGTACGTGGGAGCATAAGTCCGTACTGGCACTTGTCGTCTCAAAGAGGAGGAATCACCCAACCAATAGTGAAATTGACAGTTACCAGGCTTTACGACGCCGGAATACGTCTCTAGCCTAGACTTCTAGATGTTGTGCATCAGGTTCCAAAGTGTTTTTATGTTCATTGAATTTATTTTACAGTTGATCTTTCTTAAGAAATTTGCCTTTCAGGTTCACCGCGTGATGTAGATATACAATTCTTAAAATGCAATCTAAGATGATAAACAATCGTTTAATCTTCTTTTTGCAATGAAAATCCTAGCTACTAAAGAAAGAGAGATGATATTCTTTCAACATAGAGCAGAGAGCACACACTAGATGCACTGTCCTAAATCAAACCAACAAGCAATCTAAATGCAAATGCACATGCATGTATTTGTTTTTAGCTTTCTTAATGTGTGAATGACAAGAAGAATGCTAAGTGCAAATCTGAATTATCTTTTCAAAGCAACAGTACTAACAAATTTCTCTTCAAAAACGAAAGGAAGATAATGACGACACTTTGCTATTTTGAATTGAAAACTACTTTCGACACTTGAAAAACTACTAATTCAAATCAAATACAAGAGTAATTGTATAATCGACCATCAAGAACAATAGAATTCTTTTCTTTGACTGAAAACAACACTTGCGACACTTTCAAATCAAAAGACGACAGTTTGATTATGCTACTTTTTGTAAAAGAGAACTGTAAATGGCGCACAATACATAAAAACATTTACAATTCTTTGCACAATGGAGGCAGAATGATGGAAAGGAAGGGGGTTTCCACAGTGGTATACTGATCACAGACAGCAAAACTCTTGAATAGAGCTGAAGAGAGTGAAGAAAAACCAAAGTCTGAAGGCAAAATTAGCCTTTTCTAACCATCGCACCTGTTACATAGGGAAACTAGTATGCATCCCACCTACTGCACATGGGAGGTGCGATGCATACAGACTTCCTTGAAGAGAGGGTGCGATGGTACCAGTGCAAGACTTTTACTTGGTCTTTGGTCACAGTTTGCAGCTCAGTTTAGGGATTTAGGCTGAGCAAGTGATGTTCAGTAAATATAAATCACAGGGGCTGATCTAATGAGGTTGCTAGAGCCACCACTAGGGCAATTAGAAGGTTTGAAAATCGATTGTTCTGTTTATAAACAAAACCCGGAGATAGACTGAAGCAGCATTGATCTACTTTGCACTTGCATAGCAAATGCAGTTCGAAGGTTAGCTGGCTTGACTTCAGGCTTCGTCTGTAAGTTTATAAAACAAACAAATATAGACAAGAAAACAATCTATTCACTCCCCAGTGGAGTCGCCGTTTTGTTATCGAGAAATCTAGTGTCCACTTGGAGTGCTAGACCCACTAAGACTGGTAGCTATCTTAGAAACAAACAAACTAAAACTACTTTCGCTTTCCTTTATGAGGAGTAGATAAGAGGGGAACAAAGGAAACCAACCTCAGTCTTGCGCTTGGTTCCTTGCTTGGTTCCTGTCCCTTCTGACAGATCCTTGCCGCTTTTCCTTCGTCTACCCAGCTTCAAAGAGCACCTGTGGAATCAAAGCAGCATAATACTATCGAAGAACAGAGATATACAATCATAAACAATATAGGACGAGATATATATTGACCACACAAATGCATATATCATCAAACATACAAGAATGTGGAGGAAAAATTGAATAGCTTTATTAATATCAAGAATAGCAAAGAGGATTACAACCAATTATTCTGACCCAGCGTCATCCTCCCAGCATGAAAGCCCTTCTTCACCTCATGAAAAGTTTAGATCACCCAACACTATGATATTCCACCAAGAAACCAACAACACTTTCTTACAAGATACAAAATTCCAGCCTTTGGATCTCTGGGATGAGGGATCCATATATAGATGATTGCAGGGGGGTGAGTCAGCTTCTGGGATTTTTATTAGTGTCCTCTCTCTGATAGTTCTTGATTCCACTTGGAGATTGATTATCTCTTACTCATCCCTGGGCGAATTCAGAGAGGCAAGTGTCAAAGGAGAAGTTTCTGGAAGATTCCATGACGGTCCACCTTGCAAACTGTCTTTGCCATTTGTCTACTCTCACCCATCACACCCTACAGAAGGGATTTCTAGTATGCATCGCACCCTTTTCACTAAGCAGGTGAGATGCATCGCACCCTCTGAACTGGGTAGTCTGTATGGTCCAGCTTTGACCAGTTCTAAGCAGTTTTCGGTGGAGAACATCTGGGAGATGATATAATCAGTTGACCTTGTTCCTTTAGGGTGTGAAGCAACAGTTTTAGGGACTTAAGAGCCCTTGGTTTATGGACATTTATGATTGGGGTTGCAGTGCCAAAAAATGTCTATAACATATAGGTGGTTTTTTCTCTCCTCCCGCCACCACGTGGTGATGGATGAGTGGCATTGGGGGCAAACCATGAAAAACCGCTTGGGAGCTTGGGGACGCCCGATAAATCACTAAACCAATAAACCTTTATTTTCTTTGAAAAAGAAAGCCGCTCTTTCTCTGCATCCTTCCTTCTGTCTGAAATATCCCCTAGCGCCGATTCTGTGGTCTTCTACTTGATGAACTCTTGTCCCCCATTTGTTTAATTTCCCAATAGTTGCTTCTCCTTCATACTGTGATAATTTTCACTGTCTGCACGCGCCAGACTGTGGAACTCATGCAAATTCCCTGCAAGTGCTAGCTCCCACCTATGTATACTATGATCTTTTTTACAGAGTGCCCCTTCATTTGCCAGTCGGTCCGCTAATTTTTTGGTATTTCTACGCACATGTGCGAAACTTAGGGTTCTTAGGATTCTTAGATGAGAATGAATATGATGATAGACCTGCAAAAGTTTCCAGTGGTTCAAGACTTTCTCTAGTGCTGAGCCATTTGCTATTTTTTTATGGAATTAATTGTTAATTCATAGTCAGCCTCTATGATAGTGTTCGGCATATTGAGATCTCTCAGAATCTATAAGCACTGCTCTGTGCCCATTAATTCCCCCATATTCTTGGTAGCATTCCCTAAATGACTATGGAAGATAACTATAATATTCCCGTTGTCATCTCTTATAGCTCCACCATAACCCGCAACCACCGAGTTTCCTTTTGAGGCTCCCTCTGTATTAAATTTAAAGAAGCCAGGGGGGGTGGTTTCTAGTAATCCTACCCCATTGTAGAGTGTGTTGTAATCCTAATTGTGCCCTGGGGGACAAGCTTCTGGAGGCCCAAAAGCAAAAGAATGCGAGCCTCCTCGTGAGATGGAGGATACTCAGGGGGTTGCTTCTGAAGGGTATTTACATTTTCTTTGAGTGGCCTTAAGAGCTGAGCTATTATGTTTTGGGTTGATCCAGATTTATCTTTGAAAATTCTATTATTGCGTTCTTTCTAGACATTCCAGATCAAAAAGCCTGGGATCAAAGTCCAGGCTATGTTGACTGTCTCATTCTCAAAAAGTTTTTTCCTCCAATTCTTTAGAGTTTTAGAGATGTCGTTTTCATCCCAATCAGTTTGATTGAAGATAGAGGCAACCCAGTTCCATAAGGTCAAGGTGAATGTGTAGAGGTTAAGAAGGTGATCCATCGTTTCTTCCTGAAGACCACATAACTGGCATCTAGATGGTCCAGAAAATCCTTTCTTTCTAAGATTTTCCCAAGTCAAAATCTTTTTGTGTTGCACCATCCACAGAAATAGCTTGATTTTCATCCAGTGAGGGTTCTTCCATAGGTCCTTCCATATTTTATCAGGGTTTGTCAAATTATGTCCAGTGGCAATTTCTTTGGCTTCTTTGAGGTTGAAGTTACCCTCACTATTTCTTCCACATCTAAGTTGATCTGTGAATGTTTAGATCAAAATTTTCCTCTCTTCCAAGATTGTTGCAAGAGCTTCAGCCTGGGCATTCAGAGGAGTCTCATCACTATAAACTGGTACCTTCAATGTTCTCCATTTATTATTGTTCCTTATCTGATCCCAATAGTCACTGACCTTCTTTAGTCCTTTGTTGACAATATCATCTTTGAGAATATCCAGTCCTTCTCTACATAAGTTGGGTTCCTGCTGCCAGTTATCCTCCCAAAACTAGGCTAGGCTCCCATTTCCAATCTCCTAGAAACTCTGCTTCTAAACTAATGCTTTGTTCTCCCAGGCATTGTTCCAAATATGGGAGCCCCTGATGTGTCCGGTCATTCTAATATGGTCCCATTCTTGCTAGTCCTTTACATGTTTTTGTTTCCAGAGCTTGGCCCACGGGTTTTGTTGTTTCCTTCAGCCATCTCCACCAAAGTTTGGCCCCCAAAACTTTGTTGAGTATATCCGAGTCATGGAGCCCCAAACCTATTATAGACATTTTTGGGTACTGCAAACCCAAGCATAAATGTCCATAAACCAAGGGCTCCTAAGTCCCTAAAGGTGTTGTTCCAACCCCTAAAAGAATAAGGTCAACTGATTACAGCATCTCCCAGAAGTTCTCCATGAAAAACTACTCAGAACTGGTCAAAACTGGACCATTTCACCTGCTCCATAGTCAAATTGTGTTGCATCCCACCTGAATACACACAATAGGTGTGATGCATGTTGAAAATCCCTTCTATGGGGTGCGATGGGTGAGAGTGGACAAATGGCAGGGTCAATCCGCAAGGTGGAGGAGCATGAAATCTTCCAGAAACTTCTCCTGTGACACTTGCCTCTCTGCATTCGACCAGGGATGAGTAAGAGATCATCAATCTCCAAGTGGAATCAAGAACTATCAAAGAGAGGACACTAATCAAATCTCAAAAGCTGACTCATTCCCCTTGCAAACATCTATATATGGATCCCTCATCCTAGAGATCCGGAGGTTGGAATTTTGTATCTTGTAAGGAAGTGTTGTTGGTTTCTTGGTGTAACTTCATAGTGTTGGGTGATCTAAGCTTTTCATGAGGTGAAGAAGGGCTTTCTTGCTGAGAGGATGATGCTGGGTCAGAACAATTGGTTGTAATCCTCTTTGCTCTTTCTTGATTATCAATAAAGCTATTCAAGTTTTCCTCCACATTCTTGTATGATTGATGATTTATGCATTTGTGTGGTCAATATACATTTGGTCCTGTATTGTTTATGATAATAGATCTATGTTCTTGGATAGTGTTATGCTGCTTTGATTCTACAGGTACTCTTTGAAGCTGGGTAGACAAGGAAGCGAGTGGCAAAGACCTACCAGAAGAGAGAGGAACCGAGCAAGGAACCAAGCACAAGACAAAGGTTGGTCTCCTTATTCTTCTCTTATCTATTTCTCATAAAGGAAAACGAAAGTAGTTTTTAGTGTGTTTGTTTCTAAGGTAGCTACTAGCCTTAGTGGGACTAGCAGCTCTGCATAGACACTAGTTTTCCCGATAACAAAATGGCGACTCCACTGGGGAGTGAATAGATTGTTTGTTCATCTACATTTGTTTACTTTATAAACTTACAGACGGAGCCTGAAGTCAAGCCAGCTAGCCTTCGAACTGCATTTTCTATGCAAGTGCAAAGTAGATCAACACTGCTTCAGTCTATCTCCGGGTTTTTTTTATGAATTAAACGATTGATTTACAAGCTCTCTAATTGCCCTTGTGGTGGCTCTAGTAACCTCCTTAGATCTACCCCTGTGATTGATTTACTGATTACCACTTGCTCGGCCTAAATCCCTGAACTTAACTACAAACTGTGACCCGGAATCCAATCAAAGTCTTGTCCCTGGTCCAGCGCATTGTCTGTTCTGTGAACTTCAAATGCATCGCACTTCCCGAGTGTAGTAGGTGCGTTGTATTTTAGTTTCACTGCGTTACAGGTGCACTGATCAGACAAGACCTTGTTCCTAAATTTTGGTTTCTGTGTTCACTCTTTTTATCTCTATTCAGGAGTTTTGCTGCCTGTAGTTAGTACACCTCTGTTGAAACCCCTTTCTTTGTTGTTATTCCGCCTCCATTGTGCAAAGAACTATAAATGTTTTTATGTATTTTTGAGTCATTTTTAGTTCTCCTTTACAAAGAAGTAGCGTAATTGTACTGTCGTTTCTTGATTTGAAAGTGTCGCAAGTGTCATTTTCAGTCATAGAAGAGAATCTGATTATTCTTGATAGTCGATTACATTGTTACTCTTGTATTTGATTTGAGTTAGTAGTTTTTCAAATGTCAAGAGCAAATTTTCAATTCAAAATAACAAAGTGTCGTCATTGTCCTCATTTTGTTTTGAAAAGAAACTTTATTAGTAATTGTCGCTTTGAAAAATAATTCAGATTTGCGTTTAGATTTCTTTTTATCATTCACACATTAAGAAGGCTGAAAACAAATACATGCATGTGCATTTGCATTTAGACTGTTTGTTGGTTTGATTTAGGGTAGTGCATATAGTGTGTGCTCTCTACTCTTTGTTGAAATAACGCCATCTCTCTTTCCTTAGTAGCTAGGATTTTCATTGCAAAAAGAAGATTAAACGATTGTTTATCGTCTTAGATTGCATTTTAGGAATTGTACATCTACATCACGTGGTGAACCTGAAAGGCAAATTTCTTAAGCAAGATCAACTATAAAATAAATTTAATGAATCTAAAAACGCTTTGGAAACTAACGCACAACATTTAGAAGTCTAGGCTAGAGACGTATTCTGGCATCGTAAAGCCTGGTAACTGTTGTTTTCACTATTGGTTGGGTGATTCCTCCACTTTGAGATGATAAGTGCCAGTACGGACTTGTGCTCCCATGTACCATCGAGTATATTTTGGGAGACCACAATAGGCTTAATCCTTTATCCATAGGAAGCCGTGTCTATCGCCCTATCGATCGCAATGCACTGAACACAGCATTCGGGAAGATTGACTGCCATACCGTAAAAAGTATTCTGCAGTTTTTCAATTGGTTTGGTAATCCCTCTGTCTAGATTTCCAGAGCAGTCCCTTTCATTCCTTTTCAGACTCCTTAATGGAAAAGTTCCATCTGAGCACTTGTCACTTCAGGCTCATTAAAAATCGAAGGCGAATAGAGTCATCTTTTGTTTTTTCTCAACTCTTAAAAATTGAAAAAACAAGTTGTGTCAAAGCGTCTAAAATTTATTTTAAATGGAATAATCATCACCTTTCCTACGTTGATCTTAAGTTGAGAAAAATGGAGTCCACCAACCAAGGAGTTCCCCTTGGAGGAAGTCCTAGTCGCTTCTCCTCTTGGGGAGATGTTGGTGCACCCCATATGGCCACATTGTCTCTTTCAGGATTGACAATCGGCTTGCCCGTATGGCTCTTCTCAACTTCTTTCGTTCAGAACATCGTGATTCCTGAACAATCAAGTCAGCAACTAAACGATATTAGAGTTACCCCCCAACCCTCTACTTCATCCAATTCTTCCTCTCCTCCTTCCTCTTCGCTTGATGAAGCTGGTAAAGCCCAAAATCAAGTAACTGAGAAGAAGAAGGAGAAGAAGAAGAAAGAGAAGAAGAAGGAGCCAAAGGTGAAAAGGGGCGACCGAGCATCGTCTAGTGAAAATCCACACACTGCACCGACCAGGCATGATTGTCCTTGCATCCCTCGGATCTTAAGGGACTGGTCTCCTTGTTTGCACAATCCGGTGTCATCAACCTCTGATGATCATGTTGAGCATACACCGTCAACTAGTCAAAGTGAAGCCCCTGGACAAAAAGGAACATATAAATTTCCTTGTAAATTGTGTGAAGGCGATCACGCCGTCCACCGTTGTCCCTTCTTAGACGAAGCTAAAAGAGTTTTGGACGACCGTCCGGTTTTACCGTTACGGCTTCCTTCTGGATATAAGAAACTCTTGCCAAGTCCGTCACTAGTTGAAAATCCCGCTGACATGCCCTTGTGGTCGGCCGAAGCATCTATCATTGAAGATAAGCCATCTGAATCCATACTAGACGAAATTCAAAAGGTCAAGGCGGCAGTTGACCCGGTCTTGCCTTCAGAAGGTCCATCTTCAGATGATACAGTCACCGAAGAGAACAAGACCGACACCGTTCAAATTCTCTTCGTAAGCACAGACTCCGATGAACATGGGGGCAGTCTACCTGTTCCTTTACCGTAGGAAGGAAGTTCGTCAGATTTGTATCTGACCGTCTATTCAGTCCTGTTACACAGTAATTTGTCACCATTGGTCACCGTCCCTATCGCCCCGTTCCCGTACATTGGAGGATGAATTCCGGGACCTATGAGCAGTGACATAACCCAAAAACACTTGCATTATGTTCCCCTGAGTATGTACTTCATGTTCCCTGAAGACACCTTCTGCAAATTCTCCCTGAAAAGTACTCTTTTTCCATTGGCGCAGGTCCACAAGTATCTTACCCGCGCCAATCACTGAGATCCTCAAAAGAGGGCGCGACCATTGGCACTCTGTCACAGAACAATACCCGCGCCAGCCCAGTTTGGTAATGATTTTTGCTAAAAGCACGCCCATCTGTTTTTTTCCTTTCAGATCATGAAGTCTTTTGAGGGAAAAATCCATCTGATAGAGGTCGAGGGTCATCATCTATCCTCGACATCTATCCACAGTGGCTTTTTAGAGATAATGCCAATCCACAATGGGTGTCCTAGTTCATCGAATCTTTCTCCCTTCTCCATCTATAAATATCTGTCCTCATGCATTAGACAAGCTAGTTTTTAATTCTTGGAGGAATGCTAGTTGTGATTATGCTTGTCGTGAGTGATAGTGAAGCATAGAGAGGTTATGCTGCCGGAGAGGAGGTACATTGCAAGACACATATAGTTGCTCGCCCAGACAGAGGAGAGGTTCAACCTGAGAACCTTGGTTGTAACTTTTCCTGTCTATTATTTATTAATGAACGACTGTTGTTATAGTTCCAATCTCGTTGTCTATTATAGTGATGTTTGATTTATTTCCTTTCTGACTGAAATATAGTTGTGCCTTGGTGGATTTTATGCTTGTCTTTGTTTCTTCCTTTGCATGTGCAGGTGTCCGTTTGCAAGGATCGCAAGGATTGTGACCTGCCGGAGCGAGGAAGCGGGAATACCAACTCTGCTTCAACTATAGCGTTGGATTCCAGGTTGGTCTTCTTAATTCACCTTTAATGTACAACTAGGAACTTGCATGGCAGCGTGATTTGATTGTGGCTAGTTCTGTTTTAGGCTAGTGGGATCGCCTCTGTCCGCAGAGGGGATTTACCTATCCAACAATTTGGCGACTCCGCTGGGGAGAAGCTATTTGGAATTTGTCTTGCATGTTAATTTTCTCTTGCTTGCTTGAGTGCATGAGCTTTCTGGGTCAGTTTTGAGATTGTTATTTACTGTTTGATCCATCTGAGCACTGTCGGCCTGACCTGGGGTCGTGTTATTTATTTATTTATTTTTTTAGCCGGCAACATTAGTTGGCGCAATTTTTGTTCTGACAGTCGCGCCAGTTGGCGCATGTTGCCCAACAGCAACTCGCGCCAATCTTTTGGTAGCGCAAGTTGCAGGCTGACAGTCACGCCAGCCTTGTGAATTTTGCCTGTGTGTCGGTTGGAAGCTCTTTCGGCCCAGATTTTTATCTTTTTATATCTCTTACAGCCTCTGGAAGTGTGTTGAACCTCTGTTTGACTGGTTTTGGCCTTTATCCTTCAGTTGTTTGCTTATTTCTATTGATTTTCGTCTCAGCCCTAGAACATCTAGTGGCTTCGCATGTCTAGCCTTCTGTGGGAAGTTTCGGTCTTTTGATTTTCCAGTCAACTTGTTGGTTGTGTTCTGCACCTATCTAGTGATTGTTAAAGCTTGGTCTTCTATGCTTTGGGTGATTCACTTCTAGCTTCTCTGGATTTTGCTCGACTTCATTTGAACTTAGATTACATGGTTCATTGAAAGTCTTTGTGTTTCCTTGCTTGGATAGTTCATTTTGGTGTTTCAGGATTGGTTCTATTTCATTGAGTGAACTTGGATTGTGTATACTTGTGAATATCTCTTAAGATTTGTTTACATGCATCATGCCATCTTAAAGGAAAGAAAAACAAAAGATCTTTTGCATCATATTAGTTAGCGTTTATTGTTATTTGTTGCTATTAAAAAGAAAAAGAAAAATTTTCATTTCTTGTTATTAGCTGCATCAGGATCTTTGTTGTTTGCTGAGTGATCATTTTGTTTGTGTAAAGATCTCAACCCTCCTGTAGATAGAATTCATCGAATGAAATGGTATAGTTTTGGCATGTAGTTTGCATCTAAGAAGCTTTTGAGATATCACGTGCGGTAGGGCCAAAAAACTGAAACATAATTGAAGATAAACTTTAAAATAAACTCAATGAACATAACAACACATTGGAACCTAACGCAAACATTCTAGAGGTCTAGGTTAGAGACGTGTTCCGGCATCTTTAAACCTGGTAGCTTACCGTTGAGTGGTTGGGTGATTCCTCCACGGTGAAACGATAGGTGCAAATATGGACTATGCCCCCACGTACTGTCGCGTATATATTGGGGGACCCCTATAGGATTAAAACCTTTTATCCATAGGAAGCCGAGTCTGCCGCCTTACAAGCCGTAATGCACTGAACACAACATTCGGGAAGATTGACTGCAGTACGGGAAGTCCTTGGTTTTCATCTGATTGCCGAGGTGTATAAGCAGTTTTACGGATTGTTTGGTAAACCTCTTGCCTAGTTTTCTAGAGCAGTCACTTTTGATCCTTTTCAGACTCCCTAAAAGAAAAGGTGCCTGTGAGCGTCTTGTCACTTCGTGCTCATTAAATATTCAAAGGAGACTAGAGTCATATTTTGTCCTTTTCTCGACTCTTAAAACATGAAAAGGTCAAGTCGTGTCTTTGTGTCTTAAAATTTATTGGCTACGATAACATTTACCCAATTAGATTTTGTTTGCGTTAGCTTGAGTAGGATTATTTCTCGTTCAATGGCATCCTTCCCTGAGCCCACCAGCCAAGGTGTTCCCCTTGATGGAAACCCTCGTCCATTTCCTGTTGTTGGAAATGTCGGGGTTCAGTATATCGCAACTTTGTCTTTGCCTGGGTTAACCATCGGTTTGCCCATGTGGTTGTTTTCAAACTCGGTGGTCTCGAGTGTGATAACTCCTGTTCCACCACCACCTCCTCCACCCGAACAACATCATGTTGATCCCAAGGTGGACCCCTTCCCTTCTTTGCCTATTCCTGCGTCCTCATCTTCTACTTCTCCTGGTGAAACTCTAGATTTAAGTAACCAGGTGGCTAAGAAGAAGAAGAAGAAGACCAAAAAGAAGAAGTCTCCCAAGGGAAAGGTCGCAT
Source organism: Pinus tabuliformis (assembly GCA_031772625.1). NCBI lineage: Eukaryota > Viridiplantae > Streptophyta > Pinopsida > Pinales > Pinaceae > Pinus > Pinus tabuliformis. The sequence continues at coordinate 84,055,399 of CM062818.1, forward strand.
CTACCCCGAGTATACCTCAAGTAAAGCCACCTTCTGCTCCTCCGTGGAAGGCTAAGTTTCCTTGTCGATTATGCAAGGAGGACCATTTTCTTACTGATTGTCCTGGTATTCCCAGGATCCTAGATATATGGTCCCGTGACCTGACTCACCCCTCGTCGTCGCAGATTGACAATACCTTACCAGCTGGTAAGGGAAAAGGGAAGGTTCGTTTCCCTTGTCGACTTTGTGAAGGTAATCATCTCCTTCGCCTTTGTCCACTTATGGATGAAGCCTCCCATCTTTTGGAAAGTCTGTCAGCTCCCTTACCTCAATTTCCTACTGGCTATCAACGTCTTTCTGCAATTGCAGAACGTTCCCCTGTTGACAAAGAAATCAACCAAGATTTCTCTTTTGTCCAGCCTTCTCTTCCCGAACCTGGCTGTGCTCAGCCTGTTCCAGACCAGTCCCTGGTCAGAAAAAGTGTTGATTTACGTTCATCATCTATGCACCACTTTGTTCCAGGAGTGTTTATCAACAAAGATGAACCTTCTGAATCCAAACCAGACGAAAGTCCAAAGGTCCAGATGACAAGTGACCCGGTCTTTCAAGAGGTCCAGATGACAAGTGACCCGGTTTTGCCTTCAGAATCTGAATCCAAACCAGACGAAAGCCCAAAGGTCCAGATGACAAGTGACCCGGTCTTTCAAGAGGTCCAGATGACAAGTGACCCGGTTTTGCCTTCAGAAGTTCCATCCTCAGATGATATTATCACTGTAAAGAATGAAGACCACACCGTCCAAACTCTATTCATAAACACAGACTCTTATGATCAAGTGAGCATCCCTCTCATTCCTTCGCAGCAGGAAGGAAATTCATCAGAGTCATATCCGGCCGTTTATCCGGTCCCACCTCCAAGCAACCTAGTTGTTTCCTTCAATTGGGATCAACTAGGCAATCCCCGGTTACCAGCTTCCATGCCATTTCGAATCATAGTTCAAGTCTACCGAATGGTTATGGCCGGTACCATTATTGATGAGGGATCTCCTGTGAGCATCCTTTCTTCAACAGCTTGGGAAGCACTTGGTTCTCCACTGCTTCTGCCTGAGATGAGAAACCTTACAGGTTTTCATCGAGAAACCATTCGACCTTTAGGAATTCTTCCCAATGTACCTATCACATTAGAAGGGAAGACCATTCAAATGGGCATCATGGTAGTCCAAGGTCCGTTAGATTACAATTTACTCCTTGGGCGAGACTATATTTATCGCATACGCGCAATTGTGTCCTCACTCTTCAGAGTGATGTGTTTTCCGCACGAAGGAAGGACGATCAAGGTCGTAGACCAACTTTCGTTCCCCGGTTCGCACTTCACATATAGTCATCTACCATTCCTAAATGGCCTTATTTCCACAGGAAATGCCTCAACATCCAGTCCGTCATCTTGATGACGACAGCTGACCCGGGCGCGTGACTGAAGCCCGGGGGGCATGCATCCTCCTTTTTAAAATCAAGACTTTCCAAGTGAACCTTCATTCCGTCCACTCCATGAATGCCATGAAGCTTGGGGGGCCTGTACCTCGATTTGCATTATCATGCTGGGGGCATGCAAATTTATAGCAAGCATAGTTTTTCGTTTCAAGCTTGTGTAAACATGAAACCGAATTCAAGCAAAGTTCTATATGGTTCAAGCTTGTGTAAAAATGAACCCATACCTTATTTACATCCCGTGATTGCCTTTTATCTGCTAAATTCTGCTGGATGAGCCTTGGTTGTTTCATTCCATCGCCACCATCTCTTTGGCCGACCATATGCTTTCACTTGATTGTTTATCCTTTCCTGAGGAACCGCAGCGATGAGTGGTTTTATTAGCCAGCCTCTTGACCATTACATGTTTTGAGCAGTTCCACCATTGCCGGAACCAGTTGCTACCCTTTATACCACTCGTTCCTCTAGGACGAGTCTCCTTTAAGCTCTTTTCAGACTCGTAAAATAGGAAAAGATTGCCGAGTTACTCCTCTTGACTCGTTAAACGTTAATAAGGGGCGGTCGTTTTAAGTTCTTTTTATCGACCGTTAAAACATAAAAAGATTACCGGGTTTTGTCGTTTCAAACTCGTTAATGGTCATGAAACGACGTGATTTCAACCGCTTTTTTACTTTTTCAGGTCGGAATCACTATTTATGAAAAGTACTCCTCGATCGTAATGGTCGGGCGGTTCTTTCGGGCATTATTTTATACTTTTTCGGGCCCGAGAGACACAACTTTACGAAAAAGGACACCCCTGGAGTTTCCTTTTCTGTTGTCTTTTCAAACTCTCTAAACATGAAAAGACGCTGAGTTCTTCCTTTGTTAGACTCGTTAAAACCTGATGACATTGGATTTTGTCGAAATGACGTACCACAAGCATATGCTATCCCCATCAAGCTTGTTAAAAATAATTGGGGTACTCGCCAGAAATGGCGGGGGAAAAAGGAACCATAGTTACCGTCGTGTCGGCAGTATGTCGCTCTTGAACATGGCACTTCTCTGCTTTCGTGTCCAGGGTGGGGATATCTCATCTCATATTTTTCACTTGCTTCCATGGACTTGGGTACCCTATTTGACCTCTCATCTACTCATTGCCTCGTCATCATGACCTTTGATCCATCGATGTCAAATACTGCCAATTCCACTATCGTGCCGCCGATATGTTCAAGAGAAGTTGACCTCTGAAAAGAAACAACCTCCATCTGATAGTTCACATGATCTTGATTCACAACATTATCTCTTTGTCTCGTGTCGATGATGTGGGAAACATTATGGCCCACCTTCGATCAAGGTCACTTCCTGTCGACTTTAGCTCATTGACCAGGAAGCTGATCTAGAGACTCCCTTCCGGTGCCTTGGAGCCTGCATGCCTCAATGGCAGGTTCTTCGTGTTCGACGTGAGGTTTTCATCATTGGCCTCCGATCGAATGATTCTACGGGTGTTCGACGCCAGCTCATTAATTCGCACGCCGTAAATTGTACCTATAGTACCTTGATGGTCATTGTCATTATTGGTGGTACCTCTCGCGTCTGTTAACAGTTTCCACTATTGACTGGTAATCAGACGATGTTCATGCATGTTCGACTTCAGCTCATATATTCACATGCTTGAACTTGTACTCTTGTTCGGGTCGAGATGGAGCGCAAGACCCTGGATTGTGTCTGTTGTAATCTAGGCGTGATTCTTGATACATGACTCATTCACTGGATGGCTGCGACCATACCTGAGTCAATTCATTGATCCTAACCAAATGGCTGCGTCCATACTATGGATCTAGATTATTTATGTACTCTCTTATGGATGGATGCGACCATACCACATACATCATGTAATTGAACTATCAGTCGTGTCTCTCAATGCAGATCCTCGGCGGCAGCTATATGTGTTCTTGTGTGTTCCTATAAAGCATTTCACCCCTCTCTTTCCCTCTCGGACTTCATGCTTTAGGGGGCATCTGTTACACAGTAATTTGTCACCATTGGTCACCATCCCTATCGCCCCATTCCCGTACATTCGAGGACGAATTCCGGGACCTGTGAGCAGTGACATAACCCAAAAACACTTGCATTATGTTCCCCTGAGTATGTACTTCACGTTCCCTGAAGACACCTTCTGCAAATTCTCCCTGAAAAGTACTCTTTTTCCATTGGCGCAGGTCCACAAGTATCTTACCCGCACCAATCACTGAGATCCTCAAAAGAGGGCGCGACCATTGGCACTCTGTCACAGAACAATACCCGCGCCAGCCCAGTTTGGTAATGATTTTTGCTAAAAGCACGCCCGTCTGTTTTTTTACTTTCAGATCACGAAGTCTTTTGAGGGAAAAATCCATCTGATAGAGGTCGAGAGTCATCATCTATCCTTGACATCTATCCACAGTGGCTTTTTAGAGATAATGCCAATCCACAATGGGTGTCCTGGTTCATCGAATCTTTCTCCCTTCTCCATCTATAAATATCTGTCCTCATGCATTAGACAAGCTAGTTTTTAATTCTTGGAGGAATGCTAGTTGTGATTATGCTTGTCGTGAGTGATAGTGAAGCATAGAGAGGTTATGCTGCGGAGAGGAGGTACATTGCAAGACACATATAGTTGCTCGCCCAGCCAGAGGAGAGCTTCAACGTCAGAACCTTGGTTGTAACTTTTCCTGTCTATTATTTATTAATGAACGACTGTTGTTATAGTTCCAATCTCGTTGTCTATTATAGTGATGTTTAATTTATTTCCTTTCTGACTGAAATATAGTTGTGCCTTGGTGGATTTTATGCTTGTCTTTGTTTCTTCCTTTGCATGTGCAGGTGTCTGTTTGCAAGGATCGTAAGGATTGTGACCTGCCGGAGCGAGGAAGCGGGAATACCAACTCTGCTTCAACTATAGCGTTGGATTCCAGGTTGGTCTTCTTAATTCACCTTTAATGTACAACTAGGAACTTGCGTGGCAGCGTGATTTGATTGTGGCTAGTTCTGTTTTAGGCTAGTGGGATCGCCTCTGTCTGCAGAGGGGATTTACCTATCCAACAAGTCCCACTCCAAGCAACCTGGTTGTTTCCTTTGATTGGAATCTACTAGGCAGACCCCGTTTACCAGCTAGTGTACCATTTCGAATCATTGATCAAATATATAGAATGGTCATGGCCGGTAACATCATAGATGAAGGGGCTTCTATGAGTATCCTTTCCTCGACTGCTTGGAAAGCACTTGGTTCACCATCGCTTTTCCCTGAGATGAGAAATCTAACAGGCTTTGACAAAGGAACCAGTCGACCGTTAGGGATCCTTCCTGATGTGCTGATAACATTGAGAAGGAAAACCATTCACATGAACGTAATGGTAGTCCAAGGACCCCTGGATTATAATCTACTCCTTGGACGAGACTATATTTATTGCATGGGAGCTGTCGTCTCCTCACTCTTTAGAGTAATGTGTTTTCCGCACAAAGGAAGGGTGGTCAAGCTTGTAGACCAGCTTTCATTTCCCGGTTCACAAATAGCAAATAGTCATATACTGACCCTGAATGGTCTTTTCACGCAAGGAATGTCTCGTCAATCCCCAGTCCGTCCTCCTGATGAACGCGAGTGATTCGGAGGACATGACTGAAACCCAGGGGGCATGCACCCTGGTCTGTTTCGGCAGAAAAAACCTTGGGGTATAGTGTAGGTTTCTGCGGAGGATATATGACTAGTCTGACACACCTGTCCGTTTAGGAAAATGGGATTAGGCTGGAATAAGATTCCCTTGTCAAAGTTATGTGAGTGGAGGCATCTGCGCTACTCACCTTTGTCTATTTCGGTAGACATCGCCGAGGAAGTGTTTTGTCTGTGACACGGATGGAACAATCATTGGTAACTTGGAAATTTTTCGTTATACCTGGGGGCATGCAAACCTTTTGGCATGCAAGCAAGAGCGACCATTTATTTTTTAAATTTGTAGGTCCTCTAACCCTTGAAACTCGTAGGATTGGTCGTTTCCTAACTTGCATAAAGAAAGGATGCGAAGCAAAGCTTTGTAAGGTGCAAGCTTCTTAAAAATGGCATCTTAGATGAGACATTCTTATTATACGACTGGATCGAGTAGTTTTAACGCGGAATTCAATCTCGTTAAAAAATAAACATAAGCTATGAGCAACTTTTTCCCCCAGTGTTTAAGCTCATTAAAAAATGAACCAATTTCCGGTAAATAACCATCGTGAATGTATTACTTCAGCCTTTGAAGCCTTGGTCGTGTTCTCATCATCACCTCCAATCTGTATTGGCCGATCATTCACCTCCACTTGATTGTTTACCCCTTTTGAGGAACAGCTGCGAAGAGTGATCTTGTTAGCCATCCTTGTGACACTGCCATGATTGGAAAATTCCAAACCTTACCTAGAATCAGCTGCTACCTGAGTCTATCCCTCGTTCCTCAAAAACGAGTCTCCTTTAAGCTCTTTTCAACTGACTCGTAAAATATGAAAAGATTGCCGAGCCATTGGCCTCTCCAGCTCGTTAAAGTGACCGGAAGTGCTATCCCTCCTTTAGATTTTAATCTTTTTGGACCTGAGGGATTATTACACAAAAAGATCGAGCGCTTGTTTTGTTCGGCTCGTTAAAATTACCGAAAATTCATCCCTTTTGTATTATTTTATACTTTTTCAGACTTAAGGGATTAGATGACAAAAAAGGATTTTTGGAGTTTCCTTTACGTCCCTTTTCAGACTCTCTAAAATTGAAAAGGACCGAGTTATCTTTGTCGTTAAACTCATTAAAACCTAATAGCGACAAACTTGTCCATAACAGACAAGAACGAGTTTCACTATCGCTAGGCTCGTTAAAACATAGCGATGGGTTTGCCCGAAGGGAAAATTATAGAACAAGCATATGTTATCCTCCTCAAGCTTGACAAAAATAAAGAGGTACTAGTCAGCAATGACTGGGGAAAAATTGGGAAGAAAACTTGAAGAAACTTTGTTGGTAGCAAGTCGCTCTTGAACATGACACTTTCACTCCGCATCCGAGTCGGGTTGGGTTGTTCCATTCACTGGTCACATCACCATGGTTCCATCACACCATCCACATTTGTGGTTAATGCTACCAATCCATCATGTCAGTTTCGCCAATATGTTCAAGAGAAGTCGCTCAGAGAATTCACCTGTGTCTCACCCACTATAATACATTTTCGCTCCATTCTTTCATGACCACCACCCTGAACCTTATATCACCAGATCGTTTTCACCTCCATTAAAATCATTTGCTCCGTTCCGTGTCATTGATGTGGGATTCACTAAGGCCCTCCTATGACGGATCGCTTCTTGTCGACATCATCTCATTACCCAAGAAGTCGATCTAGGAGCAACCCTTTCAGTACTTTGAAGCTTGCATGCCTCAATGGCAAGTTTCTCACTTCCAGTGACAAGTTTACATCAATGGCCTTCGACCGAAAGATTTTGTGTGGTGTTCGATGCCAAGTCCCTTATTCACACCACGTGAATTGTACTGCAGTACCTTGAGGGTCATTATCATTATCGGTGATTCCTCTCGCGCCTGTTAATAGCTTACATCATTGGCTGGTAATCAGGCGATGTCTTTCCATGTTCGACTCCAGAACATCTCTCACGTGGATCGACTTGTACTTTGAGTGAAGATCTAATGAGATTGAAGACCCCGGATCTAGTTTCATCCATCCGGGCTGCGATATATATTCAGGAAAATAAAGACATCAAATGTACATCATTGCTGCATAGATAATCATCCAATCTAAGGGATGATGGCTCTACCAGAATCATCAGTCTACACTCAGACGATTGTCTGTCCTATGTACATGAAAATGAATTTATAAAGCTGAGCATGGGAATGCCCGCCTCAGCTAGATCATGAAAATATTATGAAGATAATGTATTGTATTGTATCTTATTACAGGTCACCTTCTAGCTCGAAAAAACTTTGGATCCTTATGATAAAGCATTTCACCCGACATCAAAAGATTAACGACCTCATGCTTTAGGGGGCAACTGTTATAGACATTTTTGGGCACTGCAACCCCAAGCATAAATGTCCATAAACCAAGGGCTCCTAAGTCCCTAAAAATGTTGTTCCAACCCCTAAAAGAACAAGGTCAACTGATTACAGCATCTCCCAGAAGTTCTCCATGAAAAACTACTTAGAACTGGTCAATACTGGACCATTTCACCTGCTCCATAGTCAAAGTGTGTTGCATCCCACCTGAATACACATAGTAGGTGCGATGCATGTTGAAAACCCCTTCTATGGGGTGCGATGGGCGAGAGTGGACAAATGGCAGGGTTAATCCGCAAGGTGGAGGAGCATGAAATCTTCCAGAAACTTCTCCTGTGACACTTGCCTCTCTGCATTCGACCAGGGATGAGTAAGAGATCATCAATCTCCAAGTGGAATCAAGAACTATCAGAGAGAGGACACTAATCAAATCTCAAAAGCTGACTCATTCCCCTTGCAAACATCTATATATGGATCCCTCATCCAAGAGATCTGGAGGTTGGAATTTTGTATCTTGTAAGGAAGTGATGTTGGTTCCTTGGTGTAACTTCATAGTGTTGGGTGATCTAAGCTTTTCATGAGGTGAAGAAGGGCTTTCTTGCTGAGAGGATGCTGCTGGGTCAGAACAATTGGTTGTAATCCTCTTTGCTCTTTCTTGATTATCAATAAAGCTATTGAAGTTCTCCTCCACATTCTTGTATGATTGATGATTTATGCATTTGTGTGGTCAATATACATATGGTCCTGTATTGTTTATGATAATAGATCTATGTTCTTGGATAGTGTTATGCTGCTTTGATTCTACAGGTACTCTTTGAAGCTGGGTAGACAAGGAAGCGAGTGGCAAAGACCTACCAGAAGAGAGAGGAACCGAGCAAGGAACCAAGCGCAAGACAAAGGTTGGTCTCCTTATTCTTCTCTTATCTATTTCTCATAAAGGAAAACGAAAGTAGTTTTTAGTGTGTTTGTTTCTAAGGTTGCTACCAGCCTTAGTGGGACTAGCAGCTCTGCATAGACACTAGTTTTCCCGATAACAAAACCCCCATGAGTTTTGGGTTTGCAAAGTTTGTCCCAAGCTACCAGAGCCCATTTTTTTTTCCTCCCATTTTCCCCAAAGAAAATCTCTCTAAATGTTCCTCATTTGTTGTACTACTCCTCTAGGGATAGGAAGAACCGAAAACATGTAGATTGGAATAGTTTATAGGACCACCTTTGTGAGAACTAGCCTACCTACTAGATTTAGAGATCTGCTTGTCCATTTGCTAACTTTGTCCTTCAGTTTATTAGTAAGTGGCTCCCAAACTTCCTTGCTCATAGGTTTATCCGTGAGAGGTATTCCCAGATAGTTGGAGGCAAGATGATCTCTCTGAAAGCTGAGAATTCTGGAGAGGTTTCTCTGAATAGCAATATTAGTGTTAAAAAAGAATACTTTTGATTTTGTGAGACTTACCTCTGTACCAGTTTCCATAGCAAAATCTTGCAGAATTTGTTTGAAAGCATTGGCTTATTTGACCATGGGTGTGTCCTATAGCATGGTGTCATCTACAAATTTTTGATGAGTCAAAGAGTCTCTGTCCTGGGTAAGCTTGAGACCCTGGATTCTGCCTTCCCCCTTGGCTGAAATGATCGCTTTGCCTAATCCTTCCATCATAAGGATGAAGAGAAAGGGAGAGAGTGGATCTCCTTGCCTGAGACCCCTCGAAGGCCGAAAGGATTTGGATGGAGAACCATTGAGAAGGATAGAAAAGATAGCAGATGTTACCAGAGCCATTACCCATCTAATCCAATTATGGTCAAATCCATACGCTTTTAGAACTTCTCTGATGTATGACCAGCTTAATTTGTCATAAGCTTTCTCTAGGTCAAGCTGTATGATCATACCTACTTACTTATTATTCTTGAGAGAGTGCACTATCTCATGAGCTTGAATGATGTTATTGAGGATTTTCCTTCCTTCCACATATCCAGTTTGCTCCTCAGACACGAGAGTAGGAAGAAGGGGCTTGAGTTTGTTTGTAATAACTTTAGAGATAATTTTGTATACTACATTACAGAGGGCTATGGGTCTGAATTGGTCTGGCATTAATGCTTTATCTTGCATAGGACTTAGGACTATGAAGGAGGCATTTAGTGCTTTTAGGATTGTTTTTGAGATTCTTGAATCCTCCACCACCTCCAGTATGTCATGTTTGACAATTTCCCAGCCTGCCTTGAAGAAGTCTACATTGAAACCATCCAGGCCTAGAGCTTTCCCATTGTGCATCTCTTTGATTACTTCTTTGACCTCCTCTTCTATCACTGGCTTGTTGAGATTATAATTATCTTCCCGGGTCATCAGTTTTGGGATGTGTTGAGTAAATCTTTTAATAAATAGTGATCTGTCTAAGATAGGCTCTTGTGCAATATTTTGAAAATGTTGTACCAGAATGGATTCCATATCTTTGTGCATGCTCAGCTCTATCCCTTGAGGATCTATGAGTTTTATAATCCGATTATGAGCCCTATGTTCCATGGTAGATTTGTGGAAAAACCTTGTATTTCTTTCTCCTTCTTTAAGCCATTGCACTCTTGATTTCTGCTTCCAGAAGATTTATTCCTGCTGGCATCTATTGTCCCATTCCTGTTGGAGAGAGTTAGCTTGCAATTTCCTATCCTCAGTGAAACCTTCCTTGATGAGAATTTGGTTAATTTTCTGTAACTTTTGTTCCACTTCTTTTTTGGCTTTAAAAATATTTCCAAACTCATTTTTGTTCCATTCTTTAAGTTTGACCTTTATGTGTTTGAGTCTTTGTTGCAGAAGGAACATTTTCGTGCCTTGAATGGGAAAGTCTTCCTTCCACCATTTACCAATATTGGTGATGAAGTCAGGGTGAGTAAGCCAAACATTTTCAAACCTGAAAGGTCTGTTCCTCAGAGTGCCAATAAAAGAAGCCTCTAACTGAATAGGCCAGTGATCTGATCCTCCAAAAGAAAGGATAAAAGCATTCAAGTTAGGGCCAGAGAGAAAGAGGTTCTCCGAGATGATGAATCTATCTATTTTTGAGGCAACTTGGGAAGCTCCTCCCCTCTTGTTGTTCCATGTGAAGGTACCATTTGATGTTTCGAAGGCCACTAGCCTCATGTTGATTAGGAAGTTTTAGAAAGCAATAGAGTCACTTCCTATTGTTTTGGTTCCTCCTTTTTTTCTGTGAGAGATTTGATCATGCTAAAATCTCCACCTAGAATCCAGGGCATTACTGGGTATCTCTCCCTAAGCTCCTCAAGTGAAGTGAGAAGCTTGAGTTTGTCTTCAGGTTTTTGAGGACCATAGACATTTGTGACCATATAGATTTCCTTGTCACCCAAAGGTTGGATAACCATTGAGAGGTAGTTCGTGGAAGCTTTAGCATCCAAAATTCCAAATTTCTGAGGGTTCCAAAGAGTAAGAATCCCACCCGCTGTATTATTGGCTTTGACTTCTAGGTACTCATATTTACTAAGCCATTTGCTATGAATCTCCCAAACTTTATCTATGGAACATTTTGTTTCCTATATAAACACCATATCTGGGTTTTCTTCTTTTATTCTATTGCTGAGATTCCTTTGTTTTCTTTTACTTCCTAGACCCCTAGTATTCCAGGTTGTGAGCTTCATAATGATGGGTTTTTAAATGAGTAACTGGTGAGATCTTTCATCTTACCTGAGTTGAGCATGAGTTTCCCACACTCTATTAGTAGCTCCTTTTGTCTCTTCCTTCCTCTTTTCTTGCCTGGGTTCTTGGCTGAGTGTCCTGACGCTTCCTCTATTAATTTAACCCCTCTATGTTCCTGGCTATCATGGCTTCTTTTGACTCCAGTGACTTTTGTCTGAGATCTCCAGAGGAAGAGCTGTTGTACTCTGTCAAACTCCTCTTGTGGTAGGGAGTCTATCCCTTTGTTGGTTCCCTAGTCTAAGAATTTTTCTAGATCAAGATTCTCCCTCTCAATAATCTCATGTAGTTCATGGTCCTCTGTTCCAACTTCACTTGGGGTCATCTCTTGGTCCTTGCTTGATTCCATATTGCTAGGTATAGTCTCCCTTTGTTCATTGTTTTCCTGTATTATTTCCATACTGTCCTCCTTTTCCTTCTCTGTGGGATGGTTGTCTGGTGTATCATCTTTTCGAATGTTCCCTCCTTCTTCTTCTAAAATCTCAAAACTGTTGCGACTTGGTATCTTGTTCTCACTGGGTTTCTTTTGGTACTTTCTTCCCCCTCCTTTCCCTCTACCTCCCATCTTGGTGAATCCTTCAGGATCTTTTCCTGTATTGGTTCTCGGATTATCCTCCCTTTTGTTTTGTGGGCAGTCCCTAAAGAGGTTCCCATGTTCATGACATTTCCGACATCTAAATGGGACATGTTCATAGTCCACCGCCTGTACCCATTCCTCATTGTATACTTCTAGGACAACTTTATCCAGGAGTGCTCCCGATAGATCCATTTCCACACATATTCGTGTGAAGGAGGTATATTTACCTCGCAGGGTTTCCTCTGATATTTTTAGAAAATGTCCTAATTTATTTCCTATTGCTTTTAAGGATTCAAGCATCCAATAATCTAGAGCTAAGGAGTATAGTCTTATCCATACCAGGACTGATGTGAACGTTTCTTGTTCCGGGACAAATTTCATCACCCAGGGTCGCATGTATAGGCCTGCAATAGCATAGAAAAAGGGTCCTCCTTCAAACACTCTGTCTTTGTCCTCTAGGCTAGTGAAGTCCACTGTGAAGAAATCCTTGGACCCTAGATGCAGAATTATTTCTCCCTTAGGTTTCCAGTTGTTTCTTATCTATGTGTATAGATTCTTCTCTGTAGGCCATATACCCCTAAACTTGCATATAATAACATAAGTTGCCATATGATCTCTGTGTGCCTGCAGTGCAGGATCATTCAGAACCACCCGAGGTTTGATGGTTGAATTGGGTTTACAGGGTCCTGTTGTAGATTTGTACTCATTTCTCTAATGTTGCCCCCTGGTCTCTCCTCCCTTCTGACCTCCCTGTGAGTCTCTTCCTGTTCATCAGAATTGTTGCTTTCCGTTTTTTTTGTGTTTGTCTTCTTTTTTCCTACCTCCAAGGGTCTCCTGAATCCATTCAAAATAATTTCCTTGCTTCTGTTTGATACGAAGTTACTGTAGGAGGGAGTGGAACTCCCTCCTCCCGGCCCCTCCATTTCTACCAGCTCGCTCCTTTTGTTGCTTCCTGTTCTAAACCCTAACTCCTTCTCTCACCAAGTAAAATCAAACTTTCAATGTAACGATAATTGTATTCTTCAAAATCATCAATAAATTGTTAGAAAGCAAAATATTCCACTAATATATTAAGTTTATGTGGGTTCACATAGAATTGTGTGGACAAGTTCTTGATACTCCTTGGCTCTATAGGAGGCTTTTGAAAATTTTCCTCTTTGATGTTTCCCAAGAATGAAACTTTCACAAGTGCTACTTTTCTCATTCAATATGGTGAATCTCTTAGCCACTGATAATTTTTGCAATTACTTAAGACCCCTAGAAGGTGGGTGACCATATTTGAGATGCCACAACCTTGTTTCATCTATTTTTGAGACATTTTGTGCATATGATTGTGACATATTTCCACTTCTCAAATTCAATGGGAACATTATATTCTTGGTCATTTCGACCTTTACAACACGTATTCTACTAGTTGACTTATCTAATATTGTGCATGTGGAGTCCTTAAATATGACATCATAACCATGCTTACTCAACTAGCCAATACTTAACAAGTTATGTTTGAGATTTGGTACATAAAAAACATCACACATATCTTTCCTCTTATTTTTCTTAGTCATGATACATATAACACCTTTACTTATAGACTTCACATGATGATCATATCCTACATTAATTTCATATTGAATAAACTCATCAATACTAGATAACAACTTCTTATTACTCATCATATGATTGTTGCAGTTACTATCTAAAAACCAAAGATCCTTGTTTTGATACTCTTTAGTGATTTGACACATGATGAACACTGAATTAGTTGCCCCTTCTTCCTCTACCCTTGTTGACATATTACTTCTTTCAGTATTCACCCTCATAATGGCCATATTTCTTATAGTAATAACATTCTACCTTGGACTGATATGTGCATCTTTTTCACCTCCCCCTCTAATTCTGATAGTATTCAGGTTGATCTCATTGTCCTAACTACTTTTTTGTAGATATTCCTTCTAATTAATGATTGGCCTCTACTTCCTCTACTTCTTCCTCTGCCAATGGATTCTTGAGTCTTGAATTCATGTTATAAGTTCTTCTCTTCCATATTGATCCTTGATTATTGGGACAAGTGAGATCCCATCGATTCTTCTACTATCATTTTGGAAAAATATTTGGACTACTCTATGGTAATAAAAACCATCTCAAACTTCTTAGGTAGGATCCTAAGAACTTTCTCCACAATTTTCTGATCGTCAGTCGTATCTCCATGAGTATTGAATTGGTTCAGAGCTCCCATCACTTTGGTCATAAACTAGTTAATATTCTTTGTCTCCTTCATCTTCAATGTTGCAAACCCTCTCCTAAGGGTTTGAATATTCGCAGTATTCACTTTTTCATTACCTTGATATACTAATGCCAGGATATCCTAGGCTTTCTTTGTATTGGAAGCTCCCAATATCATGGGAAAATGTGAGTCATCTACCAAACTCTCGATATAAAACTTGGTCTTGTTCTCCTCTTTCCTCATCTTTCCAACTTTATTTTTCGAGTTATTGGATATTACCTACAAAGTTTCTTAGTCTAGCTCTATGAGGACATTACCAATTGCTTCCAAAAATTTATGTACTTGTATTAATCTCTTCATTCCCATGGACAAAAAATCATAGTTCATGCCAGTAGTAATTGGTTTTCATGTTTTCCCAGGATTACTTGTAGAAACCATTAAAAAAATTCTTATAATACCAAAAAAAAATCCACATTCTATTTAATAACCCTATAACTATACATATTTTTTTCTTTATAATATTGAGTGCTCTTTTTTTTTCAACAAAATAAAGCTTTCCTAAGCAGGGAAAAAGTATAACCAAACCTTTTTCCTCTTTATTAACCAATAAAAAAATTAATTCGTAAAAATTCATATATATATCTATATATATATATATGAACTTTCAATAAAAATTTGATTCAAATACCTTTTGAATTAAAACGTTTTCACCATGTAATAAATATGAGGTTCAAAAATTTTGATATCCCTGTAATAACTTCCCCCTTGTGATTGTGACCCAATTACTTGTGGATGCTAGAAAATAGAAATGGTGTCTAGGCTAAAACTTTGTGTATTATAGTGGTTAGTTATTGTAAAAATCCCAAAGGATACTCTTATTAGCTACTCTGGCTCATGGGGCAGTATAGGTTATCCAAACAACAACTTGATAAGCACTCAACAACTTTGTAAAGGTTACATAAATCTCAATTAGTGGAAATATTACGATTTCTTATTTCTTACAACAATATGGCAACAAATTTTATTTTAGACTATAGAAGCTCCTTCCTCATAGTAGTGGTGCAAACTCACTTTGGTGATATTTATCCTCTTTTCAGGATTTCTTGTGTTCTCAACCCTGTGAAGAGGCTTAAGCCTACTATTATATGATAAAAATACTTACAAAGAGAAAGAGAGGGAATGGAGAAAAATACTTGAGGAATTGCAAACCATTCTCATCATCAAGTGGATTTTTCATAGACCTGGAATTTTCTAGAATCGCCTACAATTAATCGCTTCTAAAGATATGTAGAATTTGCATGAATTTTATAAAATATTCCAACTAATAGCGCTAAAAATATCTTTTTAAAATTGACTTGAACTAAAAACTAATTGTTGACTATTTTAGTTAATAAGAGAGTATTTTTAACAATAGCAACAGTTTATTGAAGTGATTTTTTACTTTTCTATAGGTAAATTCTTTTTAGATTTTGTTTAAAATCTTATTAAAAAATAATAAATTTGTAGTTTTAAGTTATTTAGTTTATACAATTCTAGTAGCCAAAGGATTTATAGGATAATGAATTTATTTTGTATTCAAAAATGCATTTTAAATGACAAATCATTGTGATCTCATGTAATATTGCGTAGTCATATGTCGAAAAATAATTCCAAAACATCACCTTGACAGAATATTACTCATCTCCCTCATATTAAAAGTTGTAAACACACACAATGCCCAATGTCAATTCGGTGTCGAGTCTAGTAAGAATAAAACATCTCCCTCATACATCATTGAGATTTTTTAACCATCAAAATATTTTGAATATTAAAAATGTTTCTACTTCAAAGGATCCTTTGATATGTGCCATGGCACGTGTTAACTCGATGTTGAGTACTCAAAGAATTACATTTTTTCTCCTTTAAATTACATTATATATCTACACACAAATTTTATGGGGACGGACACAATTAATTAGAGAGCTCGTGACCATGACCTAAAATTGTTTAATTTTTTAGGCTCTTTTTCCAAAGCACATTTTTAGCATGGATTTAATACGATTAATACTATTTAGTGAACTTCCTTGGTAGTTTAGGAATTTGGAAGACCAAAATGTTTTGAAGACTAGACAAATATGGTGCAACTCTTTGGGTCATGTATAGACACTTGATGATTTTATTATTTTCACTTTGAATATAATTATATTTTCTTGGAAATAAATAGAAAGTTGATTTTGAAATATTTCGTGTATATCTCACATTAAAATTGATTTTCATTATTAATTATTTTAGTGCCGCGTGTCAACTCCATATTAAGTATTGAACACATTACATGTCTCCCTGATACTAGGAAATAGAAATATCCTTTCAACATGTCGATATGGGAGAATGTCCCATGCCAATAAGGGGAGAATTAATCGATGACAAATCCCAAATAGGCTTATTCTCATTTGACATGGAACTTTTCACCAATATGTAGACCCAGTTGCCAATAAATAGATTTCTCCTTGAAATGAGACTTTCTAACTGTTAAATACATTGGTATTTTATTATACAAATGCAGACCTATATTTGATTCTAATATAAAAATGATAAAAGTTTTACTACAAGTATAAAATAGCTATCAAAAGTGAAAGATAATTGATAACCCTCAACATAAATGAAAATAGCATAATCAATTATCATACTAGGTAATAATTCACAATGAAATAATATTATATATATATATGCAATCAAACCCATAGCCAATTTATCAATTTTATAAATAAACAATTGATCAAAACGAAAAATTACAATAACCTACAGAAAAAAAAAATAGTTAACAAAATGCACAATTGCTTGAGTATACCATGAATTAGCTCTTACATGTATTCATTCTTAAGAAATAGTTCCTCATCCTATGGTACAATAATAAACAATCAACCTTAATGCCTTTATTAAACTTGATAAAAATACATAAATCAACATTATAGATCTTTCTAGCTCTTAGGTTTTTAATATTTTATTCTAACTTGATAAGAATATATAAGTCCATATCTTTGATTTCCAACCCCATAATAAACATAGAAAATACTTCCTTTTAAAATAAATTTACTTCCTCATAGGTTACAACCACTTTTTCTATTCATATTCATGCTTTGGTGTAATTTATGAAAATATTTATTTATTTTTTTCAATATTTTCCTAAAAAAAGATGAATCACATCTTTTCTTTGAGATCCCCCTGATTGCCACATTATTCTCCCTCCCATTACAACCTTGTTCCATGTAAATGTAATATTTTCCCTTCAAGCATTTTGCATTTCTTGGGAGATGAAGAGAATCTAGGTCCATACATTTAGCTTCTTCACTATGTTTAACAATCGTAGGGTCATTTGATGGTAGCTACTACAATATTGGTTCAAGGTTATAATTTGAGTAGGGGAAGCACAAGGTAGATTCTCACTAAAAAATAGATTTCAGTGGTGGTTTTCATTTAAAATCAACATATTTATTAAGAATTAAAAAATATTTGTATATGCATTTTTCATTTCAGAAGAAAGAAGAAGCATTGAAGGGAAGACAAATCTTAATGCATTTTCCACTTTAGAAGAAGAAAGTAGAAGCATTCAAGGGAAAAAAATTGACCTCAAACATTATACATTTTGTAGTGTGTTGTGCTAAACAACAACCCCCCATTTCTTAAAAAATCTTTACATAAAATTTAAATAAGAAATGGGTCCCTTTAATTCAACTTAGATAAGATTTGTGTGTTCATAAATAAAATTGGTATTAACCCATCATAAGAAAAACCTTATTAAAAGGCTCATGGTAAATGAATCATTTTAAAAGCCTTTTGAATGGAAATAAAAGTGTGACTTTAAAATATTATAAATCTCTTTGTTAATGTGATAAAGCGAACGGAAGATCGCATATCGCAATAACAAAGGAAACATACGCAAAGCCACAATAAACCTTATCCATTCTCTCCAATCCGAAAAGGAAATCGCAATCGGAAATCGGAGAAGCCAAATGCCAAGCACAATATAATGGAGCCCCTTAATTCCTCCGATGCGATAAAGCATATCGCAATCGGCAAATCGACGATGACAACAACAAGCCAACACATAAACAAAGGCAGGCTCAAATCCTCCGATGCGATAAAGAATATCGCAATCGGCAATTGGCGAAATCACATTGACAAAACAATAAAGCCCGA
Source organism: Pinus tabuliformis (assembly GCA_031772625.1). Taxonomy (NCBI): domain Eukaryota; kingdom Viridiplantae; phylum Streptophyta; class Pinopsida; order Pinales; family Pinaceae; genus Pinus; species Pinus tabuliformis. Next base: position 84,073,556 of record CM062818.1, read on the forward strand.
GTCCATTCCTAATTGCGATATATTAATTAGGCGCACATCTTGAAAATATATTTAAAATGGTTTGCATGCATTGTATCACTTTTCGGTGATCGGAGATATTTAAAGCAAGTATTAAAGTCTTTCCCTTGATGTCTTCGATCACTCGTTTGCGATTTATCATTGATCATCCATCAAAGAAATCTAAGGCACGCTTGAATTAATCATTCGGCATATAAGCAACATGATGGGCATTTAAAACCTTCTTTACCACGATTGACAGGTTAAACGGCTATTCAATGAAGCAGTTAAGGGTAGATCTTTTTTTTAGATTTTATCTGTGGAAATCTTTAACTATATTCCATTATCACCTGTTGATCGACGTAACTCCTTTTCATTATCATATTGGTCTGTAGCAGCATTTCTCTGTATCACGGTTTTTCAATCGCTTGTGCAGAATTCTGCTGAAACCAAAAATCTGAAGCAAAATGGGGAAAAAATCAAAGAAGTCTACAACAACAGCTCCTCCAGTAAAAGATTTAGGACCAAGTAAAAAGGGATTAATATCAGACACAACGTGTCTCGGACTGGGAAACACTAGCTGGGAGAGTATCTATAATCTAATTGAAGTTGAAGAGCCTGAAGAATTATCAGAAGAGGCCATGGCTGATTCAACTAATAAGTCTGAAGGAACTCTTAAAGAGTTGGCATGCTCCTTTCTTCACAGAATAGTAGCGTGAGCTAAAGTCCTCCCATATACTGACGTCGTAAGATGGGTGGTGGAAAAAATTCCAGTTACAAATAGAACCTTTTACACAACTGATGGGAGGATATTCGGCTCATTTCAGCCTGATGATCTAAGGAAAATGTATCACTTACCTGAGCCTGAGAAGCGGTATAACAAATCATTCCTAGAAGCATTTGCAAAGGAAAACAAGTCAGAATCAGCCCCGATTAAATAGTCGAGACATTTCCCTGAGAAGCACAAGCACGAATCTTCAGGTAAGTACTTTGTAGACTCATTGGCTTCTCCTTACTGTTATGCCCGAGCTATGATGTGTAGAATGTGGGGAATACACGACTCTGCTAAATTCACTATAGAAATGGTCCCTCTAATGGAAGCTACAATCAATGGCTATGTGATGGATTGGGCCAATATTTTATCTCATAAAGTAGCCACAACAATTCTAGAGTACAGAGCAAATGCATATCAAACTACTAGGACCATTCCCCCATTCTATTATAGTGAATTCATTATGGATACTGTTTGTTTCAATTCGGAATTTCCATTGCTCGGGTGCAGATTGACCCCCGCAGACCCTAAACCAATCCATATCTATCATGAGCAGTTATGGAAGGCTAATTACAAAAATCGTCTGTATAAAATCTGCAATGGTTTTATTTTGCCTATTTATTACTCTATTTTTGATAAGCCTGCTCCCAGGATATCCTCGGAAGAAAAAATAGATTTGATAGCAGTAGGAAGTTGGTTTGGGGAGGAAAAATTCACTTATATAAGGCTTTTTGGTAGCCTTACTAAACCCCATGTCCTTCCCCTGTATGTGCCTGATAAATTGTTAGCTTGGGAATTGGCTTATCAAATAACAGTAGATGGTACATCTAAAACTCTTAGAAATTCCAAGAAATAGGTATGGCCTATATTCCCTTTACCATGCGGTGTTTTCACTCTTCATGATTACAAACATGCAGAAAAGGAGACAAAAAAAATACAAATGTTGAATGTTGCCACAATTCCTAACAAGCAATATGATCCAAGAAAAGTTGCCTATAATGTTCTTGAACAAGCCAAACTTGCCAAATTTGATCATGAAGATGATGTCTTTGATGATCTATTTGCCTCATCTGAATCATTATTCCATGTTAAAGCATTGGCTAGAATCAAATATCAAGATGAAGGACTACAAGTGTTTAATAGGCTTAGAGAACAGAGGTTGCAAACTCTGCCTTTAGACCTCTTAGCCACAGCCCCTACAGTCCAGTCATCTCATCAGGCTGAACAAATAATTACTGGTAAGACCTCTGATGTGGAAAAGGTCTCTGAATAAGAAAAGGTGTCAGAACAGGAACAAGAATAGGGAAAAGATAGTCAACTTCCAGATACAGATACTCAGATTGATCCCGAGCTTCTTAAAGAATGGCAACAGTTTGATTCCATTATAAGCAATACTGAGAACTTACAGGAATTTAGCATGCCTGAAGTGAAAACTAGTCACAAGATAGCAACTAATACAGTTCCAACTGAAGGAAACAACGGCCCACCCATCACTCAAAATGATATGGTGATAATTCCAGAAAATCCATTTGATGAACTCATCCTACATGTTGAAGAAACACCACCTTTATATGTCTTCTACAACCCTAAGCATAGGGCTGTAGTAAAAAGACAAAGGAAAAAGAGAAATCTTGATCAATCTTCTCTTTTACCTGCACAGATGGAGATGGGGAATGTGGTATGGAGAGAGGAAATCAATCCTTCTGAAGACCTTACAAAACTCTCTCAATATGCCATGGCATACTCGATAGCTACTATGGATAAAGCATCGAAAGTCAGCAATTTACTCAAAGAAAAAGATCAGACAATTGTTTCATTGGAAGCATAGGTATCCGAAAGGCAGCAGAAGATAGAGCAGTTAGAACAGAAGTTAGTAGCGCAACAACAATTAAATAACCAACTAAACGAGCAATTGCTCAAGGAGAAGCAGAGGATAGACCAAAGTGCAGTTTAGAAACAAAAAGAATTATCCCTAGCATTGGCCAAGCTGAAGTCAATGAATGAACAATTGAGAAAAACAAAAGATGAGAAAATCGCTCAACTATCACAACAAATAGAAAAGTTCAAAGGTTTTCCTCAAGCAGCAGAGTTCAAATCTAAAGCTCTCTAGATCAATAAGGCATTGATTAATCAATTAAATTTGCTATGTCATAATATTTCTCTTGCTAAGCCCCTCTGTGAAATTTCTTCATCAATGATTGATAAATCAGTTGACGCAAGGCAGAATTTGGAGCAGGCCGATGAGACATTAACAGACTTTCTTTCTTGGCAAGAAACCAAGGAAGGACAAGCTGCAAATCTACCTCGAATTCTAGAATCACACAAGGAAATTATTTTCCTAGAATGGCAATCTCAATTGATGAAAGTGGAAAGGGAAACTTCAAGATGTAGATCAGTGACTAGTAATTTGATTGAATTAATTAATGATACACTTTATCTGTCTAATTTGATTTCAGAATGCACTCCAGGTAAATTGCCATCAGCTAAAGCATTGGAGCAGACATGCAAACAGGAATTAGAAAAGAAGGAGAGATTAATCGCGGGCATCCAAAGTTTAACTTGGGACACCTTTTGGTTCTTCCTGGTTAAACTGCATAGTCAAAAGGCAGCAATAAAATGTTTAACCGATGCAATCGGTTACATGATTCCTGAAATTAATGATGCTACGTATTCAAACCAACTGCATTCACGTATGAGTCACCCTCTAGAATTGCAACCAATGCTCGCTATATGCCAGCTCAAGCCAAAGGATAGTCAGCTGAAACAGTGAATTGTTCTACCAACTGCAAGTATGTCTATTTCAAGGAGATTTTTATGATTTGGTTATACCAGCTCACACCATTTTTATTTCATAGTTAGTTAGCTTAGATAGTATTTATAGACCCTTTCATGTCTTTAGAAAGGGTCCTCAATTTTTGTATCAAAACTTGGATCAGGAGTTGCACTATTGTGCTTCCGATATATATATATTTTTAATGAAGACTAGACCTATATTCTGAATTTTAATGAAGAATACTTTGATGAGATATGCACTATTGCTTTTTGTGAGAGTATTTCTAAGTTGGAAGACGGGATCTGAATGCGATTGATATTGGAAGGGATTCAAATTACATATGGTACTATTATCTATGTCTTTGCTCCATTCTTTTATATGAATTAGCATTTATTCAATCTTGGTATCATTTGATATATGTATGTGTTTTAACAACAGTCCTTTTACTTATCACTATTGAATGTTTAAGGAATGTTATTCTTTCAATCGTATTTATGTCAATGATATATGAAGATTAGTGTAATAATGTGTTAATTATTACTTTTTCCAACTACTTAAACAAAGTAATTATCATATGAATGAATGTTTTTATTTATAAGTGGAGTCATCTATATGCCTACTTGTAAATAAGAATTATCAAAAGTTGCACTAAAGTGGAAATTTCCTGGGATAGATTAATTGTTTATAATTTTTCATTTTAGAATAAATCATCCATCATTATCATTAGATAATATAAAATCAATCACTTATCCATCCTATTTACAAATCATTGGGAAACTGGTCCCATTATATCCAGTCGGAGCCACCACACCAAATGGAAAAAGAGCTGCCTTTAAGGTCCAGACTGGGTGGTTTTCCCCAATGTTGATGCAATGATTTTTGAAGCATCAACATTTTTGGTGCTAGAAGGAGGGCATGAACTATGAATGGTGAGCAAACCCAAACCTACAACCCATTCTGAGAGTAAATCTCCCTCCACCTCACCTCCAACTTCTCCTTTGCATGCTGGAACTCCAGTCTTCAAACGAGAAGAAGAGGAGACAACTACCACTGCTCAACCCCAACATATCTCAGATAAATTAAGTCCTAAATCTCTTGAAGTACAATATCTCATCCATAAACTTTAGGCTTCTCAATATCACCACAGAAATCTGAGGTATCTCAAGGTAGTGTGACTTCGCAATTCATTCTTTCTCAACCCCTCACCACACTTCAGAGTGAAAAGCTTGGTATTGAACCTACTGAGTTACCTTTACCTAAAAGGAAAAGGGCAAGGGAAACAACTGAAGGATCTGATAGTGAAACTATCTCATCATGATCCTCTATTTCATCTTCTCCATTGCAAAGTCAACCATCCACTCCCCCACTCCAGATTGTTGTTCAACAGGGATTTGGAACTTCAACATCTATTTCTCAACCTCCTCAAACTTCAATATCTGCTCCTTCTCAATCATCTGGAACTTTATCAGCACTGTCATCTAGTAGTAGTTCGACAATGACACAGAATCCATGGAATAATCTTGGTGCAGTCATGATGCCTGCACCATTAAACCCATTACCAGCACATCCTAAAAAATGGTTGCCGAAATTTAATCCAGATGCAGGCATACAAGCCGATGAGCATATTAACAATTTTATGTTGGCAGTTAACTTAAAAGGAGTTATAGAGGAAGATGTCGTTGTTAGGCTTTTCCCTTATACCTTACAAGGATCAGCTGGGTCTTGGTATTTTTCCTTGCCATCAGGATCCATTACTAGTTGGAACATTTTTCAAGAACAGTTCTTGACTAAATACGGTGATGACAGATCTCTAGCAACGTTAATCAATGATCTTTCGAATCTTAGGATAGAATCTAAAGAACCTATAAAAGAGTTCAATTCACAATTTAATAAACTCTTGAATAAGATTCCAACTGCCTCTAAACCTAGTGAGAAAATCATAAGCGAATGGTATATAACAACTTTACCTTCAAATATAGCTATCTTTGTAGATAGAGCTGCAAAACCAACTCTAGCAGAAAATATGAAAGAGGCACTTGCTGTAGAGAAACACATTATTGCTTTAGAAAAGAAGGCTTCTCTTGAAGACAGAAAATCTAAAAATGTCTCTTTCAAAGATGATTCAAAGAATAAAATGGCTAAAGATCCATATGATATGGAAGGTCTTCAAAAAGTTCTCAAGACTATGTCAAACGAAATGGTAGAAATCAAGAAGCAAGTAGCTGAGACTTCAACAAAAAGGCCATTTAGAAACTTTAAGAAACTTGAATCAAAGCCACCAAATGCTATATCAACCTAGACTTAGATCCTGAAGAGGAGGAAGAAGAAGAAACAGTCTTATCATCTGAAGAACCAGAAGCCGAGGTAACTGTAGAATGTCAAGGAATGTGGGACTTTATTTTGCCTAATTCTGATACAGAAAATGAACAATGAGCTTTCCCTGTAACTACCAGGAGTAAGGGTACTCTTGAACCTGTTCAAATAACTCAGAAGAAAAGGAATACGGGTACTCCTACAAAAGAGAAAACTCCCACAAAGAAATCCACAATGATACCTTCTCAAAGTCAGCCATCAACTTCAAAACCACCTCTAACATATAAAACATTAGTATTACAGATTCTATGGACTACAACATTATTGAAGACATGAAGAAAACAAAGGCAAATATCACTATGTTTGAGCTTAGTAAACTCAAACATCAACAAAAATTTCTACTTAAGGAGTTAGATGCAGTACCTTCTTCTCCTCTTCCGAATGTTGTATTGTCCAAAGTTGCCAATGAAACAGGTAAACCACCTCCTGGTAGAGTAGAAGCTACTGATGTTGTCTTAATCAGAGATAGATCGAATTCCCATACACCTCCTTTTCTCTTAACCTATGAGATCTATAATAGAAATCTACACAACTGTTTGATTGACTCGGGAGCTTCCTCGAATATAATGCCAGCTTCAGTTTGTTCCAAACTGAACATTGAACCCCAAAAGTCTGCAATCCATATTGTCTAGTTGGATAGAACTAAGGTCCAGGTTTTAGGAGAAATCAACTCAGTCACCATTAGGTTATCAGCTGATCCAAGAGTGGTTCAGAGAATTGATATTTTAATCGCTGATATACCTGAATTCTATGGTTTGATTTTGAGTAGAGACTGGTCTTAGAAACTTCATGGTTATATTTCCACCAATTGGTCTCATATGTGGCTACCTTTTAATTGATAGAGAGAAACATATGACCCATACTATTACTGAGTTTGAACAAGAAAATCAACCAATAGCATTCAATAACAACATTTTGGGGAATTACTCATCTAAATCATTCTTTGGCAATTTTACTATTCAACCATCACCCTTCTTAGTTAATAATTTCACATCTCAAATCGATTTTTTTTTTCAAACAGATACATCATCAAGGTGTGTTAAAATTGCTGAGGAAACTGTAAATAAAACTGTAGATAAATCTTTGTTTTGGTCATTATATTTTGATGGGTCTAAATCTAGTGAAGGTGCAGGAGCAGGATGTATTTTAGTTAGTCCAGAGGGAGAAAAGACCATGTTATCATGCAGATTAGAATTTGAATGCACAAACAATACAGCTGAATATGAAGCCTCGATTCAAGGACTTTACAAAGCAATTGGTCTTAAAGTTCAATATTTGAAAGCATTCGGTGATTCAGAAATTGTTATAATACAAGTCAGAAATACTATTCATTGCCTTTCTAGTCACAAACACTATCAGTCCTTGGTACAAGACCTAATATCTCAATTTTTGGCATTCAATATTTCTCCCATCCCTAGATACCAAAATGCAGTAGCAGATTTACTAGCTAATGTTGCTTCTAAGCTCCTTCCATCTGAAGATTACAGTCCCAATAGATTCTTAGTAGAGTTAATTTTTAGACCATCAATTCCTGATAATGTCACTAACTGGCGAGTGTTCAATCACGATGATGACATTTTAAATTTCTTAACTTCTGACAAGTTCTATGATGATCAAATTATTGATGAAAGTGACCATGACCTTCAAATGAAGGAAAATCTTGAAGAAAACTCAATACCTAAACCAGTGGTCAAGCTTGAAGATCTTTATGACATCAAAGACAAGTTTAAACAGGTTACTAATTCAAAGCTCCAAAGTACTACTTTGAGATTTGAATTGATAAACCTTGGTACTGACAAGAATCCACAAAACATCAATTTGGGATTAGGACTTTCTTCAGAAGAAAGAGTTGCATTCATTAGATTGGTGCATAAATATAAAAATGTCTTCGCTTGGAAATATGATGATTTGAAAACATACGATACATCTATCATACAACATACGATTCCAATGCTTTCTGAACAAAAACCAGTACATCAGAAATTAAGGAAGATCCATCCTAACTTAGAAAGTCAAATAAAAGTTGAATTAAACAAACTCTTGAAAGCTAAGATAATTTTTCTTGTTAGATATTCAAATTGGGTGTCCAATATGGTGCCAGTAAGGAAGAAAAATGGTGACATTAGAATTTGTATTGATTTTAGAAATCTTAACAAAGCAAGTCAAAAGGATAACTTCCCTCTACCAACAATGGAGCAAACTGTCCATTCATTAGCTGGTTCTAGACTGATGTCCTTCTTAGATGGCTTTTCAGGGTATAACCAAATTTTGGTACACCCTGATGACAAACTTAAAACTACTTTTAGAACTAAGTGGGGAACTTATGCCTACCAAAAAATTCCTTTCGGGTTAATCAAGGCTGGAGCTACGTTCCAAAGAGAGATGGACATAGCATTCAAAGGATTGATAAATAAATCAATAGGTGTCTATTTAGATGATATTACTGTGTTCTCTAAGATAAGATCAAATCATTTGCATGATCTGAAACAAATCTTTGAACATTGCAAAAGGTATGGCATTTCACTCCATCCTAAGAAATCCTTTTTCGCTCTTGACCAAGGTAAACTCTTGGGCTTCATTGTTTCAAAGGATGGTATTTATATTGATCCAGATAGAATCAAAGAGATTTTTGATATTCCATTCCCCCATAATAAAAAATCCATGCAATCATTTTTAGGTCAAATTAACTTTGTAAAAAGATTTGTACCAGATTTTTCACAAATTGTTTTACCATTACAAACCATGATTAAGAAAAATTCAGTGTTTAAATGGGGGCCTGTAGAAAAAGAGGCATTTGATTCCATCAAACAATCAATCATAAATTCCCCTGCTTTAAGCACTCCTAATTTTTCAAATCATTTCATGTTATATACTCTTGCATCTGATTCATCTTACGTAGCAGTGCTGACGCAAATTAACGATCAAAACTTGGAAGCACCAATCTCATTTTATAGTTCAAACCTTCAAGGTGTTGAACTTAATTACTCAGAAGTTGAAAAACAAGCCTTTGTTGTATACAAAGCCATTAAACACTACAGACCCTTTCTCTTAAAAGCTCACACAAAAGTTATAGTCCCTTTTTCAGCAGTAAGACAGTTACTAGTTCAAAGGGAATTAGGAGAAAAGAGAGCAAATTGGGTCACAGCATTACAAGAATATGACTTGGAAATTAAACCAACAAAGATTGTCAAAGGCCAAGGTTTTTGCAGGTTGTTAGCAGGAGCTTCTAATATTCAGGAACCTGAAGGTACAAAAGATACTGAAGAAATCAATCAGATAAGTACCACTAATCCTGAATCCCAATATGCAGATCTGATTTTCTATTTGAAAAATGGATATGCCCCTTCTAATATTTCCTATAAAAACAAACGTGCCATAAGATTGAAAGAAAAAAACTTCATAATTGTAGATGATGTATTGTTTAGACGGAATTATGATTCAATTTTTTTAAGATGCTTAGAAAAACCTGAAGCGCAAAAGGTCTTGTAGGAGCTACATGATGGACCAGCAGGATGACATTTTGGAGCTGATACAACAGCTCACAAAATCATTCATGCTAGGTATTACTGGCCTACCTTGTTCAGAGATACTCATGAATATGTAAGGAAATGCCAAAGTTGTCAAACTACTAGTGGAAGACAAAGGAAGCGAAATTTCCCTTTGCAACCAGTCAACATTGAACAACCTTTTGAACAATGGGGATTGGATATCAGTGGAGAAATCATGCCACACTCATCCAAACAACATAGGTATATTCTCACAGCCACTGATTACTTTACTAAGTGGGTCGAAGCAATTCCTTTGAAGACATCAAACTCTGATGCAATTATTGACTTCATAGATCAGTTCATCATTACCAGGTTTGGTGTCCCAAATGCTCTTATTTTTGATAATGCATCTTACTTCTCTGGAAATTCTATATTTGAGTTTTCTATCAAAATGGGATTTAAATTGAAATATTCTGCAAAGTACTACCCTTAGGGTAATGGTTTAGCAGAATCTACCAATAAAAATCTCATCAAAATCATTAAGAGAACTATTGAACAGAATCATAAAAACTGGCATAAGTCTTTGATATTTGCACTATGGGCTGACCGAATAACACAGAAGGCCTCAATAGGCACTTCTCCATTTAATCTAGTGTATGGAAAGGAAGCTGTCATACCAGCAAATTTAGTACTTCCATCACTAGCCTTAGTACAGTTTATTGAAGAAACTCCCTCATCTTCTATTCAAGTGAGACATGATCAGATCCTGAAACTAGAAGAAGAAAGGGAGAAAGCCCGAATTATACATGCAAAACATCAGCAGATTATTAAGTCATCTTTTGATGCAACTTCAACCGGCTCAAAACATTTACAAGTTGGTGATCTAGTTTTGAAGTGGGACAAAGCCCATGAGGATAAAGGAAAACACACTAAGTTCCAGAAAATGTGGCTTGGACCATTCCAAATCAACAAGAAGATAGGCCCTTCTACATTCATATTGCAAGATTTATCAGGAAAGAGAGATTCTCTTCCTGTCAATGGCCTTATTCTGAAAAAAATCTTCAATTGAGGAGGTAACCCCTTCTCCCTTTGTAAATATTCAATTTTCTGCAGGATTTGTGAGAATAAATTAGTTTGTTTAAAATCCTAGGAAATAAAGTTGTGAAAATACTTCCATTGGTCTTTGCTATATTGAAAAAGTTACTCAAAAGAAAATAGTTTTAATATTTACTTTTACGAAATGGAAGCCTTAAAAGAAAAAGAAAATTCTAGGAAATTAGGTATAATTAGATTCTGAAAACCCCATTTTATTTTTGTGAAATATTCTCAAAACTTAGAAATATTGTAAATCATTTTAAAGTTTTAGAAACCTAAAAATGGTTATCAATATAGAACAAAGACTGATTCAATCTTAGCATCTTCAACTCTCACCCTGCAATCCATATTCTCTTAAGGAGAAAATTGTTCATCCCATCCAGCAAAGTTTATAATTTTTTTTTTTTTCTGAATTTGGCTACTCCTATATTGATACAAAAGTATGATTACAAAGAGGTCATGGCCTCGAGAGTTCTAGCCCCAGGGAAAGGCATGCTTACAAAGTCTCGCTTAAAAGCAACAAAAATACTTGCCTATTGACTTGCTTAAAAACTTAAAATATCCAGAACTATGGCTGAAGACTGACTAGAGATATAACTAGACCAGGCCCGAGTGATTGGACTCAGTCAAATACTTAGTACAACACACCCTTTCTGACTTATAGACAGAATGATCCAAGACTGTGACCAAAAACAAGAGAGTGTCGCCCACGCAGGGGAAACCGGCATATCAAAATTGGAATCAAATGACAATAAACCCATAAGGGATGTAGTAAAATCTTACCGCAGCGGAACAAAATCAGTAGGCATAGTCCATGTTAATCTTCATGAGAGGTTGGAGGCAATTCTTCAACAATGCGGCACCCGAATTGGTAAGGATCTTCAGTCTCAGAAGGATGGCCCTTATTTCTTGGCGAGCCTCCACCAGCAGGAATTCTTGGACCTACATGGATGGTTGTATCCTGGGTAGCTGAGTCACCTGGGTCCTTTCTTTGCTTATTTGCAGACAGCGAGTTTTCATTCTTGTCTTCCGGCCCCAGCTCCAAAGGATTCCCTGGATTAGCCGCACCCGAACCAACAGAATCCTCACACAGCTTAACAGTGATTGACACGATGAAGGAGGAGGAGCTTAGAGTGCAGGGGATACGAAATCAAGCCGTTTGAGTATGGGAATGATGAGAGCATGGTTTAGAGAGAAGCTGCCCTCATCCTAGGCCTCGGCTACTTCTTGTCATAGGATATCTATCAAAGCAAAAATCTGAGGCATCAGACCAAGGGTCCGAGGTTGTGGAGGAAGGCTGGCGGGTGACACGGCCTCGGGAGCCACCTCTTCTGCTACACATCCTTGAGCGCACCTTGGGCATATTGAAATGTGCTGGAGAAGCGGAACAAATAGCAATGGATAAGACAGAGAGGGGGCAACAGAGGAGGATACAGAACAGACAAATTGAGGCACGAAAACACAGAGAATTATCACCACTGCGATCCAGAGCTAGACCATGCCCTGAGCTGTCTCGTGAGCAAGGAACTTCAGTAGTGCTCGATCGTTATGAGTGCAGGGGACGAACAAGAGTGAAAGTCGAGCAGAGCACCATCACAAATAAACTAGCCTGCTGGAGAGAGGGAAGGAGCTGCGTTAATGCAGCATTAATTTGTTGGCCGAAGACATTACCTCATACTGCATGCAAAGCTGGATGGCGATGACAATTAGCCATGCGCCCACCCTCCATGCCACCATTGTACTGCTCCTCGAGCTAAACACCCGCATCCGGAGATCAAAGTTTATAATTACTCAGAGTGTAATTCTAAAATATATGTGATATAAAAGATAAGGGGTCTTATTACAAGCCTGCTTACCATGATCATAGGGGAATAGTTCAACTGACATTACCAACACTGCATATCAAAACAGGGTAATGGCTTATAATTATAAGACAAGGGGTCTCATCACAAGCCAGCTTGTTCAGTTAAATTACAACCAATGAATGGCATTGTCAACAGTTGGCCACCAAACCAGGACAATGGCTTTTTATCTTACAAAATAAGGAAAAAAGGAAAATGCAATACAAAAAATACAGAAACATATCTTTTGGATTCATTTTCTTTAATTATACTTTGAAATGGATGGAACAATGAATGATCAAATGGTTAAAAGGTAACCCTGCAGAGACTATAGACATTTGCTAGCAGCAGAGGCTCTACCTATGACAAAGGAGTCATTATAAAAGCTAAGTTGGAAAAGTCTTTTGTTTTATCATTATCAACCAATTAAGGTTCATTTAAAACTTAGAATGTATTTAATTTTAAGAAGAGAAAGATATAGCAAAAATAGTTATGATTACATTCAGAATCTAGGATTATCTAGTTATATTAGATTTTCTCTATCAAATAAGGTTTTCAAATTAAGAAAGTTAAAGTATTATATTACTTTCACAGAGATAACTATTTCTCCCAGTAAATCACCAATTGTTGTGCTAAACTACAACCCCCCATTTCTTAAAAAATCTTTACATAAAATTTAAATAAGAAATGGGTCCCTTTAATTCAATTTAGATAAGATTTGTGTGTTCATAAATAAAAATGGTATTAACCCATCATAAGGAAAAACCCTTATTAAAAGCCTTAAGGTAAATGAATCATTGTAAAAGCCTTTTGAATGGAAATAAAAGTGTGACTTTAAAATATTATAAATCTCTTTGTTATTGCAATAAAGCGATCGGAAGATCGCATATCGCAATAACAAAGGAAACCTACACAAAGCCACAATAAACCTTATCCATTATCTCCGATCTAAAAAGGCAATCGCAATCGGAAACTGGTGAAGCCAAATGCCAAGCACAATATAATGGAGCCCCTTAATTCCTCCAATGCGATAAAGTATATCGCAATCGGAAAATCGGCGATGACAACAACAATCCAACACATAAACAAAGGTAGGCTCAAATCCTCCGATGCGATAAAGCATATCGCAATCAGCAATCGGCAAAATCACATTGACAAAACAATAAAGCCCGAGTCCATTCCCGATTGTGATATATTAATTAGGCGCACATCTCGAAAATATATTTAAAATGGTTTGCATGCATTGTATCACCTTTCGGTGATTGGAGATATTTAAAGCAAGTATTAAAGCCTTTCCCTTGACGTTCCCGATCACCGATTTACGATTTATCACTGATCATCCATCAAAGAAATCTAAGGCACGCTTGAATTAATCATTCAGCATATAAGCGACATGATGGGCATTTAAAACCTTCTTTACCATGATTGACAGGTTAAACGGCTATTCAATGAAGCAGTTAAGGGTAGATATTTTCTTTAGATTTTATCCGCGGCAATCTTTAACTATATTCCATTATCACCTGCTGATCGACGTAACTCTTTTTCATTATCATATTGTTCTATAGCAGCATTTCTCTGTATCATGGTTTTTCAATCGCTTCTGCAGAATTCCGCTGAAACCAGAAATCTGAAGCATGATGGGGAAAAAATCAAAGAAGTCGACAACAATAGCTCCTCCAGTAAAAGATCCAGGGCCAAGTAAAAAGGGATTAATATCAGACACAACGTGTCTCGGACTGGGAAACACTAGCTGGGAGAGTATCTATAATCTAATTGAAGTTGAAGAGCTCAAAGAATTATCAGAAGAGGCCATGGCTGATTCAACTAATAAGCCTGAAGGAACTCTTAAAGAGTTGGCATGCTCCTTTTTTCACAGAATAGTAGCGTGAGCTAAAGTCCTGCCATATACTGACATTGTGAGATGGGTGGTGGAAAAAATTCCAGTTACAAATAGAACCTTTTGCACAACTGATGGGAGGATATTCGGCTCATTTCAGCCTGATGATCTAAGGAAAATGTATCACTTACCTGAGCCTGAGAAGCGGTATAACAAATCATTCCTAGAAGCATTTGCAAAGGAAAACGAGTCAGAATCAGCCCCGATTAAGCAATGGAGACATTTCCCTGAGAAGCACAAGCACGAATCATCGGGTAAGTACTCTGTAGACTCATTGGCTTCTCCTTACTGTTATGCTGGAGCTATGATGTGTAGAATGTGGGGAATACATTACTCTGCTAAATTCACTATAGAAATGGTCCCTCTAATGGAAGCTGCAATCAATGGCTATGTGATGGATTGGGCCAATATTTTATCTCATAAAGTAGCCACAACAATTCTAGACTACAGAGAAAATGCATATCAAACTACTAGGACCATTCCCCCATTCTATTACAGTGCATTCATTATGGATACTGTTTGTTTCAATTCTGAATTTCCATTGCTCGGGTGGAGATGGGCCCCTGCAGACGCTAAACCAATCCATATATATCATGAGTAGTTATGGAAGGCTAATTACAAAAATCATCTATATAAAATTTGCAATGGTTTTATTTTGCCTATTTATTACTCTATTTTTGATAAACTTGCTCCCAGGATATCCCTGGAAGCAGAAATAGATTTGACAGCAATAGGCAGTTGGTTTGGGGAGGAAAAATTCACTTATATAAGAATTTTTGGTACCCTTACTAAACCCCATGTCCTTCCCTTGTATGTGCCCGATAAACTGTTAGCTCGGGAATTGGCTTATCAAATAACAATAGATGGTACATCTAAAACTCTTAGAAATTCCAAGAAATAGATATGGCCTATATTTCCTTTATGATGTGGTGTTTTCACTCTTCATGATTAAAAACACGCAGAAAAGGAGGCAGAAAAAATACAAATGTTGAATCTTGCCACAATTCCTAACAGGCAATATGATCCAAGAAAAGTTGCCTATAATGTTCTTGAACAAGCCAAACTTGCCAAATTTGATCATGAAGATGATGTCTTCGATGATCTATTTTCCTCATCTAAATCATTATTCCAAGTTAAATCATTGGCTAGAATCAAATATCAAGATGAAGGACTAGAAGTGTTAAATAGACTTAGAGAACAGAGGTTGCAAACTCTACCTTTAGACCTCTTAGCCATAGCCCCTACAGTCCAGTCATATGGTCAGGCTGAACAAATAATTACTGGTAAGACCTCCGATGTGGAAAAGGTCTCCGAACAAGAAAAGGTGCCAGAACAGGAACAGGAACAGGGAAAAGATAGTCAACTTCCAGATACAGATGCTAAGATTGATCCTAAGCTTCTTAAAGAATGGCAACATCTGGATTCCATTATAAGAAATACTGAGAACTTACAGGAATTTAGCACGCCTGAAGTGACAACTGGTCACAAGATAGCAACTAATACGGTTTCAACTAAAGGAACCGGCGGCCCACCCATCACTCAAAAGGATATGGAGATAATTCCAGAAAATCCATTTGATGAAATCATCCTACGTGCAGAAGAAATACCACCTTTAGATCTCTTCTATAGCCCTAAGCATAGGGCTGTAGTAAAAAGACAAAGGAAAAAGAGAAAGCTTGATCAATCTTCTCTTTTACCTGCAAAAATGGAGATGGCTAATGTGGTATGGAGAGAGGAAATCAATCATTCCGAAGACCTTACAAAACTCTCTCAATATGCCGAGGCATACTCGGCAGCTACTATGGATAAAGCATCGAAAGTCAGCAATTTACTCAAATAAAAAGATTAGACAATTGTTTCACTAGAAGCACAGGTATCCGAAAGGCGGCAAAAGATAGAGCAGTTAGAATAACAGTTAGCAGCACAACAACAATTAAATAACCAGCTAAATGAGCAATTCCTCAAGGAGAAGCAGAGGATAGACCAAAGTGCAGTTCAGAAACAAAAAGAATTATCCCTAGCATTGGCTAAGCTGAAGTCAATGAATGAACAATTGAGCAAAACAAAAGATGAGCAAATTGCTCAACTGTCACAACAAATAGAAAAGTTCAAAGGTTTTCCTCAAGCAGCAGAGTTCAAATCCGAAGCTCTCTAGATCAATAAGGCATTGATTAATCAATTAAATTTTCTATGTCATAATATTTCTCTTGCTGAGCCCCTCTGTGAAATTTCTTCATCAATGATTGATAAATCAGTTGACGCAAGGCAGAATTTGGAGCAGGCCGATGAGACATTAACAGAATTTCTTTCTTGGCAAGAAACCAAGGAAGGACAAGCTGCAAATCTGCCTAGAATTCTGGAATCACACAAGGAAATTATTTTCCTAGAATGGAAATCTCAATTGATGAAAGCGGAAAGGGCAACTTCAAGATGTATATCAACGACTGGTAATTTGACTGAATTAATTAATGATACACTTTATCTATCTAATTTGATTTCAGAATGCATTCCAGGTAAATTTCCATCAGGTAAAGCATTGGAGCAGACATGAAAACAGGAATTAGAAAATAAGGAGAGATTAATCGTGGGCATCCAAAGTTTAACTTGGGACACCTTTTGGTTTTTCCTGGTTAAACCGCATAGTCAAAAGGCAGCAATTAAATGTTTAACCGATGCAATTAGTTACATGATTCCTGAAATTAATGATGCTATGTATTCAACCCAACTACATTCACGTATGAGTCACCCTCAAGAATTGCAACCAATGCTTGCTATATGCCAGCTCAAGCCAAACGATACTTAGTTGAAATAGTGAATTGTTCTACCAACTGCAAGTATGTCTATTTCAAGGAGATTTTTATGATTTGGTTATACTAGCTCACACCATTTTTATTTCATAGTTAGTTAGCTTAGATAGTATTTATAGACCCTTTTATGTCTTTAGAAAGGGCCCTCAATTTTTGTATCAAAACTTGGATTGGGAGTTGCACTATTGTGCTTCTGGTATATATTTTTTTAATGAAGACTAGACCTATATTCTGAATTTTAATGAAGAATACTTTGATGAGATATGCACTATTGCTTTTTGTGAGAGTATTTCTAAGTTGGAAGACGGGATCTGAATGTGATTGATATCGGAAGGGATTCAAATTACATATGGTACTATTATCTATGTCTTTGCTCCATTCTTTTATATGAATCAATGTTTATTCAATCTTACTATCATTTGATATATGTATGTGTTTTAACAGTGGTCCTTTTACTTATCACTATTGAATGTTTAAGGAATGTTATTCTTTCAATTGTATTTATGTCAATGATATATGAAGAATAGTGTAATAATGTGTTAATTATTACTTTGTTCAACTACTTGAACAAATTAATTATCATATGAATGAATGTTTTTATTTATAAGTGGAGTCATCTATATGCCTACTTGTAAATAAGAATTATCAAAAGTTGCACTAAAGTGGAAATTTCCCGGGATAGATTAGTTGTTTATAATTTTGCATTTTAGAATAAATCATCCATCATTATCATTAGATAATAGAAAATCAATCACTTATCCATCCTATTTACAAATCATTGGGAAATTGGTCCCATTATATCCAGTCGGAGCCACCACACCAAACGGAAAAGGAGCTGCCTTTAAGGTCCGGACCGGGTGGTTTTCCCCAATGTTGATGCAGCGATTTTCGAGGCATCAACGCGGTGATATTTATGGTTGGTGTGTTTGTGGAATGTTGGCAATCTACAACATCCTCAGTCGAGCATTTTTAACACAATTTTTCTCCTTGGTCGGGCTCTTTTTTCCATAGTCTATAAAAAAATGCGTGCAAAGACCACAACAAGGGTAGTTAACAATTTAATGGAGCTCTATCAATCCTATAGTGTTCATACCCAATCCTTGGGATTGGGTGAATATATGTAAAATAATGTAAATAGAAAATAAGGAGAGTTGGGATATGAAGAGAGACTGGGAGATGAAGCCCAAGAGTCTCTCCCTCCATGTATATATTTATGACCAGCATTAATGCAAAATAAAAATTCATTTTGAGGAGTTACCTCCTGGCCTGACTGGGTATCAAAGCTCAAGTCCCAACCTCTATTTTTGTCTCCCTTCCTTCCCTTTTAACTCCCTCCTACTCATGTTCTGCATATTTCCTTTGTTGTGCAGTTTAAAAATTTATTGTGTTTGCTGCCTCCTCATTGGAATTTTTGGGGTCGTCTTCACTGTTTTGGGAGACTAGCGAGCAATAATTATTGGTTTTTGTGCTTCCTTGAAGCACTTAGTTGTATCAGGGCTATTTCAATGTGGAAGAGTTGTAAACATAAAATTTGTTTTGTTAAATGGTGGTATCGAATGGAATTGGTATTGTCTGTGATTAGTATTTTGTGACTTGTAATGCATTGTTGCACCAATGTGTGCCATATTCTAACGCACTGTTGTTATTATGCACTTCAATTTCTTCTTGGATTTTGAATAGTGACGTGGTGTGTCTCTCTCTATGGCTTTGAGACATTGCTTTCGACTCCTTGAATTGAGACATATCTCCCATACAATTGGTTAACTTTGGAATGACTTGGTATCAAAGAAAGTTTTTGATCTTGGGAACTATTACATTCAACACTATGTTAAACAATGCAACCAACGGTAATATGTTGAGCCTCCTCCACACTTGACTCCCACACTAATCATAATGTTGGCCTCCTATTACATAGTAATTTGTCACTCTCCTGTCACTCCACGTTCCTGATCCTGGAGAACCCTAGTAGTGACTATTGTGTTATAATTTCACCATGAAACCTATGCTCTCGCATACCTTGGAGTTTGAATAAAGTAGTCCCCACTCCCTTCAGGACATTTCCAGAGAATCCTTCTTAAAACCCAATTTTTAAGATCAACGCCCTTTCCCAGTGTCTTGCTCATGCTGATGGCAGAGTTTTACATTGTGACCCATGCCAATCGGTGCTACTGTTAGCCCGATACCCGCCGGTCTACTTTTGGAAAGTTTTCATAAAAGGAAACACAGTTTCACATCTAGAAACTTCTAGTGGCGATGTGTTGGATGTTTGTTTCGTTGGATAAAGGCCGAGAACTCTATATAAGGTTCTAATTTCCCCATTAAAAGTGGACCTTCCCAAGGAGATAAGACCTTCTTCCCCCTTTAGTGGATCTCATTCTTATCCTCCTCTCCCTATATAAACCACTTCCTCTTACCCTTTTTGGTTAGACAATACAACACATAGTGAAAGTGGTGGAGAGATAGAACCAGCTGCAAAATTCCGAAATATTTAGCTTTTGATAGAAGAAGATTAGTCTTATATTACAAAATACTAGTCTTTGGTAGCTAAAGCATGAGGAGAGAGAGTTAAAGCTTGGAATCCATTTCATGTCAAGCTAGAGGAGGAAAAGAGTGCTGAAAAGGCATGTAGTAGGAGTTGGATACTGCAAAGGAGATCTCCAATGTCAAGGCTTCGGTTGTATTTATCTTTGAAGTTTATTTTAATAAAACTAATGGTTTATTTCCTATATCGAGTGTAATATTACATTTGATATCTTAGAACTCCTTGACCTTTTAAGTAGATTGGATTCAATTTTATTCTATCACGTTTGTTGTTGTTTCTTGCATGTTTGTTTTAGGTACTTGAATGAAAGGAACGAAAGGAAGATGGAGCAAGGAAGCAAGATCACCATCAAGTGGATTAGTGTTATAAGAGGTAGGCCCTCTTATTCGATTCTAATCTAAGGAAATTTACATTAGATTCTCTTGTTTGTGGCTAGACCCACTCTCTTGGGCTAGAGGGATCGTCTCTATCCACAGAGAAGATATTCGTACACCACACCTACGTATACCACATCCCCATACCACTATGATATATATTACATTGAACATTGGCCTGTTACGTTGAATACTCCCATATATTACGTTGAATGCTCATGGTACATTGAATGCTCCCATATAACTACACCCCCAAATAATGCCTCCCCCGTACATTCATTTTTCCATTCCAGCTAATACCTCTGCCATATACTCCCCCCCCTCCATACCACTCCTCCCCCATATAACCCGTCCCCCAATAATACCTCTATTATATTGCCACCAAAATTGTATTTTTCACAATATGTCTAGTAGAGTGCAAAATTTACACCGGAACTGCACATTTTTTTATATATTGGTAGTAGAGTACATTTTTTATAGTACACATATTTAAAATTCATTCATTGATATCTATTGTTAGATTAGTTATCTATGGAATATAGAACTATCTTGAATGATCATGGAAGATAAAACACAATCTCATTTTCAATGAATTGTGGAAAGGAGTTTGTGTAGGAGGAGATAATGAACCTGCAAATCCCACCTCAAATAAGTAGATTTCCATTTGATAAAACAAGAATAACAAGGCCTATGCCTTGATTACAAAATCTTTAAATGAAGAGGTGAGTCGCCAAATTTCACCATTTTCGAAATTTTTTCAAGCATTACAGAAGTTGAAGGAACTATATGACTCACAATCTAAACTTGAAGTTGTCCAATTGATGATTAAATTGTTCAGTCTTGAATTGAAAAATGATTACCCTCTTTCTTTAGCACCATAAGTAAGATATATTTATGCATGATATCAAAACCACTGGTGTTCAAATATACATTCCTCTCATAGCTTATGTCAAGGCACTATATCCCACTTATTCAAATTATCTTAAGTCATTGCAAGCAAGTGGAAACCTCAAGGAGATTACCTTTGACACACTTGAGAAGAAGTTTGCTGAGAGAGAGAAGGCTTTTGGGAAGAAGACAACTCCTCATTCTTATGAAGAAGTTATGCGTCTTGAACATAAAGAGAAGAATCATGCACAAGATTCTTCTAGAGGAAGAGGTGGCCCAAGAGGAAGAGGAAGAAGGAATTTTATTGGAAAGTGGGGCAAAACTTTCTAAGGAGAAAAGTCTGATCTTCATTGCATACATTACAATAGTGAAGGACATGATGCATCCACATGTACGTTTCCTTGGGATAGAATTGAGCAGGAAATAAATGAAGCTAAAGGTAAAACTAATGAAAAAGATAAAACTAAAGCACCCAAATCCACTCACTATGTTGTGGCACGTTGTAATATTGGAGTAACTCAAGACTTATTTAATGCTTCACTTGTTTCTTAGAAAATTGACGGGTTGCTTGATTCAGGGGCAACTTGCCACATGAATTTTAGAAGATATTTTTTTGAATAATTTACTAATAATATTGATGGAGCAATGTACTTTTCAGACAAGTCAAAACTCAAGCTATCTAGACTTGGCAAAATTAGGCTAAAATTTCTTGGTCTTCCAGACTTTCTTTTGCATGATGTTTTATATCTCCTGGAGCTAAGGATAAACTTGTTGTCTTTGTCCACATACGTAAACAACAACAATCCATTCATATGTTTGATGGCAAGGTTAATGTCATAAATGTATCATATCTCTGACTTGTCATGACGAGGATAGAAGAAGAAATACTTCTGAAGCTACAAGGTACCTCTGTGCGTGGACAAAACTTCTCATACAATTCTCATTGTGATGTACATTTACATCAATTATTTTATGGCATTCTAGATTTGGACACTTGAATTATGACAACCTTCGTATGTTGAAGAAAAATGGTGTTACTAGTTTTCCTACAATTCCTAGCAAACTTAAACAATGTGATGGTTGTATCTTAAGAAAGCACAACAAACAGTCTTCCCATGATTCACATTGTAGAGCACATAGAAAACTTGAAATTATTCATTATGTTGGAAATACTGAGAGGGGGGGTGAATCAGTATTTCTTTTTCCCACTATTGTTTTACCACTTAAAACATATATATTCAGAACACAATATGAACAGCAAGAATAAATGCTTTTATTAATATAACTGTGCAGTAGAATAAATACAATATATAGATGGTCACAATCGGTTGCCAAGCTCCAACTTGGACTTGGTGAGGCTCCAACCTCCAGAGCACCAACTCTATTTTCCCAAGACACCAATCTTGGACTTAAGAGCACCAACTCCTAAGGACTTCAATCCTTCCTACTTTTGAGGCACTAACCCCAAGGACTCCAATCCAATCTCACTTCTGAGGCACCAGCCTCAAGGACTCCCATCCTTCTCACTTTTAAGGCTCCAACCCCAAGGACTCCAATCCTTCTGCTCTCAGAACTCTTCTCTGCTGAGTTGTGTCTATTTACATCTTCATTGTAGTCTCCAAACTACAGTATCAATGACAACCATGTCTTCTTATGGATGAAGCTTCACAGCTCTGCACACTGCCCACGCATAGTCTCCAATAGCCTTTTCTACTGCTGCTGCCTCTATAACCTCCACTGCTTCTGCAGCCTCTACAGCCTCTGCTGCTTTTACTACCTCACACTCTGGTTCTTCACCCCCACAGCAGCTCCAACAGTGTTCAACAGCCGCAGCAGTGTTCACTAGCAAATTCAAACAATGCTCCACCACCTCTGCTGCTTCTGCTACCTCATATTCTGGTTTGTTTGCAACAACCATCACAACATGTAGTCCTCTGTTTACTATTTTATGCATACCTGTCTTTTTCCATTCGTTTCCTCTTTCTTGCTGGCTCTTCGGCTTCCTTCTCGCCTGCTTCAGCTTCCTCACTTGTTGGCTTGTTTGTCGCTGTAGCTTCCTCTGTCCATTCGTTTTCACAGGACACGTTGAATCAATGAGCAAGGATCGAGTCATCCGTAGAGAACACAAGTTCAAAAACTTGTAACAGCGCTGCTTTGCCAATGATTGTGGGCATACACAGGGATGGCATTTTTTAACGGACAGCCACGTCCTTATCATAATCATAATCGCCATGATTTGGTCTCCCGCACTATCGGGATTGTTCCTCACAGTATTTTCGCCTCCACACTTAAGAATCGGAGCCACCCTTTTATCACTGCTTTTATGTCTATCGAAAGCTTTCCTTAGGCTATGTGCCTTCTATAAACCTTGGACTTACTTAGAATCAGAACCACCTTTTTATCGGCGCTTTTAATCACCCATCGGAAGCCACTGCCAAACCGCGTGTTAACTATCGGGCTAGGCTTTAAAGCCACATGGAAATGCACATATACAAATATATGGCCAACACTATAAAAACCCCACGGTCACATATACATTACTACACAGGAACCCATGTAAATCCGCTCAAATGAACATTCATGGATTTCAAATCTTATCTGCCCGCCTTTATAATTATCGGCGGCTCCGGATTTCGGCAATCCCAATTAATCCCTTAACTCCGACCTCCGACGCCCTTGCGGACCCGATATGCCGATTACATCCCTTCCTAAAATGACTTCAGGTTCGGGATGTCGGGGTTATCGCGGCCTATTGCGATGCGATAGTTCTGTGGACCCGACGGCCCTCTATACTCTTCATCTTAATGATTTCGGGTCCAGCTTTTCGGCAGGTTCGCATCGGCAGTTTTGTAATACAAAGGGTCTGCGGACCCGACGCACCTTTAGGCTCTGTTTTATAATATTTCGGCTCCAATTATCGGCGATGTCACATATCGCTTCCCCTGATCCTTCCGACGCGATTCCTCTGATATGCCGATTGCCGATTAGATCTCCGTCGTCCATTATTCCTTCAGATCGGACGGTCAGCGCTAAGTCGCATATCGCTTCCTCCGAAATGATACAAGTCCTCCACAGACTCGATATGCTTTCTATTTTGCTTGATAAGAGTTTCGGCTCTGGGTCCTTCGGCGATTTCGCTGATTGCTTCCTCCGAAATGGTACAAGTCCTCCGCGAACTCGATATGCTTTCAACTTGGCTTCATAATAATTTCGGCTCCGGACAGTCAGATCTTACACTTAACAGTCCCAAAGGCCTTAGCGGACCCGATATTACTTTATGCTCCCCTTTATAATGGTTTGGCTCCGGCTTGTCGGAGCATACACTTCGGTGGTTGCAAAAGGCTCCACTCCTCCAATGCGATATTGATTTCGGACCCGAAATCCTTATTTGCTGCACTTCATAATACTTCGGCTCCGGGATTTCGGAACATACACTTCGGCAGTTCCGAAAGGTTCCACTCCTCCGATGCGATATTGGTTTCGGACCCGATATGGGTCTGGACCAATCTTAATAAGAATTCACGTCCGCCCAATGTTTCATTTAATGGAGCATATATATGGCATATATATATGCTCTGTTCCATTTGCTCTGTTTGCTCCTGTAGCTCCGCTAACTTTGTCTGCTCCATTGCTTCTCTTCTTTGGCATATATGTATGGTCTATAAGTATGGCTCTGATAGCTCCTCCGATGGCTCCTCTTGCTCCTGTAGCTCCTCCGATGGCTCTGTGTGCACCTCCTCTTTGGCATATACCGATGGCTCTATATATATTGCTCCTCTTGGTTCCTCTCGGTCCATTTTCTCCATTTGCTCCGATATGCCTGCTTTATAGGCAGCGTTCCTCTTGCTTTGACATGGCTCTCCGATAGCTTGGTGGCTCTGTTTGCTCCTCTCGTCTCCATCTACTCCTCTTGGCTTGGCAGTGTCTTTCAAAGACCACCTCCTTGCATATATGTCTGTTTCCGCATATATATATATATATATATATATATATATATATATATATATATATATATATATATATATATATATATATATATATATATATATATATGGCTCGGCTATCCTGATGGCCTTTGCTCCTGTCTCTTCATGAATCTGCTCTGCATCCCCTTGGCTTCATGTCATCCTCTAGTATCCAGAATATTTCCATATTGACATCAATGACAACCTAGTTCAACAATCTCCCCCTTTGTTATTGATGGCAATATTCTTCTTCTCTCCCCCTTTGACATCAATGGCAAAGGAGTGCTCTGGGACTCCCCCTATCAAACTGCTTCTGTTCTTCATGAATGGTAGATCTTCATGGGTCTGTGACTCCCCCTGTCATAGTGCTCTTCTTCTTCAAGATAGAAGGATTGATGCTTTATCATCTTCATGTCTCATAACTGCTTTATCATGGCTTCAACAATGCTTCAGGATGCTCTACTTTAATGCTTTCATTCAGATTGCAAATGGCCATACACAGGTGTCCAAGTCCAGGCTTTCATGCTCAATCCATATTGATGTCTCCATAGGCAGAATTGAGAGACCTTCAGAGTTCGAATCAAGATAGAAACTGCTCCTGAGATTGTCTTTCTTCAGATCTGAGTTTATTTGTGTCTTTGTGCTTCCCCTTAAGTTACTGCCATCTAGTATTCAATCATCATTGCATTTGGACAAAAAAAATGTGAGGGGTTGTGCCTTGTTGTTGCTATATTCCTTAAGTGATCTGTATCAGCTTCAGTTATGCTTGACTGCACAACATTCTCCTTCCTGTGAGCCATCTTTTCCTTGCGTTCTTGTACATATCTCTGCAGATTCAAATATCCAATCTGTGACTGCCTTTTAAATCCAATTGTTGATCTGCATCCTTTTACAATGCTTCAATTTGTTATATGCTGCTAGCTGCTCTTACTTCAACCTCCATTCCAGATGTATCTGTTTGTTTGAAGACTGCCTCTATTAGTGTCCAGAATTTATCTGTTCTCACATTAAATTCCTGAGTTAAGACATAAACCTCTGTGATAACAGCACCATGTATGTTTGCCCTATTTCTTTAACAACAGTCCAAAGAATGGTTACAGGATCATATGCTTCAATGGAGTGCTTCTGAAACATGATAGGCTCCCCCTAACTGTATGCATCATCTCCTCTTGGCAGAGTCTTCTTATAAAATGCTTAGATTGTCAGAATTTAGGCCAATGATACATGTTGTTGGCTGAAGAACTCAAGGGACTTTCGGATTGTATTTCCTTCCTTCTCCATACTTGTGTAACTTTCTTCTTTTGCATGGTTCTAGCTTGTGTAAGAGCCCATGTTAAGTTACAATCTCATGCCATATGACCAATGTTATGACACTTGAGGCATTCTACATTGTACATGAATAAGAATTCATGGTTTCCTCTTGCAAAATTGTTTCTTGGAGGTTGTCGGAGGCTATAACATCTATCTCTATGAGATGGTTGGGGACAACAACATCTATCTTTATGATATACTTTACAGTCTTTTGCCATATGACAAAAAAATGAACTTTGGTACCTGGGAGATGGAGGTTTCTTTGGTGTACTTCTGAAGCCTTGTTGCCTTGAGATCCTTTGATGATAACCATTGCCTCTCGCATCTTTGTCATCATCTATATTTCTTCTTGGAGCGGGTTTTCTTCTTGGAGCAGGATTTCTTCTATTGTAGCCTTGATTTTTCTCCTTGCCTTTGCTGGAACTGGGAGCATCACTATTTCTTTCTAGCTTCTTCACATCTCTTTTGTTTGAAGCATTTTCATTCTTGTTTGAGGATTCACCTACATATCCGAGACCTGATTTATCAGATGGACATCTGTGATAGCTGAGCATGTCATCCAAGGCCTGAGAGATCTTCATGATTTTGTTCATCCCTTCAACCTTTTTCCTGAGGAGGGCAATCTCTTCTTCCAATCTTTCACACTCATTATTCTTCTTTGCAAGTTGTTCCTCAGTTTCTTCCTTGCTACGAGTAGCTTCAGCTGCTACTATTTTAAGGGAGATGATGTCTGACTTCATTTTGAAGATTTCTTCATTCTTTGCTTGACTGCTCTCAATTCTCTTCTCAGCTCCTTGTGCCTGTTTCCTGGCTTCTTGTAATTGAGACTTAAGGGAGGAGACCTCTACCTTGTACTGACCAATCTCTTCTTCAAGTTTGTTCACACTCTTGTGCCTTTGTTCAAGTTGACTTGACAAGATATCTTCCTGCTTCTTTGCTTTATGATATTCCTTCTTAAGCTTGGAAAGCTCTTCATCCCTTTCTTGTACTTGAAGCTTGATGAGATCAACTTTCTTCCTTGTTTAATCTTGGTCACCAACTAGAGCTATCTTCTTAAGTGCCTCATTTTATTTTTTCAAATTATTATTCTCTTACATGACAGTCATAAGTCGAGCAAGGAGTTCTTCTACGAAGTCTTTTTCATTCTCTTCATCTTTTTGGTCTGCTACAGTCTTGATGTCATCATTCTTATTTTCAGCTTCTATGATGGGTTCTGGATTTCCTTCTAGATTTCCATTATCTTCTTGATTGATGTTCATGGTCAATGCTCCTTTTGAGTGAAGTTCATGAAGTTTGTCCCATATACCCTTTGCTAATGAACATTTTTCTAGATTGTTCTTTACAGAATCAGGTAGCCCATTCAAGATTGCCTTTTCTGCTTTTGCATTGTACTCCTTGGATTTTTCATCCATACTGCTATCATCAATCACAAATTTTCAGATTTCAAAGCCTTGAGTCTGTAAGAAATTCCTCATTCTTACTTCCCATATATTAAAGTTCCCATTGAGCCTTGGAGCCTCCTCAAATTCATTGTCTTCTATTTTAGTAGTAGAGGGAGACACATCCTTAGGAGGATTGGAGACTTTCTTCCTTGATCTCGCCATTTGTGTTCTGAGAGTCAACCTTCAAGTTGTTAAGCTTTGAATGAAGGAACTTGCTCTGATACCAATTGTTGGAAATACTGAGAGGGGGGGTGAATCAGTATTTCTTTTTCCCACTATTGTTTTACCAGTTAAAACATATATATTCAGAACACAATATGAACAGCAAGAATAAATGCTTTTATTAATATAACTGTGTAGTAAAATAAATACAATATATAGATGGTCACAATCGGTTGCCAAGCTCCAACTTGGACTTTGGTGAGGCTCCAACCTCCAGAGCACCAACTCTATTTTCCCAAGACACCAATCTTGGACTTAAGAGCACCAACTCCCAAGGACTTCAATCCTT
This sequence comes from Pinus tabuliformis, assembly GCA_031772625.1. Taxonomy (NCBI): domain Eukaryota; kingdom Viridiplantae; phylum Streptophyta; class Pinopsida; order Pinales; family Pinaceae; genus Pinus; species Pinus tabuliformis. The sequence continues at coordinate 84,101,632 of CM062818.1, forward strand.
CCTGCTTTTGAGGCACTAACCCCAAGGACTCCAATCCAATCTCACTTCTGAGGCACCAGCCTCAAGGACTCCCATCCTTCTCACTTTTAAGGCTCCAATCCTTCTGCTCTCAGAACTCTTCTCTGCTGAGTTCTGTCTATTTACAGCTTCACTGTAGTCTCCAAACTACAGTATCAATGATAGCCATGTCTTCTTATGGATGAGTCTTCACAGCTCTGCACACTTCCCACGCATAGTCTCCAATAGCCTTTTCTGCTGCTGCCTCTATAACCTCCGCTGCTTCTGCAGCCTCTACAACCGCTGCTGCTTTTACTACCTCACACTCTGGTTCTTCACCCCCACAGCAGTTCCAACAGTGTTCAACAGCCACAGCAGTGTTCACTAGCAAATTCAAACGATGCTCCACCACCTCTACTGCTTCTGCTACCTCATATTCTGGTTTGTTTGCAACAACCATCACAACATGTAGTCCTCTGTTTACTGTTTTATGCATACCTGTCTTTGTCCATTCGTTTCCTCTTTCTTGCTGGCTCTTCGGCTTCCTTCTCACCTGCTTCAGCTTCCTCACTTGTTGGCTTGTTTGTCGCTATAGCTTCCTCTGTCCATTCATTTTCACAGGACACGTTGAATCAATGAGCAAGGATTGAGTCATCCGTAGAGAACACAAGTTCAAAAACTTGTAACAGCGCTGCTTTGCCAATAATTGTGGGCATACACAAGGATGGCATTTTTTAACGGACAGCCACGTCCTTATCATGATCATAATTGCCATGATTTGGTCTCCCGCACTATCGGGACTATTCCTCACAGTATTTTCGCCTCCACACTTAAGAATCAGAGCCACCCTTTTATCACCGCTTTTATGTTTATCGAAAGCTTTCCTTAGGCTATGTGCCTTCTCTAAACCTTGGACTTACTTAGAATCAGAGCCACCTTTTTATCGGCGCTTTTAATCACCCATCGGAAGCCACCGCCCAACCGCGTGTTAACTATCGGGCTAAGCTTTAAAGCCCCACGGAAATGCACATATACAAATATATGGCCAACACTATAAAAACCCCGCGGTCACATATACATTACTACACAGGAACCCATGTAAATCCGCTCAAATGAACATTCGCGGATTTCAAATCTTATCCGCCCGCCTTTATAATTATCGGTGGGTCCCGATTTCGGCAATCCCAATTAATCCCTTAACTCCGACCTCCGACACCCTTGCGGACCCGATATGCCAATTACATCCCTTCCTAAAATGACTTCGGGTCCAGGATGTCGAGGTTATCATGGGCTCTTGCGATGCGATAGTTCTGCGGACCCGACGGCCCTATATACTCTGCATCTTAATGATTTCGGGTCCGGCTTTTCGGCAGGTTCGCATCGGCAGTTTTATAATACAAAGGGTCTCCGGACCTGACGCACCTTTAGTCTCTGTTTTATAATATTTCGGCTCCAATTATCGGCGATGTCACATATCGCTTCCCCCGATCCTTCCGACGCGATTCCTTCGATATGTCGATTTCCAATTAGATCTCCGCCGTCCATTATTCCTTCAGATCGGACGATCAGCGCTAAGTCGCATATCGCTTCCTCTGAAATGATACAAGTCCTCCGCGGACCCAATATGCTTTCTATTTTGCTTGATAAGAGTTTCGGCTCTGGGTCCTTTGGCGATTTCGCTGATCGCTTCCTCCGAAATGATACAAGTCCTCCGCGGACCCGATATGCTTTCAACTTGGCTTCATAATAATTTTGGCTCCGGATAGTCGGAGCTTACACTTAACAGTCCCAAAGGCCTTAGCGGACCCGATATTACTTTATGCTCCCCTTTATAATGGTTCGGCTCCGGCCTGTCGGAGCATACACTTCGGTGGTTGTGAAAGGCTCCACTCCTCCGATGCGATATTGATTTCGGACCCGAAATCCTTATCCACTGCACTTCATAATACTTCGGCTCCGGGATTTCGGAACATACACTTCGGCGGTTCCGAAAGGCTCCACTCCTCCGATGCGATATTGGTTTCGGACCCGATATGGGTCTGGACCAATCTTAATAAGAATTCACGTCCGCCCAATGTTTCGTTTAATGGAGCATATATATGGCATATATATATGCTCTGTTCCATTTGCTCTGTTTGCTCCTGTAGCTCCGCTAACTCTGTCTGCTCCATTGCTTCTCTTCTTTGGCATATATGTATGGTCTATAAGTATGGCTCCGATAGCTCCTCCGATGGCTCCTCTTGCTCCTGTAGCTCCTCCGATGGCTCTGTGTGCACCTCCTCTTTGGCATATACCGATGGCTCTATATATATTGCTCCTCTTGGTTCCTCTTGCTCCATCTGCTCCTCTCGGTCCATTTGCTCCATTTGCTCCGATATGCCTGTTTTATAGGCAGCGTTCCTCTTGCTTTGACATGGCTCTCTGATGGCTTGGTGGCTCTGTCTGCTCCTCTCGTCTCCATCTACTCCTCTTGGCTTGGCAGTGTCTTTCAAAGACCACCTCCTTGCATATATGTCTGTTTCCATATATATATATATATATATATATATATATATATATATATATATATATATATATATATATATATATATATATATATATATATATATATATATATATATATATATATATATATATATATATGGCTCGGCTATCCTGATGGCCTTTGCTCCTGTCTCTTCATGAATCTGCTCTGCATCCCCTTGGCTTCATGTCATCCTCTAGTATCCAGAATATTGCCATATTGACATCAATGACAACCTAGTTCAACACATTCAGAATTATGTGGCCCAATGCCTCTTCATTCTGCAAATGGAAATAAATATATGATGACATTTGTTGATGATTACACCATAATTTGTTTGGTTTATTTATTGAAGAACAAATCTGATGCTTTTCAAACATTCAAGAACTTTCATGAATGAATTGAAAATGATGCACAATATCATATTGAATATATTCACTTTGATAATGGAAAAGAATACACTTCAAATGAATTTGAAATTATCTTTGCCAGCATGGGATCAAACATCAAACAATTATTCTTATAATCACCAACATAATGGAATGTCTTAAAGAATGAACAGGACAATCTTAAATATGGTACATTCCATGATGTTTTTCAAGAATGTAAAATTGATGTTTTGGGCTGATGCAGTTATATGTGTTGTGTATATAAAGAATTAATCCAGGTCGATGTTGGTGCCCACCCACCTATTCCACTAGGACCACCACCAATGTCTCTTTCGGTTTTTCAGTTTCCTTAATTGTAGCACAGTTTACTATTTTTGATAGTTTTTTGAGACTTGAACTTTAGGAGCCTTTTTGAGGACCTAAACGATTTTTTTTGGAAAAATCGAGACAAACAAGGGTTGTTGACCTATGTTTGCTAGTCAAAAGTTGTATTCCCCAAATATATCTTTATAATGAGGTATTGTGTGCATCAAACAAAGATCGTATGCCAAAGTTACGACCCTCGGAAGTTGATGTACCAATTTACCCAAACAAGGCTCATAGTTTTGGTGCTTCATCTCCTAGGTTTAGGTTTTTGGATGTTTAGGGTTTTCCATTGTTTCCAAATAATAAATAGGCCTCCGAGACTTATTATAACATAGTTCAGAGGCATGTAGCCACCACATCTCTTCTCAGAGATAAGCTACCATCGCCCGAGCTAGTTTATTTCCATTTATGTTTGTAAGCATATTGTAGTGTTACTTCTACTGCATCTCTGTATTTATGGTTATATCTATAATTTATTGTGTTATAGTTTAAGTTCAGATCAGTGGTATCAGAGTAGTCTACTCTTTCTCTATTTTTCTTTGCATGCCCCTAACGAGGTCGGGATATAAGGAGTTAGCGCTTGAACTGGTAAAACCTTTAGAAGACCAGTCTCGCAAATCTTGACAGCCTCCCATGGCAGAAGAGAAGAAAGACGAGAGAGCACGAGATCCTTTCAAAATCTTGTTCAAATAATCCCTCGAGTGATAGAGGAACATGATGATAGACAATATTTCCTACATCCTTTTGCGGCTACCCAAAGGCGACGCATCTACTTCCCGAAGCTACTCTGGAAGTGCCACACCCTTTAAGGTACAAGTTAACTTTAACATCCCCATATTTGAAGGTCAAATAGATGCAGATGTCGTAGATAAATGGTTGAATCTACTAGAAGGATATTTTTCTGTTCATGATTTTTCTAGCTGGGAAAATATTATTTTTTCTCTTCTCAAAGCCACCTCCCATGTCAAGGACTAGTGGGAAACCTATTGTGACTAGAAGGACAAGAGGGAACCCTCACTGTTTTCACCTACACCCACATGGAATTCATTTCAGGACTTCATCAAGGAGTAGTACTACCTTTTCAGGAGTTATGAGGATAAATACATAAAGTGGACCACACTGCAGAAGGGAAGGGACCAAGACATGTTGAAGTTTAACAAAAAAATTTATACCCTTCACATGAAGTTAGGTGTGAAGGATTTTGAGCGACATTTGGTACTCTAATACCATAACTTCCTACATAGGTACATCTAGGACGAGATGGATTTTATGGACATCTCCTCGCTTGGAACATGGAACTGATATGTTATCAAGATCGAGCAAAATTTAAAAAAAAATAAGCGAGACTTTGGATTTGCGAATCCGAAGCAAGGGAATCGTGCCCCCAAACAAGATAACAAAGGAAAAATCCAAGGCAGTGACCCAATAAATTCTATCGAAGCCACAAGAAAATAACAACACCACGAAATCAAAGAAGGAGAGAGGAAATTAGTGTGAGTTCCATAAGATCCCCACTCATAACACAAGTGAGTGTCGGGTCAAGGAGTCGCTGGTGGCCTAGTTGAAGGCTTCAGAATCAGATGCATCTTGCGACTCTGAGTTAGAACCCAACAAGAGGAATGAAAAAGGTAAGGATATTGTTGATGCAGAGACCAGCGCCACTGTTGCCACCACCAAGATCCATAAGAATGAGCCCGAAGATCCAGAGGAGGGGGAGCGTATTTTCCACTCACAAATGTGGGATGAAGGGCTTCTGCTGTAATTCATTGTCGACAATGGGAGTCAAAAGAACCTCATTTCAACAAAGGTCATGAAGCAGTTGGGCCTACTGACCACATGACACTTGCATCCGTACAACATTGGATGGCTTCACCAAGGACAAGATCTCCGAGTCAGCCAGCAGTGTCACCTTCCCTCAAACATCAATCCCTTCACGGATGAGGTATTGTGTGATATTTCTCCTCTCGATGTTCCTGATATATTATTAGGACAACCATGCTTATGGAAGCAGCATGTTGTATATGATTCTAGACCTCGCCATATTATTATTTCTTTGGGTAATATGTTATATAGGATACCGAAGGTATCTCTGCCTACCGCCATGTCTTTGATATCTGCTAAGTAATGCAGTAAGATCATATCCCAAACTAGGAAATATTTTTTCTTTTGGATTCATTCACAAAGTGAGGGGAAGAGCATAGCCACACCCATGGCCCTCAGGAAGGGTTCCTCCATACAGCAGAAGCAGGTGGATACAGTTGTCGAATAATATAGGGACATCTTCTCCTCACCCACAAGGGTACCCTTGCACTTTCAGGTCAAGCATTCATTCGATCTGACTTCCAGAGCACCTCTACCCAACACACCAATATATCGCCACTCCATTTTGAAAAATTCCAAGTACAAGCAGCGACATGATCAACATCGAGTGCCACACAAGTTTCAGCTGTGCGACAAAGTTTGGTTGCATTTGCAGAAAGAACGCCTTCGCGATGCCCATCAGAAGACCATACCACTTTGATATGGTCCTTACACCATTACCAAGGTTGTGGGAGACAATTCTTTTGAGCTCAACATTCCCCCATTTCTTGGCCTACATCCATTGTTCAATGTGGACCACCTTCGACGATACATCCCACCATTACTGGAAACATCAAACTTTGCAAAACACCTCACATCAACAAAGTTAAACCTAGATTGCATGGAATAGGACACAACTGATCAGATTATGGACACATGTGTCAAGAACATGCACCAGCAGAAGATCTAACTATATCGGGTTGTCAAAGCTGGCAAACTCCTACACCAAGGCGCATGGCTCACTCAGGACCAAGTTTAGCAGAAGTTTCCCCATCTCATGGAGCCACTCAATGCTATGTGGACCATTTTTTCCTAAGGTGGGATGATTGATCTAGGTGGATGTTGGTGGCCACCTTCCTATTCCACTGGGACACCCACAACTATCTCTTTTAGTTTTTCATTTTCTTAATTATAACACAATTTACTATTTTCAGCAGTTTTTCGAGTGCTGAACTTCTGGAGCCATTTTGAGGCCCTAAACGATGTTTTTTGGGAAAACCAATAGTGAAGGATGGCTAGAAATTGTAGTCCTGAGATATATCTTTCTAACGAGGTATTGTATGCATCAAATTAATATCGTATGCCAAAGGTACGACCCGGGGAAGTTGATGGACCAATTTTCCCAAACCGGGCCCATAGTTTTGCCACTTCATCTCATAGGGTTAATTTTTTATTTTTAAGGTTTTCCATTGTTTCTCAATAATAAATGGGCCTCTGAGCCTCATTGCAACACAATTTAGAGGCATGTAGATGCCACATCTCTTCTCAGAGATAAACTACGATCGTCTGGTCTAGTTTTTTTCCATTTATGTTTGTAAGCATATTTTAGTATTTGATATTAATGAAATGAAGTGTTATTTTTGCTGGATCTCGATATTTATGGTTATATTTGTAATTTATTACGTTCCTGTTTAAGTTCAGATCAATAATAGGTGTCTATCAAATGCTATTAGAAACAAGACTCCTTACAAAATGTGGTATGGCCACATTCCTTCGATAAAGCATCTCAGGGTCCTTGGTTCCACCTGTTAGGCCTTGATACCTAAGCAACAAAGAAGCAAAATTTTTGCAATGAGTCACAAGTGTATCTTCTTGGGGTATTCAAATACCTCCAAATCATATTGTCTCTATGATGAAGTTCATAAGAAGTTTGTACTATCTAGAGATGTGATGTTTCTTGAATCTTCTAAGGTTCAAAATGTTGTTGAGTAGTGACTTGATCGCTTGGATAGATTCAGACATGCCAAGCCTTTTCAAGAATTTGATAATGAGATTCCACATCTTGAATGGGGATTCCTATACTGGTTCAATCTGTGGAATCTTCTTATGAAGCACTCTCTTCCCCACATGAAGGTCCATCAATTGATGACACTTTGAGTGATGTGATTGACATAATTGGGAGACTCAATATCGATTCAGTCCCAACTCAGTCAACTGAGTAGCTTGGGCCATCTCAGAAAGGTCCTCCAAAATGGATGACAAATACACTTGAAAGTGTTCATCCTGATGAAGTTGGATAGAAAGGAACAAGAAATTCAATGAGGAAAAATGGAGATGTTGTAGATGATTATGATTCACCTATTGATATGGATGTTTCTTATGATTGTGAACTAAATTTGTCTTTAGATTTTGAACCAACTTCTTTCAAAGAATCTGCTTCTCATGATGAATGGAAAGAAGTGATGAAAAAAGAGTATGATGACTTCATAAAGAATGGAACTTGGAAGCTGGTTGATCCTCCATTGGGAACCAAACCAATAGGCTACAAGTGGATCTACAAGAACTATCATAAAGCCAATGGCTCATTTTACAAGCACAAAGCTAGCTTTGTAAAAATATTTTGTTCAGAAGGAAGGGGTCGACTAGGCAGAGACTTTTGTCCCCACAAAAAAATGGGCTACCATCCAGACACTCTTTTCCTTGGAAACTCAAAACGATTGGAAAGTCCATAAAATGGATGTAAAAACTATTTTCTTGAATGCAGATCTGAAAGAGAATGTTTTTATGTCCGATCCAGAGGGATTTGTTGTGAAGGGTCAAGAACATAAAGTATGCAAGCTTGTAAAATATTTATATAGCCTCCAGGAAGCACTGCGAGCCTGGTACGAGAAGTTAACTAAGCATATTCTGAATCTCAACTTCAAACATTATGATCTTGATCATGCACCTTTGTTTGTTAAGAAAGTTGGAAAAACAGTTGTATATATTGTGGTATATGTAGATGATCTTTTGATGACATGAACAATGAGAGCTATATTACATCTATAAAGAGGGAATTGAGGAATTTTTTTGAAATGATAGACTTGGGGTATGTTCACTACTATCTTGGTATTGAAGTAACTCAACATTTATATTCCTCTCTTAGAAGAAGTACATTGGAGATGTGTTGAAATTTTTTGGCATGGCTGAGGTCAATCCTTTGACTACTCTGATGGAACATAACTTAAATGTCACATCCACTGAAGGAAACAAATGTGAGGATGAAACAAAGTATAGCCATCTTGTAGGAAGTCTTGACTACTTGACTACTACTAGAATAGACATTTCATTTGTTGTTGGAATCCTCTGCAAGTTTATGAAAAATCCTTGTGAGGGACATTGGTCTACTGTGAAAAGAGTTCTAAATTACTTGAAGGGAACTCAAGACTTTGGACTTAAGTATACACAAGTGGGAAACTTCAACTTGATTGGATACTCTAATTCAAACTTTGATGGAGATAAATAAACTGAGGTATCTACTTCAGGTTATGCTAAGAGTCTTGGATCAGGAGTTCTCTCTTGGAGGTCATGCAAACAATGAGTTCCAACAGATTCCACAACAGAGGAAAAATATGTGGTAGCAGAAGAAGCAACAAAGGAAATGGTATGCCTCAGGAAAATTCTAGAATATTTTCAATTGAAACAAGTGCATTCAACTCCACTCATTATTGACAACACTTCTGCAATAAAGTTGGCCAAGAACCCAAAGTTCCATGATAAAAAAAAACACATCAAGACAAAATACCATCTGAATCGACATCATGTTGAGGTCAAGAGAATACATCTACGCCATTGTTCCAAAAATGAGCAGATTTCAGACATCTTCACCAAAGCTCTTGGAAGAGAAAAGTTAGAAACATTCAAAATGATGCTTGGACTCACCAACATCCCTTCAAATTAAGGGGGGAATGTTGACACCTAATCCTTGGGATTGGCTGAATACGTGTAAAATAATGTAAATAGAAAATAAGGAGAGTTGGAATATGAAGAGACACTAGGAGTTGAAGCCCAAGAGTCTCTCCCTCCATGTATATATCTGTTATCAACCTTAATGCAAAATAACAATTCATTTTGAGGAGTTACCTCCTGTCCTGACATCTAGCTTGACCAAGCTCCCTTTTGCATGGATATTCATGCAAAAAATATCATAAAAATGAAAAGGGCACCAGATCGATTACCTAAGTAACCACATGTCACATAGGATCTCAATCGAGGTTTTGTTTTATATCTAGATCAAACAATTTTAAGCCCTAAATTATCTCAATTGAGGCATAAAATATTTCTCAATCAAGTTTTTAGAAAGTGACTGATCGAGATTATTTTCTTTACCTTACACTGTGTGTTCTTGTAAAAAAGTGTAACCCACCTGCATGGGTTTACTCCTAATCTCTCCATTTCCATAGTTATCATTTGTGTATGAAAAGGTGGACCTTCATCGTTAGTAGAATGGCATAATAATCTAAGTGAACATTGGGCATTTTGTTTAGCCATGGTGAATATATTTTTATTAAAAAACAAAATCAATAAACACACCCCTATGGCCAAACTATGACTTGGACCAAACAACACCCACTATAAAATCTAAGGAGACAAGCATACTAAAACTAAGAGATAGAGAGAGATATTCCCACTTCCATAGCTCAGTTGATGAGGGCCTAAGTCGATAGTGAAGATGTGGTTAGCATGGTTACATTGGAAACCTACTTAACTTTCCTTTTAGACTTTGCACAGGTTTACTCACAAGTAGTGGAGCACCCCCTATTGTAGTAAATTCTACATGCAAGGAGCTATTTCTCCATAATCCTTTGTCCTATTAGGATTACCAGACAAAATAAAGAAATTTCCAACTAACAGAAAAAGAAAATCCCCAACCATATGATCATAAAAGGAAGAAATCATGCATTCCCTAATTTTATAGGGTTTGGACCAACAATTGATATCCTCGCAGATTGGTGAAGGCTCTTGAGTTTAATGCAGAATCCTCTCACTCGAATTAGGAGATCTTTCTCTTCTACCATTGATCGAAGCATACACACAAGCACAGAGAAACAAGGACAATAAGTGATTTTCTGCAAAAGATTGTCATTTTGAAGCAATAAACAATAACATGAACAAATAGATGCATGTACAGATCTGAAAGTAAAGGAATATATATATCTATTAATCAATAATCAAATGGTACAATTATACCTTCAAGCATAATATATCCCCTGCAAAATATAACAAAGTCTCCCTCTCTCTTGAGAAATATGACCTCAAAATAAAGTATGTCTCTCAATATTTGAATCAAGTTAGAAACATCTCAATATAATTATCCTTCTCCCCTCTCCCTTTCCTCTTGGTGATATTATATAGGTTTATTCTATCCTTTGGGAGAATGTATCTAGGCACTTATGGGCTTGATAAGTTAGGGAACTTCTACAATAATGGAACCCTAGCCAACTCATACATAGGTGGATCATGTTGATCTCCTTGGGAATGAAAAATTCTAGAAACATTTTTCACAATTATGATATTTTTCTCAATTATCTCAAATATGAAATAATTATTGTCTCATAATTATAACATTTTTGGAAAAATATTTCTAAGAAACCACTCAATTATGTAATTTCAACCTTTTAGCACGTGATAAATCTCACATAAGTAAAATAAAAGGTGAAAAGGGGATACATTTTAGCCAACAACTAAGATAAGTTGAACTTGGATTTCTCTCACTATAATGGTGTGGAAAATAGGGCTATAACAGATGCCCCCTAATGCATGCTAGAAAAAAAGAAATTGATGCCTAAATTGCATTACAATAAAGCTCAAAGGTTGAAATAGGAGTGAGGAGACAAAGCCAAAAACTTGAATTGGGAGGTACCAAATGTTGGAGCATTATATGGGTTGATAACATCCTCAAGGCATGGATACTCATGCTTGATCATAAAAAGATATTGAACATAACTGCTAAAACATACACTCTGGATCCATGACATGAAAAGCTAAAACATGGCTGTGAAGAAATACATAATGGATCCATGTGACTCATCAAATAAATCATAGCCACAAGAAAACACAATGTGGATCTATGTCACAGTATATATCAGTAGGACTATGGACATATGACATACACAAGGTGCCCCAGAATAGCCCTCAAAGTACATAAATGATACATAACTCCAATGCAACTTTGGGAGGGTGCCATATAAGAGTGAAATGTCCTTATCCAAAGTGCATGAACATAACCCCGATGGTATGAATCTATGACATGTGAATAGATGTGACGTAAGGAATCCACCAATAAGAAAAATGGATCCCAAGGTACCTAGTATAGTCCACTAAGTGTGATTCAATGAGGAGATGTCAAACACCAATGAACTCAACCGATTAGGACTCAACGATGTAAACCCACTGTCAATCATGATTAATCCTATCACTGAGGCGTGCAAGCTCTAAGGTACTACTAGCACCTACATCAAGCTCCTAGATAATGAGTTGAAGTCAACAGGAGAAGATTCATCGAATGAGGGCCTTGATGTATCGCTCATCAATCAACATAGAAAAAAATAGGATGATAGGGTGTATGGATTAAGTCATCAAGCAATGAGGTACAACTAACACAGGGATGGCCAACTCAAAAACGTCAGTAGGCAACTACAGATGGCTGATACAACCTGAGAGTTCCCTTGAACACATTGCGTCACAACACAAGAGTTACTTAGCAACATGACTTATGAGCACTATGTGATATCATTCAATAGCGAAGGAGAAATTGAAGCATGTTCCATATGGATGGAAGATTAACGAGAAGGAGGAATAAATAAACTCATATGGATGTTACAACTCCTAGGCAAGCTAAAACCCAATTGTGAGATAATGATGTGCATAGGTTCTCTAGTCAAGGGTGACATGATTGATGCTACCATTTTGATGAATAATGGAGATGAATGTTCCCTTCCCTTTCTAGTTTTAAAAGTTTCTTTTTCATCAGTTTAGACCCCCAAGCCCGAAAAGAGGATAAAACAATACAAGGGAGAACCTTCTAGCCATAATAGACTAGGGTAGCCATTTTTATAACTAGTCTACTCAATGTAGAAAAGGGTTAAAATTATACTAAATAGATGACCCTTCAATTACTTTAACGAGCCTGAAGGAGACAAGTTCACTCGGCAATATTTTATAATTTAAGGAGTCTCAAATGAGCTTAAAGAAAACTCCTCTAGGAGGAACGAGTGGTATAAAAGGTAGAAATTGGTTCTGGTAATGGTGGAACTACTCATGATAAAGAGGACAAGAGGCTAGGTAATAGGACCACTCATTGTAGTGTTTCCTCAAAGAAAGGGTAAAATACCAAGTGAAGGTGAACGGTAGGGCAAGCAGGTGATGATGAGGAAATGGAGAAACCAAGGCTTGTCATGTAGATATAGGCTAATAGAATGTGAAAATAACAAGGGATAAAGATAGTGGAACCCTCCTGGGGTATAGCCAGAAATATGATGAAGGGTTAGAAATTTCGAGAAGAGGATAAAATAAATGCATGGGCACCAGGATGGAAAAGATGTGCTATACTAGGGTATCCATGAATGGGTGAGCTCTACTGCCAAGTTATGACATGCATAAAGGAGAGTGATTAAAGTCACATCTTGATGGGGTAGGACCTAAGGCATAAATATGATATTGACGGTCAAAATGCAATGAGGACGGTGAATATTACCTACCTCTATATGCCAATAAGAGGAAACATACCTTAGGCAAAATGGATGTCGCAATAAAAATGTCACCCTATCCTATAAAAACCATCTAGAAAGACTAGACCTATGGTTAAATCACATAATGAAACAAATAAACATGGATAAAGTAAAAACATGATATATCTATATATATATATATATATATATATATATATATATATATATATATATATATATATATATATATATATATATTTTTATAAAAAAAATATTTTTGGAATAAATAAGGCCTGAAAAATACTTGCATCCCACATCAAACCAAAAAAAAAGAGAAAAATATCAGAAACACTCCTATACACAATATGTACAAGTGCAATATATTTCACTAGGTCATGCTAGGGTGTGCCCATATTCAGACACACGCCAATGGTTTCAATATGCAAACTCATGGAGTGTAAGGGGACCATATGGATCATTGATGTGGGGCCATGTCAAAAGGAAATCAAACAACCCAATTTGGAAAGGTTGACCATGCCAAGGGCATTCTAGAATAGTCATGCTCTCAAAATTAACCTATTGATATAAGGGAGGGTCAAGAGATAAATGAGGTACAAGAGGCGCATACATAGATGTTAAGGAGCTGGAAAATTCATTGGCAAGTTCTGTAGTAGAAGCCCAAGACATGACTTGGTCCAGGGGTGGCACTTCTGAGGAGGGTCGATGAGGTTCCCCTTAAATCATTCAAAGGTTTATTTTACCAAGCTATACATGTTCCGGATCAGAGAGACTAGGGGTGGAAAGAGACATAATCTTCCTAAAGTTATCAACAAATAGATGCATCACTTCTAAGTTGACTAGTCAAGGGGGTTTGTCATCGAGAGAGTCATGTGGAATAGGAGGATGGGCAACCCATGTGGGAAAATGAACCTAATCATATTCCATATTGGGGTGGAGTTTCAGACCAATGTTAGGAGGTATTGACGAGAATACTTGAGGGGTAATCTCTTCCACGATAGGTGGTAAAGGATGGTAACTAGCATGATCAATTTCCATAGGAGTAGGTGACAATAAGCAAGGATCATGGGGTTTATGAGGTCCATAAGTCTCATCATAGATCATATAAATAGGAGATTTAGAAGAGGAGGAAGGAATTTTGGGTGGTTGTAATTAAGAAAATAACCCGATAATAAATGAGCTTTTAAACAATCCCACACTGACACTCTAATACTGACCAGTGTTATCTCCCACAAGTGGGACTTAATTCCCTGTGCTAGAAATTTGGGTCGGTGGTACGCCACAATCAAGTTGGTCAATGGTAAAAATCTTTGTGTCATGAGGAAATGATTCAAAGGATGTGGTATATAGATGAGATGATTTTTGCCATGGCATAAAACAAAATACACCAAGTAATATATTATAATCTAAGGTGGTATTGACAAATTCAAAATCGACATAAATAGTTTTACCTCCTAGCTCAATGGAAAACTTGGGAAGAACCCCCTTAGGTAAAAAATTATGTCCATCAAATGGTTGAAGAGTAGTATTAGACTTATTGGTGTTGGAGAGTTGAGAGCCTTCCAGCATGTTGCTGACATGACATAAGTGGAAGATCCTTAATCCACCAATGTGCGATGAATATTCTTATGAAAGACACACACAAAAATATAAAATGAAATTCGGTGGAAATGTCGAACGACAACCTTATCAAGATTAAATGTGATAACATTAGAATTTCATGGATCCACTCTGCCAATCATAGACAAAAAAATCCTTGCATTGTTGAGGTCGGTTTTACAAGACCTCCAAGGAAGACACGACACAAAGAGTTTAGGCTAGATCTTAAATAAAATGTAGTGTCAAGCAACCCAGATAGATGGATTGTGTGTTATCTTATGAATAACACCCTTAGGTGGGTGAGAAACATGTTCAACAAGATTATCTAATCTGAGAGGTCCAATGGGAAGAGGTAGAGAAGTTGAGTCCTTAGAGGAAGAACTTGACTCAATAACATCATGGGATTTAGCTCGCATAGGCATGTTGATGTTTTCTTTGCACATAAAGATAGAAAAATTGTTTGTAGGATTGATAAATGGCCCTGCATTGCCCCTTTGTGGAGGTGGAGGAGGTTGTGCAACCATTTTATTGTTGAGATTGTGTACGAAATGAATGAGTTAAAACGACGAGTTGTTGGGTAGAAAGTGGCGATGCAAGAATCATATAAACTTCATCCATCTTAGGGAACTCATGATTCAAATTCTCACTTTGATAAATATTATAAGGGAAATTAATCTTACAATGATGCTCAGATGTGCCCCCTCCCTAATTAGGTGGGTTCGATTGAGGTTCCTCAACAATTTTATTTTTTGTTTATTCCTATTATTATTTTTACTGCCAGGTTGTTGATTGTTCTTTGGTGCTAAGGACTTCACTGAAAGAACATCAATAGAATTATCAGAAGGAGGTGTCTTTGTAGAGCCAGATGCACTTGTTGGGGCTTGCGATGTAACAATCAATTTCCCAAGTTGGGAAGCAAGTTGGTTCACGAAATCGGAAACAAACCCTACCACACCATCATTGTGTGGGACAAAGGTAAGTTTAGGTGGGTTAATGGAAGGGTGTGGTGCATTTAGGAGTACTTATAAAGTGTGCCAAACTGGGAATATATCAAGTTCATTTCTTTTGTAGCTAAGATGGCATATTCCTCAGTAAAAAATGTAAACATAGATGCATCTTTGGTAATATAAGGCTGTAATGATCGAATGAACCATTTTCGTAGTATCTCGTGAGAAAGTTTGGTTCTAACCAACCTCTTATGATGTTGCCACTCATCAATATGATCAGAAACCAAGGTGGAATTTTCTGGTTTAAATTTATACAAAAGGTCATATTCCATGTCATACCTTGTGGGAAACTGAAAATGGATCAAGAAAGTTTGCGCCAAGGATAAAAAATCAATGTAATATGTGGTGTCCAAATGAATGTACCATTTTTTATCATCACCAATTACAAGACATTGGAATAAGCGTAATTTGATCAAATCATTCACTAAATAATTTGATGAACACCACAAATGGTAAGTGGTAATATTGGTGGATGGGTTCTCTCTAGGCTTTCCTTCAAACTTCAGGTATCAGACGGTAAATTTGTAGGCATAACTGGCCACCAAGGATCATGTTGAATGGGCTCATTTGTCATCTTTGCTAGATCCTGTAGATCAAGTGAAGATAAAAATGGATTATAGAGCTCACAAAAGAGGTCATATGTAGGAGAGTCATTGGACCAACTGCGAGGTCACCTCGTATAAGGATTATGATGTCAAGGTTGTTTAATATGGTAAGGATTTGTCCCAACATATAAATCATGTCAGCTAGCATGATTGGTGAGAGGAATCCCACCCCCCAAGGTGAATTCCCTCAGAGAGCGTAGGACCCTCGAGAGCATGACTACTAATGTGGTTTTACCCAACAGGGACAAATGGACAAGCTTATGTAATAGCACAAGCACAAGGAGGATGACTCATAGATGTGATGATTCTAATAGTAGGGCTAATCACAGGTAAACTAACCACCCTGGTAAAAGTACCAAAGTCTGGTGTCCCTCCAAATAATGAACTATCCTAGCTTTGAGACATATTTGAAGTAAAATTTACCCCAAGATAGATAGGAACAATTGGTTCTTGTTGGGATGGGCTCCCCTTGGTCAATTTTGGGGTTAAAAACCCAAGTTCTGATGTAACTATTGTAAATGATGTAAAGTGTCCACTATTTGTGGATGTGAAGCGTGTAGATGGTTAGGAGTCAAAAGGGTTTTAGCCTTTTTTTTATGCAAAATTTGACTCAATTTTGAGATCTACCCATGGTCCACGGACCATGGGATTGTATGTAAAAACCTATACGTAGGTGTGTCCTAGAGAGTCTAAGAAAATAAATCGAAGATGATGATGGATAATGAATGAAGTCTTGGAATTCTTAGCGCAGAGAAGTGGGCTAGATAGGAGCGAAAGGATATGTAGCTGAGTGCACAAAGGCCTAGTTAAAGTCCATAGATAAGTGCATAGACCCCTGTAGCTCAGTGCGTAGGGAAGTTTTGGGTCTATATTAGGAACTGGAAATCAACAAAGGAGCTGTTTCTGGAGAAATATTGTGTATTTATGTTTACTTACATTTATAACTTATGTTGTTGATGAATAATATGTTTATGAAATATCGATCTAATGATGCACGATTCTATTGAATAAATGTTAAATAATGTATGCAAGCATTTTTATGTAATTCTGCAAAGACTATGATAAATTCTACTGTGTTTATTAAATACTTAAGTAGATCTGTGCGAGCTCTGATCTAGGGTTGTTTTCTGGTGCACGTAAGTGGATGAATAGACTGTTAAGGATCTGAAAATACCAATCGTAGACCTTCACAAAGGTCTAAAGGCTGTTGGGATAGAATTACAGTACCGAGCACTAGGGGCTTATAGATATGCGTGAAGGCAAATCTAGGGTGCTAAAAGACATCACACTGATCTATGGATGTGGAAACTTGGTTCCAGCATCCCCCCATACTGCTTCGGGTGAGACTGCAGCCTGCGCTATGTGGGTTGTTTCCTAAAGGGCTAGTAGTGTAGGGTTTTGTTAGTTGGCACAATTAACTTTAAACTTGGGTTAGGACCCCCTATGCCAACTATTGGGTAGCAGAGGTCCCCCGTAACAGTTTTGGGGCTTAAAGGCTATAAAATAGGATAATAATATTGTAAATCTCCAAAATATGCAGAGTGCAGAATGTAATAGATCGAGTCAAAGGGTTGTCTGCCTATAAAATAGTATAGAATAATAAGAAGTAAGTCGGCCTACTATTGGTGCGTGGACCATGGGAATGTATAAATAGAGCATGGCTCTAAGGGAAAAAGGTAGTTAGTCTTTTGGACGAATCTTGGTGTTATGGTTGGAAGACAGTGGGTTCTGCGTCTGTAAGTCCGAGTCAGGGTGTTGGCAGATAGGTAGAGGCTCTGCAGCTGTGTGCGCAGAGGCTTGACAGAGTCTGCATCTGTGTACGCAGACCCCTGCAGCTGAGTGTGCGGGGCGGATCTGGTTGTAATAGCACGGAATTGAATAAAGATAAGTTGCTTCTAAAATACTGTGTTAAATTTGAAATATTGTGGATCTGGTTAATTCATGATTGATCTAACTATTGTACCTCTGTGTTTATGATTATGTTGTGATTTTATGCAAACCTATAATGTTTTTGTATGCGCGAACTGGTTATCTCTATTAAATGTTTGCTTAAAGACCCTAAAAAGTAGATTTGATCTATAACAAACCCCGTAATCATAAATCTTAAAGAATTGCCTTGTTCTGGATCTACGCAGAATCAGAGTGGCGCAAGGCCACAGAACGGCACGCGGACCTTCCGGACCACATCAAGACATCCCAAGGGTGCAGAAACCTGGTTCCAGCACCCTCCCCTACTACCTTGGGTGAGACCTCAATCTGCGCTCCGCGAGCTATTGCCGAATGGGTCGGTAGTCGTATGATTTGTTTGGCTAAATAACTCTTCTGAACCTGGGTCCGGCCCATATAATCCAACAAATGGTTCCGTTGCTGGGACCGGGATCTGCCTAAGGGGTGTTTGATGTCGGGACGCTAAAATCCTATGACGAAAGAGTCTGAGGATTGAGTGAATCAGGAGCGGTAGGAGTTCATAAAAGATCCTAGTGCACCAATGCGCAAACCAGTAGTTAAAGATGATGAGTGCAATTCAGTTTCCGGTATTCAAGGGAGCAGGTAGCGAAGATCCAGAACAATTTTGGTTCGTGGTGACGGCAGTAGGGGAAGCGCACGGAGTTACATATGACAACATCAGAAAGGCTACACTGGTTAGCGTGCTGTAGGACCGCACACTAACATGGTATATAAAGTACTCAAGTGATCACCTGATAGTGTTCGCAAGTCGACGATTATCCAAAGCTGAGAAGAACTAATCCACTACAGAGTGGGAGGGATTGGCGATGGTGTACGCGCTCCATAAATACCGCCACTACCTACTTGGAGGACACTTTAAGATGTACACTGATCACTCTACACTCAAATACCTAGTGAACAAGCCTGTGTTGGGGGGGCGCATTTGCAGATGGTTGTTATTATTTCAAGAATATGATTTTGAGGTCATCGTAAAGCTGGGATGTCTAAACGCAGGCCTAGATCACCTATCCCAGATTGAGAATAGTGAAGAGCCCACAAACTTAGAGGAAGGGCTACCGAATGCACAGCTGTATGTAGTACAGGTCGCAGATGGCCATTTTGAGGATATAATCCACTTCTTAACCACGGGAACACACTGCAGGGGTATTCCGTTCAGCAGAAGAAAGAATTGGTGATACACGTAGTAGATTTTATTGTTATTATAGGGCACCTCCACAAAATGGGCAACGAAGAAATATTACGGAGATATGTACCTAAATTCAAGCAAGGACAATTTTGGCCGAAGCACATGGGGGGGTTGCTGGAGGACATTATGTGGGCTGTGCCACAACACAGAAGATTCTTCGTGCCAGACTATGGTGGCTAACTCTACATCAAGATTCAAAAGCATACTGTCGGGCCTGCGACGTATGTCAACGGACTGGGAAACCATCACGGAGGGATGAAATTCCGCTCATGCCATATATGATGCTACAACCATTTGAGAAATCGGTGATTGATTTTTTGTGACCGATCACACCTCCAAGAAAGACGGGGGCACGCTATATTATCACGGTGACAGACTACTTGACTCGATGGGTGGAAGCACAACTAGTTAAAGACTGTATGGCTGCTACAACTATGAAATTCTTGTTCGAGAATGTGTTAACATGATTTGGATGTCCAAGAATTCTAATGAGTGACCGCGGAACGTATTTTCTCAATGAGACTATCAATGCACTCACTGAGGAATTTCATATGTATCATCAGCAGAGTACACCGTATCATCTACATGAAAATGGAACCGTTGAAGCATTTAACAAAATTTTGGAGATAGCATTGAGCAAGGTATGTAATGCATAGCGCAATGATTGGGATTTATGCATACCTGCTGTGTTATGGGCATACCAAACAACCTGCAAAAAATTGACAGGCCAGACACCTTTCCGGTTAGTCTACGGCAAGGAAGCCATCATGCCCATGGAGTACATTGTACCTAGTTTGCGAATAGCAGCAGCGATAGGTATGGCAGACCACACGGCTTTGGAAGAAAGGATTGTGCAACTGGAGGAACTGGAGGAGGAGCGATTTCTAGCAGGATTTCATCAGCAAGTACAAAAGCAGTGAGAGAAGGCTTGGCACGATCACCATATCAAGATGCGCACGTTCAAAGAAAATGATCTAGTACTACTATATGATAGTAAGTTCGAAAAATTTCCTGGTAAGCTTCGCATGCACTGGTTGGGACCTTATGTAGTCAAAGAAGTTACAGATGGAGGTGCGGTCCAGCTTGCTAAGCTCAATGGAGACCCCTTCCCGGGAAGAGTAAATGGCAGTCGCCTGAAGCTCTACACGGGTGGCCGACCACCTGACTAACCATCCGGAGGACAGTCTCACCACTCCAGCCAGTTGAAAGAGAGTGTGGGACGGTAAAGCAGTCTGGGGAGTAGCTACGTGACAACCGGGGTGCGCGTAGATTTGATCTGTCACAAGGGTTGCGGATGCGCGAAAAGGGCTATGCTACTGCTATGACAAGCAGAGAGGTGACCGTTGTTGTCACTATTCATGACAAGATGTCTGAGTTATGGTAGAAGGGAGCGGGCAGCGGGCAATTAAGAGATGGGGTACGAGCTAGATCCAGAAAAATCTGCTGCAGGCTGAGCATGAGGGCAGAAAAAAAGGTGGGAGCCAACGAATTTGAACTTTGGGACACTTATAAATCACAGGGGGGCATCCACCAAACGAGTTACACTTCTGAAAACCGTGAGCTATTGTGCCTTCCCGCCACTATGGAACTATTCATTATCGACGCTCAAGGAGTGAGGCCGAGGGTTGTGATCTGGCCATTGGAGGTGCTGAGCATTTTGAAAATGATGATGGTGACAGTTGTGGGCACCGCACAAAGTTTAGCATCGCCGGTAGGGGATGTGCCAGAAATTTGTAGACACGAAGCAGAACTGGTCTGGATGCCGCTACCTCAACCATGGGCTGGACGACGAACCATGAAAGTTAAGGGAAAGGCTGTAACTACGGAGACAAATGATGGAATTGCAGTTAATATGTCATCTCTGATGCACCTTGAAGATTGGGATCCCACAGACAGCAGCAATGGTCTTGCAAAATTGCAACATAAGCTGCAGCAAAAAGTCCATACAGAAGATACGAAATTGAAAAATTGCTGCGTTCATATGAGGCACTCCCGTATGTGGCACCCCAGCTAGAGCTAAAATCCTATGAGGGGGTGTTCTGTGTTAACTAAGCAGAGAAAAATGAGTAATTTCGGTTGCGTGAAGCAGTAGCGACACTAGATCAGGAGCTGGAAAAAGCGTTGCAGGAGACAAAGAGGGAGCAGCATGTCACTCACAGGAAGGTGAATCGCGAAGCCTAGGCAGCACGTATCACCACACTGACAAGTGACTCGGGACGAGTCACGATGATTGCGTTGGGGGCCTGTTGGGTAGCAAAGGTCCTGCTTAACAGTTTTGGGGCTTAAAGCCTATAAAATAGGATAATAATATTGTAAATCTCTGAAATATGTAGAGCATGGAATGTAATAGATCGAGTCAAAGGGTTGTCCACCCAAGAAATAGTATAGAATAATAGGAAGTAAGTCGGCCTGCCCTTGGTCCGCGGACCATGGGAATGTATAAATAGAGTGTGGCTCTAAGGGAAAAAAGTAGTTAGTCTTTTGGATGAATCTTGGTGTTATGGTTGGGAAAAGACAGTGGTTTCTGCGTCTGTAAGTCCGAGTCAGGGTGTTGGTAGATAGGTAGAGGCTCTGTAGCTATGTGCACAGAGGCCTGGTAGAGTCCGCATCTGTGTGCACAGACCCCTGCAGCTGAGTTCGTAGGGCGGATCTGGTTGTAATAAAGATAAGTTGCTTCTGAAATACTGTGTTAAATTTGAAATATTGTGGATTTGGTTAATTCATGATTGATCTAACTATTGGATCTATGCATTTATGCTTATGTTGTGAGTTTATGCAAACCTATAATGTTTCTGTATGCGTGAACTAGTTATCTCTATTAAATGTTTGCTTAAAGACCCTAAACAGTAGATCTGATCTGTAACAAACCCCGTAATCATAAATCTTAAAGAATTGCCTTGTTTCGGATCTATGCGGAAGCAGAGTGACGCAAGGCCACAGAACGCCGTGCAGACCTTCCATACCACATCAAGACATCCCAAGGGTTCGGAAACCTGGTTCCAACACCCTCCCCTGCTACCTCGAGTGAGATCTCAGTCCGCGCTCCATGGGCTATTGCCGAAAGGGCCGATAGTCGTGGGATTTGTTTGGCTAAATAACTCTTCCGAACCTGGGTTAGGCCCATATAAGCCAACACCAAAAAATGGTTCTATTGTCGTGACCAGGATCTCCCTAAGGAGATGTGTGATGTCACATCACTAGAATCTGACCAAGAAGGAAATTGAAAAGTGGTTGGACAGAAATATTGATGAATTTGCAGTGCAGGAAAATAGGAATCCATGCCTATCAAAGGAGTAGTGGTTGGATAGATATTTGTATATGGAAATACATGAAATTTTCTTCTGCACCTTCCCAATTGAGTTATATGATTGGTTAGCTAAGTTGGAAGACGTCCAAGGGAACTGGAATCTTGACGATCCAATAGTGTGGACTACGTAGCTAGTGTGATGATTAGAACCCCCTGAAGACAAGATCGTGCGCGCTCTTGATCATTGGATCGATCGAATTATAGGAGGATTTGTCACAAAATTTTCAGTTCATACCTCAATTAGCTACAACGAGGCCGAGCAAAGGTTTTTCAAGGGACCGTGAGGTAAGTATTTGAGATCTCTGAATAACTAGATCAGAATGTTGTTGTGTGAAAAACTTGTTATGCCATTGCCTTGATGTTCGGAGCTACGCGAAGTGGAAATCTCTTCAGAGATCAAGAGATATCAGATCCTAAATATAGCCTGTCGATTGGACCTCCTTTAAGCGATGGCAAGGGAGTGGTACAGGACTCACTGCAGAGTGTTGTTCAGCTAATAAGATAGGGTTTTCTGTGGACACATCATCCATCCACTCCACCTCCACCTCCACCTCCACCTCCACCGTATACACCTTTGCCCACACCTTCACCACCACCACTTCCATTCAACATGTCGAATACAATAACGTTGACGATTTTCAAGGGCATAGGGAGCGAAGATACATATCAGTTTTGGTTTGTTGTGAATGTTGTGTGGATAGTGCAGCAAATTACTGATGACAATATAAGGAAGGCGCAGTTGGTTATCGCTCTGTAGGATCGTGCACTGACGTAGTATATTAAGCACTGTTCTGATCATCCTATGGCAACGCTAGTAGAGACTAAGGCTGCTTTAAAACCAAAGCTTAGTAAGCCTATTTTTTACTCAAAGTCAATAGTTGGATTTAAGGAGATCATGATGAGGGCTAATGAGATGCCTTAGGAGTTAGATCAAAGGTTGAAATGTGTGATCCATGAAGCTAACATGCATCTCACAGACAGTTAGCATCATGAGTTGTTTAAAGCCCTGCTTCTTCCCCACCTAAGGATTTCTTTGTCGCAACAAAAGATAGGAACTGACATAGAATCCCTGGAAATCGTGATGAGGTTCCATGTGACGCCTATCCAGGATGTGACCTTGGGGGTACAGCAAATCCATTCTAAGTTACAAAGCCTATGCTTAGAATTGCAGAGCTTGAAGAAAGATAGGGAGGCTAATCCAGAGGTACACATAGAAGTTTGGTGTCTGAAATGTAAGAGCTAGGGGCATGATAAAGACCACTATCACATAATTGCAAACTATATCACAGGAAGGGGACCAATCCCCCTGAGGACAGAACTTCCAGCAGGACCAAGCATGGGGGCTATACCATGGTGCACTATTTGTCAGGTGGCTAGAAAACACACAATGTATACCTTTCATTTTCTTCAAAAGTTTGTTCAGACACCACAACAATTGTTCTATGACTTCTATAAATCTGTGGGCCATGATGAGCACCACTGTTGTAGCTATGAACTGATGATGGAAAGAACACCTACCTACCGAATGCAAGAAGAAGCTTGGCCTCCAGAGCAAGGCATCAGAGGAGCGCTAGAAGGATATTAGGGACGAGGATGAGGCCGAGGAAGGGGAGGGCCTAGTAAAGGTCAGGGTCAAGTTATTTGCTGCAAATGCGGAACACCAGTGCACTACGCGTGAGAGCATCAGAATCAGACACACCTATCATGTCAATACTGTAGCTAGTTTGACCACACTATAGAAGAATGCCCAGTGTTGATAGCTAAGATGCAGGAGAAAAAGGCACAGCCTCAACAACCTATGCAGAACTTACAGATGATGAGAGTTGAGCCCCACAAGGAGGACCAGAGCATGAACATAGTGATGAGAAGTGGAATAAAAACTGGTGATGATAAAGGAAAGCATCCTAAAGAGGACGGATGGGTCCGCAAGGCCCTAGAAAAAGAAGATGGTTTTGATTTGGTGCGTGCTAAGGAAAATTTTATGGAATCCAAGAAAAGCTTCGTTGAGGCCTCTACCTCAGGAAGCCTGAACAAAGTACCAGAAACTAGTGCGCCTATACAGGTTGATCCCTCTGTGCTTACCACGTTCTTGGAGACCTACATGAAACTGTTGCGCGATATCAAAGCTATGAAAGGAGTGTAGGAGTTAATAAATAAGTGTTCCGACAAAGAAAATTCCCCTAATGGACACCGCGTAGTTAGAAAAATTGGCAAACATAAGGCAAGGACAGGTCGTGAGATGAGGCTCACCGTGCATATAGGAGATTATGAGATAGAAAAGGTTATCTTAGATCTAGGGTCTAATGCAAACGTCTTGCCAAAACAAACATGGGAAAGAATGGAGATACATGTGCTGCAGTGGTCTCTAATTCAGCTCAGAATGGAAAACCAGTAGAAGATCATCCCTATGGGATGCTTATATAGAGTAACTATTGATATAGAAGGTGTGAGAGAGATCACTGATTTTGAAGTAATAGATATTGTTAATGAAACTAACCCATACCCCACACTCCTCGGAATTGACTGGGCCATTGACATGAATGGAGTCATCAACTTGAAAAATAGGACAATGTAATTTGAAAAGAAATCGCTCCAAGTTGTAGTGCCATTGGACCCTCCAGAAGGGGCACACTACATTGAACCGGTCCGCGATTATGAAGAAAGTTAGGATGATTTAGATCATATCTACAAAATAACAGTGCAAGATCAAGACTGGATCAATCCAATAGTAGATGGGTGGATTGCATGGGACCGGGAGACTTCCTGCACCTCTGATTTAGATGAAGAGTTGGAGCATTGGTAGAATTGACTGCATGAAGTATCCACTCTGCACTGTAACATGATGACTAAATCGTTGCTCTGAATTTTTTCAGAGGTAAGGAATATACCTTATTATGATGGTTTAACTGACGTGGATAAGTTTTTGGATGAATTTGACTGTGAAGTCCCTGAGAATCACGAACTCCAAGCATTAGACTTCGCAGTACATGCTACAACCGCACGATGGTGGGCTACACACAAGGATAGCTTCAATGGATGGCGGGATTATAAAAGAATGATGAGGTTAGAGTTTGGGAGACCTAACCTTCGATTGACTGAGAAATATGATGGGAGGTGTTGCACAGTAATTTGTCACCATCCTTGTTAACCCTTCTCCCGCACATTGGAGGACTTATTCCAGGACCTGTGAGAAGTGACATAACCTGAAAACACTTGCATTGTATCCCTTTAGGTATGTACTTCATATGCCCTAAAGACACCTTCTCCAAAATACCCATAAAAATATTTCTTTTTCCATTGGTGTGGTTCCACTGTGTATCACTCGCGCCAATTGGGGAAATCCTCCAAAGAGGGCGCGCGAGCTGGCGCTCTGTCTCAGAGTCGCACTCATGCCAGCCCAGTTGGGTAAATTTTTTAACAAACCAACTTACGAAGGTTCTTCCTAACCCACTCATGAATTGAATCTATATTGAGTTGGGTCTGTTTGGCTTCGAATCTCCATAGAAGGGAAGTAGTTCTCCACCTCTCATGGAAGCTTCTTAGTGATAAAGCCAATCCCATGAATCTTGTGGATGACCCTAACTCCTTCCCCTCTATCTATAAAAGCTTGTCCTTTTGCCTTTGACAAGTTAGAGTCTCCAAGTTCCAAATTCTAAGTCCCAAAATCTGAGAATTGCTAAGCTCATGCTACAAGAAGCCTTCTTCATTCCCATGAAGCTAAATCTAAAGTGAGGAGATTCTTGTCCAAGTAACCAAGGAGAGAGAGGCTTGTTCCCCATTCCCAACAAGCTTTGCAAGGCATGTGCTGCTAATCACCCATCCAAAGGAGGATTTGACGTCAGAACTATGGTTGTATTCTTCTTTGTTGTTTATCAATAATAGACGACTATCATTATGGTTCCACTCTTATTGTCTTTGTAATGATGATTGAGTTATATCCTTTCTGACTGATATATAGTTGCACCTATTGGATTTTATGCTTGTGTTTGTGTCGTTCTTTGCATGTGCAGGTGTTCGTTCACGAGGATCGTGGGGATTGTGACCAGCCGGAGTAAAGAAACGGGAGCGACGACTCTTCTACAAATACTAGCGTTGGAATCCAGGTAGGCCCTCATCATCGGTCTTTGGTTTGCAATTAGGAATCTGCGTCTTAGCGTTGTTTGATTGTTGCTAGAACCCGTTTGGGCTAGTAGGGATCACCTCTGTCCGCAGAGGGGATTTACCTCTACAACAATTTGGCAACTCCACTGGGGAGTTGGCTTTTTGCCTTATTGTTTGTTTTGTCTTGTTGTTTGATTTGTAAACTTTAGACGGAGTTTGAAGTATGGCCAGATAGCCTTCGAAACACTATTGCTCCGCATTAGCAAAGTAGATCAACGCCACTTTAGTCCATCTCTGGTTTGGTTTACGCGCTGAACGGCTTGGAACTTGCCTTGTTTCTTGGTTGTTTCTTGGTTTCTCCTACTTGATTAGCTTTCTGGGTTGAATCCCTTTGTTGCTTCTTGCCCCTTGGTGTACCTGGGTACTGTTGACTTAGCTTTGGCTCGTTTGTTTTTATTTTTCCATAGCAAACTTGGCTGGCACTATTTTATAGCATTACAGTCGCTCTAGTTGGCGCATGTTGCACATTGACAACCCGCGCCAATACCTGAAAGGCGCCTTTTTCCACCTGACAGTCGTGCCAGGCCTGGGAACTTTTGAAGTTTGCTTGGCTGTGAGCCCTCTAAGCTTAGTTTTTGTTCTAGGTACCTTTTTAGACTACTTGAGTGTGTTGGAGTGTGACTTGACTGGCTTTGATCTTTACCCTTTGGGTGTTTGCTTTTTCTATCGATTTCACATTTCTAGCCCTAGGGCATCTAGTGGCTTTGTGTGTCGAGCCTTCCTCGGGTGTTTTGATCTTCCAGTGGTCCAGTCGATTCTTTGATTACTCCCTTGCACTTGTCTGGTGGTTGTAAATCGTTTTGTTGCATTATTTGGGTGACTTGCTTTGTCTTCACTTGAATTCCGCTTCGTCTCACTTTGAGCCTAGATTACACGGCTCATTGGTGTCTTTGGGATCTTTCTTGTTCTTTGGAGTTTTGATTTGTGATTTAGGGAACTGAATGTGCTTGTATTGAATAGAATTTGTTTGTCATCGTTTCTCAAAGTTTGTTTAATGCACTTTTCCATCAACAAAAGAAAAAATCTCTTTTGCTTTGTATTAGTTAATGAGAATTAGAACTTTTCATTTTGATTAGTGATTAGTGATCTTAAAGAAGAGTTTGTTAATTTCCATTAGCTGCATTAGGGAAGTTCTTTGTTGTTTTGTGATCATTTCATTTGCGTGAAAGCTCTCAAACCCTCTCGTAACTAGCATTCATCGAATGAAATGACATATTTTGGCATATAGTTTGCATTTAGGGAAATTTTGAGAGATTACATACGGTAAGGCCTGAAAACCGAAACCTAATGCAAGATCAACTTTAAAATGAACTGAATAAATCTAAAAATGCATTGGAACATAATGCACACATTTAGAGGTCTAGGATAGAGATGTGCTCCGACATCGTTAAACCTAGTCACTTTTGTTTCACTCAAGGTTGGGTGATTCCTCCTTCCGTAGCGCAATAGTGGTCTAGCACGGATTTGAGCTCCCACGTACTGTCGAGTATATGGGGAGACCCCACTAGGTTATCATCCTTTATCCATAGGAAGCCGTGTCTGCCGCCTTACAAGCCGTAACGCACCGAACACAACATTCGGGAAGATTGACTGCCATATGGAAAGTCCTTGGTTTTCATATGACTGCCAAGGTGTATATGCAGTTTTACGGATTTGTTTGGTAAACCCTTTTGCCTAGCTCTCCAGAGTAGTCACTTTCGTTCCTTTTCGGACTCCCTAAAAGAAAAGGTCCATCTGAGCACTTGTCACTTCAGGCTCATTAAACATTCGAAGGCGACTAGAGTCATCTTTTTGTCATTTTCTCGACTCTTAAAAAATGAAAAGGTCAAGTTATGTCCTTGCATCTTAAAATTTATTCGGCCACGATTCACATTTACCTGGTTAGATCTTGTTTGCGTTAGCTTGAGTAGGGTCCTTTCTCGTTAGTTTGCCTAGGATTTTTTAAAGTTGTCATCCTAGCAGAATCACTGATCCCGTCTCCCGTCCCAAGTGACCAAGGGTCTCCTTCTTCTGCTGCTCCTGAGACGCCGGCTTGTGGTGATACTCTCCCCATTTTTCCGAGTATCCAACCGATTAACTCTCGTGCTCCAGAAGACGATCTCCACGATCTATTTTGGAACCCTATTTGGGAGCCTTACGAAGAGGATATTCTTGTTACTCCTACTGGTGTTTCGATCCCGATGTCTTCCTCTGACATGGATGA
Source organism: Pinus tabuliformis (assembly GCA_031772625.1). NCBI lineage: Eukaryota > Viridiplantae > Streptophyta > Pinopsida > Pinales > Pinaceae > Pinus > Pinus tabuliformis. The sequence goes on from CM062818.1 coordinate 84,130,471, forward strand.
CACATCTCCTATAGCGAGTGAGACACCTGTTTTGTCAAGTATCGAAACTCCTATCCCGGCCACATCCCCGGTACCCTCACGCTATAAGGCTTTGAGGGATAATATGGGTTCTAGGAACCCCTCTTCAGGTACCATGTGGGATCACCACATCACTCCCACTACGGGATCTTTTATTCCACAAGTTCACAATACCGTCGTCACTTCAGTCCCGACTGTTCCGACTGTTTGTGTAGCGTATTCAACACCGGTTGTTAGTGCCGTTACGGCATCTTCGACTGTAACTACTGTTGTTGGTCCATCTCACGGCCCAGTAAATAGTGGTCAGCTGGCACAGACACCCAGAGTTGTTCATCCTGCACTTAGTGCCCCACCTTCTTCTGGTTCCATTCCAGTAGGGGGGGCACATGATTAGTATTTGCATGCCATCCAGAATCTAGGCACGCAAGGTCCATATCATTATTATGACCCTATAGGGCATCATTTGTATACTTCCTTGCCATCTTAGCCTGCAGTTGAGGTCTCAGTTCCATTAAGCGTCGCTTGGGGTACCACTGGTTATGGTGGTGGCCAAGCGCCCCGTCTGGATCAAGGACAGCCTTACCAAGGACCATCGTATCAGGGTCAGCCGTCTTACACGCAGCCTTCTTATGGGCAGCAGTATTATGGGCAATCCTATCCAGGGCAGCCTGGAGGCCCACAAGGACAACCCTTCCAGGGACAACCTTCGGCCTATGGTGGTCCATCTTTCACTTATCTTGGGCAACCCTCTGGAAATCCGGGACAACCTTATATGCAACAAGGACAACCTGGAGTCCAGCAGGGATACCCTTCTGGTCAACCCTATGGGAATCTAGGACAACCTTATATGCAACAAGGACAACCTAGAATCCAGCAAGGGTACCCTTCTGGGCAGGGTGGTCAGCCTTACGTGCAGCAAGGCCAACCCACTGCCCAGCCTAGTCAACCATCTGGACAAGTTGGTCAACCTCAGGGTCAACCAACTGTCTAGCCCGCTCAACCATCTGTTCTGCAAGGACAACCCTTGGTTGTACAAGGACAACCTAACGCCCAAAAAGCTCAACCTTTTGGGCAAGTGGGTCCATCCCAAACTCGACCAGGGAAACCTTCTGGCTAGGTGGCCTAATCTCCACCCTCTCAAGGACATCCTTCTGGGCCTGCTCAACCGGGCACCCAAATGGTGATTGCTTCCCAAGCTCAACCGGATTTTTAGCCCCAGGCTGGGCCCCAGACTCAAACTGGTCTTCAGATGCAAGGTGGGTTTCAATCCCAACCTTCTTACCAAGCGCAGCCTGGTCCCCAGGCTCAGTATGGAGCTCAACAACCATATGGTTACCAGCAACCCCAGGGGCAAGCTCAGTTGGCCCCGTACCAAAATTATCAACAAATGCAGGTCGCTCCTTATCAGAATTACCAGCAACAGTATGTTGCTCCTGCGAGCCAAGTTGGTAATCAATGGGGTGCTGGGGGGAAAATCCAGAGTCAACCGTCCGGTTATGGCTACAACCCCTATGGACAGAATCCCTACGGACAGAACCCTTATGGGCCAGGCCCGTCTGGACAAAGTCAATGGGGGCAACCAACAACTGGTTGGAACCCTGGTGCTATTCCTTATCCACGGCCACAGATGTCCTTCAATCCTCAGTTACCTTTCTTAGCAACATTGGAACTGTCGGATGTGTCCAAATTGACTAATGATCCTATCCTTCATAATCCATTCTGGCCACCAGTTCCAACCAAGATACCCGGTGATTGTCCCAAATTTGATGGCAAAGCTGGAGAAGACCCTCAAGCCCACGTTATGACTTATCACCTTTGGTGTTCGTCAAATTCGTGGCTTGATTATTCCATCCGGCTCCGCCTTTTCCAAAGGACTCTCACCGACGCGGCTGCTAAGTGGTACATTGAGTTGAATTGCAGATCCTTTCAATATTTCAACTCGTTGGCAATGGCATTTCTAACTCACTTTCAGTTGCCCATTCAGTATGAGACGGGAACGCATCTCCTCACGTCTCTTAAATAGGACACGGCCACGCACATATCCGATCATATACATGAATGGAGATGGCGTCGTCGTTTGATCAAGTTCTGGATTCCTGATCAGCTCCTGACCGATTGGTTTACAACCTCCTTTGTCCCTGCAATCGCGCGAGACATTGCTATGGGAGCTTGTGTAACTGAAGAGCAAGCTATCGCGCGTGCTCAGTACCTCGACTTAGTTTATTCTCAGTCAGGTACCTTATATGATTATTTGCCTGATGCCCCGAGACCCAGAACATCCAAAGCTCCGCCAAAGCCATCTGTTGACGGTGTTATTGGCTCTGTAAATTCGTCTTCGAAGAAATCATCCGCGAACCCTGGGAAGCAAAAATCGAATGCTTCAAGCGAAAACACTTCTTAGGGTGTATCTAATTCTAGAAATACTTCCGAGGTCAACGTCATTCAGTCCACCACGGCGGATAAAACCTTGAAAGGAAAAAAGAAGGGGAAAGCAAAGGATAAATCCGAGCAACCCAGACAGGACCCCCCTAAACCTCCACCCGAGGAAGGATATATTTTTATTTCTGCTCGTTCTGATTGTCCATTGCACACTGTCGCTACCCTTGGCCCCTTTGAAAAGGGGGGCATTGATTATCTAGTCGGTAACCCTCGCTCGGCCGGGGGGCATGGGCAGATCATTGGCACCGTTGATCATTTTACAAAACAGGCTGAGACCACGCCTACACTATCTAGGCCGGTCACACAGTGATGCAAAAGGGTAAGTCCCGAAATGGGCTTGACTTGAACAAGTATCATGCGTGCACTCTATTTTTATACATACGTGTGCTTCTAGCAGGTGTGTTGTGTGTGTGATTTTAAGCTTGCATAAAAATAAAATCCATTTCCAAGCATAGTTTGCATATGTGTTGTCATGTGTGCTTTTAAGCTTGCATAAAAATAAAATATGTGATTAAATACATTTCGCATTGGGTCGTTTGTTATGCAACTGATACATTAGATTACATTTGTGTTAGACATCTGCATAGCATATAAAAACATCATCACATGTAAAAGATCCATCCAAAATAGGCATATATATATGTGTCGAAATGTTTGCACAGCGTGCATCACATAGCTCAAAAAATATACATGTTCGTCTTAATACATCCGGAGACGACATGTCTCTCAAAAAATATGCATGAAAATAAACCCTAGATGTCTAATCCCTGTGGTGCTCATGATAGCACGTCACCGCACGCACTAGGCACTTCAAGAGACGGTGGATGCGAGTGGGCACTCCCACTGTATATCTCTGGTACGCCGGTGGGACATCTGCCAGCCGGGCATAGTCTGGAATCCCCCGGGCTAGCCCCTCGAGGTTCTGGATCAACTCTCCTCCCTCGACACCCTCTAGCTGAAGGTCAGCTGCAGGCTGGTTTGCAGGCTGGTTTCTCCGCGCAATAGGAGACATGCCAGCTGGGCGTGCTGGGCCAACATCTGCATACACAAATAACTGTTGTTAGAACGAACATGTATTAACAAAAATCATAAAACACAAAATCAAAATGAGGTCATACCTATCTCCTCATCCCAGTCCTCCCCCTCTGGCAGTGGGAGGTCAGGGTCACCAATGAAGTTTGTCCCCGCATACGGCCAGTCCTCCACCATGATCAGTTGGCGGCGAAGCCACACAAAAAACTCGGGTCTGAATGACATCTGCTGACCGCCCCCCCTCTCGGCATCAGTGCTGCCCAACGAGCCAGCCTCGGCTCTCGAGGTGTCAGGTCAGGAACAAGGGCCCCTTGGCCCTGGAAGAGTGGCACACGTTCCAAGAAGAATGCCACCAAGATGGAGCCATACCCGAACTGCTGCAGCTTGCCGCGCTTGGCCTTCATTAGCTGCCTCTTCATATTGGTCATCACAGCTAACGCCCAATTGAAGACCGTCGGACTAAGGCACTCTGTCGCCAAGATCAAGTGGTTCTTCGTAGCTTCGTGGGGCGCCTGTGCCCCCACAGCTCGTGTAATGGTGAATAGTAAAGCTCTGAGTGTCAGGTCCTCAATAGTGGGGATATCCACTTTCGCGCTGCCCGACCCATATTTTGCAGTTGGGAAAACTCGGGCCTTCACCTCTTCCATCTTCTCTCCAGATGGCCTGCTACCAGTCAATCGGGGCACCGGCCCTCGTCGCGACAATCCAGTAAGGAAGTAGACATCAGATACATCTAATTCCAATGTTTGGTCCCGTATTCGGAACACCTGTTCTTGTTCATCCCATAAGTTAATCAAGTACTGCAAGAGCTCTGGCTGAGCTCGTAAATAGGACACTAGGAAAAATTTCTTGAGCCCGCAAGCTCTGAGAGCTTCCATGCAGCCCTCATCTGCTATGGCCAATTCGTCTACCTGGTCATGCTCCCTTTCCTTCCACTGGATTGCCATTTTGATCGTTTCTCTGCGTTCACAAGGTTAAAACACTGAATTAGATCCTTGGAAAATTTTAAAATGCAGCGAAAATTGCTTTAAATGGTTAAAATTTGAGCAAAAAACCCGCGCGGCCGTTGGCGCGACTGTTTCTAAAACAGTCGCGCCAATGGGCACGTGCCTTTTGGGAAAGTTGCCCCATTGGCGCGGGTCCGTGCCCGGAACCCGCGCCAATGGGCGCAACCCTCATTTTTTAAAGTCCTCTCATAAAGAATGAAAAACAATTTAAAACAAATTTGAAACGGACAAAAATGGAGCAAAGGGAGAGACCTCTTACCTGACACTGGCGGCGCTCCGAATGGTCAACTGGATCTGTCGAAATCGACGCTTGAAGATCGCACACCAAAAGCCTAATGTCGCTCTCCAAAGGTAAAAGTGAAAAGTAATTTCTTGTTTTACTATTTTCACCCATTTTATAACTTTTTGGCCCTCAAATAGGTTTTAAAAGTCATTTTACGAATATTTTAATATATATTTTGTGTGTAAAATGGATTTTACACTGGGTTTTTGTGCAGCGACAGGTGTTTGTGTGGCTTAGGTGACGAAACGAGTTGTATTTTATACTTTTTCGGACTCAGTAAATACACGAAAAAGTCACTCTGGAGTCACCTTTTTTCCCTTTTCTGACCCTCTAAACGTGAAAAGAATGCCGAGTTATTCCTCTCGACTCGTTAAATGTGAATGAGAGGCAGTCATCTTTAAACTCTTTTTCTACTGTGTAAAAACGAAAAGATCGTCGGACCCTTTTCATTTCAGGTTCGTTAAACGGTCACGAAGCAACGTGGTTTCGATCGCTTTTTTACTTTTTCAGATCGAATCACTACTTATGAAAAGTACTCCTCGATCGTAATGGTCGGGCAGTTCTTTCGAGCATTGTTTTATACTTTTTCAGGCTCAAGAGACACAACTTTATGAAAAAGGACACCCCTGGAGTCTCATTTTCCGCTGTCTTTTCAAACTCTCTAAACATGAAAAGATGTCGAGTTCTTCCTTTTTCAGACTTGTTAAAACTTAATGACATCGGATTCCGTCGAAATGACGCCTTTCAAGCATATGCTATCCCCATCAAGCTTGTCATCAAAAAATAACCGAGGTACTCGCCAGCAATGGTGGGGAAAATGGAACCACAATTATTGTCGTGTCGGCAGTATGTCGCTCTTGAACATGGCACTTGTCTGCATTCATGTCTGGGTGGGGACATCTCATCTTGTTTTTACACTTGCCTCCATGGGTTTGGGTTATCTTGTTTGACCTCTCATCTGCTCATTACCTCGCCACCATGACCCTTGATCATTTGATGTCAAATACTGCCAAGTCCATTGTCGTGCCGCCAATATGTTCAAGAGAAGTTGACCTCTGCAGAATACTCAACCTCCCTCCGATACCTCACACAAAACATCTTATCCTTCCCTGTCGCGTGTTGATGATGTGGGAAACATTATGGCCCACCTTCGATCAAGGTCACTTCTTGTCAACTTCAGCTCATTATCCAGGAAGTTGACCTAGAGACTCCCTTCAGGTGCCTTGGAGCCTGCATGCCTCAATGGCAGGTTCTTTGTGTTTGACGCGAGGTTTTCATCATTGGCCTCCGATCAAATGATTCTATGGGTGTTCGATGCCAGCTCACTGATTCGCATGCTGTAGATTGTACCTATAGTACCTTGAGGACCATTGTCATTATTGGCGATACCTCTCGTGTCTGTTAACAGTTTTCATCATTGACTGGTAATTAGACGATGTTCTTGCATGTTTGAATTCGACTCCCATATTCGCATGCTTGAACTTGTACTTTGTTCGGGTCAAGATGGAGCGCAAGACCCTGGATTTTTTCTGTTGAGATCCAGGTTGCAATTTTGTGGATTATTATGATCATTATTTGACTCATTCACTCGATGTCTGCGACCATGCCTGAGTCTACTTATCGATCCTTATTGGATGGCTGCGCCCATACCTTGGATCTGGATTTTTTATGTACTCTGCTATGGATGGCTGCGCCCATACCACATACATCATGTACTTGAGATATCAGTTGTACTTCTTCATGCAAGTTCTCCGGCGACAGTGTTTTCAGTTGGCCATGTTCTTGTAAACCATTTCACCCCTCTCTCTCTATCGGGCCTCATGCTTTAGGGGGCATCTATTACACAGTAATTTGTCACCGTCCCTGTTACCCCTTCTCCCACACATTGGAGGACTTATTCTGGGACCTGTGAGAAGTGACATAACCTTAAAACACTTGCATTATATCCCCTTGAGTATGTACTTCATATGCCCTAAAGACACCTTCTGCAAAATACCCGTAAAAATAGCCCTTTTTCCATTGGCGCGGTTCCACTGTGTATCACTCGCGCCAATTGGGGAAATCCTCCAAAGAGGGCACGCCAGCTGGTGCTCTATCTGAAAGTCGCACTCACGCTAGCCCAGTTGGGTAAAGTTTTTAACAAACCAACTTACGAAGGTTCTTCCTAACCCACTCATGAACTGAATCTATATTGAGTTGGGTCTGTTTGGCTTCGAATCTCCATAGAAGGGAAGTAGTTCTCCACCTCTCATGGAAGCTTCTTAGTGATAAAGCCAATCCCATGAATCTTTTGGATGACCCTAACTCCTTCCCCTCTATCTATAAAAGCTTGTCCTTTTGCCTTTGACAAGTTAGAGTCTCCAAGTTCCAAATTCTAAGTCCCAAAGTCTGAGAATTGCTAAGCTCATGCTACAAGAAGCCTTCTTCATTCCCATGAAGCTAAATCTAAAGTGAGGATATTCTTGTCCAAGTAACCAAGGAGAGAGAGGCTTGTTCCCCATTCCCAACAAGCTTTGCAAGGCATGTGCTGTTGATGGGTGATCAGAACTATGGTTGTATTCTGCTTTGTTGTTTATCAATAATAGACGACTATCATTATGGTTCCACTCTTATTGTCTTTGTAATGATGATTGAGTTATATCCTTTCTGACTGATATATATTTGCATCTATTGGATTTTATGCTTGTGTTTGTGTCGTTCTTTGCATGTGCAGATGTCCGTTCACGAGGATCGTGGGGATTGTGACCAGCCGGAGTAAAGAAATGGGAGCGACGACTCTTCTACAAATACTAGCATTGGAATCCAGGTAGGCCCTCATCATTGGTCTTTGGTTTGCAATTAGGAACCTGCGTGTTAGCGTTGTTTGATTGTTGTTAGACCCCATTTGGGCTAGTAGGGATCGCCTCTGTCCGCAGAGGGGATTTACCTCCACAACAGCAGGATCGGGAGACCTTTCAACAGATTGAGAAATTGATCAAAGTGACAAACATGGAGTTGGAACAGGAGTCATACCATGAAGAAGTTGACCTGATGTCAAGAGTGTCACAGGTCATCCCTTAGTCTCCACCACCTCTAGCAGTAGAGCTAGCCCTGAACGAGCAAGGAGATATTTTCCTCCTTGATGATGATCTGGTGATGGATGTGTACATTATATCATTCAACAAGTCCCATTAGAGGATTGTGCAAGTGCATAGGAAGTACTTTCTGGATGATCACGCATCACCTGCATTCTTTAAAGAAAGGGCGATAGTGTCAAATATGAGGAATCATCTGAATTCCATTTCCAAAGCCAATTTGGCCTATGCAGGAGCAACAAGATCAAATGTTCAGTATTTGATGGTTGAGAATGATCAATTGGCACAGAACTTGTATAATTCTTGGCAAGAGGCAAAACAACTTCAAGCAGTAGCACAAAATGCAGTTTCACACTAGGAGAGATGAGAATAGTGGTACTTGTTGAAGTATCAACACTTGGAGAAACCATGCGGAAGCTCTATGACGAGTTCGTCACTGTACATAAAGTGGTTGTCTGTTTGCATGGACTACAACAACAGATCAAAGGGTTTGTTAAGACTCTAAAAAACATATAGGCTGACATCGCCTATGTTTAATAATGGATAATGTGGTTCAAAGGGGCCCCGCTTGACTTAGTGAAGAAATTGAAACCACACGCAGAGCTGGATAGAGCAAAGGTTCGAATGTTGATTCAAAATAACAAGTAGCTCACCTCATTCATTGGAAACATACAAGCCGCATATGTGTTGTTGTACAATAGTTTGGATGTCCTTGTGAGAACAATAGATCCCATCAATCAATTCCCTCACCAAAGATAAACCTAAGAACCAATTTTGGATGGAGGTTGAAGAGTACTTGGAGCATCTAAGACAGAATTCCACTAGGGAAGACTTGGAGCTGAACACAAAGAACATGCAAAAGTTCATCAGTGGTCCTGTCAAAGTCAAAACAATGTTGCTCATCCTTCAAAACGAGTTGGACATACGGTCCAAGACAGTGTACCCAGTTTCCATGGAGGCTATAGTTTGCTTCCAACAAGACATTGTAAAGCAATTTGGGGACACCATCACATAGTACCAAGCTTGGCACCAATATGTGACCAAGAAGTAGAAAGTGGACATTGTTGGGCTAGACTTCTCCCAAACTCCAGAATCATAGTGTTTTGTCTTGTTAGGTTGCCAATTTGTCTCTACCCTATTTTGTCTTATATGGGTACAAGTGTAAAATGAAATATTATTTGTAATTATGTTGTAAGTGAAATTCCAAGTGTCAATATTGGAATATGAGAAGTCATCATGTAATGTAATGTGTCATTTTGAAAATAAGTTGAAGCATCATTAGGGTAGTCCAAAGGTTTAAGTGGGGAGTTGAAGAGTCACCCCATATTATTTTAAATAAAAACTCAAACCTTATGTAACAAGATTTTGAGAGCCAAGCATTTCGCTAGGCTTAAGCTTAGAAAGAGCTTGGGAGTATTGTGAAGAACCTTGGCTTCGCCATAGCATAGAGCGAGTATAATTGTTTGGAGGAGTAGATGTTCTTGACTGTATTGATTCACTATTGGGGCTAGTGGTTGTCAATGGTGTATGTAGGGATAGAACTTTCACTTCTAATAATAAAATGAAAGCCATCATGCTTTCATGGATATGTTGTTAATGTAGTATGACTATTCTTTTTGTATTTGAAATGTATGTTATTTAACTTACGCATATCCTTATGAACTATTTCGTTTTCATTTCTATGAATCTTTTTGAACGCATGTTGTTGTATTAACTCATCAGTTTAACTTGTGGAGAATTTTGCATCTTAGCTTATGATGTCATTTCACTCGTGTGTTCCTTTCAAGATGCGTACTTTTACAGGCTTCCAAGGGGTGCACTTTATTTTCCCTTTGTGTGTTGGAACCTTCATGCATCACAAATTATTCTCCACGGGGTCACACACTTTCACTCACCCAAATTTATCATACTTCCCTCTCCACATTTTCATGGTCAAGGCATAACATTACCACCCACTATTGGGATTCTTGCTCCAAACGGTGTGAGGTCTAGTTGGGACTTCCTATCAGGGAGAACCCCTGAATGTTGGGGGGTCCAACACCATTAAAATTTCATGTGCTAGAACGAGGACTAAATGACAAGTTGGGCCCTTGAATTTTGTTTTGAATCCTTGCACTCATTTGATGACTTCTCACCAAATCATAACCCTGACATGTTTTTCTAGACACACAAATATGAAAGTGTCAGTGATAATTATTCATTAGGGGAATTTTGAGGTCTAAAATGGACCTCCTAAGGAGATTATAAAATAATAATGGAAATAATAAAATAAGATTACATTACATCATCAAACTTTAGAGGGAGAAAATAAAAAACTGTTTTTTTCAACTGGTATTTTCAACTTATCGCCATATGGGTTTACTCAAATTTTGAATGACAACCCTTGTTGGGCACAGAATTTGATTCCTAATCCAAAGAGTATGCATGTTGCATAGTTTCGATGGATCCATATACATTAAAAATGAAAAATACATGAAAAACGTGATTGCAATAACGTTTTTTCATGTATTTCTCATTTTTCATGTATTGGGGTCCATCAAAAGTATGCAACATGGATACTCCTTGGATAAATTTTTCATCCAACGAGTACTCCTACTCAAAATTTGAGTAAATAATTAGGGAGATAAGTTGAAAATACGAGTTGAAAAAGTAGTTTTATTATTTTATTATTTTTTAATCTTTTTTCTTTTTTACTCCAAAAATGGTGAATCATCCCCCATGGTTCACATCATCATCTTGAATCCTATTGTTTCTTATAAATTTTATTTTGGTTCTACATTTTTCTTAGGAGGCCTATTGTAGACCTCAAAATTCCCTTAATGGATGACTTGTCCAATCTGAAATTTAATGGCGAGGGTGAAACAACCTTATTTCAACACACCACACAATTTCTTGATTTCTGCACAAAGCACAACATCCACTGTGAGGATGTTGGTTGTAGGTTGTGGTGGGCTCCAGTATTGTAGCAATAATGCTACAACTCCTGGAGCTTCCTATCTCTAATTTTATCAACCCGGTAGTTCGTACAAACTTGGAAGCGACGGTGCTGTATGCACAAGTACTAGCTCTTGTCGCAGCTGTCACTTGGTCAGCTGGCACAAGTCCGCTAGGGCTCAAGCCAACTTCTATATGTTCTCAGAAGAAGCTTTCTAAATGATGGACGAAGGCTATCTCAAAGGAAATTAATCTACTTTGCAAAAATGAACTGAAAGCCAACCAAAACATGGAAACCCTAGTAAACCCTAATCTGACTAGTTTAACCTCTATGATGCAATAGTGAGAGTGAAAATGTCTAAGAATGATGCCATTACTTCTAGTGATGTGAAATGCATGAACTCAAACTACTTCCATTGAAAAGAACATTGTTTTTGTATTTTTGCTTAAGTGGATGGAGTGATTATGATTTTGTTTCTTATTAGGGTTTGGCTGTGCAGAGGTGGTTCGAAGGAAAGAAAGCTTGGGAAAGGTCAGGAGGGCTAGGAGAGGTTCCAGAGGATCCAAAACATCATTCCATAGAAGTCCACAATGTTCAGGTGCTCGGCAACCGAGGTTACAGGTTTCTACAGGATGTCTGCAGGGGATCCTACAGGAAGCTTGGGATTTCTACAGGAAGGCTGCTAACTTCTACAGGATGTGCTGTAGTGGGAGTTTTGGGTGATGGAGGAGTGGAGGAGTGGTATGAGTGGATGGGTAAGGTGAAGGAGGAGTTTGTGGTGGCTCAGGGACAGAGATCTGAGGTGAGGAAAGAGTGAGTACAGTTGGTTGGTGAATAGAAGGGTGGAAGCAAGGAAAAGTTAAAAAGATGGAGCTACGTGAGAAGTAGAAGGGTTGGAAGGCTAACGAGCTGAACAAAGGTCGAGCAGGTGGCTTTAGGCATGGTTGAGAAGAAGAAGAACACGATAACGTGATGTTATGCAGTGTAAAAGAAACAAATCCTCTATATCTTGCACAAAACCGAGAATTCCATCAACCTATTCTAACTGTGTTATTAAACCAATGAACAGCAATGTAAAGCGCGGAGAAAAATCGTGCATGGTGTTGGAACGAAGCAGTAGTGCTCAAGAGAAAAATGCATGGATGGATCTACAATTGCAATGACTGTGTGGCAGCTTGCATGAAAGCATAAGACTGCGTTTTTGGTGGTTGGTACAGCCCACACCCCCAATCTCTAGACAGAGATGGCAGCGAGTGCACTATCAACCTTTTTTGGAGCTCTAATGAATTACAATCCTCCTACTCTAATCTAAGCAACTGAAAGCACTTGAACTGTAAACTAATCCTACTCAATCACATACAAGAAATCAAATCAGCAGACTGTAAATTCTAAATGCATGTCAAAACAGAGGAAATAAAGTGCTGCAAGGAAACAAGTAACAATACAAAGAAGAGGAGGTCTATTGCTCTCAGGTTGGGCCCTAACCTGAGAGCTATAGCTCCCTTAGAAACTCATAATTGGATCAAAAGCTGCCTGTCTTTATTGAATAATCATGAGTCTAATGACATGCCAAAACTGGCTTACAAAGAGAAAAAACCGAGCTGTAGCTCGTGCTTAGAAATTGCAACAGTAGTTCAAAAGTTCAAAAAGCTCCTATCAAAGGCTACGGCCTTAATATTTATACAAGATGAGGATCAAGCTGGCTTCCTCAATTAATGGAGCTCGGCTGTCCAACTAAGAGTTAAACTGCTGTCCCTGTAGAACATGTTGGCTGCCTTTAAGCTTGGTGGGGAGAGTTGTTGGAGCTCGAAGTTAGGGTGGAGATCACGAGGGAGGTTATTTAAGGCTGTAGACAACCTCCCTATAAACCTGCAATGCCACCTTTGTTGTCTCCCTGTCTCCTTCTGTGTGGTCTTTACTTCCTTTAATGCCAAAAAACCTGAAATCATCATGTATTAGCCACATAGATATAATGCCTGCCCTTCTTCCTACAAATAACACGAATATACCAAGAAATGAATGCATAAGTGATAAAAGATGAAGGGTTGAGCAAGTTAAGTAGGCCAAATGAGCCCAATTTGTTACCAAAAATTGGGGCTCATCATCACCCCCCAGCTAAAATATTTGCTCATCCTTGAGCAACTTAGTCCAAATCTTCATCCTTCATTGCTTTTACTGCGTCACTTACATCCCAAGCCTCTGTGGTAGTGTCCTCCTTGCTGATATGAAACCCAGCTTTCTTGTTCACCTCTTCCCATTGTTCACTGTCATCCTCCTCTGTGTTGCCTTCAGTCAATCCTAGCAGTAGTGGTGGGCTGAGTTTAAGGCCAATCCAGCTGGCCTGGAGGCTTTGCATGGATTTCTTGTAAAGGTCTACCCTTACCAAAGCTTCCCTCATCCGAGTTGGGGTATGGTACTCTCGGATTTTCAAACTGTGTGCCAAGGTATTCCATCTGCGTGTGCATGCTTGGGCAGCATTTTCTCCTAACAGTCTTTCCATGTCTTCAAAATGAGCTATGGCTTGGGCCTGTTGGTCCATAAATCTCAAGGAAGCTGTGGGATCAGTAGACAACTGTTGGTGTGCTGAGATGAGTGCAACCGGATCCTCTGGTTCTGCTCGAATGAACAATGGCTCGTTCAATTCTCGGTTCATGACCGATTTTGCTTCAGCTGCTCTTTGATCCTCATGGTTCAACCATGAAGTGAACGCCATCAATTGCATATCACCCAAGGTAGTATTGGGATCCCAGGAGACTTCATTAGGCAAAGCCAAATTGTGGAGGTAGAACTCTGCCAATTTGGCTTTATCTTCTGACGAACTAGTACTGCACAACTCAGAAAATTGTTGTGGGTTTTGGATCTGAGAAATACCTCTTTGTGCCAAGGTATTTATTTGGAACTGCAGCCATTGATCTTTCAAGTACAAACCATAGTATTTTGCAGGTTGTCTGCACTGTATTTCCTCCATGGCCCAACTGGCCATGCAGGCCAATTGTGCTTCCTTTTGCTGCAGTTGTTCTTTTAGAGCTTGCACTTCAATTTGTGCTTGTTGTTCTGCTTCCTGTAGAAGTGTCATTGGCTCCTCAAGACCGGTGGTCAGCTCCTTTTTGCCTTGTTGTTCTTTTGTGGTGTCTTTGGAGGATGTACCTGCCCCTGCCCTCAGCTCCTGTAGCTGCAATCTTAGCTTCTGGTTTTCTTCCTGTAGGTACACTCTTTGGCAATTAGCCACATGTTTAGCCATGGCGAATTCACTCCTGACCTCCTTGAGTTGCTCTTGAAAGGGACCTATGTCCGCCACACCCTTTGACTTGGCGATTTGCATCCATGTGTGGGTACGGACTCTTTCTTCTTCTAATGCAAAAAACAGGGGTACAGTAAATTTCTGCGGTATGATTTTGCCTGCCTCTAAAAAGGTGTAGTATGAACTCAGACTAGGCTGAGGGCTAGGCTCTGGTATATGTTCTTTTTCTGCCTCTTTAGGTGGTTCTATCTCACCCTCCCTTGGTGGTGATGAGGGTCCTTCTCCTTCCCTCTTCTCTGTTTCCTGTAGCCGGGCCAGAGTGTCCTGTAGAACATTTTCAGCCTCCTATAGCCGAGCTTTTTCAGTCAACAGGTCTAACCTTTCTTGCCACGTATTTTTCTTTGGACTCCCCTTCTCATAGGTGACTGTTATCCTTGAGGGGGACTTTTCCTTGGGAGAAGCAGGGGCATCTTCAATGACAATCGGGCTGCTGGACGAAGGCTGTGGCTTGCCTGTCTTTATCCTAACACTTCTTCGAGCTTTAAAGTATAGAGGGGTCTCCCTCTTCCTCTTTTCTTTTAGCTTAGGTGGTGTGTTGAGGCCAGCTAGTATAGCTGCTGCCTCCCTTGCTAGAATGTCCGCCTTCTTCTCCTTGGGTTTCACCTTTTCAGGGCTTCCTGTAGAAGACCCTGTTTTAGCCAATTTCGGGCTTCCTGTAGAAGCCCCTGTTTTGGTAATTTTCGGGCTTCCTGTAGAAGCCTCTTTTTCAATGATTTTTGGGCTTCCTGTAGAAGACCCTTTTACTGTTTTCGGGCTTCCTGTAGAAGCCTGTTTCTGCTTTCCTGTAGACACAAGTGTCGCCACCTTGGCTTGCTTTGCTGCATGGGTTTTGCTTTTTGGTTTGGTTGCGGGTGCTGATGAGGTACTTGGGCTGATGTGGACCTTCTCATCTTTTTCCGTTCTGATCTGCAACCTTTTCTCTCTTGCTGACAAAATGGGTGTGCCACCTTTTTCCTCAACATCCTTTTTCTCATGCTTCCTCCTTTGTTCTTTCTTCTTCATTGTGGTCGGGGTCTTCTGGCCTGTTTCTTTCTTTTCCGCGACCACTGCTTCTTTTTCCTCACTGCTGGAGGAACCCGTTTCTTCAGTCAACATCCTTATATCCCCATCTCTTGTCAAATTCCCGAATGATTCCCATGAGAGGGGAACCTTATATGAATGAAGCGCATCCTCCACAAGAATTTTGATTAAGCCATGGTGGGCTACCTGATCTGGTATGCCTTCTTTTAACTTTGTGGCACACTCAATTAGAGACTGTAGCAGGAAATAAGGAATGCTCAGTTTATTTTCTACAGGAAGATCAATCTGGTGTCTCAATTCAGTGAGCAACCTGAAGTGATACGCGTACACGATGCTAAAACGGCCTTCACAGGTTATATACTTCATGATTTGTAGGCTAACTTCATTCCATGGTGGCAGCAAGCTGGTTCTTCGCACCCCATTTTTGTCCTCCGTGAATTCCTCCTCAGGTGGAAAGAATTCTTTCTTTGCCTGCTGGCTCAACTTCCTTTCTTCCTTATCCCATGGCAAACCCATTGGAAGTTCAGTAATTCGACTGATATACTGCGGGGTGAGCTTGAGGCTTAGGCCCCTGAAGTTCAGGGTGGCCAGTGTTTTGGATTTCGGCCTCAAGTCTTGTAAAAATTCTTCTGCCACTTCGTCATCATGACCCTGCAACTTGTCACAAAAGGATATCCATTGTGCCCGTGTGAAGAGCTCTACCACCTCCGGGTTTTCTCTTAATTTTGATGAATCAGTGGGTTCCCGTCTAATAAACCCACCCGGCATGATAAAAACTATGCTAGAGGTGGCGAATGCAGAAGAAGTTTAGCTTACGGAGACAGAGCGTGGAATTACGCTTCTGTTGTGCAAATAATTCACAACTTATCCCTGAGGACCTTACACAGTTTAATTCACTGACATCCTGTAGAACGACAGTCTATGCACAGCAGACAACAATTTCGACCATTTCCTACAACCAGACTGTAGACGACGATCCTGCCACCTTTAAAAACCAATTGCATGGAGAGTTCAGGGTTACCTTTTTATCTGCCACCTTTTTACGTGAGGAACCCGCCTTCCTGTAGAAACAGCTTTCCTGTAGGAGCAGCTTTCCTGTAGGAGCAGCGCGTGATCCCTGGGGAAGACTGCAGTTGGTCTGCGTTCTCGGTGGTGCTTCACAGCCGTTTTGGTAGCCAAAGGCTTGGAGTTTCGAACTGCAGAGAGATCTGAATGTGCACTCGAGGTTCGAACGAATCGGCCAATCTAGCCGATTAGATTTGAATCGGCGGAATCTGTGGCGCGGGGGGTGAGCTGTCCCCGCTGGACTGTTGGATGACGTCGTTCCATCATTTGACTGCGCGTTCACTTACTACCGCATCATCCCTCCAGCAGATCCACCGCTGTTTCTTCTGCTAAATCCGTTTTTACCGACGGGGATTGTCCTCACGTGTGTGCGGATCATTCCTTTTGTCACGGCCGCCACCCAAACATCTGACTGGACCATTAACCAGTCGACATGGCCAGTCAATAGGCCATACAGCCACTCAACCCATTCACTTTACACTTTGCAAACAATTCAAAGTAAAATTCATGCGATCTGACGGAAGAAAGGGTCGAGACACTTACCTGCGCGGCTGCAACACGATTTCTCGGGTTTTGGACGATGATGAATGGATCTACCTACTGCTGGTGAATTTGCACAGGTCCGGAGGTTCACGTTTACAGGCTGCCGATGATGGAGTTGATGCTTGGCTGCATGCGTCCGCGTTCATTGTATATGGCCAGCGCTGTGAATAGTATACACTCTAGCGGGCTTAACTGTTACAGGACTCCCGCGGGATGTCTTGTAACAGTTCTTCCTCCTTGGGTGCATGCTGCACGACGAAGGATCTGGCCTCCCGATTACGCTCCCAGGGCTTCTGGATGACTACGACGGATATGGTATGAGATCTCAGAGTTTTTTTTCATTTAAATTTGCTTTTTCTGAGAACTCATCGATCTGCTTTGCTGGTGCAGGTAACTTCGTTGCATGTCGACAAGGATGGCAGGACGAGGTGACAACAATGTGCAAGGGAGATAAAAATAGCTTGCATGCATCCAAACCGATCCTTAGTCATTATATCTTCTCATAACATGGATTCTGGACCGTCCTGGGCTTCTGCAGGAAGTTTCCTGTAGAAATAGAGAGCTTCCTGTAGAAAGGTTGCGTTTCCTGTAGAGAGTTTGCGTCTTCCTGTAGAAGACTCAAGCTGTAATAAAATTGCACATACCTTGGCGAAAATGAGTATTCTTGGAGGAGGTGCTGGTGAGGTCTCCTGACAGCATGATAAGGATCCTGAGCTCTGAGTTGAGAGGCTTCCTCTCCTCCATAGAACACCTGCAACCTGCATGCAATTTTACATAATGAATCTGTTGACCTTGTTTTTTTCTTTTTTTTTTTTTTTTTCTTTTTTTGCTTTTTTTTCTCTTTTTTTTTGAAAGATAACAGGGGCGCCTCATTGAGGTTTTCACCCTTGCCATCTGCCTTAAGTGCCTCAAAGAGGTTTTCACTCAAGGATCTTTTTCCAATCTCTTTTTTTTTTTTTTTTTTTGAAAGACAATAGGGGCACCTCAATGAGGTTTTCACCCCTACCACCTGCCTTGGGTGCCTCAGAGAGGTTTTCACCCAAGGATCTTTATTATTATTATTATTATTTTTATTTTTTTTTACATCTTTCAGGGTATGCCCAAAGGAGAGGCAGAACCCTTCTCTATGACTAATACTGATTTCTCCATAATTTTTATGAACTCTTGTCTTGAGAGAGGCTTCCTGTAGATCTTCAATCTATGCCCATTGACAAGCATGGGGATGGCTTCCTCATCAATGGTCCAAATAAGCACAGATCCATTGTCATGACATTTTTCCACTGTATATGGTCCTAGCCATCTGGTTCTCAGCTTTCCCTTGAAATCTTTGTATCTGGAGTCATACAACAAAGCCCAATCTCCAGGCTGGAATTGCTTGTCATGGAGATGTTGGTCATGCCACACCTTTCTCTGAAGTTGAACCACTTATGAGTGAAGGAGGGCCTGCATTCGGTGCTCATCCAGTCCATTCAGCTGCAATAACCTTTCTTGTTGTGCATGGCTGAGATCTAGATCTAGCTGAGCTGCCATCCTCAAAGTGTTGTATTCAAACTCAATGGACAACAAAGCTTTCTTCCCATAGACCAGCTCATAAGGTGTGAAGCCGGTGGTGGTCTTCCAGGTTGTGTTGTAAGCCCATGTGGCCTCAACCAGGCGATCTGCCCAGTCCCTTCTGCTGCTACTCACCACCTTAGTCAAGATCCCTTCTAATGCTCTATTGGTGACTTCCCCCTGCCCATTTGCTTGAGGGTGATAGGGGGTGGAAGTCCTATGCTTGATCTTGTGATGAGCTAGTAGATCTTCAACTAAGTTGGATGTGAACTGGCTCCCTTGATCGGTGACCAGCTCTCTTGGGTAGCCAAACTTGTAGAAGATGTTTTCTCTTAAGAACTCGGCCACCTTTTCTTCTGTTGCTGCTTTGATTGCTTTAGTCTCTGCCCACTTTGTCAGGTAGTCAGTACACACAATGATGTAAGACCTTTGCCTCGAAGGAGGGTTGATAGGACCCACAAAGTCCATGCCCCACTTCTCAAATGGCTCAAGAGTCACTTGAGGTTGGAGAGGCATCTCATCCCTTTGAGTCGGTTTCCCCATTCTTTGGCATTGGTCACATTGGCTGTTATATCTTTTGACATCTTGATGAAGTGTGGGCCAATAGTAGCCTGCATGCCGGATCTTGAAGGCAGTCCTCTTTGCTGCAAAATTTCCTCCACAAGGCCCATCATGACAGGTGAGGAGGATATCAAAGATTTCCTCCTCCCTTACACAACGCCTTAAGGTCTGATCGGGGCCAAGCTTGAACAGATTGCCCCCGATCCAAGTAAATGAGGCACTTTTTCTGATGATTCTGCTCTTCTCTCTTGAAGATAAGTGCGGAGGGAACTGTGCTGAAACAAGGTAGTTTGCTATATCAGCAAACCATGGAGAGAGTGCTGAGATAGCAAACAGACGTTCATCAGGCATCTGGTCATCCACCGTTCCATCCTCATCTGCAGACAAATCCAATCTAGATAAAAAGTCAGCAACAACATTTTCTTTACCTGGTTTGTCAACAATGGTCAAATCAAATTGCTGCAACAAAAGTAACCATCTAATAATACGAGCATTCACATCTGGTTTATTCATTAAATATCTAATGGCAGCATGGTCGGTATGTACAAATGTTTGATAGCCAGTGATATAGTGTCGGAACTTGTTCAGTGCATGGACCACAGCCAAAAACTCCTTCTGAGTTACAGTGTAATTCAGCTCAGCTTTGGACAAGTTTTTACTCACAAAGTAAATGGCATATGGAAGTTTTTGTTCGATTTGTCCTAAAGATGCACCTATGGCTTTGTTCGAGGCATCAGTGTGGATGTGGAAAGGTAGGGCCCAGTTTGGACCTCCCAGGATTGGGGCTGACACCAACTTGTCCTTTAATTCATTCAAAGCCCTCTGACAATCATCAGTCCACTTAAATTCCACCTCTTTTGCCAACAGGCCAAACAATGGCGAGGCTAGCTTGCTGAAGTCCTTAATGAATCTCCTATAATACCCTGCTAATCCTAAGAAACTCCGAACATACCTTACCTTTTGAGGAGGTGGAACCTTCTTGATGAGAGCAATTTTGTTAGGATCCACCTGTAACCCCTGGCAAGAAATGGTATGGCCTAACACGGTCCCTTCAGTCATCAGGAATTCACATTTTTCAGGACTAAGGGACAGGTTCATCTCAATGCATTTGGTTAGGACTTTTCCTAGATTGGACAATGCTTCTTGGAAATTGGCCCCATAAGGAGTGAAGTCATCCATATAGATTTCCACTGCATCATGGACCAGCTCCGAGAAGATGCTCAAGACAGCTCTCTGAAAGGTAGCAGGAGCATTGCATAGCCCAAAGGGAAGAACTCGGTAGGCAAAGGTACCCCAAGGGCAAGTGAAGGTGGTCTTATCTTGGTCTTCCGGGCTGATTTGAATCTGGTTGTACCCGCTAAACCCATCCAGGAAAGAGAAGAACTTCTTTCCTTCTAGTCCATCCAACACCTGATCTATGAAAGGTAGAGGGAAATGGTATTTCTTGGTAGCTTTGTTCAGTTCTCGGTAGTCCACACAGATTCTCCACTTCCCATTCTTCTTGGGAACCAACACCAGAGGGGACACCCATTCACTATCTCGGATGGGGTAAATGAATCCAGCATCCAACAGTTTTTGCAGTTCTTCCTTGACAATGTCCTTAAGGGCTGGATTCATTCTCCTCTGAGGTTGCCTAACCGATTTAAAACCCTCTTTGATGTATATGTGATGGGTACAGACCGAGGGATGGACTCCTTTCATCTCCTTATAGCTCCAAGCAAAAGCATCTAGGTGACTGGCCAACAGGTTACACAGCTCCTTTTCTTGGGAAGAAGATAGGGAGGAGCTGATCTTTAACGTTCTCTCAGGGCCGAACTCCACATTCTTGACTCTGGGAATGACAGGGTTGGTCGTACAAAGATCCACTAGGGTGCTGGCTTGGGCATCCTCCACCAATTTCTCTAAGGATAGTGCACTGGAAGGTGGATTCTGGATCAAGGTCTCAATCAAGTCATCCTCGGTTGGGGGGTCTCTTCTGGTGGTATCTAGGGTGCACAAAGGTGTTGAGTACACTTCATCCTCATCTCCTTCCTCTAACCAAAGTGGTAAGTCATGCTCTAAGGAAGGTTGGGCAGGAGGATATAGGACTAGCTGCTTGGACATAGGACCATTTTTGATGGTCATATTTCCTGCACGACAACTTATGTAAGCATCTGCAGTGGCTAACCAAGGCCTTCCCAAAATAAGAGGATATCCAGTAAGCTTTGCCTTGGGTTGCAGAACCAAGAAATCTGCAGGGTATTCCCAAGAGTCGACAGAGACCAAGACATCCTCCACAATCCCTTCGGGAGTCACAGTGGAGCGATTTGCAAGTTGCAGAACTGTCGAGGTCTTCCTCAAGGAACCCTGAAGATTGAGCTTGAGCATGGTGTCCCTGGTCATCACATTAATGGCAGCCCCCAAATCAATCAAAGTGTGAGGTATGATGATGCCATTGATGTGGACATCTACTACAGGACTCCCAGGATCTAGATACTTTGGGCAGATGACTTGTCCTAACATAAGGTCAGACAGTTGTCCTAAGACATTG
This sequence comes from Pinus tabuliformis, assembly GCA_031772625.1. Taxonomy (NCBI): domain Eukaryota; kingdom Viridiplantae; phylum Streptophyta; class Pinopsida; order Pinales; family Pinaceae; genus Pinus; species Pinus tabuliformis. Next base: position 84,151,830 of record CM062818.1, read on the forward strand.
ATGGTTGAAGAATCTCTCTTTCACCTGCCTGGGTGTTTGAAACACTTTTCCTTAACCAGTTTGTTGTATATTGGCACATCCTTGATGGCTTAGAGAAGTGGTATTTTTACACACAACTGCTTGAGCTCACCCAGAAGCTCATCCTCCTCTGGGTTGGGTTGTGTGGTGGTTGTTAGTCTCTCAGGAAAGGGTGGAATAGCCTTTGGTTCATTTTCCTGTTTATCTTCCTCATCCTCTGGGGGAGGAGGTTGGCGATCTGGAAGAGTCTTGCCAGATCGAAGATTGATCTCCTGGATCTCCACAGCATAAGTAGGACATGATGTTTCCCCAGCGTATACCTGCTGGGCCTGTCTATTGTTGGGGTTCGGGTTTGGTTGAGCAGGTATTTGGGGTTGCCTTGGAGGAGCAGGAGGTAATGGTTGAGGTTGAACTGGTGGTGGAGACAAAATGGCAGGAGGAGTGTTGTATTGGGGCCTCCACCCCGACTGAGGTGCATTCCACTGAGGCTATGGCTGGGCCTGTGAGTGATAAGAATGAGTAGTGGGTGGAGTAGGGTACTGAGGTGGATAAGACCATGGAGGAGGCATAGACCGGGAAGGATGAGCAGGGGGACCCCAAGAAGGCATAGGAGTCGATTGGTTGGGGTTGTAATAAGCTTGAGGTGCCCCTTGCATCCCCTGCTGGTAAGTTCTAGGTCCTTGTGGCCTCCTTTGGTTGAGGTAATAGAGAGGTTCAGTGGGAGCTTCTGTCCCTTGGTACATGGCTTTAAATCCAGGTAAGGTTGGACATTGGTTTGTGGGATGGTCCCCCTCACAAACGAAACACACTTCAACCGAATGCAATGGACATTCGTTCTTAGGGTTCCTCCTGGTACATCTAGGGCAAAAGATAGCCAAGGCTCTCTCAGCCTCTTCCTTCTTTTGCTGGATCCTGAATGTGTCCAGCTGCATGGCAATGGTCTGTCTCACCTCACTCTTAAGATCTTCCAATTGATTTGCAAACTCATGTTTGGAGAAAGGGGCACCAGTTGAGAGGAGGTTTCCTCTACCTCGTTTCCGAGCTGCCCTGGACTGGTTTCTAAACATAGCCTTGATGTCCTCATAAGGCAGTTGGTAAATGTCCCCCCCAGCTAACATGTGAAGGGTATCTAAGAGGTCTTCAGGGACTCCTCGGAGCAGGACCAACTTGAGGGATTCAGGGTCAAGTGTGCACCTGGCCCGCTTATAGCTAAGTTGGAACCTCTCCTCATAATCCTCTAAGGACTCATCATTTCCCATGGTCATCCGAAAGATTTCTCCCTTGGTTTCCTTGGACCTACAGTAATCCATGTACTTGGTATTGAAAGCTTGTTGCATCTGAGCCCAAGTGGTGATACTATTCCCAGGTAAACCCATGAACCAGCGTAATGCTGCATCCTTAAGAGTGGAAGGGAAGAGTTTCGGCTTCTGCTCATCTTCAGTATAGTCATAGGTTCTACAAAGGACAGCAAACTCAAACAGGAAGGTATCAGGATCTTCAGTAGTCAGTCCATGGAAGTGAGGTAAGGCGGAGGGGCTAATGTTCTTCATTTTCATCTCTCCATTGGTCTCTCGGATGGGGAAGGCACCTTCTATTCTCTCATCTTCTCTTCTATTGTCAGCCATAGCTTCAGATGGGATGGTCTCTAATTCTTCTTCTACTATAGGATCTTCGTATATCTCAGGAGGTTCACCTATAGGTTCTTTTGGATCACTGTCACCGAAGAAGAGAGAAGGGTGAGAAGGGTAAGAACTTGCCTGTTTTATCTCGATTCCTACGAGGCATGAAATGGAAAGACTTTTTTGATTGCTTTTGTTTTTCTGCGGTACCTGCAAAACTGAAACAGATTGATCTACAACTAACTATAAAGATGCAGAATTAAACTGAAGGCAGGAAAGAACTAATCTACTTTGCTCAAATGAAATTGCAGGAATGGAAATGCTAGTCTACGCTTGCAGAATTGAAACACTAATCTACGCTTGCAGAAATGAAATGCTAATCTATGAAAGCAGGAAATGCTAATCTATGAAAGCAGGAAATGTCTATGCTACTTTTGCAGAATGGAAATGAAATAAACTACTTAGCAGAAGGCAAGAGTAAGAAAATAGAAGAAAAGCAACAATTACTAATACTCTGACGCTTCCCTGACAACGGCGCCAAAAAGATGGTGGGCTCCAGTATTGTAGCAATAATGCTACAACTCCTGGAGCTTCCTATCTCTAATTTTATCAACCCGGTAGTTCGTACAAACTTGGAAGCGACGGTGCTGTATGCACAAGTACTAGCTCTTGTCGCAGCTGTCACTTGGTCAGCTGGCACAAGTCCGCTAGGGCTCAAGCCAACTTCTATATGTTCTCAGAAGAAGCTTTCTAAATGATGGACGAAGGCTATCTCAAAGGAAATTAATCTACTTTGCAAAAATGAACTGAAAGCCAACCAAAACATGGAAACCCTAGTAAACCCTAATCTGACTAGTTTAACCTCTATGATGCAATAGTGAGAGTGCAAATGTCTAAGAATGATGCCATTACTTCTAGTGATGTGAAATGCATGAACTCAAACTACTTCCATTGAAAAGAACATTGTTTTTGTATTTTTTCTTAAGTGGATGGAGTGATTATGATTTTGTTTCTTATTAGGGTTTGGCTGTGCAGAGGTGGTTCGAAGGAAAGAAAGCTTGGGAAAGGTCAGGAGGGCTAGGAGAGGTTCCAGAGGATCCAAAACATCATTCCATAGAAGTCCACAACGTTCAGGTGCTCGGCAACCGAGGTTACAGGTTTCTACAGGATGTCTGCAGGGGATCCTACAGGAAGCTTGGGATTTCTACAGGAAGTCTGCTAACTTCTACAGGATGTGCTGTAGTGGGAGTTTTGGGTGATGGAGGAGTGGAGGAGTGGTATGAGTGGATGGGTAAGGTGAAGGAGGAGTTTGTGGTGGCTCAGGGACAGAGATCTGAGGTGAGGAAAGAGTGAGTACAGTTGGTTGGTGAATAGAAGGGTGGAAGCAAGGAAAAGTTAAAAAGATGGAGCTACGTGAGAAGTAGAAGGGTTGGAAGGCTAACGAGCTGAACAGAGGTCGAGCAGGTGGCTTTAGGCGTGGTTGAGAAGAAGAAGAACACGATAACGTGATGCTATGCAGTGTAAAAGAAACAAATCCTCTATATCTTGCACAAAACCGAGAATTCCATCAACCTATTCTAACTGTGTTATTAAACCAATGAACAGCAATGTAAAGTGTGGAGAAAAATCGTGCATGGTGTTGGAACGAAGCAGTAGTGCTCAAGAGCAAAATGCATGGATGGATCTACAATTGCAATGACTGTGTGGCAGCTTGCATGAAAGCATAAGACTGCGTTTTTGGTGGTTGGTACAGCCCACACCCCCAATCTCTAGACAGAGATGGCAGCGAGTGCACTATCAACCTTTTTTGGAGCTCTAATGAATTACAATCCTCCTACTCTAATCTAAGCAACTGAAAGCACTTGAACTGTAAACTAATCCTACTCAATCACATACAATAAATCAAATCAGCAGACTGTAAATTCTAAATGCATGTCAAAATAGAGGAAATAAAGTGCTGCAAGGAAACAAGTAACAATACAAATAAGAGGAGGTCTATTGCTCTCAGGTTGGGCCCTAACCTGAGAGCTATAGCTCCCTTAGAAACTCAGAATTGGATCAAAAGCTGCCTGTCTTTATTGAATAATCATGAGTCTAATGACATGCCAAAACTGGCTTACAAAGAGCAAAAACCGAGCTGTAGCTCGTGCTTAGAAATTGCAACAGTAGTTCAAAAGTTCAAAAAGCTCCTATCAAAGGCTACGGCCTTAATATTTATACAAGATGAGGATCAAGCTGGCTTCCTCAATTAATGGAGCTCGGCTGTCCAACTAAGAGTTAAACTGCTGTAAACTGTTGTCCCTGTAGAACATGTTGGCTGCCTTTAAGCTCGGTGGGGAGAGTTGTTGGAGCTCGGAGTTAGGGTGGAGATCACGAGGGAGGTTATTTAAGGCTGTAGAAAACCTCCCTATAAACCTGCAATGCCACCTTTGCTGTCTCCCTGTCTCCTTCTGCGTGGTCTTTGCTCCCTTTAATGCCAAAAAACCTGAAATCATCATGTATTAGCCACATAGATATAATGCCTGCCCTTCTTCCTACAAATAACACGAATATACCAAGAAATGAATGCATAAGTGATAAAAGATGAAGGGTTGAGCAAGGTAAGTAGGCCAAATGAGCCCAATTTGTTACCAAAAATTGGGGCTCACCAGGTTGTTCATTCTCACATTCAAAGGGCACATATGAGACTGGTGTAACACATTGCCTAATGACTCCATTCACTCTTTCGAACAAACTTTCATAGAGGTATGAAGTGTTTCGATCTCTATGATCGTAAAGCTATTAATAAGAAAAATTTAAAATTGCGAAAAGCACCTCATGAATCTGTTCAGGATTTTCACGATCATTTCATTCATTACTGCTTTGAATTTCTTGAAGATGAAGTAGAATGGTCTTTCTTGGTAAACACTTTTTTGTACCTTATTCACATTTTTTAAAATCCACACGAGTTATAATCTTTCGAACCTCTCCCAACGTACCTCGGTGTTATAGATTCTAAATCTACGATGGACAAGTTTGTTGTTCCAAGTGACCCTTCATCCCCTTCTCATAAAATAGCTCTAGTTATGCTAGTCGAGGAGGGGGCAGTTGAGAATTCACCTATTGATCTACTCTCTATCTCCTCCTAGCCCACTTACTCAGAATTTCAGTGCATATTTGGATTGTGGCTCTGATGGTTGTGATTAAGTTTTATCTCCTCATCCTCCATCCTTTAGTCCCTCTGATCCTTTGGATTTCGATGTGTTGTGTTCACCTATCTTGAATCTCTCATTTTATGGTCATGAGGATCAATTCTGGATGGAGTTGGTGTTGAACATCCAACCTGTGATATCATTTTTTATGAGTATGTGTGGGAGTCTCAAAAAATTTCCATGGTGAAGGATAACCTCCTTCTATTTGCCCCTCTTCCACATCATCCTAAAATCCTCCACGATTCTGCCATTTCTTTTTTATCTTGTGAAAATTCATTTTCTAATGTTATTACTTTCGATCATTCACAGAACACATGGAATGCCATTTTTTCATTTGAAAGCGAAGAGGACAAATATGTTTTCCCTTATCATCCCAATTTCTCATCTTACCTTTCGAAGAACATAGAGGGTGAAATTTCTCGTTTTCCATCATCCCCACTTTATGTTTCGTCAAATCACAAGGATGCCCCTGTTCATGATATTCAACTTTATAATCATGGATGTCGTGATCCTTTCGTTGATTCATTCCATCACGATTATGATTCTTCCATGATTGATATGTATACGCCATCAGTATTTGATGATCCATCTTCTGATTAATTAGAACCTCCCCAGGATGTCGAGGCACTTCAGCCTAAGCTGATGGTTATGTCAGGTTCTCGTAGTCATGAGGTTAGTCCCACATCTGATAAAAATGTATTGAATATTTATAGGCTCCTCATCACTCTATTTTTCACATTGAAAATAAATATATCTTACAATCTTTGCATCCTTCATTTGTATCACACGATCCTATCGCTCAATAATTGGAGGATTCGTACCTAGCAAGCACTGTTGGAAAATGGAATTTTTCTTCTTTCTTCATGTTTTCTCATTTGACAAGTTCAAAAGCTTGTACCTACGTGCCTTTGACTCGCAATGTATTTGGACAACTTGGTATATCCGTAGAGTGTCTTTCATGCACTTTCTATTTTTACTTTTCTGTGGGTTCATTCAAAATTCGGACGTTCTAGTTTGTATTGTCTTATATTTCTTGTTTTTTGGTTTTCTTCTATATCCTTTGTGACGTACATGATCTCACCTACATAGGCCATCCAATGCGCAAATGACTTCATTCGAAGTATCACTTTACATAAGTTGGCCTCTGTTATGATTAGGTTAGGAGTAGGAGTAGTTGTTTGCTTTTCTTGTTTGTTTTCTTGATTTTCTTTCATTTTCCTTTACCCTACTTTATGGATTCTAGACGAGCTCGATGAAATCCAAGAGAAAGTTGTACTGCTATCAATTATTAGTTATCTCTCTATTACCTCTCTTTATGTGCATCTTGCATTTCTTCTTGTCAATGATACCCTAATGGAAAATATGTTCCTTTCGGAGAGAGTAATGGTGAAATCAGGATGCTTGCACTTTTAACTAGTACCAACTACTTTGATTGGTCTTCTATTTCTATTAACCCTTGTTGACTAAGTCGAATAGAGTACGAAGTGGGGGAAAACGTTAAAAAGTATGTCAGAGGTATATATAAATATCCTTCTCTAAAGGGATAACCTATTCTCCTCTCGATAAGTTGAGATCCCTATTCTGTCTCATGAAATAAATAACTTCCTATGCATAGTTCTTTGAAAAAATAAAATGAAAAATGAAAAAATGAAATAAAGCACGAAAGAAGAGAAAGGCTTCCTATATAGAGAGGTGAGGCAAGTAACTCCATTGAGGTATTATCTAGGTTTGCGGGCAAGAGAGAAATTCTTGTGTTCTTGAAGTCACTCTGTCGGGGTATTGTCCAGGCCTACTGACAGCGGAGAAACACCAGAGATGAAACTAAGACTTTGACAATATATTTAACTTGTGCATCTATATACACCTTGTCCCCAATGGAAACAACTTACTCTAACTTGGCTTGGTATGTTTGTTGCTGATGAAGAGAATGGTAGGGACTACATATTTAACTCAAGCTAAGTGAGGGAGCTATGATTATCAATGAACTTAACAATACTTCTGGAAGAGTTAGACTTGCTTTGCATGAGACAAGGTCCATATAGAGAGTTGGAGTTCTACGAGTGTGTCGCCAATGTTGTAGTGGCTACAAAAACCCTCCAATTTTTTTCCTATGCTTCAATTTTCTAGCCTCCCTTCTTATCCATAGTAGCTCATCTTGCACTGATCCAAGTATTCATGCTTCGATTGAGACTTATCTTTTCTTTTTGCATGTGTTTTCTTACATAGTTGATTCTTCTAGGTCATAAGTTGATCTCCCAACTTGGTCTCACACCAGTTCTGCGCTTGCCTCCAGAAATTGCACAATCCTTGAGGGAAACCAACCTTGATGATCGAAATTGTGTAGTCCTAATTTCCAGTGAGCCTTGAGCTCAGAAAATGCGTAGTCATGGGAGGTAGCCCAGCACTGAGCCAAGAAATTGTGCAATCCTCACTGAGTTGAGAAACTGTGCAATGCACTGAGTCAGAGAGTTGCATAGTTCCCTAGAACTGGGCAGTCTTTCCTGGCAGTGTATAGGAAAAGTTTCCCAGGGAAAAAAAGAAAGCAAAAAAGCAAAAAAGCATCCTTGAAAAATAGAGATGAACTTTTAGTATCCCGAAGGAGGCACTTGCGCTACGTTTAAAAAAATTCGCCAAGTGTTTCTTTTTCCATGGTTTTAGGCATGCTCATCATAAACCCTAATTTGTCAAAATCTATTTAATCGATGCTTCTACATCTCATTTGCACACTCAATATTGGAGCTCTACAATTCCCAAGGAGATCAAGGAACCTTTGGTGCAATCATCGTTGCTTTTCTAAGTGATTTTTGTTTTTGTTTTATTTTGCTGCTTTTTCTATCACTTTTTTTCGTTTGGCTTGTGTGAGTGTTTTTTCACTTGTTTCTCTTCATGGTTGCTGGATATTTGACATTTTTTAAATTGTAGAAGTTTTGTTTCAAGTTTTATATTTCCTTTGTCAAGTGTCGCATTAGTTTTCTTGTTTTGCACCAATAGTCGTCGTTACGGTGACTCTCCTCACTTACTTCATTTTCCTTATGTTTGATTAATTAATGCACTTGATTCACATGCATTTACTTCCATTTAATCATATATACACTCAGCTTCATACTATCTCTCAGAAATTCTTGTTTTCCACACTTCCCTTGGGAAGATCTGGGTTTCCCTTGGCTGGTTTTCACTTTGTACAACTGGCATTGTGCAATCCGGAGGCTCAAGCCACAAGGTTAGCCTCCGGAATTATGTACTGCACAATCCAAGTCATATAAAATTATGCATTGCACAGTTCTAGGATCCAACCTCTCAGCTTGGCCACTCAGAATGCGCAATGTGTAGTCTCTCCCAAGCTTCTGCCCAGGCTGAACTATGCATTGCATAGTTATTTTCAGCTGTTAGGCTTGCACCTAGGGTTCTGGGACTGTGCAATGTGCAATTCCCACAAGTGTCCAATCCCCCCTCATAAGAAAAATTGCACAATATTTTCCATCTAGTGCCCGGTTTGTTGCTTGAACTTGCCTAGTAAGCTATTTTGCTTAAAACTGACATTTTCTTGCCATGAGTGTCCTTTCTGTCCCACAAGTACAAAAATTGTTGCATCTCTCTAGAAATCACTGTTACCATGGCATCTAAGAGAGTTGCATCGAAGGAAACCATTGAGAGCAGCATTAGGGAAGCAGTTGAATAAACGTCAGTTCATTTGCCAGTGTATGCAGATACTGAGTTATTTATAGAGAGGGGATCATCACTGAAATGGAAACATATTAAAGACACTTTTTCAAAGGACTTTGAGGTAGATTTAGAGGACCGATAGGTTTATCTCAGCATCTAGAAGTTAGGAATATATAAGGTTGCATGCAGGTATCCTGCCTTCCCATGAGTATATATCATCAACTAGATTGTCTCACACATGGATGTGAATACCATGAAATTGAGAATTTCCAGTGGTTAGAAGCTTGCCACCTTCTGGGAAGAAGACTTTCAATAGATGTATCACTTTCCTGAGGCAGTAAAGCACATGGACTCACTCTTCTATGCCACCCACAACTATGTGAACACAAGAGACATTGTCAAATGTTCAGTGAAAGAGCTATTGAAGTTTCAATAGACATCCACCCATGTGTACAAGAAAAATTACCTCAGGAAGGCTTATCAGCTCTTGGTCATATTTGCTTGCAGAATCCATTTTCAAGAGAGCACTAAAACCTTTCATGAAGGGTTGGAAGTATTATTGGACTAGCTGGTGAATGATGGGAGGTCGTTCAACTGGTCAAGTCTGTTGGCTCAATAATTGAAGACCCATGTAGCATAGGCTCAGAATCCGACCAAGAGTGAGCGAGCAAGGTTTTATATGTCTACATATGTATTGGATGCAATCTGTGCACAACAGTAGTTCCCTGGAATGAATTGGACATGGACACCCTGAGAGACTACCATGAACATCTATTGCAAGTTTCTTTCAGAATGGAGTTATCAATGATTAATGGAATGCCTAACTGATCACTTTATCATCTCATTATACAAGCTTATCTTTGAAAAAGATCCACCTTGCATGTCATGATAAGCAATGGAGGCGATAACAGACATCGCAGATTGGTATGCCTCACCAGGTGGTACCTTCATTAGAATGTTTGGTGGAGATAATAATTTGCATGTCTTACCAAGGTATGCCACTCACAAACTAATCATGTAAGAAGTATCAAACCATCTCACTACAGGGTTGTTAGCAGCGCTGCATAGGAAGAATAAAGCACCATGGCCCACTCTTCCATTGCATATTGGATTATATAAGATAAAGAACTTGAAAGTTTCAGATGTCAACGCTGAGTAGACAGTGAGATTTGAATTTGACACTAAGGAATTTAATCCGTATGATCTCCGTGGTATTTGCAAGGACCACTATACGAAAGTTTACTTTTTGTGGATTAATGGGGCATTTCATTGGCCAAAGGAGGATCCTTGGAGGTACTACTACAAGGCCTCTAGACTCAATGAGTTGGTCAGTTTAGCAAGGATCTCAAAGGGCGTTCCACATATAGTAGTAGCTCTTGAAGCAGCAATAGCAGAAGGCAACAATCCCATGCAAGACAAGGGAAAGAGGATTATTGCTGATAGTCCAGATGGAGAACAAGGCTGCAAAATGAAGGAATATCCTCTTATCAAGAAAATAGATTTGGCAGTTGAAGAAAAGAGGAAGCAAAGGATGCAAAGAGCAGTGCAGAGGAAGAGAGAAAAGAAGAGGTTCCAAGAAGAATAATTGAAGCTGCAGGGGACATAGAAGAAGATGAAGAAAGAGAAAGAGTTAAGGAGGAGGGAACAAGAAGAGAAGCATAAATAGGAAGAAGAACAAAGGCAAGGCACGATGACAGAGGAAACAACACTGATATAGGTTGAGGAACAAGAATAGGAATAACTTGCAAGTGAGGAGGAAGATGAAAAAATGCAATATTGAGAGTTTGATCAACAGATTAAGAAATTGATCAAAGTAATAGACATGGAGTTGGAACAAGAGATGCAACATGAAGATGTTGACTTGATGTTGAGAACACCACAAATCATCCCTTAGCCTCTACCACCTCTAGCAGCAGATCCAGCCCCGATTGAGAAAGGAGATATTGTCCTCCTTGATGATGATCCCGTGATGGATGTGTACAATCTATCATTTGATGAGTTCCAAAAGAGGTTTGTACAAGTGCGGAGGAAGAAATTATTGGATGATCACGCATCACCTACTTTCATTAAATAAAGGGTGATAGTTCTGGACACTAGGAAGCATCCAAATTCCATTGCAAAAGACAACTTGTCATATGCAGGAGAAACAAGATAAAATGTTAAGTATTTGACAACTGAGAATGAGCAACTAGCACAGAACTTGCACACTACTAGGCAAGATGAAAGACAACACAAAGCAGTAGTGCAGAATGAAGTTTTCACACTAGGATAGATGAGAGTAGCGATACTCGCTGAAGTATCGAAACTTGGAGAAACCATGCGAAAGCTCTATGATAGTTTTGTCACCGTACATAAAGCAGGTGTCTATTTGCATGGATTACAACAGCAGAGAAAAGATTTTGTTAATACTCTCAAAAACGTATAGGCTTCCATTGCTTATGCGCAAGAATGGACAATGCGGTTCAAAGGGGCTCTGCTCGACTTGGTGAAGAAAATGAAGCCATAGGCAGAGTTGGAGAAAGTGAAAGTTCAAATGTTGCTTCAGAACAACAAGTGACTCGCCTCATTCATTGGCAGCATACATGTCTCATATGTGTAGTTGTATAATAGTTTGGATGTCTTTGTGAAAACAAACCATATCCCATCAATCGGTTCCCTCACCAAAGCTAAAATGAAGAACCAAGTTCAGTAGGACTTCGAAGAGTAATTGGAGCATCTAAGACAAAATGCCACTAGGGAAGACTTGGAGTTGAACAAAGAAAACATGCAGAAGTTCAATAGTGGTCCTTTCAAAGTCAAAACAATGTTTCTCGTGCTCCAAAATGAGTTGAACACAATTTCCTACATAATGTACCCGAATGCCATGGAGGCTAGAGTCTGCTTCCAACAAGACAATGTTAAGTAGTTTGGGGACACCATCACATAGTACCAAGCTTGACACCAATATATGATTGAGAAGTAGCAAGTGGAGGTTGCTGAGCTAGACTTCTCCCAAAATCTAGCATCATAGTGTTTTGTCTTGTTAAGTTGTCAAGTTGTCTCTACCCTATTTTGTCTTATATGTGTACAAGTGTAAAATGCAATATTATTTGTAACTATGTTGTAAGTCAACTTCCAAGTGTCAATATTGGAATACAAAAATTCATCATGTAATGTAATGTGTTATTTTTTAAAGAAGTTGAAGAGTCATGAAGGTAGTCCAAAGGTCACAAAGGGGATTTGAAGAGTCGTCCCCTCTTGTTATAAATAGAACCTCATAACTCATGTTACAGGATTTTGGGAGACAAGCTTTTTGCTAGGCTTAGGCTTAGAAATAGCTTCAGAGTATTATGAAGATCCTTGGCTTCTCCATAGCATAGAGTGAGTATACTTCTTTGGAGGAACATGTGTACTTGACTGTAATGTTCCACTATTGGGGCCAGTGGTTGTTTATGGTGTATGTATGGATGGAACTTTTACTTATATTAATAAAATCAGAACCAACACGCTTTCATGCATTGTTGTTAATATAGTAGGACTATTCTTGTTGTATTGGTAATGTATATTATTTAACTTACGCATATGCTTATGAACTATTTTGTTTGCATTTGTATGAATCTTTTTGAATGAGTATTGTTGTATTAACTCATAAAAATTTAACTTGTGGACTATTCTACATCTGAGCTTGTGATTTCATTTCTCTCATGTATTCCTTTCAAGCTACATACTATTGTAGGCTTCTAAGGGGTGCACTTCCTTTTCCCTTCATGTGTTGGAACCTTTATCCATCACACTTGATTCTCCATAGGATCACACACTTTCTCTCACCCAAATTTATCATACTTCCCTCTACGCACTTTCACAGTCAAGGCATAACATTACCACCCACTATTGGGACTCCTACTCCAAATGACGTGAGGTCTAGTTGGGACTTCATATCAGTGAGATCCCCTGAATTTTGGCAGGTTCAACACCGTCAACAGACTCTAACTATACAAGGGAAGAGGAACTCATTTGTAAGGTTTTGATTTTCATGATAAGGGGTCGTAATATTCTACAAGCTTTGTAAATTTTGAGGCTTAATGACATGTATTTTGTTATGAAAGACTATTGAATAATTTTTTGGTGATTCCAAGCACTGATATGTGGAGTATGTGTTTTTTTCTTCATTTATCATTTTCATATATGTTTCTTTCCTATTAGAAATCATGTAATTTTAGCTACTCAAACCCAATCTTGTATGACAGATTTATCTATGTCTTGTTATGGTGGATGGTACGTGTAGATGTAATATTTGATGGGTTGTGTTATATTCTTTCCACAACTAGCCGACGTAGTTTACGAGGGGGTTATAGGGGGGGCACAGCCCCCCTTCGTTGCACCGACTATGCAGCGAGGGGGCCATAGGGGGGGGGGTGGAAGTTAGCCCCCGTCTACGAGGTCCAGGATAGCACCCCAAGGAAAAATATTTTTGGACCCTATATTAGGCTGGGCAAACCTATCTATGGTTTAATTCATGGTTTTGAACATGGTTTTGGACGCGATGATTTTCGATCCATGGTATTGGATGCTTCAACATGTATAAATATGTATTGTAACATTGAAAGGAATATAATAAAAAATCAAGCTGGTAGTCCTGGTTTTGGGATCCAGGGGAAAATCTTTGTGTATATGTGTTTTATGTGTTATGCTCTCTCATTGTTTATTTTTTGTGTTTTAGAATTCATATGCAGGTAATTTATGTATAGGCTTGAAACCTACATTTCGTATCAGAGTTGTTTTGGCTTCAAGGGGATGCCTTTGTCACTGAGGGGTTTCGCTCGGGCCTGTGGTAGACCCTGTTCAGTGGGAGATCTTTGGGATTGATTCTGGTGGTGAAAGAAGATGGCGAGTAGTGGAAAGATAGAGATCGAGAAATTTAATGGTCAAAGTTTTGAGTTGTGGAAACTCAAGATGGAGGATCTGTTGGTGGATAAAGATCAATGGATCGTTGTAGATCCGGGTACTAAACCAACTGGAGTGTCTGATGAAGAATGAAATAAGTTGGATCAGAAGGCAAAGAGCACAATATGATTGTGTGTCTTAGATTCAGTATTGCTGAATGTATTAGGGGAAGCTAAGGCTTTGTGGGACAAATTAGGGATTTTGTACCAATCTAAGTCTCTGGTGAATAAATTGTTCCTACGGAAAAAGCTGTATAACCTAAGGATGAAAGATGGAGACTCGGTGACAAAACATTTGAATTCATTTAATACTATGGTAAGTTAGTTATTATCTATTGATATTAAAATTTTAGATGAAGATAAGTGCAGCAATTTTTTGTGTTATCTACCAGATTCGTGGGATAGTCTGGTTATTGCAATAGGTAGCAATGCAACTGCCTTGCAATTTGATGAAATAGTCTCATCCTTGGTGACAGAGGAGATGAGATGGAAAAATATGGAGAGACAAAATGGTGATGCCTTGTCTGTACGAGGACGGTCCCAGAACAGAAACAAAAATAAGTCATCGAGTGGGAGATCTAAATCTCTAGGAAAACCTGTAAAGGTGGTTTGCTGGAAATGCGGAAAGGAAGGGCACTACAAAAGGGACTGTAAATCTAAAGCTCCTGAAAAAGGAAAGGGATCTGATGATGCTCCTTCTATAGAGGCAAAAACCACCTCTGATGAAGGTGGGGATGGGTACTTGGCTTCTTCAAGTACACATGTAGATCATGAGGCATGGTTGATAGACTCAGGTGCATCCTTTCACTTCAATCCCCATAGAGAGTGGTTTTGTGAGTATGAGAAATACGATGGTGGTGATGTCTTTTTAGGGGATGATAGGAAAGCTAGAATCATTGGTTGTAGAAAAGTAAAGTTGAAGTTGCAAGGTGGAAGGGTTAGAACACTTCCGGGTATTTTGCATATTCCTGCATTGGCTAGAAATCTGTTTTCTGTAAGAAAGTTGGATGTTGCAGGTGTAAAAATAGTGTTCGAGAAGGATACCTGCAAGATGGTTCAGGGAGCACAGGTATTGATGCGGGGAGTTCAGATTGGAACTCTGTACAAGCTACAAGATATTACTGTTCTTGATGGGTGCAACAGTTTTGTGGTTCCTGAAAGTGGAGCAGAAAATATAGTGGTCTCTGGAGAGAAGACCATGTTGTGGCATCAAAGGCTTGGACATATTGGAGAGAAGGGCCTTCGAATACTTCATGGTAAAGGTATGGTAGAAATTATGAGTAATAGCTCTCCGGATTTTGATTTCTATGAAAATTGTGTAAATGGGAAGAAGAATCGAGTGAGTTTCCCCTCTGGTGGTAAGAGGGTGAAACAAATATTAGAGCTTGTGCACAGTGATGTGTTTGGACCTGTGAAGGTTCCGTCACTGTGTAAGTTTGTGTACTATGTATCATTTATAGATGACTTATCAAGGAATACATGTATATATTTCCTTAAGAAGAAATATGAAGTCTTTGACAGGTTTAAAGAATTGAAGGCTCTGGTGGAAAACCAGATAGAGAAGAAGATAAAGGTGTTCACGTCAAATAATGGTGGAGAGTTTTGGAGCAAGGAATTTGAAGAATTTTGTAAGAAGTGTGGTATAGCACGGGAGAAGACTACTCCATCCACACCTGAGAAAAATGGAGTTACAGAAAGAATGAAAAAGACATTGATGGAAAGGGCAAGAAGCATGCTCAGTGGTGCCAGGTTAGGACAGGAATTCTGGGCAGAGGTGGTGGAGACATCATGTTACCTGGTCAACATATCACCTTCATCAACGTTGGAGGATAAGACTCCACAAGAGGTATGGACTGGTAAGAAACCCTCTCTTTCACATTTGAGGGTATTTGGATGTGATGCATATGTACATGTTCCAAAGGAGAATAGAACCAAGTTGGATAGTAAATCTAAAAAGTGCATCTTTATTGGGTATAAGGATGGTTTAAAGGGTTATAAGATTTGGAACCCAGTAACAAGGAAGGTTGCTTATAGCTAAGATGTGGTGTTGAGAGAGGTGAAATATGTTATTAAACATGAAGTCCCATAAAAAAAACCTAAGAATATAGAGTTTGAGCTAAAGGAGGAAGAACAAGACTGTACAGCAGAAGAGGAATCAAAAAATGAAGAGCCACAAACTCCGGTTGTAAGAAGATCAGTTCGAGAAAGAAGGCAGCCAGAAAGGTATATTCCATCTTATTTCTGTTCAAATTTTTCTTTATCTATTACTGATCATGATCCCAGAACTGTGAAGGAAGAAGTAGATTGAGAGGATGGAAAACTTCGGAAAGAGGCCATGGTTGATGAAATGGCATCTTTGCACAAAAATGAGGCTTGGGATCTGGTGGAGTTGCCAGCTGGAAGGAAACCCATTGGCAACAAATGGGTGTTTAAGAAGATAAATGCAGAACGAAAGGTGGAGAAATACAAAGCTCAGTTGGTAGAAAAAGGTTATTCCTAGGTGCCAGGAATTGATTTTGGTGATATTTTTTTCTCCTGTTGCCAAGATAGCTTCTATTAGATTACTTTTATCTGTTGCTACTACTTTTGATTTTGAGGTAGAACAGATGGATGTGAAGAAAACATTTCTTCACATGGATCTGGAAGAAGAGATCTACATGAAGCAACCTGAAGGCTTTGCAGTGAAGGGTAAGAAAGAACTGGTATGCAAGTTAAAAAAGTCTATGTATGGGTTAAAACAGTCACCAAGGATGTGGTATCAGAAATTTGATACATTTCTACAAGGACTTGGCTTCACCAGAAGAAAAGCAGATCACTGTGTGTATTTTAAATTAATTGGTGACTGTGTTATTTTTCTGGTCTTATATGTGGATGATATGTTGCTAGTTGGAAATGACAAAGAAATTATCCAGGATTTGAAGACCCACTTGTCCTCCAAATTCGACATGAAAAATCTTGGTGCTGCAAACTATATTTTGGGCATGGAAATTAAAAGAGATGAGTCAAAGAGGAAGCTACGGTTAAACCAGAGGAAGTATGTCGAGGCAATACTACAGACGTTTAATATGCAGGATAGTAAACCGATGAAGGTTCCTATTCTTGTTGGCATAAAGTTATCTGTTGAACAGTGTCCCAAGACACAAGAAGAGGAAGAGGACATGTCCCATGTTCCATATGCAAGTGTAGTTGGTAACTTGATGTATGAGATGGTCTGTACTAGACCAGACATTGCACATGTAGTGGGAGTATTGAGCAGGTTTATGTCAAAACCAGGAAAGGAGCATTGGGTAGTAGTGAAGCGGGTTTTTAGGTATTTGCGTGGCACTAGTGATTATGGTTTGTGCTACCATGGAAGGCCATGATTGGACAAAGTTTTGGATATCTGTGGCTTTGTTGATGTAGACTGGGCTGGAGATCTAGATCAGAGAAGATCTGCAAGTAGGTATGTGTTTAACCTATTTGGAGGTGCAGTTAGTTGGATGAGTAAGAAACAATCTATAGTGGCATTATCAACTATAGAGGCAAAATACATGGCAGCCACTCATGCAAGCAAGGAAGCAGTTTGGTTGTAGAGATTGTATTCAAGTATGGGGTTAGTACACAAAGCTATAAGGATAGACTATGATAGCCAAAGCGCAATTTTCTTGGCAAAGAACCCTTCTTATCATTCAAAGACAAAGCACATTGATGTTCAGTATCACTTTGTGAGTGATATGATAGAAGAGAAGAAGGTTTTGCTGGTAAAGGTGGACACTTTGAAGAATACTGCAGATGAATTGACAAAATCTGTGAGCTCTGAGAAGTTCTCTTGGTGTAGAGAAACAATGGGCATTTCAGGGTTGGATAAATGACTAAGCTCTCCTATGGGTGCCTGTGGAAAGAAAACAACAATTGGGAGAATGTGTGGGTTGTGTTATATTCTTTCCACGACTAGCCAACGTAGTTTACGGGGGGGTCAGAGTGGGGGAAAAACCCCCCTTCGTTGTGTCGACTGCGCAGTGGGGGGGTCATAGGGGGTTTGAGGGGGGCAGTTAGCCCCCCTCTATGGGGTCCAGGGCAGTGCCTCGAGGAAATTTTTTTTTGGACCCTATATTAGGCTAGGCAAACCTACCTATGGTTTTGTCCATGGTTTTCGCTCATGGTTTTGGACGCGATGGTTTTCGGTCCATGGTATTGGATGCTTTGACATGTATAAATATGTATTGTAACATTGAAAGGAATATAATGAAAAATCAGGATGGTAGTCCTGGTTTTGGGATCCAGGGGAAAATCTCTGTGTATATGTGTTTTATGTGTTATGCTCTTTCATTGTTTATTTTCTGTGTTTTAGAATTCATATGAAGGTAATTTATGTACAAGATTAAAACCTATAATATTGAAAGCCTTAAAATTCACTCCATGGTTTCTAATTTCATTTCCTTTGTCTATACATTATTTTGTTGAATTTTAGCACACGTGATTCTATCTCTAGCCCTTTGCACTAGATTTCCCTTTATTATCTCTTCCCCAACCTATACTAAAACATAAAGAAGCTTCACTATATGTGTGTAGGTCACCATGGTTGAACATTAATTCTTTGGAAGAAAATGGTATAAATGTATGTAATGTGGTTGGTATCTGCGTATGATTATTGAAGCATATTTAAATCATTTTGCATTTAACTCTTGAGAAACAATAATTCATCTTCAAGAGACTTTAAGATGTCCTAGACACTGACCCTTCTTCTCAACTCAGGGGTTGTCTCTAGGAGGGACATCAAGATCCATATCCAATTATGTATGTTCTCTAAATTCAAATATGCTATGCTCCACACCTCAAGGATGTGATAATAATTATGAATCCTCCACCTTTGAGGGAGAATATATTGATGGAGTAATGGTGGTTAGTGGTAAGATAAATATTATTATAGTCTTTAAATCAAATTGGTTAGTGGTAATCCAAAACCACCAAATTTTTGAAATGCAAATAGTTAGAGGTAAACCAAAAACCACCACACTGTTTAATTCAAATTTGTTAGTTCTCATCCAAAACTACCACATTATTGAAGTGAAAATAATTAGTGGTAAATCGTAGAAAATTCGTATTAATGGAAGACGGTAAGTGGTCAACTAGATAAACCACCAAAGGAAGTAAATGTGGTCAATATTCAACCAACAAAACCACCATATATATAATCCAAAGCTCGAGCTTGAATGCGTCAACATACTTCTCTTCTTACACTTAACAGGGGGGAATATCAAATAATTAGGCTTCAATATTCGAAGTATTATCATAATAAAAAACTCAATCAAAATTTGGGAATTCCAACATTACAATTAGTCTCCTCAAGATCAACAATAATAAAAAAGAATGGATATGTTCATACACTTCCAAATGAATGGACAACTTTTCAAGCATATCTTCATCAAAACTTATTTCAACAATTGTTGATTGAATATGATACAAGTTATTTTTATAATTATTTAGAGTTATGATTGAGGGGGGGAATGTTAGGTTGTGAGTCCTTAGACAATCACAAATTTTAAGATTGAAAATTTCATGATTTGTAAACCTTATCTCTGATGATGTGTTTCCATGATCCATGGACGAGTTTTGAGTGAGATCAAGATCTATAATTCTCATGTATTGTAATTTATATCAAGAGATTAATACAATGAGTTGAGAATAGCTTTAAATCCCCTTTCACCAATATTTGTCTTGTTTTAATTGTGCTTCAATTCTTTATCATTAATCTAAGTTCGTTAACTTTAATTTATATTCACTTAAAGTGCATGTCCATATTATTTGTATTTTATAGTTTAGCTATTGTGAAGTGGAATCTCTGATATCATTTATTTTAAAGCCTTATTCATTTCTTGGTTACTTGCATACATATTAAGCATAACTATTTCTATAGGTTGATCACTCATACTAATTGCATATATTTTCTAAGTGATTGATAGTGTATAAAAACTAGGGACACCGACATGTGATTAGATGAGCACAGGCCCAAATGGAGTAATTCGTACTAACCTTATGATAATTACTCATGATTATTTCCTAGGTTCATTGAAGTAGATTTGAGAGATAACACCATTTTATGGAAAATATCCCTTAAAAATGGAACATAGACATTATTCTTCAATTCCATTCCATTCAAGAAATCGAAACACCTTCTCAACCTATTTATCCTAACATACAATTAATCTTGCACAAATATCAATTCATCATTGAACCTTCCTAAGGACTATGCCCTTCTAAGGTGAGCATGATCATTCTTAATCTGGATTGGATAGTTATCTTTATTGTCATCCTTCTTCATGATTAGAGTGGAAAGGTGGAGGAAATAGCTCGCATGACCGTTTTTACTAGCTAGACCCATTTTGGCAAATTGGGGTTTGAAACCTGCCAGTAACATTTTGAGCCATCAAGCATAACTTTTTTGGGTAAAATTTTCCACTTTAGCATGGCACCTTCTTTCCCTAATCTAAACACAAATACCTTTCCAACGATGTCAGAATCACCTCAATTGGAGTCTATATGCAATCGTTATGCCACTCAGAAGTTGACCTTCCTATTTTGTCCACCACAATTCGATAGGGTGCCACATTAACCCCCATTGTTCATGTAAAGGGGCTAGTCACGTGAACATAATGATGAATACCATGGAAAATTTTAGGGGCTAATATTCATAGGTGGGATAATTTTCCATGATTTTTCCAAAAAAAATATTCGCCAATTTCCATTTTTTCTAAAAATGATTCGCCCAAATTTTACAATATAAAATTATTTCACCTTAAAAATTGTCAACATTATATAGAAACTATATATAAAATCATTATAAATTTTAATAATCTTATGAATATATCAATAAACATTTTATAGTTTTCATATTAGGGACTAGTGAGATTCGCCAATGTTTTTAAACTTCAAGATAATTTTCCATCCTTAAAATTTTCCTTGATGAATACTCTAGAAGAATCAATATTGTAACTCTAGTTACGAGTTGAAGGAGCCAAACCTAACCAATAACATGCTATCATTTTATGTTATAACCGAGCCACTAGGAGGAAAAGGGGCTTCATTCTTTCAAGAAAATTTTATTCCATAGATGGGTAGAGTAGTTGAGAGGGATAGGGAGATAGAATAAAAAGAGGATTTGTGCACTATAGTAGTATACGGGCCACAATCATTACTTCTTCGTACTCACACCCACTTTTAATTAAAAGAAAGAGAGTAGAGCGATCTCACCTACCAGTTATGTTTTCTCTTGAAACAAGTTATATCTGATCTCAAATAGTGGTTTATGAGATTTTATTTCATTTTTAACTATTTTCTACGTAATTATAATTTGCATGCATATATGATAAACAATAATGTGCATAACCAAAAATCTAAATAGAAATAAACCCTCATAGTGTAGATTTCATAATTTTAAGAATAATTTCTAAAATTTGTTTTGATGAACTATCCAATAGAATATCCCTAGAATTTTATAGATCAATTCTATTCCACTCATACTAGGTAGCCTCCTAGCCAATATACACCAATATCACTAAGTATTTCCCAAAAACATCAAGTAGAAAATATAGTTGAGGTGTTCCTTGAGACTATTGTCATCCACCCTACTACTAACCTTTATTGTTCACTAGTCATCACGATCCTTAAGAAAGAATGTTATTTCTCCATGTGTCCTAACTTCTAATATATCATCTAATTAACCATGAAGCATAGGTTTCCCAGTTAAGTCATTCATGACATTTTGGGTGAGCTCAAGGGTGGTGATTTATTCACTAATTTGATCTCTACTCTATCTATCGCTAAATTCACATGGAAGAGTTGGATCTTCCTAAAAAAAATTTACTCACTCATGAAGGCCATTACCAAATCTTGTTGATTCCTTTTGGATTTTTCAATGCACCTTCCACCTTCTAGAGTTTCATGGAAAAAAATATTTCAACCTTGTCGATATCATTTTGTCTTTAAATTTTTTATAACATCTTGATCTACAATATATTGGAAAGTCCATGTCACCCATGTGAATCAAGCACTATAACTACTTCATGACCATCAAATCTTTGTTAGGAAGTCCATATGAATTTGGTATCTCTCAATTTGAATATTTGGGCCATATTAGTAGTCATGATGGTGTGTGCATTGATCGGAGGAAAATTTTAATGATGAAATATTAGCCTCTTACCAAGCTCTTAAAATTCTACGAGGTTTTCTTGGCCTCATTGACTTTTATATAAAATTTGTAAGGAACTATGGTAAAATTATATCTCCCTTCATATCCTTACATAAAAGATCTAAAAAAAAATAGTTGGGATAACACTACGTAACAGGCTTTCTAGGACTTCAAGACTTTTATGTGTACATCACTAGTACTCACTCTACCTAACTTTACTAAGACCTTTTTCTTAGAATGTTATTCCTCATGTAAATTAATCTAAGTAGTACTCATGTAAGAGAGATGACCATAGGGTTTTACCACCAAACAACTAAGTGAGAGACACTTGGGAAAATCCACCATGAAAATAAGATGATGGCTACACATGCTATGGAAATCTAGCATCCATACATTACTCAAGTAATTTTCCCATAAAAACATTGGTTGTCATAGCCTAAGATTCTCCTTGGAATAAATGATTTCTTCCATAGGCAACAAAATTTAGAAACCAAAATTTTGGGATATGACTAAGAGATAATTTATAAGAATGGAAATCATAAGTTGTAGTAGATGCTCTCTATTCAAATTATGAAAAAGAAGGATCTCTATTTTCACTCTCATCCATAGTAGTTGGTTAGTTGAATGAAATCCACAATGAATGATAAACATATCTCAAAATTGCTAGCATAATCTAATAACTTCAAATGGAACTCCATACATATCATGACTAGAATTAGAAAAATGTAGATCTTTGTTGTAAACAGTGTTTTTATTTGACAAAGTAGTCAACATTTAAATCATATGTTTTATTTGAACTACATTATTGTCCCGACTAGTCATTCAAGGTTTCATATAACATATGAAATGATCAAAAATTCATTTTTCAGCGAAGGAATGAAGTAGGACATGCAAACCTTCGATGTAGAACATGATATTTTCTAGTGGCACAAGGAAGAGATAAACAACCTCCATATGAATTATAACCTTTTCCATTATGGATAGCATTGTGGAGTTACCAAAATCTAGCAATAAATTTTCCGTTATGGTCATGGTGGATTTTCTATCTCAATATGTTCATTTTTGTGATCTAAAACATTTTCTTAAGGCCTTTATGGTCACTCAAGTGTTCATGGAAAATATCTTAAGCTTCCATGTTATGTGCTAACCTATTATGACATATCTCGATTGCACCTTCTCTAGAGATTTTTGGAAAGATTTATATCATCTCCAGGAGCTCATTTAAACCAAAGAACCACATATCACCGCAAACTTATGGTTATACTAAAGCTATGAGCAACTACTTCGTGCCATATTTGTAGTGCTTTACTTTAGAGTTATTATCTTGACGAATCTTATGGTTACCTCTAATAGAATGTTAGTATAATATGATTTATCATGGAACCAATTAAATGATTATCGTTGGGGCTATTTATAGCCAAAATACCTTATTACTACTATCCTACCTACCATGAGTCTCTATTGTTAAAGATGTAAACAAAACCCTCACAACTTTAACCAACATTCTCTACATTCCCATGTATAATCTATGATGGATATGAATAGGATGAAGGAGTGGTTTAATTAACATCGTTCAAAATGTCATTTTGAAGATGAGGATTAGGGCTTTCCTTCCCCTTTGTCATTGTAAGAAAACCTTCCTTGAATAAAACCACTATCAGAAGCTTGATCCTATGTTTTATGGCCCCTATAAGGTCCTTAAATGTATTTCTCTAATGACTTACAAATTGGACTTTCCTAGCCACTCTTAAATTCATCAATCTTTTATGCCTCTCATTCACAAAAAGTGGTTGTGTCTAATTATTATATTCAAACTATATTTCTAGAACTAGATGGAAAAAATTTCACTTGGTTGTAGCTTAGGTTGTCCTCAACAAAAAAAAAAGTGTCATCTTTGTGAATGCATTATCTAAGAGGTCCTAATACAATAGAGTTGAAAGTAATTATATTATTTTGTATTAATGGAGAAAATGGTTACATAGTTGTAACGTATCTCCCTAGTTTAGGATTAGTTCCTAGAGTTTAGGGGTTTGGTTGCAACTTCCTAATTCCTAGTGTTGTACTTAAATGATGTAATCTTTCATTCATGAATAATAGAGTGTATGAGAGTGATCTCTCTATTCCGAGTGTAGTCTCCAGGTGTAGGCCTCACAGGTGAGCTACATCTCCTTCATTTTCAATTCTATTCACATTTTATCTTGGGATCAGAGCTCAGATTGGGTGAGCCTGATCTTGTATCACCTCTTCTGACTGAAGTGCCTTTGTGGCCAGCTTGCCTTGTGGCAGAATTTCCTGTGTGGTTTGAGGTGCCTATGTGGCCGCTTGTACACAAGAGCTTTGTGCTCAATTGAGCAGGTGGACTGCAGAACACCTGGCTCGGAATCAGATGTTTTTTTTCTTTGAGTAGAAGGGAATTGGCGTGCTCTTCTCTCTGACAGCAGCGCCAGAAGGGCTTTTGGCGCGTCTGATCGTCCATTAGTTGCGCCACAGCGCCAAAATACTAGATTGGCGCAGAATATCCTGGATCTCTCGCGCTAGGAAATTTTACTCTAACCGATTTTATTCGGGCGCAGTTTTTTCACTTGGGAACGCGCCAATCCACCTTCAAGGAAATCTACGGGAAGCCTCATCTTCGTTTGGCAATTTGCAAAGGTGCAGATCGGAGAAGTTGCAAATCTATCCGGGAGAGGTAGATTGAATCAGTTTTGATCAGATCGATTTTTCGGCTGTATTGAAAAACGACGAATTTGCTCATCGGAGCAGGATTGATTTTGCTGAGTTGTCAGATATTGCTGAATCTGAATCAGTGAGTAGATCATGAGATCAGCAGATCGGTGACAGATTGATTTGAAAGGTATCGATTTTTTGTTACTATTGGGTAGATTCATTTTTTAAATCTGATCAGAATGAGTAATACGATGGAATCTTACCTCCACGAGTCTGGAAAACTCGATGGATCTAACTTCACAAACTGGAAGTTTAAGATCCAGACCTTGCTTGAAGGTGTGAATGCTTGGTCCATAGTTATAGGTGATGAGCAGAGGGTGAATGCGGGGACGCAGGAGCAAGACTGGGATAAGCGAGAGAACAAGGCGAAAGTTTTGCTGAAAATGTCTGTGAAGGACAACGTTATTCCGCACATCAGAGATTGTAAAACATCCGCGGAGATCTGGACGACCATTAAAAATCTGTATCAGACCCAGAACACAAGCCGAGTTATGGCACTTAAAAGCAAGCTATTTTTGATGAGGATGAATGAAAATGAGACTGCTGCTGCATTTGTTGCGCGAATCAAAGATGTGAAAGATGCATTGGGGAACATCGGAGAGGCGGTGTCTGACTCTGATCTTGTCTCAATCACACTGAACGGGATGCGAGATGAATTTCAAATGTTCATCACTGGATTGGCGGCAAGGGAGAAAGCGCCCACATTTGATGATCTGACAGGGATCTTGCTGCAAGAGGAGGAGCGACGGCAGAACTTGAACCCCCAGAGTGATGATCTTGCGCTGATGGCGAAACAACGATCATTCAGAGGGAAGCAGCCACAACAGCAATCACAGCAGAAAGAAGGAACATCGCAGAAGAGTCCACATAAAGGTATGATTGCAAATAATTCTGTAAAGAAATGTTATTATTGTGGAAAGAAGGGCCATGTGCAGAATGTATGCTTTAAGAAGCAGGCTGATGATGCAAAGAGGAAGCGGGCAAAGCACAGAGGATACTTTATTGAAGAAGATGTTGAAGAAGATAAAGATTTCAGTCATGAATTTCGACTGTTCATAGTCGACCATGCCCTTTCAGCATCTGATGAGGACGATATATGGTATGTTGATTCCGGAGCATCCTCTCACATGACAGGTAAAAAGGAATTTTTTGATAGTCTTGAAGAAAGTACATATGGATCAAAAATCTATTTAGGAGATGATAGTGGATATGAGATTAAAGGTTATGGGGTTATTCCAGTCAAGTTACCAAATGGAAAAATTAGTCATCTTCAAAATGTTTTATATGTACCTGGAATGAAGAAACATATGATATATGTATCCATGATAACTGATCAAGATATGCAAGTCGAGTTCTTCAAGACTCATTGTGTGATAAAGGATTGCAGGGAATAAATAGTTGCAACAGGCGTGCGTGTTCGAAGCCTATATAGACTAGATGTGAAGAGTATATCAAAGCAAGCCATGGTTGCAGGAGGATCAACAGCCAAACAACTCTGGCATCAGAGATTCGGTCACTTGAATTTGCAGGACCTCATGCTATTGCAGAGAAAAGGTATGGTTGAGGGGCTCCCTATCTTTCGTAATATTTAGTTAAATTGTGATGGATGTGCCTTAGGTAAAATGCATAGAGAATAGTTTCCTGTGCATGATAGGAGGAAGGAAAAAGATATTTTAGAACTAGTACACACTGATATATGCGGACCTATGCAGACAAGGTCGCTAGGTGGAGCGTATTATTTTTTGCTATTTACTAATGACTGCACTAGATACTCATGGGTTTATTTTCTGAGTAAGAAAAGTCAGACTTTCCAGTTCTTTAGAGAATTTAAAACCTTGGTGGGAAAAAAGTCTGGTAAGAGTATAAAAATTCTCTGGTCTGATCAAGGGGGAGAATACAAGCTAGGGGAATTCATGAAATTCTACAAATCTCATTGGATTGTTCAGCAGTTTACAGTGCCACACACACCACAGCAGAATGGAGTTGCAGAACGCAAAAACAGAACCTTAGTGGAGTGCGCAAGGAGCATGTTACAAGGTAAGGATCTATCTAATAGTTTTTGGGCAGAAGCTATTAATATTGTTGTATATTTGAAGAACAAAAGTCATGCCAGGTGTTACACAAAAATAGCGTCACCATGATTATTTGCAGTCAGTATGGGTCTATCATCACTTGTACTGTCCTCCTAAGCAAGTCTCATACCTCAGCTCTTCAAGTCAAGCTTTGAAAATGGGAGAAAGACATTGAAAATCAACAAAGCTCTGGTTTCGCACTTTCTCCCACTGTTGCATGCGGTCCCGCACCTCCTGTTCACAAAAACTGTGGACTTGCCCGCTTTGTCCCTAAAGGAATGGGTGCGGACCCCTGTGAAAGTCAAAAAGGTGCAAGTTTATTCTAAAAAACTCACTTTGGGTTAATTTAGATGATTCTAGAAGGAATTTTGACATGGATTGGTCGCTCTTAGGTGGTTCATGCATCCCAAAAGAGAAGGAGCTAATCCCTTGATGAGAGGAGCTATCCCTTTGAAGGAGGACTTTATCCCTTTGAAGGAGGACCTAGTAACTTCCCTCTATTGCACTATAAATTAAGCCATTGGGCTGGCTGCTAGGGAGGTTAGAAGCTGAACATTTTTTAGGGTAAATGCTGGTGGAATTGAGACTTCCTAGTTAAGCTTGAGAGGAGAGATCACATACCTTTTGGCTTCATTGGGAAGAGAGTGAAACTTGTCAAAGTAGAGGAGACTTCTTGTTGGACCCTGGGAGGAGCTTGTACAGCATCAAGGCACAGGTTGTAAATTTCTTCTTTGATTTGAATTAATACAATTAGATTCATTTTTCTCGACAAATTGTCTCATGTCATTTGTTTCATGAATTCCTTGATCATCATGTTAAGTATGCTTTATGATATTGGCTTTTCAGGTGCTATTTAATTTGTTTGCTTGTTTGTGTTTGCAGATTCGCAACAAGGGAGCTCATTTGGATCAAAGGAGCGAGGCTTCCACAAACTTGCATTGGACCCAAGGTAGGCCTAAACACTTGTTTTCCTTTGTTTATAAATGCATATTTAGAGAAAGATAGTTTTTGATTGGCTTTCTTGTCACTAGATATTGTTAGATTCTAGGAAGGTCTATCTTGTCCGCAAGATCGACTCTTTCCGTGTGACAAAATGGCGACTCTGCTGGGGACTTGGTTTTTTCCTTGTTTTTACTTTGACCTGAGAAACTGTGTTTTTGTTTCTGTTTTTGGCTTGTTGTGTGTGGAATTGGGTAGATTTAGTAGATCTAGGATTATTTTTCATTTTTCATAACTTTGGGAGAGGACCGCACCCTCGCCTTGGGACACAGTGTGGACAAATCCGCACTTTTGCTTTTAGCACAGAGCAGTACCGCACCTGTGTTAACTGTGGGCCTGTGGACCCTGTCAAAATTTTGGAAAACGTAAGATTTTCTCTATTATTCAGCTTAGTTTTTGTTTAGATGTTATTATCCCCTGCATATAACTTGTCAGAAGCGTTTCTTAGGTTAATTCCATTGGTGTTAGGGTTTTAGGTGAAATTCCTAGAAGTTTTGATTGTTGGGTTTGGTTTTCATTTTGGTCTTGTAGTAGCTCTGAGCTTAGAAGCTATAGAAACCTCAGATCACCTTGGTTTTTACTAGCCTTCTTATGAGTCTGACCATTTGCAAAACCTATCTTTGTTGAGGAATCCACCTTGTGTTTTCTCTTTACGAAACTTCGAAAAAGCTTGTGTTAAAAGTTTGGATTTCATTTTTAGAAAAGAAAACAAAAATTGGTTGTTTTTTGACTGATTTGTGATTCTGGACAAATTAGTCCTTAGTTTGCTTGTAGCTAAGTAAAAAATCCTTGAAAAAGACATCTTGTAAGCTTTGACTTCAAATAGGTTTTTATAGTTTATAGATCTCAAGATTAGTCATTTCCATAGTTTTGAGTGTTTTATAAAAAATAAAAAATCTCTTTTGGAAAAAGTTTGTTTTTGTAGTGTTTGAGTGTTTTGAAAGAAAAGGGAAATTTTTGTGAAAATAACTAGTTGTCTCGTTTTGAGTGCATTGGAAAAGACAAAAAGCTCTTCTTTTAATTTGTTTGTTAAGAAAGATTTGTGTTTACAAGTATTTGCATTCTCAAACTCTTTCCTAGCTAGAAGTTCATTGAAGGGAAAAGATTGTTTAATCATCTTAAGTGCATTTTTTAGTGATTTCGAGTCGAGTCTTCACACCACAATTTTCATCTCCGCACCTCTTGACTTAAACAAAAACCAATAAAAATAATGCTTAAAGTAAAATCTATCTAGTAATATTTTTATTTCTAGGGCTCTGATACACCAACATAGCTTAGGCTAGTGTCTTGGAGTAGGGAGTAATTAAATCTCCAAGACAGTAAAACAAACAAGTAGTTGTATCTTGCGGTAGAAGAGAAATCCAATTGTTGCATTTATGCTCTGGGAAAGCTCCTCTTAAAGGAGAAGCACGAGATCGTGTTCGAACCAGTGTGGGAATCAACCCTTCCTCATTGGTAATGACGCCAGATATTCACGTATTAAAAACGGTAAACCTCAGATTAACCATTGTCGAGGAGCCTGGGGTCACTTGTTGATAAACCTTGGATTATGTCAAGGAGCCTTCAAGGGGATTGATCTTGTTACTCTTCCCTTGCGTGTGTATCGGATCGTAGACTGTTCCCCTAGGTATATTTGTTTCCATTGGTAACCTTAGTGACCATATTCTATAGGATTCTTCCTAAGGTGACAGTGGTGGGAAGATCCCACTGTACCTGGTGCAGACGTCGGCTAGACTCACTTGGATTTTCTGGGGGGTTCTCTTAACTCAAGACAGTTTAGTGGAGAAACTTGTGCCAGTCTATTCATTAAGCAGGTTGTCGGGGTAACTGTTCCAACCGCCATTTCTGTATTGAACTCTGCGATGTTGGGCTTCATCACCAACTAGTGTTTTCAGTAGGAAAGTTATTGTTTGTGTGTGGTTTGATCTCCCAGATTCTTTAGGCGTGTGATTCAAATTTGTTTGGTTTTTTAGAGGCTTTAGGTGGTTTTCATTGAGATTTTACTTTGTTTGTGTGTGAAGTAGTTAAATTTTTTTAATCGTGGTTGAATTACCGAGGAAGTCCCATAGACTTCGGGGCCAACCTCCTGAGTTTTCACCGAGCCAGCCTGAAGGGTTAAGAGCCCTCGTAACTCCTAGAGACAGTAGATTTGGGTCACCTGAAGAAGGAGAGTCTTCTTTGGTGGTACATCCTGATTTTCAAGCTTTAGTAGCAGATTATAATCCACAATCGGTGTCTGTTTCCAAAATTACTGGTAGCTTTTCATCTGCTAGTGATATAGGTGAGGAACTCAAAATATCCGAACCTGAAAGTGAATTTTCTGCTACTCCAACATTGCGGTTTACCTCTCCAACTTCTAGTGGTCCTGGTTCACCCAGGGTAGAAAGAATAATTACCCAAAATCTTCCTTCTGGACGTATAGCTATCGAAGAACTTGCTACTCCAGAAGAAGAAGTAGGCATCCCTATCTCTAAAAATCAACCTGTTATTGAACTTAGGGAGTGTGAATTAATTTTTTACAGTCCACCTAGGAGCAGTGCTTGGTATCTTTCATTGACTAATTTTTTGGAAAACCCAGGGCTAAGTTTTTCACCACCTCATATTCCTTATCACTCAACACCTAGAGGTTACTATCCTCCATTAAATATGTCAAGACAGTTGTCCATGTTTACTCACTCACCAGAATCCTTTTTGTACGGTGGTCCTTCTGTTCCCTCTGGGTATCAGTCACTTTCTGGTACTTTTGCGGGAGCATCTCCTCAACCCATTGAACAAGGGTTATTAACTGGAAACAATGGTACTAAGCCGTTGAGTGTAGAAGATATTCTCATGAGGTCAGGTACTATTCCTAATCCTCAACCTCAAGGTGGCCAGTTACCGCCTGGGGGGCAGCCTCAAAATCCTCAATTATCGCCCGGGGGGCAACCTTAAGGTACCCAATTTGCACCTAGGGGGCAACCTCAAGGATAGTACATACCTACAGGACAGTACGTTCCTCAAGGTCAACTCCAGACTCAATATGTACCTCAAGGTCAACCCCAGTATCAATATGTACCTCAAGGTCAACCCCAGTATCAGTACGTGCCTCAAGGGTATCAACCCCAAGGTCAGTACTCGAACCAAGGTTTCCAACCACCCTCCGGTCAATCATATGTTCAAGGAATGGGAAATGTACTTTTGAATTATCAACCCTACCCTCAACCCGGTTATGGTCCTCAATATTCTCAACCTGTTATGGGTCCGTACCCCGGAATGAATTTAGTGTGGGATCCATCGCAAACTCAACAGGTCTTGCAACCGAATGTACAGTTGTCATCTCAAACTGGACAACCCTTAGTTTCTTGTTCACCCTAGCAACCTGTCCAGTCAACTATTCAAACTTTTGTACCTTCGGTAGTTTCTCAGCTTGGGCCTACTACGCCTCGTACTCCGCCTCAAACGGCTGCTGTAGCTGCCACAACATTTGTTCAATCAACCCCACCTACTTCTGGTGTATTGATAGCTCCGGTTTCTACTGTTCCTGTATCTACTCCTCAGACATCTTTACCTCAGTCTGGATCCACAATTCAAACTTCGGTTCAGATGCCTGTAGGACAACCTGGTTCAAGTACGGTTGTCACAAGTCAACCACAATTTACTTATCAACCGTACCAGGGATAGTACCAATTCGGTCCTGCTGTGCAGCAGCCAGTCTATCAATATCAACCGTACCCTAGGTATACATATCAGCAACCTCAACAACCCCAGTACGGTCCGGTTAATCCTGGTTTTTCGGGAGGATACAATATCCAAAATGCAATTCCTATTCCTAGTTATCCTGGATATCCTCCCGCTGGGGCTGGTCTCATGACCCAGAGTTTTAGGGACCCTAATCGTCAGTTACCATTTATCGCAACTTTGGACTTGCCTGACTTGTCGCGCCTAACGAACGATCCCATTAACTATCTTCCATTTTGGCCGCCAATGCCGAATAAGTTGCCTAGTGATATTCCTAAGTTTGAAGGCAAATCAGGAGAGGACCCGTCGAACCATGTGATGACTTATCACCTCTGGTGTGCGTCTAACTCCATTTTAGATGATTCAATCCGTCTAAGGCTTTTCCAGCGCACTCTAATTGGTCTTGCAGCCAAGTGGTACATTGAGTTACCGCGAGCCACTTTTTATAACTTTAGTCAGTTAGCTACCTCGTTTTTAACTCATTTTCAGTTGCCAGTCAGATATGACAATGGCACAGAATTACTAACTTCATTAAAGCAGTCGACGTCCACTTACATTTCAAATCACATTCATGAATGGAGACATCGACAGCGTTTAGTGAAGGTTTTTATTCCGGATCAGATCTTAGCTGAATGGTTTGTAAAATCTTTATTGCCAAAGATCACTGAGGATGTAGCTAAGGCCGGAGTCTTTACTGAGGAGCAAGTAATTTCTCAAGCGCAGTACCTTGACTTGGTTTATACTCAGTCAGGTACGTTACATGAGAAAATCCCCGATCTTCCTAAGCAAAATCAAATTGCTGCAGCTCCTTTAGGGTCTCATGCCGTTGATGGTATGATTGGTACGGTTAACACCAAAAGTAAGAAGAAGTCTTCCAAGAATTCTTCTCCTATCATGACCTTGCCAGATTCCCCGACAGGAGATTCTTCTGCGGAGATTTCTGCCGATATTCATGTTGTAGAGTCATCTACAACCAAATCAAAATCCGGTGGTAAGAAGAAAGGGAAGAAGAAAAATAAAACAGATAAAAATTCAAAAGAGAAACCAGAAAAAGCGGAAACAAATGATGAGAAATGCAAACTTCGTTATCCTTGTCTCATTTGTGACGAAGAGCATTTTACAAGAGACTGCCCTCATCGTGCAAAGGTTGCGAAGATTGTCAAAGGTTCCTAAACACCTGCTGTTTTGAAGGATCCTTTTCCAAGTCAAGACAGTAAGATGATAGGTTCTTCCTCGAATGCCAATGAAGAACCCATACTGATGATGTCCCATGTTAGGATTGCGACTCGATCGCATGATTATGGTAGTAAAAGTCCTGTTGATGGTAAAGAAGTAGAATCTTCTCATTCTAACCCATCAACCTCAGCTCCCGGTTCCGATCCACTACAGATCGAGAAACCTAATCCAGACTTAGTAATCAAACCGCCCGCCAAGGGTATACTTCGAAAGTCAACTTTCAATCCACATGCGAGAGCAGCTTAGAACTATAACATTGTTGAGGATTTAGCTGTTTCACCTTCAGCAATGTCGGCTTTGGAAGTGCTGCAATCATATCCAGCACAGCGTAAATTACTTTTGTCGGCTATAGGAGCTGTTGACGTTCAGGACTCGAACCTAATAATTTTCTATCTAGAAAATAGTACACCGCGCTTACCTCATCAAATGGCTTTCCAGATCCCAGTGATAGTCAAAAACAGGCCTATTCATAGGACTGTGATTGATGAGGGAGCCTCAACGCGTATTATGTCGATACAGTGTTGGAGATCGCTTGGTTCTCCTTCACTAAATCAATCCCCGACGATTCTAAAGGCCTTTTATGGCCGTGGGTTTCATCCTTTTGGCATTCTACAGGATTTACCTATAGGGGTTGAAGGAAAAACTGTTAATCTAGATGTGGAGGTGGTTGATGCCCCTCTAGATTACAACCTTCTCTTGGGTCGTAGTTGGTCTTACACTATGACAGTTGTCGTTTCATCGGTCTTTCGGGTTATAAAGTTTCCTCATAATGGAAAGATCGTAACAATAGACCAACTGGCTTACTTTTCGTCCGACCCAGCCTCTTCTGAAAGCATTCAGCATGTCGATAAAACGACTATCCTGTATAAGGATGTTGGAGTAGGACTAGTTAAAGATGTCGGTTTACTGGGAACTTTTTCTTTTCCTCCGATCAACGCATCGTCTTCTTTTGCAACCATTCATATGATTTCGTCAGACACCATTGTTTATGACGATCCTTGGATCGTACCTTCTGAATCTGAGATAGACTCATTTGGTGATGTTATGCCTTTGAGTCCATATGAAATTGCGTATCAGGCCATGCAGTCATTTTCTGACCCATCTTCAACCAAAATTGACTTAATGAATGTGGTCCATGAGGAATCACTTTTCACATCAAACTCGGATTCAACAACGTTTTCCGAACTTGTTCACTCTGATGAGAAAATTCGTGAAATCCTATGTGTAGATGATTTACCATGGGAAGATCTCCATCACAGATCTTCATTCTTACCCGAGAATGATCGTTTTGAAAATGATTTTTCATCAATTTTTACGACTGAATATGTCAAGGAACCTCAGAATCCAATGAAAAATCCTGATTCAGAGTTAAATTTGGGAAACATTTCTTGAACTATTCCTATTGACATTTCGGTTAAGCCTGGAATTGTTGAAAACATTCATATAGGTGCCTCGTGTATAGAAGATGAAATTCAAATATATAAGGCCCTATTTCAAGAATTCCGCGACGTGTTTTCCTGGTCATATGAGGAAATGCTAGGAATTGACCCCGCAATTGTTGTTCATGAAATCAAGACTTACCCGGACGCTAAACCCGTCCGGCAACGTTTGCGTCAGATTCACCCAAGAAAAGCTGTTGCTATTAAAGCAGAAGTTGAAAAATTACTCAAAGCAGGTTTCATTTATCCGATTCCGTTAACGGATTGGGTATCGAATATTGTTCCGGTTAACAAAAAGCAAGGGACAATAAGAATATGTATCGATTATAGAGACATTAATTGAGCCTATCCAAAGGACAATTACCCAACTCCCTATATCGATCAAGTCATTGATGATTGTGCCGGCAGCGAAATATTCTCCTTCATGGATAGTTTTTCCGGATACAATCAAATCAATATTCTACCTGCCGATCAACCAAAAATGGTTTTCATTTGTCCATGGGGGACATTTGCTTATTGCAAATTACCCTTTGGGCTCAAGAATGCCGGGGCAACTTTTCAAAGGGCCATGTCTTATGCGTTTCATGACATCAAGCACATTGTGCAACCCTATCTCGATGATTTGCCTACTCATTCATTACATCGAGCTGATCATCTCATTCATTTATGAGCAATCTTTATGAGGTGTAGGCATTATCAGATTAGGTTGAATCCACACAAGTGTGTTTTCTGTATAGAAACGAGTCGATTTCTGGGGTTTTTTGTTTCGAAAGTCAGCATTCGCGTCGATCCCTCGAAGGTTGAAGCTATTGTCAAATTGCCTCCTCCTTCGAGTCTTCGCCAACTCCAAAGTTTGCAAGGGAAAGCAAACTTTTTACGATGATTCTTTCCTAACTACGCCGAGGTTACAAAGGGTTTTACCCTGTTGTTGAAACAGAATACTCCATTCTATTGGGATGAGATAGCTCATAAATCTTTTGATGCACTAAAACACGCGTTGACCCATGCACCGTTATTGCATCCGCCCAACTACAACCAGGACTACTTCTTGTATCTCGTCGCCTCTCATTCCACCATTGGAATGGTCTTAGTTCAAGAAGATGAATTCGGTAATGACCATGTGATATATTACCTTAGTCAAACTTTAAATCCAACTGAGCTAAAATACTCACATGTGGAGAAATTGGCATTGGCAGCTGTCCAACGTTTTCGTCACTACATTTTACTACGTAAAACTACAGCAATTTCTGATTGCAACCCTATGATCTACATTTTGACCAAGCAATTGCTAGGGGGCAAGTACTCCAAATGGATTGTGATCCTGTAGGAGTTCGACTTGGAATTTGAAAAATCTAAGTCTAAGAAATCTTTAGTTTTCGCGGAGTTAATGTGTGACTTCCCGTGTGCTGACACGGAAACTGTGGCGGAGGAGCCCATTGCGGACGAATCCTTGTTTCTAATCAGCACTTTAGATCTGTGGTATGGGGATATCATCGTTTATCTCCAGACCCAAACCTTTCAGCCAGAAATTTCAAGGTCAGAACGTCGAAAAATATGATTCCAGTCCCAACAATTCCGAATTATTGGAGATACTCTTTATCGCCGTGGGGTAGACTCTGTTTTTCGACGTTGCTTAACTCACAAGGAAGCTGAAATGGTTCTAAATGACTGTCACTCTAGAGCGTGTGGCGGTCATATGTCTGGTTATGCCACAGCCCAAAAGATATTGCGCGCTGGCTACTTCTAGCCGTCTTTGTTTAAAGATTATATTAACGCAGTCTGAAAATCCCACAACTGCCAAATTTTTGATCGAAAGATGCGCGCTCCACCTACTCCTCTCCACCCTATAATTTCCGTTGCTCCTTTTGCCAAATGGGGTATCGATTTTATTACATGTAACCCTCACTTGGCCGAGGGGCATGCGTATATCATCCTTGCGGTAGATTATTTTACCAAGTGGGCCGAGGCGATGCCTACCTTTGAGGCAGACGGCAAAACAGCTGAAATTTTCGTGTTCAATCATATAATTGCTAGGTTTGGTGTTCCACAAGTGATTATCACTGGTCATGGGCGTCATTTTCGAAACGTTATGATGACCAAACTTACAGGCCAGCTTGGACAAATTTTTAGTCATCAT
This sequence comes from Pinus tabuliformis, assembly GCA_031772625.1. Classification (NCBI taxonomy): domain Eukaryota; kingdom Viridiplantae; phylum Streptophyta; class Pinopsida; order Pinales; family Pinaceae; genus Pinus; species Pinus tabuliformis. Next base: position 84,187,737 of record CM062818.1, read on the forward strand.
GATCCAACGAATCATTGGGATTCATCGGTCGAATTGGCATAACATGCTTTTTTCAGCGCTTTGGGCGTATCGAACCTCAATAAAAACGTCAACAGGGTTCACTCCTTTCCAACTAGTTTATGGTCTGGAAGCTGTGTTACCCATTGAATGCGAAATCCCGTCATTGCAAATGGCCATCGAGTTACTTCCAGCCACTTCCGAAGAGGAAAAACGTTTGTTATACTTGGCTCAATTAGATGAGAATTGACGTGATGCTGCATTGGCGATCGAAACTCACGCAAAACGTATTAAAGCTCAGTATGATCGAAATGTGACCCCTCAAAATTTTTCGGAAGGAGATCTAGTCTTATTGTACGATCAAGCTAATGATAAATTAGGCGCTGGAAAATTCGTTCCTATGTGGCATGGTCCCTATGTTGTCAAGCGAAAGCTAGCAAAAGGGGCCTATGAATTGGTAGACTTTGACGGGGACTCTTTAGGTAAACCCAGAAATGGTCTTTACCTGAAGAGGTATTATGCTTAAGGAATGGGTATGGAGATTTTTAGTTAGGGTAGTTTTCCTTCTAGCTGGTGTGTTTTAGTTTAAAAAGTGTGCTTAGCTTAGAGAGTGTTTTTCGTCATTATTCCTTCTTATCTTGGTTTTACTCTTAATATTGCAGATGTCGATGCCTCTCCAAACATACATTGGTTTTGCTGATGGTGCTTGTCGTAATACACAGAACATTTCTTCTGCAGCTTGGGTTATCTATTCGCCCTCTGACGAGTTGGTATCTATGCATGGGGTAAACCTCGGTCAAACAACGAACAACATTGCCGAGTATAGTGCAGTGATTGAGTTATTATCTGAATCTATTTCATTTGGGATTCGGAGTTTGATAGTGAGGTTAGATTCTGAACTCGTTGTATTACAGCTTAATAGAGTGTATGCCATTAGAAATCCAGTGTTATTGAGATTATTTTTTAGAGTGCATCTCTTGGAACGTGAATTTGATTATATTGAATATTAGCATATTCCAAGATCTTTAAATACATTAGCAGATGCAATTGCTTCTCGAATGTTAAGTAGACATTTGCAATAAGAATACATGTAAATTTAAAAGCATTCCATAACATGATTTACAAGATAAGCCGGTAATAGTGATATATATAGGAGTGTGTCAAGATATACATCGTCCTCGATCATAGGTTGAAAAACACCTTATGATCAGCAAAAATGATAAGTACAAAAAGCAAAAATGTCATATGTGTCTACAATAGGCGATCATCCTATCACTGGTGATGATCTCGATAAGAAACCACTGTACGGGCCACCTTACAAAGGAACCTCCTAAAAGGTCCTGGGACCCCAATCACATAGCGCTATAGTCGACAAGGAATGTCATCTATGCCGGTCTCTGGAATGTCCCCTGTCAAGCGCTCTAGATGACTCTCCAACTCGGCCAAGGTCTCTGTTGATTCATCCTGTGGGGCTGGCGCCACTGCAGCTGGTTGTTTCCTCTCGTAAGGCCGGAGAGCGGCTGGTCGCTGTGGACCCACATCTGCATTGAAACTTTTACTATCAGTTTTGGGATGACATAAAAACAAAAAAAAAAATTAATAGGAAAATGTTGAAAATGATTTTACCTGAATCATCCCATTGCTCTCCTGGTGGAAGAGCCATGTCTGGGTCACCACGAAAATCTACCCCAGCATAAGGGAAGTCCTGAATAGCAAAAACCTGGTTTTCCAACCAATGGAAATACTCAGGTTTGAATCGAACAACCTCTGTCCCCTCGTCAAGATGACGAGCCATAACTGCAACCCATCGCATCAGTTTGGGCTCTCGAGGAAGCCCAGCTCCAACAGTAAGGTGCTGTGGGACCAACATTGGGACCCTCTCCAGACCAAAGGTCACAACCAAAGCCCCATAACAAAAGGTCTTCAGTTGTCCTTTCTTGGCTCTGGTCAGTTGGCCTTTTACATTAGCCAACACAGCATCGCACCAGTTGAATATGGTGCCTCGAAAGAAGTCAACTACCATCCGCATCTGGGATCCGGTGGAAATATGTAGTGCGGCACTCCCATAAAGTCTGGTAACAGTAAACGCGATCACCATGAGTTCAGGAGAGGATATGGTTTTAATGTCTATCCCTTTGTCTCTAGCCTGGTTGTTGCAGAACTCTAGCCGGAGGCTATCGACAGACTGGCCACCTGGCCTAGTCCCGAATAGAGTCAAGTCTTCGCCTCTCTTAGGCAAACCAGTCAAAAAGTATATTTCTGCCGGCTCAATTTCGAGCTGGTAGACACCAATGAAGAAGCATTGGTCCTGTATGCTCCACCTGTCTATCAGCCACTGCAAGAAGTCCACCTGGGCCCTCATGCCAAGTATGGCCTAGAATTTGTACAAGCCGCATGCCTTCAATGCATCGATTGAAGGTTGGTGATTTAATGCGGCAAGATCTACGTCCTCATGCTCCCGTTCTCGCCAATCAAGCATGATGTACACTCTACATCCAACAAAAAGGTAAATTAGAATGCAAGAAATTAAATTGTTTGGGTCAATTTTGAGAATTTTTGGGTTAAAAACCCTTGCTGCGGGGACCGCACCCTCTCTATTAGAGATAGTGCGTGGGTCCGCACCTTGCCTTCATGGAAGGTGCGGACCCCTGACTTTTTCTCCATTGAGAAAAAGTCGGGGTCCGCAGGCTGCCAGTGTTATGCCTGCAGGCCCCCGTGCGTGGGTTTCTAGCCTAAAAACCCTCTAAAAAATCAAATAAAATCCTAAAACACAAACTGAAACGGTTGAAATTGAAGAGTAGGATGATGTGGATTACCTGGAGAAGACGGCGTTCGATTCCGACGGATGGTTTCTCCGCAATCTTCATGAGAAGTTTATGAACAAAAGCACTATTTTCTCACCCAAATCTTAAACGGTAAAAATGAATTGACGAAATCCCTTTTTATAAGTTTTTTGAATAAATGAATTGTAAATTTGTTTATGTTTCACTTTAGAAAGGTAACTTTTGCAACAATTTTATCCATCTCAAACAGGTATGAGTAATGTTTGTAATTTTTATTCAGGATAATGGATTATTCAGGCGAAATCGATCATTTTCGACGGAAAAAACATTTAGAGTCACCTTTAAGCTCTTTTGTGACTCCTAAAACATGAAAAGATCGTCGAGTTTTTCTTTTTAAACTTGTTAAAATGGAACTAAAATGATGGTCCACTTACAACTCTTTTCTGACCGTAAAAACATGAAAAGATTGCCGGATTTTTGTCGTTTCAAATTCGATATTGGTTATAAAACGACGTGTCGTTGATCGCTTTTTTACTTTTTCAGATCAGGGGCACTAATTACGAAAAGTACTCCTTGGTCGTAAAGATCAAGCGGTTCTCTCAAGTATTATTTTATACTTTTTCGGGCTTGGGAGACACAAATTTTCGAAAAAGGTCAACCCTGGAGTCTTCTTAAGTTTTTTCAGACTCTCTAAAATTGAAAAATGCCGAGTTTCTCCTATACTGGACTCGTTAAAATTTAACAGTAAAGGACCTGTTCAATTACAAACAGGAACGAACCACTCCTTCTTAGGGTTCGAATTTAAACTAAGTTGGACTCATCCGAAGGATGAGCTTATAATCAAGAAAATGTTATCCTCCTCAAGCTTGTCAAAAATAAAGAGGTACTTGCCAAAAATGGTGGGGGAAAAAAGAGAAAAATGAGCATGTTTGTCATACTTTGTAACCACTCTTGAACACGACACTTTTATTCACCTGGGTTGGGAAATCCTTTTCCTAACAGTTGATCAAACCACATTGAAAGTCTTCAACCAGTTTCTGGGTATTAACTTTGGGTCAATTGTCACCAAACCATCTGTTGTGTCGTTATGTGTTCAAGAGGTCAGTGCCAATAAGCCATTCATCTGCAAAATATCTGTCATCCATCTTGACCATCCCTGAGTCAGTCCTTGCAACTAAATTTCTTCAACTTGATCTATGATTTCGTGTTGTGGGCTTGCCTGCGACGGATCGCTTTCTATCGACTTCAACTCATTATCTAGAAAGATGATCTAGAAATCGTCAGTACCTTGGGATCTGCATGCCTTAATGGCAGGTTTCTCGCCTTTGACGACAAGTTGCATCATTGACCTTCGATCAAAGGATTCCGTGACATGTTCGACATCAACACATCTATTCACATCTCATGGATTGTACTGGGTACTTTGAGAGCCATTGACATCACTGGTGGTTTCTCTCACACTTGTTAACAGTTTACATCATTGACTGGTAATCAAGTGGTTTCTACCATGTTCGACTTCAACACATTCATTCGCATGGATAGAATCGTACTGTTTCGGGAAGTAGAAATGAAGACCCTGGATCTAGTTTCCACAATCCAAGCTGCGAGGAATTTTGTATTCATTATATGGTGGACTATTCATAAACAGATGGTTGCGTCCATACTGTGTCCACATGAGTCTATACTTGTGATGTATTACAAGATCATTCCTATATCAGAGCAGTAGTTAGTTTTCTAAGTCAGTTTTGATCTGAGTATGGGAATGCCTACCTCAGCGATGATATGATCTCATATATATATATCTTGCATTGAATGTTTTTACAGGTTCCGACCGGGCTCTCCACAAGATGATCCTCAAAATGATAAAGTACTTCACTCTTCCTAAATGATAAATGAAATCCTCATCTACTATAGACTTCGCACTTTAGGGGGAAATCTGTTACACAAAAATATCGTCGCCATGATTATTTGCAGTCAGTATGGGTCTATCATCACTTGTACTGTCCTCCTAAGCAAGTCTCAGACCTCAGCTCTTTAAGTCAAGCTTTGAAAATGGGAGAAATACATTGAAAATCAAAAAAGCTCTGGTTCCGCACTTTCTCTCACTGTTGCCTGCGGTCCCGCACCTCCTGTTCACAAAAACTACGGACTTGCCTGCTCTGTCCCTAAAGGAATGTGTGCGGACCCCTGTGAAAGTCAAAAAGGCGCAAGTTTGTTCTAAAAAACTCACTTTGGATTAATTCTAGATGATTCTAGAAGGAATTTTGACGTGGATTGGTCGCTCTTAGGTGGTTCATGCATCCCAAAAGAGAAGGAGCTAATCCCTTGATGAGAGGAGCTATCCCTTTGAAGGAGGACTTTATCCCTTTGAAGGAGGACCTAGTAACTTCCCTCTATTGCACTATAAATTAAGGCATTGGGCTGGTTGCTAGGGAGGTTAGAAGCTGAACATTTTTTAGGGTAAATGCTGCTGGAATTGAGACTTCCTAGTTAAGCTTGAGAGGAGAGATCACATACCTTTTGGCTTCATTTGGAAGAGAGTGAAACTTCTCAAAGTAAAGGAGACTTCTTGTTGGACCCTGGGAGGAGATTGTACAGCATCAAGGCACAGGTTGTAAAGTTCTTCTTTGATTTGAATTAATACAATCAGATTCATTTTTCTCAACAAATTGTCTTATGTCATTTGTTTCATGAATTCCTTGATCATCATGTTAAGTATGCTTTATGATATTGGCTTTTCAGGTGCTATTTAATTTGTTTGCTTGTTTGTGTTTGCAGATTCGCAACAAGGGAGCTCATTTGGATCAAAGGAGCGAGGCTTCCACAAACTTGCATTGGACCCAAGGTAGGCCTAAACACTTGTTTGCCTTTGTTTATAAATGCATATTTAAAGAAATATAGTTTTTGATTGGCTTGCTTGTCACTAGATATCGTTAGATTCTAGGAAGGTCTATCTTGTCCACAAGATCGACTCATTCCATGTGACACCAGGTATCTTAGCTTCAAAACTCCTTTTGAAGCTCTATATGGATTCAAACCAGCAGTAAATCATCTAAGAGTATTTGGGTCAAAAGCATTTGCCCATATACCCAAAGCTGATAGGAAGAAATTAGATCCTAAAGCTGTGAAATGCATCTTTGTTGGTTATGGCACAGAATTTAAAGCATATAAATTGTTCAATCCTGAGACTCATAAGATATTTGCAAGTAGGGATGTAGTGTTTCATGAACAGGTACAGGAAGGGAAAGATGACATTGGTGATGATTGGCACATTCCATTGTTGATGGATGAAAATAGCAAGGATGAAAGAGAGCAGGAGCAGAAAGAAGAGCAAAAACAAGAACAGGAAGAAGGTGATAAAGCAAGCCCATTTAGAGTTGAAGAAAACAATTTGAGGTAAGTCCCCTACCAAGGAGATCTGGTAGGAAGACTCAAAAACCATTAAAATTGAGAGACTATGCTTTGATGTCAAATGTTTTGAACATTGTAGAGCCCACTAATTATAAAGAAGCTAGTCAATTTAAGGAGTGGAGAGCTGCAATGAATGAAGAGATGGAATCAATTCTTAGAAATGACACTTGGGATTTAGTTGAACTGCCTAAGAATAAAACACCCATAGGATTTAAATGGTTATTTAAACCAAAAATGAATGCAGATGGAAGTATAGAGAAATTAAAAGCTAGGCTGGTTGCAAAAGGATATTCACAACAGGAAGGTATAGATTTTTGATGATACTTTTGCACCTATAGCAAAGTTAAATACAATCAGAATGCTTATTGCTTTAGCTACTAAATATAATTGGGAGCTACACCAACTTGATGTCAAATCTGCATTTTTAAATGGTGAATTAAAAGAGGAAATTTACTTAGTACAGCCAGAAGGGTTTGTAAAGCAGGGGCAGGAACATCTTGTTTGCATATTGAAAAAGGCTTTATATGGTTTAAAACAAGCACCCAGGTCTTGGTATGAAAAGGTTGATTCTTTCTTTTTAGAGTATGGCTTTCATAGAAGTTTGAATGACCCAAATTTGTATACCAAGTACAATAAGCAGGGGCAGATTATTCTGATTTCTTTGTATGTAGATGACATGATTATAACAGGAGATGCAGATGATTTAATCAGAGGAATCAAAAGGCTTATGGCACAAGTTTTTGAGATGAAAGATCTTGGAAGACTTCATTACTGTCTGGGATTAGAAGTATGCAGAGATACTGGGCAAACTTTTCTTACCCAAGGGAAGTATGCCAGAAATCTGTTAGAAAAGTTTGGTATGGATCAGTGTATATCAGCAGCGACACCTTTGCAGCAAAAGCTGAAGTTGAGCAGTGACGATGGCACTAAAGAGGTTGATGCTACAATGTACAGACAACTGGTTGGCAGCTTTATATATCTTACAACAACCAAACCTGACTTAGCATACTCTGTTAGTGTGTTGAGCCAATTCATGTCAAAACCGCTTGAAAGTCACTGGGTAGCAGCAAAAAGTGTGTTGAGGTATCTTTGTGGTACTGTTAACTATGGCATTTTATACACTGACGCATCTGATGTTATTCTAGCAGGTTTTTCAGATTCAGACTGGGCAGGTAACTTGGATGATCGAAGGTCTATCACAGGTTACACATTCAACATAGGATCCGGGGTCATAACATGGAGCAGCAAGAAGTAGAGTACTGTAGCTTTGTCTTCGTGTGAAGCTGAGTATCAAGCATTGTGTGCAGCGACGTGTGAAGCGATCTGGTTGAGAAGGCTTCTCAATGATGCAGGAAAAGAACAGAAGAATTCCACTTCCATCAAAAGCGACAACAAGAGCACCATTAAATTGGCATACAATCCACTGTTCTACAAAAACACCAAACATATAGACACTCAGTTCTATTTTGTCAGAGAGAAGATATAGTCAAAAGAAATTACTGTTGAATATTGTAAAACTTGTGACAATATGGCTGATATTTTTACAAAGCCTCTTGCACGTGTGAAGTTTGAATTGTTTAGAAGGATGCCAGGAGTCCAGGACAACCCTTTCTCCATTAAGGGGGGGAGTTGAAAATAATTATATTATTTTGTATTAATGGATAAAATGGTTACATAGTTGTAATGTATCTCCCTAGTTTAGGATTAGTTCCTAGAGTTTAGGGGTTTGGTTGCAACTTCCTAATTCCTAGTGTTATACTTAAATGATGTAATCTTTCATTCATGAATAATAAAGTGTATGAGAGTGATCTCTCTGTTCCGAGTGTAATCTCCAGGTGCAGGCCTCACCTGTGAGCTACATCTCCTTCATTTTCAATTCTGTTCACATTTTATCTAATAGAAGGATACGCAACCTAAGGATGCGACATGGGAACTAGCAAAGATCCTTTTGTCATTCAGTCATCTTTAGCCTTAAGGGAAGGTAGATAAAACTATATAAAGTAGAAGCAATGTAATGAGATATCATACGAAGCATATTATAATAAGAACTCTTCCCATCTTCAAGTTGCCTCTTGAAGTGGTGAGTCACTATTACTTTCATGAATAATAATTCTTTCATAAATAATAATAATAATATTATTACTTTCATTTTTTTTTCCCTTGGAAAAAGTCGTAATTCCCATTAATTTTGAAAATTACATTTTGTAGATGCCGAAGCATTGCAAAGACAAGGCTATGAAGCCTGACAAAAAATGGTTGACACAAGTGTCAAGTACAACAAAAAAACTAATACAAAAAACCATGCCTGGAACACTGAGATGCCAGATAAGGGGGAGATCAAGTTTTCCTCCCCTTTTTCTTCTCTACCTTGCGCCACTCTCCATGGGCCGGGTGCATGGGAACGAGTTGAAGTGGGTTTTCCTCACCGGGTCGAGGGTTTTCCTTGTCAGAGTCCGAGGTGTCCAATTTATGCTGCCTTTTGGTTCCATTGAGTTCCATTGTGTCGGAAGCCTTTTCTGGTTGTGATTCCATGGGTACTTGTGGAGATTGTTCCTGTGGTTCTGCTTGGCTGTTCTCATTTGGGTTGGGCGATTCCTCCTCACCTTCTTCCTCCTCAAGGTCTGGTGGGGGGAATGTCCACCCTTTTTTTTATTCCGGATTTCCTCCTCCTTTGGCTGTCTTTTTTGTACTCTGGGCAGGCATTTTGTAGGTGCCCTGTCTGCCGACAAATTCTGCATCGGAATGTTGTATTTTCATAGTCTATTGTTTGCATCCAGCTACGATCTTTATGCTTCAGGACTATGCAGTCCGGTAATCCTTTGTTGAGATAAACTTCCACGCAGATACGTGCGAAAGTGTAGATTCCATCTTCCACTCACTGAGTATCCATTTTAATATATCTGCCAAAGGAGTTTCCGATGCATGCGAGTGTCTTTTGGTCCCAAAAATGTGCAGGGAGGTTATGTAGTCGTACCCATACTGGCATCCTGGTAACGATGAAGGAGTTTACATCAAACTCTGGGGTCCAGGGTGTAATGAAGAGTCCTGAAGATCCCCAAAACCACGGTCCCTCCTGAATTACTAGGGCTCTGACCTCTTCTGAAGGAAGTTTGACTATAAAAAACCTTTCGAGCAGAGCATGACATCACAATTAAGAGACCATTTTGTGAAAATCCAGTGAAAGAGGTCCATGGGTTTTGGCCAGAAACCATTGAAGCGACAGATGAGGGCTTGTTTTTCGTAAATGTTACGTACCTCCTCTACTTCTGTTGTACCTAATGTTAGTTTAGGTGTATAGTTCAGTTGCTCCACGATATATGGGCTGGGTTTTGTTCCGGCCTGCTGTGGAGCTGCAGAAGAGGATTTTCCCCCTTGTAGAATATTCTTGTAAGATGTTCCATTGCTTATGTGCTTCTGGTGTGGGTCTGGGCTATGTTTTGCTTTAGATCCGCTGCCCCCTTCTGTTTGTTTTCGAGGGCCACTGGTTGCTGCACCTCCACGTAGCCTCATGTTGAGAATAATGTTAGATCCTGGCTTGATGTTGTAGTCGTCAATTTCTCTGTGATCCTGTAACGTTCTTCCCTCAGAGAGCAGATGTTGATACCCTTCTGGGAGGCCAATGTGATTGGCAATGTTTTTCTTTAGATTTGAGACACTGTCTGAAGCTTGAACCCAGATTAGGGTTGATTTTCCAGAGGGGGGCTTTATAATGATTTGGAAGTGAGGGTCTGGTGAAGTTTCCACCACAGAGACTGTGGAAACTGTTCTCCACTGTTTTGTATTCAGGCTATCCTCATGCCATATAGCCCCTTCTGAGATCTGGGGATTCAGATTGGTGAAGAGTGTCCGTGCAAGACCCATCACCACTACCGAATAATACTTCTTGAAAGCGCAGTGGATCGGGTGGCTGAGATTTGGCACGTCCCAGTCCTGCTGACCTTTCGCTAACCAGAGTTCCAAAGCTCTTGAATCTTGGCGTTTTCTTTGATTGTTGCCCGGATCGGGTAGATCCAGCCCAGATCTGGGATGTTTATATCTATTCACAGCGGGAGGGAGTAGATCCGCTTCGTGCCGACACACAGCATTGTTAAGCCATTTCTCTGCTTCAGCCATGAAGGAAGGGCTGAGTCTGATCATTAGAACGCAGAATTCATGTTCATTCAGGGCCCCGTCGCCGTCTAAATCCCCTTCGCTCATCGTCGCCCTTTGCTCTGAATCCGTTAGGGAATCCAACCCTAACAGACCCGTATTTCTCTTCAGGCTCTCCAAAGTTATCAAACCCAGCTGGGGATCTACCAAAAGACGGAAGCCGTTGCAGAGCTCCGCCATGAAATCGCGCTCTCCCAATTTCTCTGCCGTCATTTCTTTCCAGTTCCGCCAGGAAGATTGAGCAACTGGTTCGGATTTGGGGGCTTCATTTTCTTCCTCTGCGAAAAAGGAAAAGGAGGGGGCCGAGATCGAGGCCGTCACAAAAACTTTGGGGCTCCTGCGACCCACGTACAACCCAGAGAGCATCGACGCCGCGGGAGCCATGAAGCAGCAGGTTGACTGTTCGAGTCGCAGCCAAGTTCCAGGAGTTTTCTATTACTTTCATTTGTTAAATAAATCTAGATATATTTTATAATTTTTGTTCTATATTACTAAATTTTTTAATAAAAAAATACCATAAAAATGTGGTAAAAAGCAAATTATACAAATAAAAAAAATAAAAATAAAAATTACACGGGATACATTTCCAGAAAAAAGCCCCAAGAACCTAAAGCATAGAAAATTTTAGGGGCAAATGTTCGCCCTTTGGCGAAATTAAGGGGTTTTAAATTTTTAGTGGGCGAATATTTTGTATCATAGTAGATTTTTACAAATCACCTCAAATAGCCCACCTTATTTTAAGGGAGAGGGTAAAAAAGGTAAATTTAGCCCTTGAAATTAGGATTTACAACCTTCCGTTCGCCCATTTTCAAGAATAGGTTTTATTTAAGTGAATCCATTCGCCCATTTTCAAGAATAGGTTTTATTTAAGTGAATCCTATGGGCCAAAGGCCCAAATACCATATTTATAAAAGAGGTATGGTAAATTAATAAAAATATAAATAAATGAGAGGTATGGTAAATAAATAAAACATTTTTTATATTTACTCCATAAGTCACATATACATGCAAGGGTGTAAACAAATAAAAACATATGTAAAGTGGAGGTATGGTAAATAAATAAAAATATAAATAAACTAGACGCATGGTAAATAAATAAAACCTCTTTTTATATTTAGTCCATAACCCTCATTCTATTTATGAAGACTCAAGAAAGGTTGTATTTAAGTGAATCCTATGGGCCAAATACCATATTTGTAAAAGAGGTGTGATAAATTAATAAAAATATAAATAAACGAGAGGTATGGTAAACAAATAAAACATTTTTTTATATTTACTCGATTATTCACCTTATATTTACAAACACTCAAAAAATGCATTATATTTAGGTGAAACCTATGGGCAAAATACTATGGGACAAATACCATGGACTAGATTGTTATTAATACCATGCAAAAAAAACATTATTAACCCTAATATTAGTATTAATAAAAATAAAAATTGCACATGGTATTGACCCATGGTATTCACAAAAATGGCACATGGTATTGACCCATGGTATTCACCTGGAATGTAGCCTATTTAAATGGGGGAATTAAGCCAGCATAGATCCATCTTTACTCTGGATCTACTAACCCCCGAGAGGTATCAAATATCGTGATATGCAAACTAGCATAGAGTGAAAAAATATTTGATCCGATCAAGAGTAAAAATGGATGTTGTAATTTAATGTATGTTAAACATTTTAGCTTGGTTAAAATAAAAATCAACTATTAATTTTATTAATTTTTATAAATTACTAATAGTAATTTTTAAGCTCCATGTTTATGATAACCCATGGTATTGACGCATGGTAATACCATGGTATTCATGTGAGAATAGACTATTTAAAGGGGAAATTCTATCATCTTAGATCCATCTTAATTCTCGGTCTACCAAGTGCTCAGAGGGATAAATAGATTTCATCCCCCTAAGAGTGGTAGATGTAGAGTTAAGATGGATATAGGTTGGTTTTTATGATAATAAAGATATTAAATAGAATTAGGAAATTATATTGTAAAAACATCTTAAGGTGAATAGTTAAAGCATAGACATTGGACAAGTATATTTGTATACTTCTGTTTTAAAATGAAACAAATCTAGGGCTAAAAGGAATGGATTGATTGCACTAGTCATCTTTCTATAACTTTCCAACATATGCTGGAGTAAACAGATTGTAATTTGGGTAATTTTTCTAATTGCAAACAGGAACATACTTGTGTATTGGCAGGGTGGTTACGAGGTCCCTAGAAGTGATGAATTTGAATTTTTCTTGGTTTTATATATAGTATTAGGTTTTTTCTCATGCTTTCTGTGAATGGCACGGGTGAATTTTATCCTACACCCACTAGGTTATCGATATGTAATTTCAGTAATTTTGATTTCAAAAGATATTTTAAAGAAATGCAATGATTTCATTTGTGTATTCAATCAACACAAGATTTTATAATTGAGTAAAATATTCGCCATGCCTGGTGAGAGATTCGCCAAAAAATTATATATACATATCATATTATTGATAAAATCGCATTCCATTTTTCCTATATACCATAGAGATTCGCCCATTTATTATACATGTAAATTTAGGAGGTTCTTAAAATTTTCCCTAACCCAAAACAATATATTAAAAAATATCCAAAGTATCCAATAACAATATAAGGATTTCAACAAAATTTTGATAATGAATTAAAACTCAGACAACAATTCATTTTTCAATCTTACATACGGAAAACTGCGCACAAATAATTGCTTAAATATCATTAATTAATATTCATTACATTACATACTAGTGATTTACCTTTATTCCTTCTTATTCAATATTTATTCTCAACCATTGTTACCCCATCATTACGTAGTAAACTATTATTAAACAACAAAGGCTGTTACGCTATGAATGCGTACTAAACTCTTATTAAACACCAAAGGTGTATGAAGTATATATCTCATTGATCAACTATTAATTTAAATTAAAAACTTAAAAAATTAATGTGTCAAAACTTAACATGGAATGTGACTCTAGAGAAACATAAATTTACAATGAAGACAAAATGAAGATATGTGAGATTTCCCTTGGTGCCGTTCCCCACACATTTCCTCTATCCCTTTTCCTATTTTTATTTTTTTTTAAATTACTTTCATCCGCAACATATATACATCAACGTTTGCCATCCATAAACAAAACTTTCAGGTTTACTGGCCACGAAACCTTGGAAGGATGGGCCAAAAGAACTCGCAATTTTTTTTTTCATGATCAGCTCTTCGATGCCATGAACTTGTCTACCTGTTAGCTTACACGTCTTGAATAACCAAAATTAGAAAGGGAGGAGCTGTATGCTACGTACGTCAATCTCATGACGTTACAGTTCGCGGTGTCCATGGATTTCACGTTGTGTTGCATGCCTCGCTGGCGATCAGTCGGCTTCCGACACGTGGATTTTATGCATCTCCTCTGTCTCTCTGGTATGACATCTGCCCGTATAAAAAGGTCCTTTTTTCCGCTTTATGGCACACGATGTCTCCATTAATGGGAATGATTCTGCCCACAATTCTGGCTATTCTGTTCGATGGGAAATTGAGTTGCTAGAGGTGACACAGTTGGGCGATTGGGAGGATATTGGATAATTCGCTAGATCTGGATTCCTGATGACTCTATAAGGCCGATGAGTGTAAAGGCAAACTTGCGTGGCTGTGATTGTGATTTTAAGTGGAGAAGCTGTAAGATCATGAATAGACAGTGGGCATTGCTGGATAGCAATAAGTCAGTTTTCATATCACTTAGTGGAGCTTGCTTTAAAGTAACAACTAAAGGATTATTCCTGTTTTTGTGGGTGGATCACTTTTTTCCTGGCAAAATACCCTATACCTGTCCTTGTATGGAGAATTATATCAAGAGGAATCTAATACTCTAAACAATGATATCTCAAGAATTAAATCAAGTTGATTGATGAGCAAATTTATTGCCAGGATACTGTGTTGAAGCAATAAATCAGCTTCCCACCACAATCGTTTGCTCTGTATGTGTGTGTGGGTATGTTCATTCCGGTTCTAGTTCTTGGCTTCTCATCAAAAATGGCTCCAGCTACATGTTCTGGTTGAGTAATTTAAGTTCAGGTTTAAAGTATTTCGTTCAATTTTTAGATTTCCTTATGGGTTAATTCAGTGAGTAATTTTGAACGTGAATCCAACTGCAGGTGAGGAAAACATTAAGGACCAGTCTCCAGTCGAGGAAGTTGCATTAACTGTTCCTACTACAGATGATCCAACTTTACCAGTGTTGACATTCAGAGTGTGGCTTCTAGGAGTAATATCTTGCGTTATATTGGCTGTGGCCAATCAGTTCTTCATGTTTAAATCGAACCCGCTGACAATTTCAGGATACTCTGCTCAGATAGCAGTTCTTCCCCTGGGCCATCTCATGGCTGCAACGCTGCCCACCAAAAGAATCCGGTTTCCATGCACCAACTGGGACTTTTCACTGAATCCAGGGCCATTCAATATCAAGGAACATGTTCTAATAACCATTTTTGCCAATGCTGGAGCTGGAGGTGTATATGCAATCAGTATTCTAACCATAATCAAAGCATTTTACAGACGCCAAATCAGTTCTTTAGCTGCATGGTTGCTGTCGGTTACTACTCAGGTGAAAACTCCATACAAATTGCATTAGGACATTAGCCACTATGCATACAAATATGTTTCTGCTCTATTATCTTCTTTAACATGAATGGTCTTGTTGAATAGAATTTGGGAATAAGTTTTACAAAGGATTTTGTAATTCTTCCTGACTTTTAGGTAGAAACTCTGCTCATCATCCAGGAGGGATTATAAAGCAAAGTGATAATACTATCACTCTTTTAATATCACTTTGCTTTCCATCATCATTATCTTGATATCACTTTGCTTTCCTTCCCTGATATATCTTGATATCACTTTGCTTTCCTTCCCTGATAATGGATGGAGTGTCCACCCTAAGGCTGATTACAAAATCCATTACACACATGATTAACAGCTGTGGAAATCCTCATTCTCTTATGAATTTTCTTTTTGTAATAATGATTAATTTTCTTTCTTGTAATAATGATCATTGGATCTGTTTAGGTACTTGGATTTGGGTGGGCTGGTATTTTCAGAAAGATTTTGGTGGAGGCTTCATACATGTGGTGGCCTGGAAACCTTGTGCAAGTTTCCCTCTTCAGGTACTTTCCATTCATATTTTTTCTTTTCAATCATAGTGGGGATACTCATCTAGGGAACTCAGTCAGTCACTTGTTCAGAAAACTAGCAGTATATTATGCAGGGCTTATGTGCTGATGAATTAGGGCTCTGCATGAAGATGAGGAGAGGCCAAAGGGAGGATTAACAAGGATGCAGTTCTTTGTTATAGTTCTGATAGCAAGTTTTTCGTACTATTTGGTACCAAATTTCCTCTTCCCATCAGTGGCATCTTTATCAGTAGCTTGCTGGATTTGGAAGAGTTCTGTTACAACTCAGCAGATTGGGTCAGGGCTAAAGGGCCTCGGAATCGGCTCATTTGCCCTCGATTGGGCTGTTGTATCATCCTACTTACGGAGCCCACTAGCTACGCCCTGGTTTGCTATTGCCAACGTAATGATTGGTTTTCTGATCATCATGTATGTCATTATTCCTATTGCCTACTGGACAAATGTTTACAACGCAAAAGCTTTTCCAATCTTCTCGCCAGACATTTTTACAGACGCTGGTCAGACATATAACTCATCCATGGTACTCACTCCCAACTTTGGCTTCGATGTCGAGGCTTACGAAAAGTACAGCAAACTCCATATGAGCATCTTCTTTGCTTTCACATATGGTTTATCCTTCGCCACCCTTTCAGCAACGATATCTCATGTGCTGCTATTCCATGGAAAGTGAGTACACAAGTAATTATTTTTTGTAACATATTATTTTAAATTGATATAGTTGTAGTAGAGAATGAGTAGGAGTCTATAGCCTACAGATTTTTAGGTTGTTATGTTCATTGAGTCTATCAATCCTATCTATATCTATATAATGAGAATTTTTTATGTATTTAGTGTGTGCCTGAGCTGCCTCTGATCTAATAAAATCTTGTTTTATTATTTCTCTATTACATCTATTTCTTTATGTTGTTATAGAACAAGATTCTAATTAGATCAAGGACACATACATCAGTGTTATAAAGCAATGGGATTCATAAACTCTATTCCATGGAAAGTAAGTACACAAGGAATTATTTTATTTTTATCTAACATTTTATTTTAAGTCGATATAGTTGTAATTTTAGGAGTCTATAGCTTCTTGGTTGTTATGTTTATTGAGTTTATCAATCTCATTGTTATAATCTTATTATTATATAATGAGACATTTTCATATAGTTAGTGTGTGAGTGGGCATATCCCTAATCTAATAAAATCTTGTTTTATCATTTCTCTTTTTTATGATCCACATTTTTTTTCTATTAAAATCTTATTCTATCATTTCTCCATTATATTTATTTCTTTATCTTAATACAGAACAAGATTCTAATATTAGATCAAAATCACCCCACACATGCATCAAATACATGACAGTATCTCCATTATATTTATTTATTTATGTTAATATAAACTTTGATTCTAATATTAGATCAAAGTCACCACACACATACATCAAATACATGACAGTATCTCCACTCATTATATAACAATGGGATCCATAAAATCTATAAGTATAACAATAATTACAAATCACTCACATGAAAAAAGAAATATTACCTTAGAACTCACAGGATCCAAAACAGTGATTTCACTATTATCTCAAGTGATTTAATATAATTCTTGGTATTTACTCTAACTTGAATGAGTTATTCCACAAACAGGTATATATGGCAGAACACTAAGGCAGCTTTGGGAGACGAACATGTTGACGTGCACACTAGATTGATGAGAGAAAACTACAACGCTGTTCCGCAATCATGGTTTATGACAATTCTGGTCTTGACAATAGGGGTAGCTATTGCAACCTGTGCATGGTTTGAGCAGCAGCTACAACTACCATGGTGGGGAGTACTCTTGGCCTGCGCATTGGCGGTGGCTTTCACTCTTCCAATTGGCATAATAACAGCCACTACCAATATGGTGAGCACTCTCTTCCATCATGTCTGAACCATAGATTTATTCTGCGAAATTTTAGGTGTGAATATCTTTCACATTAAAATTTTCTCTCTTTTTTGTTCATATTTTCGTTCTTTGTCTCCCCATATATCGGTTTCAAGATTTTTATGGCAGTTTAGATTCATAGGGTCTATTTTTCTTTGTTGTGTGCAATCTGCGCAGAAATTATACGGACTACCATTAAGGAGTAGCAATTTTTTTTTTTTAAATCAAATTTATAATTTTTTAGTTTGATTAATGAAATTTTAACTTAAATTTTATACTTGAAATAATGTTTCCTGACGCAACATATTACATAATATTTTATAATACAACCTGACTAATTCATCATTTAAATAATTCAATTTCAAAATTTTAAATTTTTTTAAATAATTAATATTAAATTATTTTGAAAATCAATCATTATATTATCTTTATATCAGTTAAGGATGTGAGCCATATTTCTCATGCTATCGGGCCATAAATGAACAGCGGGTGTATATGCCACTATTCGATTTTGTGGGCATATACATCCGTTGTTCATTTATGACCCGATATTTTGTGGGCATATACATTTGTTGTTCATTTATGACCTGATAGCATGAGATTTATTGATCCCCGTATACTTACTTATTGTTCATTCATGACCTGATAACATGGGATTTATTGATCCCCATATATTTATTGTTAGGAGAATTAAATTCACTTACTGTAGAAGTATTGAATTTACTCCATACTCATTGAATGTCTGAGTTTGTAATGCTCATTAACAGAGCAAAGTTGTAATGAACTTATACTGAACTTATACTGAGGGATTTTTAAAAAAAGATATATGTTAAATTTTCATGAACGTTAAATTAATTTACTTTTTATAGAATTTGTTCCACATGTATAAAATTGAATAGCCAACATTTTTCTTTATATTATATTGATGATAAATGATGAATTTTAAATCCATTAAAATATTTTAAAATTTGATACTATCAAATTGTATAATAAAATTGATGGTTTAAAAATTTGGGTCATTTCTCAATTTATCGGTGTGATCGTTTAGCAGGGGCCACACAAATCGGCCATACTAATCTTATCTTATCTGTATCGTTCCAATTTTACATGATATCAAAAAAACATAATAAAAATGTTGATAAAGATTCATAAAAATATGTTTTAGGAATATAAAACTGAAAGGTCACAATTATTGAATATACTAATTATTTAATATACTGGGCATAAAGGAGTTCACTTATTGAAATATAATATTTTAAATTTGTGTTAAATCAAATTCACAAATTGAATAATCAAATCACGGAAAGTTTTTTTCTCACTTATTGAAATATAATAAAACTTTCCTCACTCATTGAAATATAATATTTTAAATTTGTGTTAAATCAAATTCACAAATTGAATAAACAAATCACGGAAAGTTTTTGTGAAAGTTTTCCGTGTGATAGAAATAAATAAATAAATAAATGGAAGGTTTTTAAACTATTACCTTTATATTTTTTATGGAAACTTTATATTTTTTTTATGGAAACTTTAATAAGCTTGAACAGAGATAGATCCCCACATATGTGATGATAGCAAAATAGAAATGTTAACCAATTAATGAGCCGTTATCGTACCCCACATATATATATTCACAAATGAAAATGCAATCCCATCATTAAAATGATTAATTTGAATAAAGTATATATCCACACACGCAGCGATCCCTCTCTGATCTGTATAGCACTTAGCTTCTCTTTAATCGTTTTTGTATATACAATCCGTCCTTATAATAGAGTTGATAAATTTATTTATACTCTTGCGACAGACGCCGGGGATGAAGATATTAAATGAGTATATCATAGGATATCTCTTTCCAGGTAGGCCCGTTGCAAACGTAATATTCAAGACATATGGTTACATAACCATGGTACAAGCAATCACGTTCCTTTCCGATTTCAAACTGGGTCATTACATGAAGATTCCACCACGTTCAATGTTTGTGGTTCAGGTCAGCCTGCACAATTTAATGTAGAATTTCACAATTTTCTTTCAGCATAATGAACTGTTAGTTAGGATTAAATATTTGAATACCTATCTTAAATGGAATACATTTCATGATTTGCAAAATCCCGGTGATGATTTGCAGGTAGCGGGAACACTTGTGGCGGCGTCTGTGTATTTTGGGACAGCGTGGTGGCTATTAGAGAGCGTAGAGAACATATGCATCCCTGAGCTTCTTCCACAGGGAAGCCCCTGGACTTGTCCCTACGACAGGGTATTTTACAATGCTTCGGTCATATGGGGAGTGGTAGGGCCGAAGAGAATATTCGGTTCTCTGGGACTCTATAAGAATCTCAACTGGTTTTTCCTAGTGGGTGTCATCGCACCATTGATGGTATGGATTTTGTGTAAACTTTTTCCAGAGGCCAATTGGATTCGGCGAATAAACATGCCTGTTCTAATTGGGGCAACGAGTATGATGCCTCCTGCCACTGCTGTAAACTTCATATGCTGGGGAACATTTGGCTTCATTTTCAATTATCTCATCTTCAGACGCAACAAAAAGTGGTGGAGTCGCCATAACTACGTATTCTCTGCCGCAATGGATGCTGGAGTTGCATTCATGGGATTGCTGAGTTATTTTGCGTTGCAGATGAATGGGAGGAGTTTGAATTGGTGGGGAGAAGCAGTGGATGACCACTGTCATTTGGCTACGTGCCCAACACAACCTGGGATTGTCGTTCATGGCTGTCCTGTTGTTCAAGTCTAGGCTTCCCGGATCTTGTAATTTAAATTGTGTTGTGCCCGTTTTGGTACTCCAGAATATTTCCATGTGTAAAAGGATAATGGTTACGGGTATCTTTTGAACAAAACAAAAAAAATTCCTGTTTCATATTCTGTGTCTATATATATGTTTCATGGAGGTTTGGAATTACGTTAATTTAGGCAAGTAGCATTCATGGAGCCTGTGCTGCCACTTTTAACATTTATAACGTTTCCGGTACAATCTTGCAGGAGCGTGACAGGTTGTTTGTTTCGTAGATTGTAATGTTTTCGTTTCGCAACTCCACACAATTATTCCGTTGATCCAACAACCTGAAGCTGGTGTGGCCCATCGAGGTGCTAACTCGTAATAATGGTTGAAGAATAACCAAAAAGGAAAGTTTAATATAGGATAAGTATGCTCCAAAAATAACACAGCTTTTGTCGTCGCGATGCGCTTTCATGCGCATTATAGCACTGGTAACCAACCATGTACGAGCACTGCATTTGTCGGTTGATATTTAGATTTATCTATACGATTCTATAAATCCATTCATTATTAATTTTCTGAGATGGTTAGATGGTCTTTAAATTGAAAATATGTTTGAGATTCTTCATTTCTATCTTATAAATGGAAGATATATAAAATTAAAAAATATATTTGAAATTATAAATATTATTTTTTAATATATATATATATATATATAAAAAGAGACCGCTAAACTTTTTATGGAGATGTACCATAAAATTAAATTAATAAAAATAAAATAAACAATAATAAATATATTTGACAATATTTTAATATTTTTTTTTCTCAATATTTAAAAGAATTAATGTTTAACTTTCTTAATGCATTATATTATTAAAATTAGTCTTCGTATAAAATGAATTTTGTTTGGTCAGGCTTTGTTTTCTTTTGTTTTTTTATTACTTACAAAATATTTTTATATAAATTTTAAAAGTGATTATTGAAAATAAAATACTCTTCTTTTTGCAGCCACTTATTAAGAGAGAACTAAAAACTCCCATAATCAAAATACATTCACACCAAGGTTGGAGATGGCATGTCTCTCTCCTTCCCATTTTATACATAGATACCAACTACCTACCCAAAGATGGATGTCTCCTAAACTTATAAACAAACAAAAGCCCACTAGAATTTCAACATAAAAAGCTTTACAAAATAAGTACACAAATAATAAATTGACACAAGTGTCGTGTCCATTCAATTCCATACACCAGAGATTTTCTAAAGAATAACAAGTGCCCTCGGAAACGAGACTGGAACCACCACAGAGATCCAAAAAAAATTGAAGTGTCGCGCCGATACATTTCCCCAACAACAAAGATTTTTTCAAAAGAAACAAATAGTGCCCACCAAAGCGAGCCGAAGTCACCACAAAAATCACAATGTTGCAACCATCCTATGCCGACACAAGCAAAAGACCAAAAAAATTAACAAGTACCCTGCATAAACGAGCGAAGAGTGACCAGGAAACCACCATACTGCACCACTCACCATCCAAACTCATTAATCATTTTTTAAAGACGAAATATTTGCTGGTGTTCTGCCACTTGAATTAGGAGTATCCATCAAGTCTTTACCATCTGAATCGTAGGCAATATGGCTCTTCACATTAACTAGAAGTATTCATCGAGTCTTCACCAGAATTACAGGCAATATGGCTCCTCACATGTGCCATGCAAGAGTTACTCTTATCCAAGTAAAACTTTTAAATCATAAGCATCTTGTTGTTGATGTTTTATAGAGATATAAAGATATTATATTTCTCCACTTCTTTATCCCTCAATACATTCCCAACAAGGTCTTCATTTGCCAATGAAGAGCCACAAAATTTAAGTAATGCTCCCTGGTTCCCTTGGTGTGCCCAATCTAAGGAACCCAAGCATCCTCCAAAAGCTCAGAATCTTAAGAATATTGTTTTTCCTCCCCTATTTAGCACTTAAGCTTGGGAATTTCCTTATGGGCATAAGGTGGAACTGCATTGACTTAGGTCAACTATATTTGATAATTTTATTCACTCTTTATATAATTTCAAAGATTTATCTATGAGGTGTAAATCAATTTGTTTATGGATGGTGTTGTCTTTGTCAAGTTACTAGTTCACATTTAGTTGGAAAATCTCATGGGAAGAGACATACTATATGTCCATATTTTAAGTTGATATAACTGTCTATTTTAGAATAAAATTTAGGAAAATTTTAATTTAATTATCAATAATTATTAAGTAATGATAGAGATCTAATAAAATATTCTAAAATAATTAAAGATGGAAATAATTAAAATTATTAATGATTTTTTAATTAAATTAATTATTTATTTATTTTATTTAAATTAATTAATTCAAATAAAAATTGAAAGTGATGCATTTTTTTTAAATTAAATTAATGATTTTTTTTAAAATGTCACATATTTTAAATTAAATTTTTCTAAAAACAGTGATGCATTTTTTCTTTTTTAATTAAATTAATTAATTTTTAAAAATTTCGCATATTTTAAATTTATATTTTTATGGTAAAATTGGATGATAACCATTCATAGTACGAGTTTTGTGTAAGCTTTTTCCAAGAAGCCAAATGAGTTCGGCTCATAAACATGCGTGTTCTAATTGGGGCAACGAATATGATGCCTCCTGCCACTGCTGTAAACTTCAAACTTCATGATAGGCTGGGGAACATTTGGGTTCATTTTCAATTATCTCGTCTTCAAACGCAACACAAAGTGGTGGAGTCGCCATAACGACGTATTCTCTGCTGCAATGGATGCTGGAGTTGCATTCATGGGATTGTTGTGTTATTTTGCGTTGCTGATGAATGGGAGGAGTTTGAATTTGTCTGGAGATGCAGTGAATGGCCACTTGTCATTTGGCTGTGTACCCAACACAACCTGGGATTGCCGTTCATGGCTGTTCAGTTGTTCAAGCCTAGGCTCCCGGGATCTTGTAATTTAAATTGTGTAGTGCCCGTTTTGGTCAAGGATATTTCCATGTGTAAGAGGTTAATGACTACGGGTATCTTTTGAACAAAACAAAATTCACGTTTCCTCTTTTTTGTATATATATATATATGCATCTATGGAGGTTTGGAATTAATTGAATTTAGGCATGTAGCTTTCATGGGGCCTGTGCTGCGGCATTTAATATTTATGACGTTTAAAGAGGACTCTGGTACAATCTTGCAGGAGCGTGACTGGTTGTTTGTTTCCTCGATTGGAACGTTTTCGTTTTGCAACTCCACACAATTATTCCGTTGTTCCATCAAACTAAAGTTGGTGTGGCCCATGGGGATTGCTGTCAGCCATTGTTCCAGGTACCAACTCGTATTAATGGTTGAAGAATACAGTTTAATATGGGAAAAGTATGCTACCAACCTAACACAGATTTCGTTGTCTCTATACGCTTCCATGGACAGATTTCGTTGTTAAACACGGAAGAGCACTGCATTTGTTCGTTGATATTTAGCTTTATCTATATGATTTGATAAATCTATATAAATATTTAGAGATTATTAATTTTGAGATATAAAAAATAAAAAATATATTTGAAAATATTATTTTATTTTGTAAATTAAAGTTCAAAAATTAAAAACTATATTTTAAATTATTAATTTTATTTATTAAATTAGTAATATATATTTTTAAAAAATACATAGTAAAAGATATATGAAATTAATATATATATATATATATATATATATAAGCATTTTTAATTTTTTTTTTATAATTTAGTATGGAGTGATGTCTCATAAAATTATATTGATAAAAATAAAATAAATAATTATAACCAGAATGAAATTTATTTTAAATCTAAATTTATTCTATATTTAGAGGAATCAAATTTCTTGTTTAAATTTATTTTTATTTTTTTTCTGGGTAAAAGTAACTTCTATATTAAGCAAGAAAAATATTTACATAATTTACAGCAACCAAGGGGGACGAGGCCACCCTCTAACAGAGACAACTGGGACAGACTAGCAGACCTCTGAGACAGCATTACAATGATTGTCCAAATGAGCCCCTTGGACAACATTACAGTTCTGGATGGCCAAAAAAAACAGACTCTATTACCTTGCTGACTCGAACTTTTAACAAGCTGCCACTATAGGGCTGAGAACAGGAACTGAGGGAGATTGAGGATTTGACCAACAAAGACATGAGCAAAAATACAAAAATGCAAAAACCTGGAGAAACGCCTTCGAACATATTCAGGTAGGGTGACTTGGCGAAGTTGGCGATTGCCTTTGCATCGGGCTGGGCGGATCAAGCCATATGACAGACTCCTCACCCACCTGAAGATGCCCCTTCGAACCCGGATGAGCTGAATCCTGTTCCGCATTCCTATTCTGGACACAGTTTATTAATGGCTGAATTTCTTGCACTGATTCATCACAAATTGAGTTCGCCTGGTTCTGAGCCTACTGAGGCTGGTCGACTTGTTCTATGGGTGCCCGCGGACGGGGCATCCTATGCACTCTTCCTTGCATATCCCCCAGAAGAATTTCGCTACTCTGGAGACTGTCGGAAGCAGGGGAGGACCATGAGGGGTTAATTGGAGGCGCTTCTGAAAGATACACAGAGAAATTGACCATAACATCCGACTGAAGGATCCCTCTGGGAATGCGGAGGCGGAAAGACTGATAGGAATCCGGCAATAGCAAAAATTCCTCCTCAGAGCTGGATGATGAGGGGGAAATGACTGCCATAGGTGCTATTGGGTGCGGTTCCTCCCCTTCAATCCCATAACGAACCCCTGAACGACCACCGCGGCGAGGCACGCCCCTTCGACACATAACTGTTTCCAACTTGAGCGCCTTAAGACTCTGCTCAGTTTCCTTGAGACAATATTGCAGAGCAATATTTTGCCCGCCTCCCACTTCAAACAACATTCCCTGATCATTGCAGGTCTGAGCGGTGTTGGTATATAACCAGGACTTCGCCCTCACCAAATGCCGCGTACCAGACTCCATTACACCAGATCTCCTCGAGACCAGAGCAGGCTTGCTCGACTTAAATGCAACCTCGACCGTGCTCTGCCATTCCTTAATGTCGTTTGCCTGAAGCATTGAATAGTTTTTTATCGCCATCGCTGTCTCGTACTTGCTCGCTGCCTCGGCCTTGAGACAGGTATAGAGGCGCGGGAAAGCCTTAATGGCCACCTGCCATTCATGCATGATGGACACCCGCATCCGGGGGAAGGATGTCTTTGTGCACCAAAGAGATGCAGTCCTGCTTGAGTCTATCATCTTCAACCATATCTAGAGAGCCTGAGAAGTAATGTGTCGACTGTGACACTCCTTGATTTGCTAGCCGATCTGCTACCTGGTTAGCTGTTCTTCTTACATGATGGAAGGATAAATTGTGGGGAGCGTGGAGCTTTTCTTCCAGGGATTCCAAACGGCTTAACAATCTCCAGCTCTTCGTTATTTTGACTGTCGTAGCTCCAGCCTCCATTCTTTTAGCTGCCTCTATAAGAATGAGAGAGTCGCCTTCTACCTCCAGAGGGGAGAGGTGGTGCTGTTCAGCTAAACAGATTCCTTTCCAAAGACCCTCTAGCTCCGCTGCATTGTTAGTATCTTTCCCTATTGAGCCATAGAATACTAGCATTTCTTCGCCATTATGTCTACGGATAACTCCTCCGAAGCCTGCTGGGCCAGGATTGCCTTTGGCAGCACCATCGAAGTTCAGCTTGTATGAATTGAGTGCAGGCGGGGACCAAGAGGATGGTGAAGCGGATCTGGTGGAAGGTGTAGTGGTCGTTTTGACTAGGGATTTAAGTTCAAGATTCCATTCCTTCATGATGCGGCGTTCCTGATTATTTTCCGGCATATCATTATCATTCCAAACTCTGATGGCCAGAGTTTCCTGTATGTTCTTTTTGAGCGTGAGCCAACGATCATCTATGGATCTAAATGTGCTATTGAAGGTTCTGTGGTTGCGTTCTTTCCACAGGGTCCAGTACAGAAATCTTGGTATAACGCGCCACAAGGAGTTGAGGATCTTGCACTTGTATGGGTATTTTTCCCAGGTCCTTATGGTTTCTGTTATGTCCTCCAGCCTGGGGTGAGCTCTCATATTGCATTTTTCGACTTTCTCCCAGATTTGTTTTGCTAATGGGTATTCTTCCATTAAATGATTAATGGTTTCACAATTTATGTTGCAATTTGGGCATCTGGATGGCCCTACAATTCCCCTTTTGATCAGATTGTCCCAGGTAAGAATGCGTTTTCTGCTAAGAAGCCATAAAAAGGTTGAGATTTTGGGCCAATGCCCAGCTTGCCATACTTGCTCCCATAGCTGATCTTTAACCGCCCTGAGGTTGGAATAGCGCAGGTGATGAGCTTCCTTGGTGGTGAAAGTACCTTTGGTTGTGTAGCCCCATCTGAGTTTGTCTTGCTGATTTGAGAGGCGAATCTTCTTATTGTTGAGTTCCTGATAAATGTTTGTATAGACTTCTCCCTGCCAATCTATTTGCCAGAGACGCGCCGGTTTCCATGTTTGGAAGTCGTGATTTGGAGATGGCTGCCAGAAATGGTGTACCAAAGGGATGCTTTCTTGGTTAATTTGAGCCTGCCAGAGAGGTTTGTGGAATAGATTGGCTAATTTGGGAAGTTGTTGCCATGAATCTTCCCAGAATCTAGCTGCCTTGCCCGAGTTAATGTCCCAGAAGCTATGATCCTGGATGAAGCTACTTTGGGTTTTTGCGTTGTTCCAAATGAGTGATCCCTGCGCAGTTGGATTGATTCTGATGAGGTCATTCCATTGACTGCCCCTGGCATATTTAGCTTGCCATAGTTGGGCCGAGGGGGTGTTTGGCTTGGAGACCCAATTCCACCAGATTTTAGCTCCCATAGTGTTGTTTCTTTGGAGCGGATCCCGAAGACCTAGCCCTCCTTCTGATTTGGTTTTGCATACCTCTGTCCATTTGACAAGTGCCCATTTCCTGTTCAAGCTTGTGGATCCCCAGAGAAAGTTCCTCTGAAGATTGCGAATTTCTTTTAGAATCCCTTTTGGAGCTGCTAAGATAGAGAATAAATAAAGCGGCATAGCTTGTAAAACTGATTTGATAAGAACGAGTCTGCCTGCCAGATTTAAAGCCCTGAAAGTCCAGGATGAAAGCTTTGATTCTAATTTGTCCAGCAACGATCTCCAAGATACCTGCTTTATTGCTAAGTCGGTAAGGGGGGCGCCCAGGTATTTTGAAGGCAGGTGGGAGATTGTAAATCCCAGAATCCGGGCTATAATCCTTTGCAAGAAGGGGGGAGTGTTAAAGAAAAAAAGTTGTGATTTTGCAGCGTTAATGGATGTGACCGAGGCTTCAGAGAAGAGGGATAGAAGGGATTTGTAAGCAGAGGCTTCTTTTGCAGAAGGATGCCCAAAGAGCATTGTATCATCAACAAATTGCTGATGCGTTTGAGGAGTGCGACCATGAAGGGAAATTCCTTTAAGGGCATGAGAGGATACAACCGATTTGAGGAGCCTGCTTAGGCCTTCAACCATTAAAACAAAGAGAAAAGGTGATAGAGGGTCCCCCTGCCGGATGCCACGAGAGGGGAGAAAAGGAGGTGAGGGGGATCCGTCCAGAATGACAGAGAAACTGGGAGAAGTGATGAGGTTCATGATCCATCTGGTCCAGGTTGCACTAAAGCCAAAAGCTAAGAGCATTTTGTGTATGTATTTCCAGCTAAGCTTGTCGAAGGCTTTAGAAAGATCTAATTTGAGAAGCATACCTGGTTTCTTGAGAAGCTTTAAAGAGTGTATGACTTCATTTGATAGAATAATTCCATCCATGATCTGCCGACCTTCAACGTACCCTGTCTGTTCTGGGGAGATAAGCAAGGGTAGGAGCGGTTTGAGTCGGTTTGCAATAACCTTTGAAATGAGTTTGTAAATTACATTACAGAGTGCTATTGGCTGATACTTCTCAGGTTTGTTTGAGGCTGCTTCTTTGGGTACCAAGGCAATGAAGGTTGAGTTGAGGGCCGGGAGTATCCAATGCATGCTGCGGGATTCTTCCACCAGATCCCAGACTTCAATTTTTATGAGATCCCAAAATTCATGGAAGAAGTTGGCCGTGAATCCGTCAGGCCCTGGCGCCTTTCCGTCTTTAAGCTGAGCTATGGCATCTTCTACTTCCTTTAGTGTGACTTGCTAGAGCAGTTGAGTATTGTGATCCTCATTGATGATTTTAGGAATGTGCTGTGTGATAGCTCGGATTGCCTCGTCTCTGTTACTGTTAGGCTCCTTTAGAATGTCCTTGAAATATCCAGTGAATTCTTTCTCCATGTCTTCATGAGCCTCCACTCTTTCACCCTGCTGATTGTTAACAAAGGTGATTTTGTTGTGCATGCGCCGTTGGATGGTAGTTTTGTGGAAAAATTTAGTATTTCGCTCACCCTCTTTGAGCCAGCTTATTCGCGACTTTTGTCGCCATAAAATTTCTTCTTGTTTTTGACGCTCCTCTATTTGACTCCAGAGGATTTTCTCCTGTTGAATTTGTTCTTCTGTGCGTCCTTCCAGAATGAATCTTTGTTGTAATTCTTTCATCTGCTATTCTAGTTTGTGTCTGCTCTTCTGTATGTTGCCAAAATGATCTCGGTTCCATATTTTAAGAATTTGCTTCAGATGTTTCAGCTTTTGTTGGAACTGATACATTTTAGCTCCTGCTGGCGGGATGAAGGATGTCCAGGCTTGATTGACCACTGCCTTAAAATTAATATCTGTGAGCTAGAAGGCTTCAAATCTAAATGGTCGATTGCTGCAATTGCCAGGTCTGGACCATTGGAGAAGAATGGGCCAACGATCTGAGCCTCCTTGTGGAATGATCTCAGCACTGAAATCTCCTCCTAGGTGGATTGCGTTGTCTGAAACTAAAAATCTGTCTAGTCGTGAGGCAATTTGGTGAACCCCTTTTCTCTTGTTCGACCAGGTGAAGATGCCATTTGAGGTGGAGATGTCCATGAGTCGATTGTCTTGAATGAATTGCTTGAAGCTGCTGCTATCGCTATCTAGCCTGGTTCTGCCCCCTTGTTTCTCTTCCATGGATTTTATGATGTTGAAATCGCCTCCTCCGATCCATAAAGGAAAGTGTCTGTTTGCATTGAGGAGGGAAATCGTGTCCAAGAGATCTAATTTTTGCTGTATTGTCTGCGGGAAGTAAACATTGGTAAGATGCCCATGGATGTTGGTACCGATGAGGTGGAATGTAGCTTGAATGAGATGCAGAGTGGCATGAAAATTATCAAGTGACACAATCTGTGGATTCCATAGAATGGCTAGACCGCCGGAGGCCCCTGAGGCGTCTACTGCTATTGTACGCTGTAGATCTGTTTTTCTGCCCCTTTTCTTTTGTTCTTTGAGGATTTTCCTTCCATCCCAATGACTGCCTCCTTGGATGCCCAAACTTTTATGGTGCTGTACCCTTGTGAGGACTCCTTCAATTTTGTCTAATTGCCAGGGAGGGATTGAGTTGTACTCTTTTTGCTTACATGCTGCCTCCAATTTGGATATGTCAAGCTTGGATATGTCGAATTCCTCTAGATCTACATCTTCTCGATCTTCCTCCATGTCATTTGAGGCAATGAGGGCTTCCTCCATGGATTGTTCATGAAGACTCAGGGCCAGGGCTGCATCTAGATCCATATCCGAAGCTTGTGGAATCTCGTTCAACATGGTTTTCCCCTTGGAAATGATTAGAGACCCGGGCTCTGAAACAGAGATGGGGTTTTCAGTATAGGGAGGATCTGCAGATTTAGATGAGGCCGGTTCAGAGCGGTTGAGGGACGACTGGGTGGGGTGCAGCAGTTCTGGGATATCAGCTTTGGGGCTGATTTGAATGTCTTGTGAAGCTAGAACGGAGAAGCGATTCTGGGGGGGCGCTTTGAAAGCTTGAGCTGGATTAGCTTGGTTTTTTTTTGCATGTCGGCGACGGATGGGGATTTTTGTGAAACCATCAGGGTCCAAGTTGATATCACTGGAGGGGATTTTGGGCTGCACATTTAAGGGACAATCACGGAAGAGGTGACCATGCTCATGGCATTTTCGACAACGAAAAGGGATTTGCTCATAATCTAGAGTCTGTTTCCATTCGTAATCATCGTGAAAAAGACTTACCGTGTCTGCTAAGGTCTTGGTGAGGTGCATCTTGACGCAGATCCTAGCGTAAGAGGTGTATTTGTGCGTCTTGGTTTCAGTAGCCACTTTGATGAAGGTTCCCAACTTGTTGCCTATGTCTGCCAGCGTTTCTTCTCGCCAGTACTCCACAGGAAGGGAATACATTCTGATCCATACAGGGGCTCAACTAAAGTCTTCTTTGTCTGGATTGAATCGGGGCTTCCATTCCGTTAGATATAGACCTGAAGAGTTGAAGAAGTACGGGCCTCCTTCGAATATCCTTGTTTTGTCTTCTAAACAGTTAAAAATTGCTGTAAAGAAGCCCTTTGGGCCAAGCTGTAATGTGACTTGTCCTTTGGGCTTCCATTTAGAGGCTATCCAACCTTGTAAAGCTTTTTCTGTGGGCCAAAATCCCAAGAACTTTCCAATGAGTGCGTAATCTTGCATAAATTGGATTTCCCCATTGATGCGGTGGCTTGGCAGTTCGACCTTGATCGGATCTGCTGCCTTTGGGATACAGGTTGCTGAGGTCACTTTAGTTTGAAAGGAGCCAGTCGTGTTGTGCCGACCATTGCTTGCTTCATCCTCCACATTTCGATCTGAGGACGTCTGTCCTTCTGGCTTCTTTTGCTTGTCTTGTTCCTTTTCTAGGTCTCCGATTGCAGAGTGCCGAATCTCTGCCTTTTGTTGCTTGTCAGTAGAGGGTGTCCCCATTGGAGGGGAGGCAGAGCTCTCCCCTCCTATAGCAGACGCCATAGGACTGTCAGTAGCAGAGCCTGCTGCAGCTAGCATAGGTTCGATCGGCAGTGGCGGCGGCTAGGTTTTTGTTTTTGCTCAATCTCTTCAGCATCAGAGCTCGGTCCAATTTCAAATTCAGTTCTTGTTTAAATTTATTAATGCTTTATATTAAATTATATTTTTTCTCACTTTAAAATGAATTTTGGGTGGTGATCCCCATTTGATGGTTCTATTCACTTTCTATATAATTTAGAGCAATTATTTATGAGGTGTTATGATCTATGGGGTGTAGTCTTTGTAAAATTATTACTTCAAATTTTATGGGCAAATCTCATGGACAAGGATTGAGGATGGAAGCTTAGTGTGGTGAAGAAAGGGTGTCCATATTTTAAGTGGATATATCATTGTATCTATTTTGGAATAGGGTTTCCAAAATTTTAATTTAATTATCAATAATTATTAGGTGAATGTTGGGGATTTAATAAAATTTTCTAGAATATTTTTAGTAGTAATCATAAATTAAAAGTTGAGATTTATCTTAAAAGTAGCCATGCCCAACCTGTCTTTTAATTAAATTTATTAATTCCAAAAAATGTTGAAATTTATATCAAAAGTAGTTATGTCCTTTTTTTTCTTCAATTAAATTGATTAATTTAAAAAATGTCACATTAACATGTGTCATATAAATGGGGTTTGTGGTTTTTTGACCATGTGGTATTAGTAAGGCAAGATATTGTAACAAAACCTATTACAAGTTAAGAATTTTAATGGTAAAATGAGTGGATCTCCATGGTTAGAAATCTTGTTTTATGTTTTTTAAATGTATATATCTTTAGCTCATATATTAATTTATTTTTATAATAAATAATAATATTAATATAAAATAGGTTGCCCAAATCTACGTGAGAGAAGGAGAGAGGTCTCCATGGTTAGAAATCTTGTTTTATGTTTTTTAAATGTATATATCTTTAGCTTATATATTAATTTATTTTTATAACAAATAATAATATTAATATAAAATAGGTTGCCCAAATCTATGTGAGAGAAGGAGAGAGGAGGGGGGGAATTTTCGACTACCCCGCCTAGCCAATATGTAGGGGGACATGGCAACACACCCCCTACAACTGTCAAGCATTAAGGTCACAATGAGGACAACCTTGAAATTGATGATGCAGAGGACTTTGTTAATGTTGTAGGTTTGTAAGAACGAGTGTTGTGAGGTTAATTCAAAATGAATTCATGCCATGTGATGTAGGATGGACACAAAAGATAGGACCATTATATAAGTTAATAATTTCCAATGATGATATATATGTGGTTCAATAGTGTGACAACCTAGAGCAAGGCTTGGGAGGAGATCGATATCAGTCAGGCGGTGCACAAACATCCTAAATAGGCAAACGGTGAGAATTCTAGTCTTAGAATGTTTTCATGCTTTGTGAAGGATGAGAAGCTAAAAGAGCATTTCAAAGTAGATGGGAAGATTGGTAAATCAACCAACGTATATCCTCGAGAAGGAATGCTTGTTGCAGCCCTCTTAGCAAAATTATGTAAAATTTTCATCAGTAGAGTTTGGCATGAAGTAAGTCATTCTCAATGTTCGGGGTGTGGGTGGGTTATGCCTAAGAACTACTTCAGTATTACCTTTCCCTAGGAATCTCTCGCTTGTTTCTCTCGTGTGTTGTTGATGTTATTAAAATATCTAATACCTATAGATTTGCTTAGAATATCCCAAGGTTTTTTTCAATTGATTTTCTAACATTTATAAACTATAGCCTCCAAAACATGGTTTCTACATTTTTGGTTGGTTTTTGTAGCTATTATAGTGCTCTTTTTGCAACTAATGGTGAAGAAGGGCTTGGATAAGGAGGGAAGGGTTCGGTTTGGTGGTAACGAATTATACGTTTGGCTCTAAATCTCCGAGGTTTAATTTAGTAAGAAACATCGTTTCATGGAGGGGAAAAGAAGGTACATGGAGGAGGAGTATAAAGGTAGCAGACAAAGAACCTTTTTGGGGTAGTTGAGGAAGATTGATTCTCTTGGGTTTATCTAGGTTATAAACACCACTGCTCCATGGTGACTTTCCTTTGTTTGGATGGGTAGGTGAGATCCTTATTTATGGTACGATAACATTCATAAAGCATAATTGAACATGTCTTGATTGGACTAGAGGACAAAATTAATTCTCACCATGTTTCATGAGAGAGGAAGACCTAAGAGAGGCTCATCTTATTACGAGGGAGGAGCCTGTCGTGGTAACCCTCAGCTTCAGAATAGAGTTGTTGGGTTTGTAGCTAGATACCATGAACATATGCCATATCATGTGCAAGAGGAGTTATCGAGATCAGAAAGGGAAGAATCCTCTCATAGAAGCTCCCTTTCTGATGTAAAAGTGAGAACATAATTAGAATGTTGGATTCTAGATACAAGAAAGATGAGGAGTAGAGGTAGTGAGTATATGCAGGCAATCAACCTCTATTTGAAAATGGAATATCTGTTAGGACAAACACCCCTTGCCAATCAAGAAGCAAGAAGGGATTATATACAAATGCTGGACCACATAAATGGTCACCTCAAGAATTATGATTATAGGTTGCTTGCAAAGGATCAGAGGTTAGTGTAGATAGAAAAGAACCATGGCATTCAACCAATAACCCTTAGACCCTCGGTTGCACTAGTAATCCATATTCCAGTGGATGGCTCAGACTCTGACCCAGTTCCTTGAATTTATGATGTTTGGTTACTATGGTTTTGATACTATTCCTTTTTTTGCTCATGTAGATAAGAAGGTAGAGCAATAATTTGGTTTTTTAATATGTATGCTAGGTTATGATAAGTACTATTTGTCTCTTATGGCCCTCCATAGGGTTCAATTTTGGGTATGGTCTAGTCTCCATGGGAGAGATCAACAAGATTTACAATTTTGTTGTAAATGTTTTATTTTGCGGTAATACAATTCACCTTAAAAAAATAATTATATAAAATGAATTATAATTTAGTTTATTTTTATGATTTATTTATTTATTTTTTAATAATGTGAGATATATCATAAAATAAGTTTTGATATTTATGAATATTTATCAACCATTTAATATTTATAAGTACTCAAATAACAATAATAATTTGAAAAAATAAAACATTTTATTTTGGCAAGAAACATACAACTTAAACTATAAAACCAATTTTAAAATCCATAATTTTTATTATGAAAAACTATTCATAATAATATCCTTAATAATAAATCATTATACATTTATTATTTACTATCACTTATCTTTTCCATATTTTATTATGAATACGTTGTTGAAATTATATTCATTTTTAGTTTTTAATAATATTTAAATCATTGGTTTATTATGTGTTATAACTTTCTCTAGCATTTAGTTGTAAGAGGACAATATGACGACATGTTGAAGCCTCGAAAATCACTGCACCAGCATGGGGGAAAACCACCATGTCCGTACCTTAAAACAACTCCTTTTTCCGTTTGGGATAGTGGCTCCAACTGGTTCAATAAGGTCTAGTTACCTTCTCCCAACCGCTATCACCTTTAAATATGTCTTTAATTGCTAATAGCTAGGGCCATCAAATCAATTCTTCGAGATGATCACACAAGAAGAATGATCCTTAAGTTATTTTTGCGGAACAACCAAACCAATCTAAAATTTTACCTCTTTAAAAAGAAGACTTCTAAAATGTAAGATCTATGATAACACATGAAAGACAAAACCTACAATGCAATTAATCTAATGTATCTCGATTGAAGGAAAGGGTAACCCTTCTCTCAATCAAGAGCTAACTTAACTTAATGGGAAAAGAAGCTTTAAAGAATTAGAATTAATATGGAGGAATTAGATCAAGGAGATAGCTCACAAGATCTGATTCCCTATTAGCATAAATACTATCAATTAAACACTTAGTAAATAATTACATAAGTGCCTATTGGAAATATATCCAATTCCTTATTTATCATATGCAGAAGAACTACAAAGATTCATGATGAATTACTGAATTAGTTCAAATAAGACATCATGTGTGCAAGAAAACAATTATTATCCTAAATCGAAAGATCGCTTGCCGATCTAAGATTATAACTATCTATTCCTATCCAAATTTTAGCTCTCATATTATATCTAAAATTAAGCTTGTAGAATAGTCTAAACAAACTTTTAAATGAATTAACACTCAAGATTCAACAATAGTGCATGAATCCAATTATTAACTCATACATTCAAAATATAAATTGAAAGACTGAAATAAGAATTTAGTTAAGTTAAATCCTATAAACAATAGTGTTAAACATCATTAACTGAAATGATCCTTTATTAATAAATGAAATCAAATTACAGATTCTCATAGAACGACAGTAGTGCACAATCCTTTGGAGTCTATAATCTATCTCTACTTGCAAAAAATGTCTCTTCCTTTCAGCAATAGTGCATGGTAAACAAGAGCTTCTCCACCAACAGATATTATCCACAGTTACAATATTAGAAGCTTATCTCCCCACATTCGGGAACTATCATTCTATTAAAAAGACTAAGAGGTACAATAGTGCAAGCCCCCAAGGCTTTCTCTTTTGAATTCTCGGGGCTTTTTATTTCATACAATGAGTAAGCTTAAATAGTAGAAAACAACTTAATATATTGTGTAGAGCTTTGAGGGAATTTAAACAGATCCCTTCAACAACACTTAAAGGAAAACAATTTTTTGGTGGAAATTTTTGAATGTGATTTGTTGTCTTCATCATTTTTTGTTTGTTCCATCAGATTATCTAGATGCTTGTTTGTCTATTTGAACTGAACTACTACTTGTCAGCACAAATGTCCTCTTCTATCATGAACCTGAACAAGAAAAACAGGAATTGATAAGGTAGAAATAAATGAAACTGATAAGCGAGTTTTATTTGAAACAATTGACTTTTGCAGGAAATCAGGAAAAACATAGAGTTGTAATAAATTCTGAATACAACCATCATGGAGAGGAATGCAGAGTGATGCTTGTGACAAGACAAGTCATACTTTACTATTTTAATGTAAATCACGATTGCTTTTACACTAGGAGTAGAACTCAGAATAATCGCAATTGTTTTAAACCCTAGAGTATTCTTAAACAAAATTGAAAAGGGGCTTTCTTAAAACATATCACAATCGGCATTCAGAAAGGTGGATGTGATGTTATAAACCGTGTCTTTTTAAAACTTGTGACTATGAAGTGTCAGATGATGTCATGGTGACATGGTGAATGACGTGGAGGATCCATGTGATAATTGACGTCGTGGAATAATGTGTTATCGCAGATCGCAAAACAAGTGGGAGGTTTAGTGGTTTTTTTGGATGGGGTTCGAAGTGGTAAGTGGTTTTTGAAGGGGGGAGTCTGAAGGAATGGAGGAGTGACACCTAGAGATAGGCCTTATACAGGAAAACTACGTTTCAGATCCCCCCCCCAGAAACTTAAAATTGACCGCAGGGGGATCCAAAACCATTATTTGTTGTTGATTTGAGCGAATAGATCTAGGTCATGCATTTTAGTAGATAAGTCTAACTTTCGTTGTATCACAATCGGCGTTTGGAGTGGAGGTATGAATGAAATATGTTTGAAGTCCTAAAAGACTTGTGATTTTTGATGGGTGGGATGATGTGGAGAATGACGTCACATGTGACATGGATATGACGTGATTTGATTGTAATCAGAATCGGTGGTGTGGAGAATTTGTTATAAGCAGTGCTCCTTTGAAACTTGCGATTGCGAAGTCCTCGAGTGATGTGGCAGTGACATCACGAATGACGTCATGATGTGACGTGGCGGGTGGCAAGGTAGATTACATGGCAGGTGATGTGGTGATGATGTGGCAGCTCACATTGAGGATGACTTGGATCTGATGTCATTGATGATGTCATATCACAATCGGCATGAAATCTCATCTCGCAGTCACACTTGGAATAATGCTTGACTCTTTAGATCTTTGTGATTATGCAGACACAATATTTTAATGAAATGCAGTGAATAATCCTCGCGGTTTTGGGCTTAATTGCAATCGCAATTCAGTTAAGGTAGGAGGTAGGAAGTAGGAGGCAGGACTTTTGGAAACTGCAATAGCCGCAGACCCGATATTTTAATGAATTATAGTGTATAATCTCATCAGGTCTGGGCCTTATATCATATCATAATCGGGAAAGGGAGCAAAGTATGGACTTTGGAAATTTTGCGATAGTTCGCGGACGTAGGATTTTATGGATTTCCATGTATTTTTCATCAGGTCCGGGCTTTATCGCATATCACAACTGGGAAAGGGAGCGATGTATGGACTTTGGAACTTTTGCGATCGCCTGCGGATGCAGGATTTATGGATTTTCATGTATTTTCTTATCGGATTCGGCCTTTATCGCATATCATAATAGGATAAGGTAGGAGGCATGGACTTATATAATAGCAGATCATGTGATTGTGATGGACGTGGGGTTATTTTTAGAAATATAGTTAATAACCCATTTGGGTCTGGTCTAATGACATTCCGTAATTCGGTGCTAGCGGGGGTACGGCAGAGAGTCAGAGTTTGTAAAGTGTTAAATTTTGTTTATAAATATTTTAACCTTTGGGGATTAAAAACTCGGATTTGTTTTTTTTAACTAAATAACCCATATTATTTATTACTTAAGGTTTTCTAAAGCCTAAGTATAATTCTTGGTTTTGGGGGCTATTTAATTTAGTTTTTTGGGATACTCAAGGTTTAATAAAACTAAAGGGTCCCTATTTTAATATAATAAATTACATAAGAAATTTATAATATATTAAAATGTGGGGGTTTTTTAATAGTACAACAATTGGCGATTCACTACAAGAACCAGTCATCTCTGATGAATAAATAATGAATTTATTCAAAGATTCAATAAAAACAATTTAAGAAGTGAAAACTACTTTTTGAAATATTTAGATAAAAAATTACTTTGACTATAAAAATCGTTAAATTGAGATTTTTTTTGAAAACCTTTTGTGAATGAAAACACCTATTTACGTGTATGAGTCATTAATCAATTGTAAGAATAAAGTAGGGGGCCTTTTACGACTTAGCTTATAATTTACTCATTTGTCATAGGTAGAGCCACTGCTGCCAACAAGCATTGATAGCCCCTATAGGGTTACCTTTTAACCAAGAACGGTCCAGTATCCCATCCATTTAATAGTGCAATAATTAGAAATAATTTTTTATTTTTTATTTTTGGCTAAAAATCCATTGTCCTCGTTCGGTGGCTAGATAATGACAATTCCATTCATTGGTAACAATCAAACTGAACAAGTTGGATCGTGATGAGACCCCTTGACCTACAATTAAAAATCATAAGCCATTACGCTGTTTTGGTGATCAGTGTGATAATGTCAGTTTAATTGGTTCCTTATGAACATGGTAAGCAGACTCGTGATGAGACCTCTTCTCTTTTTATATTTGTTTATATTTTAGAATTACACTATAAAAATTCTCATTTTAATGGATGGGGAGGATCATTGACTCCTTACAAGTTTTGGATGACAAATCTGAGTTGAAAGTTTTAGTCGTAAGATGGTCTTTACTTTTTAAGGATAAGTTTTTTTAACTGAAACTAGAGTAAAAAGATATAATTTTTGAGATTTTTAAAAGATTTCACAACCTAATGGGAAAATTTCGGAGATAATAATTTTTATATAATTTTCAACTTTCATAACCACTTCCTCAAAAATTCCTACTTTCAAATTGAAAAATCATTAAATGGTTTTCAATAGATGTTGATGGAAGGCCAAGAGTGTATCATTTAACATTCTTATCTAAAAGAAAAAGTAAATGTGATATGATAATCGAATTCTCAAGCTATAACCATTCACAAGTATGATGATAAAATCACTCAAGACCAAATCTAAAAGGAAAACTTTACAAAATCGTTTATGAAAATTTCTTAACAAAAGAGGAAAAAGTTAATGAAGAAAACATTTCTTCTTGTGAATAAATCTAGATAAATCAAATTTTCAAAGTTAAAAACATTTAGTAATAATTTAGTTTGAATGAGGAATTTTCTATTTATTTATCTTTTTCAAAAGCAGAACTTGTAAACAATGTTTTAACCATTTTCTAATCAAAGTAATGTTTTTGAGGAAAAAGATTAAGGTTTAGAATTTCTCCATTTTGGATGATTCGATGAAATTCGTTACTGCTTTGTTGAGCTCGCAATTTGATCTGGTGAAGGTGTGAAAATGCTTGTGAAGAGTTGCAAAAGAGAGTTACATATCAACAGAAAATAAGAAAACAAAACTAAATCTTAAAGGTAAAGAAATGAATGAAAGTGAGTATATGAGACTTACCATTGAAGAATTTCATTTAATAATTCTAGAAAGATATGACCTCAATGCAAGGCAATTAACTCAAAATAATTATTTATTGAATCTAATCTAAACTAATCTACTCCTAACTCTAACTTAATGAAGGAAACATGACTATGTATAATTATACTTCCAGTGTAACCATTCGCTTGTTTTATTACCTACCTGTATGTACAAGTCAAATGTTAGTAACCACATAACGAAAACAATCAAAATGAAACAAAATCTATTTTTTACATCTAATGTAAAATTATGTATAAAAATAATTTTATTTACAATTAACCTATTAGTAAACCATCTTTTTTGGAAAGAATTCTCTAAACAAATATTAATGGTATCATAAAATAATGGACATATATTTGTTAGAGAATGAAAACTTTCCAAAGGAGATGATGGAAAAACATGTTGTGAAGGAAGAACACTCTCAAGCTTTAAATTTGACTGGTGATGAAATGATTGGAATGAATTTCTGAATGTCAAATTAGATTGGAAATGAAATATTTTTTGATATTCAAGATTATAAGAAACCAATTCATATTTTTCACTTAATAAATATCGATGATATTCAATATTGAGATATTTCACATGCTTGTAAAAAGAAAGGAAAATAAAAGGATGGAAAAACAATTAAATTGTTATGAAAGCTACAATTACAAAATAATTTTACAAGGAAATTTGGAACCTATCATGGATTTCAGCCAATGAATTGCCACTAAAAGGACATTCCCTGAAAAATTTTAAAATGTGAATTTCGAAAAGGGAATTAGAATGAAATACATTAGAAACTCGCACAATTAACTCATCAAAATTATTAAAGCTAAGTTTGTGTTCAGGAGACAAAATAAAGCATGTGAATCTTTACAAGATAAATTAGTTTTCAAAACTGGTGCATTTTGTACAAAATATGATTCTTTATCCTCATTGTCATGATAATCATCATAAATTACCTTCTTCCTATGAAAATTAAATGGCTGATCTGAATTATCAGAGTCAGAAAATATAAAAGAAGAGGGTTTTGCAATTAAAGAATTATCACCCAAATGAGTAATAGATGCAGAATTTTCAGAAAAAATATTAGGAAGATTATCATTTGAAAGATTAAGGTGAATATCATTGACTATATTCTGATTTGAAAACACATTAGGATAAAGAAAATAATGCATGTCAAAATATAATGACAGCTAAAATGATTCATCTATACAAATTGCCGTATTATAATCCTGGTTTAAGGACATTTTTTCAATTGTTGTTACATGTTTTGAGTTTTCTAAAGTTTCCTTCAAAGAAGATAAACTAATGTGTTCATTATTGAAGTCTTGTTGTAGATTGGCTTTTATTGGACTTACTGGTTGATCACATGCATTATTAAAATTTGTTTCAATTGTATCTTCAAAAAGAAAATGAGAATTGAAATTTTCTAAAGAAGAGCGTTGTGATTCAATTACAGTTTCAGGTTTGAGTTCCATAAAACCGTTTAGTGATTCAAGTCTAGTTAATGAATTAGATGTGTCTTGTTCTTCATTAATTGATTCATTATTTTTAGTATGGGAAGAAACAAGAGAAGTGAAACGTTCAATTAAATCTTCAATTGAAGGAAAATCATCTAAATGAAATCTATAACAAAATGACCAAAATATATTATAAAAATCATCTAAAGATTCACTATCATACATGTAAATATTATCTAATTATAAACACAAAATATTGTAACTGTAATTTTGATGTGCTATGAGAAATACCTGGCAAAAATGTTTCCATGAATGAATCGATTTCTCAAGAAGGACTAAGAACGATTTGCAGATCCATCCTCTGAATGTGAGAGTGAAAAGCCTATGTATCTCATTATCAACAATTATATTAAAATATTTACATCTATTAACAAAACCAACAATAGGATTTAATGCAGATATATTACTCTCACCATCAGACTTTAACTATGACAAGGACTCGATCTACTTCTTGGGCATGCCTCATGTAGGCTTAGGTGAACTAAATGCATGACCAAGTGTAGGAATTCATATGGAGTCATGATTAGTTAAAAATTATATAAAAACAAATTTTAAACAAAAACTAATTCGAGGCCCTCCTTCTAGTGCCAAAATGTTGATGCCTTGAAAATCACTACACCAACATGGGGGAAAACCACCTGGTCCGGACCTTAAAACAACTCCTCTCCTGTTTGGGATAGTGGCTCCAACTGCTTCAATTAGGTCCAGTTACCTTCTCCCAAATGCTATCAACTTTAAATATGTCTTTAATTGCTAATAGCTAGGGCCATAAAATCAATTCTTCGAGCTGATCAGGCCAGAAGAATGATCCTTAAGTTGTTTTTGTGGAACAACCAAAACAATCTAAAATTTTACCTCTTTAAAAAGAGGACTTCTAAAATATAAGATCTATGATAACACATGCAATACTAAGCCTACAATGCAATTAATATAAGCTATCTTGATTGAAGGAAAGAGTAACCCTTCTCTCAATCGAGATCCAACTTAACTTAATGGGAAAAGAAGATTTAAAGAATTAGAATTAAGATCGAGGAATTAGATAAAGGAGATAGCTCACAAGATCTGATTACTTATTTATATAGATACTAACAATTAAACACTTAGTCAATTGTTAGACAAGTGGCTATTGAAAATATATCCAATTCCTTATTTATCATATGCATAAGAAGTACAAAGATTCATGATAAATTACTGAATTAGTTCAAATAAGACATCATGTATGCAAGAAAACAATTATTATCCTAAATCAAAAGATAGCTTTTCGATCTAAGATTATAACTATATATTCCTATGCATATTTCAGCTCTGATATTATATATAAAATTAAGCCTATAGAATAGTCTAAGGAGACTTTTAAATGAATTATCACTCAAGATTCAACAACAGTGCATGAATCCAATTATTATCTCATACATTCAAAATATAAATTGAAAAATTGAAATAAGAATTTAGTTAAGTTAAATCCTGTAAATAATAGTGTTAAACATCATTAACTAAAATGATCCTTTATTAATAAATGAAATCAAATTACAAATTCTCATAGAGTGATAGTAGTGCACAATCCTTTGGAGTCTGTAATCGATCTATGCTGGTAGAAAATGTATCTTCCTTTCAACAGTAGTCCATGATAAACAAGAGTTTCTCCACCAACAGATATGATCCACAGTAACAGTATTATAAGCTTATCTCCCCAGATTCGGGACATATCATTCTATTAAAAGGACTAAGAGGTACAATAGCGCAATCCTCTAAGGCTTTCTCTTTCGAATTCCCGGGGCATTTTATTTCGTATAACTAGTAAGCTTAATTAGTAGAAAACAACTGAATCTATTGTGCAGAGCCTGGAGAGCATTTTAAACAGATCCCTTCAACAACGCTTAAAAGAAAACAATTTTTTGGTGGAAATTTCTGAATGTGATTTGTTGTCTTCAATAGCTTTGTTTGTTCCATTGGATTATCTGGATGCGTGTCTATTTGTTTGAATTGAACTACTTCTTGTCAACACAACTGTCCTCTTCTATCATGAACTTGAATAAGAAAAATAGGAATCGATAAGCTGGAAATTGTCAGACCAGGAGGTAACTGCTCAAAAACAATTCATTATATTCATTCAGGTTGGTCTTTATTATATACATGAGGGAGAGACTATTCATTTCATCTCCCAGTGACTTTTCATATTTTATATTATTTATCTACATCAGTTACACTTATTTACCCAATCCTGATGATTAGGTGTCAACATTCCCCCCCCACCTTAATCTGAAGGGATGTTGGTGAGTCCAAGCATTGTTCTGAATCTTTCAAGCTTTTCTCTTCCAAGCACTTTGGTGAAGATGTCTGCAATTTTCTCATTAGTGGAACAATTGTGGAGATGGATTGTTTTGGCCTCAACATGACTTTGAATCAGATGATATTTAGTATTGATGTGCTTCGTTCGATCATGTAACTTTGGGTTCTTGGCCAAATTTTTTACCGAGGTATTGTCAATCATGAGTGGAGTCGATTGGACTTGTTTTACCTGCAAATCTTCAAGAATTTTCCTGAGCCACACAATTTCTTTTGTTGCCTCAGCCGCTGCCACATATTTTACCTCTGTTGTGGAATCTGCTGGAACTGATTGTTTGCATGATCTCCAAGAGACAGCTCCTCATCCAAGACTCATAGCATAACCTGAAGTAGATACCCCAGTTTCTTTGTCTCCATCGAAGTCTAAATCAGAGTATCCAATCAAGTTGAAGTTGTCCACCTGTGTATACTTGATTCCAAAGTCTTGAGTTCCCTTCAAGTACCTTAGAACTCTTTTTGCAGCAGACCAATGTCCCTCACAAGGCTTTTGCATAAACCTAGAGAGGATTCCAACAGCAAATGAAATGTCTGGTCTAGTAGTAGTTAGGTAGTTGAGACTTCCTACAAGATGTCTATATTTTATTGCATCCTCAAATTCTTTTCCTTCAATGGATGTGAGCTTTATGTTTTGTTCCATTATTGGAGTAGTAAGAGGATTGTATTCTATCATGCCAAACCTGTTCAACAGATCTCCAATGTACTTCTTTTGAGAAACGAATATGGATTTCAAATGTTGAGTTACTTCAATACCAAGATAGTAATTAACATAGCCCAAATCAGTCATTTCAAAACCTTTCTTCAATTCCTTCTTTATAGATGCAATGTAGCTTTCATTTTTCCCTGCCATCAAAATATCATCTACATATACCACAAGATATACAACTATTTTGACAACCTTCTTGACAAACAAAGTTGCATCATCAAGATCATAATGTTTGAAATTGAGTTTCAGAAGATGCTCAGTTAGTTTTTCATACCAAGCTCGCGGTGCTTATTTGAGGCCATACAAGGATTTCACAAGTTTGCATACTTTATGTTCATGTCCTTTCACAACAAATCCTTCAGGATGGGACATAAAAACATTGTCTTTTAGATCTCCATTCAAGAAAGTAGTTTTTACATCCATTTGATGGACTTTCCAACTGTTCTGAGCTACTAGGGCAAAA
The DNA here is from genome assembly GCA_031772625.1 of Pinus tabuliformis. Classification (NCBI taxonomy): domain Eukaryota; kingdom Viridiplantae; phylum Streptophyta; class Pinopsida; order Pinales; family Pinaceae; genus Pinus; species Pinus tabuliformis. The sequence goes on from CM062818.1 coordinate 84,232,173, forward strand.
AGTGTCTGGATGGTTGCCCATTTTGCTATGGGGGAAAAAGTCTCCTCATAATCGACCCCTTCCTTTTGTGAAAAACCTTTTGCCACAAGCCTAGCTTTGTGCTTGCCAAGTGAGCCATCAGCTTTATACTTGTTCTTGTAGACCCACTTGCAGCCAATTGGTTTGGTTCCTAATGGAGGATCAACCAGCTTCCAAGTGCAATTCTTTATGAGGGCATCATACTCCTTTTGCATCGCTTCTTTCCATTCATCATGAGAAGCAGATTATTTGAAGGAATTTGGTTCAAAATCTGTAGACAAATTCAATTCACAATCATAAGAAACATCCATATCAACAGGTGAATCAGAGTCATCTACATCACCTCCATTTTGCCGGTTTGAATTTCTAGTTCCTGTCTTTCCAACCTCATCAGGATGAACACTTTCAAGTGTCTTTGTCAGCCACTTTGGGGACCTTTCTCAGATGGTCCAGGCTGCTCCGTTGATTGAGTTGGGACTGAATGAAGATTGAGTCTCCCAATTCTATCAATCACATCACTTAAAGTATCATCCATTGTTGGAGTTTCATGCGGGGGAGAGAGTGCTTCAGAAGAAGATTCCACAAGTTGATCTAGTATAGCAATCCCCCCTTCAAGATGTGGAATCTGATTATCAAATTCTTGAAATGATTTTGCATTTGCGAATCTATCCAAGCGATCAAGTTGCCGCTCAACAACGTTGTCAGTTTTGGATGTTTCAAGAAAGATTACATCTCTAGATACAACAAAATTTGTATTGACTTCATCATAGAGACAATATGCTTTGGAGGTGTTGGAATACCCCAGGAAGATACACTTATGACTTATTGCACCAAGTTTGTTTTTATGTACCTTTGGCATCAAGGCATAACAGGTGGAACCAAAGACCCTGAGATGCTTTACCGAAGGAATGTGCCCATACCACATTTCATAGGGAGTCTTATTTCTGATAGCATTAGATGGACATCTATTCTTTATATATACAGCACATAGAACTGCATCAACCCAAAACATCAATTTTACATTTTTGAAAAACATCATGGAGTGCACCATATTTAAGATTGTCCTATTCATTCTTTCAGCTACACCGTTCTGTTGGGGATTATAAGGCACAGTTGTTTGATGTTTGATCCCATGTTGGCGAAGATAGTTTTCAAATTCATTTGAAGTGTATTCTTTTCCATTATCAGTGCGAATAGAGCCAATATGATATTGTGCATCATTTTCAATCCATTTATGAAAGTTCTTGAATGTTTGAAAAGCATCAGAATTGTTTTACAATAAATAAACCCAACACATTCTAGTGTAGTCATTAATAAATGTCATCATATATTTGTTTCCATTTACAGAAGGAATAGGCATTGGACCACATAAATCTGAATGAATGAGTTCAAGTTTTCTATGTTCTCTTGAATGTGAATCATGAAAAGACTGTTTGCTATGCTTTCCTAGAATGCAAGCATCACATTGCTTAAGTTTCCTAGGAATTGTAGGCAAACCAGTAACACCATTTTTCTTCAACAAACGGAGGCTGTCATAGTTCAAATGTCCAAATCTAGCATGCCATAATAAACTTGATGAAAGTGTACCTTCTTTATAATGAGAGTTGTATGAGAAATGTTGTGCACAAGCAGAGGTACCCTATAGCTTGAGAAGCCTTTCTTCTTCTATTCCCCTCATGACAAGTGAGAGTTCATATGCTTTTCTCACCTCAAGATTGCCATCAAACATATGAATGGAGTGACCTTGTTGGCAGATGTGGACCAAGGACAACAAGTTTCTCTTCAGTTGTGGGAGATATAGAACATGATGCAGAAGAAAGTCTGGAAGACCAGGAAATTTAAGCCTGATTGTGCCAAGCCCTGATAGCTTCAGTTTTGATTGGTCTACAAAGTATACTACTCAATCAAAATTTTCAGTAAATTCTTCAAAAAAATATTTTCTATGAGTCAAGTGGCAAGTTGCTCCTGAATCAAGAAACCAATCATTTTTCCAAGAAGTAAGTGAAGCATTAAATAAATCTTCATTTACTCCAATATTACATTGTGCCACAACATAATGAGTGGATTCGGTGCTTTACCTTTGTCTGTGTCATTAGTTTTACCTTTGGATTGGTTTCTTTGCTGCTCAATTTTTTCCCAAGGTAACTTGCATGTAGAGGCATCATGTGATCCATTTCTTTTGCAGTGTATGCAGTGCAAATCTGACTTTTCTCCTTGAGAGTGTCTACCCCCCTACCTCTGAAATATCTTCCTCTTCCTCTTCGACCATCTCTTCCTCTGGAAGAATCTTGGGCAAGATTATTTTCTTTATGAGCAAGGCACACAACCTCTTCAGAAGAATATATGATTGAATGCATTGTAAAATCTGAGTGTTGTAAAAATACTTCTGCTGGCAAAAAATGTGCTTTTGTGGAGAAAAAAACTTCTGCTGCTAAAAAAACGATTCTGATAGAGGTATTAGAGCGGATATCAAAGTGTGTTCGGGCCCCATGGTGATATTTACAAACAATATATATTAAACACAGTCAAACACAGGAGCGTTAACTATGTTATGAAAACAACATTATGGGAGCCCAACAGCATGTTATATGAAAACAACATTGTGGTGGATTCAAAGGGGCATTGGTATGACAGTACTATATTGAAATATAGTATTATAATGAAACGCAGTGGGTATTCAAATGCAGAGGACTGGTGGTATGTGTAATATTACACCACAGTTATATTAAAAAACACCCGTAGCATGGTAATATTCTAGACCAGCGTATATATGAAAACAACATTCAATTTATTACCAAATGAATCCCTTCAAAAATTTTGTTGCTTCATGTCAATGTAAAAAGTTTAGAGGTGAGAGTCCCACCATGATCGCCAAGAGTATGTTAGCTCAAAGAAATGCAGAGCAAAGGTATGCAAGCACAAACCAATGGTGTAAGCCGCACCATTTTGCACCTCTCATTCTAGATTCAGCATAACAATGATACCACCAGGAAGGTGTGAGTAGCAGCAACGTGCACAACATTCAAAAATCTGAAGTAGAACGAGAAGAGAGGAATGGCAGGCTTCCGATATAAAATGACTGAAGTCACCGCACTGATACCATTCTGCTGCGTATCATACACCATGTTCGATGACCATTCCATGGCACCATCGCCAGAACGACCTTCAAATTACCATCACCAGAATGACCTTGTTATTCAACGCATATATACCATGGCCACCGAACTTCGCGCAGTTAAACCCAACATATATACCACAGTCTTCACACAGTTCAATGTAGCATGGGTTGGTTTGCTATGCCTTCACGCACCAACCGTCAGTAGTCATCAATGTAGAGAACAACGAACAAACTTTCAACACAGTACAACAGATACCACGACCTTCTCGGAGGCTCCTCCAAGCGACGGTAAGACCGAAGAGAAAATCTTCAAAATGAAATGCGTGCAATGCCAAAGAGTAGCATTGTTAGACTATGTCAGAGAGCGCAATGCCAGAGAGCACAAAAAGCACCATGAGTGTTTTGTATGCAGGTGGAGCAGCATAGCAGAGAATAATAGGTGAGTCATAGGGGAATAATGATGTGTTCAGGCCAGTGGAAGTGTCAGAGCTACCAGGCTAGCCAGTCTACATAGGATTCAGAATACCATAGGCAGAATTGGGAGTTACAAAGAAGAGGGATGCCAAAAACAGCACTGGCTCTGATACCATGTCAGACTAGGAGGTAGCTCCTAAAAAACAATTCATTATATTCATTCAGGTTGGTCTTTATTATATACATGAGGAAGAGACTCTTCATTTCATCTCCCGGTGACTTTTCATATTTTCTATTATTTATTTACATCAGTTAGACTTATTTACCCAATCCTGATGATTAGGTGTCAATAGAAATAAATGAAACTAATAAGCGAGTTTTATTTGAAACAAATCACTTTTGCAGGAAATTAGGAAAAATGTAGAAGTGCAATAAATTCCAAATACAACCATCATGGAGAGGAATGCAGAGTGATGCCTGTGATAAGACAAGTCGGACTTTACTATTTTAACTTAAATCACAATCTCCTTTAGACGTGGGTAGAACTTAGAATAATCATAATCGTTTTAAAGTATGGAGTATTCTTAAACAAAATCCAAAAGGGGATTTCTTAAAACATATCGCAATCAGCGTTCGGAAAGGTCGATGTGATGCTATAAACCATCTCTTTTTAAAATTTGTGATTGCGAAGTGTAGGATGACATCATGGTGATGGGGCAGATGACATGGAGGATCCATGTGGCAGATTACAAAACAGGCAGGAGGCTTAGTAGTTTTTTCAGAGGTGGTTCGAGGTGGTAAGTGGTTTGTGAAGGGGGGAGTCTGAAAGAATGGAGGAGTGACACGTAGAGATAGGGCTTAGATGGGAAACCCACTTTTCAGACCCCCTGTGTGAGAAATTTAAAATTAAGCACACAGGGGTTCAAAACCATTATCTGTCATTGATTTGAGTGGATAGATCTCAACCATTCATTTTAGTAAATAAGTCTTGCTTTGGTTGTATCACAATCAACATTCGGAGTGGAGGTACACATGACATATGTTTTAAGTCCTGAAAGACTTATGATTTGTGATGGGCAGGATAACGTGGTGAATGACATCACATGTGATGTGGATATGGTGTGATTTGATCTTAATCACATTCGGTGGTGTGGAGGATTTGTTAGAAGCAGTGTTCCTTTGAAACTTGTGATTACGAAGTCCTGGGATATGATAGTTAAGGAATAAAAGTCTTTAGTAAATATTTAAATAGTAAAATGTTTAGCAATTTATTTACTTTGATAATTATGTATAAAATTCTATCTATGTGGTCTAGAATAGATGGCGATGGGGTGTATTATTAAGTCACTCTATGATGTGAAGGTCACTAGTTCAAAACTTTGTGGGAAAATATGTAGTCATGTTAAGGGTTGGTGTGGCCCAGGCTAGGTGCGATCCCTAGGTGATTTTGATGGCTTAGATGCCTCTAGGTCATGGTTTCTCAAGCCACAGGTCAAGCTTGATGTAATGTCTTGAGAACTCAGACAACTTGACAAAAAAAAACTATTTACAAAATTTCATGAGTATTTGGTAGTTGAAGGATAAATGAGATTGGTTGGATTCTTGGGAGTTGAGGCATCTATATAAGAAAACATATGTCATCAATAGAACACTCCATATCATGTGTATTCACATGTAGTCATTGCCTACTTACTCCATTACTAGCAGGGTAATCTATTTAGAATAATATCGAATTCTTGGAAGGGTAAATATGGAAAGTACAAAAATCATGATGAAAGGTAGATTCATCGTTTCAAAGTGAATGGGGAATGCCCTACTCCAACTCCATGATTATTCAATGGATTCTTCTAAAACCCTCCCCATTATCGTAATCCCTTTCTCCACCAATTTTAGTTTCTGCAACGAGTGCTTATGTTATTCTATCGTTTTTTATATTTTGCTCTCTCTAACTATCATATCCCCTCACACTACAAGATGTGGGAAAGCCATTACTTGGAAAACTAAATCAGAGTTTGCAGGAATGGCTAGAGAAAATTATTTCCATTAAAACTTCTCATTAGCTATCATGTGCACTGAATGAATATGTTAAAGTGGAACGAGCTTACTACAAGATTGAGGAGATTGATATCCTCGCTAAAGACTTTGTCCTAGACCTTTGAACTAGTGGAATAAGTGATACTAAATTTTACATGACTTTGGAACTATGTTGGCACACCCAAAATTCCATCACCCATGCTCTTCTTTTTGTACAAGAAGTGAATAGATTTGAGATCAAGTAGTGAATGGATGAATTAGAGAAATATAACAACTTGTTTTTCACCCTCTATACTTAGCCATTGAAAAAATATATCGGCATCCTTCTCTTAGATCAATTGGATGCTCCAAGGAAAGCCCCTTGACATCTCCATGGCTCCATCAACATAGGAGCCATATCTATTGAAAATGCAGCAAGAAAGTCCTAATTTAAATTTGTCCTTGAATTAAATTGGGAATAAAATTGTAGTTAGACATGTCATGACAACTTGTATTAGTTAACTAAGTTAATTTGACTTAGTTGGCTCATTTAATTCGATTTGAGGGTCTAATTTGAGTCATGTAGAGCACCTCCTACATTATATGATCCCTAGTTGAGTTTATTTTGAGTTGTAATTAATTAATTCAGTTTAATTAAGTTAATGTCACTTAAACTAGTTCAAACTGTTGGAGGAACTGGTGGGAGGTCTAGTAGCGTGGTGTTGCCTACAGTGTAGTTTGGTGTTACCTGCAATGATCAACCTGTAAACTAATGATTCACTCATAAATAACTCATGCATGTCAGATATGAGAGTTACCTAGTTGATATTGGAGTTCAGGGAGAGTGTATTATCAATTGTATAATCATGTGAATTGTACAAGTGGTGCATGCAGTGAGAGGAAGGCCTATGAGGATTGTGAAATTCCAATTGAGGAATTTCCCTAATTAATAGGGGCTAACTCACAAGGAAATAGGGAATTGTGTAAGAAAAAAATTGGCTAACTATTGGCCTCGGCTTGTCTAGGAAGCAATGAGATAGATAGAGATAGTGCAGAGGTTACTCGGGCTTGATTAAATCATTTTATTCTTCTCATATTTTCTGACTAATTCAATATATAGATAGCAAGGGTTTTTACCAGTGGCTTTCCCTAAGAAATAATTGTGTAATGTGTAGACTGAATTCTTTCTCTTGTATGCTTCGTGATTTCACGATCATTTAATTGTTTCCACTAATGAGTAGAGTAGATTCAATTCTATTGTTTTAGCATATTACAATTTTCATTTTGAATCTACAAGGAATTTGTTGATGTTATTAGAGCAGAAATCACTCTAGAAGAGGAGAATATGAGTTTGTCTTTTGTACGTGAAATTGAATTTGCACTATCACACTTCACAGCTAGCAGAAAGTCCTTCTACAAATTGAGACCTAAATATTCCCTTGAGGGTAGTTCAAACTATATTGCTTGGAAGGACAGGATGGAGGAAGTATTGGAAGACAACGAGCTTAAGGAATTCATAGAAAAATATATTCCTAAGCCTCCAACAAATGATGCTCAAGATCTAGAAGAGTGGAGAAAATGTGTTGCAAAGGCGAAAATGATTATCCTAAAAGGACTTTGATATCATATTGTCTCGAACCTCCATGGTAAGGAGACCCCATATGCAATGTGGAAGGCCTTGATAGACCTGTTTCAAAACAATGGTGACCACAGGAAGTTGGCATTGAAGGACAAGATCAAGAAAATCAAGATGGAGAAGGGCGACACAATACCAAAGTACTTGACCAAGTTCATCCAATGCCGAGATGAGCTTGGAAGTGTTGGTGTTACATTTGTTGAGGACGATCTAGTCAGCCTAATGCTTCTAGGCCTTCCTAAGAGTTTCTATAGCTATAAGGACTCAACAAGTGGGAGGGAGAAGCTACAAGAGGGAGCATTTGTGGTATGACTTGGTGCAAGAATAGATTAGGTGGAACACCAGAGATGAATCTTCATTGAAGAATGATGATGAGAAGAAATTTGCCTTAGCTGGAAAGGTGAAGAAATGAAAAGGAAAGTCATCCCATTCCAAATCAGATTCTAGTCAAGGTGACAAGAAGAAGGACATGTCGAAGATTATATTTTTTCACTATGAAGAGTTGGGACACTATGCCATGAAGTTTCCACACAAGAAGGTCGGTAAGAATCCCTTGGGAGGATTGGCAGGTGAAGCTCTTTCTTCAAAATTCGAGTTCAATTTCAACCTCATCGTTTGCATGGTGACATTGGTTATGGGTAGTGTATGGTATATGGATAGTAGAGCCTCATTTCATATGACCAACAACAAAGAATTCTTAAGTGACTTGGAGGAGAAGGACCTCCAGATGCACATCAAAATGGGAGATGATGTGAGGTATAGCATGACTGGCATCGGTACTCTTACCTTTCAGAGGGAATCTAATTCTCCTCTCACATTAAAAGATGTCATGTATGTTTTGGGTTTGAAAAAAAATTCATTTCAATTGCCATGTTGGAGGTGTTGGGTTGTGTTATATTCTTTCCACAACTAGCCCACGTAGTTAACCGGGCAGTTAGAAGGGGGGCATAGCCCCCCCTTCGTTGCGCCGATTGCGTAGCGGGGTGAGTCGCAGGGGGTTTGAGGGGTGCAAGTAACCCCACTCTATGGGGTCCGAACCTATATTAGGTTGGGCAGACCCACCTATATTAGGTTGGGCAGACCTACCTATGGTTTTGTGCATGATTTTGCGCACATGGTTTTGGATGCGATGGTTTTCGGTCCATGGTTTTGGACGCGATGGTTTTCGGTCCATGGTTTTGGACGCGATGGTTTTCTGTCCATGGTATTGGATGCTTCAGCATGTATTAATATGTATTGTAACATTGAAAGGAACATAATGAAAAATCAAGCTAGTAGTCTCGGTTTTGGGATCTAGGGGAAAATCTATGTGTATATGTGTTTTATGTGTTATGCTCTTGCATTGTTTATTTTCTGTGTTTTAGAATTCGTATGCAGGTAATCTCTATATGGGGTTAAAACCTACATTTGGTATCAGAGTTGTTTTGGCTTCAAGGGGATGCCTTTGTTGCTAAGGGGTTTCGCTCGGGCCTATGGTAGACCCTGTTCAGTGGGAGATCTACGAGATCAATTCTAGTGGTGAAAGAAGATGCCAAGTAGTGGAAAGATAGAGATCGAGAAATTTAATGGTCATAGTTTTGAGTTGTGGAAACTCAAGATGGAGGATCTGTTGGTGGATAAAGATCAGTGGATCGTGGTAGATCCGGGTACTAAACCAACGAAAGTGTCTAACGAAGAATGGAATAAGTTGGATCAGAGGGCAAAGAGCACAATACAATTGTGTGTCTTAGATTCAGTGTTGTTGAATGTATAAGGGGAAGATACGGTGAAGGCTTTGTGGGAAAAGTTAGGGACTTTTTACCAATCCAAGTCTCTAGTGAATAAGTTGTTCCTGTAGAAAAAGTTGTATAACATGACGGTGAAAGATGGAGACTTGGTGACAAAGCATCTGAACGCATTTAATACTGTGGTAAGTCATTTATAATCTATTGATATTAAAATTTCAAATGAATATAAGTGCATTAGTTTATTTTGTTCTCTACCAAATTCATGGGATAGTCTGATTATTGCAATAGGTAGCAATGTAACTGCCTTACAGTTTGATGAAATAGTCTCATCCTTGCTGATGGAGGAGATGAGACGGAAAAATATGGAGAGCCAGAATGGTGACGCCTTGTCTGTACGAGGGCGGTCCTAGAAAAGAAACAAAAATAAGTCATTGAGTGGGAGATCTAAATCTAGAGGGAGATCTAAATCTCTAGGAAACCCTGTAAAGGTGGTGTGCTGGAAATGTGGAAAGGAAGGGCACTACAAAAGGGACTGTAAATCTAAAGCTCCTAATAAAGAAAAGGGATCTAATGATGCTCCTTCTGCAGAGGCGAAAACCACCTCAAATGAAGGTGGGGATGTCTACTTGGCTTCTTCAAGTACACATGTAGATCATGAGGCATGGTTGATTGACTCAGGTGCATCCTTTCACTTCACTCCCCATAGAGAGTGGTTCTGCGAGTATGAGAAATATGATAGTGGTGATGTCTTCTTAGGGGATGACAGGAAGGCTAGAATCATTGGTCACGGAAAAGTAAAGTTGAAGTTGCAAGTTGGAAGGGTTAGAACACTTCTGGGTGTTCTGCATATTCCTACATTAGCTAGAAATCTGATTTCTATAAGCAAGTTGGATGATGCAGGTGTAAAAATAGTGTTCGAGAAGGATACCTGCAAGATGGTTCGGGGGCCCTAGTATTGATGCAGGGAGTTCGAATTGGAACTCTATACAAGTTGCAAGGTAGCACTGTTTTTGATGGGTGCAACAGTTCCATGGTTCTTGAAAGTGGAGCAGAAAATCTAGTGGTCTCTGGAGAGAAGACAATGCTGTGGCATCAAAGGCTTGGACATATTGGAGAGAAGGGCCTTCAAATACTTCATGGTAAAGGTATGGTAGAAGGTATGAGTAATAGCTCTCTAGATTTTGATTTCTATGAAAATTGTGTATATGAGAAGCAAAATTGGGTGAGTTTCCCCTCTGGTGGTAAGAGGGTGAAACAAATATTAAAGCTTGTGCACAGTGATGTGTTTGGACTTGTGAAGGTTCCATCACTGGGTAATTCTGTGTACTATGTATCATTTATAGATGACTTCTCAAGGAATACATGGATATATTTCCTTAAGAAGAGATCTGAAGTCTTTGACAAGTTTAAAGAATTTAAGGCTCTGGTGGAAAATCAGAGAGAGAAGAAGATAAAGGTGCTAAGGAAAGATAACAGTGGAGAGTTTTGCAGTAAGGAATTTGAAGAATTCTGTAAGAAGTGTGGTATATCACGACAGAAGATTACTCCATATACACCTCAACAAAATGGAGTTGCAGAAAGAATAAACAAGACGTTGATGGAAAGGGCAAGAAGCATGCTCAATGGTGTTGGGTTGGGACAAGAATTCTAGGCAGTGGCGGTGAAGACAACATGCTACCTGGTCAACATATCACCTTCATCACTGTGGGAGGATAAGACTCCACAAGAGGTATGGACTGGTAAGAAACCCTCTCTTTCACATCTGAGGGTATTTGGATGTGATGCATATGTACATGTTCCAAAGGAGAAATGAACCAAGTTGGATAGTAAATCTGAAAAGTTCATCTTTATTGGGTATAAGGATGGTTTAAAGGGTTATAAGCTTTGGAACCCAGTAACAAGGAAGGTAGTGTACAGCTAAGATGTGGTGTTCAGAGAGGTGAAAGATGTTATTAAACATGAAGTCCAACCAAAAGAACTTGAGAAGATAGAGTTGGAGCTAAAGGAGGAACAATCAGACTCTACAGCAGAGGAGGAATCAGAAGATGAAGAGCTACAAACTCTGGGTGTGAGAAGATCAGTTCGAGAAAGAAGGCAGCCAGAAAGGTATAGTCCATCTGATTTCTGTCCAAATTTTGCTTTATCTATTACTGATGATAATCCCAAAATTTTGAAGGAAGAAGTAGATTCAGAGGATGGAAAAATCTAGAAAGAGGCTATGGTTGATAAAATGGCATCTTTGCACAAAAATGAGGCTTGGGATCTGGTGGAGTTGTTGGCTGGAAGGAAACCCATTGGTAGCAATTGGGTGTTCAAGAAGAACACAAATTCAGAAGGAAAGGTGGAGGAATACAAAGCTTGGTTGGTAGCAAAAGGTTATTCCCAGGTGCCAGGAATTTATTTTGGTGATATTTTTTCTCCTGTTGCCAAGGTAACTTCTATTAGATTACTTTTATCTGTTGTTGCTGCTTTTGATTTTGAGGTAGAACAAATGGATGTGAAGACAACATTTCTTCATGGGGATCTAGAAGAGGAGATCTACATGAAGCAACCTGAAGGCTTTGCGGTGAAGGGTAAGAAAGAACTGGTATGCAAGTTAAAGAAGTCTCTGTATGGGTGTTGGGCCTCAAAATAGTCCCTATTCTCACTCCATTATTCACCAATACCTTCACGTTACTTCCATATTACCTTCATGTCACCTCCATTCCACCTCCACATCATTACATTTACCTCATCATTGGGTTATAACTATGCTTTTCCAAAGTTTATTAATTCTTAACATTTTTAAGTGGATTTATGGTTAAACTTTAGAAAATAATATGCTTATACTTATACCTAACAATTAGAATGAGTTTGTTGACATGTGTAGGTACAAAGGAAGCTTCCAAGGCATCTTTATGTGGCACTCTATGTTCAAATTCGAATTTGAGAAGATCATGGACCTCATGGAGAAGATCATGGACCTCATGGAGGAGATCATGGAGGATAGGGTTATGTGTCACCATTGGTTGAGAAATATGTGGGTCAAAGGAAGGAATAGTGGGTCTACATTTATGAGTTTGTTATCATAGTTTTTGTATAAATAGGAGTGTTATCTCCTTCATTTGTAATCTTCATGTGTAAACTTAACTTTTAGAATTTAGAAACTTAGTCCTTCATTTGTAATTTTAGATTTTAGAATCATTGTAATGTAGAGCTTAGGACTTCTTGGAATGTAGAACTTGGAGCTTGCAATTGCAATTTGCAATTGAGGATAAATAAAGTGGATTGGATTTTCTTCTACTTTTGACTTCTTTCTAGGTGTGCTTGTGGAGCTATGGAGGGCCCCCGTTGCCTCACTTGCATGCTCGTTTGTTTTGGTAAACTTTAATTTTATGTTTGTTTGTGAATTTATTTAGATTAAATTACTTATTCATATGCTTGAGATATAAATGAATAGTCTCTTGTAAGAGAGCTTTAATATTTCATGCAATCAATCAGAATTAGATTTAAGTGTTTTAATTTCATTAGTTTAAATAGTTTGTTGATTAAGATGATTAGAAATATTAACGAAAAGTCTCCTATAAGGCAGCTTTAATATTTCTTACACTTGTCACAATGTCTTTAGATTTCATTTTACTTAAATGACTAAATAGGTGTTGGAAATCCCAATGAAAGACCTCCTGTAAGGGAGCTTTGGAATTTCTTCACCTAGGCTAGTTTAGTGTATCTCTAAGTCCATATATATTAGATGATCCTCGAAGGTTACATACTTGGATTGATAGTAAATGAAACTCTAATTTGCATCCACATTTAGACCAAACAATGGGTTAAAACAGTCACCAAGGATGTGGTATCAGAAATTTGATACATTTATATGGGAACTTGGCTTCACCAGAAGAAAAGCAGGTCACTGTGTGTATATTAAATTAATTAGTGATTGTGTTATTTATCTGGTCTTGTATGTGGATGATATGTTGCTGGTTGGAAATGACAAAGAAATTATCCAGGATTTGAAGACCCATTTGTCCTCCAAATTTGACATGAAAGATCGGTGTTGCAAACTATATTTTGGGCATGGAAATTAAAAGAGATCAAACAAAGAGGAAGCTCTGGTTAAAACAAAGGAAGTATGTTGAGACAATATTGTAGAGGTTTAATATGCAGGATAGTAAACCGGTGAAGGTTCCTATTCCTGTAGGTGTAAGGTTATATGTTGAACAGTGTCCCAAGACACAAGAAGAGGAAGAGGACATGTCCCATGTTCCATATGCAAGCGCATTCGGTAGCCTATTGTATGCGATGGTATGTACTAGACCAGACATTCCACATGCAGTGGGAGTATTGAGCAGGTTTATGTCAAAACCAAGGAAGGAGCACTAGACAGTAGTGAAGCAGGTTTTCAGGTATTTGTGTGGCACTAGTGATTATGATTTGTGCTACCAAGGAAGACCAGGATTGGATAGAGTGTTGGATATTCATGGCTTTGTTAATGCAGACTAGGCTAGAGATTTGGATCAAAGAATATCTACAAGTGGGTATGTGTTTAACCTATTTGGAGGGGTAGTCAATTGGATGAGTAAGAAACAATCTGTAGTGGCACTATCAACAACAGAGGCATAATACATGGCAGCCACTCATGCAAGCAAGGAAGTATTTTGGTTGCAGAGATTATGTTCAAGTATGGGGTTAGTAGAAGGAGCTATGAGGATAGACTATGATAGCAAAAGTGCAATTTTCTTGGCAATGAACCTTGCATATCATTCAAAGAAAAAGCACATTGATGTTCAGTATCACTTTGTGAGGGATATGATAGAAGACAAAAAGGTGTTGCTGGTAAAGGTGGACACTTTGAAGAATACTGCAGATGCATTGGCAAAATCTGTGAGCTCTCAGAAGTTCTCTTTCTGTAGAGAAACAATGGGCATTGCAGGGCTGGATAAATGAATAAGCTCTCTTGTGCCCCCCATGTGGAAAGAAAACAACAAGTGGGAGAATGTTGGGTTGTGTTATATTCTTTCCACGACTAGCCCACGTAGTTAACCAGGCAGTTAGAAGGGGGACGTAGCCCCCCCTTCGTTGCGCCGATTGCGTAGTGGGGTGAGTCACAGGGGGTTTGAGGGGTGTAGGTAACCCCACTCTATGGAGTCCGGGACAGTGCCCTAGGAAATTTTGTTTTTGGACCCTATATTAGGTTGGGCGGACCTACCTATGGTTTTTGTGCATGATTTTTCACACATGGTTTTGGATGTGATGGTTTTCGGTCAATGGTTTTGGACGCGATGGTTTTCAGTCCATGGTATTAGATGCTTCAACATGTATAAATATGTATTGTAACATTGAAAGGAACATAATGAAAAATCAAGCTGGTAGTCCCAGTTTTGGGATCCATGGGAAAATCTCTGTGTATATGTGTTTTATGTGTTATGCTCTTGCATTGTTTATTTTCTGTGTTTTAGAATTTGTATGCGGGTAATTTCTATATGGAGTTAAAACCTATAGGAGGACCATGGCTACGATGTGATATTTACCAAGGGAAAGGATTTTCTTCATCACATAGCCTTAGGACAAGTGAATTAGATTGAGGTTTGGGTGAAGAAACTCTACAAATTGGACGTAGAATATTGTGTTTCCTTTAGCACAAAAACATAGAAGTTGCAGAGCTGAGACATCGGTGACTTGTGGCATAGAAGATTGGGTCACTTGCACCATTGAGCTTTTAATATCATGCAAAACATTTCTACAACACTTCCCAAGGGTACCCTAGATCTAAGAGACACATGCAAAGGGTGTACATTATGGAAGTACACCAAATATACCTTGCAATATAAGGAGAGTCAAGCACAAGTGATCCTTGAAGAGTTCACTTAGATTTGAGTCGACCATATTCGACAGCCTCCACCACCAAGCACAAGTATTATGTAAGATTTGTAGATTATTTTTCTCATAAGTGTCGGATTTTCTTCATGCAGAATAAATATCAGACGTTCACTAAATTTTGTGAATTTAAAGAACTTGTTGAGAAAGACACTGGCAGGAAAGTTAAATCTCTTAGCAGTGATAACAATGGAGAATATGTGTCAAATGAATTCAAGAAATTTTGTGCATTAGAAGGCATTCAACAAGAGTTAATAGCACCCCATAACCAACAACAAAATGGGGTGTCTGAAAGGAAGAACATTTTTATTGTGGAAGATGCACGACAATGTTACATGATCAGGGCCTACCATTCCACTTGTGCACTAAACCATGCAACGCAACTATATATGTGCAAAAGAAAAGTCCTCATCAGATTCTTGGGATGATTACACTAGAAGAAGTTTTTTCAGGTAATAAACCAGATGTGGCACACTTCAGGATCTTTGGTTCATCAGTCTACTATCATGTTACCAAGGATGCAAAGAAAAATATAGAACCAACTGTTACGGGATAAAACACCCTAGGGTCTGGGTTGATAACCCCAACAGATCAAAGGGCTTACACCAAAAAGAAGAAATAAAACAAATAGTCCTAATGCTTAAACTACTAAAGTGGGATGAAGAGATAGGTCCTATGTTTGAGGATGTTCCCGTAGGGACCAAACCCTCTGCTTCCTCCAATGTGCCAAAACCTGCAACTCTTTCCAGAAAAGCATATATACTAGTAGTAGTTCAAATAATGTTCAAGATATGAATGTTAGATAATATAAACATAAAGATATAAAATATTATATCATACATAATTAGTTCATAAAATGAGTTAAATCATAAAGATCATCACATCAGGAACAAGACAAAGATTCTTTATTGATGTCTGCAAAGAATCTGGAAGAATACAACTTTATTCGACCATGGCTCCAAGCAAAACCTTCCTCCGGATCCATCTAGCCCAAGCCTCAACAATCCTCTTTCAAATGCATACACATAGATGTCATATAAAAGAGATGGGCATATCTATGAGGAAATAAGGGTTTCCTATAGCTGGGAGTGGAGGAAGCACAGGGATAAATTAGATTTGATCACGGAACAATTGGATATAATATCAATATTCTCTCTTTCTCTCCCCTCACGCCTTCCCATGAGGTGTATTTATATCACCACAAAACAGTTGTTTCAGTTTGGATAAAATTAGGCCACATGCTCCTGTAGGTGGGCTTCTACCGTAACCCGTAAACCCCACCCATAAAATAGGGTTTTTATATTTTCTTAATATTTCAAATTATATACATGGGTTGGGTATAACTGGACCTACGAGTGCATGTTTTTTTTAAGGGCAGAGTCGCGTATAGAATTTAAAATAATGTTTTTTAGTAAATGGACCAAGTCTGAAGGAAAAGGGTTGCCCAAGGCCATGACTCAGAGCATCGATTATAAAAGGATGATAAATGATGTTATAATAGATTCCCCCTAATATATGAGGTCAGAGGGGGTACATGATGGCCAAAATGTGTTAATTGTATAGAAAGAATCATGCGAGGACCTAGGAGGAGATCACCATATTCCAGCCAACCAAACCAGTGGAAGAGATCAGAAAGAAAGCTCATGTCTGAGGTGGGCATACCCATGCTCAAAGATAGTAAAGCATGTCTGCATATCAAGTGTAGAGTAGATCCAATATGTATAGAAGTACAAAGGAAACTGAGAAATACATAGTGGATCATCTGATCATAGCTGCAAAAGTACATATCAAGGCCATGTCACAATATCATAGATCAAAGAACTGATCAATGATGTTGAAGGAGATATCTGATCATTGATGTCACATAACTAATCCTCAAAGTACCACGTTAAAAAGTGGAATAATGGTACTGCATGAAACTCGGGTGCCAACATATAAAATGTTGTTGTGATGAACAACAACATAAAAGGTGGATGGTGTCACTGGAATAAAATTGGATGAACTAGAAAGTGAACCAAAAAATGTTGATGCAACCCGAGGTCTTCACCAATAACCATGATACATTTCTACACCATGGAAATAAGTGAGCTAAAGTCGACCATGTGAGAAATCATTTGATTACTGAAAATTTATGTATATCAATAACAAATGCGAGACAACTCAACGATAATGATGATGAGAGTCAAGGTACCCTAGTACAATCTTACAAGTGTGAATAAATGAGTTGAAGTTGAACACTTGAGAGAATATATCAATCATGAAACATTGATGTATTCTCACTATTGATAGGGAAGGAGTTCTCCACTAATGACTGCAAACCCTAAGGTACTGAAAAAAAAGACTCTAAACCTTATTCCTAGAGAAATGAGTTGGATTTGATGGAAAAATATCTGTCGGAAGGAAGGCATTAAGGAATCCCACATCAATCTAGTGCGAGTGTAAGCCGCAGGCCAATAATTTGGAAGGAATCAAATGAAGAAATATGAAGTAACCATACCGAAGCACGTTTCCAATGTACACAAGATGTGACTAGCACAGGACAAAAACCCTCTGAACCAACCAATAATGAAAGTTGACACTATGGTGAGGAACCCACCATTAGGGTCAAATGGAAACCAAGGTACTGCACAAATCCCAATGTGTGATAATGTAAGTTGACGTCGAACACAAGGGAAACCACTCAGTCAAATGCCCATGATATTGATCGATGTTGAGTACAAGGTCACCTATAGATGATGGAAATAGGGCTAGGGTGTGACTGTAGACCTACTCTTAGAGAAATTTGTCGATGTCGATAAGAGAAGATCCGCTAGTAAGAATTCAATGGACACCTTCTTAACTAGCATGAGAAAAGGACCAAATAGCTAATGTTTTACTAAACATAACTCTGATAGACTGGGTATGGCCAACTGAAAATGAGTCAACAGACAACAGAGAAAGGTTGACTCAGGTTTGATTCCCTTGAACAAAAGCATGAATCAAATGTGACTCTATGGCAGCATATGATAACTTTGTATAAGTTTTTCATTCAAGAGGCATAAAGAAACTGTCCATATGACTAGAAGAGATAACCACCTAGAGGAGTACTGACTCAATGACAAGTTTATGGCTCTCCTAAGTCAAACTAAAACCCATTCCAATGGAGGAAAGACTCGCTTTGAGTGATTTGTACAAGCACAACACAACTGAATCTTGCTGCCATCAGTTATGGAAGTAAAGTCTCGTTCTCGCACTTTTTTGCAATATATATATATATATATATATATATATATATATATATATATATATATATATTTCTTTTTCATACTTAAAAATATTGAAAAAGAATAAAAGAATTCCTATGGTACAATGGAAAGAACAAGTGTCTAAATATACATGTGCTAGTTCTTGGGAGTGGAACATTTGTATGCTCAATGCAAGGTGACAAAATTGGTCAACGACACTCAAAGGAATATTCTTTCCATGGGCATAAGGTGTCAAGTTGGAGAGGCTAAGTGATTGCAAGGTTGATTTTTCAGAAAGACATGGTCAAAAAGTGGCTTATACACAAGTCCAAGTGAAGCCGACTTAAGGCCAAAAGGTACAAATAGTCAACATGCAATGCCGCAGTACAACTCAACATTTGGGAGCCTCTAGGGTATAAATCCAAAAAGATGGTGAAGAATAAGGAGAATGAAGCTTCATCACAAAAAGTCATGGCGGGGCTAAAGAGGACTCCCAAGCATACTCAACCTTTGTAGCATGGGCAACATATGCTAACGACGATCTAACTAGGAAGCACGTGTAAAGGATGGCTCTACCATCATTTCATGATTTTGTAAGTCAGCGAGTGAAAATGGTTTAAGAATAATAACACAATGGGGTCGACCCTATGGCAACATATCGCAATACGGAGGCTAGAATGCATAATGCAATGGAAAAAGTGATCTTCCCTAACCTATATCCCATTGACAAAAATGATACCTGACATGATGGGTTAACAATTATGGAATCAAAGTGGTAAAAAACATCTCAAAGTCTCCAATTTAACTTGAAAAATAACCTATCCCAACACTCAAAGCCAAAAGGTCACAAGGTTTATAAAATAAGTCATAAACTTTGCAAAAGTGGGTTTTTTAAAGTTTTTGAAATTACTACTTATAAATAGACCTTTTGATTTACCAAGCCTCATTTGTATTTTAGACAATTGAGTGCAAGAGCTCTGGAGAAAAACCTGACAAACCCAATCCACCAAATTTCTTAGCCAGAACATCTAATCTCCCAGGTAGTCTCCTAATTTGATTTCTCAATGAAATTTTGTGCGGTTCAAGTATTTTTCAATAATTTTACCGTAAGAAATTAATTTTTGGATTTTTGTTGTACGCGTATGCGGGTTGGGTATATCGAAGTCGTGTATTTGGAATCCCTAAATGTGATTGTGTATGAAGTAGGCATAACTTCGGCCCACTTGTAAAGTAGTCCACCACTACAATAATACACTTATGACCCTTTGTTGAAGGTGGGTGACAAGTTGTAGAATCATTGCCCCACTTTGTGAATGGACCGACAGTAATGACAGGAAAGAGTGTGGCTGGATGAGCGTGCATTTTTCGAGTATAAACATGACAAGGATGGCATTTTTTTGACCGCTTCAACACAATCTTTGAAAATCAAAAGCCAAAAATAACCTGCATGCAAGATTTTTTGGGTTGTATCAAGCCCATATAGATGACCACCACAAGCTCCACTGTGGCAATAATTCAACACTGGCTCAGCTTCTTCTAAGGTTAAGAATCGTCTAAGAATTGAATCAACCGCACGATGATATAAAGTGTCATCGATAATAACATAACTTTTAGCTAAGTGACGCAATTTTCTTCGCTCATCCTTTGAAAAAGTGAGAGGAAAATTCGAAGTCTGAAGATATATTATAATATCTCCATACCAAGGATATTGTGAAGAAATAAGGAAAAGATGTTCATTAGGGAACGATTCCTCATAAACCATTTCTTCTTCACAAGGCAACTATGAGATCAATTCCAAAAATACTAAAGATTTCTTAGATTTGGATGACAAGAGCTCAAGTCCGAATTCTTTTAAAATAACAATCCATCTATTATATTTGTCCCCAATCACTCGCCTACTGAGAACAAACTTAAATGTGTTGACAACCACTAAGAAAAAAGTTTTTCTATGAAGAATATAGTGTCGAAGTCACTGGACATCATGAACATCTACTAAAGCTAATTTCACTTCTAAAGAGTATCGTAATTCAAGACCTACCAAGCCTCAGCTCAAATAATAAATCACATGCTCATTGGAGACAATCGTCTTCCTGAACCATAACCATACCGATGGTTGATTCTGCCGCAATGAGATATAAGAGGAAATCCCTGCTATAATTGGGTGGACTTAGTAAAGAAACATAAGTCAATGCTTTTTTCAAAGCATCAAACAAGCATTTAGAAAAATCATCCCATAGAAATGAAACTCGTTTTTTCAGCAATCTCATAAATCCCTTTGTGATCTCAGCATAATTGATGATAAATCTCCTCAATAAATTGGCTTTTCCTTTGAGACTTTGAATTTGAAGAATGGTAGACAGGGGAGGCAACTGAGGTGCCTCAACCTTTGAAAGAATCTACACAAATCCCTTCATTAGACACTATGAATCCCAATAACCGATAGGATGTGACAGTGAAAACACATTTATTCAGATTCAACCAGATTTTATAATGATGACATCACTCAAATCGAAGATGATGAGGAAGATCCATTCTCTTTCGAGAACGAGTAGCTAGGTCATCCAAATAAGCTTTCATGATATGTTTGATTTCATGGAAAGTGTAGGACGTGGCCTACTGAAAAGTCGCTCCAACATTTTTAAGGCCAAAAGACATATTTTTGTATGCAAAGGTAGCCCAGGAGTAGATAGAGATGTCTTATGCTGATCTTCAGGACAAATACTAATTTGATTATAATCTAAGAAACCATCCATGAATTATAAAATCTCATTTCCCACACATTCATCGACAATCTGATCAATAAAAGGTGTGGGAAAATTACATTTTGGACAAGCCTTATTTAAATCCATAAAGTCTATGCATAAGAGGATCGTTCCTTGATTTTTATCAACCGAGACTAGATTTGAGACCCACTCAGTCAACGAAATGGGGTATATGAACCCTGCCTTAAGAATCTTCTCAACCTCAGCTTTCATCGTTGCCACTTTCCTAGGGTTTACTGACCGAATATTTTTCCGCATAAGCTTTACATTCACGTAAGTCATGATCTCATGTTGGACTATTAATGGATCAATTCCATGCATTTCCTCATAAGACCAAGCAAACACATCAAAAACATATTTGAAAAGATTTGTATAAATTTGAATTTCTTCAAGGGATCACTCGGACCTGACGAAAACATTCTCTATTATATTGGGATTCCTCGAGATGTTCACCAGAACTATTTCTGAAATGATAGACATGTTACCTTCAGAAAACATTTGTGCTGGAGCCAAAGGGTTTAAAATTGTGTGAACACCAAGAGTTGATGAAGGGCTAGACAAACTTGATTCTAGTTCATGCAAGTCTGGGAGAAAATAAGACCGATGATGAAAACCATCACACAATATTATTATACCCATCATTGCTTCTAGGATTTCTTCCTCAGATGGTAGAATAGTACCAACGAATTCCATAGAAGAAGTAGAGTCAAGAGTCCAAGCCAAAGCCACATCTCCATCCAAATCCTCTGATGAAAGAGGAGTAGGATTGGAATCTACAATATTAACTATAAATTGATAAGAAATTTCGGCTGCAAACATGGAATATGTCATTCCACCCACTTGCCCTTCTTCTAATGTGGTGGTAGAAGAGGGCAAGGGCCAAGGGTCCAAAACATAATGAGTTTTGAATAACTCTCTTCGAGAAGGGGCCTTAGGTGATGAAATGGCATTTATTCGAGCAATAGGAGAAGGAAAATCAAAAATACCCATCAATGAGGAATATATTCCGACTCCTAAATTCTCAACAAGTTGCTCGGCATTCTTCAACAAGGGAATGGTAGAATCAGATGATGCATTAGATTCTTTCGAAGAATAATCCATCTAATCAGAAATAATAATTCTCCCTTCATGGGGAAAGCATATGATGTGAAATAATGATGATACAATGGCATGCATTTCATAAATCCATTTCCGTCAAAATAAAAGATTATAATCCAATTTGCATCGACTATTTCCACCTCGATATTTACCACCTTGCCCCCAACATAGATCAGAAAGGGTAGAATAATTCCATGTAGCCTATGAGAATTACCATCAAATGCAGTCAAGAGAGTAAGTGAAGGAATAAATTAAGGATATCTTATAGCTTTCCAACATGCAATTGACATGACACATGTGGAAGCTCCCTCATCAACTATAGTTCAAAAGATATTGGTCTTTCGATATGTAGATTTAATCTGGAAAGCCATGTGATGAGGTAGTCTCTTCTTAATATTTGACATGTCAAATGTAATAATAAGAGAGTTTTTTGGATCTATTGCCCCGATTGTAGTGAGAAGCACACTCATTTGTGATGGACACGACTGGAGTACCTCTAACGCAAACATTGCACAAGGACTTTGAGACAGATATTCAACAATGGAGTAGTTTTGGGCAGCCTTGGCATTAGGGTTGATCGTCGAATGATTTGGAGAGCCTTTCAGCATCTGAGCTATAGGCTCAACTGTGGGCCTTTCAATATGTAGTGGCTCTAGAACATCGGGAGTGGCCTTAGCCTTAGAGGATTCTGGTTCACCATAATCATGTGATCTTGTAGCAACATCAACATGAGAACTCATCATGTATACATTCGATGGATTTCCCCTCCATTGTTGTCCCTTATAGGGGTTTCAGTATTAGCATTTGCACCAACAAACATTTGTTGCCCTTAGGGAAAAGGGTTAGTTATAACAACCTAGGAGATAGAAGAATCTTGTTGCACTAACAAGCGTTGAGCATCCTGAATCTTAGGGCAAAGATGAGTTAAATGGTCTTCATTGCACAATTTGCAAGGAAACTTAACTTTCTTCTTAGACTCCTTTTTACCCTCCCCAGTATTATTACTGGGTTGGTTTGCATTACCCTTCCCATCCTTATCTTTCTTCTTACCACGTCCCTTTTTCTTTCGATCGGATTTTTTATTTTCTTTGGGGTTAGAAGTTTGGATAATGTTAATAGTTGACGATTCATAAGGCATAGTCACTAACGACGATGCCTGAATTGAAGAAGCTATTTGTAAATAAAACTGTTGTAATTGACTTAACAGGTTAGCCATGCTATTATCAATCGATTTGACTATCCCATCGACATGGGGACCTAGATTTGGTTTGGCTAAATCTATCTTGGATCGAGGAGAATCAAGAAAAATCTGTTCAATAATCCCACACTTAGAATATATAAGTTATAATTGCTGGGCTGTAAAGATAGCCTATTCTTTGGTGAATACCCTGGAGAGTGATACATCCTTAGAAATTTATGGTTGTAGATATTTGAAGAACCATTCGAGAAGGAATTCATTAGGAATATAATCTTTGATGAGCCTCTTCCTTCTTCGCCATTCCTGAATATGGTCAGAAATGTGAGTTTCCTTATCTTGTTGGAAATTAGCCAATACATTAGGGGATTTTTTAGGTCTAAAATGGCCCTCCTATGGAAATTATAAAATAATAGTAGAAATAATAAAATAATATTAGATTACATCATCAAATTGAGGGAAAAAATAAAAAAACTATTTTTCAACTTGTATTTTTAACTTATCTCCTTATGGGTTTACTCAAATTTCGAGCAGGAACACTCGTTGGATGAAAAATTTGATTCCTTATCCAAGGAGTACCCTTGTTGCATACTTTTGATGGACCCTACTACACGAAAAATGAGAAATATGTGAATGAGGTCCATCGTGTAGCAGGGTCCATCGAAATTATCCGACATGGGTACTCCTTGGATGAGGAATTAAATTTTGCATCCAACGAGTACTCTCGCTTGAAATTTGAGTAAAACCTTAGGGAGATAATTTGAAAATACGAGTTGAAAAAGTAGTTTTATTATTTTATTGTTTTTTAATCTTTTTACTTTTTTACTCCAAAAATTGTGAATCATCCCCGATGGTTGACACCATCATCTTGAATCCTATTGTTTCTTAAAAAGTTTATTTTTATTGTAAATTTTTCTTAGGAGGCCCATTTTAGACCTCAAAATTCCCCTAATGGCTCAGTTCCAACATCATATTGAACGGGCAACAAAAAATGGTTCAAAAACATAGTAGCCAATTCACCAAATGAGGTAAAGGTACCCCCACTAAGCTCTATATACCACTTAGTAGCATTTCTAGTTAAGGTGCGTTGGAACAATCTCAACCATATTGAATCATCAATTAGGGATTTATATGAACACCATAAATGGAATGTTGTTATATGGTCAGCTGGATCCTCCCCGGACTTTCCTTCAAATTTTGGAATATCCGATGGAAGTTTGGTGGGAATTATAGGCCAAGCTGAATTATATCAAATCATATTGTTTTTCAATTTTAAGAGATCTAGTAAATTTAGGGTTTCTAGGAATGGTAGGCGTAGAGTAGCTTGAGAACTCCACCCACCATGAGTAGGATTCCCAAAATTTTGAAAAGAATATCCTGGATTTGTAGAGGCATGATGTTGCCAAAGATTGTTCATAGAAGAAACTGAACCATAAGGAAAACTTTATGGTCCAGAAAAATTCAGAGTTTGACCACATCCTGTCGAAACCAGGAAAATTTCCCCCAAGCGAAGTATTAAAAGGAGAGGAGAGCCCTTGGTAAGGGTTCCACACATTGGCAAAGGGAGAATAAACCTAAAAGGTACTTACGTAGGAGTAAGACATGTTCCCATGTTGAACAAAAGAAAACCGATTCTCGACTCCTAAACCACTAAAAGAAGGGTTAGTTCATCCTTGAAAAGGATTACAACCTTGACTTTGAGCGGAGAAAGGGAGTGATCCTAAAAGAAGGGTTAGAATGAGGTATATGATCACTTCCAAAAGGAAAACCATGGAAATATATTGAACCACTAGCCATAGAAATCATAGTTGTGGTAACAACGGATGAGATGGTTAGTGGAAATGAGGGAATTGCATTAGAAGGCATCCCAAAGGGGAAGGAACCCGTGTGGGAAGCAAAATCTTGGGTGCCCCCACTCGAAGATGGAAAGGAGGTAGAGACAAATATTTCAATAGTAGAAGTGATATTAGATATAGAAATATTACCTCCTCCTCGAACTAAAAGAGAAGTATGCACACTATTAGCACTCATATCTGAATTCATGCTCCCATCAGTGGCCTTCAACGGAAAAGGACGATAAATTCCAGGGCTTTCCGACCTATGAGTCGGGGTCCCAACATATAATAGAACGTATGGATAATTGGGAGGAAAAGGTGAAGAAGGAGTCATAGGGGACTTAGGAATCTCTTCAACCTCAACTTCATCTTCTGAATGGAAGAGAACCCTAGAAAGGAATGGAGTGTTCCTCTCCAAATCATGACTTACACTAGGTCCACCCTATGAAACTATAGCCTGAAGTGGAGGATCAATCTTCGATGCGTTCATTGATACTGATTGAAAATCACCCACTGAATTTCTCCTATGCCTTCTAGAAGAAGGCTCGACACTTGTAGGTGAGAGCCCACAAAGCATCCTAGACCAACAAACTGGTTGATCACCCACTTTTAATTATTAAGAGAACTTATAAAGACTCAAAAATAATATAAATATATGGCAATCTAAGAGAAAATATCACCCACTGAAATGTCACTGAAGATACAATCAATCAAGAAGCTTCCAAATATTTCTACTTCAGGTGATTAGGACCGGACACCAAAATACAAGAAAGTAGACTAAAGGACCTTTCAAAGATAGTTTGGGACTATTACGGCCCAAGCCTACCAGCGAAGGTAACAAAAACAGTTACGCTGACCCCCAGACAAAAGCCTTTTCCAGTGCAAGTACCTGAGCTTCGCAAGGGCACCCTCCAGAAGTACTATTAAGAGTGATACAACATCTACCTTAGGTACCACAAGTATTCCCCTCTACAGTCACCGGTGTGGTCGCTAGGAATGGAAAATATGGTCACTAGTTCTATTAGAAGCCGGGCGAAATAGTCTTTGGTTGGGATCCAACAAGTAGGAGAGGGGGTATCCCTCTTCCCTCCTTTCACTGGCCCTCGTGCTTAACTCCCATAAGAGAAGAGCTTTCCCAAACAACTTAATGACACTAGATTTCACTCTTTTAATAAAATTCTATGTTCAAATTTAGAGTGGCCTTGGAGAGTTAGCTCTCCACACACCTATTCCAAGGCCCTAAATGACCTAGGCTAGTTGATGTAACTATGACAAATTAAAAAAAAAAAATAGTTCATTTTAATTTTGGCTCTTTATTTTAATGGATATTCTTAATACAAGGGAAAAATGGAAGTGAAACTTATGATGTTATTGATGTAAAAAGAAATAAATAGAAAACCTAGCTACATGCATATGCAACTCTTTTTTCTTCAATGAAAGAGATTTCTACAAGGTTCTACGAACAAACTATGAAAGAAAAAATTATCTTTTCTTTTTCAAAACACATGCTCACACACTCAAAATCTACAAAAAGGCTAAAAATTATTACAGTGAAGCTATCCTAATGCAAATTAAAAATGCCTAATGCAAGATTCTAACAATTTCTCGCAAATGTGTTTCTCAAAGAGATCAAGAGGCCAAAGCTTGACAAAAAGGAGGAACAAAAATTCAATCACAATTTTTTTTCCAAAATCAAAAAAATTCAACCTAATGAAGGGACTTCACACCTACACTAATATAACAAGAAGACAAAAAACAAAACCAAAAAGAAAAAGAAAGGATACAAAAAGATTTTTCTATCTTTTTTTTTCTAAGGGCACAAAGAATTCTTGAGAAAACAAAAGCTACTAAAGACTTCAAGATCAAAATTCAAGCATAAAGAACCTCAAATTTCATAAGACATAGGAATCATTAACATGATAAGACTTAAAGTGAAAAGAGGTTGCAAACTCAAACAAACTAATCTGAACAACATCATAAAAACTCCAACAAACAAGAAATATTCCAAGAAGACCAAGAAAAACTTTTCAAGATTGCAAGGACTTTCTCAAAAATCGAGAAAAAATTAAATACGTCAACATTCAAGAAATCAAGGCAAAGCAGTGTAAAGGATGAATTATAAGTGAATTGATACCAACTCCCTATTCCAAAATCTCAGAACAACCAAGAACTTCTTAAGAAGCCTTGAACCCAAACAAAAAAGCTAACACTTCACTGAAAAGCAAACCCTAGGTTGACTAGGTTTTTGCACAAAGAAAGATAGGAAACTGAAAATATGCAAGAAACAAGACTCTCCTAGACAATAAATGACTAAACAGAAGTAATAAAGATCATGAAAAACCTTTTACTGGACTCAGAATTGGAAAAATTCATTCAAAACCAAACATACGCGATTGTGCAGCGACAGACCCGCATGTATACACAACTGTACTCAAGGAAACACACGTGTACACGTGTTTCTTTGGATAAAAATGCATGTGTACATGACTGTGTGAATTAAAACCTGCGTATACACAATCCAGCAAAGAAAAAATAAAAATTCATGCCTAATCCAGAAGATCATACTTTTTTCCCAGATTGAAACAAGTCAAAAATACTTGGAAAACCAAAAACCAAACAAGAAGGCCCAAATCAAGAGAGGAACAACCCAAACAAGGAAATACAAGATTTTATTCCCTAGTGGAGTCACTAATCCTATTATGGGATAAAACACCCTAGGGTCTGGTTTGATAACCCCAACAGATCGAAGGGCATACACCAACAAGAAGTAGGAAAAAAAGTAGTCCTAATGCCTAAACTACTAAAATGGGATGAAGAGATAGTACCAGTAGGTCCTACATTTGAGGATGTTCCCATAGGGTCCAAACCCTCTGCTTCCTCCAATTCTTCAAAACCTATAACTCATTCCAAAAAAGCATATATACTAGCAATAGTTCAAAGCATGTTCATGTTATGAATATTAGATCATATAAGCATATAGATATAAAACATGAGACCATACATAATTAGATAATAACATGAGTTAAAGCATAAATATCATCACACCAGGATGAAGATGGAGCTTCTTTATTTATGTCTATAAAGAATGTGGAATAATACAACCTAATTCGACCACGACTCCAAGAGAAACCTTCCTCTAGATCTGTCCAACAGAAGCCTCGAAAATCCTCTTTAAAATGCGTACACATGGATGCCATATAAAGGAGATGGACATCTCTATGAGGAAACAAGGGTTTCCTATAGCTAGGAGTGCAGTAAGCACAGGGATAAATAATACCTGATCATGGACCAATTGGATATAATATCAATATCCTCTCTTTCTCTCCCCTTAAGCCTTCCCATGAGGTTTATTTATATCACCCCAAAATAGTTGTTTCAATTGGGATACAATTAGGCCATGGGCTAGTATAGGTGGGCTTCTAGTGTAACCCATAAACCCCACCCATAAAATAGGGATTTTATATTTTTTTAATATTTCGAAATATATATGTGTGTGGGTATAGCTGGAACTGCATGTGCACACGCTTTTTGAAGGGCAGAGTTGAGTATGGAATTTAAAATAATGTTTTTTAGTAAATGGAGCAAGTTTGAAGGGAAAGAGCTACCCAAGGCCATGACTCAAAGCATCAAGTATACAATGGTGATAAATGATGCTATAACACCAACAACTCAGTTGGGCATATTTGTGGCATACACTGATACACCTCACTACTATCAGGTGTACCTACCATCTCACAACATTACAATGGTTCCTAAATATGTCAAGTTCGATGAGATGTTCCCTTGAGAATGAGATTTAGTTGAATGGAGAAGAGGATATTTTAGCTCCAAAGGAAGAACCTCTGGATGATGTGGAGCAGCCACAGGCAGAGGAGTAGAGAGTGGAAGCACCTAGTCATGAAAATACTTCTAAAGATGGAAGGAAGGGCACCAAAGAGGGTGACATATTCATGCAGCATAGGGAGAGGAGGTCGCTAGATCGATACACTCGCTACATGGGTATGATGAGCAAGAGTGTAGAGATTGAGCCATCCTCATTCGAGGAAGAAGTGTATAAACTAATATGGGTGGATGCCATGGTTGAGGAATATGACTCCATTATTAGAAACAATGTTTGAGAAGTGATCCCAAGACCAGAAGACAAGTTAGTGGTGAATTCCAAATGGATTTACAAGGTAAAGCAAGCAGCTTATGGGAGTGCAGATAACTGCAATGCCATATTTGTGGCCAGAGGGTTCTCTCAAGTGGAGGGAATTGATTATGGGAGACCTTTTCTCTAGTAAAAATGTACTCTTCAATTAGATTTATTCTAGCACTTTCAGCGTAGATGGGATGGAAGATACATCAGATGGATGTGAAGATAACAATCCTCAACGGTGTGATTAAGGAAGAGGTGTATGTGAAGATAACAATCCTCAACGGTGTGATTAAGGAAGAGGTGTAAATTGAGAATCCATAAGGATTTGAGACCTTCAAAGAGAGTCACATGTGTCCAGACTCAAGAGAGCATTGTATGGACTAAACAAGCACCATGTGCTTGGTACACCAGGATTAACAATTATTTCACCCGAATGGGCTACACAAAAAGTGAAGTAGATGTGAACCTTCACAATATTGTGATTGAAGTTAAATGGTTGATTATAGTATTATATGCCAAGGATTTAATTCTAACAGGTGATGAGAAGATGGTAAAATGTTACAAAGAGGATCTTGCAAGAGAATTTGAGATGAATGCCCTGGGGCTCATGCATTATTTCCTTGGTATGAAAGTATGGCAAGGAGAAGAGGAACTATTTGTCTCTCAGGGAACGTATGCCAACGATACACTAAATAATTTCCACATGGAGAGCAGCAAACCCATCGAGAATCCTCTAGAAGGAAATTGGAGGAAGGAAGATGTTTCTTGAGGTGAAGTAGTAGAGGCTACTATTTAAGGGAAACTTGTGGGTTCACTTATGTATTTGGTGAACACACGAACGAACATATGTTTTGAATTTAACCATCTTAGTCAAGCAATGAACATGTGGTGAGATACCTTAGAGGAAGCACTCATTTTTGTCTTAGTACAAACAGACAGAGGGAGTGAAGATTCAAGGCTTCATAGATGCATATTGGGCAAGGAGTCCATTCCATAGAAAGAGCACATCAGGGGGAATATTTAATATTGGGTCAGTAACCGTTTCTTGGTACAATAGGATGCAGAGATCAGTTGCACTCAATTTGGTAGAAGCAAAGTACATGGTTGCTAGTAAAGTAACTTGTGAGGATATCTGGATGAGGATGATCCTTGTTGGGTTATTTGGTTAGAAGATGGATCCTACAATGATTTACTGTCAAAATCAGAGTTGTATCAAACTCTCTGAGAATCCAGTTTTTCATAATCGGTCCAAGCATATCGACATTCGATATCACCATCTATGAGATTGTGTGCAGAGGAGAATCATGTTGTTGGAGTACATTCCTACAGAGGAACAAGATGCAGATATTTTGAGAAAGGAATTGTCAAGGTGCAAATTCGATTTTCATAGAGGAAATATTTAGGTAGTAGATAATCCATTTCTTATTGAGATGGAGTGTTGAAAATGCAACAAGAAAATCCTAATTTATTTTTGTCCTTGAATTAAATTGGGAATAAAATTGTAATTCCACATCTCATGAAAACTTGTATTAGTTAACAAAGTTAATTTGACTTAGTTTGCTCAGTTAATTTGAGTTGAGAGTCTAACTTGAGTCATGTAGAGTGTATCCTACATTATAGGAGCCCAGGTTGAGATTATTTTGAGTTGTAATTAATTAATTCAGTTTAACTGAGTTATAGTCAGTTAAACTAGTTCTAACTATTGGAGGAAGTAGTGGGAGGTATAGTACTGTGGTGTTGCATGTAGTGTAGTGTGGTGCTTCATGCAGTGATCAACCAATAAAATCATGATTCACTCATAAATAACTCATTCAAGTTAGATTTGAGAGTTACCTAGTTGATATTGGAGTTCAGGGAGAGTGTACTATTAGATGTATAAGCATCTAAATTGTATAGGTAGTGCATGTAGTCAAAGGAAATCCTATGAGGATTGTGCAATTACAATTGAGGAATTTCACTAATTAATAGGGGGTTAATTCCCAAGGAAATAGGGCCTTGATTAAGCAAAAAATTGGTTTAGTATTGGTGTGGGCTTGGCTAGGAAGAAGTGAGACAGATAGAGATAGTGCAAAGGTTGCTCAAGCTTGAGAAAAGAAATGTAGATAGAGATAGTGCAGAAGCTACTCAAGCTTGAGCAAAGCGTTGTAATCTTCTCATATTTTCTGACTAATGCAATATATATATATATATATATATATAGAAAGGGTTTTTAGCTCTTGGTTTCACTAGGAAATCATTGTGTAATGTGTTGATTGAATTCTTTAACTTGTATGCTTCGTGATTTCGCGATCCTTTAATTGTTTCCCTGATGAATAGAGTAGATTTAAGTATATCCTTTTAGCATATTACAATTTGTATTTTGAATCTACAATTAATTTCTACATTATCTTCACCATCTCCTCTAGGTTACATGCTTTCAATTTTTGTTATAGATAGCTTTGTTGCCATTTTCCTCTTTGGTTTTATAGTAAAAAAAATCCATTTAGGAAAAGTTTGGTTTCCTAAATGGTAAACTAACCATATGTTCTCACATTGTCCTAAAGGTTCATCTAATCACTTAAGCATTATTTCAGCCTTGTTTCTCCTTAGACAGGCTCTTATGGTTTTTATTTTATTTTTGGCATATTACATAGACTAGCAAGCACATTGTGTACTTATTACAATTTCTTGGGTTTTACTCATACCACTAAAACCTTTCAAACCCTCCTTGTTTATATATATTTAGGTATGTTTATGATTTATAGGAAATCTAATAGAATTCTTATTAAAAGAAAAAACAAAACAAAACTATACATAAAATTTCAGAGAAATGTTTGAAAATGAAATAATCGAGCTCAATAAAAATTAAGTTTTTTCAATTGTTGAATTATATATGTTTATTACTTAGTTTTATTGTTTCATTGAGAACTAAGTAGATACATTTCTTAGAATCTATAATCTATTTTTAAAGTGATGTTGAGATATTTTTCATTGATGTCAAAACAAGGTAAAAGGAATGGAGCTTTGGGCAACTAATGTGCTTATTTCAAGAAGAGATGGCAATGGTGTTGGTTTTAACCCCATGCAAAAATTACCTCCATACAAATTCTAAAACAAAAAATAAACAATGGTGAGAGCATAAAACATAAAATAGATATACACAGATATTTTCCCCTGGATCCAAAAATGGGACTACCAGATTTATTTTTCATTATGTTCCTTTCAATGTTACAATACATATCTCTACATGTTGAAGCATCGATAAATCCCAATCCATTAACCTTGGATTGGAACATAACCATAGTTCCCTTGTTTGGATCTACAAAATACCATGGACAGAAAACCATCGTGCCCAAAACCATGTGCAAATCCATGCACAAAACCATAGGTAGGTCTGCCCACCTAAAATAGGGTCCAAAAAACATTTCCCAGCATACCCCCTGACATAGGGGGCAGCCACCCCGCCAGCAACGCCCCGCGGAACGTACAAGGTAAACTCTCACCCCCCATGTGTGGGGTAGTAGTGGAAAGAATATAACACAACCCAACAAATGGAAATATTACTTATTGTTGAATCATTGTTCCTTGTCTATAGATAATAGGGACTTTCCATACATTAGGGGCTTCCCCATGAATCTTGGAGGATTTACCTTTCATATTGGACTTGATACTATTAGTGTCTTGAAGAAAAAATCAGCTGGAAATCTTTACTAGCCCTTGCATAAATATATGTTCTATGGAGCGTAAACCTACAATACATTTATTTGTGCCACAAAGACTCATTGTTTTGATCCTAACAATTTTTGCTTCCTTGGAATTTTTGGAGAGAATATAAACAACCTGGAAAAAGTAAAATTATGCATCTTGTTTATTTCAAGCCTATGAGGATCAAGTGTGTCGAATGAACAAAAGCATAGGTTGAGTCCAATTGGATACAAATGTTTGTCCCAAAAGATCCCTTTCAACTAATGAAAAACTATTCATTTGTTTGATTGATTAGCACTACAAGCATTACACAATCGTAAATAAATTGAGTTTGTAGAACACAAGAGGGATCGCATGGAAAATTTATCGTGTTCTAGCTGAGAGTGATAGACTCTGAATTGAATCAATGCTTGAAGGAAAAAAAATCCTATGCTCCTTTGACCCCATGAACAAGTTTGATTATAGGTCTGATTTCAGCTCAAATATACGATTGGAAACATAAATATCAGATACATGACGAATGTGTGAAACTCAGTACATTGCTTAAAGTTTTCATTTGTAATAAGATAGTTTTTACACATAATTAGTCTTGTTATTCAAATCCAATTTCTAAGCATCACGTGGTTGGTCATACTGGCACGACAAATTGTTGGGATAGAGTAATTTGAATCAGTCCTGACATGACATTCTCTATACTTTGGCACAAATTGTGGTGGGTTGATTAGTCACATATTCAAAGGCTTCATCTATCCAATCTTGTAAATGAATGACTACGTGGAGTGCATTGGAACTCTTTTCACCACTAATCAGATTAAATATCCAACATTTCAACAGTCCCATTGTTTGGTTTTGAAAGGGATACAAATAATTGTGCATGGAGATGAAAACTATGGAAATTCTTTATGTTGTATTATAAAAAACTAACAACATTTTTGCAGTTCAATGCTTACATGTTATTACAAATTTTTCTTAGGATCTTAATCCATCATCAAATTATTTTTTGAGCAGTGATCAAATGTGTTATAGGTTATGATCGTGTGTTGTCTTAGGAATAGGTTAAGAAAGATAGAGGCCATTCATAGGGCAAACCAAATGAACATCAAGTTATATCTGAGAAAGTAGCCTAAGGATGTGAATTTGCATGAGTACAATTTCATTATCGTTGACATAGTATTGGCAACAGTTCATGAGCAACAATGGTTGAGAAAGAGGACATAATAAGATTGTATAATTTTTTATTTTTTTCAATGCTATTGTATTTGAGACACTATCCTAGCATAGGAGCCCACAATTTTTGTTTTATCTTTTATTATTAGGGTTGGCAAGGTGGTTCTAGGCAAGGAAGTTATAACTTCCTCTAGGAGGTTGTTGCATCCTTCTAGTGAACACTGATAAACTAGGGGTTGTAGCTCCTCCCAGTTGTGGCTGGTAAAACTAGAGGTTTTAGCTTCCTTCAAGATATAAATAAATTATTAATATAAATCTTGTGTACATTTGATGTAATGTGATTAGTTAATGATCTATGATTTTTTAAATTGTTTTAAATTTATGAAATACTGATTCAAACCCCCTCTCAATATTTCCAACAAATGGTATTAAATCTAGTTCCTCCATCAGAGTTTAATAGCTGGAATGAAAAACTTGGGAACAAATATTTGAAAGGAAAAAAGTATAGCCTCCAATTGCTCCAAGAAAAATGAAAATGAAGTATCCTTTATTGCAATGATGCCAAAACATACTAATTTCATTAATGAAGATCAAGTTGATCCAACTCTCATGTTTCCACCTCCTATGTTTGATGGAATAGACTATGAGTTATGGAGCCTTTCTATGGAGACCTATTTGAAATCCCTAGATTGTATATGGTTTGCAGTTGTTATCGGAGATATAATCATAAAGGAGTCTAAAGAAGATGATACAAGAGAAATGGATACCATACTAAGAAAGTTATCAGATCCCGTAAAAGATAAATTGGGACAATCCTCTTCAAATAAGGATATTTTGGAAAGGCTAGAAGACCTTTATACAAAACAAGTCAAAAAGGAAGTTTCTCAATTAAAGACTAAGGTACAAGCGGAAAAATGGAGAGAAGAAATTTTAACAAGTCATCTTAAAGAAAAATTTGAGGACTTGATCAAGCTACAAACTGAATTTGATCAACAAGAGAGAAAGCATTTTGAAGAAATTATCTCTTTCAAGACCCAACTTGAAGAAGTAAGAAAAAATTAAAAAGTGTCCAAATTATAGCTAAATAATTGTTGGTATATTGAAAATACTGGGGGGGTGAGGGGGGTGAATCAGTGTTATTCATGACGGATCAAATTTTCCCATTTTTACCTTACTTTTACATTAATCAATCTTTGAATCATTAGTATCACATCAAAATGGATTAGAAGAAAATAACACATGGATAACCAATATCATATAAGTAGAATATAGAACATGGCACATAAAACATGAAATTAAACCATCAACACATGAAACACCAAATGTTAGGTGGAAACCCTTCTTGGAGAAAAACCTCCAACTTCTTTAACTACTTCATTTTATTATTCTTAAAGTCATGTTCTTACATCATGCACTAGCCACCACCAGTGTGCAAGTCCTGACTTGTGATGCACGCAAGAAATCACTCGCTCCAGGCCATTACCTAAGGGAAGCCACCACTTCCTCAACTATGCAGTCCCTAACCTACTAGATGCCCCAACTTGTTGGAGGCCCCTACCTCCAATAGCTCTGAGGCCACTACCTGAAGGAACCCACAACTCCCTGAGCAAGCCACCACTTGCTAGACTGAAGGCCCCAACTTTCAAACTCTTGTGCACAACATTTCATACATTTTTAAACTAGGCTCACTAACTCCTGCACAAACAACTATAGGCTTCATTTCATATATTTTCACATTGCTCCCATGCAATCTTCTTTTCTCAGTCTAAATATAAAATATTTCTAAACCCAAGCATCCAACCTCCATCACTTCCTATGCTTGTCATACATACTCAGTAACAAATCTAGTCATATAATCTAACAAAAGCCTCATACTCTATCTGACAAAACTCAACATCTCTAAAAAATACTCTCACAAAATCTAACTCTGCTCATCAAAATTCACACCCAAATACATCAAACAGACATAAACCTAGCAACCAACATTTTTTCAAATTCTAGCTCATTAAAACAACTCAACAACACTACATCAACACCATGACAATACAAGACTCATGAACACAGCAAGCCCTCACCATAGCATATGTCCAATTCAGTGAGATTACAAAGCTTGTGAACTTCAATACACAAGAAAAACCTCTCTTGACTCAGCCAACTATCCACAATGGCATCAAGATAACACACTCAATGTAGGTTTAAACCTTGTACAAAATGTACCTGCAACACAACTTCTTAAAACAAAAGAATATACAATGGTAAGAAGATAAAATGAATATACACAAAGATTTTCCCCTGGATCCCAAAACTGGGACTACTAGATTGATTTTTCATTATATTCCTTTCAATGTTACAATACATACATATACATGCTGAAGCATTCATAAACTGCAATCCACTAATCCTGACTTAGAATACAATTATAATTCGCTTAAACAGATTTACAAAATACTATGGGTAGGAAGTTGTCATGCTCAAAACCATGTGCAACAACCATGCACAGAACCATGGGTAGGTCTTCTGACCATATTTGGTTCTTCCCCCCATCCTTGGGTCCTCCCAACTATTATTGGGTCTGCATAATGCTTGGAAATAATATAACACACACCAAAAATTCTCCCACTTGTTGTTTTCTTTCCATTGAGGGGGACACAGGAGAGCTTAGTCATTGGTACAATGCCCATTTTTTCTTTACACCAAAAAAAATTCTCAGTGCTCACAGACTTTGTCAATGCATCTTCAATATTCTTCAAAGTGTCCATCTTTACTAGCATCACCTTTTTGTCTTCAACAATATCCCTCACAAATTGATATTGAACATCAATGTGCTTTGTCTTTAAATGATAAGCAGGATTATTTTCAAATAATATTGGACATTTGTTGTCACATTCTATCCTTATAGCTCCTTATACCAACCTTGTATTTGAATACAATCTTTGCAACCAAAATTCTTCCTTGCTTGCATGAGTGGCTGCCATGTATTCAACCTTTGTAGTAGAAAGTGCCACAACAGACTGTCTCTTGCTGATCCAACTGAATACTCCTCCAAATAGGTTAAACGAACACCAACTTGTATATTTTTTTTGATCTATATCTCCAGCCTAAGCTACATCAAAAATTCCATGGATGTATAAAACTTTGTGTAATCCTAGTTTTCCTTGGTAGCACAAGCCATAATCACTAGTACCTCGCAAATACCTAAAATCCCACTTCACTATTGTCCAATTCTCATTCCCTCGTTCTGAAAAACCCTTCTCGATACTCCCACTACATTACCAATGTCTGGTCTGTTATAGATCATTACATACATTGGGCTACCAATTGCACTCACATATGGAACACAGGACATGTCATCTTCCTCTTTTATGTCTTGGGACACTAATCAACAAATAACTTTACACCTGAAGGAATAGGAACCTTGGCCAGTTTACTATCCTGCATATTAAACCTCTACAATATTGTTTCAACATACTTTCTCTATTTTAAACAAAGCTTCCTCTTTTCCTGATCTCATTTAATTTCCATTCCCAAAATATAGTTTGAAACACCATAATCCTTCATGTCGAATTTGGAGGGAAATTGGGTCTTCAAATCCTGGATAATTTCTTTGTTATTTCCAATCAACAACATATCATCCACATACAAGATCAAATAAGTAACACGGTAACCAATTAATTTAAAATACACATAGTAATCTGCTTTGTTTCTGGTGAAGCCAAGTCCCCATATATATGTATCAAATTTATGATACAACATCCTTGGTGACTGTTTTAACCCAGAGAAAGACTTTTTTAACTTGCATACTAGTTCTTTATTTCCCTTCACTACAAAGCCTTCAAGTTGCTTCATGTAGATCTCTTCTTCCAGATCCCCGTGAATAAATGTTGTCTTCACATCCATCTATTCTACCTCAAAGTCAAAAGTGACAGCTGTTATCCTCTACAATATCCCAAGCTAAGGAGGAGATGAAAAGAGGTAACTTCAAACCACTTGCAGTTCAATAGCTACCCTTGCTAAATCAGAGAGGGATATCTCTAAGGATTTCACAGTCAATGACTGGAAGAGAAATGGATTTTAGGCTAGATATAATAATTTTAGATGAGTTTTTGAAAATTTAGGGTTTTTGGGTTGCTGGACGAGGGATGAGAAAAAGCAATTAGGTCAAGGCATCAAAGGGTTGCAGTAGTAGGCATAGAGTGGAGCAATATAGCAATGTCTTTTGATGGATCTAAGAGTTTTGTCAATATAGTGTAGGGTCTGAAAAGCTTAGAAGATCATAATGAGCATATGTACCATGCATTCATTAATCTAGAAGAAGAAATACATAGAAATGATTTTCCACATAAACATAGCATTAAATATAAAGAATTGTGCCTACTCAACTGTAAGGAAAATCACTGAGGAAAGAAATTTAGAGAGGCCCTAGAGATTGAGAAGAGGCCGAACAATCTTAATAGGGATGATGGCTGGAGGATTAGCAGGTGCTGGGTCCCAGCCTTGTCTTCCTAGCCTCCTCTTCCCCCTTTCTGTTAGGTCTTAGGGTTTCTGCCTTTCCCCTCCTTTAATTTCTCTTTGGGCAAGTTTGTCCCAGTTCTTTGGAGTGTTTGAGTCCTTAATATGTTATGAATTAATTTCGGGCTATGCAGTGCATTATCCTGTTATGATACTATTGGGCATGTTATAATTAG
Source organism: Pinus tabuliformis (assembly GCA_031772625.1). Classification (NCBI taxonomy): domain Eukaryota; kingdom Viridiplantae; phylum Streptophyta; class Pinopsida; order Pinales; family Pinaceae; genus Pinus; species Pinus tabuliformis. The sequence goes on from CM062818.1 coordinate 84,270,743, forward strand.
ATTTTTTCCAAAATTTCATAATTATTTCTATTATAACCTTAGAATTGAATCCCTTTAACTATCGTCTAAAAAACCCCTTTTTTAAACCTTAATGACATAGTTATTAATATTGATAAATTATGATATTAGTTATAGTAATAAACATTGACTTTATCAACCCTAAAAATTTGATATTTATTGTGTAAGTAATAATATTATTACCTATGGTCTCAGTTACCTTTAATAATTTATTGGGATTAATAAATATTGAACTAATATTAATTATTTAATTAGGTTTATTGAATTAATTAGGATATACCAATAGTATTAGTTATTCTATTGTTAATAGACTTGGCTTTAACAGCCCTATATACTATGGTATTTACCTAATATGACTATATTCTAGGAATAATATTGGTTTATCAATCTATTTGGGATTATAAATTAGTTATAGATTATTAATAAACATATATTATTATTATCTTAATGGACCATTGTATTTAAATACTAAATATGATATAATCTAAAAAACATATTAGTGAAAATCTAACTTACCCAGGACAATTGAATAATTATTACTCAATTACCTAGGAACTATATTCTAAAAACAATTGATTACCTTTACTTGTATTATTAAATATAGATTAATTAATATAGATATTTTATTAACAACCATTAGAGTTAAAATATTAATATTAGACTATGAATTCTCTTAATAATTAAAGAATAATAATAATTTATCTCTTTCTAATTAACAAACGAATGCCTTATTTACCTAGTTCGAGAAATATTAATTAACTTTTTAGGGGTTTGACCAGGATCTTTGGGTTATATATGATTTTTTATATTTATTAAATTTATTAAGTTATATTTATTTTTATTTAATAAATAAATAAATATAAAATATATTATTATTAGTTATATTTTTATTTATTTAAATAAATAAATATAAATTATTATATTCTTTATATTTTTATATATTTAATTAATAAATAAATAATTTATTTATTTAGTTATCTCACTCCTAATTTAACTAAATTTATATATATTTATTTAATTTCGATTTTTGATTTATATATTTATATATTTATTTAATAAATAAATAATTTATTATTTTATTTAATTATCTATTTATTTAGTTATCTCACACCTAATATAACTTAACTTATATATTTACTTATGATTTTATATTTATAAATTAAGTAAATAATTTACCTTTGCTATTATATTTATATTTTTAGATTTATTTTTATTTAATAAATAAATAAATATAAATAAATATAAATTATTTATAGATTTTTATTTATCTTAATAAATAAATATAAATTATTATTTAATAAATAAATATTTCATTATTACTTTATTTATATTATTATATATTTATTTAGTTATCTCACACCTAGTTTAACTAAATTTATATATAATTATTTATTTTGGATTTATTTATTATTATATTATAATTTTATCATTGATATATTTAATTCTTCTTACCTATTTTAACTAATTCTGACCTTGCTCCTTAAGTCAACCTGTGGCCAGGTAACCGTTGGTGTCTCTGCTCTAGCTATTTAAACAGGCTAAGCTGGATCTGTTTTTCAACTTGTCCTGACGATGAACCACACTGGTTGGTTCGAAACGCGTCGACAAAAGATTGATTATGTGATTTTTCCGAAGATTTTCTAAACAAAGAAAAACATGTTAATAAAGATGAATTCATTCATAATAAACTGACATAGAAAGAAAACAACATCACAAACTCACCGCACATGAATTCCTAAAAAATAGTTGTTAGTGCTCCTTTGATTAGCCGAGTGAAAGCATAAGATACAAATTATCTCCTCTGAAGTCCAACCCTTCTCTTGACTGAGAAATGATACATATAGACTAAAACAACTAGTTTCCCCACCTTTAGGGGTCGAATCCTTAAGTGGTGGAACAATTTCCAAGAATCTCTCAACCAACAAGTGAGAGTGAGAAGGTCAAAAACAAACTCTTCTCTTAGACTTTGATTTGCGTTTTTCTTCATTTATGGGGCCTAATTAACAATAGAAACAACCTATCGTGCTAATTATTCATTATTACATCATTTAGACTTCGAACTATTGAAGTTACATCATCAAGTTACCTTTCACCAAGTCAAACTAGAAATCTGAGAAATTACATAATGGAATTTTTAATTAAAATCTCAGAACATTACAGAAGTGCAGTGCCAACTTTGAGGCTACTTTAGCTGCCTTCCTGACGTCAAATTTGAAATTGAAAAGAATGGTAAACTAGCCTTGCCTGTCTAGTCTCCCGAACATCTTGAATTTTTTAAAATGACACATGGGAAGGCCTTCAAAAGAAGATTCTCCCAAGGTGTCTCCAAAAGTGCAATGCTTGTCCAAAAGAGGGGCAGAATGTTGATTTTTGATCTCTTTTTCTCATTTTTTTCAAAATCTGAGCCCTATCTGGAATATATGAGGAAGTGGGTTTTGATAGGAGTCCATCAAATTTCTAGAAATGTAATCCATTTGTCATTTGGATCTCTGATGAAAAAGTGCAGTGCCAAGGCTTTGCATTTTTGTAACTAGTGTATTTTCTGAATTTTGCACCAAATTTCACCAAAACCCAAAAATGCTCAAAAAACTCCCAAAACTAGTCTAGAAATGCCAAATGAGGTATACTATTCTCTCATGGATGCTTCAGCAAGCATCTCTAAGTCGTCCCTCTCATGGTTACCTTTTAGGGTTTCCTTCAACTTGTATTGCTTTTGCTTGACCTTGATGTTGCAAATCGTGTTTCTGGTTTGGTAGTGGTGGGCCATGTGCCTTAACATTTGTTTGTCCCTATTAGCCTTATCAAGAAGCTTCTCTAGATGGCCATTGACTTTGCCTAAACAATATTCTCTATATTCATTTATTTCCATAGCAATTATGTCTTCAATATCCAAGTCCTCATCTAGTAGGTTTTGGTCTTTTTCCTTCTGCAATGCTCTTTTGAGACCCTTTTTCCTAGGCCTCTTCTTTCCAACCTACTTTTCTTTTTCATCATGCTCAGCATGATCTAACACTTATTTACCTTTGACCTCTTGCTACAACATCTTGGATTTCTCTTTTTCCATGATTAGTTGTTTGTCCTTGAGTTGACTGTTTTCTTGCTCAGGGAAAGAAATGATAAATCTAGCCCTTGCCAAATTGTCCATGAGCTCCCTAATTTGGGAATCCTTCTCCTTGATAGCTTGTTATAATTTTGAATACACATCTGTTGCCTCCAAGTAAACTAGGTCAAAATCATGCTCAATTAGCTCCTCATCCTGCAAATGTGATCCTTATTGTGTTAATGTAGAAGGCTTAGCCCCTTTGTCAACTTGAGAAGTAAACACAAGTCTTTTTCCTCTCTAGTATGTTTTGGTCACCTTAGGTCTATATGCCTTGGGAACCTCCTCTGATTTTCTTGATGATCCTACCTCCATAGGTTCTGCTAATGTGTCTTGGTGATTGCTTGGTGAAGTAGTCTCATGCCTCTGCAAGGCTGTTTCAATGAAGGTATCCCATGCTATGTTCTTTTCTACGAATTGATGGAGGACTACAACCTTTATCAAACTGTGATGGAAAAGGCTAGGGTAATGATCTTTGTTTTTCATTTGCACCTTTTCAGACATTTTGATGAGACTTCTACACAAGTAGTTACACAGGTTAAGAGGTTTCACAACTGTGAGATGCATTAGCAGCCTAATGTGGTATTGATACAATCTGGAAAATATCCCCTCACAAGTGAAAAACTCCATTACAACCTTCATCAATAGTGCATACTTTTCCAACAGGTATCTGAACGAAATGATGTGTGAATGAGCCTCTCTGTAGGGTGATTTCAAGAAACTTTTGTATTGCTCAAGGTCTAGGCTCATGCCTTCGAACCAATACTCCCAATGATTTGGTATCGTTGTGGCAAGAGAGATGGAAGCAACTGAGAATGTGAAATCAATCCGTGCTACGGTGGATTTTTATCCTTTTAGATTAGTGGAAATCTAACCAGTGAGCTGCTCATAAAAACGTACTTTGCCCACTCTTTAACAAAACCCTAGGCAGTTAACATCTTCAAAGAACTATCTAATGAATGGTGAAGAGTTGATCTCATTGTAGTTTGTGGGTGCATACCTCATAATCCTCTCCCCTTTATGATGTTTTATATTTTCTGGTGGTGAAGAATCTCCTTCCATTTTGAAAACCCTAGATGATAGGAAAATGGAAAAACAATGAGAAATGAGTGAAGTGGTGACATGAGGGAGTTAGGGAAGGAAAATGGTAACAGGGAAATTTTGGGAGATGGACAAGGGTTTTAGAAATATTTGGGAAGTTAAATGGAGGGAAATGAGCAAGAAAAATTGAAAACAAACCTAGCTAGGGAAACTTCTCAATTTGATAGATAAGAGATAATATTTGTAGGAAGGTGAAGTAAACTAAAGGGAAATGGTTTGTTTGGTGGATGGGATGGTGATTTGTATGTAAACAAAGGTATAGCAATAGAAATTTTAGGGTTTGAAAGTTATAGCTGATCATTTTCAAGCTTTAAAACATGAAATTCATACAAACCCCAGAGGACTAAAATCACCATCATTTATTTGTTTTTCCAAAGGAAAAGAGGGAGTGAAATGAGTATACTTCTTAAATGGCTTATAGTAATAAGAAACTGGAATGGAAGGTTAAATTTTTTATTTGAGTGATTTTCTGTGAGTTTTAGGAGACTCTATCCTGTGCGTAATGTGGTTCACTAGTGCACAACACCAAAGTGCAACTCAATGCTTCTAAGCCCAACTCCTCTTCCAAAAACACAACACAGTGTTTCTATCCGCAGCGCCAAGCAAATTTTGCCAATTTGAGCTAAAAACCCATGTTTGATCACCTAAGGAGGAATGAGCTCGATAACCAAATGTGGTAGGGATGCAAATGAAGTGTGTATGAGACTTTTTGGGGTTTTATAGACATGGCATGATTCCCCTTTGAGTGATAATGGGCCCTACATATCTTTTTCAAACATGATTTTCATTCTTTTTGAACTTGACAACCTTCGACATTTGTAACCTGGACTTCTTTTATCTTCTTTGAATAGTGAACCTTCTTTCTTTTGGAACCTTGAAACTGTAGCTATGAAGTACTTGTGAAATTACATTAGAATTTATTGAAAAGAGTTGCTTATCACAACTCATCCTATGCCAGATTTTTATGCATGAAATGAAAGTGTTGGTGACCTTGAAAAATTAATGACCTAATGGCGACATTAGACTGAGTGAAATCATGATGGTGATGACTGACATGATGGTGACCTTAAATTAATGATGAAACACTCAGCTGAGTGATATAAGCGACCGACATGTGAAATTCTTGAGAGAATAGAGATAATCCTAGACAAACTAACGAGTGACCAAATTTTATTCTGAAAACCTAGTGACATGATAAAACTTAACCTTGAGATCCCTAACAAAAGTTGGTAAAAGCATATTTGATCACTGGTGATAGGCAGAACTGACTCACACTAACATTGGCTCCAGCTGGGGATGGTAGCTCCTTGGAGGTGTCAAGAACATTGCAGACCAGGTAGCCTTATTCATTGGGCAATGGAGTCAAATTGCAAAATATTAGACTTCAAACTAAAAACTCATTAACTATCTAATATGACATGACCATAAAAGAAAAATAAAACTAGCAACTGATCAAAGAAGTTCTGTGGCCTTCTCCTCGGACTTCAAACTCCTATGATAGCCACTTCACATTTGGACATGAAAAGTAAATTGGTATATACAATGGTAATGAAAATTTGCAGAAATTTCTTTCAGGAATAGTAGTGGTTGAGAAGACTGCCATTGATCGCTCCTCCTGAATAATCTTCCCCATTCATTTCCTCCAATAGGAAAGCATTCTTTCCTCTGAAAGCTACGATTCTATATGGTCCTTTCCATAGATTTTCAAACTTGCCATCTTTTCCCTTTTCTTCATTTCTTGCATCCCAACAAAGAACCACATCTCCTAGGTTGAAATTATCTTCTTTTGTCTCGCGATTATAAATTTTTTTTATTCTTTCCTAAATTTTAGAAGTATTTTGGAAAACTTCTTCTCTAGTTCACTGCAAATGTATTATCTGACTTATCCTTCGTTGCATATCATTTTTTTTGTTGTCCAATTCCTGTAGAATTTTCATGATTAGGAAAACAAGAGATGAAGGAAAAACAATATCAACCCCATACACCAACTGGAAAGGAGACGGACCTATGGATTTCTTAGTACTGACTCTGTCCACCCATAAAACATTAATGAGCTTTTATGCCAGTTTTTCTTGTTGACTTCTAAAACTTTCTTGATGATGTTGTCATCCAGACCATTCCCTTGTGGGTGATAAGCAGTAGAATGCCCCAATACAATATGATACTTTGCGCAAAACTCCACCATCCTCTTGGACTTGAAAGCAACAACATTATTAGGGATTATCTTCTGTGGGAAGCCACATCTAGAAAAGATATTAGATTCAATAAACTGAATGATAACAGAATCAATAACTTACCTAGTTGGAATGGCCTTAATTGATTTTGTAAAATAATTCCTGGCTATTAGGATCCGTTTGTGCTATGCAAATGATGAAGGATTCATTTCCTCGATAAAATCAATACCCCATTGCTGGAAGGGAGATATGACTAATGGGATGCAATGGTAATGGTAAAAGTTTTCTTTATCCTTGGAAAATATTACATTTATGACAGCTCAACACTATTTTATATACATCGGAGAAAAGAGTAGGCCAATAAAAACGAGCTCTTGAAATTTTGTTTGCCGTGGTTTTCCAGAAAAGGTGGCCACCACAATCTCCTTTGTGGAAATCTCTCATTACATCCTTTTCTTCATTTTAAATTAGAGAGTTCAGCAACACACCACCCAAATCCTTCCAAAACAAAACACCATCAAGAATTCAATATTTTGAAGATTCCAACTTTAAGGATCTACTTTTACCTTTGGGTACTTCTGGTGGAGGATTTAAATGCTAGAATACATAAACTATGTCGGAGTACCATGGAGATGAAGTGAACATGTCGGACACCTGTAACTGTGAATCTTCTTCTTCCTCTTCAGAAAGGGCAGCAATTAGATTAATATCTAATGCATTAAAATTAGATTCAGCCATAAGCTTGGCTAAACCTTGTCCCTTGATGAGCTTTGTGGGCTTTATCTCCGAATCATATTCTAACATTGTTGCGATCCATTTTTCCCACCTACCCTCTGGATTTTTCTGCATAAGAACTTCTTTTACAGCTGCTCTTGGAACATAAGCAATGGTGTGAGAATGCAGAATGTATACTCGGAAATCTTTGAGCACTTTCACCAAAGCTAGAGCATGCTTCTCAATTACATTTTATTTCAGTGCTGCATCCCTTATTGTTTGACAAAAAAATGCAATAGTATGTTCATTTTTCTGATCTTTCTTTTGCATTAGGACAACTATTAAGGTGTGCTCTAAGGTGAATGAAAATATGATGAAATCTAAAGTATAATCAGGACTGATCAAAGTAGGAGCAATAGATAATGCAAATTTTACTCCATTGAAAAACTTCTTGGCATCTTGAGACCATCTTACCTCGCTGTCCTTTTTCAGCATGTCTGTCATTTCTCTCAAATGTTCATAGAGGTTGGGTATGAATCTCCTCAAAAAATTGATTTTCCCATTAAATGACTTAATTTCTTTGTTGTTCCTTTAGAACTCTAATTGTTGAATAGATTCAACTCTTGCAGGGTCAATGCGAATGCCATCCTTGGAGATAATATGTTCCAGTAGCTTGCCTTCTTCCATGGAAAATAATCTCTTCTTTGGATTTAGTGATATGCCGAAATTTCTGCATTTCTGAAAGAAAATTCCTATTTGATGTAAATGGTCTTCATTAGATTTAGGAAAAACTGTGAGATCATCTAAATAAATAACCAGAAATACATCCTTTTTATTGGTGAAAGCTATTTCCATAGCCCACTGAAAAGTCGCTCCTAAATTCTTTAATCCAAATGGCATCTTAACGTACATGAATGTACCCCATGGTGTTGTGAAGGTTGTTTTCAGCTGATTATCCTTATATACCAAAATATGATTGTACCTAGAATATCCATCAAGCAATGACATTCTGGAAAACCCAACTAGACTCTGAAGAATGTGATCCATCTTCGGCAGGGGATAACTGTCATTCAAGGATACTTTGTTTAAATTTATGAAATAAATGCAAAGAAGAATTTCCCTGGTCTTCATTCTCACCGGCACAAGATTGGACATCCATTCAGAAAATCAAATAGGAACTATAATACCATATTTATAAAGCCTATTTACCTCTTTTTCAATGGATGGCAGCAACTTAGGATTAATCCTCCTCAACTTTTAGCGAAATGGATTTTGATTAGGCTTAACCGATATAATGTGTTCAATGATGTTCTTATCATACACCTTTAAATATGAATAATCCCAAGCAAATACATCAGAAAATTCTGCCATCAAAGAAATGTACTTACTTTTAATCTCAGGAGATTGAGACTTCGACAATTTGACCAGCTTAGGCTTGTCTGTTGTACCAATGTTCACATCTTCAACACCATTCTCCGTGGGAACCATAGTAGGCTTTTTAGCAACATCATCATGATCAAATAACTCTTCAAAATGTACGAGACCTCTTGGAATGTTATTGTCTTTCAGCTGCAATATTTCAATCTCGATCATTCTCATCATATGCATCATCAATATGGGAATTCAGAAATTCATCTTCCATCTGCAAAAAATTATTAATCTGTTTGTCATCCCAAAACACCTGCCAATATCTCTTATTATCAGGAACAACTAGGCAGTGTTTAACATGAATTGAATACTTCTTATTGGAGTGAATGGGAATATTCACCATATTAGCTGCAGTAGCAAGAGAATTAGCTATAATATTATGAGTTATAGGAATCAAAGACAAAGTATATTCTAAAAAAGTTTTAAGAATGTCAAGGACAACATTATGATAAGATCTCATTCTCGGACGCTTAGCCTAGTATTCCCCTTTGACTTGTTTAATTACCAACTGAGAGTGCCATAAACTGAAATTTTATTTGCTCCCAAATTTTTCAGAATTTTAAGGCCAACAATCAGTGCTTCGTATTTCGCCTCATTGTTTGAGAAATGCAAGGCCAAGTTATAAGAACTCATTCTTACATTTCGTGGAATTTTACATGAATGATGCAATGGACCATGAATCCACACGCCAATCCAAGCTCCTTTTCCCAATGCACCATTAAACTCCATGGTCCAAAGACCATTTTCTTCATCCAAAAAAAGAACTTCGGAAGGCTAAACTATTTTGTTTTTTGGAGGATGGCTCACTGTCTCAATAATCTTTATTTTCTGCAATGACTTAGCAATCTTTTCAAGAGAATTTTATTACTGAAAACACTCTTCATTCTTTTCCTTTTCTTCAGCAATCAAAACTTTCTGTACACTACTTATAACATCTGAAACTTCTGAAATTTCTACAAGATGACTATCATCATCTACTGAATTCATATCACTATACAAAATGAAAGAGTCTAGATTGGTATGTACAACATGGATGGGGTGATTAATTGGTTTTTCTTTGCTACTAATCATGAATTTCATCTTCTTCTCCTGATAGATTTTTCTAAGCTGCCCAAATACTAGTACAATAGCATATGAAAAATCAAGATATAAGGTTCCTTTCAGCTTTTCCCCCCAAGACCGTGAGAGCAACATACCAAACAAAGGAGGAATGTCAGCGACCACTACACCATCAACACATTCTTGGCTAGAATTTGGTCGAGGGACACTACTAAGTCTTTGATCAGGCCAAGACATTTCACTCTTCTTGAATCAAATTAGTAGAGGTCATGATAAGGTCGGGTGATACTAAATCCTAGTTTGTCCATAATAACTTTTGGCATAAGGCTATGTGAGGCACCGGAGTCTAGCATGGCATTACGGAGGATGAAATCGTGAAGTTTCAGACTAAGATAGAAAGGTGGGATTTCACTATCTTTAGGACTTCCCACTAAGGCTAGACCAAACATAATTGCAAGCTCATCATCGGAAACATTAACTCTGTCTGAAATCTAGTCTACCTTTAATATTTTAGCAATCTAAAACTTGTACTTATCATTCTTTACTAATTTAGTGAGAGGAATTGAAACTTTCGATTTGGAAATTTCATTCTCTAAACTAAATATATTTTCTTTCTTGTCTAGCTCTTTTATAGTGATGTCCTTCTTTTCAATCTTCACTTTAGCTTGAGACTCCTTCTTATGACTTTCCCTTTGAACCTCCTTATCCTTCCTCACATTGCTGGTAGAGGCTTCATTGGTTTTATCCTGACTCAATATGACAATCTCCTTCTCTTTATTTTGATCTGCAGCAGTTATTTCTTTGCTTTTTGTATCTTTTTGTGCATTCTTCCTTTTCAAATTCAATGTAACAGGTATATTTATGTTTCTCAAATTGTACTGCTTCTGCAAATGGCTAAGATAATTATGATATCCTCTTTGGTATTCTTCAGTTTTCACTACCCATAGATCATCTTTTTTTTGCTGAAGCAAGAGAAGGACCTTCTTTACCATTAGTAATATACAAAATTTACAAAAAGCTGCTCAGAAAAGTGGCGAAGTAGAACAGCCCCCCCAAAGGAACTGAGAACGGGCTAAGGCAAATGACTCGGCACAAAAACCTTGTCTTTCAAGACATCAAAGATGAATAGGAAAAATCCAAATTGAACCTAAGAAGAGGATGGACCTGAGCCAAAGATAAAAAGGCCCCACCAGCCTTCCAAGACCTGAAGAGAACCATGCCCCAAAGAAACCATACAACAAGGAGGGGCCCGCACAAAACTCGCGAAAAACGAAACTCTCACTAGAATCTACAGTGAAGAACCATTGGGCCCAATCCAACGACTCTGAACTAAATCACAAAGGAAAGAAGCACGCCCCTTAACTGGCAATGCCTCCAACCTGCTCGACCCATCGCCGCCATTGCTTAACAAAAATGGATCCAACGGTCAAGGGACAAAACGCACCCACCAAGAAAGCCGGAAAATAGCGTGCGATGAGGGCCCCACCAATCTGCACGTTCGATCCCAAGCGTTGATTTTCCTCGCTCCATCGGACAGCTGAGCCGAATATCGCGCGTCCAAAGTAAACGGCCTTTAGGGAGCGGGGAGAGTGGTATTTGGAATGGGCCCATCTCCACGTGTCACGCTCTCAGTGGCATCGCTGCCAAAAATATAAAACCACTTTTGACTTAAAAGCAGTGCGACGCTATGAACCCGCTCCAGAGGCGGTATTAACTTCAGCCAATGGAAAAAGTGGGTGATGTGTAAGATTTCAACGGTCAGGAAACTCTGTCGCTGGTCGCGGAGAATAATCCTGATCGTGGTCGACTTTGCCGCAAACCTTGGCATACCTCTCATCATGAACCTTTCTATCCAACCTTGTGAAGCCCTCTGACCGCTGTCCATTACTAGTTGGATTCTATTCTTTTGCTTCTATACTCTTCTTTGTCCTCCTCCACCTGGTTATGACAGAGTTTTTGCAGATTGCTCTGCTCCATTGTGCTCCACTTCCTTAAAATTGCACTGTCCTTGCAGCTGACACCTTGATTGGCTAGAATGTCCGCCAATTTGTTGGCCTTTCTCCTCACATGAATAAATCTGAGAGTACGAAGTTCCTGTAGATGTACTTGGATCCTGTGTAGAACCTGAGTTAACCTCCAGTGTTTTGTGACCTTTTCCGACCCTATACCATTACTGATTCTCTTGGCTGCATTTATGACCAACTCTGAATCCGCTTCTATTATGACATTTTGACAATTGTTCTGAATCAAAAATTCTAAGCATTGTTCCAAGGCCATTAGTTCTGCCATATTGTTTGTGGCTTTTCCTAAGTGTCCATGGAAGAGGGAGATTATACTTCCTATATCATCCCTCAGAACTCCTCCAAAGCTAGCCACCCTCGGGTTGCCTTTGGAAGCTCCATCAATGTTGTACTTTAAAAAACCTTCAGGGGGAGGATGCCAGTATTCCTCCACCTTATCTCTCATGCTTGCTTCCCTGTCTAGACCTTGAGGAATAAGCCCCTGCATGTCTAACAGCTGGAGGATTCTTAACTCTTCTACTGAGGGAGGATTTTTGGGGAGATTCCTAACCGTGGTGCCAACTGTCTCTTTAAGTTGTTTTACTATCAGCTTCACCAGGCTAAGAGAGGCAGTCTTTACCTCTTTGAATATTCTTTTGTTCCTTTCTTTCCACACATTCCATATAATGAAACTCGGCAAGAGATCCCAGGCTAAATTGAGAACTTCATTATTAGAAAAATTATTCCTCCAATTGTTGAGAGTGTTAGCAATACTTTCTTTGTCTCTATCAGACTGTCTGAAAATGTTGGTAAAAAAACCCATATCCTGTCGGTGTAGATACAGTTGTTGAGAAGATGCTCGACAGTCTCCTCATGGGTCTCACAGAGATGACATTTGGAGGGTCCCAGCATGCCCCTTTCTTTAAGGTTTTCCCAAGTTAAAATTTTCCTGTGGTGAACTAACCACATGAAGAGTTTGATTTTCATCCAACCTTTGTGTCTCTAAAGCTTCTACCAAGTTTTATTTGGAGCTTGGGGTTCCTAATCTAGAAGAAAACCTTTAGCTTCCTTAATATTAAAGTTGCCCTCTTTGTTGTTACCCCATCTTAGTTGGTCCTGCCCTTTCGTTACTAAAATTATTCTCTGTTCCAACATTCTTTTAAGGGACTTTGCTTGACTATTGAGGGTCCTATCCTCTCTTCCCTCAATTTTTTTCCAAATTCTCCATTTACCATCATTATGTGGATTCTCCCAAAAGTCTTTCACCTTTACTAAACCTTGATTATCAGTCTCATGCTTGAGGCTTAGAAATTCTTCCTTTAGTATATTAGGTTCTTGTTGCCATTTGTCCTCCCGGAAAAGTGCCAGATCTCCCTCTCTGATTTCCCAGAAATTATTTTTTTGAACCACTTCTCTATTCTCCTAGGCCTTGTTCGATATGGGGGAGCCTTTTATTGTTCCTGTCATACGTATGATTTCAGAAGCCGGGCAGTCATTGGCATATTTTTCCTTCCAGATGCTTTCCCATTGAGCTTTAGGATCCTTAACCCACCTCCACCAGAGTTTGGCTCCAAGAGCCTTGTTAAGAATCTCAGGATTGTCCAAACACAGGCCTCCTTGGTTCTTGGGTTTGCAAATCTTTTCCCATGACACTAAGGCCCATTTTTTCCTTGTTTCCTCTTTGCCCCAAAGAAAATCTCTTTGAATATTTCGAAATTGCTGTAAGACTCCTATTGGAGTTGGGAGGGTTGATAGCATAAAGATTGGGATCACTTGGAGAACTACTTTGGTAAGAACCAGTCTACGAGCTAAATTTAAAGATCTGTTTGTCCATTTCCTGACCTTTTCTTGCATTTTAGCTACTAGAGGATCCCATATACTCTTGTGACAGGGTTTAGCTGTAAGAGGAACTCCCAAATACTTAGAGGGAAGGGATTCTCTTTGAAAGCCTAAAATTCTGGAGACATTTCTCTGTATGAAAATGTGAGTGTTAAAGAAAAAGACTTTTGATTTGGAAAGGTTTACTTCCATACCTGTGGCTTTCACGAAGTCATTCAAAATTTGTTTGTAAGTAAGTGTTTCTTTAACTGTGGAAATTCCCTATAACATGGTATCATCTACAAACTGTTGATGAGTCAGAACTTGCCCATTCTCTGAAAGTTGGAGTCCTTGAATTTTTCCCATTACTCTTGCATGCTTGATGGACCGCCCCAGCCCTTCCATCATGAGGATGAAGAGAAAAGGAGAAAGCAGATCTCCCTGTCTAAGGCCCCTGGAAGGGAGACAAAGTTTAGAAGGAGAGCCATTCACTAAAATTGAAAAGCTGGAAGAAGTCACAAGGGCCATGACCCATCTAACCCAATTATGATCAAAACCAAACGTTGTGAGCACTTTTTTGATGTAAATCCAATTTACTTTGTCATATGCTTTCGCTATGTCCAGTTGCATGATCATGCCCGCTCTCTTGTTGCAAGTTAACGAGTGAACCACCTCGTGAGCTTGAATTATGTTGTCCAGAATTTGTCTTCCTTCTACGTACCCTGTTTGTTCCCCGGAGATGAGTGTGGGCAGCAGGGGTTTAAGTCTATTAGCCACAACCTTGGAAATTATCTTGTAAACAACATTGCATAAGGCAATGGGCCTGTATCTCTCAGTTTTTGAGCATTATCCTGTTTTTGAATAAGGGAAATGAAGGAGGTATTGAGAGCTTTCAAAATGGTCTTGTTCCACCTGGAGTCTTCGACAATCTCAACAATATCCATTTTAACAATATTCCAGTAGGCTTTGAAGAAATCCACATTAAATCCTTCCGGACCTGGTGCCTTGCCATTTTGCATTTCCTTGAGGACCTCGCTGATCTCCTTTTCAATTACAAGTCTGTTGAGATTACAATTATCCTCTCTGGATACCAGTTTAGGTATATGTTCAATTAAGTTCTTAATGAAAGGTTCTCTTCCTGAAAAGTTTTCCTTGGCAATGTCTTGAAAATTCTTTACTAACATTGCATTTATCTCCTCATGGGATTGAAGAATTTGGCCATTCTTGTCCTTGATCGAAGAGATTCTATTGTGATTTCTGTTCGCAATGGTAGATCTGTGGGAAAAAATTAGTATTTCATTCTCCTTCTTTTACCATAGAACCCTGGATTTTTGTTTCCAAAAAATTTCTTCTTGATTACACAACATTTCCCATTCTTGGTGATATTTCTCTACTTGTTTATTTTTGTCTTTGTCAAAGCCATTCTTGATCAGAGCTTGGTTGAGCTCTAGGATTTTGTTTTCTAAAATTTTTTTACTTGTGAAAATATTGCCAAATTCCTTCTGGTTCCATTCCTTTAGCTTCTGCTTGATGTGTTTTAATCTCTTATGTAGCAGGAACATGGATGATCCCTGAATATGTAGGTCTTCAGCCCACCATTTTTCAATGTTGCTGATGAAATCCGGGTGTGAAACCCAAATATTTTCAAACCTAAACGGTTTGTTTCTTGGGGTACCAATGCCCTTGATCTCCATTTGAATCGGCCAGTGATCTGAGCCTTCAAAAGGAAGGATATCTACTGTTATTTCCTTGTCTCGAAGCATGAGCTCTTCAAAGATCATGAATCTGTCTAGCTTTGAAGCTACCTGGGAATCCCCTCCTCTTTTATTGTTCCAAGTGCAAAGACCATTATTTGTCTCAATGTCCACCAGCTTCATGTTTTCTAAAAAACATTGGAAAGCTGAGGAATCTTTGTTTAGTGCTCTTGTGCCCCCTTTTTTCTCCGAGAGAGATCTAATCATGTTGAAATCTCCTCCTATAACCCATGGTAGCCCTGCAAATCTGTTTCGAAGGTCCACTAAGGACTCAATAAACTTGATTTTGTCATCTAACCTTTGTGGGTCGTAAACATTCGTTACAAGATAAGTATCCCTGTCTCCTACAGGCTGTATGACAACTGATAAATAATTCCTTGATGCTTCCACATCAATAATACCTATTTTTTGGGGATTCCATAGGATGAGGATACCCCCTGCTGTATTTTCTGCTTTGACTTCTATAAACTCATATCTGCTGAGCCACTTACTATGGATTTGTCTTATCTTTTGGACAGAGCTTTTCATTTCTTAGACAAAAATTATATCTGGAGCTACCTGTTTCATTCTATTATTCGGCATTCTCTATTTTCTTTTACTGCCTAGACCTCTGATGTTCCAAGTTGTAAACTTCATAATTACATATTGGTAAAGGAGTAACTAGTTAGGTCTTTCATCTTATCTGATTCTATCATGAGCTTTCCACATTCCATTAATAGCCCATTCTGCTTTTTTCTGCCCCTTTTTTCCCCGGGTTTCTTGGAGCTAATCCTGGAGTTGATTTTATTGCTTTCACTCCCTGCTTACCCTGTCTTTCACTGTTGTGATCTTCTCCCAAGCCCTTTGTCTAGGTTTTCCATAAGAATAGCTGCTTTATTCGATTGCATTCTTCTTGTGGTAGAGATTCTACTCCACTTGTTGTTCCCTTACTCAAGAACCCTTCTAGATCTAGGTTTTCTCTGTCGAGAATCTCTTGTAACTCATTGTCTTCCCTTTCCATCTTGCTATGGGTCATTTCCTAATCCATATCCATCTCTGGTTCACTCATCATGATCTCTTTCTGTTTTTCCTTTACCTGTTCCTAAACTTGTTCTTCTTCCTTTTCTTGTTTATCATCTTCATCCTTCATAACTTGATTTTCAACTGCTGCGTCTTCCTCCTCTTCAAGAACCTGGAACTAATTTGGCCTCACTTTTTGGTCTCCACTTTGGTGTTGTTTTGGCCCTTTTTTTCCATTTTTACCTTTGTGAGCTACTTTGTGAAAGCCATCTGTTTCTTTCATTGTGTTAGGTTTGCTTTTGTTCTCTGCCTTACTGAGAGGATAGTCTCTCAGAAGGTGTCCGTGTTCATGAAATTTTCGACATCTAAATGGAATATGCTCGTAGTCAACTGTTTGCACCCATTCCTCATCATAAACCTCTAATATGACCTCATCTGGAAGTGCTCCAAATAGGTCCATCTCTACACAAATCCTAGCAAAGGAGGTATATTTTCCCCTTCTTGTGGCTTCAAAAGTTTTAACATACCTCCCTAATTTATTTCCTATGGCTATTAGTGATTCTATTTGCCAATAATCCAAAGGTAGAGAATAGAGTCTTACCCAAACCGGGACTGAGGAAAAGGTTTCCTGCTCCTGCACGAAGTTCATCATCCACGGCCGCATGTAGATCCCTGCTGCTGCATAGAAGTAGGGCCCACCTTCAAACACTCTGTCTTTGTCCTCAATGTTTGCAAACACTACAGTGAAAAAAACTTTGGATCCTAGATGAAGATCAATGCTTCCTTTAGGCTTCCAATGGTATCTAATCCGTGTTTGTAAAGCCTTTTCGATGGGCCATAGTCCCATGAATTTGCATATGATTGCATAAGTCTGCATGTGCTCCATGTGGGCCTGCAGCTCAAGGTTATTTAAGATTACTCTGGGAGTGACTTCAGCTTTGGGCTTGCATGGTCCCTTTTGTTTCCTATCTTTTGTTCCCTGTTTTTTGACATTTTCCTCTTTGTCTTTTGTGCCAACATTCTCCTTCTCCTTGTTACTTTCTGTTTCCTCTTCCCTATCTTTTCCTCCTTCCATCATTTTACCTCTTTTTGATTCTGGAGGAGCCTTGCTCTTGTTGACCACTACCTCACTGTAGGAGGGAGTGGAGCTTGCTCCTCTACCCCCATCCATGGTGAAAATCCCACACAGAAACCCTCAGTATTGGTTTTTCTGCTCTTCTGCTCCTCTGAAAAACCCCACACCACTACCCATAGATCATCACTTACAAGTACAAGCTCCTGATCACTTAGTATAAAAGAGTCCTCAAAAAACTAATCTTCCTCAGTCAGAAAAGTAGGTAGCTCATATTCCTCACAGAAATGATTTTCTTATACAATTTCCTCTTCATCTTCTTCCTACACCTTGTTGTAATTTTGTTGAAATGGAGTTCTTATTTGT
This sequence comes from Pinus tabuliformis, assembly GCA_031772625.1. Classification (NCBI taxonomy): domain Eukaryota; kingdom Viridiplantae; phylum Streptophyta; class Pinopsida; order Pinales; family Pinaceae; genus Pinus; species Pinus tabuliformis. Next base: position 84,288,346 of record CM062818.1, read on the forward strand.
CCCTGAGGATCCTAGTTTCACTGCTCTTTTTACTTATTTTTGAACTGTTGTTGTTGTTGTCCTCGATAATTTGGATTCCTTACTGAAGGCTTTGCTTGTTTCTCTTCAATAGACATTATGTCCATCATTCTTTCCATGGCTTTAATCAAAGTATCAAGTTTTACATCAAAAGATGAAGAGGGCTCTTCTTTAAAGACAACTTTCTTCTCAGGTTTCTCAAGTTTTGTTTTAGATTTCTTGATGAGCAGATTAGTTTCGACACTTACTACATTTCACGGCATGTCTTTAATAGTTGCAGGGTCTCTCTCCCTAAGCTGATATACCATGTTTGGGTTGAAGGCATCAGGATATTGGAGAAGTGCTAAACCAGGAGGAGGTTTCATATCGTTAGGAATGGAATTATACACCATATTGAACCTTGCTGTGAACTCCTGCACTGTCTCATTTTGGTTTCTCTTCATGGAATTGTACTCAGCCAAAATATGCAATGGATTTTTCTTTTCTTTCCATCGTGCTAAGAACAAATCTATCAACCTCTGAGAGCTATTGATAGAATTAGCAGCCAAACTACGAAACCATTTCTTCACATCTCTTGAAAAGCTCTGAGCTATGATTCTCATTTTAGCATCTTCTTCATTAATCTCTTCAAGATCAATAAAATCTACCAATTTATCAACATGATGCTCGGTTGTGATTTTTGAAGTTCCATCAAATAGAGGGAGTCTTTTGCCATAGTTTTTAGGTAGAGCAGCAAGTTGAGCAGGTAAGATTAGAGGGGAAAACCATGCCATGACTACTGGAAGATGTAGTAGAGGTACTATAATAGGTTGTCTAGATAAAGACAATTATACAAATGGAGGTGGTGTAAAAAGAGATTAAGTAGTTGATGTATTCAGAGGTGTAGTAGAGGATGAAGCAACAACTAAGTTTTCAAGCTGATATTGGATGTAAGCTTTTTCAGTGGTGATTTGAAGTTGGTCAACTAGACTCTAGAGTTTATCAAAATTTAACCATAGCTCATGATCAGCTTTAGAAAAGAGGGATTTAGAAGAGAGGAGGTGAGAATCAAATTGAAAAGGATCAAGTACCACTTCAGAAAGGAAAGACTTAGATTTTGACCTAAAAAGAGATAGCTCAAATTGAATATCAAAAGAAAGATGCTCAACAGTGAATAAATTTTCAGGCAAAGAAGTAGTCCTTTCTAATTTTCGAGGTGTACTTTCATAGATAGGTGACTTGAGTTTCCTAAGTAGCTTTTTTGGGTCATCAATAATAGAAGGTGGATTTGGGTCAGGATTTGACCTTGTATGTATTTTAGGAGCCAGAATTTTTACACCTTAAACTTGATATAATTTCTTAAATCAACCTATCTTTAGATACTGGAAGTTGTCACCTATAGAACCAGCCTTGAATGCTCTAACAGAACGAATCCCAAGAATCATATATCAGTCATTTCCCCAGAAGTGGCGCCAAATTGTTATCCTCTACAATGTCCCAGGCTGAGGAGGAGATTGAAAGAGGTAAATTCAAACCACTTGTAGTTCAAAAGCTAGCCCTACTAAACCATAGAGGGATCTCTCTAAGGATTTCACAGTCAATGACTAGAAAAAAAATGGATTTTAGGCTAGATATAATAAATTTAGATGAGTTTTTGAAAATTTAGGGTTTTTGGGTTGCTGGACGAGGGATGAGAAAAATAAATTAGGTTAAGGTCTCAAAGGGTTGCAGTAGTAGCCATAGAAAGGAGCAAGATAACAGTGCCTTGTGATGGATATGATAGTTTATTCAATGTAGTGTAGGCTCTGAAAATCTTAGAAGATCATAATGAGCATGTGTACCATGAATTCATTAATCTAGAATAAGAAATACACAGAAATGATTTTCCACATAACCAAAGCTTTAAATATAAAGAATTTTGCCTACATAACTGTAAGGAAAATCATAGAGGAAAGAAAATTTTTTTAAGAAAGATGAATTCATCCATAAGAAACTTACATAGAAAGAAAAAAACATCACAAACTCACTACACATGAATTCCTGAAAAATAGTTGTAACTGCTCCTTTAATTAACTGAGTGAAAGCATAAGATACAAATTCTCTCCTCTGAAGTCCAACCCTTCTCTCTGATTGAGAAATGATACATATAGACTACAACAAAGATTTCCTCCACCTTCAAGGGTCGAATCCCTAAGTGGTGGAATAGTTTCCAAGAATCTCTCAACCAACAAGTGAGAGTGACAAGGTCAAAAACAAACTCTTCTCTTAGACTTTGATTTGAGTTTTGCTTCATTTATGAGGCCTAATTAACCATAAAAACAAATTATCATGCTAATTTATTCATTATTACATCATATAGACTTTGAACTACTGAAATTACATCATCAAGTTACCTTTGAAGTAAGACTAGAAATCTAAGAAATTACACAGTGGAATTTTTAATTAAAATCTCAAAAAATTGCAGAACCGCAATGCCAACTTTGAGGCTACTTTTAGGTACCTTCCTGAAGTCAAATTTGAAATCTGAAAGAATGGTAAAATAGAATTTCCTATCTAGTGTCCATAACATCTTGAATTTTTGACAATGAGACATGGGAAGGCCTTAAAAACTGGTTCTCCCAATGTGTCTCCAAAAGCGCAACGCCTGTCAAAACAAGGGGCAGAATATTGATTTTTGACCCCTTTTTTCTTATTTTTCTCAAAATATGAGCTCTTTCTGAAAATTAGAGGAAATTTGTTTTGAGAGGAGGTCGTCATATTTCTAGAAATGTAAGCCACTTGTCATTTTAAGCTCTGAGGAAAAAGCGCAGCGCCTTAACTAGTGTATTTTCTGAATTTTGCACCAAATTTCACCAAAAACAAAAAATGCTCAAAAAACACCCAAAATTGGTCCATGAGTTCCAAATGAGATATACTATTCTCTCATGGATGCTTTAGCAATAATATCCAAGTTTTCCCTCTCATCTTTTCCTTTTAGGGTTTCCTTCAACTTGTTTTGCATTTGCTTGACCTTGTTGTTGCAAATCTTGTTTCTGGTTTGGTAGTAGTGGGCCATGTGCCTTAACATCTAGTTGTCCCTATTAGCCTTGTCAAGAAGCTTCTATATATTGATGTTGACCTTTCCTAGCCAATATTATCTATCTCCATTGATTTCCATAGCAATTTTGTCTTCAATATCAAAGTCCTCATCTAGTAGGTTTTGGTCTTTTTCCTTTTGCAATGCTCTTTTGATACCCTTTGTCATAGGCCTCTTCTTTCCAACCTGCTTTTCTTGTCCATCATGCTCATCATTCTCTAACACTTCTTTGCCTTTGACCTCTTTCTTCAACATCTTGGATTGCTCTTTTCCATGATTAGTTCTTTGGCCTTGGGTTGACAGTTTTCTTGCTCAAGGAATGAAATGATAACTCTAGCCCTTGCCAAATTTTCCATGAGCTCCCTGATTTAGGAATCCTTCTCCTTGATAGCTTGTTGTAATATTGAATGCTAATTTACTCCCTCCAACTCAACTAGTTCAAAATCATGCTCAATTAGCTCCTCATCCTGCAAATTTGATCATTGTTGTGTTGATGTAGAAGGCTTGGCCCCTTTCCCAACTTGAGAAGTAAACACAAGTCTTTTTCCTCTCTAGTATTTTTTGGTCACCTCACATCCAGATTCCTTGGGAACCTCCTCTAATTTTCTTGATGAACCTACCTCCATAGGCTATGTTGATGTGTCTTGGTGATGGCTTGGTGAAGTAGTCTCATGCCTCTACAATGTTGTTTCAATGAAGTTATGCCATGTTGTGTTCTTTTCTCTTACTTCTACACAAGTAGTTAGAGAGGTTAAGAGGTTTCACAACTGTGAAATGCATTAGCAGCCTAATGTGGTATTGATACAATCTTGAAAATCTCCCCTCACAAGTGAAAAACTTCATTGCTGCCTTCATCAACGGTGCATAATTTTCCAACAGGTATCTTAATGGAATGATGTGTGAATGAGCCTCTATGTAGGTTTATCTCAAGAAAGATTTGTTTTGCTCAAGGTCTAGGCTCATGCCTTCAAACCAATACTCCCCATGATTTGGTATCCCTATGGTAAGAGAGATGGCAACAGCTGAGAATGTGAAATCAATCCCTGTTATGGACAAATTTAGTGTCTTTTCAAATGACTAACCCCTAGACCTAGTAGCAAGTCTAGAACAACAATTAAAGTAATTCCATTGCTTTTCCTATAGCTAACAAATAAAAGAAAGAGGAGAAAAAGCACCAACCTAATCTCTCGCTCGATCCCTCTTCCCTTTGACTGCTTTCGCCACTCCCTTTCATACTTAACTCGCTTGAAAGGTACTTGCACACAAGCTGAGACAGAAAACCATCAAAGAATACATATCAATCTGTTAACTAAACATGTTATAGAATCGAAAGTACAATATACATCACATAACACATGAATGGGAAAAATCATAGAACTTTTTATTTATAGAAGGAAAGATTACAACCCATGTAGATGCATGTCCGATCCAGTGTCATCCTTCAGCCTCAAACCCTTCTCTCCTCATGGAACAACAATTTGACATGATAACACTACTCTCTCTACTAATCTCATTCCAACAACACTTCCTTAGCTTATGAAGTTCCAACCTTAGACCAACCTTGAATGCCTGGTCCATTTATAGCTTAAAAGAGGAGGTTAGGCCATTAATGGCCCTCATGAATGCTTTGCCATAATTGGGAAGTGGTTCCATGGAGGAAGGGATAATGGATTAAGGTTCATTCATCTCCTTCCTCATCCAAAAGCGAGCCCAATCCCTCTAGAAACATCTATAAGCATCCATTGGATGAGGAATCCAATGAGTTCATTTAAAAAATTCGATGGATCTCACTCATCGCAGGTGCAACAAAGGCCAAGTGCTATGCATAGCACCTAGATAGTGTAGTGCCTGCCATTCATTGCAGCCAGATAGAAGGCCACCTGCGATGATCTCCTTAGGGACATTTTTTGGATGAATGGTGTCATGAAACTCTTGGGAAGCAAGCATGATGTAGGTTAACTTCATTAGGGAATGAAAACAACTGAATTAGGGGTTGATGGACCCTAATAATATAAATCTGGAAGTTGGGGTTGATGTGCCCAAATTTTCCTGTAACAGATGCCCCCTAAAGCATGAAGTCGAAAATAACCATGTCGAGTGAGGTGCTTTACCACTTTGGAGAGAAGGTTTTGAACCGGAAGGTGACCTGCATCAATTACAATACAAATATCATGATACTTTGATTTTTTCTCATAATTAGCTGAGGGAAGGCATACCCATGCTTAGCTTTATAAAATTTCATTACATGTACATATATAGTCATCTACAGATGTAGACCCATGAATGGATGACCATGAATGTAAGGCCATTGTACATTTGATATAGTACTCCTGAGAAATATATCGCAGCCTGGATGGATGAAACTAGATCCGGGGTCTTCAATCTCGTCCAATCTTTCACTCAATGTACAAGTCTAACCATGTGAATAGATGATCTGAAGTCGAACATGGAGAGACATCGTCTGATTACCAACCAATGATGTAAGCCGTTAACAGATGCGAGAGGAATCATCGATAATGATAATGATCCTCGAGGTACTGCAATACATTTCGCAAGGTGTGAATAAATGATTTGATGTCGAACACCATACGAAGTCTTTCGATAGAAGGCCATTGATGTCAACCTATCGCTGGAAGCGAGAAAATTGCCACTGATGTATGCAAGCCTCAAGGTACTAAAGGGGTGTTTCTAAGTTAACTTCTTGGATGATGTGCTGATGTCGACAAGAAGCGACTCGTCATAGGAGGGCCTTGATGTATCCCACATCAACGACACGAAATGAGGTAAATGATTTTGGAGATGAAACATCGACTAACGACACAAGGTTCAAGAATGGCAGGCATGAAAATGAAGGTTTACTGTATTGTAAAGGATGAAGTTTTGAACTGAATGACTTCTCTTGAACATATCGGCAACACTGAGGTGACTTGGAAGCATTCACCCAAAACAAAGTGATGGATGGTATGATAGACCAACAGTGTGATAACCATCAAGCTGAATGACCCAGCCCACATAGTCACGGTGATGAGGTGAAAGTGTCATGTTCAAGAGCGACCTGCTACCATAAAGTGTTCCTGGCTTTTCCATTTTCCCCAGTCATTTCTGACCAGTACCTCTTTATTTTTAATCAAGCTTGAGGAGTATAACATATGCTTGTTGTATAATTTCACCCTTCGGGTGAATCCATCGCTATTTGATGTTTTAATGAGTCTAGCAAAGGTGAAACTCGGTCTTGTCTAGATGGACAAGTTTGTTGCTATTAAATGTTTTTAACGAGTTTAATGACAAAGATAACTCAGTCAAGAAAACTCCACAAGTTCTTTTTCGTACATTTGTCTCTCAAGTCCGAAAAAGCATAAAACAATACAAGAGAGAACCTATTGATCATGTTTGACCAATAAGTACCTTTTTCATAGTTAATCTATCTCAACCCGAAGAAGGGGTAAAACTATACTGAGTAGATATCGATTCTAATCCATTAATGAGCTAGAAACGACAAGTGCTCGACAATCTTTTCATGTTTAGAGAGTCTGAAAAGAGCTTAAAGAGGACTCCATTTTGAGGAACGAGTGGTGTCTAGGGTAGCAACTGGTTCCGGTGATGTTGGAACTTCTCAAAACATGTTGATTTATGTGAAGAGGCTGGCTAATAAGACCACTCATTGCAACTGTCCCTCAAAAAGGTAAAACAACCAAGTGAATGTTATAAAATTATATATTACGAAGCAATGGAACACATAAAATATTGCAGAAATATAAACATAGAAAATGCATAAAACAAGAGAGACACAGATATATGTGGTTCACCCAGTTTGGGCTACATCCACGGAGAAATAGCCAGTCCTTTTATTTTATTATCCAGCAAATTGAAGAGATACAACCTATAGCAGATCTGCTATAACACCCTCTTTGCTCTCAATCTCCTCTCTCTTCCTCACTCAGAATACAGATATATATAGATGCAATACAATTCCCTCATATATAGTGAGGGGTTGCCTTCTAGGGAAAAAAACCCTAAATTAAACATAACTTCTACCGTCAGATCATCCGCCTAATGAATGGCCCAGATTGACTAGAAATTACTAGACTTTTACAAGGCAAATTTACATCTATTTTTAGCTTCGGTGGCACTGCCCCCGAACCCCCACCGGGGGACCGCTGGCCCGTGGACCCCCCGGCCGGGGGGGATTAGCCCCCCCGGACACCCGCGGGGAGGGACAAGTCCCCCCCGCATGGAGGGGTGTACAGTCTTCCTGGGGTATACATCTGGCTGAGACTTTTGAATACATAAGATAATTAGGCTCCACACCCAACAATCTCCCACTTGGTGACTGATTATAGCAACTCCACCATTGCTTCATTTGCTAGACAATGACTCCACTTTGGACCTAGCTATTTCTCATCTTCTTCATCATACTTGAAGACCAATTGAAACTGAGCAGATTCTTAGTTTCTCCCTGGTTACAAATTTTGTTAGCATATCTGCAGGATTCTGGCTAGTGTGTATCTTTTCCAGCTTTAACTGTCCATCTTCCAATGCTGACCATATGAAATGGTACTTGAGTTGTATATGTTTAGTCTTGGAATGAAATGCAGAGTTCTTTGAAAGATGTATGGCACTCTGGCTATCACTATATAACCTACCCAATTCCTGCTTCTTACCCAATTCATCCAGAAACCTTTGTAACCAAATAATTTCTTTACTAGCCTCTGTAGCAGCAACATACTCTGCTTCTGTTGTTGAAAGTGCAACAACACTTTGGATTTTTGAAACCCAACTGACAACTATTCCACCTACAGTAAATACATATCCTGTAGTGCTCCTCCTGTTATCTCTGTCACCTACCATATCTGCATCAACATATCCCTATAGAGCAATGTTTGAACCACCAAAGCATAATTCTTGATTTGTGGTACCTCTCAAATACCTGAGAATCCACTTCACCGCCATCCAATGTTCTTTTCCTGGATTGTTCATGTACCTGCTTACAACTCCCACTGCATGTGCAATATCAGGCCTTGTGCAGACCATTGCATACATTAAGCTTCCAACTGCTGATGCATATGGAACTTTAGACATATAAGCCATTTCTTCTTGAGTCTTGGGACACGCCTCCTTAATTAATTTTAAATGGCTAGCCAAAGGTATACTAACCGGTTTTGCATTCTGCATATTAAACCTTTTCAACACCTTTTCTATGTACTCACTTTGAGACAATGTTAATTTGTGATTCTTCCTGTCTCTAGTTATTCTCATACCAAGGATTTGTTTTGCAGCACCCAAATCCTTCATTGCAAATGTGTTTGCCAATTTCCTTTTGAGAACATTTATTTCCTGCATGTTAGAACCTACAACAAGCATGTCATCTACATACAATAACAATATAATATAGCTGCCATCATTTTGCCTTTTGAGATAAACACAACGATCAGAGTGACACCTAGTATAACCTTGTTTAGACATAAACCTGTCAAATTTTAGATACCACTACCTTAGAGCCTGTTTCAAGCCATACAAGCTCTTCTTCAACCTGCACACTAGTTTCTCCTTCCCTTTTACCTCATATCCTTGTGGCTGCTGCATATATATCTCTTCCTCTAAATCCCCATGGAGAAAGGCTATCTTTACATTTAACTACTCAAGATGCAAATCTTTAGCTGCTACTAGAATTAGAATAGTTCTGATTGAATTCATTTTCACAATAGGAGAAAATATCTCATCAAAGTCTATACCCTTTTTCTGTGCAAACCCTTTCACGACAAGTCTAGCTTTATACCTTTTTCTACCTCCATCTTCTTCCTTCAACTTGTAGACCCATTTATTCTACAATTCTCTTTTACCTGCAAGCAACCTAACTAAGTCCCAAGTCTGGTTATGTACTAAGGAGTCCATCTCTTCTTTCATGGCTTGCTCCCACTTCTTCCTGGTTTCTCCCTTCACCGCTTCTTCATAACATTCTAGTTCACCAGAATCAGTCAACAACACATAATATAATGAAGGAGAGTATTATTCAGGGGGTCTACTTATCTTGGTAGATCTTCTAACTCCACTTTCAGGTGTTTGAGGTGCTTGTTGCTATTATGGTTGTTGTTCTAGCTGTTGATCATTATGATTTTCAGGCACCATCACTTTTCCTGTGATATCGTCAAGCACTGTGTATTCTCTGTTTTCTTTTTCCTGTTTCTTTTCCTGCAACTGATTCTTATAAACAACCTTTTCATTGAATATTACATCTTTGCTCCTAATGATTTTGTGATTTTCATAATCATATAAGCGATAACCAAAATCATTAACACCATATCCAATAAAGGTACATTTCTTTGATTTTTCCTCAAGCTTTGTTCTATTTTCTTTATTAATGTGGACAAAGGCTTCACAACCAAAAGTCTCTAAAAATGAGTAATTTACCTTTTTACCTATCCATGCCTCCTTAGAATAACACCATCCAAGGAAATTGAAGGCCCTCTGTTTATTAGATAAACAGTAGTGTCTACAGCATCTACCCAAAATTGTAAAGGCAATCCTGCATGGAATCTCATGCACCTTGCACGCTCCATGATTGTCTTGTTCATCCTTTCTGACACACCATTTTCTTGTGGTGTTCTTGGAACTGTCTTCTCTCTGCGAATTCCATTCTCTGAACAATACTTATCAAACTCTTTGCTGCAATATTCACCTCCATTATCTGATCTAAGACACTTCAACCTTTTCCCTGTCTCATTTTCAACCAAATCTTTCCATTTCTTGAAATTATCAAATACATCATATTTATTTAGAATACAATAAATCCAGGTTTTTCTGGTTGCATCATCAATAAAAGTAACATAATAATGAGAGCCACCAAGAGATGATACTTGAGCAGGTCCCCATACATCTGTATGCATAAGAGCTAATTTTTCGCTCTTTTTTTCTTTCCCAACTCTAAGGAATCTGACTCTCTTCTGTTTTCCATAAACACAATTTTCACAGAATTTTAAATCAACATGCTTCAAACCTGGCAACAAATATCTTGAGTGAAGAATCTGCATCCCCTTCTCACTCATGTGCCCAAGCCTATGATGCCACAATTCCGTATCTTCTCATGTAGAGGTTAAAGCATTAATAGAATTAGAAATACCATTGCATAAATACAATGCCGTATCTTCTCCTTTAGTGACCTTCCAAGTTTAATCTGTGAAAGTACTTACGCAACCCTCACCTCCCAATTTCCCTGTTGAAATCAAAATTTTCTTCAGATCTGGAACACGCCTTACCTCCTTCAATAGCCATTGATTTCCATTCTGTTGTTTTATGAAAACTGTACCCATTCCAACGATTTTATAGGGTTAATCATCACCCAATCGAACCTGTCCAAAATCTCCTTGAACATAATCATGAAAATGTTTCTTATCAGGTGTGGCATGGAATGACACCCCTGAATCTACCACCCAGGCATCAATAATATTTTCTAATGAAAGAATCAAAGAATCTTGCAACACATCACCTGTTACATTCGTTTCATGATTAGTTTCTTGCTGCACGTCTCCTTCTTTTCCCTTCTGAGACTTGCAATCTTTCTTTAGGTATCCTTTCTTCCCGCATTTCCAGCACACTATCCCCAATCTAGACTTGGATCTGCATTTTCTTGATTTACTGTGATATCCTGGGTTCATTCCTCTTTCCATTTTTCTTCCCCTAGTCTCTACAGTCAAAGCATTGCCTGATGTCTCACCGAAGCTTTTCTGTCGCATTTCCTCACTAAGGATTACACCAACAACATCATCAAACTTTAAAGTACTAGATCCAGAGACAGTGTTACTAATGGCCATAACTAAGCCATTCCAACTTTCTAGCAATGAGCACAGAAATAACAGAGCCCTAACTTCATCATCAAAATTTACCCCTACAAAACTTAACTGACTTGTAACTGTATTAAAATCGTTTAAATGGTCTGCAACAGATCCACCTTCTGACATCTTCATATTAAATAAACGCTTCATAAGAAATACCTTATTTGAGGTCGAGGATTTTTCATATAGTTTGGCCAATGCCAACATTAAACCCTCTGTTGTCGTTTCCTTTGAACTATTCAAAAATCATGAGAAATTAGTCACTTTACGACTACCTCTCATGGAAATGGTCATACTTTGAATGACTTACTTAACGCAGTTGAATCCCAAAAATGATATCTAATATTAAATGCTACCGACGCCGCTAGGCATAGCCGTATTGTTCCAAGTGCCTTTCTATCGAGAATATCCCATTCTGTGTCTATCATACTTGTGGGCTTCTTTGTCTTTCCGCTCAATGGTAGGTATAGATCTCTTTCATATAGATAATCTTCCATTTACATCTTCCACAGCTGGTAGTTTTGGCCGTTAAATTTTCTACCCTAAACCTACCATCTTCCGCCATTGCTCCCACTCGAACCAGGAACCCTTCTCTCCTGGGAGTTTATCAGCCAAATATACCTTCGGCTCTGATACCAATTGTTAGAAAATTATATATTACGGAACAATGGAACACATAAAATGTTGCAGAAATATAAACACAGAAAACGCATAAAACAAGAGAGACACAGATATACGTGGTTTACCCAGTTTGGGCTACATCCACGGAGAAACAGCCAGTCCTTTTATTATATTATCCAGCAAACAGAAGAGATACAACCTATATCAGATCTGCTGTAACACCCTCTTCGCTCTCAATCTCCTCTTTCTTCCTCACTCAGAATACAGATATATATAGACACAAGACAATTCCCTCATATATAGTGAGGGGTTGCCTTCTAGGGAAAAAAAACCATAAATTAAACATAACGTCTACTGTCAGATCGTCCACCTAATGAACGGCGCAGATTGACTAGAAATTACTAGACTTTTACAAGGCAATTTTACATCTATTTTTAGCTTCGGTGGCACTACCCCTGAACCCCCACCGTGGGACCGCTGGCCCCAAGACCCCCATGGGGGGGACAAGTCCCCCCCGCACCCCCCCACATGGAGGGGTGTACAGTCTTCCTGGGGTATACATCTAGCTGAGACTTTTGAATACAAAAGATAATCAGGCTCCACACCCAACAATGAAAGCGTGTGATCAGCCAAAGAGATGATGGTGATGGGATGAAAACAACCAAGGCTCATCTGACGAAAAAGGTTGATAGAATGGAAATCATGAGGGTTAAAAATGGAAATGGGTTCATTTTTACACAAGCTTGAAACAAAAAACTATGCTTGGATTCAGTTTACATGCCCCCAGCATGATGAAAAGGAGAGTCTCTGGTAACCAGATGGAAGTTGCTACGGTGAAGCAGGACGGTTATCCAACACCTTTTTGGCTTCGTCCAAATAGACAAAGGTGAATGGGGTGATTCCCTTCGCATAACCTATAGGGAAACTTAACTTTACCACTAGGTGCATGCCCCCCAAGCTTCATTACATTCACTTAAGTAGACTACTCGTGGCTATCAAGTGGATCGAATGAAGGTTCGCTTACGAGATCAAGTGAAAGACTCGACTGGGATTTTACGAGATGTAATCAAATACTCGACTTGGAACTTTGCTCCAGGGGACCTTGTTTCATTTTTAAAAGAACTTGACACAAGACAAGGAACTCTGCTCTGATTCCTTGTTTCATTTGTTAACGAGGTTGACACAATACCAGGAACTATCCTCGAACTTGTTTCATTTTTTAACGAGGTTGACACAGTAAAAGAACTTTCATCGGTATTCCTTGATTTCATTTTTTAACGAGGTTGACACAAGACAAGGAACTGTCCTTGGATTCCTTGTTTCATTTTTTAACGAGGTTGACACAGGACAACGAACTATCCTCGGAACCCTTGTTTCATTTTTTTAACGAGGTTGACACAAGACAACGAACTATCCTCAGAACCCTTGTTTCATTTTTTAACGAGGTTGACACAAGACAACGAACTATCCTCAGGCCGTTGTTTCATTTTTTAACAAGGTTGACACAAGACAACGAACTATCCTCGGACCCTTGATCACAACTCATAAGAGGTCATGAAGGAGATATCTGGTTCCAATGCCCCCAATACATGATGTACAACATCACTGAATTGATCGTCAGTTGATGTAGGTATGGAATAGGTTGCCACATAATTAACCCGTGGTGGGGATGATACCTTTGGTACAAAAGGACTAATTAGGGAAGATGGTTGACTAGGAGCCATATTTTGATCGAGAAATGAAAGCTGGTCAACGGTGACAATTTTGCCTTCATGCGGGAAACACATCACTCAAAAGAGTGTTGAAACAATAACTCCCATGCCATAAACATAGTCACGCCCAAGAAGTAAATTGTAATCTAAAGGGCTTAGGACTACCATCACGTTCAAATAAATGGTTTTTCCTCCCAAAGTAATAGGTAACTGAGGAAGGATCCCTAATGGTTGGTTGGTTCCTTGTTAAAACCCAACAGATTCTGTGTAACAGGCACAAGCGGTGGCGAACCAAGCGCTTGCCAAGCAGTTGAGGAAAGGATACTCACTGATGCACCTTCATCTATAATAGTGCCAGATACAATCATATTACAAACTTGTACTATGATCTTGAAGGGCACATAAGAAGGAAGGCGGAATCATGCCATTCGATTCCAATCAAAGGAAGTGACTAGACTACTTGGAGGGGGGATCGTAGAAATGGGAGGATTAACCCCTTGAGTTACAGGAACTAGAGGATTTTCCTCTTGTCTTGATGGAACAAGAGGACTACCCCCAAGCTCATTTGAATCTGATGAAACAAAAAGAACTTGAGTGGTATCATGTTCACTCTCTTTAGGAATGGTATGATTTACTGAAGGTGAAGTCGGGTCAACGGATACCTTGACCTGTTGATTTGGGTCAGGTAAAGACTCATTGGATTCACTTTCAGAGAGAGTGGGCTCGACCAACGGTTGATTTTGGTCAGTCAATTCATCAACTAGTGAAGGATTTAGGGAGAGTTTCCTATAACCATATGGAAATCACTACGGTGAAATAGGACGGTTATCCAACACTCTTTTGGCTTCATCCAGATAGGGACAAAGGTGAATGGGGTGATTCCCTTCACATAACCTACATGGAAACCTGACTTTTCCCTTCTGTCCATGAACTTTACTATCACTAGTTGATGGTATGTCACCAACATGATCTTCAGAGGTTGACAACACAAGATGATGTGAACGAGAAGACCATTCTTTTAAGATCTTAGGAATATTAGGACAATTTTGAAGAAGATGGTCTCCTGCACAAAGTTTGCATGGATATCGAACTTTGTGAGACTTGATGGATGGTTTCTCATGAGATGTTGCATTCAAAGCAATGGTTGCTTGGTTGCCCCTCTGCTGAATGTGCTTCTTCTTCTTCTTCTTCTTCTTCATCCTTTCTTCTTCTTCTTATCCACCTAGTTACTAGTACCAATACTTTCACCAGGCGAAGAGGAAGAAGGGGAGGAAGAAACAACCGAGGAAGAAGGCAAAGGATCAACTTTAGGATCAATTGGAGGTTGATTTTGTCCAGTTGGAGGTGTACTCGATTATGGAGAAATCACGACATTTTGAACCAAGGAGTTTGAAAACAACCATACTGGCAAGCCAATGGTAAATCCCGAAAGGGACAATGTAGCCATATATGGAGCACCAATATTTCCAAATGGAGGAAAAGGACTAGGATTTCCATCAAGAGGAATTCCTTGATTGGTGGACTCTAGATTTGTCACCATATGTTTCAACCTAAGATCAACCAAGAAGAGAACGTGGAGGATGTTATCCACGGTCAATTAATTTTTACAACACTAGAACTTAACTTTGCTTTTTCATGTTTCAAGGGTCGAGAAAAAGCAAAAGATGACTCTAGTTGCTTTCGTTGTTTAATGAGCTTGAAAGGACAAGTGCTCAGATGGACTTTTTCTTTTAAGGAGTCGAAAAGGAACAAAAGTGACTACTCTATAGATACTAAGCAAGAGGGTTTACCAAACTAATCACAAAACTGCAATATATACCTTCGTGGTAAATTAAAGAGAAATTACCAAGGATTTACCATACGGCAGTCAGTCTTCCCGAATGTTGTGTTCAATGCATTGTGATTAGTAAGGTGGTAGACTCAGCTTCCTAGGGATAAAGGATGTAATCCTATTGGGGTCTCCCACTATATACTCAACGATACAAGGAGCACAAGTCCGTACTAGTACTTACCGGTTCAGAGAGGAGGAATCACCCAACCTCAATTAAACGATAGCCACTAGATTTTAAGACGCCAGAACATGTCTCTAGCCTAGACACCTCTAGATCTTTACGTTAAATTCCAATGCGTTATTAGGTTAATTGAAGTTAATTTTAAGTTGATCTTCTTTAGAATTTTCCTTTGAAGGTTCACCACGAGATGTTTTCCGAAATTCCTAAAAATGCAACTAGAATGAGAAGCACTCTTTCCATTTGTTTTCAAGAATGAAAATCCTAGCTATAAGGGATAGAGCAAACAAATACTTTTTGGATCAAACAACAAAGAGCACTCACTAATGCATATCCCTAACCATTCCTTTTAAGCACACAAATTCAAACTCCTAAAATGCAATTACATGTATTTCCTTTTCTTTTCAGTTTTCCTTAATGTGAATTATGCACTAAAAAGAGAAAATGAACAAATGATTCAAAAACTCTTTTCACAAAAATGTCGATTTATGACAATTTCTCTTAAAGTAAAGGAAGACTAAACGACACTTTCAACTTTAAGGAAACAAAGATTTTCGACACTTAAACGAAAATATGAATCAGATGCACAAAATAGACCAATCGATTATTCAATAAAGGAAGATTTTACGACATTTCAAAACAATCGACTGAAACTAATTTCAACTAAGGACTGCAAATTATAAATAAATACATAAACAAACATTTAACAATCCAGTCTAAAATGGGTTGAAACAAGGAAACAAAGACTGTTTTTAGAGACAAGACCTCATTTAAATTCAACAAGCAATTCTAACAACTGAAAATTGACTAAAGGCTTCAGCTCCTAGATGGGAAAACTGATCCTAAAGGAATCATCGCAGGCCAGAGTGAGGGACAGTGCGATGCATACCACTGTCTCAGTGCAGAGGGTGCCATTCATTGCACTGTCTTAGTTAAAAAGGTGCTATGATTACAGAATGACAATTTTATGCTCAAAATTGACTCAAATTTCAATGAACTGGACTTGAATTCGATGAGAAACAAAGGGTAAAGTATGTCAAAGTGTTTTAAGAGATGGATAAGCTACTATAAGGATTAAAATCGATCCCCAGTGGAGTCGCCATTTTTTTATGGGCAAATTTAGTGTCTTTTTGAATGACTAACCCCTAGACCTAGTAGCAAGTCTAGAACAACAATTAAAGTAATTCCATTGCTTTTCCTATAGCTAACAAATAAAATAAAGAGGATCAAAAGTACCAAGCTATATCTCTCACTCGATCCCTCTTCCCTTTGACCGCTTTCACCACTCCCTTCCATACTTAACTCACTTGAAAGGTACCTGGACATAAACCGAGACAAAAAACCATCAAAACATACATATCGATCTGTTAACTAAACATATTATAGAATCGAAAGTACAATATACTTCACATAACACATGAATGGGAAAAATCATAGAACTCTTTATTCATATAAGGAAAGATTACAACCCATGTAGATGCATGTCCGATCCAGTGTCATCCTTCCAGCTTCAAACCCTTCTCTCCTCATGGAACAACAATTTGACATGATAACATTACTCTCTCTACTAATCTCATTCCAATAGCACTTCCTTAGCTTATGAAGTTCCAACCTTAGACCAATCTTGAATTCCTGGTCCATTTATAGCTGAAAAGAGGAGGTTAGGCCATTAATGGCCCTCATGAATGCTTTGCCATAACTGGGAAGTGGTTCCATGGAGGAAGGGATAATGGATTAAGGTTCATTCATCTCCTTCCTCATCCAAAAGCGAGCCCAATCCCTCTAGAAACATCTAGAAGCATCCATTGGATGAGGAATTCAATGAGTTCATTTAAAAAATTCGATGGATCTCGCTCGTTGTAGGTGCAACGAAGGCTAGGTGTTATGCATAGCACCCAGATAGTGTAGTGCCTGCCATTCATTGCAACCAGATAGAAGGCCACTTGTGATGATGTCCTTAAGGACATTTTTTGGATGAATGGTGTCATGAAACTCTTGGGAAGCAAGCATGATGTAGGTTAACTTCATTAGGGAATGAAAACAACTAAATTAGGGGTTGATGGACCCTAATAATACAGGTTTGGAAGTTGGGGTTGATGTGCCCAAATTTTCCTGTAACAATCCTTGTTATTGTTTCTTTCTCTCCTTTCATATTGGTGGCAATCCAATCAGTGAGCTATTCATAAAACCCTACTTTGCCCACTCTTTGACAAAACCCTAGGTAGTTAACATCTTCAAATCACTATCTAATGAATGGTGATGAGTTGATCTCATTGCAGTTTGTGGGCTCATACCTCAGAATCCACCCCCTTTATTATGTTTTCTATTTTCTAATGGTGAAGAATCTCCTTCGATTTTGAAAACCCTACATGACAGGAAAATGGAACAAATAGTGAGAAATGAGTGAAGTGGTGAAATGAGGAAGTTAGGGAAGGGAAATGGTAATAGGGAAATTTTGGGAGATGGTCAGGGGATTTAGAAATATTTTGGAAGTCAAATGGATGGAAATTAATGGTGGAAATGAGCAAGAAAATTTGAAAATAGTCCTAGCTAGGGAAACTGCTCAATTTGATAGATAAGAGCTAGGGTTTGTAGGAAGGTCAGTAAAATGAAGGGAAATGGTTTGTTTGGCGGATCGGATGGTGATTTGTAGGTAAAAAGAGGTAGAGGGATAAAAATTATAGGGTTTGAAAGTTATAGCTAATCATTTCCAAGCTTTAAGACATGAAATTGATACAAACCCTAGAGGACTAAACTCACCATCATTTATTTGTTTTGCCAAAGGAAAAGAGGGAGTGAAATGAGTGTACTTACTTCTTAAATGGATTAGAGTAATAAGAAACTAGAATGCATTCTTAAATTTTTAATTTGGGTGATTTTTTGTAAGTTTCAGGAGACTTTGTCCTATCTATAGCGCAGTTCACTGGTGCGCAGCGCCAAAGTGCATCACAGTGCTTCTAAGCGCAGCGCCTCTTCCATAAATCAGTGCAGTGTTTTTATGTGCAGCGCCAAACAAATTTTTCCAATTTGAGTTGAAAAACCGGTGGTTTATCACCTAAGGATGAATGAGCTCAATAACTAAATGAGGTAGGGATACAAATGAAGTTTGTATGAGACTTTTACAGCTTTTATAGACACGACGTGATTCTCCTTTGAGTGATAATGGGCCCTACATGTCTTTTTCAAACATGATTTTCATTCTTTTTGAACTTGACAACCTTGGACATTTGTAACCTGGACTTCTTTTTATCTTCTTTGAATAGTGAACCTTCTTTCTTTTCGAATCTTGAAACTGTAGTTATGAAGTGCTTATGAAATTACATCAAAATTTATTGAAAAGACTTGCTTATCACAACTCATCCTATGCTGGATTTTTATACATGAAATGAAAGTGTTGGTGACCTTGAAAACCTAATGACCTAATGGACACATTAGACTGAGTAAAATCATGATGGTGATGACTGACATGATGGTGGCCTTCTCTTAATTATGAAACACTCAGCCGAGTGATACAAGCGACCGACATGTGAAATTATTGAGAGAATAGAGATAATCCTAGACAAACTAACCAGTGACCAAATTTTATTCTGAAAACCTAGTGACATGATAAAATTTGACCTTGAGACCCCTAACAAAACTTGGTAAAAGCATATTTGATCACTGGTGATAAGCATAACTGACTAGCACTAACAGCAGCAATAGATAAAAGTAATTTAATAAAAGCTACCATGGCAATAGAAGGAAAAATATCACCAAAATCAATTCTCGACAAATCGGAATAACCTTTTGCTACCAACCAAGCTTTGTATTTCTCCACCTTTCCTTCTACATCCATCTTCTTCTTAAACACCCATTTTATTACAGTGGGTTTCCTTACAATTGGAAACCCAACAAGATCCCAATCCTTAGTTTTTCCCAAAGATGCCATTTCATCAACCATGGCCTCTTTCCAGATTTTTCCCATTACTCTCACTGTAGATTAGGAGGCCCCTCATTATCTCCTCATTAGTGGAGACCTTCGTCATCATAGTGTTCACATTTTCCTTCGTCATTTCCTCACCCATTCATTGCCTTCTTTCATCTTTAAGATGGATCCCTCATCTAGACCTCATATCGGTTATGCTGATGGTGCCAGTCACTTCTCTAGGAATCTAGCCTTAAAAACTTGGGCCACTTTCACCCTCTTGCATTCGTTAGTCCACTACAACAGTGTGTGCATCAGATCTACCACCAATAAACAGGCTGAATATGATGTTTTGATAGGTTTGTTAGTCAATGCACTTCATAGTCACATCCTTCACCTTCATGTTTGTCTTTATTCCTTCCTACTTTTCATGCAATTGAATGTTGTTTATCATATGCTTAGTCCTGTCCTATTTAGAAAATATCTATGAGTTAAGATTTTGGCATGTGACTTTGAATCCATTACGTTCAGTCATGTTCCTAGAGCCCAAATTAACTATATAGATACCATTGCAAATGATATTCTAGATTGGAATTTATCACATGCATATACAATAAGACATCCATAGCATAAACAAATGTTGAGCCACAATTGTCACAAAAATATGCATAACCATATTACATATCATAATATCCAACATATAGTGTTTGGATTCCACTACTCTAGTTACATCTGGCATGCTCATTCGAACATTATAACAAAAAAAAAAAGGGGGACTTACATGTCCCTATGCCTAATAAATATCATCTGGAGGCTCCCGAGCCAATGGCTCCATCCCGCCACCCCGTAGATCTCGAACTTCCTAATTAGCCAGCAATATGCCTCATTATATCTCACCACTCTAAGGGAAGACTAGTGCACTCATATGTATATTGATCTTCTAACTCATGACAACCATTCTCTATCACCACAGTCAGTAACACATTCAACCTACGTTGGAGATCCTCCGGTAGAGAATCACTACCTGATCTCTGTTGTCATGTAGCACCACCTTGATCTGCAACCCCAAGCGTTGCGACTCATGCCCTATATATTTTTAGCCTCACCAGTGCTATATATGCATACCACAAAGTTATAAATTAGTACCACATACACATATTTCTTAAACTATAAATGCATCAAATATATAATAACTTTCACTTACCATCTGGACCCCATGCGTGTCCCGACGGAGGTGGTAAGTCAAGATCTCCCTGATAGTTCATTCCACTATATGGATAGTCATCTATGTATAGTGGCATCTAGTCCCAATGTGAAAAAAAATCAGGTCAGAACACCCATCCGACTCCCCCTCCTCCACCTCATTACAATAGCTTTCCCCAAGACTCCTGTGGACCCCCATCACAAATCCATATATGTGGTCAAATGGTCAGGATCTTCTCAAATAAGAAGGAACATAACATTGTCCCAAATGAACAATTATCATTATTCCATCATCTGCATAGAGTCAAATGTTGTTTCAATGATGACAACATCATCTAGGCCCACCCATAGTAGGTCCTTACCAACACACTCTCCACAAGCATCATTTGCCCCCAGGTGTTGTGATGAAAGGCATGCCTACACAAGCTCTGCAACATTTTTGCGGTTGTAACTCGTGTCTCAAGCCTCTCTAAGTCACTGATTTGGATGGCTGTTACATTTGTACAAACACGCCTACACAATGACGATCCAAAAACTCTCCTATATGCCTCCCATGAGGAAGCACTGGATGTATCTCCTCCACCACCCCCGGGGGCAAATATTTTCAAAAAATATATGTCCTGCATCGTGATCCAAATCATGTGCCCTTGTACTATAAAGGCTTCCTAATATGGGTCCTAGTAGCTCACAATTCTCGACAGCAAAGGCTCACCAGCCCTCATCAATGGGTTCTCTACGAAATTGAGTGCCCCATACCATGCCAAAACCCCTATGACAAATTAGTTCCCCTGAATCTCAGCATGAAAAGTTTTTGAATCATTTTCTCACCATGACGCCTTCAACTCTTCAATACATGTAGCATGCCATTATGTTTTGTCAGTTCAAAGTAAAAGGCATACATCATGGGTTCAAAACTTGAGCTCAAGAGGGACCTTTCTTTTCCGCTCAATCTAGAACACAGTTTTTTCCCTCAAAAATGCCCTTGATTCACTTATTGGCCTATTTTATATGTTACAAAGCATAGATCAAGGCCCAAAAAGTGCACTCTGACTGTGAGGAAGAATAGGGGTTTCCCCGAGTGGGCTGAAGCCCTAATCTAAAAATCCAATCCACCAAAATTGATGAGTACGGTTAGGCCACCTATCTCCAACTTGCAGATCTTAATTTTGGCTTTCAGATTTTCCGCTACAATCTCCACGAGATTTAGGGCCTTCTCCTCCTCTCCAATTTTTCCAACAGCTCACTATGCAAATGAATTCGATTTGGGGGCAAGAAGCCCTTTTATTGGAAAACCCCTACTTTTTTCATCCCCCATTGCGACCAAGTTGTTGCTCAATTTGACGAATTGTCAACACCGTTGGAAATCTCTCACCAAGTTCTACAATGGGTCTCCCTTTGTTTTTTGTAATGTGACACTTCACGAGGAAGTCATTTTTTCCATGAGGTCTCACTTTGCCGCCTATTAAAATTTAATTTCTTCATTTGATTGACCTATAATCTGGTACCACTTTACCCACACATTGGTTGACTCACTTGTTAATTTTCGTCATGAGTAACCATAATATCCTCATGTTTTTATGGTCCCCTCCGGGCCTCCCCCATGTGGCAGCATCATGGTGTCACCCTTGTTAAGAGCATCTGAGATGAGTCACCATTGTATCTATGAAGTCTGTTCCAAGTCCCATTGATTCCAGTTACAGTATTCCATACATATTTGTGACAAATTCATCCCATCGTGTTCATATTTTTCCTCCAAATATACTGCTCCATCTTTGAAAATCCCCCCTCTGAGTAATTGACCATCCCCTCTGGAATCGAGTCAGTCGTTGCGAGGTCAACCATGCATATTATGATCTCACAAGGGAATTTTTCATCCCTCCACTCATCTTGTTTCCTTCCATCATCATCCCTAGTGTCAGTCCATCAGTCACTCTACTATGATACCTTGTGCCTTTGTTAAGGATTCATCGTTGCCTTAACTCTAGCAGGCCCTCTTCTGTCAACTTCAACACTTTTATTCTAGAAGTGTGGTCTAGAGGGCGGTGTAGCTTTGTTCTAGTCTTCATCTTTGTTTGATGCCTCAGATCAAGAAAATGGAATCAACATTTCTCTTTGAATTGGTTGTTTCTCACGTGCTCGGCGTCATCTCATTAGCACACGATTGAGAATTGTACACTTGACGGTTCAGTGATTTAGATTATTGTCCCAGTGATTCTTCTATGTGTGTGAGATGTTATAGACCTCCTGAGGGGGTGGCTCTTCAGGTAGCCCCCCACATGCCTGGATGTCCACAGATGTTGATCCAACCTCACATGCAATTCTGCATATGGGATGGGCTTGATTTCATTCGATTGAAGAGCTCACATCACACATGTCTCCTTCAAATGATCCCTTGAGATCTTCATAGCCCTTTCTTCTGTAGTAAGGCTTCTTTGGTTGTGATCCCCCCTCACCATGACAGCATGAGGGGCATTACGTCTTATGTACTCAAATGTTATTGTATTTGGTCCTGGCCTATGTCTTTGCAGGCACATTATGTATATGGGATTCATTGTATTATGGTTTGGCCCATTTATGCCAGGATATCATGTATCATGTACTTTGTAGCTCAGTCCCACATTGTTCTGCTCACCATTATTCTTTGTACTCAGTTATCTTGGCAAGTATGGGTATTCCTATCCTGCCTCATTTGAAATCGGGTACTCCAACATAAAAGGAGACTTCTATCATTTCAGTAGGTCTCGCTCCCTCCATTTTTTTCCTTCATTGCATTGCTTCAACTCTCTCTCCCTCTCTCTCCCCTTTAGTGTCTTGTGGAAGTGTAACCCAAAACATGTTTCAGTCATACCATTTTCTTCTAAAACTAATACACTGGAGGTGAATATGTTATCACCAAAAAATGATGACCTAGCCATTTCTAACTAGGTAGATTGAAATACACCATGTAGGATTAATTTTACCATAGTAAAATCACTTTCACCATGGAAAATAGTTTAGTAAAACATTTTTATTAAAATTTAAAAACCTCATGGGAATAATTGAATAAATCATTATTTATTTAATTTTCTCTAGTAATAATTATTAAATCATAGTTCAATAATTATTCCTTTTCACATTTGACTAAATCACATACAAATAATTAAATAAGTCACTATTTATTTATTATCCCTTAATTATATTATTTGAATAATTGTTAAATCACCATTTAATAATTATTTCAATTTCACATCATTCTTAATCCTCGTGAAATAATTAATAAATCATTTTATTTTTTTAATTATTTTTATATAGAGATATTTGACCATTTTAAATATTTTTTCCCTCTCCAACAAATATAATAAAGTATTCCTAATGGTTATATCTTGATTTGGTCAACATTATTTTATTATTTTCTATTTTTGAGATCAACCCAATAACTTGTTATAAATAAGATGGTTTTCCATTCATTATTCACCATGATCATTATCATCCTCTTGCATTTGAGCTCCCACTCGAGTTCTACACATTGTTTTGATTTTTTCACATATTGAGAGAGAGAATTGATTATTAAAGCATCAAGGACATCAGAAGACCCATCCCATAGAGGGGGATTTTCAAACCCTTTTCATAGATCTCCTTCACTAGGTGTTATTAATAAAGATTATTATTCATTTAAAAGTCTTTCCATATTGGTTTATTACATTGGATATCTATTGTTGTTTTCTGTTTTGGATCACATGTCTTTTTGTTGTATGTTTTCTCGTTTTATGATTGCAGATCTAAAGCATAAGAGGTGAAAAATTGTTGTTAGGGTTACTTGTCACTAGTGACTTAAGTGAGAAGTTTTTGGTACACCTTCCAAGAAATTTCATACAAACAGTTGTTCCCCATAGAAGCCCACTATTGTTATTGTTGAGCACTTACATTATTATTGTTTTGTAGACCATAATTATATTTTTACCCATTACACTCCTATTTATAGCAAGGGGGTCTTTATGTGAATCATCCAAGAATTGTTCATTTATGTGATGTAAAAAGAGGTTTCCCTCTCGAAGAGGCCTATTTTCAAGTTGTTGATTTATTTTTTCTTCTTTTTTATGATATGGTTACATAACAATAATATACATTGCATGCACCATCAAGAATCATTCACCACTTGATTGAGTGGGAAGTTTCATGCCTACTATGGTAAATGATGCTTCAAAATATATTAACATTCACACAAGTTATATACCATTGTTCCTATTATCCAAACCAAGGTTTTATAGCTATTAATGTATTACTATTTAAGCATGTTAATAAGGGTTTGATGGGATACTAAACTATTGGTTATGCCATATTTGTATTAGATATGAGAATAGATATTTTATAATCTTTAATGTAACTAAAATAACAATGTAATCTTTACATATAAATTATTTTCAATGTTATGACATGTAATCAATGCAGTAACATGATGCTTTAAACAAAAACTAGCTTTGAACAAAAGATGCATTCATTTGTGTCAGACATTGTTAACAAAAATTAGTGTTATCACCAAAAATTGATCATCTAGCCTAATTTACTAGATGGATCAAAGTACACCATGTAAAGCCAATTTTATCATAGTAAAATTGCTTTCAATACTTAATAAACCACCTTTGTTAAGTAATTTATAATTAAACCCATGAAGGATAATTAAATAAATCAATATTTATTTGATTTTCTTCTAGGAATAATTAATTAAACCGTTGTTTTATTATTATTCCTTGTCATATTTGACTCAATCATGAAAAATAAATAGATAAATCATTAATTATCTTATTTTTCTCCAAGAATAATTAATTAATCACTAATTAATTATTATTATTTGTCCAATTTGACTAAATCCCTTAGGAATAATTAAATAAATCATTATTTGTTTATCATAGTTAAGGAATAATAAACCAATAATGATTTATTTAATTATTCCTAAGGGATCTAGTCAAATTTGACAAAGAATAATAATTAATTAGTGATTAATTAATTATTCTTAGAGAAAAATAAGATAATTAATTATTTAAAAGCAATTTTACTATGGTAAAATTAGTTTTACATGGTGTACTTCGATCCATCTAGTAAATTAGGCTAAATGATCATTTTTTTGGTGATAACAATAAGAATTTTCTACATAATTGTAGTTGAAATCATGATTTAAAGATATCTTTTTGCCTTCCTCCTGTTCTAGCTCATGCATTTTAAAGCGTGATGTGTTTTATTAGGAAACTATTCAAACTTTAAATTTTAATAACAAAATCAATTTTATTAATACATAGCATACTAATATTTTGTGCAAAGAATAATATCAATTGTTATTGGGTATACAATTGAAGTGAAAATATGATTACTTGTTTTTTTATTATAACTGTAAATACAAAGATTATTTAAACTTTTTGGCACTACTTCTTGCATTTTCTAAAATTTAAAGAAAGAGTTCAAAAAAGGGATTTTTTTTCTCCTTGCATGTAAGATATAGACTAGTTAGTAGGAATGAAACAACTTAATTTACTCTTAGAAATAAGAGTATTGAGACTTGAGGCACAATACTAGACTATCCAAATAAGTAGTGTCTATGGAAAAACCTCGTGTATTTGAAATTGATAATAATGTACATGTACTGGTCTTATTGATGTTGGCCTCTAAGTGGATTTTCTAACATGTCAACCAAATCTAAAATCTAGACAAATCACTATTCAAAAAAACAAAAAATATTGAAAGAAGTTTTTAACTATGAATATGAAAATAGATAATAGTAAAACTTCACCCAAATAAAAAATATTATTTTCTTATGAATTAAATTTAAAAATACTTAAATATTTATAAAATATCTTAATATTTTATAGAGACAATCTAGGACACCATGAAAAGTAACTTATAATTAAATCAATATATTAATTTCTTCTCATTAATATTTTAATAAATTTCAATATGTTATACTTAAATTTCACCAATATTTTATTTATTTGTATTGCATAAGGAGGTGATAGTATTTCAAACAAAAATATTTCTTAATTTGTGTGTTTGGAATCTTCATATGTTCTATAAAACTAACTAATCCTTCACTCATTTAAAATGGGTGTCATGGCTTTAATTTCAAAAAGTATAAAAATCAACAGTGATTCATAAAAATCTCGTGTCCACAGCTATCACGATTCTATTAGCCATGCCGCCTTTTCAAAGACTCCTGGCAAATGCGATTGTGATCTGCGATAAAACCCTTTCCATTGCCATATCATCTTCTGCCTCATCTGCCACGCCATCTTTCCACATGGATCTACCATGTCATAGTGAGATCACCATCACGTCATCCCGCATTTCGCAAATCACAAGTCTTTCGACCACTTCTTATAGTCTACCACTCCATAACTGTGATTATGATATTCCCGAATGTCGATTGCGCTATCTCTGTGTTTTGTGATTTGTAATAAGACGTAAAGTCTTCCTCTCTTATCATAGACGTCACTCTGCATTCCTCTTCATGATGGTTGTGTTCAGGATTTATTACGCTCTACAATTTTTTTTTTTTTTTTTATGTTTTTGATTTCCTGCAAAATGTGATTTGTTTCAAATGAAACTCACTTATCAACCTCATTTATTTTTTACTTATCTATTCCTATTTTTCGTGTTCAGGTTCATGACAGAAGAGGACAACTATGTTGATAAGTGGCATTTTAGTTTGAATAGGTAGACAAACATCCAGAGAATCTGATGGAACAAACAAATCCTATGAAGACAAAAAATCACATTTAGAAATTTCTACCAAAAAAATATTTTCCTTTATACGTTACTGAAGAGATCTGTTTAAATGCCCTCAACGCTCTGCATAATAGATTCAATTATTTTTCTTCTATTTAAGCTTACTTGTTGTATGAAATTAAGGTCTTGAATTTTATGAAGAAAGGCTTATGAAAGCTCACACTATTGTACTTTCATACTTTTCTCAATAGAATGACTCGAACAATGTTAAGTTTAGGAATTTTCATAAATAATTTTGAGAAGTTGCATTTTTGTACTCCTGAAATCATCTTTGTGAGAATGACTAAACTGCTACTATTTATTTTATGAGCTAAGCAACGTGAATATTGCATTTCTATCTTTGTACCTCTGTTTTGTTCATAAATAAATAGTAAATTTATCTTTTTAGATTTCTTATTACATGGTATTTAAAGAACAGTGTTACATGTATTCATTTCTAATCATGTTGCCATTGATATTTTTAAATACATGTTAAGAAATTTGCTTTGATATTCTAAATGCGATATGCGTTATACACATTATTTTGATTAACAATTTAATCAAAATAATCATCTTGAAATATTTTCATTTCCATTGGTGTTTGAGAAATCTATATTTTCATTTACTAAGGAAAAACATTATAGATCACATCTAGATAAATGTTCAACAATCTCGAGTTATAGAGTAGATTAATGCATATGTTTTCCATTTGATTCATTGCTACAAATCCATATATTTCACTCCAATATAAGAATTACACATTCATTCAATCACCTTTCATTGGGAAACTAGTCCCATTATATTCAGTCGGAGCCACTACCTAAACAGAAAAGGAGCTATCTTAAGGTCCGGACCGGGTGGTTTTCCCACATGTTGATGAAGTGATTTTCGAGGCGTCAAAAATTTTGGCATTAGAAGGAGGGAATGCAGACTATGAATGGAAATTACCTCTAATCCAAAAGCAAAAGGTCATTTTAAGAGTCATTTCCCCTCCAAATCTCCTACAACTTCCAGATCCCCTCCAGAATCTCCTACTTTTAGATAAGGATTTGTACAATCACCTCCCAAGTCTCCTAGAATACTTCCTGAGGTAATCCCTACGGATTATACTCCATAATCACTAGAAATTACAGCTTTGATAAAGAAATTGGAATATGTATCCATTTCAGCAGAAAAGCATGAATCATCTGAAGTTTCTGAAGGAAGTATAACTTCTATGTTTCACGGAACTGGTGTTTTGACTTGGTCCCGAAGTGCAAAACTTGGCATCTCACCATTTGAATTTCCACTTCAATCCCGCCCAATGAAAATTGCTACATCAGATTCCCAAACATCTACTACTAAGATTACCTCATTCTCTCATTCAACCATTTTTCATTAACAACTTTTTATTCCCCTTTATAGTTTTCATTAACTTTGAGCTCCATTTTTTATACCTACCAATATAAAAACCCTTTACTTGGCTTTTTTGATAATCAAGGTTTAATACTTGGGTTTTAATTTAAAAGCCTAAGTATTAAACTTTGATTTTATTAACAGTTTTTATGTTGATTTTCTATTTTTTATTTTTTTGGTTTTTTTAAATAAATAAAATCAAAGGCTTTTTGAAACTAAAGGGTCCCTATTTTAATATAATAAATTTCATAGGAAATTTATAATATGTTAAAATGGGATCTGTTGAACAGTACAACACTCTATCACTCTGAATCTTGATTGCATCAACTGCCACTTATCCATCCTGCTACTGTGTACTGTGGGATCCTGTAGAAAGGAAATGATCCATGAGACAAAACATCTCAATGGACCCTACCCAAATTTCTTCTCTCTTGGCACTGTTACTTCACATCACCCCACCCCTCACTTAGTGGTGTGGTTGTATGTGATCCCTCTACCCACTTGATCCAAAATTCCCCCCTACTGGAGGTCTCTGCTTGAGTGGATGCCTCCACTCGGTCTCCTCTATGCTTCTCTAATTGTGGTTGCTCCACAACTGTCTAAGACTACATATTGAGAGGTAATTCATGCTCTCTCTCAACCACCAAGTCTCTAACCTTTTCCTTGCTCCTCAATGCTTTTCATGCATCTTGTACCTCAAGTGCATATAGTTTTTGGACTCACATAATGATCTATTTCATCTGTCTCATGGCTATGTGTCTAAGGAATACCTTCCCTTTGCAAAATATCACATTATCTAGGTAGTCTGGAAACTCAGATCCACGTTGTAATTGTCCCACCATCACAAAATTTTCTGAAAAAAGAGATGATTTTAAATCGGCGATATCTCCCTCATCTGAACTCTGATTCACCTGATTGTTTTTTAAATTTAGGTATTTTTTCGCAAAAATTCCAAATATGTTAATTTTTTTTAAATATTGTACAAAAGTTTTCATATCTGCTCTGCAGTCTCACCGCCCAAAAAAATCGTTCTCCCCTACCATGTAGATTTTTACTTGTAGATTCAAAAAATTGTGTGATATGCTAAAACATAAGACAATAATCTACTCTACTCATTAGGGGAAACCAAAATTGATCGATGAAAACACTACATAGAAAAGGAAGAATTTCAATTGGACATAACACAATATTGTTTTTGGGGAAAGAAACTGGTTAAAAACAAGACTATCAATATTGCATTAACCAAAAGATATGACAATAAAATACAATGCTTTTTCAACCCGAACAATTCCTGCACAAGTACAATCTATCTCTTTGCTTCACAAACCATCTCAAGCCAACACTTAGCCAAATTTGCTACTTGTCAAGAACCTACCTCCTTGCGCTCACAAGATCCATGCACAAACTTGTGCTTCCTATTGCTTGGTCTCACCAAGTCATGCTCACCAAAATAATGAATAAACTTATGCCTTCATTCCTCCTTTTAAATACAATTTCTCTAATTAAGGAATGATTTATTTTAGGCCTTCTTCTTACTATATCCACCAACTGTACAATTTGATGATTATACAACTGACAGTACGCTTCCCTTTAACTCCAATCTCAACTCGGTCTTCCTCAGAACTGACATGCAACAACTATTTATAGTGAATTATCAGTTATCTGACTGATCACTGCACGTGAATTAGATCTAATTTAATTTTTTGGACCTCTCACTAGTCCCTCCATCAATTAGAACTAGTTAAACTAAATTAAACTCAAATAATTAATTTAAATAATTACAACTCAAAATAAACTGCAATTGGAACCCCCTAAAACTTATGGAGAACTCTACATTTCTGTAGTTTGACTCTCAACTCGAATTGACTGGGCTAACCAAGTCTTGCTGACTTAGTTAACTTGTATAAGTTTTCATGTGATGTGGAATTACAATCTACTTCTAATTTAATTAAGGGAAAATTAAATTAGAAGTCTCTTCTTGTTGCCATTTTCAATATTTCTTGTTGCAAATTTCAACATGAGAGGACCAACTAAGAAGAACATGAGCATGGTTGAGGTTCAGTCGAGAAAACCCTGAGCATGGTTGAGAGTCAGCCGAGAAAACCCTGAGCATGGTTGTGGCTAATCTCATAAAGCTTGAGGTGATGATGATGAAGGGAAAGTACATGTATAAAGACATATCTATTGAATGAACGATGTGAATGGAAAGGGAAATCCTAGCAGATTGAATGAACAAAGTGCAGGAAAAGGACATCTTAGTGGACCGTAGATAGGTTGGTGGTTGCAGTGACTAAGTACCCATACATTCTGGTGGATTGTTAATCCTTTATATGGACATCAACACATCATAATGCATGGTTGGACCATAGATAGAATTTTCTAATTGATATCAAGACATGTAGTGGGTAAATTGGAGTGTTGGAGTATATAACTCCTACTTGTCTTATGAGTGTGCTCATAATTAGCTATTGAATTATTGGTCATTATAGGTAAAGTTCTAAGCTCTACCAAAAGGATTTTTCCCCTATAATTTAGGAGATTGTTGAGGTCTAGATGGTTGAGATATTCTCTCCAACCAATTACCTTTCTATATTGATACATGGTTGAAATATTCTCTTAACCAAGTGATAGTGTGTCCAAGATAGTTTTCCTACCTTGAGGCAACACTTTATATATTTATATATAACATTATTTGATTAATGAAGAGTTCTTATACAAATCTATTTGTTTGAACAAGAGGTGACATTGTGTTTATTTCACGTTGAAGTGAACTGATCAATAAAAAAAGCCATCTCAAGCCATTTAAGATCAAAATCCATGTGGAATCTTGAAAAATGGTTACTTTGGAAATTTTAAGTTTGAATATCTTTTGACATTTTTATTTTTATTTTCGTCATATATTAGTTCATTCACACATACCATATATTGAATTGAAACATTTTATGGAAATCTTTGTAAAATTGTGTTTGTTCTATGAAATTGTATAAATCATATTCATAGAATTCTACCCTTCTTCATATTCATATATTTCTACCTTTCTTTGTTTTATGTAATTTGTGTACACTTATGTACACAAACTACCATTAAAGAATACCAAAAAGTATTTTAAACAATTTTTTTTTGTAAGCTGGACTACATCTTCAACATTTCCAATATATCACTGCAATCATGCAGGTAATTGAATGGGTGATTTCACATCAAGGAATTCCTTAACAACACATCCAATCACCGTCTATCCAAAACCCCTTTCACACCCCTATCTTGGCAGTAGTTTTTTAGCCGCTCATAGGCAGGTGTGGCACCACCACCCAATTTCTTTTCAATAATACTTTCAAGTGTGGACTACGCCTAACATTCCATATTTAGTTTATTTTTCACTTTCTAAGTGTTAACATTCATAACACAATGGAAACATTCAATTTAATCTTCTTTCATCATCATTATCATTTACAAATATGCATAGCGGTTACAATATTTAACGGGAGGGGCAACTCCCTGAATATGAGTTTGCTCACAATGATAATAATAATATTTCATAAATATGAAATTACAGTCTTCGGAGAGGAAGCCCAACTTCCTTCTCACAATATCTATCAAAACATGTAACTCGGCTTGCGTCGTGCAACCTTGCCCGAACCACCATTCAAGGGCGCCCACCCTTTGCCGGGTCGGGTCGCCCAACTCATGGGGCAGAGGCCCCTACCCCCAGGCTGCCCTCCGCACTGACTTGTCATGCCACCCGATTCAACCGCCCGTCACTCCGTTCACCAAAACTCGCCTCGTTCAAACTTCGCCCATGACATGTTGCCCTGCCCAGTGCCTATCTACAGCTCCGTCCACAGTTCCGTCACTTTGCCCGCGCTTCTGTGTCTCACCGCAGTCACAACCACAGATTGTCATAACTGTAGGTTCGTCCGCGGCCGCACCGACACCGCAGACCCATTCCGCAGACCCGTCGTTCATTCAAACCAGCTCGCCATCGTGCAACATGCCCTCCGTGGGTCACCTACCCCGTCCGGTTCGCCCATCGAGCAGAGTGCCCAAACTGCAACTCACTAACTCGAAACTTGTATTCTTTCTCCTCGGCTCAGTGTTGCGGTCAAATTTTCACCTGCACCTTGCCTTCATCTCATGTGCCTACCCTTTGCTCACCCTTTCCTCTTGAGCTCGCACTTGTTGAACTTCAAACTTGATTGCTTGAATGATTTCTCTGCCATGGCGTCCACCTTCTTATATGTTTCCTCCACGGATTTGTCATGGGTTGGCCTACCCAGGCCAACATGCCAATTCGGTCAGATCGCCCACACTTCACATTGGCTCGCCCATGCCGGTTCCACATGCCCAACTTTGCATGGTATAAGATCTCCTTCACAAAGTTGCCATACTTAGCCAAATTTCCAACCTTTCAATTTTTCGACTCTTCGTTGGCTCCTCGCGCTCGCGCGCTGGGCACCTTTAACGTTCACCCTAGCTCATTGCTCCTCCAACTCGTCCCATCATCGCAACCAACATGCTCGCTCACGAACTCATCGTGTTTGATCGAGACCGCTCACCCAACTCGTTGTACATTGCATTCCGCGACTCATGGTCTTGACATAATCCCCCATTCTAAATGGTTGTTGTCCTCGACAATTATCCATCCCAGTAATCACCATCACCAAGACTGTCAATCCACCAATCATCGTCGTAAAGTGTTACTAACTCCAACACCCAAAGATGCTCATGCTACCTGCCTCCGCTCCAATGTCACATAAACCATCAGTCTATGCCCTGATAAACAGGAATTATCCTCAATCCCATGAATTTAGTTAGTCCATATATTGCAAAAATCCCTACAACATATAGATCACAACTGTCTCCATCATGTATCGTTCATCATGTGAATCTATGCATAATACTCCATCCAACACAAAATCTTAGTCGAAAACAAGACATCTATCTGACACAAACTCAATGCACTGCATGCCCCCATGTCATCGAACTAGTTGGGTAGCTAATCCAACTGTAATGCTCAACCCATGAGAATGTACCTCCCCCATGCCACCATTGGTTGTTTTTCAGCATTCTATCACAATCTCAACTCGATCAAGAATCCATCCA
The DNA here is from genome assembly GCA_031772625.1 of Pinus tabuliformis. Classification (NCBI taxonomy): domain Eukaryota; kingdom Viridiplantae; phylum Streptophyta; class Pinopsida; order Pinales; family Pinaceae; genus Pinus; species Pinus tabuliformis. The sequence continues at coordinate 84,321,924 of CM062818.1, forward strand.
AGTGTAAAATAAGCCATGCTCAGGTCCATGGTATGCCCATATCATCTACAACATGTTGCCCATGATGCTAATGCCAATGCGCTGCTATGAAGTCACATACATCCAAGCATCATCAACCTGTCAAATAAAGAAGCCTCATCCCCAAGGCCCCTTGAAAAGTTGGTGAACCCTGCCTAAACGTCAAGGCCACTGCACCACCCCATCTCCAAGGTTGTTTTAGCGAGAAAGGAGGGCCAGGAAGTTCCTTCCCTGACTCTCATCCACCCATGTATCCGATTGATACTACATCCTCAAGTACCTGTGCACAGCCTCAACCTTTTCATGTGTACAACCAAGCTTTTCAAGCTTGTCCTTCATCAACTGAAAGTCATATATGCCCATGGGATACCTGCAAAACTCCACTATGCCAGTCGGATCTCTACCTGTGTAATATTCCCCAACCACTTCCATCGATGAAGTATTCGAAATCCCTTGATTTGCAACCCCATGGTGAAGATCCTCCATTGAATATACCCCTGTCAAGTGCCTCAACCTGTGTGAAATTGATTTTCCACTTCCATCTTTCCTTCTAGCTCTTGCACCGAAGTTTACTAACTTCCCTTGTTTCATTGTTTGATTCATGCATCCAAGTCCTATTTGCTCCACATGTTCATGTTTCACATTTGGATCCTTTGGATACAAAGTCATAGAAGCCATTCTTAGTCTATACCCCAAGCAACTCCTCCTATTCATCAGAAACAAAAAGGTTCTTCCTCCAGCTATAATCAAGAGAATATCTCGGTCCACCATTAGTATGGCTTGTGCATCCTTAAAAAGGTCTTGCCCCAACACCATAGAATGATCATCCAAGTCAACAATCCTCAAGTCCAACTTTCCAAACCAAGATCCCACTCTCACCTAAGTGTCCTCCAATACACCAATCACTTCTTTCATGGTAGAGTTTACTGCTTTGAAAGCACTCCACTCTCTTCCCACTTCAGCTTTCTTCCCAAAAGACTTTGTTGCTTTCCTACTAAGGAAACTATGAGTAGCTCTCGTGTCCACCAAAGCTGCAAACCTTTTTCCATGTATGGTTACCTGCACAAAATTCAGCTTCAAGGCATCTCCATCCTCCTTCGTCTTGATCTTGTGTCTTACCTCGGCAACCTTCTTCAACAGTTCTCCCTCGGAAGAGTCTATCGACTTGTGCTTCAACCTCACTTCCTTCTTAAGGTACTTCAACTCCTTTCTTGGCTCATCTAAGCAATTCGATCTTGGTTCTGCTTAAGTTCCTTCAAGCTTGTCCTCCATCGCATCCTGCTTAAGTGTACTAATCAAGCACACATTGACTCCTTCCATTCATAGTGAACCAATCTTCCAAACATCAGTTTGCATGTTTCGATGATTGTGCCCAAGTTTTTCAATCTAATCAAGCTCATCTTGCTCTATCACAATGGTCTTCCTTCCAATAAAGTCCTTCTTAATATCTTCCTCAATTTCCTTAACTTTAGCCTGTACCATGGTGCTCTTCTCCCTTAGTCGAACTCGTTCATCCGTGAGTTCTTGGAGCCTAAGATCACCCTACGTATCTCCTCATCAAGTTCCTTGAGTTCACAGTCTTCCCAGGAAGATTATTCAAATCCTCTCGTGTGTCTTCTATCCTTCTTCCCATATGTAGCAATAGTTCCCACTCTTGTATGAGAGCTTCATAGCATCTCTGCATTTCTTCTTTCCAATAATCAGTCATGTCTTCAAGTTTTCGAAGTGCCCTCTCGACCATATTCATCCGTTTGGCAAGCCTTCAACACCTGCTTCACTTTCAATAGTCATCAGCCTTCAAAACCCAAAACTTCAACTGAATCACCTATCACGAAATGTAATTATATCACTTCAATCTACAAACCCGGTTCTACTAAATCAGGTCTCTGATACCACTTGTCACCAAGTGATACTGGGATCAACTTCTTCTTCTTCAAATCAAACCCTACAAAATCTAGGCTCTGATACCACTCATCATGCCCCTATCTTGGTGGTAGTCTTTCAACCACTCATAAGCAGGTGCAACACCACCACCCGATTTCTTTTCAACAATACTTTCAAGTGTGGACTACACCTAACATTCCATACTTAGTTTATTTTTCACTTTCTAAGCATTAACATTCATAACACAGTGGAAACATTCAATTTAATCTTCTTTCATCATCATTATCATTTACACATATGCACAGCGGATACAATATTTAACGGGAGGGGAAACACCATGAATATGAGTCTACCCACAATGACAATAATAATCTTCCATAAAATATGCAATTACAGTCTTTGGAGGGGAACCCCAACTTCCTTCTCACAATATCTGGAAAAACATGCAACTCGACCTGCATTGTGCAGCCTTGCTCGAACCACCATTCAGGAGCACCCACCCTTTCCAGGTTGGGTCGCCCAACTCATTGGGTAGAGGTGCCCACCCCCGGGCCACCCTCCGCACTAACTAGTCATGCCACTCGGTTCAACTGCCCATCGCACTATTCACCAAAACTCGCATCGCTCAAACTTTGCCCAGGATGTGTCGCCCTGCCCGGCACCTGTCTATAGCTCTGTCCATCGTTTTGGCACTTCGCTCGTGCCTCTGTGTCTCACCGCAATCACAACCACAGACTGTCATAACCGTAGGTCAATCTGCAGTTGCACCCGCACTGCAGACCCGTTCCGCAGACCCACCGTTCGTTCGGCCCAGCTTGTCGTCGTGCAGCACACCCTCCGCGGGTTGCCCACCCTGTCTGGTTCGTCCGTCGGGCAGAGTACCCAACCTGCAACTTGCCGACCAAAACTTGTGTTTTTCCTCCTTGGCTTGGTGTTGCGGTTAGATTGCTACCTGCACCTTACTTTTGTCTTATGCATCCACCCTTTGCTTGTCCTTTCCACTTGAGCTCGCACTTATTGAACTTCAAACTTGATTGCTTGAATGCTTTCTCCTCCATGGCGTCAACCTTCTTATATGTTTCCTCCACGAATTTGTCATGGGTTGGCCTACCTAGGCTGACCTACCAATTCGTCCAGCTCGCCCACACTTCACGTTAGCTCGCCCATGCCGCTGCCTTGTCGGGTCCACATGCCCAACCTTACATGGTATAAGCTCTCCTTCGCAAAGTTGCCATACTTAACCAAATTTCCAACCTTTCGGTTTTTTGACTCTTCATTGGCTCATCACGCTTGTGCCCTAGGCTCCTTTAACCTACCACCCTAGCTCGTTGCTCCTCCAACTCATCCCATCGTCGCAACAAATGTTGCAACCAATGTGCCTGCTCACCGACTCGTCGCTCACCCAGATCATCGCATTTAACTGAGAGCACACACCCAACTCGTCACACATCGCATTCCGCGACTCGTCAGCTTGACACCCCTTGACTATTTTAAACATTTTAATATATATATATATATATATATATATATATATATATAAATTTTTTAATGAAATTTATGGTTTGGGAGTTTAAATTCCAATAATAAAAAAATTAATTTTCTTTCTATTATATATTAAAAAAAAATTTACATTTGGACCATCTCTCACAGCTAAGATGGGATGGAGATTAATAAATATGGAGAACCTGTGGACAATAGTAGTCAAATGTAAGTACATCGATCCCATTCCTTTGGATGATTGGATCAGGAAGTCGAATAAGAAGAAAGGGAATGCTTTAGTGGTGTGGAAAGCCACCATAGACGCCTTCAATATCATAGAACAAGGCCTTTCCTGACAAATAGGAAATGGAGAACAAGTCAAGATAGGAAAGGATCCATGAGTGGGGTGCGACGAAGGAGTTTCACTATCTTCGGGTCTTATAAACCAATTAGGCTCTAGAGGCATTGAGCACATAAGCCAGCATGGAAAGAATGGTCACTCCACGATATGGGGACAAGCCTGGTTGTCCGGGACTGACCTAAATCTCAATCAACAATGGAGGGAGGAGTGGCACAACTTCACCAAGGAACTGACTAGGTCCAACGTCAGGCTAAGAGATAGACCAAATCAGCTCGTATGGGCACATGCTCCCACGAGCTCCTATTCTCCAAAACAAGGCTATAAATTTCTCATGTCAAGAAAGGGATGGGGGAATCAGGAATGGTGGGTTAGCCTCATCTGGAAGCTCAAATGCCCAGCCAAAGCTCGAATGTTCTTCTGGTGCATACTCAGAAATGAAGTGCCAACTTGGGACATATTATAGAGGAGATACAAGTTAGGCCAAGGGAGGTGTTCTTTATGTAAAAATGGCATAGAAATGATTCACCATCTCTTCTTAAAATGCCCATTCACAAAGGAGGTATGGATGGAATTAGGGAGACTGATTCAAACTAGGTTGACCTGGGAAGGGGATTCACTAGCAGAAGTATGAAATAAATGGTGGAAGGATTATCCTGAAGGAAATTTGAGGAATTTACGCCTAGTCATAGCCTGGGGTGTCTGGTTGGCTTGTAACAACATTATTTTTAAGGACCAGAACCCCTCGGTTGGGCACATTGCTATAGGATGCACTGCAATTTATACAAGTATACTTGAGCCAATTCATGAAGTAAACCCAAGAATCGTAAGAGAGGAACAAATAAGGGAAGGAACTCCATGGGCTTATTTTGATGGGGCCTCCGATCAAAATAACAAATGTGGGGCACGATTGGTGATACACCTAAATGCTCACAGAAGCCTCAAAGACTCGGTTGGATTGGGTAATGGAACCAATAATTACGCAAAACTTCTTGCCTTAAAATTACTCCTTTGTTGGCTTACCCACCTGGGCATACATTCAGCTCAGATCTTCAGGAATTCGATGAATATCATTAAATGGTTAAATGGCGTGAGCACATGCCAAAATTACATTTTATCTCCATTGTTAGAAGAAGCAAAATACTTGAAAGCTTTTTTTATTGATTTTTCTCTATGTCATATATATAGGGAATGTAATGGCATAGCAGACCAGCTTTCTAAAGCGGGTCTACGACAAGATATGGACAATTGGAGGATAGAGGAAGCAGACTAGGATGAGATCTGTGTGTCAAATCAGCCACCATTTTGACAATCTTGTCACACAGACTTGGCTTCGGCATATGATACTTTCTTCTGTCAATTATTTTGTTTCTTGTTTCAGTATTCTAGATTAAAGCAACAAACATTATTTTTCTCATGTAAATCCGTTACTAGAAATCAACAACATCGACTTGGTTAAATACATGTTTAAACTGTTCGCTAAACTCATTCCTGTTTGGGTTGTTTTCCTCAATGAGGAGGCCTGGGAATGGCTAAGGACATATTTTTTGGTGCTTTGGTTTTTATCAGTTATCAGTGTTTGTTTTTGCTCTTTTTGGAGTACAGTTACTGGAAGCTAATCAATATCCTATTTGGGTTGTTTTCCTCATTGAGGAGGCCCGGGATAAAATTTTCAGCGATCTTGATTTAGCAAAAATGAGATGGTAGAGTTAGAAGACACTCAAACTTACCATTTCATAACAACTCTATGATTTGAACAAAACCATACAATTTAATGAAAGTTTGAATGCATATACTATATAACTTTTTATTATCTTAATAAAAAATTCATTTTTTCTCTGGAAAAAAAAAAAAAAAAAAAATTAAATATTTTTTTATTTTTTAATCAATTTATAAATTAAGTAATTACATGTTAGTAAAAATTTCCCAATTTTTTTCCATCATTTATCATTAATATTTAAGTATTAATATTTAATAACCTAAATAATAATCATGTAAATTGCAAATTCTGTACATTCAATAAATAAAATATAAAATTAATAATTCAGTTTACTGCAACCATCATTGAATGCCTAAAATTGATGTGAAATTCCTTAGTCAAACTAATCCATCTATAAGGGATTTTGAACGAATACCAGATGTTAAATCCCCATGACCGCCAAAGTAAAAGTAACTCACCGTCTAATCCACCTTGGTTTTTTATGTATATAAACTGTAACGGTCAACACTTTTACTTCTACTATCATAAAGATGTGTCTTCGGAACATAAAACTGAGAGGTCAATATTCTTAATTATACTCATCATGAAGAAGCCTTACACATGAAATTCGCAGGTTGAATAATTAAATCGAGTTGTTTCTAGTGTAATTTTTTTGTTTATAGATCTGTATTCATGGACGTTAGAAGTTTCTTTACTTTAGGCAATTAGCTTTCATGGAGGGTGCGCTGTCACATTTTATGCTTATAACGTTTAAATATGTCTCTGGAAACTGACAGCTTATTTGTTTAATATATTGTAATGTTTTCGTTTTGCAACCCCAAATAATGATCCAACAAACTAAAGTTAAAGTTGGTGTGGTCCATGGGCATTTCTGTTAACCATTTTTCGAGGTGCCAACTCGTATTAATGGTTGAAGAGTAACAATAAAGTTTAATATGGGGATAAGTATGCTCCAAGCATAACACACCTTTGGTTGTCGCGATGCGCTTTGATGGGCATTATAGCAGTGTTAACCACGTTTGGACACTGCATTTGTTAGTTGATATTTAGCTTCATCTGTACGATTTGATAAATCTATACATCATTAATTATCTGACTTTCTCTATAAATTGAAAAGCAAAATATTTTTGTTGGGATTATTCAATACATATCCGTAAGGGAGCATATAAATTTCCGACGAAAATATATATAGTTATTATTTTTATTATTTAAATTTAAATTAAAGATATATATAATATTTTTATTTCAAGTTTATTGTATTTGAATTAATGTAAGTGCTTTGCACTTGAGTATGGGGAGATATTATTGAGACTTTATATTGTATTTTTATATGCTGAAAACAATTTGATTTTTGTATTTATACAGGAGGTTGGGGAGAAAATAGGTCCTCAAGAATTTTAGAATCATTTTTGTATTTATACATGAGGTTGGGGAGAAAATAGGTCGTCATGAATTTTAGAATCCAAGTTTAGAATCCAAGTTTATAGAAGAAACACGAATATTACGATGAGGAATTTTGTTCTAGATTTGAAATGTCTACTTCAAAATAACAAAATTTGTGGATTATTTTTTGGATATACATGACAATAATATTAACTAGGTTTAAAAAATTATATTTAAATTTATCTAATATGTAAAGAAATCAAATTTCTTAATGTATAAATTTAGCATTATATTATATGAAATTAAGTAATAAAAAAATTATTATTAGGAGATTAATTCCTCGTTGTCTTTGATAGATTTTGATTTTAAATGGATTTAAAGTGGTGGTTACATGATTCGATGGATTTATTCATTAATGAATCATTACCATCATCATTATTATCATCATCCTCTATAAATTTAGAAGAGTTACCCATAAAAAGATGATCAAATAATTTGTATTATGTGGAGTTTAACACCTATTAAATGATAGGTTCAACAAAAATATACAAGACGCCCACCTTTTAACTAAATATATATCTTTTCCATTTAACATTAACATTAAAGTTGTTAAAATTTATTATTATTATTATTATTATTATTTACTAATAAAAATGTAAAATTAATTTTAAAATCAATCATCTTTATTATAAAAAGTGACTAATAATGTATTTAACAATGAATCATTACACATATTACACACGATATTATTTATTGTATTTTATTATAAAAAAAATTATTAATAATAATGTATTCAATAATGAATCATTACACATATTACACATAATATTATTTATTTTTTCTTATGAGAATTTCAAAAAAATTGACTTAAATCAATTTTAATTTCTAAAGATTTTTTTCTAAACTATCTGTTTATTATAACCATTAAAAATATTAAAGATTTCTAAATTAATATTTTTATTTAATCTGGTGCCATAATTTCATTCTCCATTATAGCGCACTGAATAATTTCATTCTCCATTATAGCGCACTGAATAATTCGAAACTGTAGATAAATCATCCTATTATAATTTTTCTGAAAAAAATTAGAAACACATAAAATATGAATAACATAAACCTAAATTCAATTATTATTCAAATCATCAGTTTATTCTATAATATAACTTTCTCCAACAAATAAATTTAAGAAGACCATATGATTTGATCAGACTATTCACCGAAATACGAGTGTCCCGTTGGCCCAACGAAACTTATCCACGCACACGAAATTTGGGTTTAATATATTAAAGCTGTCTGGCCCATGCAAACGAAATTGTTGTTATGCCTAACATTTTATTAGGAATTTTATATAATTTGGATAAGTACGCTACTGACATGGCACTACTTTATGAGAAGGAGGTCTCACTTATGGCAACAATTTTTCTTTTTATTGATACCCGTGAAGAATGATGTTCAATATAATATGCATTGACACAAATATATATATATTATATACAATTTTAAGAAATAATGTTTATTTATCTTTTTGAATGTGTAGTTTCTAAATAAATAACGCTTTAATTTCATGAAAAGATATTTCGTTATAATGTTTCTATTTTTTTAATAAGGAATAAAAACTTTTTAGTAAGTTTTCATATAATTATTATTCTCATACTATTATATAAGTTTTATTGACTAGAAATTGTGTCAATAAATTTGTAAGCTAATTATTTAGCTAGAGAGTTAGGGTAGGATCTTAAGATAACCTTTTTAAAAGAAAATCGTTGTCCTCAAGGACAGAGATGAAGGAATTGTTGAATAATATATATTAGTTTCTATGTTCGTTTTTTAATTATGCATCTTTTTATTCAAATTCAAACTTCTTAAATAATGCATTAACAAAGGCAACACTTACTTTGTTGAAAGTTACTTTATTTAGTAAGAAATTTTGAGCTCATGTTTTGTGTGATCTAAGCCTCGATGGGGTTGATGATCTTAGTTTTATTAGAGTGGAAGGGCATGGTGTAGACCATCAATAATGATCATCTAATGACACATGTGGTGTTTAGTGGATAGATGGCGTATGCGCCCAAGAGTGTTTGAGTGGCATCACCTCTGATTTATTAGCAGGTTAGAAGGATCGTTCCTATATTTGGTGAGTTTGTTTATGGGAGATTGTGAAGGTGGTTAGGCCATGATGAATTTTCATAGGCTGCCAACCTCTACATGCTCATAAGGTTTGTGAATTCTCTGTCCAAGTCTACTATAGGTGGGTTGGGTTTATGTTGCGACTCCACTAGTGAAAAGAATTCGTAGAGTGTGGGATCCTGGAGTGTCTATTTGCAAGGATTCACTTTACCCCTGGCTTGACCTGAAGTGGTAGGGAACCTCTCTACACTAGTTCATTGAAATATTCATATTGGCTCGGGGTTCTTCTCAAACCCACCTTGTAAGCCTCTTGGTCTTGTTCTTTGGTTTTCAGAGTGGTGAATTTTCAAAAAGCTTGGGTGGGGTTTATGTTATCTCCATCTACACCCTTTTACATATGTGCTATGTGGAATTACACTTGGGTCCTTCATTTTTTCACCATAGTTGTTGTGAATTTTCGCCTCATGATGGTCCTGGGGATTTGGGATGGAATTTAGATTCTTGGGTTTTCTCCTTCGGTTGTTGGGAATTCTTCCACTCTGTCATTTAGGCCATTGAAGATAGGGGGAGTTGTTGTGGTTTTGGTATGAGCAAATACTTATGTTGGGTGGCAGCCTGTGTGGAGTCTAGGGGCATTCGCATTCTTGAATGTAGGATCCGCACATAGATGTCAATCTCCTGCATTTTAGTGAAGAAACGAACTCTATCTATGTGGTTCAGTGGAAGAGGGGTAATGTTGTGGCAACACAGATGAGGTATGCGGGGATTAGGCCCTCATTGCCAACCGATAGGCCTGGAGGTCATGCGGGGGAAGAGGAAGGTGATAGGGGAGTGAAGGCAACATTTGAGGGTGAGGTGTCCATGACCATATTTAGTCTCCTAGTCATGTGGATATACCACCCTCTATGGATTCTTTAGACTTGCAGATGGACAACATTAGAACGCTCATGTAGGAATTGGGCCAACACTTTTACGATGACCATAATGAATTGATTTCTTTTATGAATGATATCTAGTATAACCAGTGGGACATCTAGGTTCGTTTGGCCTCTATTTGGTGAGGAATAATGAGAGGCTTGAGAAAATAGAGGGTTGCCTTTCCCACCTAGAATTCCATGTCCATGATGATCCGAGACTCCCAGAGATTCTTGGTTTTGGACCAGTTCTGATAATTCCTACTGAACTTTAATGGCAATAGGTTGTATTCTCATATTAGACGTGTTTTGGGTTATATGGTCCTTCTGTTTCTTGGTCCTATGTAAATTCTAGTTTTTTGCACTTAGTTTTTGTGTAGCCCTCCTCACTAACAAGTCTGATAGAAGTGAGGCCACGATCTCAATGATTCTCATGAAAATCTATTGTAACATTTTGATCAATTAATAGAATATTGGTGTCCGACCAAAAAAAAACTTATGCGAACTAGAATTACTTCATAAATTAGTATATTTCACTTAAATTATAAAACTGAATCAGTATAAATTAAATTTAATATTAATTTTTTAGTTACTTTTTGCATGTAGCTCTCATTTATAAAATAACTTCATTGTAAAAATGATTCTCACTTGTTTTATGAAAATGGATTAGTTTATAAAATAACTTTTAAAAATGAAGTTATAAACAAAGCTAATGAAGGAAATGATTGTTATTTTTATTTATTTATTTATTTACTTTTATTATTATTTTCAGTAACACCCATCATCATGTGGGTCAACTTGCCACATGGCTCTTTTTATTTAGATATCATAATTTTTACATTCAAATTCTAACATTTCTAAACCATGACATTAAAAACTAAATATCTTGATTAAGAAAGACATGAAAAGCCAAACTAAAATGAAAAAGTGATGATGTAATATCACCCTTATGTTTTCCAAGGTTAAAATTCAAACATTTTTCAATTATGGCAAAGATCAAATATCATGACTATGAAAGACATGAAAAAACATATGGGAATGCAAAATTTGTGATGTAGAATCATCGCCTTCTTCTATTAGGGTTAAAATTCAAACATTTTACAACCATAACATTAAAGACTAAATTTCATGACTATGAAAATCCCTAAGCTCGACACTTAAATTTTGTCTACTTTTCTATTTTTTTTTTAAATGCTTGTTATTCACATGTTTTCAATTTTATTTAAATTTTATTTTATTTTTGGGGTTAAAATCACCAATTAATTCACATTATAGTCTTGGTCATTGGTGCCATCTAAGAAAAAACATAAATTTGACTTTGAATCTAAAAATAACATTATATATTTTTTTTATGTAGTTATTAAATATTTATTTTTCTAATAATTTACATTAAGAGTTCATTGAGAAAAAATTGTAAATAAATTTTTAAGGAAAAAAAACCTTTTTTATTTAAAAAAAATATCAAAAAACACTAATTTTGTTAAATAAAAGGAAAAGAAAAAAACAAAGTTAAAAAAAAAAAAAAATTAGAAAAAATGTTTTTTTTTTTAAATAATTATAAGTAATGAAACATTTTAAATCATGAAAATAAATAACAAAGACAATTATATATATATAATTTAAATTTAAAAAATTATATATAAATAAATAAATAAAATTTAAATTAATAATAGTAAATATTTTTAGAAATTACAAATAAATAAATAAAATTTAAATTAATAAATAAATTTAAAATACGAAAAAAAAAAAAAAAAAAAAAAAAAAGGGGTAGAGAGGTGATGCTAAGCATTACCTTCCATCACACGTAACAATTTGTGATGCGTGTGGGGTTGGGTGATGCTAAACATCGCTCTTCCACCCATACACAACACATGTGTGTGTTTATATATATAGCAACACAACTAAACAACTGTCAATTTGACGTTAATAGCACTCCGTGCACGAGGAGTATCAACACATGACCCTAGGAGTGTCAGAAACTCGAAAGAAATCATCACTTTAATAAAATGTCGCTATAGGAACATCAACAAGTATTAGTTGGGTGTATAAACAACTCAAAATACATAGGAGTAACAATACTTATTATGGAATTAACCAAAAAATGTTTTTGGTTGACAAGGTTTGTTGGAGGGTAAAGGATGCTCCTACATCACCATGAATGGATTTTGTAATTGTACTTAAGTTATATGCCCATAAACCATGTGTAATTGTAGGTTTGTGGTTAATGATAAATCACTTGTGAGAGGGCCAACTAAGAATAACCTAAGCATGGTTGAGGTTTAGCCGGGAAAACCCTGAGCATGGTTGAGGGTGAGCTGAGAAAACCCTCAACATGGTTGTGGCTAATCCAAGAAAACTTGAGATGATGATGACAGAGGGGGAAGTACATGTATAAAGATATATCTATTGAATGAACCATGTGCATGAAAAGGGACATCCTAGTAGACCGCACATAGGTTGGTGGTTGCAGTGGTTAAGTACGCATACATTCCAGTGGATTGTTATTCCTTTATATGGACATCAACACTTCGTAATGCATGGTTGGACTAGGATCAAGACAAGTAGTGGTTAAAGTGGAGTGTTGGAGTATATAACTCCTACTTGTCTTAGGAGTGTGCTCACAATTAATTATTGGATTATTGGTCATTATAGGTAGAGTTCTAAGCTCTATCAAAAGGCATTTTCCCCTATAATTTAGGAGATTATTGAGGTCTAGATAGTTGAGACATTCTCTCCAACTAGTTACCTTTCTATATTTGTGTGTGGTTGAGATATTCTCTCAACCAAGTGATCGTGTGTCCAAGATAGTTTTCCTACCTTGAGGTGATAGTTTATTTATTTATGTATAACATTATTTGATTAATGAAGAATACTTATGACATTGTGTTTATTTAGCATTGAAGTGAATTGATTAACAAAAAAAAAGTATCTTAGCCATTTAAGATCGAAATCCATGTGGAGTCTTGAAAAATGTTTACTTTGGAAATTTTATGTTTGAATATATTTTTTGACATTATTATTTTTTTCATCATATTTTAGTTCATTCTCACTCCCCAGATATTGAATAGACTCTTTTTATGGAAATGTTTGTAAAACTGTGTTTGTTCTATGAAATTGTATACACCATATTCACAGAGTTCTACCTTTCTTCATATTCATAGAGTTCTATCTTTCTTTGATTTATGTAATTTGTGTAGACTTATGTACACGGACAAAGAGTACCAAAAATTATTTTAATATTTTTAAACAATAGTTTTTTTCTTTGAATTTTTTAATCAAATTTATGGATTGTGCAATTAAATTCCAATGAAAGTTTCTTAATTTTCTTTCAATTTACAAATTGAGAAATTACATTTTAGTAAGAATTTCCTAATTTCTTTTCCATTATTTATCATTTTTTTTGTGATTCAAAGAGTTTTTATTAATCAAAAGGCATATACAAGGATGTCAAAATGCATATGTTCTCACCTCGAATAGGTTTGTTGACCAATGCGATAACCATACAACATATAAAAATAAAAATTTCCAAAGGTCCAGAGCCTAAGAGGCCTAACATTCCATAAAACTAAAAGAACAAGAAACACACCAGTGAACATAGTCAGTCGTCAGAGGTAATTAAAGCAGGATTTTCTAGCCCAAAACCTGGGGGAGATAGAGGCCAATACATGTAGTTGACATGTTACTCAAAGTGAGGAAGAAAAGTTTCCAGTTTTTCAACCTTTTCCATCAGTAAATTATGCCCACGCCAAAGCACTACCACCCTTTCACGAACATGGCACATGAGGTACTGAAGCTGATCTAATTTGGCCATGATGACCTCATGTTCCTCCCTGCAAGTTTGATCAAGGGCGTCCAGTCGAGAAGAGACAAATTGCACCAATTGCAGGATCGCCAACAAGAGGTCTGTCCTCTTGGAAGGTGCCTGACCCAAAGTCCCCCAACGTCCTTGGTTGTTGTGGCCTTGAGGTGTCGTAACACATTGATGTTCCTACCCACAATCACTTATGCATGTACCACAACCAAGATGAGAAACCATCTTACGATGTTTTCCCTCCATGGAAGCAACTGAAGAGTTGCAACCCCCATGACCGGAGCCTCTCAAAGGACCCGCGCCCCACCTGGAACTCTTGCCTCAAACAAATGTGGCACCACCTCAAGACCCAGTGACGACGGGAGAGCCTTTAGGTCTCACTAGTGCAAGGACGCACGAGAAGCAAGGGATAGAATTCATGATGCAGCTCAGAGGGGAGACACGAAACCGGAAGAAAGAGCCACCCAAAACGCTACCACCTACCACTCAAAACCTAACAGGCCCTGCCGCATACTTGAGGGAAGAGGATAACCAACACAAAAATTGCCACCACTGAGAATTGGTCGCCCGAATAGAGACAAGATAGACCGGAGTGGAAGTGAAAGACTTGAGAGGAGAGAGCAAGATATAAAATATCAGACACCCAAGACGAAATTGAAATGAAATGCTATGAATTCTATACTAACACCAGAGTTGTAGCAGAGCACTAGAGGGTGAATTGAGACTAGAGAGCACGGAAAGGAAGAGCCAAGATGCAAGAAGACCTGGAGTCCAACGCCAACCTCAAACTAAAACCGCCACCCCAAGAGCTACAACACCACCCACGGACACATAACTAAGAAGACAAGAACCAGAAGTCTAGCACAAAGCACTCCATAAGCCGCCCCGAAGAAGCCAAGGCGAGAAACCCCAGGAGAAAAAGGAAATTGAAGCTATAGCCAGCCACAATCAAAGAAGACGTGTTCTCAAGAGAGAAGCTAAGATGGAAAATTTCTTAATTAGCAGGAACACGCAAGAGAATGCCACTAGAAGCACGCCCGAGGTGCACAGGATGGACCACCACCCTAGACCAAAAGCCATAGAAGATGCAAGCAGGGAAGGGAACACATTACACAAAGAGACATTTGACAACCAAAGAGTTTTACAGTGGACAGAATATAACCAGAGGAGGAGCGGCTCCATAACGTCGAAGTGATTGCACATAGGCGAAGTTGAATGATTCGCACACGCAAATGCAGTGATATTAACTTTGGCGTAGTGAAAGGGCTGATGTCTTGCTCTCCCCCACCTTAAACAATGCCCAACTAGCACTCATCACATGACAAGTGACTTTCGTAACCCAAAACCCTATCAAAAATTCCATTATTTATCATTAATATTAAATTATTTTGAAAATTTCAAAATTTAAATTCTCACTTTCTAAATTGCAAATTCTATACATCCAATAAATAAAATATAAAATTAATAATTCACTCTACTCCATACCATACCACCATTGAATGCCTAAAGTTGATGTGAAATTCCTAGGGTCAAACTAATCCACCTAGATGTTAAATTCCCATGAGCGCCAAACTAATTTACATTCGAATCCACATTGTGTTTTATGTATATAAACTTTAATTGTGAACACTTTTACTTCTACTGATCATAAAGATGTGTCTTCGGAACATAAAACCGAAAGGTCAATATTCTTAATTATACTGATCATGAAAAAGCCTTCAATTATTAAATATAACATTAAAAAAGATCAAATTCGTAGGTTGAATAATTAAATCACAGTGAGTTTCATAGGTTTCATCCAAATTTCAATGATAAAAATGACACAAGGGAGTTGTAGGGCCGAAGAGAATCTTCGTTCTTTGGGACTCTTTAAGAATCTCAAATGGTTTTTCCTAGTGGGTGAACTGCACCATTCATAGTATGGGTTTGTGTAAACTTTTTCCAGAGGCCAATTGGGTTCGGCGTATAAACATGCCTATTCTGACTGGGGCAACGAACATTGAGGCTCACCGGGACCTTGTAATATTAATTGTTTAGTGCCCGGACGGGATAATGATTACAGGTATCTTTGAACTAAATTCCTGCTTCATTGTTTTTGTGTATGAATCTGTATTCATGGAGGTTTGGGGTTCCTTTAATTTAGGCAATTAGCTTTCATGGAGCGTGAGCTGTCACATTTTATGTTTATAACGTTTAAATATGTCCGGAAACTGACAGCTTTTTGAGATTATATTATATGAGAAATATAAAAAGCATACATATGTCCAGATTCTGAAAATTGTCGCTATACAAAACTTGCTAATAAGACTGTAACTAGCATAACCAAGATGCAAAGGAACAAAAGCAGATCACGCCTCTTGATGATGTTCTTCATATATTTTAATCACAAAAAGGCATAGGAGGATGCTTCCGCATGGACAAAGATAGGAATTTCATCATGAATAAAAAAAAAAACAAAAAAAAAAACTGAGAGATTGCATGCGAGAGACTAGAAATCCTGAAAACTGACCGCTTATTTGTTTAGTATATTGTAATGTTTTCGTTTTGCAACGCCACACAATTATCCCGTTGATCCAACAAACTAAAGTTGGTGTGGCCCATGGGCATTTCTGTTAACCATTTCTGATTGACGAATAACAATAAAGTATAATATAGAATTAAGTATGCTCCAAACGTAACACAGCTTTTGTTGTCGCCATGCGCTTTCTTGGCCATTAGAGCAGTGTTAACCACGTTTGGGCACTGCATTTGTCGATTGATATTTAGATTTATCTGTATGATTTGATAAATCTATACATTATTAATGGAGTTGTTTAACGAGGAGGAGGAATTGTCTATTTGGTTAAAAGTGGTCGGAATCTGGGTAAAAAAGTTTCAAAAAATCTTGTAGATACAGTGTTTGAATCGTGTTTTTGATGGTGGAAATGGATTCATCACCATCAAAAACGTCTAAAACACCTAAAATTTTAAAGTTTAACAACTATAACTTGAATTTACAAAAATCCGTATCGGATTTTCTTTAAATATGGTTGGAATTTTCATAACTTTCCAAGCAACTCCTCCACCTCGTTAACCTACGCATTATTAATTATCTATATATATAAATTTATAATTTATAATATATATATAAATTGAAAATATATAAAATAATATTTTTTATTTCAAGTTTACTGTATTTGAATTAATGTTAAGTGCTTTACACTTGAGTACGGGGAGATATTACTGAGACGTTATATTGTATTTTATATGCGGAAAACAATTTACAATTTTGTATAAATACAGGAGATTGGGGAATAAATAGGTCTGTCAAGAGGATAAGAACTTTAGAATGCAATCCCATAGAAGAAACAATAATGTTATGATGAGGAATTTTGTTTAATATTAATTAAGTTAAAAAATTATATTTAAATTTATTTAATAGATAAGGAATCAAATTTAAATTTAGTAGTATATTATATGGGGAATAAATAGGTCTGTCAAGAGGATAAGAACTTTAGAATGCAATCCCATAGAAGAAACAATAATGTTATGATGAGGAATTTTGTTTAATATTAATTAAGTTAAAAAATTATATTTAAATTTATTTAATAGATAAGGAATCAAATTTAAATTTAGTATTATATTATATGAAGTTAAGTAATAAAAAATTTATTACTAGGAGATTAATCCTTTGTAGTATTGGATAGATTTTGATTTTGATTTAAAGTGGTAGTTATATGATTTGATGGATTTATTCATTTTCTATATAATTTAGAAGAGAATGATCAAACAATTTGTATTATGTAAAGTTTAATACCTATTAAGTTATTTGTTCAATAGAAATATACAAGAAGTTTATCCTTTAACTAAATATATATTTTTTCCATTTAACATTAAAATTAATTTCAAATTAAATTCATTTTACTATTCATAATCATAATAATAATTATTATTAAAACTATTCATTTTTAAAACTAATTTACTAATAAAAGTGTAAAACCAATTTTAAACTCAATCATTTTTATTATAAAAAGTTATTCATAATAATGTATTCAATAATCAGTGATTACACATATTACATGTAGTATTACTTCTTTTTTGTATTTTATTATCAATATGATGTCTATACTTATATTCATGTTTTTGTTTTTTTTTTTAATTTATTATTCAAATCATCTATTTATTTTTTGTTATAGCTTTTTCTATAAATTACGTGTAAGAGGATCATATGATTTGATTAGTTTATTCTCTCCTCTCTGTTTTATTTACGAGCACAACCACATTAATTAACGTGGTTGATATAGCCAAAAACTTCATTTATTTCTACTATTAATAAATATATCACAATAAAAATAATAATACAAAAAAAAATATTGCAATAAAAATATTATAATTATTATTATAAATAATAATAATAATTAATTTATATTAATTATCGTTTAATATTAAATATTATTTATTATCATTTCATTTTAAATTATGAAATATAAATTAATTATTTAATCATAATTATATTAATTAATTAATTAATCAATAATAATTAATTAGTAATTGTTATTTAATTAATCAATAATAATTAATTAATCATTATTATTATTGATTAATAGTAATTAGTAATTAGTATTATGTCCATGTTAATTATAGCTAGCCATGTTAAATAATTATTAGTTAGTAAATTTTTTTCCCAACGAAAAATCGTAATTTTATTCAGAAAGAGAAAAATTACATGTTGTAGAAAAACATACGCATAATAACTGATCATATAATTCATGAAAAAATTAGTCTATTCTTTTCTACCTTTCTTTTTTTCACTTTTCGCCAACCACCAGTGTCAGGTGTGGATGCTACAATAGTCATTTGATTTTCTTTTATAGTTGTTGGGATTTCTTTGTCAAAATTTGAGCCTTTTGACGCATAAGTTCGTTTGTTGCCACTTGCCTCTTTTCCAGGTGTATTTTGTTCATTCTGCTAATGTGAGATGATTGACATTGGAACTAATGTAGAGCTATGCTCGACCTCTTGTTTCTGTATGTTGTTCTGTGTGTTTTGCTCATTGATATCAGTGTTATTTTTTGGAATGTCTAAGTCTTCTTTAGGGTCTTCCAACAATTCAGTGCCTTGCCAATCTTTTAGTTTTTGTGATTGTTTCTTGTGTCTTTCAGGCTCTTTTTTACCTTACGGACATGCACTCTCGAGGTGTCCTGTTTGCAGACATCCATTGAAGCAAAATGTCGTATTCTCATAATCTAGATGTTGTGTCCACTATAGATTGTAGTGGACCAACATAATTCGATCAGATAGGCCTTGACTAAGGTCTGCTTCAACACAAATTCTGACGAAAGTGAAGATTCCTTTTGCAACTTTCTCTGAGAACTTTCCCCAAGGAATTCCCAATTCCTTCTCAAACTTTTTGGTGCCAAAAATGGAGTGGTAGATTGTGTATTCTAACCCATACATGCATTTTGGATACCACCATGGTGGTAGCATCAAATTGTGGGAACCAAGGTGTCATGAATAGCCCCACATTGCCCCAAAACCATGGGCCCTCATTTAAAACACAGGCCCTATCTTTGACTGTATGAAATCTAATAATAAAAAATCCTTCAGAACACAAATGAATCTTATAGTTTGTTGTCCAAGTGGAGAAGATCCATTGGTGTAGAGCATCAGATTTGGGCCAAAAACCACTAAATCTACATATAACTACTTTGGTGTGGAGGTTTGTATAAAGTTCATTTACCTTAGGTAGAGCGACTTCTAGAGCTGGTATCAGGGATTTTGCTCCACAATATAAGGCCCAGGTAGATTTGGAATCGTTATTGTTTTGGTTTGGGTCTCCTCCTTCCCTTTGACTGCATCCTTGAAGGATATTATACCCTTTGAGCTTGTTTCAGAGAAACCTGCTAAAAATCTCATGTTGACGATGATAGTTGTATCAGTAGCGATACCATGATCTTGTAACATGAGGTTCTCTTGCAGCAATTTCCTTGCATATATCAAAGTTTGCATGTTTGCTGAAATACCCAGCTATTTTTTAATCTCGTACTTTAGATCATGAATCCACATCCAATTTGAGGTCCTCTTGCAAATGGTCTTCCCGTGGAATGTTCGAATAAAAATTTGGATCAAAGCTCCTTCTCGTGCTTCATAATTCTTCTTTTGATAAAATACCTCATCTGGTGCGTGCTGATTCATCTGTGATAGGTTTTCTAGTTCAGTATTATGATATGATTGTGTCATTGATTCTCTCTAATGATGATTCTGATTCAAATGTCCCCCATCTGGTATGTCTGTGTATGCCTTTCGCTTGAATGTTAGGTGTTCATAAATCCTTGATAAGGATCCAGATCTCATTGATGGGCGTCGATTCGTTGTAGGCAGTGGTGTAGAAGTATCCCAATCTACTCCAGCTTGCAT
Organism: Pinus tabuliformis; assembly: GCA_031772625.1. Classification (NCBI taxonomy): domain Eukaryota; kingdom Viridiplantae; phylum Streptophyta; class Pinopsida; order Pinales; family Pinaceae; genus Pinus; species Pinus tabuliformis. The sequence continues at coordinate 84,342,014 of CM062818.1, forward strand.
CAATGAGCATAGATCTGGCTTGTAACAGCGAGATCTTGGAAAGGATGTCCATCCTTCCTACAAGATTGATCTAGGTGGATATTGGTGGCCACCCGCCTATTCCACTTGGACCCTCACCATTGTTCTGTAAAAAAATAAAAATCAATTTCCTTAATTGTAGCATAGTTTACTATTTTTGGCAGTTTTTCAAGTCCTGGAATATTGGAGCCGTTTTGAGGCCCTGAACGACGTTTTTTTCTACAAAATGAAACCAACGATTTCTAAAGAAAACGAACCCATAGTTGTAGTCCTCAAATAGATCTTTCTAATGAGGTATGGTATGTGTCAAACATAGATAATATGACCATGTTACGACCCCGGGAAGTTGGCTGCCCAACTAACCCCAACAAGGCCCATAAACTCTTGGTGTTACATCTCCTCGAGTTAGGGTTTTAGTTGTTTAGGGTTTTCTATTATTATTCAATCATAAGAAGGCCCTTGAGCCTCATTATAACTCAATTCAGGGGCATGTAACCGCCACATCTCTTCTCAGACATAAGCTACCATTGCCTATGCTAGTATTATTTCCATTTTTTTTGTAAGCATATTTCAGTATTTGATATTAACGAAATGAAGTGTTATTTCGGTTTCATCTTTGTATTTATGGTTATATCTGTAATTTGTTGCATTCTTGTTTAAATTTGGATCAGTGGTATCAGAGCAGTCTTCTCTTTCTTTGTTTTTCTTTGCATGTCTCCAATGAGGCCAGGATATAAGGAGTTAGTGTTCGATCTGGTTGAACCTTTGCAATTTCAGCCTTGCAAACCCCAATGACCACCCATGGGGGAAGAAACGAAAGATGAGGGAGCAGGAGATCCTATCAAAATATTGCTCGAGGATGCCCTTAAGAAACAAAGGAATGTGATGATGGATAAATTTACCGAGATCCTTCAACGGTTGCCCACCGACAGTGCATCCACATCCAACAGCCACTCTAGAGGCTCCACACCTTTTAAGGTACAAGTAAACTTTGAAATTCCCATATTTGAGCACCAAATAGATGCAAACGCTGTAGATAAATGGTTAAATATGCTAGAAGGATATTTTCTATTCATGATTTTTCCAGCCGGGAAAAGATTACTTTTGCTCTTCTCAAAGTCGCCCCCCACGTCAAGGACTGGTGGGAAACCTACTGTGAGCAGAAGAATGAAAGTATGACCTCACTATTTTCAGTCGCTCCCTCATGGAATTCATTCTGGGACACCATCAAGGAGCAATACTACCCTGTCGGGAGCTATGAGGACAAATACATAAAGTGGATCATGCTATGGCAGGGAAGGGAACAAGATGATCTGGAGTTTACCAATGTTTTTCATACCCTTTGCACGAAGTTGGGTATAAAGGATTCTGACAAACAATTGGTACTTAGGTACCGCAGTGCCTACACAGATACATCCAAGACTAGATGGAGTTACTAGACATCTCCCTGCTCGGCACGACATATCGATACGCCGTCAACATCAAACATAAGTATAAATAGAAGAAGCGAGACTTTAGATCTGCTAATCCAAACCAAGGGAAAGGTGCCTTCAAACCGGAGAACAAGGGACAAAGCCAAGGCGGGACGACCCAGGACAACCCGCCAAAGCCACAAGCAAAGGAAAACACTCCGAAACCAATGAAGGACACGGGAAAGTGGTGTGAGTTCCATAAGAGCTCCACTCACAACACAAGTGAGTGTCGGGCCAAGCAGTCACTGGTGGCCGAGCTGAAGGCTTTGGAATCATATGCATGTTCTGACTTAGAGTGAGAACCCAACAAGGTGAATGAGAAAAGGAAGAAAATTATTGATGCGAAGCCCAACACCACCTTTGCCACCATGAAGATCCAGAAGGAGGAACCTGAATATCTAAAGGAGGAGGAGCGTCTCTTCTACTCCCAGATGTGGGTAACAGGTTCCCTGCTACAATTCATTATCGGCAACAAGAGCCAAAGGAACCTCATTGCAGCAGAGGTCATGAAGTGACTGGGCTTACCGACCACAACACACCCACAACCATACATCGAGTGGCTTCACCAAGGACGGGAGCTTCGCGTGAACCAACAATGTCGCCTTCCATACAACATCAATCCCTTCACGGATGAGGTATTATGTGATGTTGCTCCCCTTGATGCTTGTGATGTATTATTAGGCCAACCATACTTGTGGAAGTGAAATGTTGTGTATGAGTCAAGGCCTCGCACTATTATTGCTACCTTGGGAAATAAGTTGTATAGGATACCAGAGGTAGCACTGCCTACTGCCATCTCTTTGGTTACTCCAAAAAAATGCAGTAAGCTCATTTCCAAAACTGGAAAATTTGTTTTCCTAATGATACGCCCTCAAGAAAAGAAGAAGACAGTGGCCATGACCTCCAGACAAGGCCCCTCTGCATGACAACAACAAATGGACAAGGTCGTAGAGGAGTATAAGTACATATTCACCTCCTCCGCAGGGGTGCCTCTGCATTGTTAGGTGAAGTACTCCATCAATCTGACCCCAGGTTTGTCGTTCCCCAGTGGAACAATCTATCGGTGCTCCATTCTAGAGAATGATGAAATCAAGAGGTAGATTTAGGTGCTGCTGCCGAAAGGCCACATTCGGTCGATTTTGTCACCTTATGAGAGCCCGATCATGTTGGTACAGAAGAAGGATGGGACTTTGAGACTATGTATTGATTATCAGGCACTGAACAAGATCACTGTACAAAATAGGTACCTGATCCCACGGATTGATGATCTTCTATACCAACTCAAGGGGGAAAAATATTTCAGCAAGATCGACTTGAAGTCCATATATGACCAAGTACCAATCGAACCTGCCGATGTGTGGAAGACTTCCTTCAAAGCCAAGGAGGGCCTTTTCGAATGGTTGGTTATGACTTTCAGGTTGACGAATGCCCCTGCACCCTTCATGAGGCAGATGGATGACATCTTGGGGCCATTCACTACCTCATTTTTAGTGATATACTTGGATGAAATCCTGATCTTCAGTGAGATTTGGGGAGAGCACCTCCACCACATCCGACAGGTTCTCCAAACACTTTGGCAACACAAGTTGTATGCCAATTTTATAGAAATGCACTTTTGGCATGACCCAAGTTCAATATCTTTGGATACATTATTAATGAACGGGGGGTGCATGTTGATCCAGCCAAGATCCAAGTCATTTGAGACTGGCTAGCCCCAACCACTCTGATAGAGCTCTGCAGCTTTCTAGGTCTTGCAAATTTCTATCACAGGTTCATGTTGGGGTTCTCTCATATCACTTGTCCCTTGAGTCAAGTCACCAAGGAAGGAGAGAAAGAAAAAATATTTTGGTCTAAATCCCAACAGAATGCATTCATAGAGTTGAAACATTGCCTTTTCTCTATAGTAGTGCTGATATTACAAAACTTGCAACAACCATTTGAGATCAAGACATATGCCTCTAACTATGCTATTGGGGCAATCCTTATTCAACATTGGCATCCTGTTACATATCACAGTGAGACACTTTCAAACACAGTCCAGAAGTATCCCATGTTGAAATGTGGCAACAAGAATATTCCAATTTTAATTTATCCTTGAATTAAAATTTGAATTTAGTCTCACTAGTTGCCTGAAAAATAATTAATTAATTCATCTTGAGTTAATTAGTTGGAGAAATTCAGGCTAGAAGTCTTTGTGAAGTCATGCAATAGTTATTCCTTTGATTGAGGAGATTATCCCTTAATTAAGGAGAAAAGGATGAGTTGTATTTGAGTTGTAATTAGGTAGCTCAGTTAACTGAGTTAAGTCCAATTAAATTAGTTCCAAACAGTTTGTGGAACTAATTGTGAGTTCAGTCAGTTAATGCATGCATGCATGAAACTAGTGTACTCTAGATAACTGAATATTCTCTCATAAATAACTCATGCATGTCAGTTCAGAAAAATACCTAGATGAGATTAAAGGCAGGGATAGTGTACTATCAGTTGCAAGAATTTTCCTATAAGAAAATATCTTGCATGCAGAAGGAATTCATTCCTTGAGATTTGCATAGTTTTATAGTGTGTTGGAGCAGTGTGTGAGATCAGTGTCACACAGGGTTACAGTTGGAGCACCCAGGGAAAACTGCGCAAGGAAATAGGAGGCTTGGACGGTAGAGGAAAAGGCATATGAGTTGTCTATTCTGTCTATGAGCAGCAATGAGGGATTGTATTGAGAGCTGGATAGCTGTGAGAGCTAAAGCTGTGTGTAATCCTGATATATTTCCACTTGTATGATAATACAGATAGCAGGGTTTTTAGCTGAGGATTTCGCCAGAATATTCTTTTGTGTTTCATGTGTATTTTTTCCTCTTCTGGTTATATGTGTTCCATTTGATCTTGCTCAAATTGATTAAGCTTCCACAAGTTTGATTGTAGAAGTAGATTAAGTATTTTGATTTAGTTATATTGCATAATTAGGTTGATCTACAGTGAGAATTTATACATGGTATCAAAGAAAAGGTGATCGAAGTTGTGAATAGTATACTGAAGATGGGAAATTAGAAGTTTGAAGTTCTTGGTTGGAGTAAAATCAAATTCTTATCATACTTCTAAGTTCACCAATGGCGTTCAATGGCTTGAGACTCGAGTATGAATTGGATGGCAACTCGAATTACATAGCATGGAAGGATCACATGGAAGCAGTATTAGAAGACAATGGTTTGAAGGATTTCATTGATCAAGAAATCCCCAAGCCAGTTGTAGCTAATGCACAAGAATTGGCTGAATGGAAGAAGTGTGTGGCGAAGGTGAGGCGGAATCTTCTGGAGGGAATTCGAGCCCATATTGTCTCGAGTCTCCATGGTAAGGAGACTCCATTCTTAATGTTGAAGACAGTAAAGGACCTCTATCAGAATAGTAGCAACTAGAGGAAACTAGCGCTCAAGGACAAGCTTTGAAAAATCAACCTAGAAAAGGGCGATACTATTTCTACATATCTGAAAAAGATCACCACCTACAGAGATGAGCTTGGTAGTGTGGGAATAACAACAACCGATGATGACATGGTGAGTCTTGCTCTCCTCGGTCTTCCAAAGAGCTGGCATAGCTACCAGGACTCTGTGAATGGAAGAGAGAAACTATCGGATTGGGAACGACTGTGGTCGGATCTGATGCAGGAGGAGATCAGGAGGAGCACCAAAGATAGTTCTTCATCTAAGGATGATGATGAAGAAAATATAGCCTTAGCAAGTAAGGAAAGGAAAGGGAAAGGGAAGGCTTCCCATTCCAAATCAAATTCTTCTCATGGAGGGAAGAAGATTGACAAATCTAAAGTGAGATGCTTTAATTGTCATGAGGTGGGTCATTATGCAATTAATTGCCCATTGAAGAAATCCAAGAAGGGATCCTCAAAGGGATCAGAAGGTGAGGCACTAACCTCTCAGTTCGAATTGGATTTTACCCTCATCTCATGTATGGTTTCATCGATGGTGGGTTGTGTTTGGTATCTTGACAATGGAGCTTCATTCTACATGACCGTCAATAAGAGTTTGTTCAGTACCTTGGAGGAGAAAGACCTCAAGATGTGCATAGAGATGGGTTATGACGGGAAGTACAGTGTTTCAGGAGTGAGCACGGTTACTTTTCAGAGGGAGCATGGAGCTCCTCTCACCTTGACAGATGTGAAGTATGTGCCTGGACTGATGAAGAACTTGGTATCAGTCACGATGTTGGAAGACAAAGGCTACGATGTTGTCTTCAGTAAAGGAAAGACGTCCTTGAGACACATAGACACGGGTTAGACCAAGAGGATTAGGATTAGAGTGAAGAATCTCTATGAACTAGAGGTAGATGATTGTGCTGCATTGAGTTCGAAAGCAGAATTGGTGTAAAGCCATGACATTGGCAAGTTATGGCATAGACGGTTGGGCCACTTGCATCATGGGGCCCTGAAGATAATGCAACAAATCTCTACTAGACTTCCCAAAGGTAAACTTGAGTAAGTCAACACACGTAAAGGTTGTACCTTGGGAAAGTATGCCAAGTCTTCCTTTCATGATCGAGACAATTGAGCTGAGGCGATCTTATAGCGAGTTCATTCTGATGTGTGTGGACCATTATTTACAACATCCACCATGAAGCAAAGGTATTATGTGATTTTCATTGATGATTTTTCTCGTAAATGTTGGATTTATTTGATGCAAAAGAAGGACCAAACCTTCTCAAAGTTTTGCGAGTTCAAAGCTTTGGTACAGAAAGAATCAGGGAAGAAGATCAAGGCCTTGAGAAACGATAATGGTGGAGAGTATGTCTCTCAAGAGTTTAAGGACTTTTGTGTAGCAGAAGGAATTAAACAATAATTGATGGCACCTCATAACCCACAGCAGAATGGGGTGGCCGAGAGGAAGAATAGAACGATTGTTTGGGTAGATCGAGCAATGCTGCATAACCAAGGCCTACCACTTCATTTGTGGGCTGAGTGTTATCGGGAAATCTAGTGTCTATGCAGAGCTGCTAGTCCCACTAAGGCTGGTAGCTACCTTAGAAACAAACAAACTAAAACCACTTTCATTTTCCTTTATGAGAAGTAGATAAGAGGGGAACAAAGGAGACCAACCACTGTTTTGCGCTTGGTTCCTTGCTTGATTCCTCTCCCTTCTGATAGATCTTTGCCACTCGCTTCCTTGTCTACCCAACTTCAAAGAGCACCTGTAGAATCAAAGCAGCATAACACTATCCAAGAACAGAGATCTACTATCATAAACAATATAGGACCAGATATATATTGACCACACAAATGCATATATCATCAATCATACAAGAATGTGGAGGAAAACTTAAATAGCTTTATTAATATCAAGAATAGCAAAGAGGATTACAACCAATTGTTTTGACCCAGCATCATCCTCTCAGCAAGAAATCCCTTCTTCACCTCATGAAAAGCTTAGATCACCCAACACTATGATGTTACACCAAGAAACCAGCAACACTTCCTTACAAGATACAAAATTCCAGCCTCTGGATCTCTGGGATGAGGGATACATATATAGATATTTGCAAGGGGGTTGAGTCAGCTTTTGGGATTTGATCAGTGTCCTCTCTCTGATAGTTCTTGATTCCACTTGGAGATTGATGATCTCTTACTCATCTCTGGGCGAATGTAGAGAGGCAAGTGTCACAGGAGAAGTTTCTGGAAGATTCCATGATCCTCCACCTCGCAAATTGACTCTGCCATTTGTCCACTCTCGCCCATCACACCCCATAGAAGGGCTTTTCAGTATGCATCGCACCTAGTGTCTATGCAGAGCTGCTAGTCCCACTAAGGCTAGTAGCTACCTTAGAAACAAACAAACTAAAACCACTTTCGTTTTCCTTTATGAGAAGTAAATAAGAGGGGAACAAAGGAGACCAACCTCTGTCTTGCGCTTGGTTCCCTGCTTGATTCCTCTCCCTTCTGATAGATCTTTGCCACTCGCTTCCTCGTCTACCTAGCTTCACAGAGCACTTGTAGAATCAAAGCAGCATAACACTATCCAAGAATAGATATCTACTATCATAAACAATATAGGACCAGATATATATTGACCACACAAATGCATATATCATCAATCATACAAGAATGTGGAGGAAAACTTGAATAGCTTTATTAATATCAAGAATAGCAAAGAGGATTACAACCAATTTTTCTAACCCAGTGTCATCCTCTCAGCAATAAAGCCCTTCTTCACCTCATGAAAAGCTTAGATCACCCAACACTATGATGTTACACCAAGAAACCAGCAGCACTTCCTTACAAGACACAAAACTCCAACCTCTGGATCTCTGGGATGAGGGATCCATGTATCGATGTTTGCAAGGGGGGTGAGTCAGCTTCTGAGATTTGATTAGTGTCCTCTCTCTGATAATTCTTGATTCCACTTGGAGATTGATGATCTCTTACTCATCCCTGGGCGAATGCAGAGAGACAAGTGTCACAGGAGAAGATTCTGGAAGATTCCATGATCCTCCACCTAGCAAATTGACTCTGCCATTTGTCCACTCTCGCCCATCGCACCCCATAGAAGGGATTTTCAGTATGCATCGCACCTCCCGTGTGCATTTAGGTGGGATGCAACGCACTTTGACCATGGAGCAGGTGAGATGGTCCAACCTTGACCAGTTCTGAGTAGTTTTTCATGGGGAACTTCTGGGAGATGATGTAATCAGTTGACCTTGTTCTTTTGGGGATTAGAAAAACACTTTTAGGGACTTAAGAGCCCTTGTTTTATGGAAATTTATGATTGGGGTTGCAGTGCCCAAAAATGTCTATAACACTGAGGCATGCAACACAACGGTCTATTTGCAAAATAGAAGCCCGCATCACATACTTGAGATGAAGACACCTGAAGAAGCTTTGTTCGGGAAGAGATCAGATGTGAGTTACTTCAGGTTCTTTGGCTAATCGGTATTTTTCCATGTGACCAAGGATGCCCAGAAGAAACTTGAGCTGACAATAGAGTTGGGGATACTTGTGGAGTACACATCATGATACACCTCACAACTATTGGGTGTACTTGCCTACCAGTCGCAGGACAGTGGTACGTAGAGATCTAAAGTTTGATGACCAGAAGGCCATGTGAGTTTCCCTTGAGAGGGAGCTCCAACTACAGGCTATGGAGGAAAATTTGGTTCCTAAGGAGGAGGAGCCTCAGACTGATGCAGAGAAGCCACATGTAGAGGTTCTAGGAGTGGAGTCATCTACTCAAGCAAAGTCTTTGAGAGAAGGATGGAAGAGAACAAGAGAAGCTGACAGATTGTTGTCAGATGTGAGAGAGAATGTGGGAGAACCATCTTCTCAACGCAGACAGAGGAGGTCACCTGATAGGTACACTGGATACATGGCCCTTGTTGGGGAATGTGTTGTGACAAAGCCATCTTCCTTTTAGGAAGCAGTGCAGCAGCTGATTTGGGTTGATGCTATGGTGGAGGGGTATGATTCCATAGTTTGAAACAGTGTTTGGGATGTGGTTCCAAGACCGAAGAATAAGTGAGTTGTGAGTTCTCGTTGGGTTTACAAGGTAAAGCAAGCTATTGATGGTAGTGTGGAGAAACATAAGGCAAGATCTATTGCCCGTGGTTTCTCAAAGGTCGAGGGGATCGACTATGATGCGACCTTTTTCTCATGTTGAAAGGTAATCATCTATCAGATCGATGTTGGCACTATCAGCACAGATGGGTTGGAAGATCCATCAGACGGATGTGAAGACTACATTACTCAATGGCAAGATTGAGGAAGAGGTGTACATAGAGCAGCCGGAAGGTTTTGAGACCTTCAATCGTGAGTCGCATGTGTGCCGACTCAAGAGAGATTTGTACGAGCTAAAGCAAGCACCTCATGCTTTGTACACCAGGATTGAAAACTACTTCACCAGGTTGGGTTTCATAAAGAGTGAAGTGGATGTGAACCTATATCACATCATTGTGAAAGGTAAGCCATTGATCATTGTTCTTTATGTTGTTAATATGATATTAACAGGTGATGATTAGTTGATCATGTCTTGCAAGGAGGACCTTGCAAGAGAGTTCGAGATAAAAGACATGGGTCTCATGTACTACTTCCTTGGCATGGAAGTGCGGCAGAAGGATGGGGAAGTGTTTGTGTCTCAAGGCAAGTATGCCAATGAGATACTCAGGAGATTTCACATGGAGAAGTGCAAGCCCATGCAGACTCCTCTAGAAGATAATTGGAGGAAGGAGGATGCTACTTCAGGAGTAGTAGAGTCTACTGTGTATCGGTAGCTTGTGGGTTCACTAATGTACTTAGTGAACACACGACCAGATTTGTGCTATGTGGTGAACCAGTTGAGTCAAGCTATGGTTCAGTTTACCAAGTTGTTTTGGAAGGTGACAAAGCATGTTTTGAGATACCTTAGAGGCACATCTCAATATGGATTATGGTATAGATGGACAGTGGGAGTGAAGCTATAGGGCTTCACAGATGCAGATTGGATAGGGAGTCCATCAGATCGGAAGATCACATCAGGAGGAATTTTCAACCTTGGTTCAGCTGCAATTTCTTGGTACAGTAGGAAACAGAGGTTAGTTGCACTTAGCTCAACAAAGGCTTAATACATGACTGCAAGTCAGGCAGCATGTGAGGCCATTTGGATGCGGAAAATTCTAGTTGGTTTGTTTGATAAGAGGATGGAGCCAACTGTGATCTATTGTGATAATCAAAGTTGTATCAAACTCTCTGAGAATCCAGTATTTCATGACAGGTCCAAGCACATTGACATTTGGTATCATCATCTCCGAGACTGTGTGGCGAGGAGGATCATGTTGTTGCAGTATATTTCGATCGAGGGCAAGATGTAGACATTTTGACTAAGGCATTGTCAAAGTGTAAATTCGAATTTCATAGAGATAGGATCGGGGTGGAAGATAATCCCTTTCTTGTTGAGAGGGAGTGTTGAAATGTGGCAACAAGAATATTTCAATTTTAATTTGTCCTTGAATTAAAATTGAGAAGTAAAATTCGAATTTAGTCTCACCGGCTGCTTGAAAAATAATTAATTAATTCATCTTGAGTTAATTAGTTGGAGAAATTCAAGCTAGAAGTCTTTATGAAGTCATGCAACAGTTATTCCTCTGATTGAGGAGATTGTCCCTTAATTAAGGAGATAAGGATGAGTTGTATTTGAGTTGTAATTAGTTAGCTCAGTTAACTGAGTTAAGTCCAGTTAAATTAGTTCCAAACATTTTGTGGAACTAATTGTGAGTTCATTCAGTTAATTCATGCATGCATGAAACTAGTGTACTCTAGATAACTAAATATTCTCTCGTAAATAACTCATGCATGTCAGTTCAGACAAAGACCCAGTTGAGATTAAAGGCAGGGACAATGTACTATTAGTTGTAAGAATTTTCCTATAAGAAAATATCTTGCATGCAGAAGGAATTCATTCCTTGAGATTTGCATAGTTTTACAGTGTGTTGGAGCAATGTGTGAGATCAATGTCACACAAGGTTACAGCTGGAGCACCCAAGGAAAATTGCGCAAGGAAATAGGAGGCTTGGAGGGTAGAGGGAAAGGCATATGAGTTGTCTATTCTGTCTATGAGCAGTAGTGAAGGATTGTATTGAGAGTTGGATAGTTGCGAGAGCTAAAGCTGTGTGTAATCCTGAGATATTTCCACTTGTATGATAATACAGATAGTGGGGTTTTTAGCTGAGGCTTTCCCCAGACTATCTTCTATGTTTCATTTGTATTGTTTCCTCTTTTGGTTATATGTGTTCCATTTGGTCTTGCTCAAATTGATTAAGCTTCCACAAGTTTGATTGTAGAAGTAGATTAAGTATTTTGCTTTAATTATATTGCATAATCAAGTTGATCTACAATGAGTATTTCTACATCCCACTTATGACAAAGAGATGTATTCCATTGTGTAGGCCTACTGACAATGGAAGCATTACATTTTGGGGAAGGAAACGGTCATCCACACAAAGCACCGACCCCTGCAGATAATACAGATGCAAGGGAAGTTGCAGAATGATCGCCATCAGAAGTGGTCCACATAACTACAACAGTTCCATTTGAATATCAAGTACAAAAAGGGCATCACTAATATTGTTACAAACTTCCTCAGCCAACCACCAATCATGGCGTTAACCACCGTGCTCAACTCTTGTGGGAATGAGACTTCTGATTGGCCACATCTCTACAAAAGCGACCCAGAATTCAGCCACGCATGCCATACACACTTAGAGGGTCAGCAAGTTCCATATTTTCACCCCCAGGATGCTATGTTATGCCACTTGGGACACCTTTGTGTTCCTTCAAGCAAGCGTGCCAACATGATTTGGGAAGTGCACTACAGTCGGACCACTGGGCATTTCGGGGTCAAGAAAATGGTGGCAGTATTGCAGAAGTATTCCTATTCGCCAAATCTTCAATAAGATGTCGAGAAGTATATCAGATCCTACACTACCTACACCATTGCCAGTGTGATATTGTTAACGTCGAACACAAGGGAAACCACTCAGTCAAAGACCCATGATATTGATCGATGTTGAGTACAAGGTCACCTATAGATGATGGAAATAGGGCTAGGGTGTGACTGTAGACCTACTCTCAGAGAAATTTGTCGAGGTCGATAAGAGAAGATCCGCTAGTAAGAAGTCAATGGACACCTTCTTAACTAGCACAAGAAAAGGACCACATAGCTGATATTATACTGAACATAACTCTGACAGATCGGGTATGGACAACTGAAAATGAGTCAAGAGACAACAGAGAAAGGCTGACTCAGGTTTAATTCCCTTGAACAAATGCATGACTCAAATGTGACTCTATGGCAGCATATGATAACCTTGTATAAGTTTTTCATTCAGGAGGCATAAGGAAACTGTCCATATGATTAGAAGAGATAACCACCTAGAGGATTATTGACTCAATGACAAGTTTATGGCTCTCTTACATCAAACTAAAACCCATACCAATGGAGGAAAGACTTGCTTTGAGTGATTTGTTTAAGCACGACACAACTGAATCTTGCTGCCATCAATTATGGAAGTAAAGTCTCGTTATCGCACTTTTTTGCAATATATATATATTTGTTTGTCAAACTTAAAAATATTGGAAAAGAATAAAAGAATTCCTATGGTACAATGGAAAGAAAAAGTGTCTAAATATACATGTGCTAGTTCTTGGGAGTGGAACATTCGTATGCTCAATGCAAGGTGACGAAATTGGTCAATGACACTCAAAGGAATATTCTTTCCACGGGCATAAGGTGTCAAGTTGGAGAGGCTAAGTGATTGCAAGGTTGATTTTTCAGAAAGACATGGTCAAAAAGTGGCTTATACACAAGTCCAAGTGAAGCCGACTTAAGTCCAAAAGGTACAAATAGTCAACATGCAATGTAGTAGTAAAACTCAACATTTGGGAGCCTCTAGGGTATAAATCCAAAAAGATGGAGAAGAATAAGGAGAATGAAGCTTCATCACAAAAGGTCATGGTGGGACTAAAGAGGACTCCCAAGCATACTCAACCTTTGTAGCATGGGCAACATATGCTAGCAAGGATCTAACTAGGAAGCTCATGTAAAGGATGGCTCTACCATCATTTCATGATTTTATAAGTCAGCAAGTGAAAATGGTTTAACAATAATAACACAATGGGGTCAACCATATGGCAACATATCTCAATACGGAGGCTAGAATCCATAATGCAATGGAAAAAGTGATCTTCCCTAACCTATATGCCAGTGACAAAAATGATACCTGCCATGATTGGTCAACGATTATGGAATCGAAGTGGTAAAAAATGTCTCAAAGTCTCCAATTTAACCTAAAAAATAACTTATCCCAACACTCAAAGCCAAAAGGTCACAAGGTTTATAAAATAAGTCATAAGCTTTGGAAAAGTGGGTTTTTTAAAGTTTTTGAAATTACTACTTATAAATAGACCTTTTGATTTACCAAGCCTCATTTGTATTTTAGACAATTGAGTGCAAGAGCTTTGGAGAAAAACCTGACAATCACAATCCACCAAATTTCTCAGCTAGAACATCTAATCTTCTAGGTAGTCTCATAATTCGATTTCTCAATGAAATTTTGTGTAGTTCAATTATTTTTCAATAATTTACCGTAAGAAATTTATTTTTGGATTTTTTCTCTACGCGTATGCGGGTTGGGTATATTGAAGTCACATATTTGGAATCAGTATATGTGATTGTGTATGAACTGAAACCACGTGCGTGCAGTCAAAGATTTTCAATCACAGATTTTAATGGATGAAAATGCTTGAAACTGCAGGATGACAATTACTTGGAAGGAAAGAGAGAATAGTATAGTAGATAATGAATTTATGAATGATCAATTAGCACTCAATGAGGATGGATTGTCGAAGTTTTTAAAAATTCCAAATATGAAAACCAATACAAGGTTGCTGGAAATGCTCGTCAACTACTAGGATCCAAAAGAAGATGCATTCATGATTGACCATATTCCCCTAGGTATCGAAGTAGAAGACATATACTTCATTACTAGACATTCCTGGAGAGGAGAGCCAGTGAATTTGCAAGGGAAGGCTCGAGGAAGCCTTAGTGTCGATGATTACATTCGTATTTATTGCCCCGAAAACCATGAGAAGGTAGGGACACAGATCCCAATCAATAATGTGGAAAGTCTACCCCTAAGGATTCTCCTTTTTACCATTGTGAGGGTAGCAAGATCAACCTCATTTCACCAAGCTTCTCGTGTTACAATGAGCTTAGCAGTAGATTTCCTTACCACATTTTTTGACTGGTGCATAACCCTTCTAACCAACATGAAAAAATAACTTACTTCCATCAAGAAGAGTAATACCAAACATTTTGGGTATGGTACTATTCTTTGTACTTTCTTCTTTGAGAGACTACCAGGACTTTGACCCAAAGTGATTTCCACCATCAGAAACCCAAGAATCCACGGATAAGTAGATGGGATGATTTAATGAAGAGACTATGGGGTGGTGAGGTCCCTAGAAGAACATTTGATGATGAGTTCTTCCTTTGGTGGGAAGAAAAGGTCATTTCCATCGAGGACTGCCCCTATGCAGGCATGGATTTTAGAGTGGATCTAGATTTAGTGCTTCCACCCGACACTACATGGGTTGCCATTGGTAAAATTGTTATTATGTTTTTAATGTTATTTGATCTTTTTGGATTTCAAAATTATGAATTGAAATTATTTTTCATGAGATAAAAATTCTTACAAAATTGTTTGATTATGATACGGAGGTGGGACTGGTAAGACCTGAGGGTCTACCTAGGCATAAGCAATGTGGAAGAGACACAAAGAGTGTCACAACTGGGACTGAAAGAGTTCTTCATGCCCTACAGAGGAACTTGGAGAGATTGACTCACCAGGTACTGATGGCAGCAATAGAGGATCTACCAGAGGAAATGCAGAGACATGTGGTAGGAGTACCACAAGATTGGGTGCAAATTTTACGACAGGTGCCTACCGCCGTCATCTTCTTCCGAGATTCATATCCAGGGTAGGGCCCACATATATAGATTAGAGATTTCTTGATCTTTCTGATAGACATGATTGGCATTAAGCTATAATTGTGTAGGATATTTTGTCCTGATTTTGAACATATAACTTCTATCTATAGACAAACGGTTTCATGATGTGACAACCATATATATATATATCTATATATATATATATATCTATATATATATATATATATATATATATATATATATATATATATATATATATCTATATATATATATATATATATATATATATATATATATATATATATATATATATATATATATATATATATATATCTATATATATGATTTTTTATTATTTTTATTTTAATGTGATGAATTATTAATATGCCAATCTAATGCTTGATTAGCTATGTAACAAGCAAATGAATTTTCTGATCGTGGAATATGAATAAATGTGATAAATTTAATGATATTTGTAATAAACACACTCTCAGAAATTGGCGATATAAATAAGGATCTCTCACACGATAGATGTTGTTTAACTGAGACACCACCATTTGTGAATCCAAGTATACTACTAACAAATCAATACCGAGAGATATTGCTTTAGATAGTAAGCTAACAACAACAGTATATTCGGCAACATTGTTTGAAGAAGGGACGATACATATGCCTCTTGAAACCAAAAACTGACTAAATGGATAGTAAATCAACCAAGCCAGTGAATCAAAATTTCGAGTATGTCGACTAACACCATCGGTGAACCCTAGATATACTGGATCATCCATCGATACCTACCAAAGCAGATCAAAAATATCGATATCACTATGAAACTTATAGAGAGATACGCACAAATATATACAATATCTACAAGACCAAGCAAATTCTAGGCAAAAGCCTAGGCATAATAATTTCTAATATAGAGCCCATTCCTTGGCTTCGCTAGCTCATTTCCATCAAAATCAACTAATTTGTAAGATCCTTTCCTCGAGACCTTTTTAATGATAAAATTACCGTACCACATGGGTTTGAACTTACCCACCTCTAAGGCGTCTTGATGCAGGAGCATCCGGACACCTCAATGAAAGAAAATTAGAGAAAGAGGATAGGTGGACAACCACATGGACAGCCAGGCCAACCACAACTGAATTCTGTTCAAGGAACTAATTTTAGTTAAAAAAATCAGTTAGGACTGAATGTATGTATAAAGAACTTCAAGATTCCTGAGTGAATCAAGAGGAAAAGAGGAGAGAAACCTATGCGTAAGAGAGCGGGCAAAAATGTAGTCGCGGGAGAGTTCTTGACTAACGCTGAGATGCGTTAGATTGTAATCTGAATTTGTTTATAATGAAAATGTGTCATGGTGAATCTCTGTTGGTGTATTTGTTTTTATTTTATTTGTCAAGATTTTTCCGGCAATGTTGTGATTGACAGCGAGGGCGCCGACATGAATTCCAACTAATAAACCAGAGGCAAACGCTAGCAATCCCCAATAATAATCTTGTGAATCTTCACTATCTTCCTACTGACCTTCAAAATCAATTTCGATGTGAGATCGCTGGTAGACTGTGAGCGAATGTCGGCACGAGCAAATCAAAACGAGAGGCGGAGGCGGAACCCGTCGAGAACAAGTTTCGCTGCAGGAGGAACGACGGGAAGCAATGGCGATGCCCTGCCCGTGTGATGCCCGGGCGTTGCCTCTGCCAGAAGCACCATTTGCAGCAGCTGTTGCGGGCACAGCAGGCGTTGGCGGGCACTAAGAGTTCTAAGAGTGTGGATGAGGGTTCCGAGAGCGACCCTGGCCAGAATTTCGGCTTTGATCCGTTACGGGATGAACATTCAAGCATCTGTCCAAACCATGATGAAGATTCTGGGATCAGCCCATGCCAGAATGAGGAACCGTGCCATGATGGGGGATTCCAGGTCGAAGAAGGAAAGTTTTTCACAAATGAAAAAGAAAGTTCCTTGAAGAATTCCGGAGTGAATCCCAGGGAAGTTCCAGTGCAGAGATTGAAGCCAAGGATCTTGAGGATGCTGATAAAGCTGAAGAACGATGACAATGTCATCAGGGGTTGTCACCTGGTCTTGGTTAAAATGAAGCAAGAGACATCAGAATGCAGTGGTGGAATGGCTTCGTGGGCCCATAACCCACAGGTCCCAGGATCGAGCTAGTAAAAATACTGAAAACGGAGACATCCCAGAATTCGTTTTCATCAAGTGGTATCAGAGCGGGAAAGATTTCTTGCGGAGAGGAGTTTTTTTTGGCATGCGAAGAAAGGAGGTACAAAGAAAAAGAGGTATAGTTTGTTGAAGATTTGTAAGCTTGTAGTTTTTTTTAATTTATTTTGTGAAGGTGAGGAGATTGCAGCAAACCTAGAGCAGGAGTGCTCAATGGGTTCGAGAGGAGAGAACCGCAGAGATGCCGAGAGGACTAAGCTCAGGAGCGAAGCTTGGTAGGGCATCTGGTAGCAAGGAAGACTTGCTATTGCAGAGGTTTGGTTGCAGCTCACAGAAGGCAGTTCCACTGACGAAGTGAAACAGTGGATAGAATTGCGAATTGTGAAGGAAACAGTGGATAGAATTGCGAATTGTGAAGGAAACGCATATGACCAGGAGGTCATAATTTTGTACCTCAGGAGCATATGACCAGGAGGTCATAATTTTTTGTACCTCGGGAGTCTGATGCAGGAGCATCCGGACACCTCAATGAAAGAAAATTAGAGAAAGAGGACAGGTGGACAACCACATGGACAGCCAGGCCAACCACAACTGAATTCTGTTCAAGGAACTAATTTTAGTTAAAAAAATCAGTTAGGACTGAATGTATGTATAAAGAACTTCAAGATTCCTGAGTGAATCAAGAGGAAAAGAGGAGAGAAACCTGTGCGTAAGAGAGAGGGCAAAAATGTAGTCGCGGGAGAGTTCTTGACTAACGCTGAGATGCGTTAGATTGTAATCCGAATTTGTTTATAATGAAAATGTGTCATGG
Source organism: Pinus tabuliformis (assembly GCA_031772625.1). Taxonomy (NCBI): domain Eukaryota; kingdom Viridiplantae; phylum Streptophyta; class Pinopsida; order Pinales; family Pinaceae; genus Pinus; species Pinus tabuliformis. The sequence continues at coordinate 84,359,962 of CM062818.1, forward strand.
TGAATCTCTGTTGGTGTATTTGTTTTTATTTTATTTGTCAAGATTTTTCCGGCAATGTTGTGATTGACAGCGAGGGCGCCGGCATGAATTCCAACTAATAAACCAGAGGCAAACGCTAGCGATCCCCAATAATAATCTTGTGAATCTTCACTATCTTCCTACTGACCTTCAAAATCAATTTCGATGTGAGATCGCTGGTAGACTGTGAGCGAATGTCGGCACGAGCAAATCAAAACGAGAGGTGGAGGCGGAACCCGTCGAGAACGAGTTTCGCTGCAGGAGGAACGACGGGAAGCAATGGTGATGCCCTGCCCGTGTGATGCCCGGGCGTTGCCTCTGCCAGAAGCACCATTTGCAGTAGCTGTTGCGGGCGCAGCAGGCGTTGGCGGGCACTAAGAGTTCTAAGAGTGTGGATGAGGGTTCCGAGAGCGACCCTGGCCAGAATTTCGGCTTTGATCCGTTACGGGATGAACATTCAAGCATCTGTCCAAACCATGATGAAGATTCTGGGATCAGCCCATGCCAGAATGAGGAACCGTGCCATGATGGGGGATTCCAGGTCGAAGAAGGAAAGTTTTTCACAAATGAAAAAGAAAGTGCCTTGAAGAATTCCGGAGTGAATCCCGGGGAAGTTCCAGTGCAGAGATTGAAGCCAAGGATCTTGAGGATGCTGATAAAGCTGAAGAACGATGACAATGTCATCAGGGGTTGTCACCTGGTCTTGGTTAAAATGAAGCAAGAGACATCAGAATGCAGTGGTGGAATGGCTTCGTGGGCCCATAACCCACAGGTCCCAAGATCGAGCGCGTAACAATTCTGAAAATGAAGATCACCAGACTTCGTTTTCATCACGTCTTTATCTTGGTCATAGACAAGGATAAGATCACCTTCAGAGAAAACCCTAGGACACACAAACTTATCATACTAGATGTTCACTCTCTTTTTATGAGCTTCGTTAATTATGGCTGAATCTTGACTCTTCTCGTCAAGACGTTCCAAATAAATGTGGTGTTCTTCAAGACTAGAAGTGTCTGGAAGAAGTTCTACAAATAATTTAAGAGAAGGAATTTCACATTCCACAGGGAAGAGGAATTTCACATTCCATAGGGAATATTGATTCCAAACCTTAAACTAGTTGAAAATGAGTGAAACCCATAGCGGTCTTAACCGACATCCGATATGCCCAAAGTGCACGATATAACATGATATGCCAATTGGATTGAGATTTATTAACTGTCCTTTGCAGGATAACTTTGAGGGAATTATTCATGATTTCCACCTCACCATTGGCCTAAGCATAGTAAGGAGATGAGTGCTCCTGCCAGATACCCAACTTGACAGCCAATTAACCATCATCTTGTTCTATAAATGACTACCATGATCAGTGACAATCTCATTTGGAATACAAAAATGAGAAATGACTTGGTTCAATAAAAATAGGGTTGTTGTTTCACCATCATTCACAAAAGTAGGCATAACTTTGGCCCACTTGTAAAGTAGTCCACCTCTACAATAATATACTTATGACCCTTTGTTGAAGGCAGGTGACAAGTTGTAGAATCATTACCCCACTTTGTGATGGACCGACGATAATGACAGGAAAGAGTGTGGTTGGATGAGCGCGCATTTTTCAAGTATAAACCTGACAAGGATGGCATTTTTTGACAGCTTCAACATAATCTTTGAAAATCAAAAGCCAAAAATAACCTGCATGCAAATTTTTTTGGGTTGTATCAAGCCCATATAGATGACCACCACAAGCTCCATTGTGGCAATAATTCAACATTGGCTCAACTTCTTCTAAGGTTAATAAGCGTCTAAGAATTGAATCAACCCCGCAATGATATAAAGTGTTGCTGATAATAACATAACCTTTAGCTAAGTGATGCAATTTTCTTCGCTCATCCTTTGAAAAAGTGAGAGGAAAATTTGAAGTCTGAAGATATATTATAATATCTCCATACCAAGGATATTGTGAAGAAATAAGGAAAAGATGTTCATTAGGGAATGATTCCTCATAAACCATTTGTTCTTCACAAGGCAACTATGAGATCAATTCTGCAAATACTAAAGATTTCTTAGATTTGGATGACAAGAGCTTGAGTTTGAATTCTTGTAAAATAACAATCCATTTGTTATATTTGTCTCCAATCACTCGCCTACTGAGAACAAACTGAAATGTGTTGACAGCAGCTAAGAAAAGAGCTTTTCTAAGAAGAATATAGTGTCAAAGTCACTAGACATCATGAACATCTACCAAAGCTAATTTCACTTCTAGAGAGTATCGTAATTCAAGACCTACCAAGCCTCAACTCAGATAATAAATCACATGCTCATTGGAGAGAGTCGTCTTCCTGAACCATAACCATACTGATGGTTGATTCTGCCGCAATGACATATAAGAGGAAATCCCTGCAATAATTGGGTGGACTTACCAAAGGAACATAGGTCAATGCTTTTTTCAAAGAATCGAATAAGCATTGAGAAAAATTGTCCCATGGAAATGAAACTCCTTTTTTCAGCAATCTCTTAAATCCCTTTGTGATCTCAGCATAATTGATGATAAATCTCCTCAGGAAATTGGCTTTTCCTTAGAGACTTTGAAGTTGACGAATGGTAGATGAGGGAGGTAACTGAGTATTGCCTCAAAATTTTAAAGCATCTACACGAATCCCTTCATTAGACACTATGAATTCCAATAACCGATAGGATGTGACAACGAAAACACATTTATTCAGATTCAACTAGATTTTATAATGATGACATCGCTCAAATTGAAGATGATGAGGAATATCCATTCTCTTTCGAGAAGGAGTAGCTAGGTCATCCAAATAAGCTTTCATGATATGTTTGATTTCATGGAAAGTGTAGGACATGGCCTGTTGAAAAGTTGCTCCAACATTTTTAAGGCCAAAAGACATATTTTTGTATGCAAAGGTAGCCCAGGAGTAGATAAATATGTCTTATGCTAATCTTCAAGACAAATATTAATTTGATTATAACCTAAGAAACCATCCCTGAATTATAAAATCTCATTTTCTGCATATTCATTGACAATCTAATCAATAAAAGGTGTGGGGAAATTACCTTTTGGACAAGCCTTATTTAAATCCCTAAAGTCTATGCATACGTGGATCGTTCCTTGATTTTTATCAATCGGGACTAGATTTGAGACCCACTCAATCAACGGAATGGGGTATATGAACCCTGCCTTAAGAATCTTCTCAACCTCAGCTTTGATCATTGCCACTTTCCTAGGGTTTACCAGCCGAATATTTTTCCACATAAGCTTTGCATTCACGTAAGTCATGATCTCATGTTGGACTATTGATGGATCAATTCCATGCATTTCCTCATAAGACTAAGCAAACACATCAAAAACATATTTGAAAAGATCAATATAAATTTGAATTTCTTTAGGGGATCACTCGGATCCGACAAAAACATTCTCTATTATATTGGGATTCCTTGGGATGTTCACCAGAACTATTTCTGAAATGATAGACATGTTAGCTTCGGAAAACATTTGTGTTAGAGCCAAAGGGTTTAAAATTGTGTGAACACCAAGAATTGATGAAAGGCTAGACAAACTTGATTCTAGTTCATGCAAGTCTGGGAGAAAATAAGACCGATGATGAAAACCATCACACAATATTTTTATACCCATCATTGATTCTAGGATTTCTTCCTCAGATGGTAGAACAGTACCAAGGAATTCCATAGAAGAAGTAGAGTCAAGAGTCAAAGCCAAAGCCACATCTCCATCCAAATCCTCTGGTGAAAGAGGAGTAGGATTGGAATCTATAGTATTATCTATAAATTGATAAGAAATTTCAGCTGCAGACATGGAATATGTCATTCCACCCACTTTCCCTTCCTCTAATGTGGTGGTAAAGAGGGCAAGGGCCAAGGATCCAAAAAATAATGAGTTTTGAATAACTCTCTTTGAGAAGGGGCCTTATATGATGAAATGGCATTTATTCAAGCAATAGGAGAAGGAAGATCAAAAATACCCATCAATGAGGAATATATTCTGACTCCTAAATTCTCAACAGGTTGCTCGGCATTCTTCAACAAGGGAATGGTAGAATCAGATGATGCATTAGATTCCTTCAAATAATAATCCATCTAATTAGCAATAATAATTCTCCCTTCATGGGGAAAGCATATGATGCGAAATAATGATGATACAATGGCATCCATTTCATAAATCCATTTTCGTCAAAATATAAGATTATAATCCAATTTGCATCGACTATTTCCACCTCGATATTGACCACCTTGCCCCCAACACAGACGGGAAAGGGTAGAATAATTCCATGCAACCTATGAGAATTACCATCAAATGCAGTCAAGAGAGTAAGTGAAGGAATAAATTAAGGATATCTTATAGCTTTCCAACATGCAATTGACATGACACATGTGGAAGCTCCCTCATCAACTACAGTTCGAAAGATATTGGTCTTTCGATATGTAGATTTAATCTGGAAAGCCATGTGATGAGGTAGTCTCTTCTTAATATTTGACATGTCAAATGTAATAATAAGAGAGTTTTTTGGATCTATTGCCTCCATTGTAGTGAGAAGCAGACTCCTTTGTGATGGACATGACTGGAGTACCTCTAACTCAAACATTGCACAAGGACTTTGAGACAGATCTTCAATAATGGAGTAGTTTTGGGTAGCCTTGGCATTGGGGTTGATCGTCGAATGTTTTGGAGAGCCTTTTGGCATCTGAGGTATAGGCTCAACTGTGGGCCTCTCAATATGGAGTGGCTCTGGAACATCGGGAGTGGCCTTAGCCTTAGAGGATTTTGGTTCACCATAATCATGTGATCTTGTAGCAACATCAACATGAGAACTCATCATGTATACATTCGATGGATTTCCCCTTCCTTGTTATCCCTTATAGGGGTTTCAATATTAGCATTCGCACCAACAAAAATTTGTTGCCATTAGGGAAAAGGGTTAGTTATAACAACCTGGGAGATAGAAGAACCTTGTTGCACTAACAAGCGTTGAGCATCCTGAATCTTAGGGAAAAGATGAGTTAAATGGTCTTCATTGCACAATTTTCAAGGAAACTTAACTTTCTTTTTGGACTCCTTTTTACCCTCCCCAGTATTATTACTGGGTTTGTTTGCATTACCCTTCCCATCCTTATCTTTCTTCTTACCACGTCCCTTTTTCTTCCGACCGGATTTTTTATTTTCTTTGGGTTAGAAGTTTGGATAATGTTAATAGTTGATGATTCATAAGGCATAGTCACTAACGACGATGCTTGAATTGAAGAATCTATTTGTAAAGAAAATTGTTGTAATTGACTTAATAGGTTAGCCGTGCTATTATCAATCGATCTGACTATCCCATCGGCATGGGGACCTAGCATTGGTTTGGTTAAATCTATCTTTGATCGAGGAGAATCAAGCAAAATCTTTTCAAGAATCCCACACTTAAAATATATAAGTTCTAATTGTTGGGCTGTAAAGATAGCCTGTTCTTCGGTGAATACCCTGGAGAGTGATACATCCTTAGAAATTTATGGTTGTAGATATTTTAAAAACCATTCGATAAGGAATTCATTAGGAATGTAATCTTTGATGAACCTCCTCCTTCTTCGTCATTCCTGAATATGGTCAGAAATGTGAGTTTCCTTATCTTATTGGAAACTAGCCAATACATTAGAGGATTTTTGAGGTCTAAAATGGGCCTCCTACGGAAATTATAAAATAATAGTAGAAATAATAAAATAATATTAGATTACATCATCAAACTGAGGGAAAAAATTAAAAAACTATTTTTCAACTCGTATTTTTAACTTATCTCCTTATGGATTTATTCAAAGTTTGAGCAGGAACACTCGTTGGATGAAAAATATGATTCCTCATCCAAGGAGTACCCTTGTTGAATACTTTTGATGGACCCTACTATACGAAAAATGAGAAATACATGAATGAGCTCCTCGTGTAGCAGGGTCCATCGAAAGTATCCAACATGGGTACTCCTTGGGTGAGGAATTAAATTTTGCATCCAGCGAGTACTCTCACATGAAATTTGAGTAAAACTTTAGGGAGATAAGTTGAAAATACAAGTTGAAAAAGTAGTTTTATTATTTTATTATTTTTTAATCTTTTTACTTTTTTACTCCAAAAATTGTGAATCATCCCCGATGGTTGACAACATCATCTTGAATCCTATTGGTTCTTATAAGGTTTATTTTTATTGTACATTTTTCTTAGGAGGCCCATTTTAGACCTCAAAATTCCTCTAATGGCTCAGTTCCAACATCATATTGAACGGGAAACTAAAAATGGTCCAAAAAAATAGTAACCAATTCACCAAATGAGGCAAAGGTACCCCCACTAAGCTCTATACCACTTAGTAGCATTTCCAGTTAAGGTGTGTTAGAACAATCTCAACCATATTGAATCATCAATTAGGGATTTATATGAACACCATAAATGGAATGTTGTTATATGGTCAGCTGAATACTCCCCAGACTTTCCTTTGAATTTTGGAATATCCGATGGAAGTTTGGAGGGAATTATAGTCCAAGCCAAATTATATCGGATCAGATTATTTTTCAATTTTGAGAGATCTCATAAATTTAGGGTTGCCAGGAATGGTAGGTGCAGAGGAGCTTGAGAACTCTACCCACCACGAGTAGGATTCCCAACATTTTGAAAAGAATATCCTGGATTTGTAGAGGCATGATGTTGCTAAAGATTGTTCATAGAAGAAACCAAACCATAAGGAAAACTTTATGGTCCAGAAAAATTCAGAGTTTGACCACATCCTGTCGAAAGGTTACCATAACTAAGAAAATTTCCCACAAGCGAAGTATTAAAAGAAGAGGAGAGCCCTTGGTAAGGGTTCCATGCATTGGTGAAGGGAGAATAAAACTAAAAGGTACTTACGGAGGAGTAAGACATGTTCCATGTTGAACAAAAGAAAACCGATTCTCCACTCCTAAACCACTAAAAGAAGGGTTAGTTCATCCTTGAAAAGGATTACAACCTTGACTTTGAGCGGAGAAATGGATTGATCCTAAAAGAAGGGTTAGAATGAGGTATATGATCACTTCCAAAAGGAAAACCATGGAAATATATTGAACCACTAGCCATAGAAATCATAGTTGTGGGAACAACAGATGAGACGGTTAGAGGAAATGAGGGAATTGCACTAGAAGGCATCCCAAAGGGCAAGGAACCCATGTGGGAAGCAAAATCTTGGGTGCCCCCACTCAAGATGTAATGGAGGCAGAGACAAATATTTCAGTAGTAGGAGTGATATTAGATATAGAAATATTACCTCCTCCTCAAACTAAAAGAGAAGTATGCACACTAGTAGCACTCATATCCGAATTTGTGCTCCCATCAGTGGCCTTCAATGGAAAAGGACAATAAATACTAGGGCTTTCCAGCCTATGATTCGAGGTCCCAATGTATAATAGAATGTATGGATAATTGGGAGGAAGAGGTGAAGGAGTCATAGGGGACCTAGGAATCTCTTCAACCTCAACTTCATCTTCCAAATGGAAGAGAACCCTAGAAGGGAATGGAGTGTTCCTCTCCAAATCATGACTTACACTAGGTCCACCCTGTGAACTATAGCCTGAAGTGGAGGATCAATCTTCGATGCATTCATTGATACTGATTGAAAATTACCCACTGAATTTCTCCTACACCTTCTAGAAGAAGGCTCGACACTTGTAGGTGAGAGCCCACGAAGCATCCTGGACCGATGAACTGGTCGATCACCCACTTTTAATTATTAAGAGAACTTATAAAGACTCAAAAAAATATAAATCTATGGCAATCTAAGAGAAAAGATCACTTACTGAAGTGTCACTGAAGATACAATCAATCAAGAAGCTTCCAAGTATTTCTACTTCAGGTGATTAGGACTGGACACCAAAATATAAGAAAGCAGACTAAAGGACCTTTCAAAGATAGTTTGGGACTATTACAGCCCAAGCCTACCAGCAAAGGTAACAAAAATAGTTAAACTGACCCCCAGACAAAAGCCTTTTCCAGTGCAAGTACCCAAGCTTCACAAGGGCACCCTCCAGAAGTACTATTGAGAGTGATACAACATCTGCCTTAGGTACCATGGTTATTCCCCTCTGCAGTCACCGATGTGGTCCCTAGGAATGGAAAATATGGTCACTAGTTCTATCAAAAGCTAGGCAAAATAGTCTTTGGTTGGGATCTAACAAGTAGGAGAGGGGGTATCCCTCTTCCCTCCTTTCACTGGTCCTCGTGCTTAACTCCTACAAGAGAAGAGCTTTCCCAGACAACTTAACGACACTAGATTTCACTTTTTTAATAAAATTCTATGTTCAAATTTAGAGTGGCCTTGGAGAGTTAGCTCTCCACACACCTATTCCAAGGACCTAAATGACCTAGGCTAGTTGATGTAACTATGACAAATTAAAAAAAATAGTTCATTTTAATTTTAGCTCTTTATTTTAATGGATATTCTTAAGTCAAGGGAAAAATGGAAGTGCAACTTATGATGTTATTGACGCAAAAATAAATCAATAGAAAACCTAGCTACATGCATATGCAACTCTTTTTTCTTTGATGAAAGAGATTTCTACAAGGTTCTACGAACAAACTACGAAAGAAAAAATTATCTTTTCTTTTTCAAAACACATGCTCACACACTCAAAATCTACAAAAAGGCTAAAAATTATTACAATGAAACTATCCTAATGCAAATTAAAGATGCTTAATGCAAGATTCTAAGGATTGCTCGCAAATGTGTTTCTCAAAGAGATCAAGAGGCCAAAACTTGACAAAAAGGAGGAACAAATTCAATCACAATTTTTTTCCAAAGTCAAGAAAATTCAACCTAATGAAGGCACTTCACACTTGCTCTAATATAACAAGAAGACAAAAAACAAAACCAAAAAGAGAAAGAAAGGATAGAAAAAGATGTTTCTATCCTTTTTTTTTTAAGGGCACAAAGATTTCTTGAGAAAACAAAAACTACTAAAGACTTCAAGATCAAAATTCAAGCACAAAGAACCTCAAATTTCATAAGACATACGAATCATTAACATGATAAGACTTAAAGTGAAAGGAGGTTGAAAACTCAAACAAACTGATCTGAACAACACCATAAAAACTCCAACAAACAAGAAATATTCCAAGAAGACCAAGAAAAACTTTTCAAGATTTCAAGGACTTTCTCAAAAACCAAGAAAAAACTAAATACGTCAACTTTCAAGAAATCAAGGCAAAGCAGTGTAAAGGATGAATTATAAGTGAATTGAGACCAACTCCCTATTCCAAAATCTCAGAACAGCCAAGAACTTCTCTAAGAAGCCTTGAACCTGTTGTGGCCATCAACAACCCCCCTTTTTATTGAGTGTTATTCCTAATACTAAATAAGAGGGGACCCTTAGGTAAAATCTAAAAATTAAAAATAGTGTTTAAATTTCCTTTTTGAATAAAATTACCATCATAAGCTTAGGAAAGCCTCTTAAAAAATCCAAAAAAGTTAAGTTTTATGATAAGGTAAGATAAAATCTTTCCTTAGGAAATATCGCATCGCATAAGATAGCAGGACGCCACGATACAAGCAATTCCAACATTTGCGAGATCGCAATATGCGATAATAAACAAATATCGCATCGCATTCAGCACAATTTACATGAAACACTTTAAAATTTGCCGATATGTAATGACGCCGATCGCAAGATCGCGTATCACAGAAAATAGGTTAACAAAGATTGTCACCATAACGTTTCTGCGATTTGTGATATTGCGACGTTGCGATATTGCGATTTCGCGATGCAGCAATAATCCTATAATGCGATGTCATGTGCGAGTTGTGATTTTGCAATGTTGCGATTTGCGATGTTGCGATTTTGCGATGTTGCGATCTACGATTTTGTGAAGCAAATCGCAAAATCGTGTCATCGCCAATCTTTCAGGCGTGTTATTCAAGAAAAGTATTTTCCCTAAGCTGACACAGAATTATGTGCTTTAATGCTAATAAATGAGGTAGTTTCCAGTTTTAATGGATTATGGGTGCGTGTTGATCGAAACAATGATTTCACGTAAGGTGGTATGCTTGATTTGTCTTTGGCATTTAAAACTTTTCCCATCACCCTTCCTTGTCATTCATTTTCACTTGTGAATTGTAGGAACAGAGAACAGAGGCCGATACAAAGCATTATGCAGGTTGAAATGGGAAAGAAAGGAAAAGCCTTGAGCTCAGAAGAAAATGAAATGGTGCCCTTATATACAGACACGGCCTGTTACAGAGATGCCGGAATAGCTATGTGGGAAGGCATGTATAATCTGCTTGAAGAGGAAAATCCTAGGGTAATGGAAGTAGTTGCTAGCACGGGCTCAAATGGTTCTTCTGAAGCATCCCTTTCAGAGCTAGCCTGCTCATTCTTACATCAGATAGTGTCACACGGAATCTGTCAAGGGTGCGGACACGACTGACCTTCCTAGAAGTCTAAGACATTCTAATGACAAACAAGACAAAATGGAGTGATCTTTCTCTAAATACACCTTTTACAACATGAAAACTACAAGTGTTTAGGCTTACCTTATTCCAAAACGCTGTTGTTGAAGTCCGTTCTTGACGATCCGGATGAGCTCCTCCTTCAAGTCAATTCCTGCAACCACAAACAATCAAACAATTACCAAGCACTTGCATTTCATATAATAAAACATATATTCAACATGCAGACCAAGGAACACATGAAATAACTCATTAACACAAGCTATTGAGAAAAATAAACCAGTTTGTATTAATAACGAAACAAAGAAACTCTTACAACCTGGCCTTCGTGTTGTGCAAGTTCCTCCCAGGGTCCATCAAGGGTTTTCCTCTACTTTGACAAAACTCACCCTCTCCCAAGTAGAATCAAGTGAAGACAATCTCTCCTCACAAAGGCTCTAATGGAAGACCTAAATCCTGCAGCATTTACCCAAAGAAAATGTATAGCTCCAACCTCCCCTCCTTCTGGCTCAATGCCTTTATTTATAGTGCTGTAAAGAGGTTATTCAGGTCCACCATCAATGGGATAATCCCCCTCTTTGGGTGGGATAGCTCCCTTATTGATGGGATAAGTTCCCCCTTAATAGAGATACATGAACCAACTGGAGGCGCATCCATTTCATCAAACCAACCTCTAGAAAGTTCTAGAAGTAACCACAAGTAACTTTTTTAAGATGAAACTTGCGCATTTTGCCTTTTACAGAAGGACGCACCTGTCCTTTGACATACAGAGCGTCCAAAGACGCAGACTTTGTGAACATTGTGAGCGTCCCCGCAGGTAAGGCTCGAGAGAACCTGCGACCCCAGAGATAAACACATTTTTTACAAGACTTTCTCTCTTCTTTGAGTTTGAGATGGATAGCAGAGGCATAAGACTTGCCTAAAAAGGGTAGTATGACTGTTGATTTGAGCCATACTAACTGTAAGTAGTCATGGTGACATTTTTTAGTGTAACAGATTGCCCCCTAAAGTGTGAAGCCTGGAATAGATTAGGGTTTTGTAATATCTAGGAAGGGTGAAGCGCTTTATCATTTCAAGGATTGTCTTGTGGATGACCTGGTTGGAACCTGCAATTTTCAACACAAAATACATGGATAAGATTATATCATCACTGAGGTAGGCATTCCCATACTCAGATTTAAAACTTTAACTAATGGACTAACTATTCTGATACAGGAATGATCTTGCAGTACATCATTTTTATAGACTTTTGTAGACACAGTATGGACGTAGCCATCTGTTTATGATTAGTCTACATAGATAATGAATACAAAACTCCTCGCAGCCTGGATGGTAGAAACTAGATCCAGGGTCTTCACTTCTACTTCCCGAATTGGTACGATTCTAGCCATGTGATTAAATGATTTGATGTCGAACATGTTAGAAACCACTTGATTACCAGTCGATGATGTAAACTGTTAACAAGTGTGAGAGAGACCACCAGTAATGTCAATGGTTCTCAAAGTACCAAGCACAACCCGTGAAATGTGAATAGATGTTTTGATGTCGAACACTTCACGGAATCCTTTGATCGAAAGTCAATGATGTAAACTGACGTCAAAGGCGAGAAACCTGCCATTGATGCATGCAGACTTCAAGGTACTGTCGATTCCTAAGTCATCTTTCTAGATAATGTGTCGATGTCGATAGAAAGCGACCCGTTGCAGGCAAGCCCGCAACACGAAATCATTGTTCAAGTTGAAGAAATGTTGCTGTAAAGACTGACTCAGGGATGGTCAAATGGATGACAAGTATTTTGCAGATGAAAGTTTTGCTTGCAGACCTCTTGAACACATAACGACATGACAGATGGCTTGGTGACGAATAACTCAAAGTTAATCCCTGGAACCCGGTTAAAGACTTTCAAAGTGGTTTGATCAACTGTGAGGTAAAAGATTTCCCAACCCAGGTGAATGAAAAAGTGTCGTAAAAAGCGATCAAGGACACGTCGTTTTATTTCCAGTATCGAGTTTGAAACGACAAAAACCCGGCAATCTTTTCCTGTTTTTACGGTCAGAAAAGGGCTATAAGGGGACCGTCTTTTAATTCCGTTTTAACGAGTGTAAAAGAAACGCTCGGCAATCTTTTCATGTTTTAAGAGTCTGAAAAGGGCTTAAAAGAGAACTCCAAGGTTTCACTTTTTCGTAAGTTTTAACGAGTTCGAAAAAGGGATAAAAATGTACTCATGGTTTTCACTTTTTCGTAAGTTTTAATGAGTTCGAAAAAGAGATAAAAATGCACTCATATGGCCGACTTTCAATTTAATTTACGAGCAGGAAAAGACGGAAAGAACTCGGCATTTTCATTTGTTTCACGAGAATGAAAGATAGCAAAATAATCTCGGTATTTTCATGAGTTTAACGAGTCTTGAAAATAACTGAAATTGACTCGAGATAGGTTTCATTTTTACAAAAGCTTGAAACAGAGAAAAACTATGCTTCAAAGTAGTTTCATTTTTTCACAAGCTCGAAACAGAGAGAAAACTGTGCTTGATGCCCCCTAAGCATGATTGCTAGAGCGCATGCCCCCCCAGCTTCATTTCATTCAACCAGTTGGATGAAATGAAGGTTCATGAACGAGATCATTTGAAAGACTCGACCTAAAACTGTAAGAAAATTATGCAAAAACTGAAATAACTAACCTAAACATACAACCTAACATCTATGAGGTCTAGTCAAACTCTCGACTCAATTAGAGGAGGATTTGTTTCATTTTTTAACGAGCTTGACACAGGAAAAGAACTATGCTCGGATTCGGTTTCATGTTTACACAAGCTTGAAACGAAAAACTATGCTTGTTACAAGTTCACATGCCCCCGGCATAATGATGCAAATCAAGGTACATGCCCCCCAAGCTTCATTGCATTCAATGAGGTGGATGGAATGAAGCTTTACTTTCAAAATCTTGGAAAGACTCGTGGGAGTTGTTTCATTTTTTAGTGAGCTTGACACAAGACGAGGAACTATGCTCATAACTACTTTCTACAATCTACCTAACAAAAACTATACTCTAAAAAACCTTGATTCATTTTTTAATGAGCTTGACACAAGACAAGGAACTGTGCTCTAAAAACCTTGATTCATTTTTTAACGAGCTTGACACAAGACAAAGAACTATGCTCATGACTACTCTCTACAATCTACCTACTTAACCTACCCTTGTTTCATTTTTTAACGAGCTTGACACAAGACAAGGAACTATGCTCAAAAAGTTCGCATGCCCCCAGCATAATGATGCGAAATGAGGTACATGCCCCCCAGGCTGCATTGCATTCAACCGGCTGGATGAAATGAAGGTTTATTTTCAATATTTAACTTGAAAAGGGAGTTGTTTCATTTTTAAAGAGGTTGACACAAGAAAAGAACTATCCTCATACCTGATTCATTTTTTAACGAGGTTGACTCAGTAACAGGAACTATCCTCAAACCTGATTCATTTTTTAATGAGGTTGACTCAGTAACAGGAACTGTCCTCAAACCTGACTTTCTACAATCTACCTACATATCCTAAAATCTAGCTGATTCATTTTTTAATGAGGTTGACTCAGTAAAAGAACTGTCCTCATGCTAGCCTATTTCATTTTTTAACGAGGTTGATACAGGAAAAAACTATCCTCGTAACTCCTTGTTTCATTTTTTAATGAGCTTGACACAAGACAAGGAACTATGCTCATGACTTCCAGTTTCATTTTTTAACGAGGTTGAGACTAGAAGAAACTATCCTCACAACGTCTAGTTTCATTTTTTAACGAGGTTGAGACGGAAAAAACTATCCTCGCACTAGCCTGTTTCATTTTTTAACGAGGTTGATACAGGAAAAAACTATCCTCGTACTCACTGATTCATTTTTTAACGAGGTTGACACAGTAAAAGGAACTTTCCTCGTACACACTGAGCATGGCTTCTAACTGGAAGAAAGACATGTCAATGGACACACCTTGATCATGGCTTCCAAGAGATCTTCATCAGAAGGAAGAACAGTTCTTTGGAAGGAACACATGTCAAGGGACTCAAAAGGGATAAGAACATCGTGTTCAAGTAATCCCATAGAGTTTTCCATGTCAATTACCGGATTTAAATCAACAGTGAGAGGCTCACTTACATTGGTAACTGAAAACATGGGATCAGTTGCCACATAATTAACCCGTGGCAGGGTAGATACCACTTTAGAATCAGGAATAGTTAGGGGTGTCATATTATTGGTAGTTGAAACAAGACTAGGGAACGAAAGCTGGTCTACAGTCACAATACTGCCATTGTGAGGGAAAGACATCACGCGAAAGAGTGTCGATACGACAGCTTTCATTGCATAAACATAGTCCCGCCCAAGGAGTAAATTGAAATCCAAGGGACCTCGAACTACCATGAGATCAATACAGACAGTTTTACCTTCCAAGGTAATAGAAAACTTAGGAAGGATCCCTAAAGGTTCACTAATGGTTCTGTTAAAAGCTTTCAGATTCTGCGTAATAGGTGCAAGCTGAGGGGAACCCAAAGCTTTCCAAACAGTTGAGGATAAAATACTAACAGAAGCACCTTCATCTACTTGAGTACGATGTATGTCCCTACCACCCGCCTTGACAATGATTTGGAAGGGGATGGAGGAAGGAAGACGAGGTTCTGTCAGTCTATTCCAATCAAAGGAAAAGACCTCAGTGCTTGGAGGGGGTTCTGTAGAAACAGGTGAAATGCCCCCCGGCATAGAAGAATCTGATGTAACAAGAAGAACATCAGCGGTATGAAATTTACTCTCGAAAGGGAGAGTGTGATCGACCGAATGTGAAATTGAATCGACCACTTGATCAACTAATGGATCATCAACCTGAGTGACATGAGTTTCACTCTCCAATGGGAGAGTGTGACCGACTGTATTTGAATTTGAATCAATCACTCCGTCAGTTGACGGTAGGTTGGGAGAAAGTTTACGGTAACCAGTTGGAAATTCTTGCTGTGGAACAGTAAGGTTTTCCAATAATGTTGAGGCTTCATCCATGTGAGGGCAAATGTGAGTTTGATGACTCCCTTTGCATAACTTACAAGGAAACCTAACTTTACCTTTTTTCCCAGGAACCTGACTATCACTGGTTGATGGATCAACGGAAAGTTGATGGGATTTTTCTGACCATACTTCCAAGACCTTTGGAATTCCAGGACAATTGACAAGGAAGTGGTCACCCTTACAAAGCCTGCAAGGGTATTTGGGTTTACGGTGCATGTCGGAATTTTCCTCAACACAACTAACACTTACAGCCATGGTTGGTTGGTTGACTTCTTTCTTATCTTGCTTCTTCTTCTTTTTCTTCTTCTTCTTAGCCTCCTGGTTACTAGCATCAAGGCTTTTACCAGGCGAAGAGGAAGAAATGGAGGAAGAAAAATTAGGCGAAGAAGGTAAAGGGTCAACAGAAGGTTGGTCATGTTGAGATGGTGAACTCTTTTGAGGTGAAGCATCCGGTTGAGGTGGAACAATTGGAGTACTTTGGGCCAACGAAGTTGAAAATAACCATATTGGTAAACCTATTGTAAATCCAGGTAATGACAAAGTAGCCATATAAGGAGGACCAACATTTCCAAAGTAAGGGAAAGTACTAGGATTCTCATTAGGAGGGGTCCCTAGGTTGATAAATTCCGGAACATTTGCCATTATATTCAACTTCAGTGAATTTTATTAACAATTTAAAACTAAAATTAACAATTCACAATTCACACTTAACAACTAAAATTCACAATTCACACCTATGGTCTCTAAAAGTAAAAACAAACAAATTAACACGCGCTATCAAATCTAAGAGTCAAACCACACACAAACAGTAACTTTCCGGACCGAAAACACTAGTTGGTGATGAAATCCAACATCGCAGAATTCAGTACAGAAATGGCGGGTGGAACAGTTACCCCGGCAACCTGCTTAATGAATAGACCGGACCAAGTTCCTCCACTTTAACCGTCTCGAAGTGAAGTGAACCCCCCGGAAAATCCAAGTGAGTATAACCGACGTCTGCTCCAGGTACAGTGGGACCTTCCCTCCACCGTCACCTCGGTAGAACCCTAAAGATTATGGTCACTAAGGTCACCAACAGTGACAAATACACCTGGGGGAACAGTCTAAACTCCGACAGCACGCAAGGGCAGAGTAGCAAGCTCAATCCCCTTACCGGCTCCTTGACAACAATCCAAGGTTTACCGATAAGTGACCCCTGGCTCCTCGACAATGGTTAATCCGAGGTTTACCGTTTGTAATACGTACTGTCTGGCGTCGTTCCCAACGAGGGGGGAATGATCCCCTCACTGGTTCGGACACGAGCTCGTGCTTCTCCTTTAAGAGGAGCTTTCCCAGAGTGCAATTGAAACAATTGGATTTATTCTACTCAAGATAAACTATCTGTTTGGTTTTGTAGTCTTGGAGAGTTAAGTACTCACCTACTCCAAGACCCTAGCCTAAGCTATGTTGGTGTTTCAGAGCCCTAGAAATGTAAAAATTACTAGATGAATTTTAATTAAGCGCTGTGTTATTAAGGCTGTTATTACTCAAATGGGTAAATGGAGATGAAACCAATGGTGTTATGACCCGACTCAACTGAATGCAATCGAATATGATAATGCAATCCTTTCAATTCGATGAATCCTAACTAGAGTAAGGAGAGAGTTTCCATTCACTTCCAACAATGCAAAAAATTGATCATTAAGAGAAAATTTAACAAATTCTCTAATGCACTAATTTCATCAAGAAAAACTAATGCAAATCAATTCCAAACCAACTTTTATTTTTATTTTTGTGTAAATTCAAATCAAAGAAAGCTGATCTAAATCTACGATCGATTTTTCAGAATGTAAACTATGCAATGGTAATCGAAGCACAATTCACTTGAAAAGTATGCAAATGTAATCTATGCACATTTTTCATTCATATTCTGAAAGGGAGAATTCTAATTATGCAAATGTGATCTATGCAAGAGAATTCTCAAACACAAGATGATTCTAATGTAATCTAAGAACCAATCAAGTGCAAGTCGAGAAAATTGGGTGAGAGTTCCAAAGATCAAAACATAAAAACACTCAAAGGCGATTAACACTCATACACAATTTAGCCCCCCCCGGCGAATGAGGGGGAAATTTTTTTGCAAAAACAAAAGCAAAAAGATGCAAAATTGTGAAAAGACTGAGAGAAACCTCCAAGTAATGACCAAAGGAAATCAAATTAAGAATTTCTCAAAAAAGAGACTCAAAACACCCAATTGATGAAAGCTAAGAGCAGGAACAAGCTTAGGTGAAGATTCTGGACAAGGGACTAATGAATCTGGGCAGAAAAAACTAAGAAAAAACAAAATCTAAGAGCAAAAAAGGCAAAAAATGGAATTTTCTCAAATTTTGGCAGGGGACGCAGGCAACCCGTTAGCACAGGTGCGGGCCCGCTCTGTGCACACAGCAAAAGTGCGTCCAGGGACGCACTGTGCAGCACTCAGAGGGTGCGTCCTACTGAAAAACTCAAGAAAACCCAAAATAAAACTAATCCTAAGCTAACCCACCCAGAGACAAGGTCACAGAGCCAAAACCAGAAAAATAAACCAATTTTCTCAAAGCAAAGTTCATACAAAAGAAAAGACTCTTCTCATTAATGGATTCCCCAGCGGAGTCGCCAATTTGTCACACGGAATCTGTCAAGGGTGCGGACACGACTGACCTTCCTAGAAGTCTAAGACGTTCTAATGACAAACAAGACAAAATGGAGTGATCTTTCTCTAAATACACCTTTTACAACATGAAAACTACAAGTGTTTAGGCTTACCTTATTCCAAAACGCTGTTGTTGAAGTCCGTTCTTGACGATCCGGATGAGCTCCTCCTTCAAGTCAATTCCTGCAACCACAAACAATCAAACAATTACCAAGCACTTGCATTTCATATAATAAAACATATATTCAACATGCAGACCAAGGAACACATGAAATAACTCATTAACACAAGCTATTGAGAAAAATAAACCAGTTTGTATTAATAACGAAACAAAGAAACTCTTACAACCTGGCCTTGGTGTTGTGCAAGTTCCTCCCAGGGTCCATCAAGGGTTTTCCTCTACTTTGACAAAGCTCACCCTCTCCCAAGTAGAATCTAGTGAAGACAATCTCTCCTCACAAAGGCTCTAATGGAAGACCTAAATCCTGCAGCATTTACCCAAAGAAAATGTATAGCTCCAACCTCCCCTCCTTCTGGCTCAATGCCTTTATTTATAGTGCTGTAAAGAGGTTATTCAGGTCCACCATCAATGGGATAATCCCCCTCTTTGGGTGGGATAGCTCCCTTATTGATGGGATAAGTTCCCCCTTAATAGAGATACATGAACCAACTGGAGGCGCATCCATTTCATCAAACCAACCTCTAGAAAGTTCTAGAAGTAACCACAAGTAACTTTTTTAAGATGAAACTTGCGCATTTTGCCTTTTACAGAAGGACGCACCTGTCCTTTGACATACAGAGCGTCCAAAGACGCAGACTTTGTGAACATTGTGAGCGTCCCCGCAGGTAAGGCTCGAGAGAACCTGCGACCCCAGAGATAAACACATTTTTTACAAGACTTTCTCTCTTCTTTGAGTTTGAGATGGATAGCAAAGGCATAAGACTTGCCTAAAAAGGGTAGTATGACTGTTGATTTGAGCCATACTAACTGTAAGTAGTCATGGTGACATTTTTTAGTGTAACAGATAGCAGCAAGGCCAAAAATCCTCCCATACATGGACATGGTCAAATGGATATTAGACAGCACAGAAATCAAAAATAGACAGTTCAAAGTTCAGGGTCAAGGACTCATCGGTTCATTCGTTGCACAGGATTTAAAGCTCATGTATCATCTGCTTGAGCCACAGGAAACTTATAACAAGCAGTTTATGGAGAAATTTGTAAGGGAAAATCGGGACCTGGCAGAAACCACCAAAGATTGGTCTAGGAGGGACGAACCGTTGAAGAAAGATAAACACGGTATGTACAGTATTGGTTCTCTTACCTCCCCATATTGCTTTGTTGCTACCATGCTCTATAGATTGTTCGGAATGCCAGATATCAACAAATTTTCATCAGAATGGCTACCTTTATTAGATGCCACCACAAATGCCACTATTGTAGATTGGGCCAAAATCTTGTCTGATAACCTAGTCACGGCCATTGTCAGTTACAAGTCTAAAAGAGTTGTGGCTCAGAGAATTTATCCTCCTTTTTACCTATCTGCATATGTAATGGATGCGATATGTTTTGTTTCTAAATTTCCTATTATGGGTTGGAAGTGGACAACTCAAGACCCCTTACCCATCCACGTCTATCATAAAGAATTGTGGGGTTCTCAGTTCACTCCATACTTCTACTAGATTTGTCATGGAATTATGCTACCCTTGTACAGAATGTTATATGATAAAGACCCTCCGAGATGCTCGCCTGAAGCAGAAGTAGACATCCTCACTGTCACAAGATGGTTTGGAGATGAATTGTTTACTTATGTCAGGGTATTTGGAAGTACTGCTCCCCCTCATGTCCTACCTTTGTATATCCCTGATAAACTCTTGGCTTGAGAGATTGCCTATCAAACTTGTGGGGAAGGTGGTCTAACCAAAGATTTAAAGGACAAAAAGAAGGCTATATGGCCACAGTTTCCTGTAACCTGTGGGGCCTTTTTGCTTTTTGATGTAGGTCACACATTCACATAAGTAAATAATATAATGTGTCTACAATTATTCAAATTTTCAAGAAGACCATTTGACCCTAATGAGGTTGCCCAGAATTTCACCACTGCAGTCAAGATAAAGGTGTTCTCTGCAGAAAAGGATTCATTCGATGATATATTCCAGCAGAAGAGCACGCTTGAAGAAATTATGCATGCAACCCAATTGCAATTCTCTCCAGAAGAATTTCAAAAGTTCAAAATATACAGGGAGAGAAGGTTAGCCAGTATTCCTTTAGAAAAACTACGCATAAAACCCGCAAGAGAACCAACTCCAAGTGTTAGTCTTAGTGGGAGTTCAAGCACTAATGGATCTAAATCCAAGTCAGAAAAAGAAATGTTTGAACATTCTAAAAGATCCAGAAATGAACAGGATAAGAGCGAAGGGTCAGTAAAGGATATTGCCCAGTGAATGGAACTTCTACACCAACAGGTTATTGCCTCCCCGCAAAGAGATCCTCCCCCTCTCATCATTCATGCACCGCCAGTCATAATTGAGCTAGACAAAAAATGGGAAACCTTCAATGACTTCATCAATCTTGAAGGACAAACCATAAAAATATCTATGAGCAACGCACATGTATCAAAAGAAGTAGTCACAACAACAGTCAGCATGTCTCAGATATGGAGCATATTCTTATTGCCCCATCCTCTCAGCTTATACTGAAAATAGAAGAAATTCCTCCCCTTGATTTTTTTTATAGCCCACAGCACAAAGTAGTAGTAAGAAGATAGAGGAAGAAATGGAAATTGGAAAATGTACTTCCTCAAGACGCAGAACAATTAGATGTCTTGTGGCAAGATCCCACTAGCAATCCTACCGAGATTCTCACCAAACTATCTCAGATCGCAGGAGCATATGCCTCTGCGACTATTGATAAAGCATCTGAGGTACAACAATTGCTAAAAGAAAGGGAAGACCAAATACAAGTGTTACGGCAACAATTGCAACAAGCTAACGCCAACAATGAAGCACAAAAACAACTTGAGAGGTTGCAGCAGGACTTCCAGCAAATGCAGATAGGATATCAGAAAAGTTTGGATGAGAAAGGAAAGCAGTTATAGGATCTACAGGAGATGCACAAGGACAATCCTAAACTTACAGAATTTATCACGGAGGCCGTTTCCTTGAATGAACAACTACTACAGTAGCAAGAAGCGTTGGGCAAAAAGATATCACCGTGGAGCTATTATTGTGAAATCAGTGATAAAACCACTAATCAAGTGGTAGATTTACAAAGTGGCTATGATCTAATTGATAAACGGGTGAATGAATATTTGGCTTGGCAAGAAAAAGACGAGGGAAAAAGGGCAGGTGCACCAAGGATCAATGAAAACCACAAAGAAATGCTCTTTAACAAATGGGACGAGCAAATCAGGGAGGCGGAGCAAGCACAGAAGGAGCAGCCATGGCAGCAAGCAGTATTATTGATTGTGTAAATGAAAATTTACACAGGGCAAATTTGATCGCAGAGACCACTCCAGGATATTTACCTAATGCACAGAAACTATAGGCAGATTGGAAACAGAGAGCTCAAGAAAAGGCACAAGCAATCCAAGGGTTAACCAGGTTGAACTGGGATTATTACTGGGCTTACTTGGTTAAGCCACATAGCCAATGGATGACTGCTAAGTGTATCATCAATTCGGCCGAAAATATGGCGCCAGCATTTGTCGATTATGTTTACTTAGCTCAGTTAAAAGCGGAAGTCAGCCAGCCGACTCTGCTCAAACAGATGTTGCATGCGTGCGATTTCAAGGACCAAATACAGAAGTAGTTTAATGTTAGATTTAATTTTAGCTTTAATTTTGTTTTATTTTCCTGAAAAGAGGACGGTCATTTAAACCGCATCCTATATTTTTGTAATAATTTTTTTTTACAATTATTTTAGTAGTATTTAAACCCCTCTCATGCATTTAGAGAGGGGTCCTTAAATTTATCAAAAACTTATCCCCAGAACATGCACTTCTGTACCCTCTGACGAGGTTTTAATGAATGAAGGGAACAAGATTTATTAATGTTTGTATTTGATATCTGCTACTAATGTTGCACTTTTGTACTCTTAGTGGATATTTGATCAAGGAGAGATAAATCGTTATCACTTGAAGCTCATGAGTAGCACTAGTTATAAATGGTATTTCTATCTCTTAACTATTTCTGCCTTGTATTAGAGTGATTTCCAGTTCAGTTATTTATATATTAATGTATGAATGCCCGAGTTATCATTTGGCACTTTTGTACAGTGATAGCTATTTATTTATGCTTAGTGTATGAACAGCTCATTATGCGATATGTTTTGCACAATTGTTTCATCTAACTTTTTATACAAACTAGTTCATCTGTACTGAATTCTTTTCTTATAACAGCTGAATGATCTTTATTACCAGTTGTTGTTTGAAATCATTTTAGATCGCATAGAAGAAATATCACACCCTGGGTTAGTGTAGATTTACATATTTATGTCATTAGAATATAGTTTCTTTATTATTAGATTAGAATTAGATTAAAAATTATTCCATTTAGAAATTGTTAGAAACATAAATATTCATTTTTCTCACACACACACTGAAATTGGGAAACTGGTCCCACATCCCCAGTCGGACCCGCCATACCAAACGGAAAAGGAGCTACCAACCAAGGTCCGGACCGGGCAGGTATCCCCCTTGTTGTAGACCTGATTTTCGGGGCTTCAACATATTTGGCGCTAGAAGGAGGGCCTCGAACTGTGAATGGCAAGCAAATCCAAATCTAAATACCATTCTGAGAGTAAATTGCCCTCACCGTCTCCTCCATATTCTCCATTGCATTCAGAAACCTTAAATCCAGAGTTAGAAGTCGCTGGATCAACAACTGCTGCTACAAACCCTGACATTTCAGAACAATCTACTATTAAACCTCCTAAAGTTGAATCTTTGATTCACAAACTTCAGCGATTTTCTATATCTCCTTAGAAATCTAATAAATCTCAATGCAGTGTGACTTCGCAATACAACCCTGCTCGCCCTCTCACCAGATTAAAGAGCGAAAAGTTTAGTATTTAGCCAACCGAGTTACCTCTACCTTCTAGAAAGAGAGCAAGAAAGTCTCCTAAAGGATCCGATAGTGAGACTCTTTCATCATCATCATCCATCTCAACCTCTTCACCGTGAAGTCAACCATCCACTCCTCCACTTCAGGTCATCGTCCATCAGCCTATTGCAACTTCCTCAAACCCTTCTCAAACATCTAGAGTTATAATATCCTCATCTTCTCAACCGCAAGGATCATCTTCTGCACTTTCCTCTGTTAGTAGTTCAACAATGGCCCAATCCCCATGGAATAACCTAGGGGCAGTCTTAATGGCTGCACCCTTAAGTCAGATACCGGCCCATCCGGAGAAATGGCTACCTACGTTTAACCCTGAGGTAGGCATGCTAGGAGAAGAACATATAAATAACTTTATGTTGTCCATAAATCTAAATGGAGTTACTAATGAGGATGTTGTTGTTCGACTTTTCCCTTATACTTTGCAAGGAACAGCCAGATCATGGTAATTTTCGTTACCATCTGGATCTATTACTAGTTGGGACATCCTCCAAGAACAATTCTTGACCAATTTTGGTGATGACAGGTCTACAGCAACATTGATAAATGACTTGTCTAATCTTAGAGCTGAGTCAAGAGAACTTATCAAAGATTTCAATTTACGTTTGAATAAAATCCTAAACAAAATACCCACTACTTCTCAGCCTAGTGAAGAAGTGCGATGTGAATGGTATATCACTGCCTTACCATCAAACTTAGCACTCTTTGTTGATAGGGCTAACAAAACAACCTTAGTTGAAAATATGAAAGAAGCAATAACAGTAGAGAAACGTATTACGGCCTTAGAAAAGAAAAATGCGATGGAAGAACGGAAATCTAAGAAGATCTCTTTCAAAGAAGATCCCAAGAAAAAAAAAAACGAAAGATCCATTCAATTTAGAAGGATTACAAAAAGTTTTGAAGACCATGTCTAACGAAATGGTCGACATTAAGAAACAAGTGGCAGAAACTTCTTCTAAAAAACCATACAGGCCTTTTAAAAGAAATCCTTCAACTGATTCCAAACCCCCTAATGCTATTTCAAATGCTGAATCAGAAGAAGAAGAAGAGGAAAACGCTACTGAAGAGAATATTGATGAAGAAGAAGTTGTAGAATTACAAGGTATGTGGGATTTCATCCTCCCAAATGAAGAAGATCAAGAAGTATTCCCGGTTAGTACCCGTAGCAGAAATCAACTTGATCCTCCTCAGCTTACACCTAAGCCAAAGAGCGCAAGCTCGATGACTAAGGATAAAGTCACAGCCAAGAAAACATCACCTAAAGTGATGCAAACCAGCCCAGTCCAAACAGACACATCTACTCCATCTAAAACGCTAATCGTTTCGGATGAAATGGAGTATAATATTGTTGAAGATATGAAAAATACTAGGGCAAATATTACTCTTTTTGAATTGAGCAAGTTAAAACACCAGCAAAAAGTACTTTTGAAAGAATTACATGTGCCAGTTGTACTTTTACCTGCTGCTGTAATCTCTCAAGCTTCCCATGACATGGGAAGACCTCCAACTAATACGACAAATAAAGTTGACCCAAACGATATCGCATTAATTGGAGGAAGATCGAGGTTGAATACTCCCCCATTTCTCCTTATGAAATTTTCAATAAAAATGTGCATAATTGTTTAGTGGATTTTGGAGCCTCATCAAATATTTTGCCAAGATCAATTTGTGCAAAATTAAATGTTCAACCACAGAAATCCGTTTTGCGCATAGCTCAGCTAGATCGATTGCAAGTTGAAGTGATTGGCGAGTTAAATCAGGTTACCATAAGGTTGTCATCCAACCCAAAGGTATGTCAAGTAATCGACATTTTAGTTGTTGATATTCCTGAATTTTATGGCTTAATTCTTAGCAGAGATTGGTCAAAAAAACTTCATGGATACTTTGCAACTGACTGGTCACATATGTGGCTCCCTTATAATGGGAAACCAAACCAAATAAAAGTTGAACGTGAACGACATCAGAAATACATAGTAACATAACTCGAGGGAGAAAATGAACCAGTAGCATATAATTCTAACATAATTGGCAATTATTCAGTAGATTCTTTCTTAGGAAATTTTAATGCTCATACTTCACCTTACTTAGAACATTTTGTTTTGTCTCAAGTAGAAATTTTTTCTCAAACAGATAGTTCTAAATGCATTAATTTTATAGATTGTCCTGTAAATAAATCTGTATTTTGGAAATTATTTTTTGATGGTTCTAAGTCTAACAAAGGAGCAGGAGCAGGATGTGTGTTAGTAAGCCCAGAGGGAGATAAAACCATGTTAAGTTGTAGACTCGAATTCGAGTGCACCAACAATACCACAGAATACGAAGCTCTAGTCCAAGGCTTGTACAAGGCAATCGGATTAGGCGTCAAATACCTGCAAGTTTTCGGAGATTCTGAAAAAATAATCAGACAGGTACGTAATACTATACACTGTTTATCAGGTCATTTAAAGCATTACCAATCTTTAGTTCAAGATCTGACTGAACATTTTATAGCATTTAATATCTCGTCAATTCCCAGGCTCCAGAATGCTAGTGCAGACCTCTTAGCCAACGTAGCTTCCAAGCTCATTCCTTTAGAAGATTTTAGCCCTAACCGGTTTTCAATTGAATTGATTTTTAGACCATCTATCCCTGATAACATCACCAATTGGAGAATTTTCAATGATGATCCTGATATCGTGAGCTTTCTCACATCTAAAGGATCCTACACCAATCAAATAATTGACGAAGACCAGCATGACCAACAATTGCAACAGGATAGTACTAACAATGCTATACCTAAATCGGTAGTCAAATTAGAAGACCTTTATGATTTAAAAGATCTACCAATTCAAAACTCCAAAGTTCAACTTTGAATTATGAATTGGTAAATCTAGGAACCGATGCTAAACCACAGAACATCAACCTAGGCCTTGGCCTAGCCCCTGAAGAGAAATTAGCATATATCCATCTCTTGAAACAATACAAAGGTGTCTTTGCGTGGAATTACGATGAACTCAAAACATACGACACCTCCATCATCCAACATACTATCCCAATGATTGATAATGAAAAACCTGTCCAACAGGAGTTGAGAAAGATCCATCCAAATTTAGAAAATCGGATTAAAACTGAACTCAACAAGTTATTGAAAGCCAAGATAATCTTTCCCGTTAGACATTCTAAATGGGTCTCCAATATGGTACCTGCTAGGAAGACAAATGGAGATATCAGAATCTGCATTGACTTACGAAACCTTAACAAGGCCTACCAAAATGATAATTTTCCTTTACCTCCCATGGAAAAAATACTGCAGGCAATTGCGGTCTCAGAATTAATGTCATTCTTGGATGGGTTCTCAGGATACAACCAAGTCCTGGTACATCCCGACGATCAATTGAAAACTACATTCAGAACTAAATGGGGCACGTACGCATATCAAAAGATGCCATTTGGTTTGATTAACGCAGGTGCCACATTTCAAAGAGCCATGGACATCGCATTCAAAGGGTTAGTTAATAAGTCAGTAGTAATCTATTTTGATGATATTACTGTTTATTCCAAGAAATGAAACAACCATCTTAGGGATTTAAAACAAATCTTCCAACTTTGTTTAAGGTATGGAATTTCACTTAACCCGAAAAAGTCCTTTTTCACATTAAGTGAAGGAAAGCTTCTAGGATTCATAGTGTCAAAATCTGGAATTCACATTGATCCTGACAGAATCAAAGAAATTTCCGTAGTTCCCTTACCTCACAACAAGAAAGCCATGCAATCTTTCCTTGTCCAGATCAACTTTGTAAAGAGATTAGTTCCAGATTTTTCTAGAATTGTGTCTCCTTTACAAGCCATGATTAAAAAGAACGCAAACTTTAAATGGGGCCAAGATGAACATGAGGCTTTCCATCTGATCAAACAAGCCATTATCAATGCTCCATCATTAGCAACTCCAAATTTTTCCGATCCTTTTATTTTCTATACTTTTGCCTCAGATAAATCATATGCTGCGATACTCACTCAAGCAAATCAAGAGAAGGCGGAAGCCCCAATTGCTTTTTTCAGTTCCAATTTACAAGGTGTTGAACTGAATTATTCAGATGTGGAAAAACAAGCCTATCCTGTTTTTAAAGCAATTAAATATTTCAAACCTTTCTTACTCAAGACACATACCAAGATCATAGTACCATTTCCAACAGTAAGAAATCTTCTAGTACAGAAGGATGTGTGTGAGAAAAGGGAAAATTGGGTTACTACCTTACAAGAATACGACGTAGAGATCAAACCAACAAGAATTATAAAAGGTCAAGGCTTTTGCAAACTACTGGCAGGAGCATCGCTAATGCCCGAAAATCCATCTGAAGAGGTACAAGTATATGAGGTAAGACTAAACGATGCTGAGTCATTATATGTTGATATTATTTATTATTTAAAGAATGGATATGCTCATCCAAACCTTGATCACACCAAGAAAAGTGCCCTGAGGATAAAAGCCAAACAATATCAACTTGTAAATGATATTCTTTTCAGAATAAATTATGATTCTGTTCTACTTAGATGTCTTGAGAAAACTGAAGCTGAAAAGTCACTACAACAAAACCAGCGATTTGCGCCAGATTTAGCGCCAGATTTTAGTGCATCTTTTTTGTAACTTTGATGAGCAACCTGGCGCTAAATCTGGCTCTATTGTACAATTTTTAAAGCATCCTTTTTTGCACCTGATTTTGCATCCTTTTTCACGCTAGATTTTGCATCATTTTTTAGACCAAACTATGCATCATTTTTTGCGTCAAATTTTGAACCAAGATTTGCATCTTATTTTATGACAGGTTTTGCTTCTAGTTTTGTGTCATTTTTTGCATCCATTTTTCATTCTCTTTTGCTTCCTATTTTGTGTCATTCTTTGCTTCCATTTTTGCACCATCATTTGCATCAAGTTTACACTGTATTTTGAATCCAATTTAACGTCTTTTTATGCATCCATTTTGTGTCAGTTTTTGCATCTAGTCTTACGCCAGGTTTTGTATCTAGTCTTACACTAGTTTTTGCTTCTATTTTTGCACCAGCTTTGGTGCCTATCTTTGCACCATGTGTTGAATTTAATTTAGCACCAAATTTTTCATCCATTTTTGTGCCCATTTTTGCATCTTTTTTTGGACCATTTTTTACATCCACATTTACGTTTGATTTGTATCCATTTTTCCCATCTCATTTTGCACCATATTTTGCGTCATTTGTTTCATCCAATTTTGCATCATTTTTAACACCATCTCTTGCATCTAATGTTACATCATTTTGAGCATCCAAATTTGCATTTATATTTGCATCTTATGTTGAGTCATGTGTTGTGTCCACCTTTGCATCTTATTTTGTGTCTAATGGTACATTCAATTTAGAGCCATTTTTTACGTCTACTTTTGTATTTGTTTTTGCACCAAGTTTTGCATCCAATTTTAAGCTATTTTATGCCCCTTTTTGCACCATTTTTTTGTGTCTACTTGTGTCCAATGTTGCACCATTATTTACACCGACTTTTTCATCCAATTTTGCATTTTTTTGGTGTCTAGTTGTACATCGTTTTCACCATCCAAATTTGCATCTTTTTTTGCCTCATTTTGTGTCCACATTTGCATATAATTTTGTGTCTGAGTTCGAGCCTAAATTTGCATGTGATTAGGAATCATTTTTTACATCCAATATGGCATCCTTGGTTTCACCTTTTTTCAGCCCCATTTTGCATCTTGTTTTATGTCTTTTCTTACATCTTTTTTTTTTTCCTTTTTTGCACCCAAGTTTGCATCCCAAATTTACACCATTATTTGCATCATCATTTGGCATATTAATTTGTAACGTTTTTTGCTTCTTTTTAACGCTCAACTTTGCATCTTATTTTACATCTAGTTGTTGTCTTTTTTTGCATCTAATTTGGTGCCCATTTATGTGTCCTTGTTTTTGCGCAATTTGATATCCTTTTGTATGCCATGTTTTGTTCCCTTCTTTGTGTCAACTATTGCACAATTTTTCACTTCCAATTTAAAACACTTTGTATGTCAATTGTTTGCATTTTGTATTAATTCCTAGTTTAACATCCAATTTTACTTTCAATTTTGCATCCATGGTTACATCCGCATTTGACTTCTTATATAGAGTATATTTTTCTTTACATATATGACCCCCTTTATAGATTCATAGTGAAATATATGATAGTTTCTAAATATCATTAAAGCAGATATCACAATTCAAAATCATTTGTAAAGAAATTTAAGAGAAATTGACAACATCCATCCAAAAAAATAACAATGTGTCATTAACAATTTTCAAAACATGTATAAAATAGCAAACATAATACTAATAAAATAAGTATTATTTTTAATCAAAACAAGTAAAATTCAAATATTATTAACAAATCAAAATATTTCATGAATATCGTTATTCTACGATAAATTAACAACATACATAAATCAAACTCATCGTATGATTACAAAATCAAAATGTCTCATTGATATAGGGTA
The DNA here is from genome assembly GCA_031772625.1 of Pinus tabuliformis. NCBI lineage: Eukaryota > Viridiplantae > Streptophyta > Pinopsida > Pinales > Pinaceae > Pinus > Pinus tabuliformis. Next base: position 84,389,756 of record CM062818.1, read on the forward strand.
AATTCACAACACCCATCTAAACATAACAATGTCATTCTACACAATAATTTCTTCATAAAAAACAATGCATGTGCATGCCTAGCTACCACCACCAAGATCATCCTCATGATCATCTTGACCATCCTCATTACTCTGATCCACATCATCACCAACACCGCAACTATCATCATCATCTCCTCCTTCACCACCATCATCCTCATCCTCATCCTCATCATCTCCTGATATATGTTGAACATAATTTGGATCATCGTCTTGGCAATCATTACCTATAGCATTCTGACAAAAAAAATCAATATTACATGTTAGTATTAATTACATAACACAACGCATGTTTTTGTTATACAATGTTAACCATAAAATGAGGTAAGATATACTAGCATTTGCACCAGATGTTGCAAAGGAAACGCCGTAAGGCATAAATTGAAAAATACAAATACAACAAAAGAATACTTTGATAAAGAATAAAAATATATTGAATGCTCAAATCAATGCCCCATTAACTGGAAGCATTTAGTAGACATATCTATCAACATTAGGATTATACACAATGATCAAGAAATTTTCCATATACAAACAACAACTTCCACAACAACCCTTTGTCACATCCACATTTTAAGAAATGCCTTGGAACGTGATCGGAATCTTCCATATTGCCTTTTTCATTATGCAGATAAATCTTCCATATTGCTATTTTCATCATGAATATTGTTAGTTCATTGTTGTAAAGTGTTAGTGTGTTAAATTCAATACTATAAGTTCGACAAGTGAAAAACATTCCTCAATTAGCATAATATACATTTTTCTCTCACCGTGTATTTTTCAGTCAAAGAGCACAAGTAACATATTAACATGTATTTTCCCTTCATTATTTTCATCATAGAGCCAAGAAATCTACGCCTTATCTATAAAGTAACAAAAACATTTTGAAATAAGTTTAATATTTCAAGCCAGTGTCTAACCTATAAAGTAACAAAAACTTTTTGAAATAAATTTAATATTTTAAGCAATTGACTAACCTACTTTAATAATTGAAAAATTCTCAAAGATGAATTATACTCCATAATAAGAGAGCCAACATTGGAGCCCATACTTTCACTAAAACCAAAAGAAACACAACCACTTGTTAAGAAGAAATTCAAGTAATAATAATAAAACAAAAATAATAAACATTAAAGTATAAAATGGTATTTCCAACACACAAGTATAAATATACATGCTCTATGTCCATTGTTAGATTAAATGGGTGTGGAGAAAATTAGTATAGAACCCAAAATTGTATTTCTAATTAGGATGGGTGGAGAAATGCTTTAAATGCGGGTTTTTGTCATTCTAATGAAACCCTTTGCAAAGGGGATGTTAAGATTCTGAGAGAAAAGCTAGGCTTGGTAGAGAACACCTTCCTTGTTAAACATTCCCCTACTGTAACGAAAAGGAAAGGGCAAGAGAAACAATAATTAGGTTTTTGTTCACAAGTTGTACAAAATATATAGGTGCTATTGATGTTTGAGTGAATAATGGGAGAGATTATTTATGAAATTGTGATAAGGCGCACCTAGTTTTGTCAGAAAGAGGCATATTAATGACAAGTACATCACATTTAGGTAGCATTTCGTCAAGATTTGTCTCCAATGTTGCTCCAGTTTCCTTTTCCAATTCGGGTCCAATAGAAATACGGTCATGGTAAAGAAGCTTACAATTGAAGGGCTGTACAAAGGAACACAATTCAATTCAACATCATGTAATGTTTATTATTATTAGATTGAAATTTTGAAACAAACAGCATGCATGCGTAAGAATTATGGAGCACTGATTTTTGAAAAGAAGTTTGCAACATCATGAAGTAGTACTAGATCCTAAGAATGAATACCTTCAAACGCTTAAGTAGTTCTTTGCCAATACGCCCTGCACCAATAGAACCAATAGTTTTCCCTTCTAGATCATATGACCTGTAAGAAATTGCTGCCACTTTCCAATCACCCTCGACAATTTTCTTATATCCAGGCACAAAGTTTCGCATCAATATGAGAATGCGCATTAGCTCATCTTCTGCCACGGACACCACATTACTTTCGCTGATCTTCAACCAATGATGATACAAACAAATCAATGGAATTAAAAAATATATCCAATATAAATAAAATGCGTTTTTTTAAAAGTAACTCCTAAAGTGAGAAAAATAAAGTTAAAAAATATAACAATGACAATTGTGTAGTTAAAGTGTAACCAAAACAAAAATATATATACAACAATAGAATAAATAAAATGCGTTGTTTTAAAAGTAACTCCTAAAGTGAGAAAAAATAAAGTTAAAAAAATATAACAATGACAATTGTGTAGTTTAAGTGTAACCAAAACAAAAATATATATATATATCAATAGAATAAACCTATCAAGTGTGGATCAAGCAGTTTGTGTCAGATTTAGCCCATAAAATGTCATTTTCAAATTTAACAATAGAATAAACCTATCTAGTGTGGATCAAGTAGTTTGTGTTGGATTTAACTCATGAAATGTCATGTTCAAATTTAATGGAGAGGGGTCGATTTAATGGAGAGGGGTTGAGAGTGGGCGCCACTTGTGAAGGGTAAAAATTATTCCGTAAGGCACTTAGTGAGACAGAGCCTTGCACAAACCTATTGACAACATCCTACAATTAGACAAATCATTCTTCCATCAACCATTGGAGCTGATCTCAACCTAAACACAGTTTAACTGATTATATATCTATATATATATATATATATATATATATATATAATGCACTGGAAATCTAAAAGTAGCATAAACATAGAGATACAATTGGAGAGTCTATACTGGTAATCTGGAAAGCTTGGTGCTAAGCAAAAGAGAGTGATGGGATGATGTCAATGTCCTCTAACCCTGATGAGGAGGGGTGGGGGGGGCAAGCTATTGGCTCATTGTTGGAATTGTCAAGCTCATGAAAGGATCCAATTGTATGATATACTATGTGAGGCACCCGAATGAGGATGCTCTGCTTTCTTATCTAATGAACTTTTGATAATATCATCTCCACTCTGCTGAATGTGGGGGCAAAAGTCAATTGCGAGATCAAGCATATTTTTGCAAGCATATTTTGGAAAACAATCATTACAGACGGATTAAACAAAGAAGAGCGCTTTGAGATCTTCCGCAAATCTTTTAGGAATGTAATAAGAGAAAAATAAAACCCATGGGTAAGTACAGCCAAAAGGATAATGAATCAATCTAGTCACAGTAAATATCAATATGATAATCCAGGTAAGATGTATTGTCACTTTTCCTGATTTCAGCCGTCTCGGCACCGATAGGTTACCTATATCCTTGGGATAGAGATAAGGTGGTTCCTGTAGAAAGGAGACAGCGGACAACAAAATATTCAATTTAATCAATTGGATTATGGTTCGAGCCCCATTTGAGAGTAGTGGGGCTTGGCAATAAGAGATCCAATGATATCTAACCAAGCCATGGAAGGCAAACTGTTGTTGAAATATTTGTCTGACAAAGTGGCCTGGTGGAAAGATGGACTTCGCCATAACTATTTCAAACAAAGTCGGTGATAAAAGGATCCCCTGTCTCGCCATTCTGCGAGTCCTTGGCCCGTTTCATTTGGAAACACCTATCATGTATCCCACGCAATGGCAAGTGCATTAAGCTTGGGAAGACAGTATGGACCATCCACCTATTTCTCAAGATGTGTCTCTCTAAGACGTGAAACCCTGGATGCTGGATCAAGGTATAACAACCCTTTTCCTTGATGGCACCTTTAAAAGAAACCTGGAATGGCAGGGGCAGGGAGCCTTCATTGACTTCAGATGAAATCAAGAGAGTCGATATTACGGCAGGTTGGTATTTTCGTGAACAAACAAGTGAAGGCTCAAGCCCTCTTCAAAGGCCTCCAGCTTCCTGAAGCTCAAGGGGCCTGCTAGGCAACAGTGGTGGGTGATTCAATGATTATTCTAAGAGCTACTGTGCACGTCTCTTCCAAACAGTGATACACAACCCATTGGCACAAAAGAATTATTAAAAAATGTGGAGCTTCAGCCTTCAACAAGATCAAATTCCTTCATGTCTCAAGGCATCAAAACGATCAAATTTCTTGAATCTTCACGTCTCAAGGCATCAAAACGGGAAAAAAAAACATCAAACTATCTAATAGTAGCATAAATGTAGGGATACAACAGAGTGACTGCACTAAAAGTCTGGAGAGAGGGATGGGATGATGTCAATGGTGGTGGGAACCAGGCTATTGGATCACTGTTGGAATTGCCAAAAGCTTAAGAAAGGATCCAGTTGTGTGATCCTACGGGAGACATAGGAATGATGATGCTCGGCTCTCCTATCATCTAATGTCCAAGAAAGGAAACTCTTGAAAATATTATCTCTGCTCTGCTGAATGTAGGGCTAGTCTAATAGGTGGAAGATGCCATACTCTGGATCAGTCTGGAGCTGGTTTACCCCTAATGGGTGGAAGGTGCCATAATCTGGATTAGTCTGGAGCTGGTTTACCCCTAATGGGTGGAAGGTGCCATACTCTGGATCAGTCTGGAGCTGGTTTACCCCTAATGGGTGGAAGGTGCCATACTCTGGATCTGTCTGGCGCTGGTTTACCCCTAATGGGTGGAAGGTGCCATACTTTGGATCTGCAAAGTATCTGTCTGGAGCTGGTCCATAACTCGCTTTGATTATGTATGGCCTAGTCTAATAGGTGGAAGGTGTCATACTCTGGATCAGTCTGGAGCTGATTTACCCCTAATGGGTGGAAGGCGCCATACTCTGGATCTGTCTGGAGCTGGTCCATAACTCGGTCTGATTATGTATGATCTGTAACCTAATATGGCACAACCCCGAACAGGCGTCAAAGATGTTGATTGACCACCAAGGCAGAAGGTTGAGGTGAGATCCCATCTAAAGTTGGAAGGAAAGAAACTATGGATAAAATCCTGGCTGCTCCTCTGAATCCGGGGTAGAATAACAGTTAGGAGGTACCCTGCTCTGGTTTCCTCTTCAGCTAGTCCACATGTCACTCTGATCATGTGTGGTTTGTAACATGATTTGGTTGGAACCTATGAACAGACCTCAAAGATGTCGGTAGACTACCAAGGGTAAGATTACGGGGAAACCCGAGAGACCTCAACTCTATCATGTAGTAAAAACTACATGAGAACATTAAAATATGAGTAGTTCAACTATATTATTATATTTAGTCATACATCAACAGACACAGAAGACAGTTAAAAAAAAAAGAGAACATATAAATTATCTTGGTACTCTGAGAAGTGTGGCAGGGGATTGTAAACTGAATCGTATAAAGCTGCCAAAAGAATTGCTAACTTGTTTTCAAGACAATTGTTGCTTGAGAGAGTGAGACTGAAATATAGCAGAAATTTCAAGCAAATCAAATACTTCCCAGACCTTCAGAGTCGATACAACTGAGATAGGTACAATTTTTAGGAGACACCATTATACCAAATACAACGCAACGTAGGTCACCACGGTTAAAGAGAGGACATCATAATGAAACAACGAATTAAACATGGAACCGTCATTTCTAAAGGAAATAATGGTACCTAAAGCTGTTCGAAACGTTCGAAGGAAGGAGAAAAATGTTATTTATAAGAAAATAGTAAACTTCATCCACAACAACGCTACTTAGGGTGGAAATTGTTGGGAAAACCACCACAAGAAAGGAACAAAAAATGGGAAGGCTAGAAATGCAATTATCTTTGCCCTTGAAATGTCTGCTAAAAGGAGAGGAGAGTTCGAAGGAAATTAAAGAACTCAAAAGGCAGTCCTTGGAGTCATCATTGCCCGATTTGAGAGAGCTTCCATTTTTTGAAAGAGTTGTTTTACTTGCACCTCCCCTCTCCATTTTGTTAAAGAGTTGTTTCACTTGTTATGCTAGAGTTGTTCGGTTGTTATGGAGGAAAGGCATTCAACAATTTTACAGGTGTGAAGGAAAATGAAATTTACAGGTTTGTGGTTGAAATTTATTGGTGTATCTATACGTGTGGCCCCAAATCATTTGTAGGTATCATACCTGTAATTATGGGTAAGGCCATATTTAATTTGATTTATTTGAAACTAGGTTTGTGGTTAATTCCAACCTAGGAAAACTTGATATATAGGTTCAATAACCTTCTTGTGTTGTATGCCCTCATTGTGTAGGCTCAATAACCCTCTTGCTGTGTGTGCCTTTGTTATGTGGGCCAATAACCCCTCTTGAGAGGATGCCTCATTCGAGTTCAACACAGTGAACATAATTGCTTGTGAGGGAGAAGAAAGGATTGAGAGGTATGAAGTTACAGGAAAATGGAGAGCTAGAGTGACTATGGCAGGATTTAGTGTATATCATCTCAGTGCTAATGTTAAGGACACGGTTAAATCTTTGCTCTGTTAATCATATTGCAATAGCTATAATACTAAGGAAGAAGGAGGAGCTATGTATTTACTATTTTGGATGGTTGGACAAAATTCTCATTGCAACATCTGCTTGGCATTGAGAGGCAACGACTATAAGAATGTTCTTGTACAAGAATTTGTTATAATTTATCAATACCATTGTTGAAACTGCATGTGACTTTCATGTGTGTCAGGGAAGAGTTCAGAAACCTGACACAATAACTTATTATAGGGGTAAAAGATGAAACTAATTTAAGGAAACAATGGTTTTTACATGTCCTGTTCAACCAGGGATAAGATAGTTATTCGTTTGTATTTTTCTTCCTTATCCAGGTAGACAGGAAAATGCTAAGGCTTGCTAAAATCAATGATATGCCTGCCTACACAGTGGGTAATTGGATAGAGATAGTTACTATTTAACTTTCAGGAACTTATACTTCACTAGCTAAAAAGTTTTGGATTTTTTTTTCTTATGACCTTGAGTACAGAGTCTCATAATCAACTAGAAGAAAAATCAAGTCTATCTTTCAATTGATTGAACCAGGACTATATCACGGATATTGCAGCAATAAAAGAAATAATTCCAGTCTATAGAAAGGTAGCATAGTAATAACATACTTGAGTTTTCAGGGTGCTTCAAACAATCTCGTCCTAAAGATAGGATTCCAGGTTGTTTGCAGATTTTAATTGGTGAGGTTGGCTCTAATTTTGGAACTTTGTTGGCTCTACTGCAGGTATCATTTTGCCCCAAATCTTCGCCAAGCCTTTTTCATGGACTCACTAAAGGACTCTCATTTTCTGCATCCTTCATATGAGTAAACCTTCGACCCAGCACTGGTTTTCAATACAAACTTTCAAAGAGAGAAACTGGCAGTTTGGAGCAAGTTACAAGACCTCCTTCTATAATGAACAGAGATGACCCCGGAATGTGGCAAAAGTTCTCCCCTTCAGCCGGTGCTAAAGAAAACAAAGAGCTTCTCTCTGAAATCTCTAACAGCGTGCTTGGATGGCCTAATCTGACCAAAACTACAAAAATGTACCATGAGTTTTCCTCTACGTTGTTATATTGTGAAGGATAGTGTTTCCCTCAATTACTAACCATTCCAATAGCCCCTGCTTCCTGATCCATTAGTTTTGACTTCTCCAGACACTAAAGAGCATTAACGATTCTATTCCATTACACAAAGATGAGCTGGAAGGGAAAACCCTTCGGAGCATAGTATTTCATGTTGAGGTATCAAATTCTTGGTTCCATGGAAATAGAAACCGCATGAAGATATCTACGAACCACTTGAACATCAAAAATGTTCAGTCTCAAAACTCTGAAGTAAATTTGTAAAGAATGTAGCATTAGCTTTCTTGGCCTAGTGAAATCCCTAATTTTCTATCCTATTTGCCTGTCTTAAAAATCTCACGAAAACCTGTAAAGATTGTGCCATTGTGTATGCTTAGCCTCTAAAAGCCCTAGCTTTCTATCTTCTTCTGTGTAATTTGAATAGAACACCATCAAATACCAGAATTATCAATTCCCATTCTCCAAAACTTTTAAATGTGCGGAACTGAGACAGAAATCATTCAATCAAACCACTCGAAATGCATCTGAATGCTGATCCATTAACTTAAAGAACTTCTTCCCAAACTCTGCCATTTTTTAAACAAAATTTTGAGCACAACCTTGTCTAGTCCATTTATAGAGAGCGTTAGTTTATGAAATCTTGCCTGTAAGCCAAAATAGAGTCAAAATTTTCCATTGAAAGCTCAGAATAACTGAACCAGAAATAACCCTTGTGAAATTTGCTGCTTAAAACATTGTTTTGAGCACGGCCTCTTTCTTCAGATTTATTTTAGATAATACGGTAGTTTATTTAATGAACTATTTCCAGAAAGTTGAAATATGGAAAATTTTTCCAATCAAGAACTCTAAATAATTTCATTAGGACAAGGCGTAGAGGATTCATGACGGCGACAAGAAAATAATGGCGCTTTGCAATTTTAGCACTCTCTTGCAGAAAAATACCTTTTCTGAAATCGTTTTGACCACGAAGAAACGCAGATGAACTGTTGGAAGTCGTGCAGAGAGAGATCTGGTGGCTCATGGATTGATTCTGGGGCAATGTTTATGCGATTGCAAACCATGATTGTTCATATGCGAGCTACTGAGCTCGTTGAGAGGGATACGCGCAATGGCGCCAAACTACCAAGAGGATTTGAATTTAAAGGCGGGATAGAATATCTACCATCCGATCATGTCATCGACGGCCATATATTTGTGTTTCAGTAAAACGGATTTTCAAAGAATTTGAAATATTATACATTTTATAGAATTTGAAATATTATACATTCTATTATTTAAGCTGAATAATAGTTTTACTTTGGAAAAATAATTGGGCACATCAAATAAAATATTGATGCGACAGACATAGAACTCCGAAACAATAATGCACCCTTCTCTTACTCCAAAACAATAATGCACCCTTCTCTAGCTGATGTGTCAATGCTTTCTTTGAAGTGGAACTTAAAGAATTAAGTAATTATTCATTATTAAATTGGGATTTTATATAAATTAATTGATTATTTATTAATGTTAATTTCATTTTATAATTTTATAGTAATTTTTAATAGATTTTTGTTAAAGATAATTATTTGAGCTATTATTGTATCAAGATTTTTGTTGTGTCTTTTATTATTATATTTTAATCCACTTTAAACATGCTCAAAATATGTTTTCATCTTCATTTGTGGAGATTATCTACTTGCATATTCAAAAAGTTTTGATGTAGTTTTTGCCTTGAAAAATGATTATTGTGATTGTAATGGTGAGAAATTATTCTATAAACAGTGTTAAGTGTTATTTAGAATAAATGAGAAATTCTTTTTGAATATATAAGACTAATCTTTGAGAGAATAGATATATATTCCCTAATTATCACATAAACAAGGGGTTAATCTTGCATTTAGTGCTTTATCTCTGTAGAATTTCGCTAAACAAAGGGAATACCTCCTCCTGCGTGACTTCGATTGTCCCTCCCTCTTACAGGATTGCAAAGCATTAAGAATTGAATCTTCTTTATTTTAAAGATGTAGTCTTGTCGAATATACCAAAAACATAGTAGGATTCTTTCATTATTGACAAAATCAAGCACATGTGCAAGGGAAGTATTCATCTATGGATGGTTAACAAGTTCATTAATAACTACAAGCAAACGCTTCAAACTAGTCATCATCTAAAGAGTTCAAGAATCAAATCAATTCCAACCTAAGTTCTAAGTATATGGTAAACCTCTACTCTAGAGGTTCTATTATTGTAAAATTTCACAACTATGGAAGTTGTGGCAAGGTCTCAAAGGAGGGACTTTCTTTTTGGGGCAAAACTAACCTTTTTTCAAAAGATAGTTTCTATAATTGAATCCATCTTCAATATCCATTTCTTCAACCCCACTCTGCCGGATTTGAATATTGAATCCCCCCTACTTATTTTGGGATGAGATGATATTTCAAAAGCCAACATAAATACATTGGGGACTTACAACAATATACAAACTAAGCAAGGAAGGGTATACACACATGTGTTAGAATTTGAATTGAAGTTGACTTGAGCAAAGGTATAACAATGCATATTTAATTAAATATTGGTGATTTTAACAACCACGTCCATTAGATTAAAATAATGATACTTTATGTGTATCTATATGCAAAGACAAAATACTTGAAAGGCACCTTCCCAACAACAAAGGTCATTATAAGAAAAATGGAAAAATAACAAGTTGATGGGTGGTATGATTGAATGAAGAATCAAAGGGCAAGAAAGAAGAGACATCCAAGTTTAGTCCTAATAAAAGATTTTATGGCCCCTTCCAAGGAGTGCGTTATTAAGAGGGACACAAACATGATCATGGAGTCTGTGCTAAAGTCTTATGGGAGAAATAGGAAGCATGTGAATGAGATATTATGGATTTCAAAAGAGAAATCATGTTATTCGATCCAATAGAAGCAAGGGGATTGGTGCTACTTGAGACTCCATAAGCTCTAAATAAATTGGTGAAAGCAAGAAGTCTAAAAGATAAATGCAAAGAAAGGAATATCCATCTATGTACAAATCTACAATAAATAAATTCAAAATTATACAGTGTTTCCATATAGACAATGTTAGGTCCCTATAACACTAGTGATTCCCCCATTACTAGTGTCATTGTGGCCCTTACTATTATTGTTGTGCCCTTATTGTCCCCATATTGTTATTATTGTGCCCCATAGAAGCCCACTATTGTTATTTTTGTGCCCTTATATTATTATTGTTATGTTGACTTTGATTATATTGTGACCCCTTAGACTCCTATATATAGAAATGAGGCTTTGTCATTTGTATCATCCAATAATTGTTCTTTTTTGTAATGTAAAGGAGGTTGCCCCCTCGAAGAGGCTGATTTCTAAGTTGTTGATCTATCTTTTCTATCTTTTTGTGAGTTGGTTTCATAACAGACAACCTAGGTTCGAACCCTAAAAAGTGTAGGGTCTTTGTGAGTGTTTGTGAGGGAATGTGTTTGACATCACATAATTGGATTCCCTTCATCATCAAAGAGACATGTGTCCCAAAAGTCAATTTGGTTTAAGTGGATGTTAATATGATACATTGTATATTTTCTGAGGGTAGTAGCACAATTGGAAAAAAGCATGTTGGCAAGCCCTTGTGTATCCAAGTGATCGAAAGTTCAATCCCCCAGACATATCTCACCAATTGAACTTAAAAAAAATATGATACATTGTATATTGCAAAGCCATTAAGTTAAGTAATGACCTTGGCTAACCCAAATATTTAATTAGAATTTAAGCTCAAACACAACATTAGAAATGAAACCTTCACTCTAGATCTAAGGATATAGGGGTCAACATTGGATATTGGATACAAGACAAGGTGATCAAATGTATCTCTTGGACTAGCATCTTTTACAAAGGAATACAAATTTTAATGCTTATATTAACATGTATGTATAATATAATAATGAAATAGTCACTCTTTAGTTCATGGATAAAAGTGTTGGTGTGGAAGGAAATCTCGAGGGATGTGTCACTATAGTCATAAAAATTGCATTTATTGTGGCACATGGAGAAATTATTAATTGGGTGTAGCTTTAAAAATGGATAGGAGTGTTATCCTCCCCACCTAACTGCAATTCCTACAAATGACATATTTAGTGATTAATGAGTATATTCTTGTAATAATTTTGAACCCTGTGTTAAGAAATCCCTATGCAATCCAATTTAACTTAGGTACCATCCTCAAAATGGGGAGAAGTCATTTGTGGGTTTCCTTAGAATGTGTATTTCAAGGAAGAATGTGTACTTTGTCGATATGTTGAAAGGTTTTACGGTCTTTGTGTTTTAGTGTACCATGTCATGTTTGGCATTGAGCGTTGGGTGTGTTGGAAGCCAACTCTTGGTAAACTCAAATACACTTGTCCTAAGGAGGGAGTTGGGGTTTTAAGGTTCTCTGGTTGTAAAAGCTTTCAAAGTCAATGTTTTTCATCCTCTTCTTGCATATTGCAGCCTCAAGGCCATTCGATGAGTTGGTGGTCATGCTTAAGGTTTTCATCCTATTCTTGCATTGTGCTTAAGGTTGATTGGTACCTTGTTCCATGAATTATGATCAACTTTGGGTCCTCTTTCAGTAGACACCTCCTAGCCACAGTATTAAAGGCAACATATTGGTTTCCTTTACTAATTTTAGCTTGTAATAAATTTAGATGTAATGGTTGTCACACGCGTTCATATACAACTACCTCATAACAAAGCTAACACAAGCACTTCTACCCATGCCTACATCACATCATAGAGGAGGAATCAATCAATATTATTCAATATCCTGCATTCGAGTATCCCTCCTTTGAGGATTCAATCCAACATTTATGGAGATCAGGTCATCCATTTACAATAACTAGCTTTGCCATATAGCATGTTCATATTCCTATTGTCATGGCCGAAAGTACCACCGACATATATCTTATGCAATACGAATAAATAATTAGAACACCTCAATGGATGCAATTCATCCTATAATGCATAATGCATATATTATATAACCCGAACCATAGGCTCTACCGTTTCAAAACAAAATCATTTATCATACATAATCAATAATCCGTCTGCCACAGTTGCATGACACGTTAACATGTGTATCTTAGGGATTATGCACAATTAATCAGAAGCACAACATTGGATGCATAGCACAAATAACTTGTACCATAGTTTATACAGTCGAGCCTTAACCACAGTTAACAAATTTGCATAGCGGCTCAAGCACGACTATTCACTATCTTAACAAAAGACAGGTTAACACCAATTCTACATAAGATCCACATACTGTGACTGTAATTAGAATTTCATTTATGTGCATCCATAAAATCATCTCATTAATGCCACATGCAGTGCATTTAAAACTCAAGAAAATTCTCTCATATGCTAAGGAATTTATAACATAGAGGGTAAGAAACCAACATACAGAACAATCCACGCAAGTGAGTCAAACTAGATCAAAAGAGAGAACGACACTTGGAAAACAGAGCACCGCTACCCAACCTAGAAATGACTCTTCAGTTCACCACCCAGTCGAGGTTCTTGCCATGGATCAACCGCCTCTAATTGATCTATGCAATGGGTATTTAATACCTTCTTTCATGATATGGTTTCCATTAGCGGTGTCTCACTTTTATGGATCTTTTTATCCATTTGCGTACGCTTATCTCATAAAAGCTCACCTTTCTCTCCCATGAGGATTTTCCTCATAGAAGATTGCCTTTCTCTCCCGCACAACTTTTATGTTTTTCTCAATGGATATTTATCTCCAATCCATCCAACTTATCTAGAATTAAATCGAGAAGCTTTACCATGAAAGAATTATCCTTTCCCATTCACCAATGTGATTTGGCAAGAATCTCATCTCTTGGTGTCTCGCTTTTCCAAGTGATTAATTTATTAATAATGTATTTACTTTTTATATTACACATCATACCTAGATTTTCTCAGCTTAGGTTTGCAAAGTTTGACACACAAGGGAGGGGTGTTACATTTTGGATCCCTCTCTTTCCTTAAGATCCCTCCAACTGCAGCTAGAGTTCTTAGATGACTGTAAGGAGGAAGCCCCTATTGGAAAGGGACAGACAGTTTGAAGGTGTCTATCTTGTTGGTAATTCCTATATCGAAAAGTTGTATTTTCATAGTCCAGGGGTTGGGAACACACAATTCCCATCCACTTGAGCTCAATTTTATCTCGCAAAACTTCATTGGGATCTACCTAAACACATATGCAAACATAGGTGAGAATGCCTTTCAAAAGTCTTTCCCTGTCTACTTTGACGAATCTTCCAATAAAATTGCCCACTTTTTCTAAGAGATCTAGATGGGTAAAGTGAATGGGAAAACTGGGAATCTTACCCATACTAGAGTAGTCATCGGCAACATAGTGAGAGGATTGAAGTTGGGAAACCATGGCTTCACTAGAAGACCAACTCATCCCCAAAACCATGGACCATGGTCAAGGATTTTTTTCTTATCCTCAAGACATTTGAAGATCACCACAAAAAAACATGGGTCTACATCCACCCAAACCGGCGTTCATCCAATCCTATCATAATCGAACAGAAAAACGCTACTTTTTCAATAGAAAATGGGGAATAAAAGTATCACCCAAGGATAATGACCATCGCATCAAGCGCTCAATCATAAGGGAGGAGCAATAATTTGACAATCACACGTCCTTGATTTCTGTTGATTTAACTCTGAACACTCACGTAATATTCTCTTGCTTGGTGAATTAAACACCACTGCATGGAATGGACGAGGATTGAGCCGAACCCTGGATGAAGCCCACTTCATTCTCATCTAAACACAAAACTATATATACGTCAAAGCTATTACAATAGATTCTGACTGTCAACACCTCGAGATTCTGTTTATATGTTGCTACCTTTTATGGTTACTATTGAATGTGTGATTGGCAATAGTAATGGAAACTTAGGGCTGCCAAATTTCCTTCGATTCCCTCACTACATCCTAACGCAAATAGTTGTTCAATGCCTTGGGTGTCTTTCAAAACTAGTAGGCAGCGTCTTCTTTGATATTTCTCGATGGTTTTAATTCCACTACAATCACAACTTTCATTTACATAAACTTTGTGTTTTCGCACGAGCGACGATTGTTCCAAGGTGAAATGTCACTTGGATGGTTTCAATGTTGTTGACCCATCATAACTAACTAACAGATATGCCCATTACAATTTTATACCACCCCATTATCAATGTCAATTATGCATGGGAACCAATTAAAGCAACTTTTCACATTAATTTTATATGAGCATGAGAACATGTGTTAACAAGCAGCCCATAAAGCCTCATTTTGAATGCCATAGTCACTTAGAAGGAATTCCTCTTGTAGTAGCATCCTCCCTACTAAACTTTGCTAGTGCTAACATTAGAACCACCATTACAACAAGATATCTTTCTAGTGTTGACAACACCATTATAGTAAGATACCTCAAGAGAGACAGAAAATTTAAAAAGTATGATAGTAATACGTATCCAGAAGATGGTATTGAAACTAGTAATTGTTCACGAATCCATAAGATTGTAAGGTCATTCTCATTATCATAATCATTGTCATCATCATCACCATCATCCTTGTCATTTTTATTGCCATCATTACATTATCATCATAATCACCATTCATGCCATCATCATCATCATTATGGACATTGTTTGCAATTGTTCATAATTGTAGATGTTGTAAGAAATATCATCAACCCAAAAAATGTGATCAGTGCTAGAAAAGGGTTGTTTAGGACACATTGATATACGTAAGAGAAATAACAACTCTATTTTTGACAAATGATCGATGATCATCATCATCACCACCATTATCATCGTCATCGTCATTTTTATCATCCCCATCATCATCATTAATGTAATTTCTATCAACATTGTTGTAATCATGCATCATCATCATTCATGCCATTATTGTTTTTGATGATGACCTAGATGAAAATGATGATCATGACACCAAAGATAATGCTTATGATTATGACAATGACAACATCTAAAATTGGGAAGATTCGCCAACGTCATTAGCATCGTCATCATCATAATCATTGCCATCATCATCATTGTCATTGTAACCACTATCGTCTTTATCATCATAATCACAATTCATGTCATCGCCATCATCTTCATTTTCATCATTGTCAATATTATTGACATTGTCATCAATTGTTCATAATTGTCAATGCCATAAGGAATATCATCAATGCAGAAAATATGATGAGTGTTGGAAAAGGGATGCAAAAGCGAACATAGAAATGGGGGCAACAATAGAAGTAAAATTGGATGAAAAGTGGATACAACATAAGTAGATGCACAACAACATGAAAAACCTGACACAAAAGTGGATGCAAAAGTAGATGCAATTGTCAATGCAAACTTGGATGCAAACATGAAGGCAAAAGTGGAAGCAAACATGGGTCCAATGGTAGGTGTAAAACTTCGCACAAATTGTGGTGAAACAAATGTGGATGCAACAACGGAAACAAAAGTATATGCAAAAATGGATAAACAAAAGTGGATGCAATAGGGGATGCAAACGTGGAAGCAAATATGGTTGCAATGGTAGGCGCAAGATATGGTGCAACAAAAGTGGATGTAACAATAGACAAAAAATATGCAAAATAAGATGCAAAAATGGATGTAAAAGTGGAAGCAAACATTGATGCAACAGGCAAAACAAAATTGGATGCAAAAAATGGATATAATGTAAGTAGATGCAAAAGTAGATACAAAACGAGATGCAAAACCCAATGCATAAACCTGACATAAAAGTGGATGCAAAAATAGATGCAATATTTGATGCAAAAGAGGATGTGAACATGGATGCAAAATTGGAAGCAAACGTGGATACAACAGTGAGTTCAAAACATGGTGCAAATTGTGGCATAACAAAAGTGGATGTAATGATAGATGCAAAAAAAGAATCAAAGTATGATGCAAATGAAGATGTAAAAAGGGATGCAAAAAGTGAAATTTAAAATGGGTGCAACAGTGGATGCAAAATTGTGTGCAAAAGTGGATGCAATAGAAGTCGATGCAAAAGTAGATGCAAAACGAGACACAAAACCCAATGCAAATCCCGGTCCAAAATTGGATACAAAAAGGGATGCAAAAATAGATGTAGTAGTTGACGAAAACCTAGATGCAAATGAGGATGCAAACGTGGATGCAAAATTATAATCAAAAGTGGGTGCAAAAGGAGGTGCCAAACTAGGCGGTAATTGTGGCACAAAAATATTAGATGCAATAGTGGGTACAATAATAGATGCAAAAGAGGATGTAAATGTGGATGCCAAACAAGAGGGAAAAGTGGATGCAACAAAAGTAGATGCAAAATTTTATGCAAAACTAGACACAAAACACGATGTAAAACTTGGCGCAAAAGGGATGCACAAATGGATGAAAAAATGGATGCAAAAAATGATTTAAAAAAGGATGCAAAAGTCGATGCAAAAGTTGATGCAAGTGTAGGTGCAAAAAGTGGATGCAAAAGTATGTGAAACAAAATTAGGTGCCAAACTTGATGCAAAACCTGGAACAAAACCTGGTGTAAAGGATGACACAAAACTTGGCATAAAATTTGGTGCAAAACGTGGTGCAAAACCTATTGCAATACCTAGTGCTAAACTTGGTGTAAGATTTGGTGCAAAACTTGATGCAAATTTTGTGTCAATTTTTGCACCATATTTGATAAATGGATGCAAATAGCACCAAAAATGGGCTCTAGATGCAAAAAAAGAAGTAAAAAGGGACGCTAATCGCTGGTTTTGTTGTAGTGAGTTTTGCAGGAACTCCATGGTGGTCCAGCAGGTGGACACTACGCTGGAGATGCAACTGCTCACAAGATCTTACGTGTAGGCTATTACTGGCCCACATTATTCAAAGATGCACATAACTACGTAAGAAAATGTCAAGTCTGTCAAACTGCTGCCGGAAGACAAAAGAAACCATCCTTGCCACTGCAACCAGTTACCATCGAACAGCCTTTCGATCAATGGGGATTGGACATAATAGGTGAGATCGTTCCTCACTCTTCTAAACAACATAGATACATCCTCACAGCGACAGATTACTTTACTAAATGGGTAGAAGCAGTTCCACTCAAGACGGCTAATGCTGAAAATATCATTGAATTCATAGATCAATTCATAATCACCAAGTTTGGATTGCCTTCCGCTTTAATGTTTGATAACGCATCATACTTTTCTGGTAATGCAATGACTGAGTTTGCACTCAAAAGAGGTTTCAAACTTAAATATTCTGCCAATTACTATCCACAAGGGAATGGTTTAGCCGAGTCCACAAATAAGAACTTAATTAGAATCATCAAGCGAACCATTGACCAAAATCATAAAAATTGGCATAAGTCTTTAACATATGCTTCATGGGCAGACCGAATAACACAGAAAACCTCTATCGGCACTTCTCCCTTTAATTTAGTTTATGGGAAAGAAGTGGTTCTTCCAACGCATCTGGCAATTCCCTCTTTAGCCTTAGTTCAGTACATTGATGAAGTACCAATTTCTTCTTTACAACTTAGGCAGCTAGAATTAATTAAATTAGAAGAACAACAAGAAAGGTCTAAGATTACTCACGCTCATCATCAAGCATTGGTGAAAGCCTCTTTTGATTCCAATATGGTATCCAGAAAATATTTTCAGATAGGAGATTTAGTTTTAAAGTGGGACAAGGCTCATGAGGAAAAGGGAAAACATACAAAATTTCAAAGAATGTGGCTTGGTCCTTTTCAAATTGTAGAAATCATAGGTCCATCAACCTTCATGTTACAAGATTTAGCAGAGAAGAAGGATTCTTTACCTGTTAATGGTCAAATTCTCAAGAAATATTTTCCATAGAATATCAGTCTTCTATTTTTGTAGAATAGTTGTTTTTCTTTTCATAATAAAACCAGTTGTGAATGGTTACTTTTTGAAGATTCACAAAAAAGCACACCAATTGTCTTTCAAATTTTGATCTTTCACTTGTATAAATATCAAATCTTTTGGAAAATTGATCTTTATTATTGAAAGATACAGTTAAAAATTCTAGCCTAAATATGATGCTAGTTTCAACTTCATAAAAGTTTGATGAACACAACCTCTAGTGAGAAATTGTTTTATATCAGTGCAACGAAAGGTATCAATAAAAAAATAAAGATTCTCTGTAGGACAGCTACTTCCAAAAACTCTACCATTATCGTCTAGAGCTATCTTAAGGAAACAATGACTTCCTCCCTACTAAGGAAATCACAACTTTCAGAGGAACAATCCAAGGATACACTTTATCTTAAAGACTGAGAGGTCTCATCACGAGCCAGCTTATCATAATCACAGATATTATAACTTGCTAACTTTGCCAATACTGCATACCCCAATAGGGCAAAGACTCAAAATTGTTGCAATCCAAAGACAAGGGGTCTCATCACCAGCCAGCTTGTTCAACAAAGTTATAAATCAATGAATAACTGTGTCATAAATTGGCCATCAAACCAAGACATTACTCTTTAAGAATAAAAATAAAATGAAAGTAGAAAGTGTGGATATGGATTCTTCTTTGAGAATTGTGGGTTTCATTAAGTAGGATACAGGATCATCGCTGGGTAACAAGTAACCCTGTCGAGGCATAAAATGTCTTCTAGCAGCAGAGGCTCTACCTACGACAAATGAGCATATTTAAAACTGGTTTACAAAGAAGACTTTGTTTTATCTTTACAAACTAAGTAATGACTGATGTAAATACAAGGACTAGCTTGAGGCAGCAAATAATCAAAGTTGAAAATAGTTGAAACAAAATGTAATTGATAGGTTAGAATATAATGTACTTTATCTTTCTATAATAAAGTTTAACTTTCTGGAAATGTTTTTTTTTTTGGAAGTTTTGAAAATTCAAAAAGCAGCAGAGATAACTGGTTCTTCCAAGTGAATTGCCAATTGTTGTGGCCATCAACAACCCCCCTTTTTATTGAGTGTTATTCCTAATACTAAATAAGAGGGGACCCTTAAGTAAAATCTAAACTATGCTACATTTCTCTGTTTGTATACTTTCAGTTCTTTTTCATTTTATGGGTCTGTCTGTCATGCGTCGTGGCAAGGTTTACTATGAGTTTTTTGTTGAAAGCCCCTGCGCGGGCCGTTTCATTACTGTCTGAGCTCAACACTGTGTCTTATGTTTTGGTATATCCTGGAGGTGCTGCCCCTGCGAGGGCGAATTCTGTGTCAAGCAATGCTATCCAAGGTGCCACAGTTGGCCCTGGACGGCCTGTCTTTTTGCATGTAATGTTTACCTGTATATAATATAATAGATTAGCTAGTTTTACCGAGAAAAAAAAAATCTAAAAATTAAAAATAGTGTTTAAATTTCCTTTTTGAATAAAATTACCATCATAAGCTTAGGAAACCCTCTTGAAAAAATCCAAAAAAGCTAAGTTTTATGATAAGGTAAGATAAAATCTTTCCTTAGGAAATATCGCATCGCATAAGATAGCAGGACGCCACCTTACAAGCAATTCCAACATTTGCGAGATCGCGATATGCGATAATAAACAAATATCGCATCGCATTCAGCACAATTTACATGAAACACTTTAAAATTTACCGATATGCGATGACGCCGATCGCAAGATCGCATAACGTAGAAAATAGGTTAACAAAGATTGTCACCATAACATTTCTGCGATTTGCGATATTGCGATGTTGCGATATTGTGATTTCGCGATGCAGCAATAATACTATAATGTGATGTCACGAGCGAGTTGCGATTTTGTGATGTTGCGAAGCAAATTGCAAAATCGTGTCATCGCAGATCTTTCGGGCGTGTTATTCAAGAAAAGTATTTTCCTTAAGTTGACACCTACTTATGCGCTTTAATGTTAATAAATGAGGTAGTTGCCAGTTTTAATGGATTATGGGTGTGTTCTTATCGAAAGAATCATTTCACGTAAGGTGGTATGCCTGATATGTCTGCGGCATTTAAAACTTTTCCCATCTCCCTTCCTTGTCATTCATTTTCACTTGTGAATTGCAGGAATGGAGAACAGAGGCCGATACAAAGCATTACGTAGGTTGAAATGGGAAAGAAAGGCAAAGCCCCGAGCTCAGAAGAAAAGAAAATGGCACCCTTATATACAGACACGGCCTGTAACAGAGACGCGGGAATAGCTACGTGGGAAGGCATGTATAATATGCTCGAAGAGGAAAATCCCAGGGTAATAGAAGTAGTTGCTAGCGTGGGCTCAAATGGTTCTTCTGAAGCATCCCTTTCAGAGCTAGCCTGCTCATTCTTACACCGGATAGCAGCAAGGCCAAAAATCCTCCCATACATGGACATGGTCAAATGGATATTAGACAACGCAAAAATCAGAAATAGATAGTTCGAAGTTCAGGGTCAAGGACTCATCGGTTCATTTGCTGCATAGGATTTAAAGCTCATGTATCATCTGCTTGAGCCACAGGCAACTTATAACAAGCAGTTTATGGAGAAATTTGTAAAGGAAAATCAGGACCTGGCAGAAACCACCAAAGATTGGTCTAGGAGGGATGAACTGTTGAAGAAAGATAAACACGGTATGTACAGTACTGGTTCTCTTACCTCCCCATATTACTTTGTTGCTGCCATGCTCTATAGATTGTTCGGAATGCCATATATCAACAAATTTTCATAAGAATGGCTACCTTTATTATATGTCACCACAAATGCCACTATTGTAGATTGGGCCAAAATCTTGTCTGATAACCTAGTCACGGCCATTGTCAGTTACAGGTCTAAAAGAGCTACGGCTCAGAGAATTTATCCTCCTTTTTACCTATCTGCATATGTAATGGATGCGATATGTTTTGTTTCTAAATTTCCTGTTATGGGTTGGAAATGGAAAACTCAAGACCCCTTACCCATCCACGTCTATCATAAAGAATTGTTGGATTCTTAGTTCACTCCATACTTCTACTAGATTTTTCATGGAATTATGCTACCCTTGTACAGAATGTTATATGATAACGACCCTCTGAGATGCTCGCCTGAAGCAGAAGTAAGCATCCTCACTTTTGCAAGATGATTTGGAGAGGAATTGTTTACTTATGTCAGGGTATTTGGAAGTACTGCTCCCCCTCATGCCCTACCTTTGTATATCCCTGATAAACTCTTGGCTCGAGAGATTGCCTATCAAACCTGTGGGTAAGGTGGTCTAACCAAAGATTTAAAGGACAAAAAGAAGGCTATATGGCCACAGTTTCCTGTAGCCTGTGGGGCCTTTTCGCTTTTTGATCTAGGTCACGCATTCACAGAAGTAAATAATATAACGTGTCTACAGTTATTCAAATTTTCAAGAAGACCATTTGACCCTAATGAGGTTGCCCAGAATTTCACCACTGCAGTCAAGATAAAGGTGTTCTCTGGAGAAAAGGATTCATTCGATGATATATTCCAGCAGAAGAGCACGCTTGAAGAAATTCTGCATGCAGCCCAATTGCAATTCTCTCCAGAAGAATTTCAAAAGTTCAAAATATACAGGGAGAGAAGGTTAGCCAGTATTCCTTTAGAGAAACTACACATAAAACCTGCAAGAGAACCAACTCCAAGTGTTAGTCTTAGTGGGAGTTCAAGCACTAACGGATCTAAATCCAAGTCAGAAAAAGAAATGTCTGAACATTCTAAAAGATCCAGAAATGAATAGGATAAGAGCGAAGGGTCAGTAAAGGATACTGCCCAGTCAATGGAACTTCTACACCAACAGGTTATTGCCTCCCCGCAAAGAGATCCTCCCCCTCTCATCATTCAAGCACCGCCAGTCATAACCAAGCTAGACAAAGAATGGGAAACCTTCAACGACTTGATCAATCTTGAAGGACAAACCATAAAAACACCTGTGAGCAATGCACAGGTATCAAAAGAAGTAGTCACAACAACAGTCAGCGATGTCTCAGATATGGAGCATATTCCTATTGCCCCATCCTCTGAACTTATACTGAAAATAGAAGAAATTCCTCCCCTTGATGTGTTTTATAGTCCACAGCACAAAGGAGTAGTAAGAAGACAGAGGAAGAAAAGGAAATTGGAAAATGTACTTCCTCAAGACGCTGAACAATTAGATGTCCTGTGGCAAGATCCCACTAGCAATCCTACCGAGAATCTCACCAAACCATCTTAGATCGCAGGAGCATACGCCTCTGCAACTATTGATAAAGCATCTGAGGTACAACAATTGCTAAAAGAAAGGGAAGGCCAGATACAAGTGTTGCAGCAACAGTTGCAACAAGCTAACACCAACAATGAAGCACAGAAACAACTTGAGAGGTTGCAGCAAGACTTCCAACAAATGCAGATAGGATATCAGAAGAGTTTGGATGAGAAAGGAAAGTAGTTACAGGATCTACAGGAGATGCACAAGGACAATCCTAAACTTACAGAATTTATCACGGAGGCCATTTCCTTGAATGAACAACTACTACAGCAGCAAGAAGCGTTGGGCCAAAAGATATCACAGTGGACCTATTATTTTGAAATCAGTGGTAAAACCACTAATTAAGTGGTAGATTTATGAAGTGACTATGATCTAATTGACAAACGGGTGACTGAATATTTGGAGTGGCAAGAAAAAGACGAGGGAAAAAGGGCAGGTGCACCAAGGATCAATGAAAACCACAAAGAAATGCTCTTTAACAAATGGGACGAGAAAATCATGGAGGCGGAGCAAGCAGCAGAAGGAGCAGCCACGGCAGCAAGCAGTATTATTGATTGTGTAAATGAAAATTTACATAGGGAAAATTTGATCGCAGAGACCACTCCAAGATATTTACCTAATGCATAGAAACTATAGGCAGATTGGAAACAGAGAGCTCAAGAAAAGGCACAAGCAATCCAAGGGTTAACCAGGTTGAATTGGGATTATTACTGGGCTTACTTGGTTAAGCCACATAGCCAATGGATGACTATTAAGTGTATCATCAATTCGGCCGAAAAGATGGCGCCAGTGCTTGTCGATTCTGTTTACTCAGCTCAGCTAAAAGTAGAAGTTAGCAAGCTGACTCTGCTCAAACAGATGCTGCATGCGTGCAATTTCAAGGACCAAATACAGAAGTAGTTTAATGTTAGATTTAATTTTATCTTTAATTTTGTTTTATTTTCCTGAAAATAGGACGGTCATTTAAACCGCATCCTATATTTTTGTAATAATTTATTTTTAGAATTAGTTTAGTAGTATTTAAACCCCTCTCATGCATTTAGAGAGGGGTCCTGAAATTTATCAAAAACTTATCCCCAGAACATGCACTTCTGTACCCTCTGAGGAGGTTTTGATGAATGAAGGGAACATGATTTATTAATATTTGTATTTGATATCTACTACTGATGTTGCACTTTTGTACTCTTCGTGGATATTTGATCAAGGAGAGATAAATCGTTATCACTTGAAGCTCATGAGTAGGACTAGTTATAAATGGTATTTCTATCTCTTAACTATTTCTGCCTTGTGTTACAGTAATTTCCATTTTAGTTATTTATATATTAATGTATGAATGCTTGAGTTATCATTTTGCACTTTTGCACGGTGATAGCTATTTATTTATGCTTAGTGCATGAACAACTCATTATGCGATATGTTTTTCACAACTGTTTCGTCTAACTTTTTATACGAAGTAGTTAATCTGTACTGAATTCTTTTCTTATAACAGCTGAATGATCTTTATTACCAGTTGTTGTTTGAAATCATTTTAGCTCGCATAGAAGAAAGATCACACCCCAGGTTAGTGTAGATTTACATATTTCTGTCATTAGAATATAGTTTCTTTATTATTAGATTAGAATTAGATTAAGAAGTATTCCATTTAGAAACTGTTAGAAATAGAAATATTCATCTTTCTCACACACACACTGAAATTGGGAAACTGGTCCCACATCCCCAGTCGAACCCGCTATATCAAACGGAAAAGGAGCTGCTAACCAAGGTCCGGACCGGGTGGGTATCCCCCTTGTTGTAGACCTGATTTTTGGGGCTTCACATATTTGGCGCTAGAAGGAGGGCCTCGAACTGTGAATGGCAAGAAAATCCAAATCTAAATACCATTCTAAGAGTAAATCGCCCTCACCGTCTCCTCCAACTTCCCCATTGCATTTAGAAACCTTAAATCCAGAGTTAGAAGTCGCTGGATCAACAGCCGCTGCTACAAACCCTGACATTTCAGAACAATCTACTATTGAACCTCCTGAAGTTGAATCTTTGATTCACAAACTTCAGCGATTTTCTATATCTCCTCAGAAATCTGATAAATCTCAAGGCAGCGTGACTTCGCAATACAACCCTGCTCATCCTCTCACCAGATTAAAGAGCGAAAAGTTTGGTATTCAGCCAACCGAATTACCTCTACCTTCTAGGAAGAGAGCAAGGAAGTCTCCTAAAGGATCTGATAGTGAGACTCTTTCATCATCATCATCCATCTCAACCTCTTCACCGCGAAGTCAACCATCCACTCCTCCACTTCAGGTCATTGTCCATCAGCCTATTGCAACTTCCTCAAACCCTTCTCAAACATCTGGAGTTATAATATCCTCATCTTCTCAACCACAAGGATCATCTTCTGCACTTTCCTCTATTAGTAGTTCAGCAATGGCCCAATCTCCATGGAATAACCCAGGGGCAGTCTTAATGCCTGCACCCTTAAGTCAGATACCGGCCCATCTGGAGAAATGGCTACCTAAGTCTAACCCTGAGGCAAGCATGCTAGCAGAAGAACATATAAATAACTTTATGTTGTCCATAAATCTCAATGGAGTTACTAATGAGGATGTTGTTGTTCGACTTTTCCCTTATACTTTGCAAGGAACAGTCGGATCATGGTATTTTTCATTACCATCTGGATCTATTACTAGTTGGGACATCTTCCAAGAATAATTCTTGACCAAGTTTGGTGATGACAGGTCTATAGCAACACTGATAAATGACTTGTCTAATCTTAGAGCCAAGTCAAGAGAACCTATCAAAGATTTCAATTTATATTTCAATAAAATCCTAAACAAAATACCTACTGCTTCTCAGCCTAGTGAAGAAGTGCGATGTGAATGGTATATTACTGCCTTACCATCAAACTTAGCACTCTTTGTTGATAGGGCTAAGAAAACAACCTTAGTTGAAAATATGAAAGAAGCAATAACATTAGAGAAACGTATTACGGACTTAGAAAATAAAAATGCGATGGAAGAACGGAAATCTAAGAAGGTCTCTTTCAAAGAAGATCCCAAGAAAAGACAACCGAAAGATCCATTCGATTTAGAAGGATTACAAAAAGTTTTGAAGACCATGTCTAACGAAATGGTCGACATTAAGAAACAAGTGGCAGAAACTTCTTCTAAAAAACCATACAGGCCTTTTAAAAGAAATCCTTCAACTGATTCCAAACCCCCTAACGTTATTTCAAATGCTGAATCAGAAGAAGAAGAAGAGGAAAACGCTACTGAAGAGCATACTGATGAAGAAGAAGTTGTAGAATTACAAGGTATGTGGGATTTCATCCTCCCAAATGAAGAAGATCAAGAAGTATTCCCGGTTAGTACCCGTAGCAGAAATCAACTTGATCCTCCTCAGCCTACACCTAAGCCAAAGAGCGCAAGCTCGATGACTAAGGATAAAGTCGCAGCCAAGAAAACACCACCTAAAGTGACGCAAACCAGCCCAGTCCAAACAGACACATCTACTCCATCTAAAATGCTAATCGTTTCGGATGAAATGGAGTATAATATTGTTGAAGATATGAAAAAGACTAGGGAAAATATTACTCTTTTTGAATTGAGCAAGTTAAAACACCAGCAGAAAGTACTTTTGAAAGAATTACATGCTGTGCCAGTTGTACCTTTACCTGCTGTTGTAATCTCTCAAGCTTCCCATGACATGGGAAGACCTCCAACTAATACAACAAATAAAGTTGATCCAAATGATATCGCATTAATTGGAGGAAGATCGAGGTCGAATACTCCCCCATTTCTCCTTACTTATGAAATTTTCAATAAAAATGTGCATAATTGTTTAGTGGATTCTAGAGCCTCATCAAATATTTTGCCAAGATCAATTTGTGCAAAATTAAATGTTCAACCAAAGAAATCCATTGTGCGCATAGTGTAGCTAGATCGATCACAAGTTGAAGTGATTGGCAAGTTAAATCAGGTTACCATAAGGTTGTCATCCAACCCAAAGGTATGTCAAGTAATCGGCATTTTAGTTGTTGATATTCCTGAATTTTATGGCTTAATTATTAGCATAGATTGGTCAGAAAAACTTCATGGATACTTTGCAACTGACTGGTCACATATGTGGCTTCCTTATTGTTAGCTCTACTACATAATCCAACATTTGAGGATCAAATATAGTCCTGATTGGGTTGTTTGCACACAGAAGGATGCTCAAAAATGGATACAAAGTGCCCCAAAAGCCTTCAAAATCCTCTTAAGGCCTCCACCGATCGAAATGGTTGCAAAGGAAAAGCCCTTGGGAGGGCGGAAATACATTATCGGGAGGCTAAAACACTCCAAAAACCATGCAAAATCAAAATTATACGCTTAAGGACTCGCATCCATCTCAGTCGTTGGATCTGGCCGATCAACGGTCCAGATCGCATTGGCATATCGCAAGTCGAGGGAGGCAACGGCAGCGACATGATACATCGCCGATGAGTGATCGCCGATATCGCTATCGGCGTATCGCAATGGAGGACTTACAAAAGGGGCTTTATTATTGTGTGATGAGCGATCGCCGATATCGCATCGGCGTATCGCTATCGGCGTTTCCAATGGAGCATGGCCTTTTGCATATATATGAGCGATCGTCGATGGGCCGGACCCGATGGCGTTATGAATTCTTTTTAATAGATGTTCGGGTCCGCGGCAATATCGCTATCGGCAATATCAAAGAAATCGGGGCTTTTATGTTTTGTGATTTGCGATCGCCGATATCGCTATCGGCGTATCACTATCGGTGATGTTAAAGGGGTGGGGCTTTTAACATAAGTCATGTTGTGATGCGATGGGCCGGACCCAACAGTTATACAGCACTATATTTCATAAAATTTCAAGTCCGCACCCGTCGTATTTTCAATGTTTTTTGTGTATTTTCAATGTATAAAGAAAATACAAAGGAAGCCTTGGTGGGTGCCGATTGCGATGGGTCTCGGATCCGAAAGGGTTCGGAAGTAAAATTATATATATTATTCAAATCCACCATAGCCATTTTTCGTGATTTTGCAGCAGTTTTATGAGTATTTTCAAATATAAAAGAAACAGAGGATTGGCCTGTTAAGACATGCATTGCGACCCGAAAGGCAACCCGATAGAGGAGTTATGCATGCATTGACTGTTGAAATTTAAAGTGTGGCAAAGTGGGTAAGATCTCTCAGCGGCACGGAATGTGCTAAGGCAGGCATGGAGTAGTACAACGTAGCAAGCAGCTGCATTCAATTAACAGAATGGCCAAGAAGAAAAGGACGAGCCTCGAGTAGTTAAATACATTTATCAGTGATGGGTTTCTTTCAGCCGACATTCCACCTGCTCATGAAGGACAACAGAATATCAGAGAAGATCAATTTTGTTTACTGACACAGTCACACTATAACAGAGAACCATTCCAAGCAGTTAGAGCGGGTGGTGATCCATTATGATCCCTCCACGCATAGGTTAGCAGAGATATTTTGTAATAAAGCACCATATATATACCCAGAACAGAGATGTAATGGGGGATGAGTGTTAGATGAAAGTTACCTTGCTGTAAGGTTCAACTTTTGGAGACTGTAACTACCTTGTAACCTGCAGCGTCTGGTCTTCATTTCCAGCTAATATAAGCTTCTTTTGTTGTTAATTGCTCACTTTCCACTTCTCTTTCTTGTTCCAGGCTATGCCTGTTTGCATTGATTCATGTTCTGTTAATGTTTAGTATTAGAGGGGCTGTCATCCCACCTCTGTGTTAGGATTTAGCTGTATCATTGAATGTGCATGCAGGTTTCTATTGTTTCAATACCAGAGCACTGTCATCCTATCTGGGTATTAGATAATAGATTTACAGACCTCCTAACTGGTTGTAGCTGGCCATCATAGGGTCCTGTGCATCTGCTGGTGTGGTCAGTTTTCTCCATTATCACCTTATCCTCAAACTGTGAGTAGTTGGTGGTTAAAAGCCTTGTAGTCTGGGGGTGTTCACCCATGTCTGGGGTCAATCATAGTAGAAATGGTTATCTGGCTTGAATATGCAGCATTTGTTTCATTCATCCACCATTTATCCAACTATTATGTTGAATTTGTAATGTTCCCGAGCATCACCGATATGCAACCTAGGTGAGTTTCTTGGGGTGATAACACTTATAATGGGAAACCAAACCAAATAAAAGTTGAACGTGAACGACATCAGAAATACATAGTAACAGAACTCGAGGGAGAAAATGAACCAGTAGCATATAATTCTAACATCATTGGAAATTATTCAGTAGATTCTTTCTTAGGAAATTTTAATGCTCATACTTCACCTTACTTAGAACATTTTGTTTTGTCTCAAGTAGAAATTTTTTCTCAAACAGATAGTTCTAAATGCATTAATTTTATAGATAGTCCTGTAAATAAATCTGTATTTTGGAAATTATTTTTTGATGGTTCTAAGTCTAAC
Source organism: Pinus tabuliformis (assembly GCA_031772625.1). NCBI lineage: Eukaryota > Viridiplantae > Streptophyta > Pinopsida > Pinales > Pinaceae > Pinus > Pinus tabuliformis. The sequence goes on from CM062818.1 coordinate 84,418,871, forward strand.
GAAGGAGCAGGAGCAGGATGTGTGTTAGTAAGCCCAGAGGGAGATAAAACCATGTTAATTTGTAGACTCGAATTCGCACCAACAATACCGTAGAATACGAAGCTCTAGTCCAAGGCTTGTACAAGGCAATTGGATTAGGCATCAAATACCTACAAGTTTTCGGAGATTCTGAAATAATAATCAGACAGGTACGTAATACTATACACTGTTTATCAGGTCATTTAAAGCATTACCAATATTTAGTTCAAGATCTGACTGAACATTTTATAGCATTTAATATCTCGTCAATTCCCAGGCTCCAGAATGCTAGCACATACCTCTTAGCCAACGTAGCTTCCAAGCTCATTCCTTCAGAAGATTTTAGCCCTGACCGATTTTCAATTGAATTGATTTTTAGACCATCTATCCCTAATAACATCACCAATTGGAGAATTTTCAATGATGATCCTGATATCGTGAGCTTTCTCACATCTGAAGGATCCTACACCAATCAAATAATTGACGAAGACCAGCATGACCAACAATTGCAACAGGATAGTACTACCAATGCTATACCTAAATCGGTAGTCAAATTAGAAGACTTTTATGATTTAAAAGATCGATTTAAAATATCTACCAATTCAAAACTCCAAAGTTCAACTTTGAATTATGAATTGGTAAATCTAGGAACCGATGCTAAACCACAGAACATCAACCTAGGCCTTGGCCTAGCCCCTGAAGAGAAATTAGCATATATCTGTCTCTTGAAACAATACAAAGGTGTCTTTGCGTTGAATTACGATGAACTCAAAACATATGACACCTCCATCATCCAACATACTATCCCAATGATTGATAATGAAAAACATGTCCAACAGAAGTTGAGAAAGATCCATCCAAATTTAGAAAATCGGATTAAAACTGAACTCAACAAGTTATTGAAAGCCAAGATAATCTTTCCTGTTAGACATTCTAAATGGGTCTCCAATATGGTACCTGTTAGGAAGAAAAATGGAGATATCAGAATCTGCATTGACTTTCGAAACCTTAACAAGCCCTGCCAAAAGGATAATTTTCCTTTACCTCCCATGGAACAAATACTGCAGGTAGTTGCAAGCTCAGAATTAATGTCATTCTTGGATGGGTTCTCAGGATACAACCAAGTGCTGGTACATCCCGATGATCAATTGAAAACTACATTCAGAACTAAATGGGGCACATACGCATATCAAAAGATGCCATTTGTTTTGATTAACGCGGGTGCCACATTTCAAACAGCCATGGACATCGCATTCAAAGGGTTAGTTAATAAGTCAGTAGTAATCTATTTGGATGATATTACTATTTATTCCAAGAAACGGAACGACCATCTTAGGGATTTAAAACAAATCTTCCAACGTTGTTTAAGGTATGGAATTTCACTTAACCCGAAAAAGTCCTTTTTCACATTAAGTGAAGGAAAGCTTCTAGGATTCATAGTGTCAAAATCTGTAATTCACATTGATCCTGATAGAATCAAAGAAATTTCCGCAGTTCCCTTACCTCACAACAAGAAAGCCATGTAATCTTTCCTTGGCCAGATCAACTTTGTAAAGAGAATCATTCCAGATTTTTCTAGAATCGTGTCTCCTTTACAAGCCATGATTAAAAAGAACACAAACTTTAAATGGGGCCAAGATGAACATGAGGCTTTCTATCTAATTAAACAAGCCATTATCAATGCTCCATCATTAGCAACTCCGAATTTTTCTGATCCTTTTATTTTGTATACTTTTGCCTCAGATAAATCATATGCTGCGATACTCACTCAAGCAAATCAAGAGAAGGCGGAAGCCCCAATTTCTTTTTTCAGTTCCAATTTACAAGGTGCTGAACTAAATTATTCAGATGTGGAAAAACAAGCCTATGCTATTTTTAAAGCAATTAAATATTTCAGACCTTTCTTACTCAAGACACATATCAAGATCATAGTACCATTTCCAGCGGTAAGAAATCTTCTAGTACAGAAGGATGTGGGTGAGAAAAGGGAAAATTGGGTCACTGCCTTACAAGAATACGACGTAGAAATCAAACCAGCAAACATTGTAAAAGGTCATGGGTTTTGCAAACTGCTGGCAGGAGCATCGCTAATGCCCGAAAATCCATCTGAAGAGGTACAAGTATATGAGGTAAGCCTAAACAATGCTGAGTCATTATATGCTGATATTATTTATTATTTAAAGAATGGATATGCTTCTCCAAACCTTGATCACACCAAGAAAAGGGCCCTAAGGATAAAAGCCAAACAATATCAACTTGTAAATGACATTCTTTTCAGAATAAATTATGATTCTGTTCTACTTAGATGTCTTGAGAAAACTGAAGCTGAAAAGTTTTGCAGGAACTCCATGATGGTCGAGCAGGTGGACACTACGCTGGAGATGCAACTGCTCACAAGATCTTACGCGTAGGCTATTACTGGCCCACATTATTCAAAGATGCACATAACTACGTAAGAGAATGTCAAGTCTGTCAAACTGCTACTGGAAGACAAAAGAAACCATCCTTGCCACTACAAATAGTTACCATCGAACAACCTTTCGATCAATGGGGATTGGACATAATAGGTGAGATCGTTCCTCACTCTTCTAAACAGCATAGATACATCCTCACAGCGATAGATTACTTTACTAAATGGGTAGAAGCAGTTCCACTCAAGACGGCGAATGCTGAAAATATCATTGAATTCATAGATTAGTTCATAATCACCAGGTTTGGATTGCCTTCCGCTTTAATGTTTGATAACACATCATACTTTTCTGGTAATGTAATGAATGAGTTTGCACTCAAAAGAGGTTTCAAACTTAAATATTCTGCCAATTACTATCCACAAGGGAATGGTTTAGCCGAGTCCACAAATAAGAACTTAATTAGAATCATCAAGCGAACCATTGACCAAAATCATAAAAATTGGTGTAAGTCTTTAACATATGCTTTATCGGTAGACTGAATAACACAGAAAGCCTCTATCGGCACTTCTTCCTTTAATATAGTTTATGGGAAAGAAGTGGTTCTTCCAATGCATCTGGCAATTCCCTCTTTAGCCTTAGTTCAGTACATTGATGAAGTACCAATTTCTTCTTTACAACTTAGGCAGCTGGAATTAATTAAATTAGAAGAAAAATGAGAAAGGGCTAAGATTACTCACGCTCATCATCAAGCATTGGTGAAAGCCTCTTTCAATTCCAATATGGTATCTAGAAAAGATTTTCAGATAGGAGATTTAGTTTTAAAGTGGGACAAGGCTCATGAGGAAAAGGGAAAACATACAAAATTTCAAAGAATATGGCTTGGTCCTTTTCAAATTGTAGAAATCATAGGTCCATCAACCTTCATGTTACAAGATTTAGCAGGGAAGAAGGATTCTTTACCTGTTAATGGTCAAATTCTCAAGAAATATTTTCCATAGAAGATCAGTCTTCTATTTTTGTAGAATAGTTGTTTTTCTTTTCATAATAAAACCAGTTGTGAATGGTTACTTTTGAAGATTCACGAAAAAGCACACCAATTGTCTTTCAAATTTTGATCTTTCACTTGTATAAATAGCAAATCTTTTGGAAAATTGATCTTTATTATTGGAAGATACAGTTAAAAACTCTAGCCTAGATATGATACTAGTTTCAACTTCATAAAAATTTGATGAACACAACCTCTAGTGAGAAATTGTTTTATATTAGTGCAACGAAAGGTATCAATAACAAAATAAAGATTCTTTGTAGGACAGCTACTTCCAACAACTCTACCATTGTCGTCCAGAGCTATCTTAAGGAAACAATGAATTCCTCCCTACTAAGGAAATCACAACTTTCAGAGGAACAATCCAAGGATACACTTTATCTTAAAGACTGAGAGGTCTCATCACGAGCCGACTTATCATAATCACAGATATTATAACTTGCTGACTTTGCCAATACTACATACCACAACAGGGCAAAGACTCAAAATTGTTGCAATCAAAAGACAAGGGGTCTCATCACCAGCCAGCTTGTTCAGTTAAGTTATAAATCAATGAATGACTGTGTCATAAATTGGCCATCAAACCAAGACATTGCTCTTTAAGAATAAAAAGAAAATGAAAGTAGAAAGTGTGGATATGGATTCTTCTTTGAGAATTGTGGGTTTCATTAAGTAGGATACAGGATCATTGCTGGGTAACAGGTAACCCTGTCGAGCCTATAAATCCCTGCTGGCAGCAGAGGCTCTACCTATGACAAATGAGCATATTTAAAACTGGTTTACAGAGAAGACTTTGTTTTATCTTTACAAACTAAGTAATGGCTGATGTAAATACAAGGACTAGCTTGAGGCAGCAAATAATCAAAGTTGAAAATAGTTGAAACAAAATATAATTGATAGGTTACAATATAATGTACTTTATCTTTCTATAATAAAGTTTAACTTTCTGGAAAATTTTCTGTTTTGGAAGTTTTGAAAATTCAAAAAACAATAGAGATAACTAGTTCTTCCAAGTGAATCGCCAATTGTTGTGGCCATCAACAACCCCCCCTTTTATTGAGTGTTATTCCTAATACTAAATAAGAGGGGACCCTTAAGTAAAATCTAAAAATTAAAAATAGTGTTTAAATTTCCTTTTTGAATAAAATTACCATCATAAGCTTAGGAAACCCTCTTGAAAAATCCAAAAAAGCTAAGTTTTATGATAAGATCTTTCCTTAGGAAATGTTGCATCGCATAAGATAGCAGGACGCCACCTTACAAGCAATTCCAACATTTGCGAGATCGCGATATGCGATAATAAACAAATATCGCATCGCATTCAGCACAATTTACTTGAAACACTTTAAAATTTGCCGATATGCGATGACGCCGATCACAAGATTGCATATCATAGAAAATAGGTTAACAAAGATTGTCACCATAACATTTCTGCGATTTGCGATATTGTGACGTTGCGATATTGCGATTTCGCGATGCAGCAATAATACTATAATGCGATGTCACGAGCGAGTTGCAATTTTGCGATGTTACGATTTGCGATGTTGCGATCTGCGATGTTGTGAAGCAAATTGCAAAATCAGGTCATCGCAGATCTTTTGGGCGCATTATTCAAGAAAAGTATTTTCCCTAAGCTAACACCTAATTATGCACTTTAATGCTAATAAACGAGGTAGTTGCCAGTTTTAATGGATTATGGGTGCGTGTTTATTGAAAGAATCATTTCACGTAAGGTGGTATGCTTGATATGTCTACGGCATTTAAAACTTTTCCCATCACCCTTCCTTCTCATTCATTTTCACTTGTGAATTGCAGGAACGGAGAACAGAGGCCGATACAAAGCATTACGCAGGTTGAAATGGGAAAGAAAGGCAAAGCCCTGAGCTCATAAGAAAAGGAAATGGTGCCCTTATATACAGACACGGCTTGTAACAGAGACGCGGGAATAGCTACGTGGGAAGGCATGTATAATCTGCTCGAAGAGGAAAATCCCAAGGTAATGGAAGTAGTTGCTAGCGCGGGCTCAAATGGTTCTTCTGAAGCGTCCCTTTTAGAGCTAGCCTGCTCATTCTTACACCGGATAGTAGCAAGGCCAAAAATTCTCCCATACACGGACATGGTCAAATGGATATTAGACAGCGCAGAAATCAGAAATAGACAGTTCAAAGTTCAGGGTCAAGGACTCATCGGTTCATTCGCTGCACAGGATTTAAAGCTCATGTATCATCTGCCTGAGCCACGGGCAACTTATAACAATCATTTTATGGCGAAATTTGTATAGGAAAATCAGGACCTGGCAAAAATCACCAAAGATTGGTCTAGGAGGGACGAATCGTTGAAGAAAGATAAACACGGTATGTACAGTACTAGTTCTCTTACCTCCCCATATTTCTTTGCTGCTGCCATCCTCTGTAGATTGTTCGAAATGCCAGATATCAACAAATTTTCATCAGAATGGCTACCTTTATTAGATGCCACCACAAATGCCACTATTGTAGATTGGGCCAAAATCTTGTCTGATAACCTAGTCACGGCCATTGTCAGTTACAGGTCTAAAAGAGCTGCAGCTCAGAGAATTTATCCTCCTTTTTACCTATCTGCATATGTAATGGATGCGATATGTTTTGTTTCTAAATTTCCTATTATGGGTTTGAAGTGGACAACTCAAGACCCCTTACCCATCCACGTCTATCATAAAGAATTGTGGGATTCTCAGTTCACTCCATACTTCTACCAGATTTGTCATGGAATTATGCTACCCTTGTACAGAATGTTATATGATAAAGACCCTCCAAGATGCTCGCTTAAAGTAGAAGTAGACATCCTCACTGTCGCAAGATGGTTTGGAGAGGAATTGTTTACTTATGTTAGGGTAATTGGAAGTACTGCTCCCCCTCATGTCCTACCTTTGTATATCCTTGATAAACTCTTGGCTCGAGAGATTGCCTATCAAACCTATGGGGAAGGTGGTCTAACCAAAGATTTAAAGGACAAAAAGAAGGCTATATGGCCACAGTTTCCTGTAGCCTATGGGGCCTTTTCACTTTTTGATGTAGGTCACGCATTCACAGAAGTAAATAATATAACGTGTCTATAGTTATTCAAATTTTCAAGAAGACCATTTGACCCTAATGAGGTTGCCCAGAATTTCACCACTGCAGTCAAGATAAAGGTGTTCTCTACAGAAAAGGATTCATTCGATGATATATTCGAGTAGAAGAGTAGGCTTGAAGAAATTCTACGTGAAGCCCAATTGAAATTCTCTCCAGAAGAATTTCAAAAGTTCAAAGTATACAGGGAGAGAAGGTTAGCCAGTATTCCTTTAGAGAAACTACGCATAAAACCCGCAAGAGAACCAACTCCAAGTGTTAGTCTTAGTGGGAGTTCAAGCACTAACGGATCTAAATCCAAGTCAGAAAAAGAAATGTTTGAGCATTCTAAAAGATCTGGAAATGAACAGGATAAGAGCGAAGGGTCAGTAAAGGATACTGCCCAATCAATGGAACTTCTACACCAACAGGTTATTGCCTCCCCGCAAAGAGATCCTCCCCCTCTCGTCATTCAAGCACTGCCAGTCATAACTGAGCTAGACAAAGAATGGGAAACCTTCAACGACTTGATCAATCTTGAAGGAAAAACCATAAAAACACCTGTGAGCAACTTACAGGTATCAAAAGAAGTAGTCACAACAATAGTCAGCGATGTCTCAGATATGGAGCATATTCCTATTGCCCCATCCTCTAAGCTTATACTGAAAATAAAAGAAATTCCTCCCCTTGATGTGTTTTATAGTCCACAGCACAAAGTAGTAGTAAGAAGACAGAGGAAGAAAAGGAAATTGGAAAATGTACTTCCTCAAGACACAGAACAATTAGATGTCCTGTGGCAAGATCCCACTAGCAATCCTACCGAGAATCTCACCAAACTATCTCAGATCGCAGGAGCATACGCCTCTATGACTATTGATAAAGCATCTGAGGTACAACAATTGCTAAAAGAAAGGGAAGACCAGATACAAGTGTTGCAGCAACAGTTGGAACAAGCCAACAATGAAGCACAGAAATAGCTTGAGAGGTTGCAGTAGGACTTCCAACAAATGCAGATAGGATATCAGAAAAGTTTGGATGAGAAAGGAAAGCAGTTACAGGATCTACAGGATATGCACAAGGACAATCCTAAACTTACAGAATTTATCACAGAGGCCATTTCCTTGAATGAACAACTACTACAGCAGCAAGAAGCGTTGGGCCAAAAGATATCACAGTGGAGCTATTATTGTGAAATCAGTGATAAAACCACTAATCAAGTGGTAGATTTACGAAGTGACTATGATCTAATTGATAAACGGGTGACTGAATATTTGGCTTGGCAAGAAAAAGACGAGGGAAAAAGAGCAGGTGCACCAAGGATCAATGAAAACCACAAAGAAATGCTCTTTAACAAATGGGACGAGCAAATCAGGGAGGCAGAGCAAGCAACAGAAGGAGCAGCCATGACAGCAAGCAGTATTATTGATTGTGTAAATGAAAATTTACATAGGGCAAATTTGATCGCAGAGACCACTCCAGGATATTTACCTAATGCACAGAAACTACAGGCAGATTGGAAATAGAGAGCTCAAGAAAAGGCACAAGCAATCCAAGGGTTAACCAGGTTGAACTGGGATTATTACTGGGCTTACTTGGTTAAGCCACATAGCCAATGGATGATTGTTAAGTGTATCATCAATTCGGCTGAAAAGATGGCGCCAGCGTTTGTCGATTCTGTTTACTCAGCTCAACTAAAAGTGGAAGTCAGCCAGCCGAATCTGCTCAAACAGATGTTACATGCATGCGATTTCAAGGACCAAATACAGAAGTAGTTTAATGTTAGATTTAATTTTAGCTTTAATTTTGTTTTATTTTCCTGAAAAGAGGACGGTCATTTAAACTACATCCTATATTTTTGTAATAATTTATTTTTTAAATTAGTTTAGTAGTATTTAAACGCCTCTCATGCATTTAGAGAGGGGTCCTGAAATTTATCAAAAACTTATCCCCAGAACATGCACTTATGTACCCTCTGAGGAGGTTTTAATGAATGAAGGGAACAGGATTTATTAATGTTTGTATTTGATATCTGCTACTGATGTTGCACTTTTGTACTCTTAGTGGATATTTGATCAAGGAGAGATAAATCGTTATCACTTGAAGCTCATGAGTAGGACTAGTTATAAATGGTATTTCTATCTCTTAACTATTTCTGCCTTGTGTTAGAGTGATTTCCAATTCAGTTATTTATATATTAATGTATGAATGCCTGAGTTATCATTTGGCACTTTTGTACGGTGATAGCTATTTATTTATGCTTAGTGTATGAACAGCTCATTATGCGATATGTTTTGTACAACTGTTTCGTCTAACTTTTTATACGAAGTAGTTCATCCGTACTGAATTCTTTTCTTATAATAGCTGAATGATCTTTATTACCAGTTGTTGTTTGAAATCATTTTAGATCGCATAGAAGAAAGATAACACCCCGGGTTAGTGTAGATTTACATATTTCTATCATTAGAATATAGTTTCTTTATTATTAGATTAGAATTTGATTAAGAAGTATTCCATTTAGAAACTGTTAGAAACAGAAATATTCATCTTTCTCACACACACACTGAAATTGGGAAACTGGTCCCACATCCCCAGTTGGATCCGCTATACCAAATGGAAAAGGAGCTGCGAACCAAGGTCCGAACCGGGCGGGTATCCCCCTTGTTGTAGACCCAATTTTCGGGGCTTCAACAGAACCCAAACAAAAAAACTAACACTTCACCGAAAAGCAAACCATAGGTTGACTAGTTTCTCCACAAAGAGAGATAGGAAACTAAAAATATGCAAGAAACAAGACTCTCCCGCACAATCAATGACTAAACAGAAGTAATAAAGATCAGGAAAAACCATTTACTGGACTCAAAATTGGAATATTTTATTCAAAACCAAGCATACGTGAATGTGCATTGACAGACCCACATGTATACATGACTATACTCAAGGAAACACACATATACACATGTTTCTTTGGATAAAAACGCATGTGTACATGACTGTGTGAATTAAAATCTGCGTATACAAAATCTAGCAAAGAAAAAATAAAAATTCAGGCCTAATCCAGAAGATCATACTTTTTTCCCAGATTGAAACAAGACAAAGATACTTGGAAAACCAGAAACCAAACAAAAAGGACCAAATCAAGAGAGAAACAACCCAAACAAGGAAATACAAGATTTTATTCCCTAGTGGAGTCACTAATCCTATTACGGGATAAAACACCTTAGGGTCTGGTTTCATAACCCCAACAAATCGAAGGGCATACACCAACAAGAAGCAGGAAAACAAGTAGTCCTAATGCATAAACTGCTAAAATGGGATGAAGAGATATTACCCGTAGGTCCTACATTTGAGGATATTCCCATAGGGTCCAAACCCTCTGCTTCCTCCAATTCTTCAAAACCTATAACTCATTCCAAAAAAGCATATATATTAGCAATAGTTCAAAGCATGTTCAAGTTATGAATATTAGATCATATAAGCATGTAGATATAAAACATGAGATCATACATAATTAGATCATAACATGAGTTAAAGCATAAATATTATCACATCAGGATGAAGACAAAGCTTCTTTATTTATGTCTGCAAAGAATGTGGAATAATACAACCTAATTTGACCATGACTCCAAGAGAAACCTTCCTCTGGATCCATCCAACGAAAGCCTCAAAAATCCTCTTTCAAATGTATACACATAGATGCCATATAAAGGAGATGGAAATCTCTATGAGGAAACAAGGGTTTCCTATAGCTGGGAGTGCAATAGGTAGAGGGATAAATAATACTTGATCATGGACCAATTGGATATGATATCAATATCCTTTGTTTCTCTCCCCTTAGGCCTTCCCATGAGGTTTATTTATATCACCCCAAAATAGTTGTTTCAATTGGGATACAATTAGGCCATAGGCTCCTATAGGTGGGCTTCTGGTGTAACCCATAAACCCCACCCATAAAATAAGGATTTTATATTTTTTTAATATTCCAAAATATATATGTGGGTTGGGTATAGCTAGAACCGTGTGTGCACGCACTTTTTGAAGGGCAGAGTTGCGTATGGAATTTAAAATAATGTTTTTAGTAAATGGACCAAGTCTGAAGGGAAAGGGCTACCCAAGGCCATGACTCAAAGCATCAAGTATAAAATGGTGATAAATGATGCTATAACACCAACAACTCAGTTGGGCATATTTGTGGCATACACTGATCCACCTCACTACTATTGGGTGTACCTACCATCTCACAAATTTACAATGGTTCCTAAATATGTGAAGTTCAATGAGATGTTCCCCTGAGAAGGAGATTTAGTTGAATGGAGAAGAGGATATTTTAGCTCAAAAGGAAGAACCTCTGGATGATGTGGAGCAACCACAGGTAGAGGAGTAGAGAGTGGAAGCACCCAGTCATGCAAAGACTTCTAAAGATGGAAGGAAGGGCACCAAAGAGGTTGACATATTCATACAGCACAGGGAGAGGAGGTCGCTAAATCAATAGACTCGCTGCATGGGTACGATGAACAAGAGTGTAGAGATTGAGCCATCCTCATTCGAGGAAGAAGTGTATAAACCAATATGGGTGGATGCCATCGTTGAGGAATATGACTCCATTATTAGAAACAATGTTTGAGAAGTGATCCCAAGACCAGAAGACAAGTCAGTGGTGAATTCCAAATGGATTTACAAGGTAAAGCAAGTAGCATGTGGGAGTGTGGATAAGCGCAACGCCATATTTGTGGCCAGAGGGTTCTCTCTAGTGGAGGGAATTGATTATGGGGAGACCTTTTCTCTAGTAAAAAGGTACTCTTTAATCAGAATTACTCTAGCACTTTCAGCATAGATGGGATGGAAGATACATCAGATGGATGTGAAGACAAAAATCCTCAATGGTGTGATTAAGGAAGAGGTGTAAATTGAGAAACCATAAGGATTTGAGACCTTCAAAGAGAGTCACATGTGTCTAGACTCAAGAGAGAATTGTATGGACTGAACAAGCACCATGTGCTTGGTACACCAGGATTAACAATTATTTCACCCGGATGGGCTTCACAAAAAGTGAAGTAGATATGAACCTTCACCATATTGTGATTGAAGGTAAATGGTTGATTATAGTATTATATGTCGATGATTTAATTCTAACAGGTGATGAGAAGATGGTAAAATGTTGCAAAGAGGATCTTGCGAGATAATTTGAGATGAACACCCTGGGGCTCATGCATTATTTCCTTCATATGAAAGTATGGCATGGAGATGAGGAACTATTTGTCTCTCAGGGAACATATGCCAACGATACACTAAATAATTTCCACATGGAGAGTAGCAAACCCATCGAGAATCCTCTACCAGGAAATTAGAGGAAGGAAGATGCTACTTCAGGTGAAGTAGTAGAGGCTACTATTTATAGGAAACTTGTGGGTTCACTTATGTATTTAGTGAACACATGAACGAACATATGTTTTGAACTTAACCATCTTAGTCAAGCGACGAACATGTGGTGAGATACCTTAGAGGAAGCACTTATTTTTGTCTTTAGTAGAAACAGACAGAGGGAGTGAAGATTCAAGGCTTCATAGATGCATATTGGGAAAGAAGTCCATTCCATAGAAAGAGCACATTAGGGGGAATATTCAGTATTGGGTCAGTAACCGTTTCTTGGTACAATAGGACGCAGAGATCAGTTGCACTCAATTTGGAAAAGCAAAGTACATGGCTGCTAGTAAAGTAACTTGTGAGGATATCTGGATGAGGGTGGTCCTTGTTGGGTTATTTGGTTAGAAGATGGATCCTACAGTGATTTACTGTCAAAATCAGAGTTGTATCAAACTCTCTGAGAATCCAGTTTTTCATGATCGGTCCAATCATATCGACATTCGATATCACCATCTATGAGATTATGTGCAGAGGAGAATCATGTTGCTGAGGTACATTCCTACAGAGGAACAAGATGCAGATATTTTGAGAAAGGAATTGTCAAGGTGCAAATTCAATTTTCATAAAGGAAATATTCAGGTAGTAGATAATCCATTTCTTATTGAGATGGAGTGTTGAAAATGCAACAAAAAAATACTAATTTAGTTTTGTCCTTGAATTAAATTGGGAATAAAATTGTAATTCCACATCTCATGAAAACTTGTATTAGTTAACTAAGTTAATTTGACTTAGTTTTCTTAGTTAATTTGAGTTGAGAGTCTAACTTGAGTCATGTAGAGTGTCTCCTACATTATACGAGCCCAGGTTGAGTTTATTTTGAGTTGTAATTAAGTAATTCAGTTTAACTAAGTTATAGTCAGTTAAAGTAGTTCTAACTATTGGAGGAAGTAATGGTAGGTATAGGATTGTGGTGTTGCATGCAGTGTAGTGTGGTGCTTCATGCATTGATCAACCAATAAAATCATGATTCACTCATAAATAACTCATGCAGGTTAGATTTGAGAGTTACCTAGTTGATATTGGAGTTCAAGGAGAGTGTACTATTAGATGTATAAGCATCTAAATTGCACAGGTGGTGCATGCAGTCAAAGGAAGGCCTATGATGATTGTGCAATTGCAATTGAGGAATTTCCCCAATTAATAGAGGGTTAATTCCCAAGGAAATATGGACTTGGTTAAGAAAAAAATTGGTTAAGTATTGGTGTGGGCTTGGCTAGGAAGAAGTGAGACAGATAGAGATAGTGCAGAGGTTGCTCGAGCTTGAGAAAAGAATTGTAGATAGAGATAGTGCAGAGGCTACTCAAGCTTGAGCAAAGCGTTGTAATCTTCTCATATTTTCTGACTAATGCAATATATATATATATAGAAAGGGTTTTTAGCTCTTGGTTTCACTAGGAAATCATTGTGTAATGTGTTGATTGAATTCTTTATCTTGTATGCTTCGTGATTTCGCAATCCTTTAATTGTTTCCCTGATGAATAGAGTAGATTTAAGTATATCCTTTTAGCATATTTCAATTTGTATTTTCAATCTACAATTAATTTTTACATCATCTTCACCATCTCCTCTAGGTTACATGTTTTCAATTTTTTCTATAGATAGCTTTGTTGCCATTTTCCTTTTTGGTTTTATAGTAAAAAAAATCCATTTAGGAAAAGTTTGGTTTCCTAAATGGTAAACTAACCATATGTTCTCACATTGTCCTAAAGGTTCATCTAAGCACTTAAGCATTATTTCAGCCTTGTTTCTCCTTAGACGGGCTCTTATGGTTTTTTATTTTATTTTTGGCATATTACATAGACTAGCAAGCTCATTGTGTACTTATTACAATTTCTTTGGTTTTACTCATACCACTCAAACCTTTCAAACCCTCCTTGTTTATTTATATTTAGGTATGTTTATGATTTATAGGAAATATGATAGAATTCTTATTAAAAGAAAAAACAAAACAAAACTATACATAAAATTTCAGAGAAATGTTTGAAAATGAAATAATAGAGCTCAATAAAAATTAAGTTTTTTCAATCGTTGAATTATATATGTTTATTACTTAGTTTTATTGTTTCATTGAGAACTAAGTAGATACATTTCTTAGAATCTATAATCTGTTTTGAAAGTGATGTTGAGATATTTGTCATTGATGTGAAAACAAGGTAAAAGGAATGGAGATTTGGGCAACTAATGTGCTTATTTCAAGAAGAAGAGATGGCAATGGTGTTGGTTTTAACCATGTGCAAGAATTACCTGCATATGAATTCTAAAAACAAAAAATAAACAATGGCGAGAGCATAAAACATAAAATAGATATACATAGAGATTTTCCCGTGGATCCAAAAATGGGACTACCAGATTGATTTTTCATTATGTTCCTTTCAATGTTACAATACATATCTATACATGTTGAAGCATCGATAAATACCAATCCATTAACCTTGGATTGGAACATAACCCTAGTTCCCTTGTCTAGATCTACAAAATACCATGGACAGAAAACTATCGTGCCCAAAACCATGTGCAAATCCATGCACAAAACCATAGGTAGGTCCGCCCACCTAATATAGGGTCCAAAAAAATTCCCCGACATACCCCCCTGACACGAGGGGCAGCCACCCCCCCAGCAGCGCCCCACGGAATGTACAGGGTGAACTCTCACCCCCCATGTGTGGGGTAGTAGTGGAAAGAATATAACACAACCCAACAAATGGAAATATTACTTATTCTTGAATCATTGTTCCTTGTCTATAGATAATAGGGACTTTCCATACATTAGGGCTTCCCCATGAATCTTGCAGGACTTACCTTTCATATTGGACTTGATACCATTAGTGTCTTGAAGAAAAAATCAGTTGGAAATCTTTACTAGCCCTTGCATAAATATATGTTTTATGGAGCATCAACCTAAAATACCTTTATTTGTATCACGAAGACTCATCGGTTTGATCCTAACAAATTTTGCTTCCTTGGCAGGTTTGGAGAGAATATAAATAATCTGGAAAAAGTAAAACTATGCATCTTGTTTATTTCAAGCCTATGAGGATCAAGTGTATTGAATGAACAAAAGCATAGGTCGATTCCAATCGCATACAAATGTTTGTCCCAAAAGAGCCCTTTCAACTCATGAAAAACTAGTCATTTGTTTGATTGATCAGCACTACAAGCAGTACACAATCATAAATAAATTGAGTTTGTAGAACACAAGAGGGATCACATGGAAAATTTATCATGTTCTAACTGAGAGTGATAGACTATGAATTGAATCAATGCTTGAAGGAAAAAAATTCCTATGCTCCTTTGACCCCATGAACAAGTTTGATTATAGGTCTGATCTCAGCTCAAATCTATGATTGGAAACATAAATATCAAATACATGACGAATGTGTGAAACTCAGTACATTGCTTAAAGTTTTCATTTGTAATAAGATAGTTTTTACACGTAATTAGTCTTGTTATTCAAATCCAATTTCTAAGCATCACGTGGTTGGTCATACTGGCACGACAAATTGTTGGGATAGAGTAATTTGAATCAGTCCTGACATGACATTCTCTATACTCTGGCACAAATTGTGGTGGGTTGATTAGTCACATATTCAAAGGCTTCATCTATCCAATCTTGTAAATGAATGACTACGTGGAGCGCATTGGAACTCTTTTCACCACTAATTAGATTAAATATCCAACATTTCAACAGTCCCATTATTTGGTTTTGAAAGGGATACAAATAATTGTGCATGGAGATGAAAACTATGGAAATCCCTTATGTTGTATTATAAAAAACTAACAACATTTTTGCAGTTCAATGTTGACATGTTATTACAAATTGTTCTTAGGATCTTAATCCATAATCAAATTATTTTTTTAGCGGTGATCAAATGTGTTATAGGTTATGATCGTGTGTTGTCTTAGGAATAGGTTAAGACAGATAGAGGTCATTCATAGGGCAAACCAAAGGAACATCAAGTTATATCTAAGAAAGTAGCCTAAGGATGTGAATTTGCATGAGTACAATTTCATTGTCATTGATACAGTATTGGAAATAGTTCATGAGCAACAATGGTTGAGAAAAAGGACATAACAAGATTGTATAATTTTTTTTTTTTCAATGCTAATGTATTTGAGACACTATCCTAGCATAGAAGCCAACAATTTTTGTTTTATTTTTTATTATTAAAGTTGGCAAGGTGGTTCTAGGCAAGGAAGTTGTAACTTCCTCTAGGAGGTTGTCGCATCCTTCTAGTGAGCATTGGTAAACTAGGGGTTGTAGCTCCTTCCCTTTTACCTCACATCCTTATGGTTGCTGCATATATATCTCTTTCCCCAAATCCCCATGGAGAAAGGTTGTCTTTACATCTAACTGCTCAAGATGCAAATCTTCAGCTGCTACTAGACTTAGAATAGTTTTGATTGAAGTCATTTTCACAATAGGATAAAATATCTCATTAAATTCTATACCATTTTTCTATGCAAACCCTTCCACCACAAGTCTAGCTTTATACCTTTTCCTACCTCCATCTTCTTCCTTCAACTTCTAAACCCATTTATTCTACAATGTTGTTTTACCTGCAGGAACCTGACTAAGTCCCAAGTCTGGTTATGTGCTAAGGAGTCGATCTCTTCTTTCATGGCTTGCTCCCACTTCTTCCTGGTTTCTACCTACACTGCTTCTTCATAACATTCTGGTTCACCAGAATCAGTCAACAATACATAATATAATGAAGGAGAGCATCGTTCAGGGGTCTACCTATCCTGGTAGATCTTCTAACACCACTTTCAGGTGTTTGGGGTGCTTGTTGCTATTGTGGTTGTTGTTCTAGATGTGGATCATTATGATTTTCAGGCACCATCACTTTTCCTGTGATATCGTAAAGCATTGTGTATTCTCTGTTTTCTTTTTCCTGTTTCTTTTCCTGTAGCCGATCCTTATACAGAACCTTTTCATTGAATATGACATCTCTGCTCCTAATGATTTTGTGTTTTTCATAATCATAAAAGCGATAATCAAAATTATTGACATGATATCCAATAAAGGTACATTTCTTTGATTTTGCCTCAGGCTTTGTTCTATTTTCTTTGTTAATGTGGACAAAGGCTTCACAACCAAAAGTATTTCAAAAAGAGTAGTTTACCTTTTTACCTGTCCATGCCTCCTCTGGAATACCACCATCCAAGAAACTTGAAGGCCCTTTGTTTATTAGATAAACATCAGTATCTACAGCATCTGCCCAAAATTGTAAAGGAAATCCTTCATGCAATCTCATGCACCTTGCACGCTCCATGATTGTCCTGTTCATCCTTTCTGACATGCCATTTTCTTGTGGTGTTCCTGGAACTGTCTTCTCTCTATGAATTCCATTTTCTAAACAGTACCTAGCAAACTCTTTGCTACAATATTCACCTCCATTATCTAATCTGAGACACTTCAACCTTTCTCTATCTCATTTTCAACCAAAGCTTTCCATTTCTTGAAAGTATCAAATACATCAAATTTATTTCGAATACAATAAATCTAGGTTTTTTTGGTTGCATCATCAAAAAAAGTAACATAATAACGAGAGACACCAAGAGATGATACCTGAGCAGGTCCCCATACATCTATATGCACAAGCTCTAATTTTTCGCTCTTCTTTTCTTTCCCAACTCTAAGGATTCTAACTCTCTTCTGTTTTCCATAAACACAATTCTCACATAATTTTAAATCAACATGCTTCAAACCTGGCAACAAATTTCTTGAGTGAAGAATCTGCATCCCCTTCTCACTCATGTGCCGGAGCCTATGATGCCACAATGTCACATCTTCTCCTGTAGAGGCTAAAGCATTAACATAATTAGAAATTCCATTACATAAATATAATGTACCAACCTTTTCTCCTTTCGCTATTACCAGGGATCCTTTAGTGACCTTCCAGATTTTATCTGTGAAAGTAGTTACGCAACCTTCACCTCCCAACTACCCTGTTGAAATCTGATTTTTCTTCAGATCTGGAACATGCCTTACCTCCTTCAATAGCCATTTGATTTCCATTCTACTGTTTTATGAAAACTGTACCCATTCCAATGATTTTACAGGGTTTATCATCACCCAATCGAACTTGTCCAAAATCTCCTTGAACATAATCATGAAAATGTGTCTATCAGGTGCAGCATGGAATGAGGCCCCTGAATCTACCACCCAAGCATCAATAATATTTTCTAATGAAAGAATCAAAGCATCTTGCAACACATCACCTGTTACATTCGCTTCATGATTGTTTTCTTCCTGTGTGTCTCCTTCTTTACCCTTTCGACACTTGTAGTCTTTCTTCAGGCGTCCTTTCTTCCCACATTTCCAGCACACTATCCCTGATCTGGACTTGGATCTGCATTTTTTTTACTTACTGCGATATCCTGAGCTCTTTCCTCTTTCCATTTTTCTTCCCCTAGCCTCTGCAATCAAAGCATTACCTGATGTCTCAGCAGAGCTTTTTCGTTGCATTTCCTCGCCAAGGATTGCACCAACAACATCATCAAACTTTAAAGTACTAGATCCAGAGACAGAGTTACAAATGGCCATAACTAAACCATTCCAACTTTCTGGCAATGAGCACAGAAATAATAGAGCCCTAACTTCATCATTAAAATTTACCCCTACATAACTTAATTGACGTGTACCTGTATTAAAATCATTTAAATGGTCTGCAACAGATCCACCTTCTAACACCTTCATATTAAATAAACGCTTCATAAGAAATACCTTATTTGAGGCCAAGGGTTTTTCATATAGTTTGGCCAATGCCAACAATAAACCCTCTGTTGTTGTTTCCTTTGAAATATTAAATGCTACCAACACCGCTAGGCACAGCTGTATTGCTCCAAGTGCCTTTCTGTCGAGAATATCCAATTCTATGTTTGTCATACTCATTAGCTTCTTTGTCTTTCCGCTCAATGGTAGGTACAGATCTCTCTGATACAAATAATCTTCCATCTGCATCTTCTGTAGCTGGTAGTTTTGGCCATTGAATTTTTCGACCCTAAACCTACCATCTTCCACCATTGCTCCCACTTGAACCAGGAACCCTTCTCTCCTACGAGTTTATTAGCCAAACAGACCTTCAGCTTTGATACTAGTTGTTAGAAAATTATATACTACGGAGCAATGGAACATATAAAATATTGCAGAAATATAAACACAGAAAATGCATAAAATGAGAGAGACACAGATATACGTGGTTCACTTAATTTAGGCTACATCCACAGAGAAACAGCCAGTCCTTCTTTTATTATATTATTTAGCAAATTGAAGAGATACAACCTATAGCAGATCCATTCTAACACCGTCTTCGCTCTCAATCTCCTCTCTCTTCCTCACTCAGAATACAGATATTCATAGACGCATTACAATTCCCTCATATATAATGAGGGGTTTCCTTCTAGGGCAAAAAACCCTAAATTAAACATAACTTCTACCGTCATATCATCCACCTAATGAACGGCCCAGATTGACTAGAAATTACTAGACTTTTACAAGGCAATTTTACATCTATTTTTATCTTCGGGGGCGCTGGCCTCGAGCCCCCGCCGGGGGACCACTGGCCCTTGGACCCCCCAGTCGAGGGGGATCAGCCCCCCCCGTCGAACCCCCGCGAGGGGGACAAGTCCCCCTTGTACCCACCCCCCCTGTGGAGGGGTGTACAGTCTTCCTAGGGTATACATCCGGCTGAGACCTTTGAATACAGAAGATAATCGGGCTCCAAACCAAAAAATCTCCCACTTTGAGACTGATTATAGCAACTTCACTGCTGTTTCATTTGCTAGACAATGACTCCACTTTGGACTTGGTTGTTTCTCATCTTCTTCATCATACTTGAAGACCAATTCAAACTTAGTAGATTCTCAGTTTCTCCCTCGTTACAATTTTTGTTAGCATATCTGCAGGATTTTGGCTAGTGTGTATCTTTTCCAGCTTCCATAGTCCATCTTCCAATGCTGACCATATGAAATGGTACTTGAGCTGTATATGTTTAGTCTTGGAATGAAATGCAGAGTTCTTTGCAAGATGTATGGCACTCTGGCAGTCACTGTATAACTTGCCCAACTCCTACTTCTTACCCAATTCATCCAGAAACCTTTGTAACCAAATTATTTCTTTACTAGCCTCTATAGCAGCAACATACTCTGCTTCTATTATTGAAAGTGAAACAACACTTTGGATTTTTGAAACCCAATTGACAGTTGTTCCACCTACAGTAAATACATATCTTGAAGTGCTCCTCCTGTTAGCTCTATCACTTGCCATATCTGCATCAACATATCCCTGTAGAGCAATGTTTGATATGTGGTACCTCTCAAATACCTAAGAGTCCACTTCACCGCTATCAAGCATTCTTTTCCTGGATTGTTCATGTACCAACTTACAACTCCCACTGCATGTGCAATATCAGGCCTTGTGCAAACCATTGCATACATTAAGCTTCCAACTGCTGATGCATATGGAACTTTAGACATATGAGCCATTTCTTCCTGAGTCTTAGGACATGCCTCCTTACTTAATTTTACATGGCTAGCCAAAGGTATACTAACTGGTTTTGCATTCTACATATTAAACCTTTTCAACACCTTTTCTATGTACTCACTTTGAGACAATGTTAGTTTGTGATTCTTCCTGTCTCTAGTTATTCTCATACCAAGGATTTGTTTTGCAACATCGAAATCCTTCATTGCAAATTAGTTTGCCAATTTCCTTTTGAGCACATTTATTTCCTACATGTTAGAACCTACAACAAGCATGTCATCTACATACAATAACAATATAATATAGCTGCCATAATTTTGCATTTTGAGATAAACACAATGATCAGAGTGACACCTAGTATAACCTTGTTCAGACATAAACCTGTCAAATTTTAGATACCACTGCCTTAGAGCCTATTTTAAGCCATACAAGCTTTTCTCAACCTGCACACTAGTTTCTCCTTCCCTTTTACCTCATATCCTTGTGGCTACTGCATATATACCTCTTCCTCCAAATCCCCATGGAGAAAGGTTGTCTTTACATCTAACTGCTCAAGATGCAAATCTTCATCTACTAGTAGACTTAGAATAGTTCTAATTTAAGTCATTTTCACAATAGGAGAAAATATCTCATCAAATTCTATACCCCTTTTCTGTGCAAACCCTTTCACCACCATCTTTATACCTTTATACCTTTTCCTACCTCCATCTTCTTCCTTCAACTTGTAAACCCATTTATTCTGTAATGTTGTTTTACTTGCAGGCAACCTGACTAAGTCCCAAGTTTGGTTATGTGCTAAGGAGTCCATCTCTTCTTTCATGGCTTACTCCCACTTCTTCCTAGTTTCTACCTACACTGCTTCTTCATAACATTCTGGTTCACCAGAATCAATCAACAATACATAATATAATGAAGGAGAGTATCGTTCAGGGCGTCTACCTGTCATGGTAGATCTTCTAACACCACTTTCAGGTGTTTGGGGTGCTTGTTGCTATTGTGGTTGTTGTTCTAGCTATTGATCATTATGATTTTCAAGCGCCATCACTTTTCCTGTGATATCGTCAAGCACTTTGTATTCTCTGTTTTCTTTTTCCTATTTCTTTTCCTGTAGCTGATTCTTATATAAAACCTTTTCATTGAATATGACATCTATGTTCCTAATGATTTTGTGTTTATCATAATCATAAAAGTGATAACCAAAATCATTAACACCATATCCAATAAAGGTACATTTCTTTGATTTTGCCTCAAGCTTTGTTCTATTTTCTTTGTTAATGTGGACAAAGGCTTCACAACCAAAAGTCTTTCAAAAAGAGTAGTTTACCTTTTTACCTATCCATGCCTCCTCTGGAATACCACCATCCAAGAAACTTGAAGGCCCTCTGTTTATTAGATAAACAACAGTATCTACAGCATCTGCCCAAAATTGTAAAGGCAATCCTGCATGCAATCTCATGCACCTTGCACGCTCCATGATTGTCCTGTTCATCCTTTCTGACACACCATTTTCTTGTGGTGTTCCTGGAATTGTCTTCTCTCTACTAATTCCATTCTCCGAACAGTACCTATCAAACTCTTTGCTACAATATTCACCTCCATTATCTAATTTGAGACACTTCAACATTTTTTCTATCTCATTTTCAACCAAAGCTTCCAATTTCTTGAAAGTATCAAATACATCAGATTTATTTTGAATACAATAAATTCAGGTTTTTCTAGTTGCCTCATCAATAGAAGTAACATAATAAGGATAGCCACCAAGAGATGATACCTGAGCAGGTTCCCATACATCTATATGCACAAGCTCTAATTTTTCACTCTTTTTTCTTTCCCAACTCTAAGGAATCTGACTCTCTTCTATTTTCCATAAACACAATTGTCACAGAATTTTAAATCAACATGCTTCAAGCTTGCCAACAAATTTCTTGAGTGAAGAATTTGCATCCCCTTCTTAGTCACGTGCCCAAGCTTATTATGCCACAACGCCGTAATTTTCCCTGTAGAGGTTAAAGCATTAACAGACTTAGAAATACCATTGCATAAGTATAATGTACCAACCTTTTCTCCTTTCGCTATTACGAGGGATCCTTTAGTGACCTTCCAGGTTTTATCTGTGAAAGTAGTTACGCAACTTTCACCTCCCAATTGCCCTATTGAAATTAGATTTTTCTTCAGATCTAGAACATTCCTTACCTCCTTCAATAGCCATTTGATTTCCATTCTATTGTTTTATGAAAACTGTACCCATTCCAATGATTTTACAGGGTTTATCATCACCCAATCGAACCTATCCAAAATCTCCTTGAACATAATCGTGAAAATGTTTCCTATTAGGTGTGGCATGGAATGACGTCCCTAAATCTAGCACCCAGGTATCAATAATATTTTCTAATGAAAAAATCAAAGCATCTTGCAACACATCCTATTACATTCGCTTCATGATTGTTTTCTTGCTACGCATCTCCTTTTCCCTTTCGAGACTTGCAGTTTTTCTTCAGGTGTCCTTTCTTCCTGCATTTCTAGTACACTATCCCCGATCTGGACTTAGATCTGCCTTTTATTGACTTACTACGATATCCTGAGCTCTTTCCTCTTTCCATTTTTCTTCCCCTAGCCTCTGCATTCAAATCATTACCTGATGTCTCACTGGAGCTTTTCCATCGCATTTCCTCGCTAAGGATTGCACCGACAACATCATCAAACTTTGAAGTACTGGATCCAGAGATAGAGTTACTAATGGCCATAACTAAATCATTCCAACTTTCTGGAAATAAGCACAGAAATAACAGAGCCCTAACTTCATCATCAAAATTTACCCCTACAGAACTTAACTGACTTATAACTGTATTAAAATCATTTAAATGGTATGCAACAAATCCACCTTCTGACATCTTCATATTAAATAAACGCTTCATAATAAATACCTTATTTGAGGCCGAGGGTTTTTCATATAGTTTGGCCAATGCCGACATTAAACCCTCTATTGTCGTTCCCTTTGAAATATTAAATGCTACCGAGGCCGCTAGGCACAACCGTATTGTTCCAAGTACCTTCCTGTCAAGAATATCCCATTCTGTGTCTGTCATACTCGTCGGCTTCTTTATCTTTCCGCTCAATGGTAGGTACAGATCTCTCTGATACAGATAATCTTCCATCTGCATCTCCCATAGCTGGTAGTTTTGACCATTGAATTTTTTGACCCTAAACCTACCATCTTCCGCCATTGCTCCCACTTGAACCAAGAACCCTTCTCTCCTATGAGTTTATTAGCCAAATAGACCTTCGGCTCTGATACCAGTTGTTAGAAAATTATATATTACAGAGCAATGAAACACATAAAATATTGCAGAAATATAAACACAGAAAACACATAAAACAAGAGAGACACACATATACATGGTTCACCCAGTTTAGGCTACATCCATGGAGAAATAGCCAATCCTTATTTTATTATATTATCCAGCAAACCGAAGAGATACAACCTACAGCAGATCCGCTGTAACACCCTCTTTGTTCTCAATCTCCTCTCTCATCCTCACTCAGAATACAGATATTCATAGACGCAATACAATTCCCTCATATATAGTGAGGGGTTGCCTTCTAGGGAAAAATACCCTAAATTAAACATAACTTCTATTGCCAGATCATCTGCCTAATGAATGGCCCAAATTGACTAGAAATTACTAGTCTTTTACAAGGCAATTTTACATCTATTTTAAGCTTCGGGGGCACTACCCCTGAACCCCCGCTAGGGGACCGCTGGCCCTTGGACCCCCTAACCAGGGGGGATTGGCCCCCCCGAACCCCCGCGAGGGGGAAAGTCCCCCCCTCACCCCCTTGCGTGGAGGGGTGTATAGTCTTCCTAGGGTATACATCCGGCTAAGACCTTTAAATACATAAGATAATCAGGCTCGACATCCAACATTAGCCTTGTCAAGAAGCTTCTATAAATTGATGTTGACTTTGCATAGCCAATATTATCTATCTTCGTTGATTTCCATAGCAATTCTGTCTTTAATATCAAAGTCCTCATCTAGTAGGTTTTGGTCTTTTTCCTTTTACAATGCTTTTTTGATACCCTTTGTCATAGGCCTCTTCTTTCCAATCTACTTTTCTTCTTCATCATGCTCATCATTCTCTAACACTTATTTACCTTTGACCTCTTGTTGAGTCTTGAAAATGTCGTTCATTTCTATTACACTTTCACTATTATGTCCATTATATCACCTCCATTTCACTACTATGTGACCACATTCATCCCACTTTCATTATCATTGGGCCACATTTATGTTTTTCCAATATTTATTAATTCTAAGCCTTTTAAGTGAATTTGTGGTTAAAAATTAGAAAATAACGTGCATATGCTTATACCTAACAAGTGGGTTGAAATTATTGACATGTGTAGGTTCGAATGAGGCTTCTAGAAGACCCTTATGTGGCACTTTAAGGCCAAATTCGAATTTGAGTGGAAAGAATCATGGGATCATGAGGATATGTGTCACATCTCCTAATTGTATTGTAACTCTAAGAAGACATGTGTCTTATCAATTCCTATTTTGATTAGGACTCTAGAGATAGAGGGAGAGATTCATAGACTCTTATTAATGAGATGGCTTTTCATCTTTTTGTATAAATAGGAGATCTCTCTCCTTCATTTGTTAGTCTTAGCTGGTTAGTTCTTAAGCTTATTAGCTTATGAGATAGCTTTGGAAACTTTAGAGAGCTTTCTTGTACTTTGTAATATTGAAGAATTTCAATAAAGCTTTGATGTTCTCAACATGGAAGGAGATGTGAAGTAGATGTCATGGAGCATACTAAAATGTAAGGTAGAGTAGATTTCATTATGTCATTTGATTGCTTTCAAGCTTGATAGATTAGATTTTTCATTCAAGCAATTTTAATTCATGTAAGTGTGATTCAACCGGTTGATTTTAGATTAGTTTTTCTTTACATGTTTTTCCGTCAAATAGTGACATGAGATTTGCCTCTCTGTTAACTTTGTTTTTTTATCTTTTCAATTTTAGTTATGCTTTGATTTTAGTTTTATTCATTTGCTTTGTCAGTTAGTTTAGATATCAAATTCCTCATATCATTGACGATTATCTCCGAAAACCATAGCTTAGACTAACTGGCGAGGAATCGAACTATGAATGATGTGATTTGATTTTAGTTTTACTTTTCTGCAATTAGATATCAACTTGCTCATATCATTGATGATTATCTCCGAAAGCCATAGCTTAGACTAACTGGTGAGGAATCGAACTATGAATGATTTGATTTGATTTTAGTTTTACTTTTCTGCAATTAGATATCAACTTGCTCATATCATTGGCAATTATCTTTGAAAGCCATAGCTTAGACTAACTGGTGATGAATCAAACTATGAATGATGTGATTTGATTTTAGTTTTACCTTTCTGCAATTAGATATCAACTTGCTTATATCATTGACAATTATCTTTGAAAGCCATAGCTTAGACTACTTGGTGAGGAATCGAACTATGAATGATGTGATTTGATTTTACTTTTATTAGTTTGCAGTTTTTTATTTGTTTCAGTGCAATAGCTTAACTTTTATTTCCGTATTTAGACAAGCAGCAGAGACAATGATTTCATGATCAGTATTTCATCTTTTGTTTGATTTAAGTAGCTGCATATTTACTCTTTTGTTCAAGTACCAATTTGATCAATAGCATGTTTTGAGATCTTTTGAAGTGCTAAGTTTTGGAAGTTACCATTACGGACATAAACCTTCTCTTGAAATCTCTACCCATACTTGACCTTTAAAAGTATTCTTAAGACCTTAGAATAGGATTTCCATTTGAATTAGACACTTTAGGAAAACAACAAAAACAAAACCCCAAAACAAAATAAGATCTATAAAACAACGAAGTAAGAAAAAGGTTAACTAAGCACATATGGTGCACCACACTTCATCAGTTTACGATACCCGGATTGATAATTTATGTAGAGCAATTTAACACATTAAATTGACTAGACATTTAGACGCCATTGTCGGGGAAGTCTAATTAGGAGACCTTATTTCTTACATCTATTTTTTTTTAATAATTCTTGAGTATGCTCTCCTCCTGCGCTTTGTGTGATCCGGAGGATCAGAAAAAGGATTGTTATGTAAAAAAATTAATAATTCTTGAGTATGCTCTCCTCCTGCACTTTGTGTGATCTGGAGGATCAGAAAAAGGATTGTTATGTAAAAAAATTAATAATTCTTGAGTATGCTCTCCTCCTGCACTTTGTGTGATCTGGAAGATCAGAAAAAAAATTGTTATGTTAAAAATAAAATAAAATAAAGAAAAAAGGAGACAAAATAAACTTCATCATTTCAATTGATTCAATAAAAAAAAAAAAAAAAAATAATGAAACCCAACTACTTTGATAGGTTCAACTGTCCAAGATTGACTGGTTATGGTTTGTAGTGGTCCTCAAAACACTGTATCCTATTTTAATAAGGTTTTGCAACTTAGCTGTGGAATGTAGCCTGATTCTGCAGCTAGTTGTGAATTCCGCAGCTGATTTCAAGGTTTAGCAGGTTACATGCATCCAATGAAGAAACTGACCACATGGGCATCTCCAGAATTGTCCTGACATGGATCCTATCCTAGTCACCCAGCTCAGATTGATAAAAAATTAGCTTAAGACCTCAGTCAAAGTCCTGTTTTTAGCATGTTTTCCTTGAAGTCTTTGTTGCCTGAAATTGAAAATCATTAATCCTTCTTATAAAATTTCACAATTTCAGAGAAAAAAAAGCAAATCAATCTATGGCTATCTTCAATCCTAGTTTTCACTGTGGCCTCAATAGAAATCTGCATTCCTGTTCAAGCTTTGGCCTTAAAACAAACCTGCAAAAGCAAATAAAAAAAACCTGCAATAGCCTCCTCTAGTTGTTTCCCTGACTCTTGTAATCAACAGTAGCAGGTCAATGTTAGTAAAAATCTTCAACACTCATCCATATTCCATCCATTGTTGAAGTATCATCAACATTGTTACAGCTGCTATTTCTCATCTCAATCATTTCTTCTATTCCTCTATCTTGCTGGAACATCCCAACTGAGACCATAACTATATGGAGATGTCTGCCAACATTTCCAAGGAAATATGTAACTTTCCAATGAGATGCGAGCCATACAATATCAGGGATCATAATATAGGAGTATATTGTGATGATATCAATTGAGCAGAAGTTCATTACAAAGCACGCAGCCCGCCTCTATCTTTGGTCGAGACAAGATTAAACCTTCCTAGCCGCACAACACTAAGTAAACCAGGCCAATCCAGATTGCTTATAATGGACAATAATGAGAAACGGGTTGGGTTACTTACGAGGGGGAATGTGATTAAAACTGCACTGCAAATCAAACATGTTGTTTAGCACGAGGCTACAGGGATTTGATTATATGGAGACCTTAAAACATGGATTTAGAATGCATATCTCCTTACTGTATAGGTGAATAGCTAGCCTCAAAGAGCCAGTACACAGCAAATGAAACCCAGAAGGCCGAATGCAACAAATTCATAAAATGCAGAACAGTAAAAACATTAACTCAGAAAAACGTAAATAGAGAAAAATGTCAAACGTCAAATGCACAATTTCGCCAAATGAAGGTGAATTTGAAAAAAATAAAACATGGGTTTTTTTGCGAGTAGGGTCAGTTAGATAACCCATAAATGGTTTTTAGAAATTCGTGGCGGTTTGGGAGATATCCTTGGTTCTTTGGAGCGCATTTTTGCTTGCTGCGTGAAAAAAAAAAAAAAAAAAACGGAATTTCAATTAAATGAACAGGCTGTGATTTAATTCGGAAAGGGGAATTCTAATTTGATTATGTGCTGGAATTTACTCCACCACGTCTCCCACCTTTTATTTCCATTCATCTATAACTCATTAACACCTGTAATCCCAATTGAAGACGGCTCTTTTTAGTGAATTAATTCCATTACGTGAACCAGTTGAGTACGCCTCTTCCAAACTGATCTGTCATTTTCAACCGAACTTCTCCACTCCACCTATTTAACAGCTAAATTGTATAACTTGACCAAGTTGAATATGACTCTTTTACATCCATATTGTTTGGATTATTCATTCAGCATCACTCTGTTTTCAATTGGTGATTACGGTAATGGGCAGCGTGGAGATGAAGAGATCCTCTTACAGACCCGACGGACTCAACCAGATATACTTGGAACCGCCTTATTTCCCCAGCCCCGTATGATTTAGATGGTACTTTCAATTTCTCGCTGGTGAAAATGTGAATGAGGTAGACAAAATTGGCCAATTCGGATGATCGTCCATATTTTACAATGGACAGGGCACAAACAATAGAAAATAGAAGCATGACAGCAAAAGGAAATGGGTTGTTTTATGATTTAGAAACTGGAAGGAGTGGAGGTTTTATCATGATGTGCCTTCAGTTGTTTATAAAACTATAAGTTGAAGCTTTGTTGCTCATTTTCCTTAGCAGTCTTGTGTATTTCAGAAGTCTGATATAACTGCTACAACAGGGTAATCTTCGAATTTTGGTCCTGAAAATAAGTTATGATAATCCTAAATTATACACTTAAAGGCTCAATAAGTATTATCTTGTTTTTCAAGTGAGATTTTGGGACTGTTTGCATGCTAATTGTGGGCTGATCTGAATCATATCAAATTCTGGTGCATTATAATTGTATTCTTGAAATCATTGGTTTTTGTTTGATCTTGAAAATAATCTATCATTCCTGCATACTAGCTCTTGCATCCTTGCACTCTTGCATAAGCATTTTTTTTTTTATAGTCAAAGTGCTCTAAAATTGTTCCCGTGCCTAATTTCTAAGTAACCAAAAGATTGAATTCATCTTCAAGGTTTATGATTCAGATGGCAGTAGGAAAGTGACACTTCGGGTATACCTAAAAAAAAAAAAAAAAAAAAAAATGAGAAGCACAAGAGTTGGTACCCTGATATTCCATTTCCATCGTCGAAACTATTTTGCTCCATATGCCACTACCATTCATAGAGTTACTACATGCAAACAATGAAGAAAATAACTTAAATTAGAAAACTAATGGTTGGCTATCTTTTAGTTGCGGAAAGCAGCCTGATTCCACAGCTAACTGGCAATTCCGCAGCCATTTTATTACTTCTGTAGGTTACAGGTGTCGAGAGACAAAACGAGCCACATGGGTAGCTGGGAAAATGTCAGTACATGGATGGTGTCCTATTCATTTGATCCAATTCGATGAAAAAGACCCCGGTCAAAGGGAAGTCAAGTTGTGTGTTATCACTAAGTCGCCACACTAAGTTGCCGCATAAAAAAATAATAATAATAATTTTGAATTAATGAAATGAATAAGTTATTTGCGCACTTTTCTGAAGGTATTAATTAATTTTGGACTGATGATGAAAGATGAATGGCTAACTTTTTATTCAAGATTTTTAGCTACAGAAACCGTCGACATTCCGCAGCTAAAGTCCAATTCTGCAGTTGTTCTCCAATTCCACAGTTGAAAAACCTCATTGTTCAAATCAGCCTAACTTTCTCATACAAAATCAGATTTTGATGATTCAAGTATCGTTGGAAAGATATCAACAAGATCTACACAATGAGAAATCCATCATTAGAGTTTGAAATGGAAAATAATGAAATAAATTGCTAAAAAGAAGCAACATTCAACTTGGGGCACCAATTCCAAAGCAGGTATAAATTCTTTTGATTTTTCCTTTGAGAACTTGTTTCATTAATACAAATTCTTAGTTTTGTGTGTAAATATCATAAGTAGAGAGATTGGCCATCTCTCTCCTTTGATAATCTTACATTCCATTGCAAAAGAAGTATTAGTTTTTTTGCAGGTTCTAGGAGGAAGGACAAATGACTACAAGAGAATGGTGTCTCTCTAAGAGACCAATTTGTTTCATAAGAGGATGATCAACAACAAAGAGGAAATATGATGATGCAAAATCAGATCCAAACACTTGAAAAACTTTCAGATACTATTGTCTCCATCACATCCATATTTCATAATAAACCATTCACCTCATTTCACTCCATATTTTCCATTTACATTCATATACACTTTCCATCTCTTTTTGTCCATTCATAACCCACAAATAAAAGCAAGAGGCTCATTCACATGCTTATTGCCCATTACCATTTCTACTCTCCATTGCCATCTTCCATTTCTTGTCATTTTCATTTCGCAAATAAGCCCTGCTTCAATGCAAATTATTGAGTCCATAGTCCTTTGAGTCTAAGTTCTTTGTAAAAACACCTTGAGGCTTGCATGATTTAATGGCAAGTTCTCATGCTGACAAACAATGGGAATATATTGATGTCCATTGTTCATCAGATCTTCTAGGTGACTCGACATCGACAAAATCATTCGTACCTAGCAAGATGTGTTTGGGCATCTTGACTCTCATTGTCATCAATGGTGAGAGTTCTCATGTTGACTAGTGGCATCCATTAATGGCCACTAAGTCAACAATTTCCTACTATGTTCGACATCTGAACATCTTTTCACATAGTAGGAATTGTGCCAATGAGTTTTGAAAACATGAAGACTATTATTTTCAGCGTTTTGGAGCAGATTCAGCAAGTTTTAGTAGAAGCAATAAAAAGTCATCTTATCTCTTTATCCATGACTCCTCTTGTTCAACCACTTGAAGAAGAATATGATCAGAATTTTGCAGCCACCACACATACAACTCATCCATTCCAAAGGGTAAGTTAAGGTACGTCATTTTCTAACTTTTGACCATAGAATTCCATAAAAAGCTAGAATGATAATTGTTGGAAAAACATTTCTCTTCCTCATTTCATAAAATTGTCAATACCATCAGTTGGGGGGGAATACATTCATCTTCATATCTTGCCATGTCCATATCATACTCAGGAGCCCACATACTTCCAACATATATTAACTATTACATTGTTATTATGAGCATACAATGGCTTTTCAAAAAAGTGCTTAAAGGATAAATTGGATACAAACAAAATTATGGTTGTCACACAAGAACCAACCATCATGCAATCCAATAAAGATATACTTTGCAACAATAATCAAAATATCATTATGCAAAGTTCAAAGATTAAAATAGAATGCAACAATAAAAGAATTAGTTGTAACACAAGAACCAACCATGTTGCAATTCAAGTAAAACACTTTGCAAAAATATGAAGTTATCAAATGATATCATGCAAAGTTAAGCCAAAGCTCAAGGATCAAAAGAGTTAATGTAATATATATTGCATGAGGACGTGCAATAGCTTCAGTTGGGGGGTATGTTGAGTCTTGAAAATGTCATTCATTTCCATTACACTTTCACTATTATGTCCATTATATCACCTCCATTTCACCTCCATTTCACTACTATGTCACCACATTCATCCCACTTTCATTATCATTGGGTCACATTTATGTTTTTCCAATCTTTATTAATTCTAAGCCTTTTAAGTGAATTTGTGGTTAAAAATTAGAAAATAATGTGCATATGCTTATACCTAACAGGTGGGTTGAGATTGTTGACATGTGTAGGTTAAAATGAGGTTTCTAGAAGACCCTTATGTGGCACTCTAAGGCCAAATTCGAATTTGAGTGGAAAGAATCATGGGATCATGAGGATATGTGTCACATATCCTAATTGTATTGTAACTCTAAGAAGACATGTGTCTTATCAGTTCCTATTTTGATTAGGACTCTAGAGGTAAAGGGAGAGATTCATGGACTCTCATTAATGAGATGGCTTCTCATCTTTTTGTATAAATAGGAGATCTCTCTCCTTCATTTGTTAGTCTTAGCTGGTTAGTTCTTAAGCTTGTTGGCTTATGAGGTGGCTTTGGAAGCTTTAAAGAGATTTGTTGTACTTTGTAATTTTGAAGAATTTGAATAAAACTTTGATGTTCTCAACATGGAAGGAGATGTGAAGTAGATATCATGGAGCATATTAAAATGTAAGGTAGAGTAGATTTCATTTTGTAATTTTGCTTTGATTTCATTATGTCATTTGATTTCTTTCAAGTTTGATAGATTAGATTTTCCATTCATGCAATTTTAATTCATATAAGTGTAATTCAACCAGTTGATTGTAGATTAGTTTTTCTTTACATGTTTTTGCATCAAATAATGACATGAGATTTGCCTCTCTGCTGACTTTGTT
Organism: Pinus tabuliformis; assembly: GCA_031772625.1. Taxonomy (NCBI): domain Eukaryota; kingdom Viridiplantae; phylum Streptophyta; class Pinopsida; order Pinales; family Pinaceae; genus Pinus; species Pinus tabuliformis. The sequence continues at coordinate 84,451,488 of CM062818.1, forward strand.
TTTTAGCTTTTCAATTTCAATTATGCTTTGATTTCAGTTTTATTCATTTGCTTTGTCAGTTAGTTTAGATATCAAATCCCTCATATCATTGACGATTATCTCCGAAAGCCATAGCTTAGACTAACTGGCGAGGAATCGAACTATGAATGATGTGATTTGATCTTAGTTTTAATTTTCTACAATTAGATATCAACTTGCTCATATCATTAACAATTATCTCCGAAAGCCATAGCTTAGACTAACTAGCGAGGAATTGAACTATGAATGATGTGATTTGATTTTAGTTTTACTTTTCTGCAATTAGATATCAACTTACTCATATCATTGACGATTATCTCTGAAAGCCATAGCTTAGACTAACCGGCGAGGAATCGAATTATAAATGATGTGATTTGATTTTAGTTTTACTTTTCTGCAATTAGATATCAACTTGCTCATATCATTGACGATTATCTCTGAAAGCCATAGCTTAGACTACCTGGTGAGGAATCAAACTATGAATGATGTGATTTGATTTTACTTTTATTAGTTTGCAGTTTTTTATTTGTTTCAATGCAATAGCTTAACTTTTATTTCCGTATTTAGACAAGTAGTAGAGACAGTGATTTCATGATCAGTATTTCATCTTTTGTTTGATTTAAGTAGTTGCATATTTACACTTTTGTTCAAGTACTGATTTGATCAATAGCATGTTTTGAGATCTTTTGAAGTGCTAAGTTTTGGAAGTTACCATTAGGGACATAAACCTTCTTTTGAAATCTCTACCCATACTTGACCTTTAAAAGTATTCTTAAGACCTTAGAATAGGATTTCCATTTGCATTAGACACTTTAGGAAACCAACAAAAACAAAACCCCAAAACAAAATAAAATCTATAAAACAATGAAGTAAGAAAAAGGTTAACTAAGCACATATGGTGCACCACACTTCATCAGTTTACGATACCCGGATTGATAATTTATGTAGAGAAATTTAAGACGTTAAATTGACTAGACACCTCTTTCTTCAACATCTTAGATTGCTCTTTTTCCATGATTAGTTATTTGGCCTTGAGTTGACAGTTTTCTTGCTTAAGGAATGAAATGATAAATCTAGCCCTTGCCAAATTTTCCATGAGCTCCCTGATTTAGGAATCCTTCTCCTTGATAACTTGTTGTAATATTGAATGCTCATCTACTCCCTCCAAGTCAACTAGGTCAAAATCATGCTCAATTAGCTCTTCATCCTGCAAATCTGATTCTTATTGTGCTGATGTAGAAAGCTTGCCCCCTTTCCCAACTTGAGAAGTAAACACAAGTCTTTTTCCTCTCTGGTATTTTTTGGTCACCTCACATATAGATTCCTTGGGAACCTCCTTTAATTTTATTGATGAACCTACCTCCATAGGCTGTTTTGGTGTGCCTTGGTGATGGCTTGGTGAAGTAGTTTCATGCCTCTGCAAGGTTGTTTAAATGAGGTTATGCCATGCTATGTTCTTTTCTTCCAATTAATGGAGGACTAAAACCTTTATCAAACAGTGATAGAAAAGTCTAGGGTAATTCTCTTACTTCTACACAAGTATTTACATAGGCTAAGAGGTTTCACAACTGTGAAATGCATTAGCAGCTTAATGTGGTATTGATACAATCTTGAAAATCTCCCCTCACAAGTGAAAAACTTCATTGCTGCCTTCATCAGCGGTGCATACTTTTCCAATAGGTATCTTAATGGAATGATGTGTGAATGAGACTCTATGTAGGTTGATTTCAAGAAAGATTTGTATTGCTCAAGGTCTAGGCTCATGCATTCGAACTAATACTCCCCATGATTTGGTATCCCTGTGGTAAGAGAGATGGCAACAACTAAGAATGTGAAACCAATGCCTGTTATGGGCAAATTTAGTGTCTTTTCAAATGACTAATCCCTAGACCTAGTAGCAAGTCTAGAACAATAGTTAAAGTAATTCCATTTCTTTTCCTATAGCTAACATATAAAAGAAAGAGGAGCAAAAGTACCAACCTATATCTCTCACTCAATCCCTCTTCCCTTTGACCTCTTTTTCCACTCCCTTCCGTACTTAACTCGCTTGAAAGGTACCTGCACACAAGCCAAGACAAAAAACCATCAAAGCATACATATCGATCTGTTAACTAAACATATTATAGAATCGAATGTACAATATACATCACATAACACATGAATGGGAAAAAGCATAGAAATCTTTATTCATAGAAGGAAATATTACAACCCATGTAGATGCATGTTCGATTCAATGTCATCCTTCCAGCTTCAAACCCTTCTCTCCTCATGGAACAACAATTTGACATGATAACATTACTCTCTCTACTAATATCATTCCAACAGCACTTCCTTAGCTTATGAAGTTCCAACCTTAGACCAACCTTGAATGCCTGGTCCATTTATAGCTGAAAAGAGGAGGTTAGGCCATTAATGGCCCTCATGAATGCTTTGCCATAATTGGGAAGTGGTTCCATGGATGAAGGGATAATTGATTAAGGTTCATTCATCTCCTTCCTCATCCAAAAGAGAGCCCAATCCCTCTAGAAACATCTAGAAGCATCCATTGGATGAGGAATCCAATGAGTTCATTTAAAAAATTCGATGGATCTCACTCATCACAGGTGCAACAAAGGCTAGGTGCTATGCATAGCACCCAGACAGTGTAGTTCCTGCCATTCATTATAGCCAGATAGAAGGCCTCCTATGATGATCTCCTTAAGGACATTTTTTGGATGAATGGTATCATGAAACTCTTGGGAAGCAAGCATGATGTCGGTTAACTTCATTAGGAAATGAAAACAACTAAATTAGGGGTTGATGGACCCTAATAATATAGGTCTGTAATTTGGGGTTGATGTGCCCAAATTTTATTGTAACAGATGCCCCCTAAAGCAGGAAGTCGAAAATAACCATGTCGAGTGAGGTGCTTTACCACTTTGGATAGAAGGTTTTGAACCGAAAGGTGACTTGCATCAGTTACAATACAAATATCATGATACTTTGATTTTTTCTCATAATTAGCTGAGCAAAGGCATACCCATGCTCAGCTTTATAAACTTTCATTACATGTACATATATAGTCATCTACAGATGTAGACCCATGAATGGATGACCATGAAGGTAAGGCCATTGTACATTTGATATAATAGTCCTAAGAAATATATCGCAGCCAGGATGGATGAAACTAGATCTGGGGTCTTCAATCTCATCCAATCTTTCACTCAATGTACAAGCCTAACCATGTGAATAGATGATCTGAAGTCGAACATGGAGAGACATCATCTGATTACCAGCTAATGATGTTAGCCGTTAACAGATGCGAGAGGAATCACCGATAATGATAATGATCCTTGAGGTACTACAGTACATTTCACAAGGTGTGAATAAATGATTTGATGTCGAACACCGTACGAAGTCTTTCAGTCGAAGACCAGTGATGTCAACCTATTGCCGGAAGCCTCAAGGTACTGAAGGGGTGTTTCTAAGTCAAATTCTTGGATGATGTGTTGATGTCGACAAGAAGCAACTCGTCGCACAAGGGCCTTGATGTATCCCACATCAACGACACAAAACGACGTAAATGATTTTGGAGATGAAACATCGACTGACGACACAAGGTTCAGGAATGGCAAGCATGAAAATGAAGGTTTACTGTATTGTAAAGGATGAAGTTTTGAACTGAATGACTTCTCTTGAACATATCAGCGACACTGAGGTGAATTGGTAGCATTGACCCAAAACAAAGTGATGCATGGTATGATAGACCAACGGTGTGATAACCATCAAGTTGAATGACCCAACCCACATAGTCACGATGATGAGTTGAAAGTGTCATGTTCAAGAGCGACCTGCAACCATAAAGTGTTCCCGGCTTTTCCATTTTCTCCAGTCATTTTTTATCAATACCTCTTTATTTTTAATCAAGCTTAAGGAGGATAACATATGCTTGTTGTATAATTTCACCCTTCGGGTCAATCCATCGCTATTTGATGTTTTTTTGAGTCTAGCGAAGGTCAAACTCGGTCTTGTCTAGATGGACAAGTTTGTCGCTATTAAATGTTTTTAACTAGTTTAACGACAAAGATAACTCGGTCCTTTTCACATTTAGAGAGTTTGAAAAGGGACTAAAAGAAAACTACACAAGTTCTTTTTCATACATTTGTCTCTCAAGTCCGTAAAAGCATAAAACAATACAAGAGAGAACCTATTCATCATGTTTGACCAATGAGTACCTTTTTCGTAGTTAATCTATCTCAACCCGAAGAAGGGGTAAAACTATACTAAGTAGATATCGATTCTAATCCATTAACGAGCTAGAAACGACAAGTTCATGGCAATCTTTTCATGTTTAGAGAATCTGAAAAGAGCTTAAAGAGGACTCCATTTTGAGGAATGAGTGGTGTCTAGGGTAGCAACTAGTTCTAGTGATGTTGGAACTTCTCAAAACATGTTCATTTATGTGAAGAGGCTGGCTAATAAGACCACTCATTGCAACTGTCCCTCAAAAAGGTAAAGCAACCAAGTGAAAGCGTATGATCGGCCAAAGAGATGGTGGCGATGGGATGAAAACAACCAAGACTCATCTGACGAAAAAGACAGATAGAATGGCAATCACGAGGGTCAAAAATGGAAATGGGTTCATTTTTACACAAGCTTGAACCATTGGGAACTATGCTTGGATTCAGTTTCATGTGTACACAAGCTTGAAACGAAAAACTATGCTTGGATTCAGTTTCATTTTTACACAAGCTTGAAACGAAAAACTATGCTTGGATTCAGTTTACATGCCCCTAGCATGATGAAAAGAAGAGTCTCTGGTAACCAGATGGAAGTCGTTGCGGTGAAGCAGGATGGTTATCCAACACCTTTTTGGCTTCGTCCAGATAGACAAAGGTGAATGGGGTGATTCCCTTCACATAACCTACAGGGAAACTTAACTTTACCACTAGATGCATGCCCCCCAAGCTTCATTACATTCACTTAAGTATACTACTCATGGCTATCATTTGCTTACGAGATCAAGTGAAAGACTCGACTAGGATTTTACGAGATCTAATCAAAGACTCGACTTGGAACTTTTCTCTATGGGACCTTGTTTCATTTTTAAAAGAGCTTGACACAAGACAAGGAACTCTGCTCTAATTCCTTGTTTCATTTGTTAACGAGGTTGACACAAGACCAGGAACTATCCTTGGACCTGTTTCATTTTTTAATGAGGTTGACACAGTAAAAGAACTTTCCTTGGTATTCCTTGATTTCATTTTTTAACGAGGTTGACACAAGACAAGGAACTGTCCTCAGATTCCTTGTTTCATTTTTTAACGAGGTTGACATAAGACAACGAACTATCCTCAGAACCCTTGTTTCATTTTTTAACAAGGTTGACACAAGACAACGAACTATCCTCAGAACCCTTATTTCATTTTTTAACGAGGTTGACACAAGACAACGAGCTATCCTCGAGCCCTTGTTTCATTTTTTTAACAAGGTTGACACAAGACAATGAACTATCCTCAAACCCTTGATCACAACTCATAAGAGGTCATGAAGGAGAGATCTGGTTCCAATGCCCCCAGTATATGATGTACAACATCATTGAATTGATTGTCAGTTGATGTAAGTATGGAATAGGTTGCCACATAATTAACCCTTGGCGGGGATGATACCATTGGTACAAAACGAACAATTATGGAAGATGGTTGACTAGGAGCCATATTTGGATCGGGAAATGAAAGCTGGTCAATGGTGACAATTCTGCCTTCATGCGAGAAACACATTACTCGAAAGAGTGTTGAAACAATAGCTCTCATGCCATAAATGTAGTCGCACCCAAGAAGTAAATTGTAATCCAAAGGGCTTGGGACTACTGTCATGTTCAGATAAATGGTTTTTCTCCCAAATTAATAGGTAATTGAGGAAGGATCCTTAATGGTTAACTGGTTCCTCTATTAAAACCCAACAAATTCTATGTATCAGGCACAAGTGGTGGTGAACCAAGCACTTGCCAAGCAGTTGAGGAAAGGATACTCACTAATGCATCTTCATCTATAATAGTGCTAGATACAATCATATTACAAACTTGTACTATGATCTGGAAGGGCACATAATAAGGAAGGCAGAATCCTGCCAGACGATTCCAATCAAAGGAAGTGACTAGACTACTTGGAGGGGGGACCGTAGAAACGAGAGGATTAACCCCTTGAGTTATGGGAATTGGAGGATTTTCCTCTTGTCTTAATGGAATAGGAGGACTACCCCCAAGCTCATTTGAATCTGATGAAACAAAAAGAACTCGAATGGTATCATGTTCACTCTCTTCGGGAATGGTACGATTTACTAAAGGTGAAATCGAGTCAATAGATACCTCGACCTATTGATTTGGGTCGAGTAAAGACTCATTGGTTTCACTTTAAGAGAAAGTGGGTTCGACCGACGGTTGATTTTGGTCAGTGAATTCATCAACTAGTGAAGGATTTAGGGAGAGTTTCTTGTAACTAGATGGAAATTGCTGCAGTGAAGTGGGACGGTTATCCAACACTCTTTTGGCTTCGTCCAGATAGGGACAAAGGTGAATGGGGTGATTCCCTTCACATAACCTACATGGAAATTTGACTTTTCCCTTTTGTCCATGAAGTTTACTATCACTAGTTGATGGTATGTCACCAACATGATCTCTCGAGGTTGATGACACAGGATGATGTGAACGAGAAGACCATTCTTCTAAGATCTGAGGAATATCAAGACAATTTCAAAGAAGATGGTCTCCCACACAAAGTTTGCATGGATATCGAACTTTGTGAGACTTGATGGACGGTTTCTCATCAGATGTTGCATTCAAAGCAATGGTTGCTTGGTTTCCCCTTTGCTGAATGTGCTTCTTCTTCTTAGCCACCCGGTTACTAGTACCAATACTTTCACTAGGCGAAGAGGAAGAACATGAGGAAGAAACAACCGAGGAACAAGGCAAAGGGTCAACTTTAGGATCAACTGGAGGTTGATTTTTTCCAGTTGGAGGTGTACTCGATTGCAGAGAAATCATGAAATTTTGAACCAAGGACGTTGAAAAAAACCATACTAGCAAGCAATAGTAAATCCTGGAAGGGACAATGTAGCCATATACGGAGCACCAATATTTCCAAATGGAGGAAAAGGACTAGGATTTCCATCAAGAGGAATTCCTTGATTGGTGGACTCCAGATTTGTCGCCATATGTTTCAACCTAAGATCAACTAAGAAGAGAATGTGGAGGATGTTATCCATGGTCAATTAATTTTTACGACACTAGAACTTAACTTTTCTTTTTCATGTTTTAAGAGTCGAGAAAAAGAAAAAGATGACTCTAGTCGCTTTCGTTGTTTAATGAGCTTGAAAGGACAAGTGCTCAGATGGACCTTTTCTTTTAAGGAGTCGAAAAGGAACAAAAGTGACTACTCTGGAGATACTAAGCAAGAGGGTTTACCAAACTAATCACAAAACTGCAATATACACCTTGGTGGTAAATTTAAGAGAAATTACCAAGGATTTACCGTACGGTAGTCAGTCTTCCCGAATGTTGTGTTCGATGCATTGTGATCAGTAAGGTGGCAGACTTGGCTTCCTAGGGATAAAGGATGTAAGCCTATTGGGGTCTCCCACTATAATTTCGATGGTATAGGGAGCACAAGTATGTACTAGTACTTACTGATTCAAAGAGGAGGAATCACCCAACCTCAATGAAACGAAAGCCACTAGGTTTTAAGACGCTGGAACACATCTGTAGCCTAGACACCTCTAGATGTTTGCGTTAAATTCCAATACATTATTAGGTTAATTGAAGTTAATTTTAAGTTGATCTTCTTTAGAATTTGCCTTTGATGGTTCACCACGAGATGTTTTCTGAAATTCCTAAAAATGCAACTAGAATGAGAAGCACTCTTTCCATTTGTTTTCAACAATGAAAATCCTAGCTACAAGGGATAGAGAAAACAAATACTTTTTGGATCAAACAACAAAGAGCACTCACTAATGCATATCCCTAACCATTCATTTTAAGCACACAAAGTCAAACTCCTAAAATGTAATTACATGTATTTCTTTTTCTTTTCATTTCTCCTTAATGTGAATTATGCACTAAAAAGAACAAATGAACAAATTATTCAAAAGCTCTTTTCACAAAAATGTCGATTTATGAAAATTTCTCTTAAAGGTAAAGGAAGACTAAACGACACTTTCAACTTTAAGGAAACAAATATTTTCGACACTTAAACGAAAATATGAATCAGATGCACAAAATAGACCAATCGATTATTCAATAAAGGAAGATTTTATGACACTTCAAAACAATCGACTGAAACTATTTTTGACTAAGGACTACAAATGATAAACAAATACATAAACAAACATTTAACAATCCAGTCTAAAATGGGTTGAAACAAGGAAACAAAGACTATTTTTAGAGACAAGACCTTATTTAAATTCAACAAGCAATTCTAACAACTGAAAATTGACTAAAGGCTTCAGCTCCTAGATGGGAAAACTGATCCTAAAGGAATCATCACAGGCCAGAGTGAGGGACAGTGCGATGCATAGCATTGTCTCAGTGCAGAGGGTGCCATTAATTGCACTGTCTCAGTTACAAAGGTGCTATGATTACAGAATGACAATTTTATGCTCAAATTGACTCAAATTTCATTGAATTGGACTTGAATTCGATGAGAAACAAAGAGTAAAGTATGTCAAAGTGTTCTAAGATATGGATAAGCTAATATAAGGGATAAAATTGATCCCCAGTGGAGTCGCCATTTTTTTATGGGCAAATTTAGTGTCTTTTTGAATGACTAACCCCTAGACCTAGTAGCAAATCTAGAACAATAGTGAAAGTAATTCCATTGCTTTTCCTATAGCTAACAGATAAAAGAAAGAGGAGAAAAGGTACCAACCTATATCTCTCGCTCGATCCCTCTTCCCTTTGACCGCTTCACCACTCCCTTCCATACTTAACTCGCTTGAAAGGTACTTGCACACAAGCCGAGACAGAAAACCATCAAAGCATACATATCGATCTGTTAACTAAACATATTATAGAATCGAATGTACAAAACACAACACGTAACAGATGAATGGGAAAAATAATAGAACTCTTTACTCATAGAAGGAAAGATTATAACCCATGTAGATGCATGTTCGATTCAGTGTCATCCTTCCAGCTTCAAACCCTTCTCTCCTCATGGAACAACAATTTGACATGATAACATTACTCTCTCTACTAATCTCATTCCAATAGCACTTCCTTAGCTTATGAAGTTCCAACCTTAGACTAGCCTTGAATGCCTGGTCCATTTATAGCTGAAAAGAGGAGGTTAGGCCATTAATGGCCCTCATGAATGCTTTGCCATAATTGGGAAGTGGTTCCATGGAGGAAGGGATAATTGATTAAGGTTCATCCATCTCGTTCCTCATCCAAAAGCAAGCCCAATCCCTCTAGAAACATCTAGAAGCATCCATTGCATGAGGAATCCAATGAGTTCATTTAAAAAATTCAATGGATCTCGCTCATTATAGGTGCAACAAAGGCCAGGTGCTATGCATAGCACCCAAACAGTGTAGTGCATGCCATTCATTGTATCCAGATAGAAGGCCACCTACGATGATCTCCTTAAGGACATTTTTTGGATGAATGATGTCATGAAACTCTTGGGAAGCAAGCATGATGTAGGTTAACTTCATTAGGGAATGAAAACAACTGAATTAGGGGTTGATGGGCCCTAATAATACAGGTCTGGAAGTTGGGATTGATGTGCCCAAATTTTCTTGTAACAATCCTTGCTATTGTTTCCTTTTCTCCTTTCATATTGGGCGCAATCCAATCAGTGAGTTGTTCATAAAACCCTACTTCGCCCACTCTTTGACAAAACCCTAGGCAGTTAACATCTTCAAATCACTATCTAATGAATGGTGAAGAGTTGATCTCATTGCAATTTGTGGGCTCATACCTCAGAATTTGCCCACCTTATAATGTTTTCTCTTTTATGATGGTGAAGAATCTCCTTCGATTTTGAAAACCCTACATGACAAGAAAATGGAAAAAACAGTGAGAAATGAGTGAAGTGGTGAAATGAGGAAGTTAGGGAAGGGAAATGGTAATAGGGAAAATTTGGGAGATGGTCAGGGGATTTAGAAATCTTTTTGAAGTTAAATGGATGGAAATGAGCAAGAAAATTTGAAAATAGACCTAGCTAGGGAAACTACTCAATTTGATAGATAAGAGCTAGGGTTTGTAGGAAGGTTAGTAAACTGAAGGGAAATGGTTTGTTTGGCGGATGGGATGGTGATTTGTATGTAAAAAGGGGTAGAGGGATAAAAATTATAGGGTTTGAAAGTTATAGCTGATCATTTGCAAGCTTTAAGACATGAAATTAATATAAACCATAGAGGACTAAACTCACCATCATTTATTTGTTTTGCCAAAGGAAAAGAGGGAGTGAAATGAGTGTACTTACTTCTTAAATGGCTTAGAGTAATAAGAAACTGGAATGCATTCTTAAATTTTTTATTTGGGTCATTTTTTGTGAGTTTTAGGATACTTTATCCTATGTGTAGCGCAGTTCACTAGTGCGCAGCACCAAAGCGCATCACAGTGCCTCTAAGCACAACGCCTCTTCCATAAATCAGTGCAGTGTTTCTATGCATAACACCAAACAAATTTTTCCAATTTGAGTTGAAAAAATGGTGGTTTATCACCTAAGGATGAATGAGCTCAATAACCAAATGAGGTAGGGATACAAATGAAGTGTGTATGAGACTTTTTTGGATTTTATAGACACGACATGATTCTCCTTTGAGTGATAATTGGCCCTACATGTCTTTTTCAAACATGATTTTCATTCTTTTTGAACTTGAAAATCTTGGACATTTGTAACCTGGACTTCTTTTTATCTTCTTTGAATAGTGAACCTTCTTTCTTTTGGAACCTTCAAACTGTAGCTATGAAGTAATTATGAAATTACATCAGAATTTATTGAAAAGTGTTGCTTATCACAACTCATCCTATGCTGGATTTTTATGCATGAAATGAAAGTGTTGGTGACCTTGAGAACCTAATGACCTAATGGACACATTAGACTACGTGAAATAATGATGGTGATGAGTGACATGATGGTGACCTCCTCTTAATGATGAAACAATCAGCCAAGTGATATAAGCGACCGACATGTGAAATTATTGAGAGAATAGAGATCATCCTAGACAAACTAACCAGTGACCAAATTTTATTTTGAAAACCTAGTGACATAATAAAATTTGACCTTCAGACCCTTAACAAAACTTGGTAAAATCATATTTGATCACTGGTGATGAGCATAACTGACTGGCACTAACAACAACAATAGATAAAAGTAATTTAATAAAAGCTACCTTGGCAATAGAAGGAAAAATATCACCAAAATCAATTCTCGACACCTGGGAATAACCTTTTGCTACCAACCAAGCTTTGTATTTCTCCACCTTTCCTTCTACATCCATCTTCTTCTTAAACACCCATTTTATTACAGTGGGTTTCCTTTCAGCTAGAAACCCAACAAGATCCCAATCCTCAGTTTTTCCCAAAGATGCCATTTCATCAACCATGGCCTCTTTCTAGATTTTTCCCCTATACTGTCACTGTAGATCAGGAGGCCCCTCATTATCTCCTCATTAGTGGTGACCTTCGTCATCATGGTGTTGACACTATCCTTCATCATTGCCTCACCCATTCATTGCTTTCTTTCATCTTTCAGATGGATCCCTCATCTAGACCTCATATCAGTTATGTTGATGGTGCCAGTAGCTTCTCTAGGAATCTGGCCTCAGAAACTTGGGCCATTTTTACCCTCTTGCATTCATTGGTCCACTATAACAGTGTGTGCATCAGATCTGCCACCAATAACCAGGCTGAATATGATGTTTTGATAGGTTTGTTAGTCAATGCACTTCATAGTCACATCCTTCACCTTCATGTTTGTCTTTATTCCTTTCTACTTTTCATGCAATTGAATGTTGTTTATCATATGCTTAATCCTGTCCTATTTAGAAAATATCTATGAGTTAAGATTTTGGCATGTGAATTTGAATCCATTATATTCAGTCATGTTCCTAGAGCCCAAATTAACTATATAGATACCATTGCAAATAATATTCTAGATTGGAATTTATCACATGCATATACAATAAGACATCCATAGCATAAACAAATGTCGAGCCACAATTCGTCACAAAAATATGCATAACCATATTACATATCATAATATCCAACATATAGTGTTTGGGGTCCACTACTCTAAATACGTCTGACATGCTCATTCAAATGTTATAACAAAACAAAAAGGGGGCTTCCATGTCCCTATGCTTAATAACTATCATCTGGGGGCTCTCGAGCCAATGGCTCGATCCCGCCACCCCATAAATCTCGAACTTCCCAATTAGCCAACAATGTGCCTCGTGATACCTCACCACTCTGAGGGAAGACCAGTGCACTCATATGTATACCGATCTTCTAACTCATGACACCCATTCTTTGTCACCACAGTCAGTAACACATTCAACCTATGTTGGAGATCCTCTGGTAGATAATCACTACCTAATCTTGTTGTCATGTAGCACCACCTTGATCTACAACCCCAAGCGTTGCAGCTCATCCCCTATATATTTTTAGCCTCACCAGTGCTATATATGCATACCACAAAGTTAGAAATTAGTACCACATACACATATTTCTTAAACTATGAATGCATCAAATATATAACAACTTTCACTTACCATCTGGACCCCATGCGTGTCCTAGTGGAGGTGGTAAATCAAGATCTCCCTGATAGTTCATTCCACTATATAGATAGTCATCTATGTATAGTGCCATCTGGTCCCAATGTGAAAAAAAAATCAGGTTGGAACACCCGTCCGACTCCCCCTCCTCCACCTCATTACAATAGCTTTCCCCAAGGCTCCTGTGGGCCCCCATCACAAATCTGTATATGTGGTCAGATGGTCAGGATCTTCTCAAATAAGAATGAACATAACATTGTCCCAAATGAACACTTATCATTATTCCATAGTTTGCATAGAGTCAAATGTTGTTTCAATGATGACAACATCATCTAGACCCACTCATAGTAGGTCCCTACCAACGCACTCTCCACAAGCATCATTTTCCCCCAGGTGTTGTGATGAAAGGCATGCCTACACAAGCTCTGCAACATTGTTGCGGTTGTAACTTGTGTCTCAAGCCTCTCTAAGTCACTGATTTGGATGGTTGTTCCCTTTGCACAAACACGCGCTACACAATGACGATCCACAAACTCTCTTATATGCCTTGACGAGGAAGCACTGGATGTATCTCCTCCACCACCCCAGGGGAAATATTTTAAAAAAATATATGTCCTGCATTGTGATCCAAATCATGTGCCCTTGTACTATAAAGGCTTCCTAATATGGGTCCCAGTAGCTCACAATTCTCGACAGCAAAGGCTCACCAGCCCTCATCAATGGGTTCTCTATGACATTGAGCGCCCCATACCATGCCAAAACCCCTATGACAGATTGGTTCCCCTGAATCTCAGCATGAAGAGTTTTTTAATCTCTTTCTCACCATGACAGCTTCAACTCTGCAATACATGTAGCGTACCATTATGTTTTGTCAGTTCAAAGTAAAAGGTATACATCATGGTTTCAAAACATTAGCTCAAGAGAGACCTTTCTTTTCCTCTCAATCTAGAACATAGTTTTTTTCCCTCAAAAATGCCCTTGATTCACTTATTCACCTATTTTATAGATTATAGAGCATAGATCAAGACCCAAAAAGTGCACTCTGACTGTGAGGAAGAACAGGGGTTTCCCCGAGTGGGTTGAAACCCTAATCTCAAAATCCAATCCACCAAAATTGATGAGTATGGTTAGGCCACCTATCTCCAAATTGCAGATCTTAATTTTGGTTTTTAGATTTTCCGCTACAATCTCCACGAGATTTAGGGCCTTCTCCTCCTCTCCAATTTTTCCAACAGCTCACTATGCAAATGAATTTGATTTGGGGGCAAGAAGCCCTTTTATTGGAAAACCCCTACTTTTTTCATCGCCCATTGCAACCAAATTGTTGCTCGATTTGACGAATTGTCAACACCGATGGAAATCTCTCACCAAGTTCTATAATGGGTCTACCTTTGTTCTTTTTAATGTGACACTTCACGAGGAAGTCATTTTTTCCATGAGGTCTCACTTTGCTACCTATTAAAATTGAATTTCTTCATTTGATTGACCTATACTCTGGTACCACTTTACCCACGCATTGGTTGACTCACTTGTTAATTTTCATCATGAGTAACCATAATATCCTCATGTTTTTATGGTCCCCTCCGGGCCTAACCCCATGTGGCAGCATCATGGTGTCACCCTTGTTAAGAGCATTTGAGATTAGTCACCATTGTATCTATGAAGTCTGTTCTAAGTCCCATTGATTCCAGTTACAGTATTCCATACATATTTGTGTCAAATTCATCCCATCGTGTTCATATTTTTCCTCCAAATATACTGCTCCATCTTTGAAAAGCCCCCGCCTGAGTAATTGACCACCCCTCTAGAATCGAGTCAATCGTTGCGAGGTCAACCATGCATATTATGATCTCATAAGGGAATTTTTCATCCCTCCACTCATCTTGTTTCCTTCCATCATCATCCCTGCTGTTAGTCCATCAGTCACTCTACTATGATACATTCTGCCTTTGTTAAGGATTCATCATTGCCTTAACTCTTGCAGGACCTCTTCTGTCAACTTCAACACTTTTATTCTAGAAGTGTGGTTTAGAGGGCGGTGTAGCTTGGTTCCACTCTTCATCTTTGTTCGACGCCTCAGATCAAGAAAATGGAATCAGCATTGCTCTTTGACTTGGTTGTTTCTCACATGCTCGGCGTCATCTCATTAGCACACGATTGAGAATCGTACACTTGACGGTTTAGTGATTTAGATTATTGTCCCAATGATTCTTCTATGTGTGTGAGATGTTATAGACCTCCTGAGGGGGTGGCTCTTCAGGTAGCCCCCCACATGCCCGGATGTCCACAGATGTTGATCCAACCTCAAATGTGATTCTGCATATGGATGGGCTTGGTTTCACTCAATTGGAGAGCTCACATCACACATGTCTCCTTCAGATGATCCCTTGAGATCTTCATAGCCCTTTCTTCTGTAGTAAGGCTTCTTTGGTTGTGATCCCCCCTCACCATGACAGCATGAGGGGCATTACATCTTATGTACTCAGATGTTATTGTATTTAGTCCTAGATTATGTCTTTCCAAGCACATTATGTATGTGGGATTCATTGTATTATGGTTTGGCCCATTTATGCCAGCATATCATGTATCATGTACTTTGTAGCTCAGTCCCACATTGTTCTACTCACCATTATTCTTTGTACTCAGTTATCTTGGCGAGTATGGGTATTCCTATCTTGCCTCATTTGAGATCATGTACTCCAACATAAAATGAGATTTCTATCATTTTAGTAGGTCTCGCCCCCTCCATTTTTTTCCTTCATTGCATTGCTTCAACTCTCTCTCCTTCTCTCTCCCCTTTAGTGTCGTATGGAAGTGTAACCTAAAACGTGCTTCGGTCATACTATTTTCTTCTAAAACTCATACACTAGAGGTGAATATGTTATCACCAAAAAATGATGGCCTAGCCATTTCTAACTAGGTAGAATGAAATACACCAAGTAGGATTAATTTTACCATAGTAAAATCACTTTCACCATGGAAAATAGTTTAGTAAAACATTTTTATTAAATTATTTTTTATTAAAATTAAAAAACCTCATGGGAATAATTGAATAAATCATTATTTATTTAATTTTCTCTAGGAATAATTATTAAATCATAGTTTGATAATTATTCCTTTTCACATTTGACTAAATCACATACGAATAATTAAATAAGTCACTATTTATTTATTATTCCTTAATTATATTATTCGAATAATTGTTAAATCACCATTTAATAATTATTTCAATTTCACATCATTCTTAATCCTCGTGAAACAATTAATAAATCATTTTATTTTTTAATTATTTCTATATAGAGATATTTGACCATTTAATTTTTTTTTCCCTGTCCAACAAATATAATAAAGTATTCCTAACGGTTATATCTTGATTTGGTCAACATTATTTTATTATTTTCTATTTTTGAGATCAGCCCAATAACTTGTTATAAATAAGAGTGTTTTCCATTCATTCTTCACCATGATCATTATCATCCTCTTGAATTTGAGCTCCCACTCGAGTTCTACACATTGTTTTGGTTTTTTCACATATTGAGAGAGAGAATTGATTATTAAAGCATCAAGGACATCAGAAGACCCATCCCATAGAGGGGGATTTTCAAACCCTTTTCATAGATCTCTTTCACTAGGTGTTATCAATAAAGATTATTATTCATTTAAAAGTCTTTCCATATTGGGTTATTACATTGGATATCTATTGTTGTTTTCTGTTTTGGATCACATATGTCTTTTTTTTGTACATTTTCTCATTTTATGATTGCAGATCCGAAGCATAAGAGGTGACAAATTGTTGTTAGGGTCACTTGTCATTAGTGACTTAAGTGAGAAGTTTTTGGTACACCTTCCAAGAAATTTCATACTAACAGTTGTTCCCATAGAAGCCCACTATTGTTATGGTTGAGCACTTACATTATTATTGTTATGTAGGCCATAATTATATTTTTACCCATTACACTCCTATTTATAGCAAGGGGGTCTTTATGTGAATCATCCAAGAATTGTTCATTTATGTGATGTAAAAAGAGGTTTTCCTCTCGAAGAGACCTATTTTCAAGTTGTTGATTTATTTTTTTCTTCTTTTTTATGATATGGTTACATAAAAATAATATACATTGCATGCACCATCATGAATCATTCACCTCTTGATTGAGTGGGAAGTTTCATGCCTACTATGGTAAACGATGCTTCAAAATATATTAACATTCACACTCAAGTTATATACCATTGTTCCTATTATCCAAACCAAGGTTTTATAGCTATTAATGTATTACTATTTAAGCACGTTAATAAGGGTTTAATGGGATACTAAACTATTGGTTATGCCATATTTGTAATCATTACATATAAATTATTTTCAATGTTAAGACATGTAATCAATGCATTAACATGATGCTTTAAACAAAAACTAGCTCTGAACAAAAGATGCATTCATTTGTGTCAGACATTGTTAACAAAAATTAGTGTTATCACCAAAAAATTGATCATCTAGCCTAATTTACTAGATGGATCGAGGTACACCATGTAAAGCCAATTTTATCATAGTAAAATTGCTTTCAATATGACAAATTACTTAATAAACCACCTTTATTATGTAATTTATAATTAAACCCATGAAGGATAATTAAATAAATCAATATTTATTTGATTTTCTTCTAGGAATAATTAATTAAACCAATGTTATATTATTATTCCTTGTCATATTTGACTCAATCATGAAAAATAAATAAATAAATCATTAATTATCTTATTTTTCTCGAAGAATAATTAATTAATCACTAATTATTATTATTCTTTGCCAAATTTGACTAAATCCCTTAGGAATAATTAAATAAATCATTATTTGTTTATCATAGTTAAGGAATAATAAACCAATAATGATTTATTTAATTATTCCTAAGGGATTTAGTCAAATTTGGCAAAGAATAATAATTAATTAGTGATTAATTAATTATTATTGGAGAAAAATAAGATAATTAATGATTTAAAAGCAATTTTACCATAGTAAAATTGGCTTTACATAGTTTACTTTGATCCATCTAGTAAATTAGGCTAAATGATCATTTTTTTGGTGATAACAATAAGAATTTTGTACATAATTGTAGTTGAAATCATGATTTAAAGGTATCTCTTTGCCTTCCTCTTGTTCTAGCTTATGCATTTTAAAGCGTGATGTGTTTTATTAGGAAACTATTCAAACTTTAAATTTTAGTAACAAAATCAATTTTATTAATACATAGCACACTAATATTTTGTGCAAAGAATAATACCAATTGTTATTGGGGATACAATTGAAGTGAAAATATGATTCACTTGTTTTTTTATTATGACTGTAAATACAAAGTTTATTTAAACTTTTTGGCACTAGTTCTTGCATTTTCTCAAATTTAAAGAAAGAATTCAAAAAAGGATTTTTTTTCTCCTTGCATGTAAGATATAGACTAGTTAGTAGGAATGAAACAACTTAATTTACTCTTAGAAATAAGAGTATTGAGACTTGAGGCACAATACTAGACTATCCAAATAAGTAGTGTCTATGGAAAAATCTCGTGTATTTGAAATTGATAATATTGTACATGTACTGGTCTTATCGATGTTGGTCTCTAAGTGGATTTTCTAACATGTCAACCAAATTATAATCTAGACAAATCACTATTCAAAAAAACAAAAAATATTGAAAGAAGTTTTTAACTATGAATATGAAAATAGATAATAGTAAAATTTCACCCAAATAAAAAATATTATTTTCTTATGAATTAAATTTAAAAATACTTAAATATTTATAAAATATCTTAATATTTTATAGAGACAATCTAGGACACCATGAAAAGTATCTTATAATTAAATCAATATATTAATATCTTCTCATTAATATTTTATTAAATTTCAATATGTTATACTTAAATTTCACCAATATTTTATATTTTATTTATTTGTATGGCATAAGGAGGTGATAGTATTTCAAACAAAAATATTTCTTTAATTTGTGTGTTTGGAATCTTCATATGTTCCATAAAACTAACTAATCCTTCACTCACTTAAAATGGCTATCATGGTTTTAATTTCAAAAGTATAAAAATCAATTGTGATTCATAAAAATCTCGTGTCCATAACTATTACGGTTCTATTAACCATACTGCCTTTTACAAAGACTCCTGCCAAATGCGATTATGATCTGCGATAAAACTCTTTCTACTACCATATCATCTTTCGCCTCATCTGCCATGCCATCTTTCCACATGGATCTGCCATGTCATAGTGACATCACCATCATGTTATCCCGCATTTCGCAAATCACAAGTCTTTCGACCACTTCTTATAGTCTACCACTCCATAACTGTGATTGTGATATTCCCGAATGTTGATTGCACTATCTCTCTGTTTTGTGATTTGCAATAAGATGTAAAGTCTCCCTCTCTTATCACAGACGTCACTCTGCATTCCTCTTCATGATGGTTGTGTTCAAGATTTATTACGCTCTACAATTTTTATTTTTATTTTTATGTTTTTGATTTCTTGCAAAATGTGATTTGTTTCAAATGAAACTCACTTATCAGCTTCATTTATTTTTTACTTATCGATTCCTATTTTCCATGTTCCGGTTCATGACAGAAGAGGACAACTGTGTTGATAAGTGGCATTTCAATTCGAATAGACAGACAAACATCCAGAGAATCTGATGGAACAAACAAATCCTATGAAGACAACAAATCACATTTAGAAATTTCTACCAAAAAACTATTTTCCTTTAAACGTTACTGAAGGGATCTGTTTAAATGCCCTCAATGCCCTGCATAATAGATTCAATTGTTTTTCTTCTATTTAAGCTTACTTCTTGTATGAAATTAAGTTCCTGAATTTTATGAAGAAAGGCTTACGAAAGCTCACACTATTGTACTTTCATACTTTTCTCAATAGAATGACTTGAACAATGTTAAGTTTAGGAATTTTCATAAATAATTTTGAGAAGTTGCATTTTTGTACTCCTGAAATCATCTTTGTGAGAATGACTAAACTGATGCTATTTATTTTATGAACTGAGCAACATGAATATTGTATTTCTATCTGTGTACCTCTGTTTTGTTCATAAATAAATAGTAAATTTATCTTTTTAGATTTCTTATTACATGGTATTTAAAGAACAGTGTTACATGTATTCATTTCTAATCATGCTACCATTGATATTTTTAAATACATGTTAAGAAATTTGCTTTGATATTCTAAATGCAATATGCATTATACACATTATTTTGATTAACAATTTAATCAAAATAATCATCTTGAAATATTTTCATTTCCATTGGTGTTTGAGAAATCTATATTGTCATTTACTAAGGAAAAACATTATAGATCACATCTAGATAAATGTTCAACAATCTCAGGTTATAGAGTAGATTAATGCATATGTTTTCCATTCGATTCATTGCTGCAAATCCATATATTTCACTCCAATATAATAATTACACATTCATTCAATCACCTTTAATTGGGAAACTAGTCCCATTATATTCAGTCCGAGCCACTACCTAAATGGAAAAGGAGCTATCTTAAGGTTCGGACTGGGTGGTTTTCCCCCGTGTTGATGAAGTGATTTTCGAGGCATCAACAATTTTGGTGCTAGAACGAGGGAATGCAGACTATGAATGGAAATTACCTCCAATCCAAAAACAAAAGGTCATTCTAAGAGTCATTTCCCCTCCAAATCTCATACAACTTCCAGATCCCCTCCAGAATCTCCTATGTTTAGATCAGGATTTGTACAATCACCTCCCAAGTCTCCTAGAATACTTATTGAGGTAATCCTTGCAGATTATACTCCATAATCACTAGAAATTACAGCTTTGATAAAGAAATTGGAAGATGTATCCATTTCAGCAGAAAATCATGAATCATCTGAAGTTTCTGAAGGAAGTATAACTTCTATGTTTCACAAAACTGGTGTTTTGACTCGGTCCCAAAGTGCAAAACTTGGCATCTCACCATTTGAATTTGCACTTCAATCCCGCCCAACGAAATCTACTACATCAAATTCCCAAACATCTACTACTAAGATTACCTCATTCTCTCATTCAACCATTTTTTCATTAACAATTTTTTATTCCCCTTTATAGTTTTCATTAACTTTGAGCTCCATTTTCTATACCTACCAATACAAAAACTCTTTACTTGGTTTTTTTGATAATCAAGGTTTAATACTTGGGTTTTAATTTAAAAGCCTAAGTTTTAAACTTTGATTTTATTAATAGTTTTTATGTTGATTTTCTATTTTTTAATTTTTTGGTTTTTTAAATAAATAAAATCAAAGGCTTTTTAAAACTAAAGGGTCCCTATTTTAAAATAATAAATTTCATAGGAAATTTATAATATATTAAAATGGGATCTCTTGAACAGTACAACACTCTATCACTCTGAATCCTGATTGCATCAACTGCCATTGATCCATCCTGCTACTGTACTGCGAGATCCCGTAGAAAGGAAATGATCCATGAGACAAAACATCTCAATGGACCCTACCCAAATTTCTTCACTCTTGGGACTGTTACTCCACATCACCCCACCCCTCACTTAGTGGTGTGGTTGCATGTGCTCCCTCTACCCACTTTCCTCAAAATTCCCCCCTACTAGAGGTCTCTGCTTGAGTGGATGCCTCCACTCGGTCTCCTCTATGCTTTTCTAATTGTGGTTGCTCCACAACTGTCTGAGACTACATATTGATAAGTAATTCATGCTCCCTCTCAACCACCAAGTCTCTAACATTTTCCTTGGTCCTCAATGCTTTTCATGCATCTTGTACCTCAAGTGCATACAGCTTTTGGACTCACACAATGCTCTGTTTCATCTATCTCATGGCTATGTGTCTAAGGAATACTTTCCCTTTGTAAAATATCACATTGTCTGGGTAGTCTGGAAACTCAAATCCATGTTGTAATTGTCCCACCATCACAAAATTTTCTGAAAAAAGAGTTGATTTTAAATCGGTGATATCTCCTTCATCTGAACCCCGATTCACCTGATTGTTTTTTGAATTTGGGTATTTTTTCGCAAAAATTCCAGATATGTTAATTTTTTTTTATTTTTTATTTTTTGTACAAAAGTTTTCATATCTGCTCTGCAATCTCACCGCCAAAAAAAATTGTTCTCCACTACCATGTAGATTTTTACTTGTAGATTCAAAAACTTGTATGATATACTAAAACATAAGACAATAATCTACTCTACTCATCAAGGAAACCAAAATTGATCGATGAAAGCACTACGTATAAAAGGAAGAATTTCAATCGCACATAACACAATATTGTTTTTGGGGAAAGAAATTGGTTAAAAACACGACTATCAATATTGCATTAACCAAAAGATATGACAATAAAATACAATGCTTTTTCAACCCGAACAATTCCTGCACAAGTACAATCTATCTCTTTGCTTCACAAACCATCTCAAGCCAACACTTAGCCAAATTTGCTGCTTGCCAAGCCCCTACCTCCTTGCGCTCACAAGATCCATGCACAAACTTGTGCTTCCTATTGCTTGGTCTCACCAAGTCATGCTCACCAAAATAATGAAGAAACTTATGCCTTCATTCCTCCTTTTAAATACAATTTCTCTAATTAAGGAATGACTTATTTTAGGCCTTCTTGTTACTATATCCACCAACTGTACAATTTGATGATTATACAACTAATAGTACGCTTCCCTTTAACTCCAATCTCAACTCGATCTTCCTCATAACTGACATGCAACAACTATTTATAGTGAATTATTAGTTATCTGACTGATCACTGCACATGAATTAGATCTAATTTAATTCGTTCAACCTCTCACTAGTCCATCCATCAATTAGAACTAGTTAAACTCTATTAAACTCAAATAATTAATTTAAATAATTACAACTCAAAATAAACTGCAATTGGAACCCCCTAAAACTTAGGAGAACTCTACATTTCTGTAGTTTGACCCTCAACTCGAATTGACTGGGCTAACCAAGTCTTGCTGACTTAGTTAACTTGTACAAGTTTTCATGTGATGTGGAATTACAATCTACTTCTAATTTAATTAAGGGAAAATTAAATTAGAAGTCTCTTCTTGTTGCCATTTTCAATATTTCTTGTTGCAAATTTCAACATGGGAGGACCAACTAAGAAGAACTTGAGAATGGTTGAGGTTCAACTAAGAAAACCCTGAGCATGGTTGTGGCTAATCTCAGAAAACTTGAGGTGATGATGATGAAGGGAAAGTACATGTATAAAGACATATCTATTAAATGAACCATGTGAATGGAAAGGGAAATCCTAGTAGATTGAATGAACAAAGTGCAGGAAAAGGACATCCTAGTGGACCGCAGATAGATCAATGGTTGCAGCGACTAAGTACCCATACATTCTAGTGGATTGTTAATCCTTTATATGGACATCAACACATCATAATGCATGGTTGGACCATAGATAGAATTTTCTAATTGATATGAAGACATGTAGTGGGTAAAGTGGAGTGTTGGAGTATATAACTCCTACTTGTCTTATGAGTGTGCTCATAATTACCTATTGAATTATTGGTCATTATAGGTAAAGTTCTAAGCTTTACCAAAAGGATTTTCCCCTATAATTTAGGAGATTGTTGAGGTCTAGATAGTTGAGATATTCTCTCCAACCAATTACCTTTCTATATTGATGCATGGTTGAAATATTCTCTTAACCAAGTGATAGTGTGTCCAAGATAGTTTTCCTACCTTGAGGCAACACTTTATATATTTATATATAACATTATTTGATTAATGAAGAGTTCTTATACAAATCTATTTGTTTGAACAAGAGGTGACATTGTATTTATTTCATGTTGAAGTGAATTGATCAATAAAAAAAACCATCTCAAGCCATTTAAGATCAAAATCCATGTGGAATCTTGAAAAATGGTTACTTTGGAAATTTTAACTTTGAATATATTTTGACATTTTTATTTTTATTTTCGTCATATATTAGTTCATTCGCACATACCATATATTGAATAGAAACATTTTATGGAAATCTTTGTAAAATTGTGTTTGTTCTATGAAATTGTATAAATCATATTTATAGAATTCTACCTTTATTTATATTCATAGAGTTCTACCTTTCTTTGTTTTATGTCATTTGTGTACACTTATGTACACAAACTACCATTAAAGAATACCAAAAATTATTTTAAACAATTTTTTTTTTGTAAGCTTGGTAGGACTACATCTTCAACATTTCCAATATATCACCGCAATCAGGCAGGTAATTGAATGGGTGATTTCACATCAAGGAATTCCTTAACAACACATCCAATCATCGTCTATCCAAAACCCCTTGTCACGCCCCTATCTTGGCAGTAGTTTTTCAGCTGCTCATAAGCAGGTGCGGCGCCACCACCCAATTTCTTTTCAACAATACTTTCCAGTGTGGACTATGCCTAACATTCCATATTTAGTTTTATTTTCAATTTCTAAGCATTAACATTCATAACACAATGGAAACATTCAATTTAATCTTCTTTCATCATCATTATCATTTAAAAATATGCACAATGGACATGATATTTAACAGGAGGGGCAACTCCCTGAATATGAGTCTGCCCACAATGATAATAATAATCTTTCATAAATATGAAATTACAGTCTTCGAGAGGAACCCAACTTCCTTCTCACAATATCTATCAAAACATGCAACTCGGCTTGCGTTGTGCACCCTTGCCTGAACCACCATTCAAGGGCGCCCACCCTTGTTGGGTCGGGTCGCCTAACTCATCGAGCAGAAGTGCCTACCCCCGGGCCGCCCTCCGCACTGACTTGTCGTGCCACCCAGTTCAACCGCCCGTCACTCCGTTCACCAAAGCTCACGTGGCTCAAACTTCACCCATGGCGTGTCGCCCTACCTAGTGCTTGTCTGTAGCTTCATCCACCATTCCGGCACTTTTCCCGCACATCCGTGTCTCACTACAGTCACAACCACAGATTGTCGTAACTGTAAGTCTGTCCGTGGTCACACCCACACCATAGACCCGTTCCGCAGACCCATCGTTCATTTGACCTAGCTTGCCGTCATGCAACACGCCCTCCATGGGTCACCTACCCTGTCCGGTTCGCTCGTCGAGTAGAGTGCCCAAACTACAACTTTCTAACTCAAAACTTGTGTTCTTTCTCCTCGGCTCGGTGTTGCGGTCAAATTGTCACCTGCACCTTGCCTTCGTTTTATGTGCCTACCCTTTGCTCGCCCTTTCCTCTTGAGCCCGCACTTGTTGAACTTCAAACTTAATTGCTTGAATGATTTCTCCGCCATGGTGTCCACATTCTTATATGTTTCCTCCACAAATTTGTCATGTGTCAGCCTGCCCAGGCCGACATGCCAATTCAGTCAGCTCGCCCACACTTCACATTGGCTCGCCCATGCCGGTTCCACATGCCCAACTTCACATGGTATAAGCTCTCGTTCACAAAGTTTCCATACTTAGCCAAATTTCCAACCTTTTGGTTTTTTGACTCTTCGTTGACATCCAAGCATCATCAACCTGTCAAATAAAGAAGCCTCATCCCCAAGGCCCCTTGAAAAGGTGGTGAAGCCTACCTAAATGTCAAGGCCACTACACCACCCCATCTCCAAGGTTTTTTTATCGAGAAAGGAGGGCCAGGAATTTCCTTCCCTGACTCTCATCCACCCATGTATCTGATTGATACTGCATCCTCAAGTACCTGTGCACAGCCTCAACCTCCTCATGTGTACAACCAAGCTTTTCAAGCTTGTCCTTCATCAACTGAAAGTCATATATGCCCATGGGATACCTGCAAAACTCCACTATGCCAGCTGGATCTCTACCTGTGTAATCTTCCCCAACCACTTCCATCGAAGAAGTATTCGAAATCCCTTCATTTGCAACCCCATGGTGAAGATCCTCCATAGAATATGCCCCTGTCAAGTGCCTAAACCTATGTGAAATTGATTTTCCACTTCCATCTTTCCTTCTAGCTCTTGCATCGAAGTCTACTAACTTCCCTTGTTTCATTGTTTGATTCATGCATCCAAGTTCTCTTTGCTCCACATGTTCATGTTTCACATTCAGATCCTTTGGATAAAAAGTCATAAAAGCCATTCTTAGTCTATACACCAAGCAACTCCTCCTATTTATTGAAACCAACAAGTTTCTTCCTCCAGCTATAATCAAGAGAATATCTCGGTCCACCATTAGTATGGCTTGTGTATCCTTAAAAAGGTCTTGCCCCAGCACCATAGAATGATCATCCAAGTCAATGATCCTAAAGTCCAACTTTCCAAACGAAGATCCCACTCTCACCTGAGTGTCCTCCAATACACTAGTCACATCTTTAATGGTATAGTTTACTCCTTTGAAAGCACTCCACTCTCTTACCACTTCAGCTTTCTTCCCAAAAGACTTTGTTGCTTTCCTACTAAGGAAACTATGAGTAGCTCCCGTGTCCACCAAAGCTGCAAACCTTTTTCCATGTACGGTTACTTGCACAAAATTCAGCTTCAAGGCATCCCCATCCTCCTTCGTCTTGATCTTTTGTCTTACCTCAACAACCTTCTTCAACATTTCTCCCTCAGAAGAGTATATTGACTTGTGCTTCGACCTGACTTCCTTCTTAAGGTACTTCAACTCCTTTCTTGGCCCATCTAAGCAATTCAATCCTGGTTCTACTTGAGTTCCTTCAGGATTGTCCTTCATTGCATCCTGCTTAAGTGTGCTAATCAAGCACACATTGATTCCTTCTATTCATAGTGAACCAATCTTCCAAACATTTGGTTGCATGTTTCAGTGATAGTGCCCAAGTTTGTCAATCTAATCGAGCTCATCTTGCTCTATCACAACGGTCTTCCTTCCAATAACGTCCTTCTTAATATCTTCCTCAATTTCCTTCACTTTAGCTTGTACCATGGTGCTCTTCTCCCTTAGTTGAACTCGTTCATCCATGAGTTCTTGGAGCCTAAGATCACCCTACATATCTCCTCATCAAGTTCCTTGCAGTCTTCCCATAAAGATTATTCAAGTCCTCTCGCGTGTCTTCTATCCTTCTTCCCATATGTAGCAAGAGTTCCCACTCTTGTACAAGAGCTTCATAGCATCTCTGCATTTCTTCTTTCCAATAATCAGTCATGTCTTCAAGTTTTTGAAGTGCCCTCTCAACCATATTCATTCGTTTGGCAAGCCTTCAACACCTGCTTCACTTTCAATAGTCATCAGCCTTCAAAACCCAAAACTTCAACTGAATCACCTATCACGAAATGTAATTGTATCACTTCAATCTGCAAACCTGGTTCTACTAAATCAGGGCTCTGATACCACTTGTCACCAAGTGATAGTGGGATCAACTTCTTCTTCTTCAAATCAAAACCTACAAAATTTGGGCTCTGATACCACTTGTCATGCCTCTATCTTAGCGGTAGTCTTTCAATCGCTCATAAGCAGGTGCAGCACCACCACCCAATTTCTTTTCAACAATACTTTCATGTGTGGACTACATCTAACATTCCATACTTAGTTTATTTTTCACTTTCTAAGCATTAATATTCATAACACAATGGAAACATCCAATTTAATCTTCTATCATAATCATTATCATTTACACATATGCACAACGGATACAATATTTAACAGGAGGGGAAACACTGTGAATATGAGTCTGCCCACAATGACAATAATAATCTTCCATAAAATATGCAATTATAGTCTTCAGAGAGGAACCCCAACTTCCTTCTCACAATATCTGGAAAAACATGCAACTCGACCTGCATTGTGCAGCCTTGCCCGAACCACCATTCAGGAGCACCCACCCTTTCCAGGTTGGATCGCCCAACTCATCAGGCAGAGGCGCCCACCCCGAGCCGCCCTCCGCAATGACTAGTCATGCCACCCAGTTCAACTACCCGTCACACTATTCACCGAAACTCACATCGCTCAAACTTCGCCTAAGATGTGTCGTCCTGCCCCACACCTGTCTGTAGCTCCATCCATCGTTTTGGCACTTCGCTCGCGCCTCCGTGTCTCATCGTAGTCACAACCATAGACTGTCATAACCTTAGGTCTGTTCGTAGTTGCACCCGCACCACAGACCTATTCCGCAGACCCACCATTCGTTCGGCCCAGCTTGTCGTCGTGCAGTGCGCCCTCCACGGGTTTCCCGCCCTGTCCGGTTCGCTCGTCTGGCAGAATACCCAACCTGCAACTTGCCGACCGAAACTTGTGTTCCTCCTCCTCGGCTTGGTGCTATGGTCAGATTGCTGCCTGCACCTTGCCTTCGTCTTATGTGTCCACCCTTTGCTTGCCCTTTCTGCTTGAGCTCACACTTGTTGACCTTCAAACTTGATTGCTTGAATGTTTTCTCCTCCATGGCATCCACCTTCTTATATGTTTCCTCCACAAAGTTGTCATGGGTTGGCCTACCCAGGCTGACCTACCAATTCGACTAGCTCGCCCACACTTCACGTCGGCTCGCCCATGCCGCTGCCCTGTCAAGTCCACATGCCCAACTTTACATGGTATAAGCTCTCCTTCACAAAGTTGCCATACTTAACCAAATTTCCAACCTTTCGATTTTTCGACTCTTCATTGGCTCGTCACGCTCGTGCCCCAGGCTCCTTTAACATACCGCCCTAGCTCGTTGCTCCTCCAACTCATCCCATCGTCGCAACAAATGTTGCAACCAATGTGCCTGCTCATCGACTTATTGCACCTGCTGACTCATCATTTTCCTAGATCGTTGCATTTAACCGAGAGCGCACACCCAACTCGTCACACATAGCATTCCGCAACTCATCAGCTATATATGTATATATATATATATATATATATTTATATTTATATTTTTTAATGAAATTTATGGTTTGGGAGTTTAAATTCCAATAATAAAAAAAATTAATTTTCTTTCTATTATATATTAAAAAAAATTAGCATTTGGACCATCTCTCGCAGCTAAGATGGGATGGAGATTAATAAAGATGGAGAACCTGTGGACAATAGTAGTCAAATGTAAGTACATCAATCCCATTCCTTTGGATGATTGGATCAGAAGTTGAATAAGAAGAAAGGGAATGCTTCAGTGGTGTGGAAAGCCACCATAGACGCCTTCAATATCATAGAACAAGGCCTTTCCTGACAAATAAGAAATGGAGAACAAGTCAAGATAGGAAAGGATCCATGAGTGGGGTGCAACGAAAGAGTTTCACTATCTTTGGATGTTATAAACCAATTAGGCTCTAGAGGCATTGAGCACATTAGCCAGCTCAGAAAGAATGGTCACTCCACGATATGGGGACAAGCCTGGTTGTCCAGGACTAACCTAAATCTCAATCAACAATGGAGGGAGGAGTGGCACAACTTCACCAAGGAACTGACTAGGTCCAATGTCAAGGTAAGAGATAGACTAGCTCAGCTCGTATGGGCACATGCCCCCACGAGCTCCTATTCTCCAAAACAAGGCTATAAATTTCTCATGTCAAGAAAGGGATGGGGGAATCAAGAATGGCGGGTTAGCCTCATCTAGAAGCTCAAATGCCCAGCCAAAGCTCGAATGTTCTTCTAATGCATACTCAGAAATGAAGTGTCAACTTGGGACATATTACAGAGGAGATACAAGTCAGGCCGAGGGAGGTGTTCTTTATGTAAAAATGACGTAGAAACAATTCATCATCTCTTCTTAAAATGCCCATTCACAAAGGAGGTATGGATGGAATCAAGGATACTAATTCAGACTAGGTTGACCTGGGAAGGGGATTCACTAGCAGAAGTATGAAATAAATGGTGGAAGGACTATCTTGAAGGAAATTTGAGGAATTTACCCCTAATTATAGCCTGGGGTGTTTGGTTGGCTCGAAACAACATTATTTTTAAGGACCAGAACCCCTCAGTTGGGCACATTGCTATAGGATGCATTGCAATTTATGCAAGTATACCTGAGCCAATTCGGGAAGTAAACCCAAGAATCATAAGAGAGGAACAAATAAGGGAAGGAATTCCATGGGCTTATTTTGACGGGGCCTCCGATCAAAATAACAAATGTGGGGCAAGATTAGTGATACACCTAAATGCTCATAGAAGCCTCAAAGACTCAGTTGGATTGGGGAATGGAACCAATAATTACGCAGAACTTCTTGCCTTAAAACTACTCCTTTGTTGGCTTACCCACCTAGGCATACATTCGGTTCAGATCTTCAGAGATTTGATGAATATCATTAAATGGTTAAATGGCATGAGCACATGCCAAAATTACATTTTATCTCCATTGTTAGAAGAAGAAAAATACTTAAAAGCTTTTTTTAATGATTTTTCTCTATGTCATATATATAGGGAACGTAATGGCACAACAGACTATCTTTCTAAAGTGGGTCTATGACAAGATATGGTCAATTGGAGGATAGAGAAAGCAGATTGGGATGAGATCTGTGTGTCGGATCAGCCACCATTTTGGCAATCTTGTCACACAGACTTGGCTTCGACATATGATACTTTCTTTGTCAGTTATTTTGTTTCTTGTTTCAGTGTTCTAGATTAAAGTAGCAAACATTATTTTTCTCATGTAAATCCGTTACTAGGAAACAACAACATCGACTTGGTTAAATACATGTTTAAACTGTTCACTAAACTCATTCCTGTTTGGGCTATTTTCCCCAATGAGGAGGCCCGGGAATGGCTCAAAACATATTTTTTGGTGCTTTGGTTTTTATCAGTGATCAGTGTTTGTTTTTGCTCTTTTTGGAGTACAGTTACTGGAAGCTAATCATTGGGTTGTTTTCCTCATTGAGGAGGCCCAGGATAACTTTTTCAGCGATCTTGATTTAGCAAAAATAAAATGATAGAGTTAGAAGACACTCAAACTTACCATTTCATAACAACTCTATGATTTGAACAAAATCATACAATTTACTGAAGGCTTAAGTGCATATACTATGTAACTTTTTATTATCTTAAGAAAAAATTAATTTTTTTCTTTGGAAAAAAAATATGAGAAAAAATAAACCATATTTTTTTATTTTTTAATCAATTTATAAATTAAGCAATTACATGTTAGTAAAAATTTCCTAATTTTTTCATCATTTATCATTAATATTTAATTATTAATATTAAACGAATACCAGATGTTAAATCCCCATGACCGCCAAAGTAACTCACCGTCTAATCCACCTTGGTTTTTTATGTATTTAAACTGTAACGGTCAACACTTTTACTTCTACCATCATAAAGATGTGTATTCGGAACATAAAACTGACAGCTTATTTGTTTAATATATTGTAATGTTTTCGTTTTGCAACCCCAAATAACGATCCAACAAACTAAAGTTAAAGTTGGTGTGGTCCATGGGCATTTCTGTTAACCATTTTTCGAGGTGCCAACTCGTATGCTCCAGGCATAACACACCTTTGGTTGTCGCGATGCGCTTTCATGGGCATTATAGCAGTGTTAACCACGTTTGGACACTGCATTTGTTGGTTGATATTTAGCTTCATCTGTATGATTTGATAAATCTATACATTATTAATTATCTGACTTTCTCTATAAATTGAAAAGATATAATTTTTGTTGGGATTATTAATACTTATCTATATATAAATTTAAATATATATAGTTATTATTTTTATTATTTAAATTAAAGATATATATAATATTTTTATTTCAAGTTTATTGTATTTGAATTAATGTAAGTACTTTACACTTGAGTATGGGGAGATATTATTGAGACTTTATATTGTATTTTTATATGCTGAAAACAATTTGCATTTTTGTATTTATATAGGAGGTTGGGAGAGAAAATAGGTCTTCAAGAATTTTAGAATCATTTTTGTATTTATACATGAGGTTGGGGAGAAAATAGGTCGTCATGAATTTTAGAATCCAAGTTTATAGAAGAAACAATAATATTACGATGAGAAATTTTGTTCTAGATTTGAAATGTCTACATCAAAATAACAAAATTTGTGGATTATTTTTTGGATATACATGACAATAATATTAATTAGGTTTAAAAAATTATATTTAAATTTATCTAATATGTAAGGAAATCAAATTTCTTAATGTATAAATTTAGCATTATATATGAAATTAAGTAATAAAAAAATTATTATTAGGAGATTAATTCCTCATTGTGTTTGATAAATTTTGATTTAAAATGGATTTAAAGTGGTGGCTACATGATTTGATGGATTTATTCATTAATGAATCATTATCATCATCATTATTATCATCATTCTCTATAAATTTAGAAGAGTTACCCATAAAAAAATGATCAAATAATTTGTATTATGTGGAGTTTAACACCTATTAAATGATCGGTTCAACAAAAATTAACAAGAAGCCCACCTTTTAACTAAATATATATTTTTTCCATTTAACATTAACATTAAAATTGTTAAAATTTATTATTATTATTATTATTTACTATTAAAAATGTAAAATTAATTTTAAAATCAATCATCTTTATTATAAAAAGTGACTACTAATGTATTTAACAATGAATCATTACACATATTACACACAATATTATTTATTGTATTTTATTATAGAAAAAAATAAATATTAATAATAATGTATTCACTAATGAATCATTATACATATTACACATAATATTATTTATTTTTTCCTATGAGAGTTTCAAAAAAATTGACTTAAGTCAATTTTAATTTTCTAAAGAATTTTTTCTAAACTATCTGTTTATTATAACCATTAAAAATATTAAAGATTTCTAAATTAATATTTTTATTTAATCTGGTGCCATGATTTCATTCTACATTATACCACACTGAATAATTCAAAACCGTAAATAAATTATCTCTAATTAGAAACACATAAAATATGAATAACATAAACCTAAATTCAATTATTATTCAAATCATCGGTTTATTCTATATTATAACTTTCCCCAACAATTAAATTTAAGAAGACCATATAATTTGATCAGAGTATTCTCTCCTCTCTGTTTTATTTCTGTCCTATTTATTAAAATTCACCGAAATACGAGTGTCCCGTTGGCCCAACGAAATTTATCTTATCAAACTAAAGCTATTCGGCCCACGCACACGAAATTTGAGTTTAATATATTAAAGCTGTCTGGCCATGCAAACGAAATTGTTGTTATGGCTAACATTTTATTAGGAATTTTATATAATTTGGATAAGTACGCTACTGACATGGCACTACTTTATGAGAAGGAGGTCTCACGTAGGGCAACAATATTTCTTTTTATTGATACCCGTGAAGAATGATGTTCAATATAATATGCATTGACAAAAATATATATATATATATATATATATATATATTATACAATTTTAAGAAATAATGTTTATTTATCTTTTTGAATGTGTAGTTTCTAAATAAATAACGTTTTAATTTCATGAAAAGATATTTCATTATAATGTTTCCCTTTTTATAAGGAATAAAAACTTTTTAGTAAGTTTTCATATAATTATTATTCTCATACTATTATATAAGTTTTATTGACTAGAAATTGTGTGAATAAATTTGTAAGCTAATTATTTACCTAGAGAGTTAGGGTAGGATCTTAAGATAACCTTTTTAAAAGAAAATCTTTGTCCTCAAGGGCAGAGATGAAGGAATTGTTGAATAACATATATTAGTTTCTATGTTCGTTTTTTAATTATGCACTTTTTTATTCAAATTCAAACTTCTTAAATAATGTATTGGCAGAGTCAACACTTACTTTGTTGAAAGTTACTTTATTTAGTAAGAAATTTTGAGCTCATATTTTGTGTGATCTAAGCCTCGATGGGGTTGATGATCTTGGTTTTATTAGAGTGGAAGGGCATGGTGTAGACCATCAATAATGATCATCTCACGACATATGTGGTGTTTAGTGGATAGGTGGCATATGGGCCCAAGAATGTTTGAGTGGCATCACCTCTAATTTATTAGCAGGTTGGAAGGATCGTTCCTATATTTGGTGAGTTTGTTTATGGGAGATTGTGAAAGTGGTTAGTGCCATGATGAGTTTTCATAGGCTGCCAACCTCTGCATGCTCATAAGGTTTGTGCATTCTCTATCCAAGTCTACTATAGGTGGGTGGGGTTTATGTTGCGACTCCAATAGTGAAAAAAAATTCGTAGAATGTGGGATCCTGGAGTGTCTATTTGTAGGGATTCACTTTGCACCTGGCTTGACCTGAAGTGGGAGGGAACCTTTCTACACTAGTTCATTGAAATATTCACATTAGCTCGGGGTTATTCTCAAACCCACCTGGTAAGCCTCCTGGTCTTGTTCTTTGGTTTTCATAGTGGTGAATTTTCAATAGGCCCGGGTGGGGTTTATGTTATCTCCATCTACACCCTTTTGCATATGTGCTATGTGGAATTACACTTGGGCCCTTCATTGTTTTCACCATAGTTGTTGAGAATTTTTGCCTCATGATGGTCCTGGGGATTTGGGATGGAATTTAGATTCTTGGCTTTTCTCCTTCGGTTGCTGGGAATTCTTCCACTCTGTCATTTAGGCCATTGAATATAGGGGGGAGTTGTTGTGGTTTTGGTAGGAGGGGATACTTATGTTGGGTGGCAGCCTGTGTGGAATCTATGGGCATTCTCATTCTTGAATGTAGGATCTGGACATAGTTGTAGTTGTCAATCTTCTACATTTTGGTGAAGACACAAAGTCTAGCTATGTGGTTTGGTGGAAGAGGGGTAATGTTGTGGCAACACAAATGAGGTATGCGAGGATTAGGCCCTCATTGCCAACCAACAGGCTTGGAGGTCATGTGGGGGAAGAGGAAGGTGACAGGGGAGTGAAGGCAACATTTGAGGGTGAGGTGTCCATGACCATATTTAGTCTCTTGGTCATGTGGATATACCACCCTCTATGGATTCTTTGGACTTGCAAATGCACAACATTAGAACACTCATGTAGGAATTGGGCCAACACTTTTACGATGACCATAACGAATTGATTTCTTTTATCAATGATATCTAGTATAACCAGTGGGACATCTAGGTTCGTTTGGCCTCTATTTGGTGAGGAAAAATGAGAGGCCTGAGCAAATAGAGGGTTGTCTTTCCCACCTAGAATTCCATGTCCACGATGATCCGAGACTCCCAAAGATACTTGGTTTTGGACCAGTTCTGATAATTCCTACTGAACTTTAATGGCAATGGGTTGTATTCTCATATTAGACGTGTTTTGGGTTATATGGTCCTTCTGTTTCTCGGTCCTATGTAAATTCTAGTTTTTTGCACTTAGTTTTTGTGTAGCCCTCCTCACTAACAAATATGATAGAAGTGAGGGCACAAGCTCAATGATTCTCATGAAAATCTATTGTAACATTTTTATGAATTAATAGAATATTGGGGCCCGACCAAAAAAGAACTTGTGCATACTAGAATTACTTCATAAATTAGTATATTTCACTTAAATTATAAAACTGAATCAGTATAAATTAACTTTAATATTAATTTTTTAGTTATTTTTTGCATGCAACTCTCATTTATAAAGTAACTTCATTGTAAGCCCGCAAAGGTTTGGTCTCGTGCCCAGCGTATGATCTATTAAGTCGCCCATGCCATTGTGTAGGTCACGAGTTCGAGTCTCGTCTTACCCAAGGGCCATTCTTGCCGGCTGGGCAGTTCCTCCTAGAGGTTATAGTGGCAGATGTGGGATTTGACCATGTGTAACACGACTACGATACCACCGTCGTGGTCGATTCCGCTAGTCAACAAAAAAAGAAGTAACTTCATTGTAAAAATGATTCTCAATTGTTTTATGAAAATGGATTAGTTTATAAAATAACTTTTAAAAATGGAGTTATAAACAAAGCTAATGAAGGAAATGATTGTTATTTTTATTTATTTATTTGTTTACTTTTATTATTATTTTCAGTAACACCCATCATTATGTGGGTCAACTTGCCACATGGCCTTTTTTATTTAGATATCATAAGTTTTACTTTCAAATTCTAAATGTCAGTCAACTTGCCGCATGGCTCTTTTTATTTAGATATCATAAGTTTTACTTTCAAATTCTAAATGTCGGTCAACTTGCCACATGGCTCTTTTTATTTAGATATCATAATTTTTACATTCAAATTCTAACATTTCTAAACCATGACATTAAAAACTAAATATCTTAATTAATAAATACATGAAAAGCCAAACTGAAATGAAAAAGTGATGATGTAATATCACCCTTATGTTTTCCAAGGTTATAATTCAAACATTTTTCAATCATGGAAAAGATCAAATATCATGACTATGAAAGATATGAAAAAACATATGGGAATGCAAAATTGGTGATGTACAATCATCACCTTCTTCTATTGTGGTTAAAATTCAAACATTTTACAACCATAGCATTAAAGACTAAATTTCATGACTATGAAAAACTGTGAAGCTCAACACTTCAATTTTGTCTACTTTTCTATTTTTTTTTTAAATGTTTGTTATTCACGTGTTTTCAATTTTATTTAAATTTTATTTTATTTTTTAGGTTAAAATCACCAATTAATTCACATTATAGTCTTGGTCATTCATGCCATCCAAGAAAAAACATAAATTTGACTTTGAATCTAAAAATAACATTATATATTTTTAATGTAATTATTAAATATTTATTTTTCTAATAATTTACATTAAGAGTTCATTGAGAAAAAATTGTAAATAAATTTTTAAGGAAAAAAACAAAGTTAAAAAAAAAAAAAAAAAAAACATTAGAAAACATGTTATTTTTTTTTAAATAATAAGAAGTAATGAAACATTTTAAATCATAAAAATAAATAACATATGTATATATATAATTTAAATTAATAATAATAAGTATTTTTAAAATTACAAAAAAAAGGGTAGAGAGGTGATACTAAGCATTACCCTCCATCACATGTAACAATTTGTGATGTGTGTGGGGTTGAGCGATGCTAAACATCACTCTTCCACCCATATGCAACATACACTTTTGTTTATATATATAGCAATGCAACTAAACAACTGTCAATTTGACCTTATTAGCACTCCACACACGAGGAGTATCAACACGTGACCCTAGGAGTGTCAGAAACTTGAAATAAATCATCACTTTAATAAAATGTAGTTATAGAAACATCAACAACTATTAGTTGGGTGTATAAACAACTCAAAATACATAGGAGTAACAACACTTATTATGAAATTAACCAAAAAATGTTTTTGGTTGACAAGGTTTGTTGGAGGACAAAGGATGCTCCTACATCACCATGAATGGATTTTGTAATTGTACTTAAGTTATATGCCCATAAACCATGTGTAATTGTAAGTTTGTGGTTACTGATAAATCACTTGTGGGAAGGCCAACTAAGAATAACTTGAGCATGGTTGAGGTTTAGCCGAGAAAACCTTGAGCATGGTTGAGGGTGAGCCATGAAAACCCTCAACATGGTTGTGGCTAATCCAAGAAAACTTGAGATGATGATGACGGAGGGGGAAGTACATGTATAAAGAAATATCTATTGAATGAACCATGTGCATGAAAACGGACATCCTAGTAGACCGCACATAGGTCGGTGGTTGTAACGATTAAGTAGGCATACATTACAATGGATTGTTATTCCTTTATATGGACATCAACACTTCGTAATGCATGGTTGGACTAGGATTAAGACAAGTAGTGGTTAAAGTGGAGTGTTGGAGTATATAACTCCTACTTGTCTTACGAGTGTGCTCATAATATATTATTGGATTATTGGTCATTATAGGTTGAGTTCTAAGCTCTACCAAAAGGCATTTTCCCCTATAATTTAGGAGATTATTGAGGTCTAGATAGTTGCGATATTCTCTCCAACCAGTTACCTTTCTATATGTGTGCATGGTTGAGATATTCTCTCAACCAAGTGATCGTGTGTCCAAGATAGTTTTCCTACCTTGAGGCAACAATTTATATATTTATATATAACACTATTTGATTAATGAAGAATGCTTATGAAATTGTGTTTATTTAGCACTGAAGTGAATTGATTAACAAAAAACTTACCTCATGCCATTTAAGATCAAAATCCATGTGGAGTCTTGAAAAATGTTTACTTTGGAAATTTTAAGTTTGAATATCTTTTTTGACATTATTATTTTTTTTCATCATATTTTAGTTCATTCTCACTCCCCATATATTGAATAGACTCTTTTTATGGAAATGTTTGTAAAATTGTGTTTGTTCTATGAAATTGTATACACCATATTCATAGAGTTCTACCTTTCTTCATATTCATAGAGTTCTATCTTTCTTTGATTTATGTAATTTGTGTAGACTTATGTACATGGACAAAGAGTACCAAAATTTATTTTAAAATTTTTAAGCAATATTTTTTTCTTTGAATTTTTTAATCAAGTTTATGGATTGTGCAATTAAATTCCAATCAAAGTTTCTTAATTTTCTTTCAATTTACAAATTGAGAAATTACATTTTAGTAAGAATTTCCTAATTTTTTTCCATTATTTATCATTTTTTTTTGTGAGTCAAAGAGATTTTATTAATCAAAAGGCATATACAAGGATGTCAAAATGCATATGTTCTCACCTTGAACAGGTTTGTTGACCAATGCGATAACCATATAACATATAAAAATAAAAATTTCCAAAGGTCCAGAGCCTAAGAGGCCTAACATTCCATCAAACTAAAAGAACAAGAAACACACCTATGAACATAGTCAGTTGTCAGAGGTAATTAAAGCAGGATTTTCTAGCCCAAAACCTGGGGGAGATAGAGGCCGATACATGTAGTTGACATGTTACTCAAAGTGAGGAACACAAGTTTCCAGTTTTTCAACCTTTTCCATCAGCAAATTATGCCCACACCAAACCGCTACCACCCTTTCATGAACATGGCACATGAGGTACTGAAGCTGCTCTAATTTGGCCATGAAAACCTCATGCTCCTCCCTACAGGTTTGATCAAGGGCATCCAGTTGAGAAGAGACAAGTTGCACCAGTTGCAGGATTGCTGACGAGAGGTTTGTCCTCCTAGAAGGTGCCCGACACAAAGTCCCTTAACGTCCTTGGTTGTCATGTCCCCGAGGTGTCATAACACATTGATGTTCCTACCCACGATCACCTATGCATGTGCCACGACCAAGATGACAAACCATCTGACGATGATTTCCCTCCATGGAAGCAACTGAAGAGCTGCGACCCCCATGGATTCCATGACTCCCATGACCGAAGCCTCTCAAAGGACTCGTGCCCCACGTAGAACTCTTGCCTCAAACAAATGTGGCACCACCTCAAGGCCTAGTGATGACAGGAGAGCCTTTAGGTCTCACTGGTGCAAGGACACGTGAGGAGCAAGGGATAGAATTCATGACGCAGCTCAGAGGGGAGATGCAAAGCCAGAAGAAAGAGCCACCAGAATGCTACCACCTGCCACTCAAAACCTAATAGGCCCTACCGCATACTTGAGGGAAGAGGATAACCACACAAAAATTGCCACCATTGAGAATTGGTTGCCCGAATAGAGACAAGCTAGACCAGAGTGGAAGTGAAAGACTTGAGAGGAGAGAGCAAGATATAAAATATCAGACACCCAAGACGAAATTGAAATGAAATGCTATGAATTCTATACCTACACCAGAGCTGTAGCAGAGCACAAGAGGGTGAATTGAGACTAGAGAGCCCAGAAAGGAAGAGCCAAGATGTGAGAAGACCTAGAATCCAACAGCAACCTAAAACTAAGCTGCCACCCCAAGAGCTACAACACCACCCACGGACATAGAACTAAGAAGACATGAACTAGAAGTCTAGCACAAAGCACTCCATAAGTCGCCCCCAAGAAGCCAAGGTGAGAAACCCCGAGAGAAAAAGGAAATTGAAGCTATAGCCAGCCATAATCGAAGAAGATGTGTCCTCAAGAGAGGAGCTGAGATGGAAAGTTTCTTAATTAGCAGGAACACGCAAGAGAATGTCACTAGAAGCATGCCCAAGGAGCACAGGATGGACCACCACCCTAGGTCATGTTGAAAAATGGCAACAAGAAATGCCAAAAATAGAAGTGCTAAAAATAGCACTACTATAAATAGCAGTTTGAGTACCAGCACTAGATTGGGCAATAGGGAATGAAAATTGGAATTGCTAAAAATAGCATTCTATTTTTAGCAGTTCAGGATGGATTCCTATTTTAGTCAGTCCCTGGACTAAAAATAGGAAGTAAAATTTGAATTTGAACTTAACAACTGTCTGAAAATAAATAAATTAATTCTCCATGAGTTAATTAGTTGTGAAAAATCAAACATGAAGTCTATGTGAGGACATGCAACAGTTTCTCTATTAATTGAGGAATTTATCCATCAGTTAAAGAGATAAGGATGAGTTCTATTTGAGTTGTAATTAGTTGGCTCAGTTATCAGAGTCAAGTCTAGTTATATTGATTTAAACAGTTTGTTTAAATTAATGTGAGTTCAGTTAGTTAATGCATGCTTGCATATAACTGCTGCACTTCAGATAACTAAAGATTCTCTCATGAATAACTCATGCATGTTAGTTCAGATAGAGACCCATTTGAGATCAGAGAAGGGACAATGTACTGTCAGTTGGATGAATATTTTTCCTATAAAGGAAGCTCATACATGATGAGGATTTATCTCCTTCAGGACTGTGTAGTTGGATCAAAGGTTAGTGAGTGTGTGAAGAGGCCAATTCACACAAGTGGTTGCACTAGACCCCAATCAGAATTGTGAAAAGAAATAGGAGGCTTGGAGGGCAAACCAAAGGTTAGATAGAGGCCTTTGACTGTCTATGAGTACAGAGGTATTGCAGAGAGAGCAGGATAGTTTTTGAGCTGATTCTTTTTGTAATACTGGCTATATTTCCACTTGTATGATAATACAGAGTTGGGGTTTTAGGCTGGTGCTTTCCATGGGTTATATCTTCTGTGTTATGTGTGATTGATTCCTTCATATTAGTTATATGTGTTCTTATTGATGTTGCTCATGTTCGATTAAGCTTCCGCTAAATTGGTTCTAGAAGTAGATGAAGTATTTTGCTTTAGTCTATTGCATTATCAGGTGATCTACAGGTGGAATTTCTAGATGGTATCAGAGCACAGGTGATTAAGGAAGAACAATATACAAGAAGGGAGAAGTTGAAGTTTGTGATTCTTGAATATAGAAATCGAGTTCTTATCACATCTCTATTTCACCTATGGTGTTCTGTGGTTTGAGACTCGAATATGCCCTTGATGGCAGTTCGAATTATATGGCCAAGAAGGATCACATGGAAGCAGTACTAGAGGATAACGGTCTAAAGGACTTCATTGATCAAGAAGTCCTCAAACCGACTGGTGCTGCTGAGTTGGCTAAATGGAAGAAATGTGTGGCTAGAGCAAGGATAATCCTTCTGGAGGGAGTTCGAGATCACATAGTCTTGAGTCTCCATGGGAAGGAGACACCGTTTTCAATGTGGAAAACATTGAAAAATCTATATCAGAATAGCAGTGATCAGAAGAAGTTGGCACTGAAGGACAAGCTTCGAAAGATCAAGTGTGAAAAGGGTGACACGATCTCTATGTATTTGAACAAGCTCACCTCATGCAGGGATGAGCTTGGAAGTGTAGGGATCGTGACAGCTAATGATGACATGGTGAGTCTTGCATTCCTTGGTCTTTTTAAGAGTTGGCATAACTACCAGGACTTAGTTAATGAAAGAGAGAAACAGCCAAATTGGGAATGACTTTGGTTGGATTTGATGCAAGAGGAGATAAGAAGAAGCACTAGAGATGGTTCTTCATCCATGGAGGATGAATAAAACTATGCCTTAGTGAGTAAGGTGAAGAAGGGGAAGGAGAAGGTTTCTCATTTCGAATCCAGTTCTTCCCATGGTGGGAAGAAGTTTGACAAATTGAAAGTGCGATGCTTTCGTTGTCATGAGGTGGGCCATTTTGCTACAAATTATCCACTGAGGAAATCCAAGAAGGGATTCATGGAAGGATCAAAAGGTCTCATAGTTCGAGTTGGATTTCACACTCTTCGCATGCATGGTTTCATCCATGGTGGGAAGTGGTTGGTTTCTTGACAGTGGAGCTTCTTTCCACATGACCGGCGACAAGAGTTTGTTCAGTACTTTGGAGGAGAAAGATCTCCAGATACTCATAGCAATGGGTAATGATGAAAAGTACAGTGTCTCAAGTGTAGGCACGATTATTTTTCAGAGGAAGCATAGAGCAGCCTTACCTTGACCAATGTCAAGTATGTACTAGGACTGAAGAGAAACTTGGTGTCGATTGCAATGCTGGAAGACAGAGGCTATGATGTAGTCTTAAGTAAGGAAAAGGTTTTCCTTAGACAGATCATCACTAGACAGGTGAAGCAGATTGGTTCACGGGTCAAGAACCTGTATTCTCTTGAGGTTCAAGATGCATGCAAAGCCTTGAGTAGCAAGGCAACTGATGGAGACTTGGTGGTTGAGAGGGAGAGTACATTACCTCTCAACATGCAGTGCCAAAAGAAGTCTCAGATGATTGTGGAGGAGCCACGATTGGTGCAGCAGCTTCAGGAGGTTGTGGAGTAGCCACAACAAGGGAAGCTAAGAGGAGATTGAGTAGAGACATCTACTCATGCAGAGACCTCCAGTAGGGGGAAACTTCGAGCCAAGTGGGAAGAGGGATCACATGCAGCCATACCTCTAGGTAGGAGGTTGGGCGATGTGGAGTGATCATCCCAAGGAGGAGGGGAAGGATCCTTGAGGTACCCAACCTCTTTGATTAGACTTTGCTACAAGAGCCCCAACGAGGAGTAGAAGGATTGACTAATTGGGTAGAAAAATATGCGGATGGAGCGACAGAGAGAGCTATAGTGCAGGAATCTCAAGACAACGCAGAGCTAGCAGGCTACAACAATGCGAGAGGCATAAGTGTGTTGCACCAGTGCAAGATGGCAAAGAGAGTTGTGCAATGGTGCGAGATGCATGGAGATGTTGAAGTAGCACAAAGGTTAGAGAAGAAGCACTTGTCAGCATCAAGTAGAGCTTCAACATTCAAGTATGTTTCTAGCCCAATAGAGAGGTTAGTTGGGAGTTTTTTTGTTTCTAGAGTTGTTGGAGCAACCACACTTGGTAGAAGTGTTGCATGTAGAACATTCCGAAGGTACATGATCGAGTTTGAGAGGAAACCTTTCTTGTTGAGAGGGAGTGTTGAAAAATGACAACAAGAAATGCTAAAAATAGAAGTGCTAGAAATAGCAATGCTATAAATAGTAGTTTGAGTACCAGTGGTGGATTGGGCAACAGGGAATGAAAAA
The DNA here is from genome assembly GCA_031772625.1 of Pinus tabuliformis. Classification (NCBI taxonomy): domain Eukaryota; kingdom Viridiplantae; phylum Streptophyta; class Pinopsida; order Pinales; family Pinaceae; genus Pinus; species Pinus tabuliformis. Next base: position 84,494,470 of record CM062818.1, read on the forward strand.
TGGAAGTGCTAAAAATAGCATTTTATTTTTAGCAGTTCAGGATGGATTCCTATTTTAGTCAGTCTCTGGACTAAAAATAGGAAGTAAAATTCGAATTTTAACTTAACAGCAGTTTGAAAATAAATTAATTAATTCTCCATGAGTTAATTAGTTGTGAAAAATCAGACATGAAGTCTATGTGAGGACATGCAACAGTTTATCTATTAATTGAGGAATTTATCCATCAGTTAAAGAGATAAGGATGAGTTCTAATTTGAGTTGTAATTAGTTGGCTTAGTTAACAAAGTCAATTCCAGTTAGATTGATTTAAACAATTTGTTTAAATTAATGTGAGTTCAGTTAGTTAATGCATGCTTGCATATAACTGCTGCACTTCAGATAATTGAAGATTCTCTCATGAATAACTCATGCATGTTAGTTTAGACAAAGACCCAATCGAGATCAAAGAAGGGACAGTGTACTATCAGTTGGATGAATATTTTTCCTATAAAGGAAGCTCATCCATAATGAGGATTTATCTCCTTCAGGATTGCGTAGTTAGATCAGAGGTTAGTGAGTGTGTGAAGAGGCCAATTCACACAAGTGGTTTCACTGGACCCCAATCAAAATTGCGCAAAGAAATAGGAGGCTTGGAGGGCAAACCAAAGGTTAGATAGAGGCCTTTGACTGTCTATGAGCAGCAGAGGTATTGCAGAGAGAGCGGGATAGCATTTGAGCTGATTCTTTTTGTAATACTGGCTATATTTCCACTTGTATGATAATACAGAGTTGGGGTTTTAGGCTGGTGCTTTCCCCGGGTTATATCTTCTGTGTTATGTGTGATTGGTTCCTTCATATCAGTTATATGTGTTCTTATTAATGTTTCTCATGTTCGATTAAGCGTCCGCTAAATTGGTTGTAGAAGTAGATCAAGTATTTTTCTTTAGTCTATTGCATTATCAAGTGATCTACAAGTGGAATTTCTACAGGCCAGAAGCTATAGATGATGCAAGCAGGGATGGGAACGCATTACACAAAGAGACATTGGACAACCAAAGAGTTTTATAGTGGAAAAAATATAACCAAAGGAGGAACGGCTCCATAACATCGAAGTGATTGCACACAGGTGAAGTTGAACGATTCACACACGTGAATGTAGTGATATTAACTCTGGCATGGTGAAAGGGATGATGTATTTCTCTCTCCCACCTTAAACAATGCCCAACTAACACTCGTCATAGGACAAGTGACTTCTGTAACCCAACACCCTATCAAAAATTCCATTATTTATCATTAATATTAAATTATTTTGAAAATTTTAAAACTTAAATTCTCACTCTATAAATTGCAAATTGTATACATCCAATAAATAAAATATAAAATTAATAATTCACTCTACTCCATAGCATACCACCATTGAATGCCTAAAGTTGATGTGAAATTCCTAGAGTCAAACTAATCCACCTAGATGTTAAATTCCCATGAGCACCAAACTAACTTACATTCGAATCCACATTGTTTTTTATGTATATAAACTTTAATTGTGAACACTTTTACTTCTACTGATCATAAAGATGTGTCTTCAGAACATAAAACCAAAAGGTCAATATTCTTAATTATATTGATCATGAAAAAGCCTTCAATTATTAAATAAAACATTAAAAAAAATCAAATTCATAGGTTGAATAGTTAAATCAGAGTGAGTTTCATAGGTTTCATCCAAATTTCAATGATAAAAATGACACAAGGGAGTGGTAGGGCTAAAGAGAATCTTCAGTTCTCTGGGACTCTTTAAGAATCTCAAATGGTTTTTCCTAGTGGGTGAACTGCAACATTCATAGTATGGGTTTGTGTAAACTTTTTCCAGAGGAACTCTGACTCTGCTTTCAATGAAGGCCTCATCCACGCAACATTGGAAGCTGAACGGTCAATTGGAATGACCTCACCCGCCACTTTTGTGGATCACTAGACACTTGACAGGTCCAATGACCGTGAAAATTGCACAACAACCTGGGGTTCGGGGGGGACCACTATCCATGCCATGGGGGCAGACACCCACCCTTCAACAATGATGCCACATGGACAACTTGTGCCACCCTCTCTACATGTGCATCCACACTTGGGTCACAATCGAGATCCTCGCCACCCCGCCCATGCTATTAAAATTTTTGAACCTGCTCCATGTATGTATTTTGGATATGAAGACCTCTCTAATAGAATCTCCAGTTTGCAAAATCGTGCATTAGTCGGAAAATGGTATTTTTCTTAGATGGATGATCCGACTCTGTGTGCTTGGTTGCAATCTAAATGGCATGTTCTTTTGGACTACATGCCAACGGTGGTCAGACTGCGTAATGGTTGGTATAGTTTTCATTTCTTATGCCACGAGGATCTGGAGCTGATTCATAACTCACCTTGGGTTAATGGTCACAACTTCCTTGCCCTACATTCCTGGTACTTTGGATTTAATCCCTTAAGGGACACTCCACAAAATAGTTTAATCTGGGTGAAATTACCAGGACTCCCCATAGAATTTTGGTCTCCAAAGACTCTTCAAGATATCGGAGATGCAATTGGAAAATTTGTATATGTGGATCCTCGCTATCTGGGTGCTATGGACAAGCGATTTGCTTGGATTATCATCGAAAAAAACTACAGGGGTGGATTTCCTGACCACATATCTATCAGCTGGAATGATTCTATGCTCACACAATGTCTAGACTACTAGGGGGTTCCATTCCGATGCATAAATTGCCACCGGACTGGTCATCTGCTGGCACAATGCCCCCACCGATGGAGAGCCCGCCCTTCTTCTGCAAACAATCTGCACAAAAGCTTTTGGAAATGGAATATCTTCCACAGCTTTAGAAGCTCTTCTCTCGGTGGCTCAGAGACCCCCCCCATGCAGGAAAAATCCTCCACAACTCTCAGGTACTCTGATTCCTCATTCCCCTCATTTCTCAATGAAAAATCATTCAATATCATCGCCGATTCCTTCCACATCCTTCCCTTCTTCAAATGACATGGACCTCCAAACTGCTTCCACGCCTTCTGATCTTCCCTCCCACAACCCCAATGTTCCTCCCCTTCCATAAAATGCTCCTCGTCAGCCTTCCATAAACGACCCCCTGACAGCGAATCATATTTGTTATGTCCAAACTATAACATCGCCCCATACCACCCCATCAAAATCGGCCTCTCTCAAACCAAATCCTTCCTCCCCTTCCACTCCGATCACATCGCCCACAAATTCAGTGGATAGTGATGTGGAATTCCTTTTGCAGAAGAAATCTTTGGACCTCCGGTCCCTCACCATACACAAACCCTCGAGCCCATCTCCCCCCCATATTAGCCCTACAACTGGGGGCAATATTACTGTGAGGAAAAAAAAGGCTAAGGACAGCCGGCACTTCCATGGCCACCTCCGTAATCTTATTGCCCCTCATCATCTGGAGACATCCTCCCTCATTGACATCCCCATCGCCGAAACATCATCTCGGGCCCTTGGAGCACAACAGCACAATAAGCGTCCCATATGACATTTATTCTTTCCCTAAATATGAGGGGGCTAGGGGCAGCTCCCAAATATCTTGTCCTGAAGGAATTATTCTCCATCCATCGTCCATTCATCATCCTACTTCAAGAAACTATGCATCCCAGTGTACAATCGACTGGATACTTTCGTTGAATGTTTCCAACTTGGCACATGGTCGTCATAGATGTTGTTGGGCTTTCTAGAGGATAGATTGCCATCTAGTATCCAAACCGAGTCCGGCTTCGGGCTTACTCTTGTTTTGCTAGCATCTTTCTTGTTGGTAATATTGCGGTTTTTTAGGTAATATCCATATCCTTAATATTCATGCTCTATTCCGAGATAGAGAGCAATTCTGGCATCGATTGGTGGAATCGTATCTCCTACTCCTACCATCCCTCATCTTGGTTGGAGACTTAAACTGTACATTTGGGGACCATGAATCTTGGAGTCATAAATGTCGTGGCTACCCCATGGCTGACTCCCTTAAATCCATCATTCTGGATCACAATCTGGTTGACATTTGCCCATACTCTAATGCCCCCACCAGGGATAATGGAAGATCAAGGGATTCATATATTGCTAAAAGATTGGACAAGTTTCTCATTCATGATATGCTTATTGACAGACTCGGATTGGTATCATCCGAAATTATCAGCAGCCATATCTCTAATCACCATCCGATCATTCTTCACTAGAGATAACAAGACTTCAGAAGGGGAATTCCCTTCAAATTCAATCGAGTCTAATTAGAAGACCCTTCCTCTACCGACCTTGTTAAGGATACTTGGGCCTCTATTCCAAATTCCTATTCATCTCGTATGGGTTTGTTCCTTGACAAACATAAAGCTCTTCGAATTGCAACAAAAAAGTGGGAACGGGATAAGAAAATATGAAGAGAGCTTAGCGAGATTGATCAGGAGTTGGATATTATTAGTAGGGCAATGTCAAATCACACTCTCAATCCAAACACTCGATCCAGAATTCAATCCCTTGAAAAAAGAAGAGAACAAATTTTGCTTATTAAAGAGATGACTTGGAAGCTCAAAAGTTGAGTCACTTGGCTGAAAGAAGGGGACCGGAATACAAATTTTTTTCATAGATTTGCAAACTCCCATTGTAAAAAAAACTCCTTCTGGGAGATTTATGATTCAAACAACACTAAATTACAATCCCATGAAGAGATTAGCAGGGTTTCCCTCTCATACTTTAAATCAGCTTATGCTCAGATACCTTCGGGGGACCCAAAAGATTTATTATGGGGAGTTTCTCATTTTCCATTGATGTTCGGGGAAGAGGCTAATCGCGATCTTTTCTAGCCTGTCACTTTAGAGGAAATTCAGGTAGTCATTCTTTCTTTCCAGAGAAATAAAAGTATGGGCCCTGATGGCTGGACTGTGGAAATCTTTTCACACTTCTTGGAATTATTCAAGCCTGATTTGATTAACCTGGTTGAAGAATCCCACAACCTGGGCTCTGGCCACCCCCTCTTAAACTCCTCATATATAACTCTTATCCCTAAAAAGAAATCCCCTCATACATTCTCTGACTTCCGACCCATATCACTCTGTAATATTGTTTACAAAATAATATCCAAGACTATAGCAAATCGCCTGAAGCCAATTTTGTCTAATTTCATCTCTCCCCAACAATATGGCTCTCTTAAGCACAGATAAATTCTTGACATTGTTGCCACAACGCAGGAATGTATACATTCCATCCAGTCAAAAAACCTTAATGCAGTTATTATGAAAGTCGATCTTACAAAAGCTTTCGACTATCTGAACTGGGGATACCTGAGGCTGGTTCTCCACAAGATAGGTGTACAAGCTCAGGCTATAAATTGGATGATGGCCTGCATCACCTTTGTCTAGTATGCTGTTATCATAAATGGAATCCCGACCACCTTTTTGCGAGCAGGCAAGGGGCTTAGGCAGGGTTGTTCACTATCACCCCTTTTATTCATCCTTGCAATAGATGGACTGAGCCTCCATATATCTGATGTTGTGGCCAGGGGGCTCTTCTCTCCTCTGAAGCTTGGCAGAAATATATAGATCTCACATAGCTTTTTTGTGGACGACATTCTCATTCTCGGGCTTCTAAACAGGTTTGCTTGGCTTCATTTATTTCAAATTTTCATAGATTTGGAATTGCATCGGGCCTCAAAATGAATCATTCCAAATCAGTTATAATGTATAATCTGGAAATATCTGATACCATCACTTATATTGCTAACTTATTTGGTATTCCTTCTAAATGCTTCTCATCTGGTCTGAAATATCTTGGCTTCCACTTAAAACCATGTAAGTATAGGAATTCGGATTGGAATTGGCTAGTTGACAGATATTTTTTGAAAATATCCACATGGGAGAATAAATGTCTTTCTTTGGGTGGACGTTTCACTCTGGTCCAAGTAGTTACAACACAAATCAGTGTATACTAGGCACACTTGTTTCATCTTCTGGCTGCCATCATTAAAAAATTGGACAGAATCACAGCTATCTTTATTTGGTCCAGCATGAAGCATCGAAAGAAGTTTCACTTAACTAAGCTGCAACACATCACCCTTCCAAAAACAATGGATGGATGGGGCATCCTCAACCTTCATTTTGGACAAGCTCTCCTCCTTAAATCCTTTTGGCATGGGATTTTTGGAATTGGTATCTAGAGTGATATCATCAATAGTAAATATCTGAGCAACATTGACTTTAAAGTCTGGATGAGATATGGACATATCGGGAAAACTACTGGCTCTGCTATCTGGTGAAGTTTCATTAAAATTCAAAATATTTTTATTGATATGCTGGCTTGGAACCTGGGCTCTAGTCACCATATAATTATGGGCTGTGACCACATCAAAGGACTGTCTGACCTCATCCTCCTCCCGGACCACTTCATTGAAACTCTACATCGCAACAGGGATATAATTTCAACAATACAGTTTCAACTCATTTTCCTGGTCTACATCACAGACTTTGGATGCTGATATAGGCTAATTCTATTTTTTTGCCACTGATCTGTAACATGCATAGTGTGTCAACAATATTGTCTTGATATAGCTCAGGGTCACAGTGTTGCTTTTGAGTTCAAGAACTCTACATTTTTTGTCATATTGTCAATAGTGGCATCTGATAAATATGTTTATATGTACTTCAATTGCCAATATAATATATATAAAGCTTTTTTCGTTCTGAGGAAAAAAAAAAACTACTTTATCCACAGGCCAATTGGGTTCGTAGTATAAACATGCCTATTCTGATTGGGGCAACGAACATTGAGGCTCGCCCGGACCTTGTAATATAAATTGTTTAGTGCCCAGACGGGATAATGATTACAGGTAACTTTGAACTAAATTCCTGCTTCATCGTTTTTGTCTATAAATCTGTATTCATGGAGGTTTGGGGTTCCTTTAATTTAGGCAATTAGCTTTCATGGAGCGTGCGCTGTGACATTTTATGTTTATAACGTTTAAATATGTCTCTGGAAACTGACAGCTTATTTGTTTAGTATATTGTAATGTTTTCGTTTTGCAACGCCACACAATTATCCCGTTGATCCAACAAACTAAAGTTGGTGTGGCCCATGGGCATTCCTGTTAACCATTTCTGATTGACGAATAACAATAAAGTATAATATAGAGTAAGTATGCAGCAAACATAACACAGCTTTTGTTGTCCCCATGCGCTTTCTTGGGCATTAGAGCAGTGTTAACCACGTTTGGGCACTGCATTTGTCGGTTGATATTTAGATTTATATATATATGATTTGATAAATCTATACATTATTAATTATCTATATATAAATTTAAAATATATATAGATATATAATTATTATTTTTATTATTTAAATTGAAAATATATAAAATAATATTTTTTATTTCAAGTTTATTATATTTGAATCAATGTAAGTGCTTTACACTAGTATGGGGAGATATTACTGAGACATTATATTGTATTTTATATACGGAAAACAATTTACAATTTTGTATAAATACAGGGGATTGGGGAATAAATAGATTTGTCAAGAGGATAAGAACTTTAGAATGCAATGCTATAGAAGAAACAATAATGTTATGATGAGGAATTTTGTTCAATACCAATTAAGTTAAAAAATTATATTTAAATTTATTTAATAGATAAGGAAATCAAATTTAAATTTATATTATATGAAGTTAAGTAATAAAAAATTATTATTAGGAGATTAATTCCTTGTAGTGTGGAATAGATTTTGATTTAAAATAGATTTTGATTTTGATTTAAATTGGTAGTTATATGATTTATGGATTTATTCGTTTTCTATGTAATGTAGAAGAGAATGATCCAACAATTTGTATTGTGTAAAGTTTAATACTTATTAAGTTATTCATTCAATAGAAATACACAAAAAGTCCATCCTTTAACTAAACATATATTTTTCCATTTAACATTAAAATTAATTTCAATTTAAATTCATTTTACTATTCATAATAATAATCATAATTATTATTAAAATTATTCATTTTTAAAATTAATTTACTCATAAAAGTATAAAACCAATTTTCAACTCAGTCATCTTTATTATAAAAAGTTATTGATAATAATGTATTCAATAATTAGTCATTACACATATTACATGTAGTATTACTTCTTTTTTGTATTTTATTATCAATGTGATGTCCATACTTATATTCATGTCTATTTTTTTATATTATTCAATTCATCTATTTATTCTTTGTTATAACTTTTTCTATCAATTATGTCTATTTTTTTTATATTATTCAATTCATTTATTTATTCTTTGTTATAGCTTTTTTTTATCAATTACGTGTAAGAGGACCATATTATTTGATTAGTTTATTCTCTCCTCTCTGTTTTATTTACCAACACAACCACAATAATTAACGTGGTTGATATAGCCAGAAACTTCATTTATTTCTACTATTGATAAATATATCACAAGAAAAATCATAATACAAAAAAAATTTATTGCAATAAAAATATTATAATTATCATTATAAATAATAATAATAATTAATTAGTTAATTAATTAAGTATAATAATTAATTAATCAATAATAACTAATGAGTAATTGTTATTTAATTAATCAATAATAATTAATTAATAATTATTATTATTGATTAATAGTAATTAGTAATTAGTATTATGTCCATGTTAATTATAGCTAGCCATGTTAAATAATTATTAGTCAGTAATTTTTTTTCCCAAGGAAAAATCGTAATTTTATTGAGATGGAGAAAAATTACATGTTGTAGAAAAACATATGCATAATAACGGATCATGACTTCTGAGGATCTACAATAACTCATGAAAAAATTAGTCTATTCTTTTCTACCTTTCTTTTTTTCCACTTTTCGCCAACCACCAGTGTTGGGTGTGGATGATACAATAGTCATTTGATTTTCTTTTATAGTTGTTGAGATTTCTTTGTCAAAATTTGAGCCTTCTGACGAATAAGTTCGTTTGTTGCCAGTTGCCTCTTTTCCAGGTGTATGTTGTTCATTCTGCTATTGTGAGATGATTGACATTGGAACTAATGTAGAGCTATGCTCGACCTCCTATTTCTGTATATTGTTCTGTGTGTTTTGCTCATTGATATTAGTGTTATTTTTTGGAATGTCTACGTCTTCTTTAGGGTCTTCCAACAATTCAGTGCCTTGCCAATCTTTTAGTTTTTGTGATTGTTTCTTGTGTCTTTCAGGCTCTTTTTTAGCTTGCAGACATGCACTCTCGAGGTGTCCTGTTTGTAGACATCCATGGCAATGAAATGTCGTATTCTCATAATCTAGATGTTCTGTCCACTACATATTGTTGTGGACCAACATAATTCGATCAAATAGGCCTTGATTAAAGTCTGCTTCAACACAGATTCTAACGAAAGTGAAGATTCTTTTTGCAACTTTCTCTGCATCAATCTTGAGAACTTTCCCCAAGGAATTCCCAATTCCTTCTCGAGCTTTGTGGTGCTAAAAATGGAGTGGTAGATTGTGTATTCTAACCCATACATGCATTTCAGATACCACCATGGTGGTAGCATCAAATCGTGGGAATCAAGGTGTCATGAATAGCCCCACATTGCCCCAAAACCATGGGTCCTCATTTAAAACATAGGCCCTATCTTTAACTGTATGAAATCTAGCAATCAAAAATCCTTTAGAACATAGATGAATCTCACAGTTTGTTGTCCAAGTGGAGAAGATCCATTGGTGTAGAGCATCAAGTTTGGGCCAAAAACCATCCAAACTACATATAACTACTTTGGTGTGGAGGTCTATATAAAGTTCATTTACCTTAGGCAGAGTGACTTCTAGAGCTAGTATCAGGGATTTTTGCTGCACAATATAAGGCCCAGGTAGATTTGGAATCATTATTGTTTTGGTTTGGGTCTCCTCCTTCCCTTTGACTGCATCCTTGAAGGATAGTGTACCCTTTGAGCTTGTTTCAGAGAAACCTCCTAAAAATATCACATTGAGGATGATAGTTGTACCAATAGCGATACCATGATCCTGTAACATGAGGTTCTCCTGCAACAATTTCCCTACATATATCAAATTTAGCATGTCTGCTGAAATACCCAGCTATTTTTGAATCTCGTACTTTAGTTCATGAATCCACATCCAATTCGAGGTCCTCTTGCAAATGGTCTTCCCGTGGAATGTTCGAATAAAAATTTGGATCAAAGCTCCTTCTCTTGCTTCATAATTCTTCTTTTGATAAAATACCCCATCTGGTGCATGTTGATTCATCTGAGATAGGTTTTCCAGTTCGGTATTCTGATATGATTGTGTCATTGATTCTCTCTGATGATGATTCTGATTCAAATGTCCCCCATTTGGTATGTCTATGTATGCCTTTCACTTGAATGTTAGATGTCCATAAATCCCTGATAAGGATCCAGATCTCATTGATGGGCATCGATTTGTTGTCGGCAGTGGTGTAGAAATATCCCGATCTAGCCAACTTGCATCAGTGAGCATAGATCTGGCTTGTAACAGTGAGATCTTGAAAAGGATGTCCATCCTTCCTGTAAGATTGATCTAGGTGGATGTTGGTGGCCACCCACCCATTCCACTTGGACCCTCACCATTGTTCTGTAAAAAAAAAAAAAATCAGTTTCCTTAATTGTAGCATAGTTTACTATTTTTGGAAGTTTTTCGGGTCGTGGAATCCTGGAGCCATTTTGAGGCCCTAAACGGCGTTTTTTTTTGCAAAATGAAACCAATAATTTCTAAAGAAAACGAACCCGTAGTTGTAGTCCTCGGATAGATATTTCCAATGAGGTATCGTATGTGTCAAACATAAATAATATGACCATGTTACGACCCCGAGAAGTCTGCTACCCAACTATCCCCAACAAGGCCCATAAACTCTTGGTGTTACATCTCCTCAAGTTAGGGTTTTAGTTGTTTAGGGTTTTCTATTATTATTCAATCATAAGAAGGCCCTTGAGCCTCATTGTAACTCAGTTCAGGGGCATGTAGCCGCCACATCTCTTCTCAGACATAAGCTACCATTGCCTGTGCTAGTATTATTTCCATTCTGTTTGTAAGCATATTTCAGTATTTGATATTAATGAAATGAAGTGTTATTTCTGTTTCATCTCTGTATTTATGGTTATATCTATAATTTGTTGCATTCTTGTTTAAATTTGGATCAGTGGTATCAGAGCAATCTTCTCTTTCTTTGTTTTTCTTTTCATGTCTCCAACGAGGTTGGGATATAAGGAATTAGTGTTTGATCTGGTTGAACCTTTGCAAGATCAGCCTCGCAAACCCCAATGACCACCCATGGGGGAAGAAACGAAAGATGAGGGAGCAGGAGATCCTATCAAAATATTGCTCGAGGAGGCCCTTGAGAAACAAAGGAACATGATGATGGATAACTTTACCCAGATCCTTCAACGGTTTCCCATCGACGGTGCATCCACATCCAACAGCCACTCTGGAGGCTCCACACCTTTTAAGGTACAAGTAAACTTTGACATTCCCATATTTGAGGGCCAAATAGGTGCAGACGTTGTAGATAAATGGTTAAATATGCTAGAATGATATTTTCTATTCATGATTTTTCCAGCCGCGAAAAGATTAATTTTTCTCTTCTCAAAGTCACCCCCCACATCAAGGACTGGTGGGAAACCTACTTTGAGTAGAAGGATGAAAGTATGACCTCACTGTTTTCAGCCACTCCCTCATGGAATTCGTTCGGGGATGCCATCAAGGAGCAGCACTACCCTGTTGGGAGCTATGAGGACAAATACATAAAGTGGACCACGCTGCGGCAGGGAAGGGACCAAGATGATCTAGAGTTTACCAATGTTTTTCATATGAAGTTGGGTATCAATGATTCTGACAAACAATTGGTACTCAAGTACCACAATGCCTACACAGATACATTCAAGATGAGATGGAGTCACTAGACATCTCCCTGCTTGGCACGACATATCGATACATCGTCAAGATCAAGCATAAGTATAAATAGAAGAAACTAGACTTCAGATCTGCTAATCAAAACCAAGGAAAAGGTGCCTCCAAACCAGAGAACAAAAGACAAAGCCAAGGCGGGATGGCCCAGGACAACCCGCCAAAGCCACAAGCAAAGGAAAACACTCTGAAGCCAATGAAGGACACGAGAAAGTGGTGTGAGTTCCATAAGAGCTCCAGTCACAACACAAGTGAGTGTCGGGCCAAGCAGTCACTAGTGGCTGAGCTGAAGGCTTCAGAATCATATGCATATTCTGACTCTGAGTCAGAACCCAACAAGGTGAATGACAGAGGGAAGCAAATTATTGATGCAAAGCCCAATGCCACCTTTGCCACCACGAAGATCCAGAAGGAGGAACACGAAGATCTAGAGGAGGAGGAGCATCTCTTCCACTCCTAGATGTGGGTAACGAGTTCCATGCTACAATTCATTATCGACAGCGGGAGCCAAAAGAACCTCATTGTAGCAGAGGTTGTGAAGTGACTGGGCTTACTAACCACAGCACACCCACAACCGTACTTTGGGTGGCTTCACCAAGGACGGGAGCCTCGTGTGAACCAACAATGTCGCCTTCCATACAACATCAAGCCCTTCACGGATGAGGTATTATGTGATGTTGCTCCCCTTGATGTTTGTGATGTATTATTAGGCAAACCATACTTGTGGAAGTGACATGTTGTGTATGAGTCAAGGCCTTGCACTGTTATTTTTACCTTGGGAAATAAGTTGTACAGGATACCAGAGGTAGCACTGCCTACTGCCATCTCTCTGGTTACTCCAAAAAAATGCAGTAAGCTCATTTCCAAAACTGGGAAATTTGTTTTCCTAATGATATTCCCTCAGGGAAAGAAGAAGACGGTGGCCACGACCTCCAGACCGGGCCCCTCCGCACGACAACAACAAATGGACAAGGTCGTAGAGGAGTACAAGTACATGTTCACCTCCTCTGCAGGGGTGCCTCTGCACTGTTAGGTGAAGTACTCCATCAATTTGACCCCAAGTGAGTCATTCCCCAATGGACTAATCTATCGGTGCTCCGTTCTAGAGAACGATGAAATCAAGAGGCAGATTTAGGTGCTGCTACAGAAAGGCCACATCTAGTCGAGTTCGTCACCTTGTGAGAGCCCGATCATGTTGGTATAGAAGAAGGATGGGACATGGAGACTCTGTATTGATTATTGGGCGCTGAACAAGATCACTATATAGAATAGGTACCCGATCCCACAGATTGATGACCTTCTGGACCAACTCAAGGGGGAAACGTATTTCAACAAGATCGACTTGAAGTCCATATAAGACCAGGTACCAATCAAACCTACCGATGTGTGGAAGACTTCTTTCAAAGCCAAGGAGGGCCCTTTCGAATGGTTGGTTATGACTTTCGGGTTGATGAATGCCATTGCAACCTTCATGAGGTTGATGGATGACATCTTGCAACCATTCAGCAACTCATTTTTAGTGATATACTTGGATGAAATCCTAATCTTCAGCCAGAGTTGGGGAGAGCACCTCCACCACATCCGACAGGTTCTCCAAACACTGCGGCAACACAAGTTGTATGCCAATTTTATAGAAATGCACTTTTGGCATGACCCAGGTTCAATATCTTTGGATACATTATTAATGAACGGGGGCTGTATGTTGATCCAGCCAAGATCCAATTCATTCGAGATTGAGTAGCCCCAACCACTCTGATAGAGCTCTGCAGCTTTCTGGGTCTTGCAAATTTCTATCGCAGGTTCGTGTTGGGGTTCTCTCATATCACTTCACCCTTGAGTCAAGTCACCAAGGGAGGAGTGAAAGAAAAAATCTTTTGGTCTGAATCTCAACAGAATGCATTCGTAAAGTTGAAACATTGCCTTTTCTCTACACCAGTGCTGATATTACCAGACTTGCAACAACCATTTGAGATCGAGACATATGCCTCTAACTATGCTATTGGGGCAATCCTTATTCAACATTGGCATCCAATTACATATCACAGTCAGACACTTTCAGACATAGTCCGAAAGTATCCCATGTTGAAATGTGGCAACAAGAATATTCCAATTTTAATTTGTCCTTGAATTAAAATTCAAATTTAGTCTCACCAATTGCTTGAAAAGTAATTAATTAATTCATCTTGAGTTCATTAGTTGGAGAAATTCAAGCTAGAAGTCTTTGTGAAGTCATGCAACAGTTATTCCTTTGATTGAGGAGATTATCCTTTAATTAAGGAGATAAGGATGAGTTGTATTTGAGTTGTAATTAATTAGCTCAGTTAACTGAGTTAAGTCCAGTTAAATTAGTTCCAAACAATTTGTGGAACTAATTGTGAGTTCAATCAATTAATGCATGCATGCATGAAACTAGTGTACTCTAGATAACTGAATATTCTCTCATAAATAACTCATGCATGTCAGTTTAGACAAAGACCCAGTTGAGATTAAAGGTAGGGACAGTGTACTATCAGTTGCAAGAATTTTCCTATAAGAAAATATCTTGCATGCAGAAGGAATTCATTCCTTGAGATTTGTGTAGTTTACAGTGTGTTGGAGCAGTGTGTGAGATCAGTGTCACACAAGGTTATTGTTGGAACACCTAGGGAAAACTGCGCAAGGAAATAGGAGGCTTGGACAGTAGAGGGAAAGGCATATGAGTTGTGTATTCTGTCTATGAGCAGCATTGAGGGATTATACTGAGAGCTCGATAGCTGTGAGAGCTAAAGCTGTGTGTAATCCTAATATATTTCCAGTTGTATGATAATACAGATAGCAGGGTTTTTAGCTGAGGATTTCCCCAGAATATTCTTCTGTGTTTCATGTGTATTGTTTCCTCTTCTAGTTATATGTGTTCCGTTTGATCTTTGCTCAAATTGATTAAGCTTCTGCAAGTTTGATTGTAGAAGTAGATTAAGTATTTTGCTTTAGTTATATTGCATAATCAGGTTGATCTACAGTGAGAATTTATACATGGTATCAAAGCAAAGGTGATCGAAGCTGTGAATAGTATACTGAAGAAGGGAAATTCGAAGTTTGAAGTTCTTGGTTGGAGGAGTAAAATCAATTTATTATCATACTTCTAAGTTCACCATTGGCGTTCAATGGCTTGAGACTCGAGTATGCACTGGATGGCATCTTGAATTACATAGCAAGGAAGGATCGCATGGAAGTGGTATTGGAAGACAATGGTTTGAAGGATTTTATTGATCAAGAAATTCCTAAGCCAGCTGCAGCTAATGCACAAGAATTGGCTGAATGGAAGAAGTGTGTGGCGAAGGTGAGGCAAATTCTTTTGGAGGGAATTCGAGACCATATTGTCTCGAGTCTCCATGGGAAGGAGACTCTATTCTCAAGGTGGAAAACATTTAAGGACCTCTATCAGAACAGCAACAACCAGAGGAAACTGGTGCTCAAGGACAAGCTTCAGAAAATCAAGCTAGAAAAGGGTGATACTATTTCTACGTATCTGAACAAGATCACCACCTGTAGAGATGAGCTTGGTAGTGTGAGAATAACAACAACCAATGATGACATGGTGAGTCTTGCTCTCCTCGGTCTTCCAAAGAGCTGGCATAGCTACCAGGACTCTGTGAATGGAAGAGAGAAACTACCGGATTGGGAATGACTGTGGTCGGATCTGATGCAGGAGGAGATCAGGAAGAGCACCAGAGATGATTCTTCATCTAAGCATGATGATGAAGAAAATATAACCTTAGCAAGTAAGGAAAGGAAAGGGAAAGGGAAGGCTTCCCATTCCAAATCGAATTCTTCTCATCGAGGGAAGAATATTGACAAATCTAAAGTGAGATGCTTTAATTGTCATGAGGTGGGTCATTATGCAGTTAATTTACCATTGAAAAAATCCAAGAAGGAATCCTTGAAGGGATCAGAAGGTGAGGCATTAGTCTCTCAGTTCGAATTGGATTTTACCCTCATCTCATGTATGGTTTCATCAATGGTGGGTTGTGTTTGGTATCTTGACAATGGAGCTTCATTCCACATGATCGTCAATAAGAGTTTGTTCAGTACCTTGGAGGAGAAAGACCTCAAGATGTGCATAAAGATGGGTGACGACGGGAAGTATAGTGTTTCAGGAGTGGGCACGGTTACTTTTCAGAGGGAGCATGGAGCTCCTCTCACCTTGACAGATGTGAAGTATGTGCCTGGACTGATGAAGAACTTGGTATCGGTCGTGATGTTGGAAGACAAAGGCTACGATGTTGTCTTCAGTAAAGGAAAGGTGTTCCTAAGACACATAGCCACGGGTCAGACCAAGAGGATTGGCATTCGAGTGAATAATCTCTACAAACTAGAGGTAGATGACTGTGTTGCATTGAGTTTGAAAGCAGAATTGGTGCAAAACTATGACATTGGCGAGTTATGGCATAGACAGTTGGGCCACTTGCATCATGGGGCCTTGAAGATAATGCAACATACCTCTACCGAACTTCCCAAAGGTAAACTTGAGTAAGTCGACACATGAAAAGGTTGTACCTTGGGAAAGTACGCCAAGTCTTCCTTTCATGATCGAGACAGTCGAGCTGAGGTAATGTTAGAGCGAGTTCATACTGATGTGTGTGGACCATTATCGATAGCATCCACTGCAAAGCAAAGGTATTATTTGATTTTCATTGATGATTTTTCTCGTAAATGCTGGATTTATTTCATGCAGAAGAAGGATCAAACCTTCCCAAAGTTTTGTGAGTTCAAAGATTTGGTAGAGAAAGAATCAGGGAAGAAGATCAAGGCCTTGAGAAGTGACAATGGTGGAGAGTATGTCTCTCAAGAGTTTAAGGACTTCCGTGTAGCAGAAGGAATTAAACGGGAATTGACGGCACCTCATAACCCACAGCAAAATAGGGTGGCTGAGAGGAAGAACAAAACGATTCTAGGGGTAGCTCGGGCGATGCTGCATGACCAAGGCCTACCACTTCATTGGTGGGCGGAGGCATGCAACAAAATGGTCTATTTGCAAAATAGAAGCCCGCATCACATACTTGGGATGAAGACACCTAAAGAAGCTTTCTTTGTGAAGAGACCAGATGTGAGTCACTTCAAGATCTTTGGCTCATCAGTATTTTTCCATGTGACCAAGGATGCCTAGAAGAAACTTGAGCCGACAACAAAGTTGGGGATATTGTGGGGTACACTGATACACCTCACAACTATCAGGTGTACTTGCCTACCAGTCAGAGCATAGTGGTACACAGAGATCTAAAGTTTGATGAGCAGAAGGCCATGCGAGTTTCCCTTGAGAGGGAGCTCCAACTACAGGCTGTGGAGGAACTTTTGGTTCCTAAGGAGGAGGAGCCTCAGATTGATGTAGATCAGCTACATGCAGAGGTTCCAGGAGTGGAGGCATCCACTCAAGCAGAGCCTTCGAGAGAAGGATGGAAGTGCACAAGAGAATTTGATAGATTGTTGTCAGATGCAAGAGAGAATGTGGGAGAACCATCTTCTCAGCGTAGACAAAGGAGGTCACCTGATAGGTACACTTGATACATGGCCCTTGTTGGGGAATGTGTTGAGACCGAGCCATCTTCCTTTTAGGAAGAAATGCAGCAGCCGATTTGGGTTGATGCTATGGTGGAGGAGTATGACTCCATAGTTCAAAACAGTGTTTGGGATGTGGTTCCAAGATCAGAGAACAAGTCAGTTGTGAGTTCCTGTTGGCTTTACAAGGTAAAGAAAGCTGCTGATGGTAGTGTGGAGAAACATAAGGCAAGATCTGTTTCCTGTGGTTTCTCACAGGTCGAGGGGATCGACTATGATGAGACTTTTTCTCCTGTAGCAAGGTAATCATATATCAGATCGATGTTGGCACTATTAGCACAGATGGGTTGGAAGATCCATCAGATGGATGTGAAGACTGCATTACTCAATGGCAAGATTGAGAAAGAGGTGTACATAGAGCAGCCAGAACGTTTTGAGACCTTCGATCATGAGTCGCATGTGTGCCAACTCAAGAGAGCTTTGTACAGGCTGAAGCAAGCACCTCGTGCTTGGTACACCAGGATCGACAACTACTTCAAAGGGTTGGGCTTCACAAAGAGTGAAGCGGATGTGAACCTATATTGCATTATTGTGAAAGGTAAGCCATTGATCATTGTTCTTTATGTTGTTGATCTGATATTAATAGGTGATGATCAGTTGATCATGTCTTGCAAGGATGACCTTGCAAGAGAGTTCGAGATAAAAGACATGGGTCTCATGCACTACTTCCTTGGCATGGAAGTGTGGTAGAAGGATGGGGAAGTGTTTGTGTCTCAAGGCAATTATGCCAATGAGATACTCAGGAGATTCCATAGGGAGAAGTGCAAGCCCATGCAGACTCCTCTAGCAGGTAATTGGAGGAAGGAGGATGTTACTTCAGGAGAAGTAGTAGAGTCTATTGTGTATCGGCAACTTGTGGGTTCACTGATGTACTTAGTGAACGCACGACCAGAATTGTGCTATGCGGTGAACTAGTTGAGTCAAGCTATGGTTCATCCTACCAAGCTGTTTTGGAAGGCGACAAAGCATGTTTTGAGATACCTCAGAGGCACATCTCAATATGGATTATGGTACAAACAGACAGAGGAAGTGAAGCTACAAGGCTTCACAGATGTAGATTGAGCAGGGAGTCCATCAAATCGGAAGAGCACATCAGGAGGAATTTTCAACCTTGGGTCAGCTGCAGTTTCTTGGTACAGCAGGAAATAGAGGTCAGTTGCACTCAGCTCAGCAAAGGCTTAATACATGAATGCAAGTTAGGCAGCATGTGAGGCCATTTGGATGCGGAAAATTCTAGTTGGTTTGTTTGATCAGAGGATGGATCCAACTGTGATCTATTGCGATAATCAGAGTTGTATCAAACTCTCTAAGAATCCAATATTTCATGATATGTCCAAGCACATCGACATTCAATATCATCATCTCCGAGACTGTGTGGTGAGAAGGATCATGTTGTTGCAGTATATTTCGACCGAGGAGCAAGATGTAGACATTTTGACTAAGGCATTGTCAAAGTGTAAATTCGAGTTCCATAGAGACAGGATCGGGGTGGAAGATAATCCCTTTCTTGTTGAGAGGGAGTGTTGAAATGTGGCAACAAGAATATTCCAATTTTAATTTGTCCTTGAATTAAAATTGAGAAGTAAAATTCGAATTTAGTCTCACCAGCTGCTTGAAAAATAATTAATTAATTCATCTTGAGTTCATTAGTTGGAGAAATTCAAGCTAGAATTCTTTATGAAGTCATGCAACAATTATTCCTTTGATTGAGGAGATTATCCCTTAATTAAGGAGATAAGGATGAATTGTATTTGAGATGTAATTAGTTAGCTCAATTAATTGAGTTAAGTCTAGTTAAATTAGTTCCAAACATTTTGTGGAACTAATTGTGAGTTCAGTCAGTTAATGCATGCATGCATGAAACTAGTGTACTCCAGATAACTGAATATTCTCTCATAAATAACTCATGCATGTCAGTTCAGACAAAGACCTAGTTGAGATTAAAGGCAGGGACAATGTACTATCAGTTGCAAGAAGTTTCCTATAAGAAAATATCTTGCATGCAGAAGGAATTCATTCCTTGAGATTTGTGAAATTTTATAGTGTGTTGAGTAGTGTGTGAGATCAGTGTCACACAAGGTTACAGCTGGAGCACCCAAGGAAGACTGCACAAGGAAATAGGAGGTTTGGAGGGCAGAGGGAAAGGCATATGAGTTTTCTATTTTGTCTATGAGCAGCAGTGAGGGATTGTACTGAGAGCTGGATAGTTGCGAGATCTAAAGCTGTGTGTAATCCTGAGATATTTCCACTTGTATGATAATACAGATAGCAGGGTTTTTAGCTGAGGCTTTCCCCAGAGTATTCTTCTGTGTTTCATGTGCATTTTTTCCTCCTCTGGTTATATGTGTTCCATTTGATCTTGCTCAAATTGATTAAGCTTCGGCAAGTTTGATTGTAGAAGTAGATTAAGTATTTTGCTTTAGTTATATTGCATAATCAGGTTGATCTACAGTGAGAATTTCTACATCCCACTTATGACAAAGAGACGTATTCCATTGTGTAGGCCTGCCGACAATGGAAGCATTACATTTTGGGGAAGGAAAAAGTCATCCACACAGACCACCGACCCCTGCAGATAATACAGAAGCAAGGAAAGTTGCAGAATGATCCCCATCAGAGGTGGTCCACATACCTACAACAGTTCCATTTGAATATCAAGTACAAGAAGGGCAGCACCAATATTGTTACAGACTTCCTCAGCCAACCATTGATCATGGCGTTAACTACCGTGCTCAAACTCTTGTGGGAATGAGACTTCTGATTGGCCACTTCTCTACAAAAGCGACCCAGAATTCGGCCACACATTCCATACACACTTAGAGGGTCAGCAAGTTCCATATTTTCACCTCCAGGATGTTATGTTATGCCACTTGGGACACCTTTGTGTTCCTTCAAGCGAGTGTGCCAAGATTATTTGGGAAGCGCACTACAGTCGGGCCGCTGGGCATTTCAGGGTCGAGAAAATGGTGGCGGTACTACATAAGTATTCCTATTCGCCGAATCTTTGATAGGATGTTGAGAAGTATATCAAATCCTGCACTGCTTACACCATTGCCAAATAGACCATCAAGAAGCAAGGCCTCTATACTCCACTGCCTACCGTTAGTCGACCTTGGGAATCCATCTCCATGGATTACATGTCGGACCTTCCTTATACTAGGCATGATAATGAATGTGTTTTTGTGGTCATCAATAGATTCTCGAAGATGGCCATTATGGTGGCCTAGAAGCAGAATATCACAACAGAAGCCACTGCTAAACTCTTCTTTGAACGAGTGTGGGTACACTTTGGGATCCCATAATATATCATCTCATATCAGGGCAGTAGGTTACTCAGTACATTTTGGTCCAGTCTCTAGTTGATGCTGGACACGAACCTCACTAAGTCCACAACTTTCCATACCGAAACTGGTGGCCAAACAGAGGTTGTCAATAGGATGATCGTACACATTCTACGAATGTACAAATCAAAGCATCCACGCACATGGGATGAGAGCCTCCCCTATGTCTAGCACAACTATAACTAGCCTCTCCACAGCTCGACTGGCCACAACCCTTTTCAAGTGGGCTTGGGATTCCAACCACTATGTCCCATTGATCTGGCCATATCATTTGCAGCGACTCAGGTAGTTTCGACTCATGTCTAGTCAGAAGCCGACAAGGAAAAAAAATTCATTAAGCACATTCAACACATCCACCAATAGGTCCATGACATATTGGACAAAGCCTATGCTAAGTACAAGCAGCAGCATCATCAACATCGAGTGCCACACAAGTTACAGGTGGGTGACAAAGTTTGGCTACATTTGCAGAAGGAGCATCTCGCTAGGCCCCACTGCAAGATTCGCTCGATTCGATATGGGCCATACATCATCACCCAAGTTGTGGGAGATAATTCTTTTGAGTTCAACATTCCCCCATTCCTTGACCTACACCCAATGTTAAATGTGGATCGCCTTCGGCCATACTGTTTCCGGGAAAACTAGTGTCTTTTTGATCTGCTAGTCCCATTAAGACAGGTAGCTATCTTAGAAACAAACAATTCAAAGCACTTCAAGATTTCCTTTATGTATGATAGATAAGAGAGAAGCAGAGAGCACCAACCTGTATCTTCCGCTTGGCTCCTTGCTTGTTTCCTCTCTCCCTTGATAGAGCTTGCCACTCTTCTCCTACTTGTCCCGCTTTAGAGAATATCTGTAGAGGCAAAGCAACAACACACCATCAAAGCATAGAGATCTATAATACCATAAACAATGCAGAATCATAAATACATTAACCATACAATTGCATTCACAAATAGCAAGATTTACAAGTACACAATTATATGGAGGAAAACTCAAAGAAATTTATTGATAGTAGAAGTAGAAGAGAGGATTAAAACCTAGTTGTCTGATCCAGCATCATCCTCCCAGCATGAAAGCCCTCTTCACCTCATGAAAAGCAAGATCACCCAACAATACAATGTTTCTTCTCAAAGAGAAACCAACAGCACTTCCTTACAAATTACAAAATTCCAGCCTTTAGATCTCTCAGAAGAGGGATCCATTTATAGATATTTGCAGAGGGGTGAGTCGACTTCTGGGTTTTTGATTAGTGTCATTTCACTGATAGTTCTTGGTTCCACTTGGAGATTTCATTGATCTCTTACTCATCCCTGTGCGAATTTAGAGAGGCAAGTGTCATATGAGAAATTTCTAGAAGATTCCTTAGGCATCCACTTAGCAAACTGTCTCTACCATTTGTCTACTCTCACCCATCACACCCCACAGAAGGCTCTTTCAGTATGCATCGCACCTAGCCAGTGTAACAGCCAATATGCATCGCACCCTAAGCATGGAGCAGTCTATATGGTCCAGTTTTGGCCAGTTCTGAGTGGTTTTTCAGGGAGAACTTCTGGGAAATGATGTAATCAGTTGACCATGATATTTTAGGGTATGGAACAACACCTTTAGGGGTTTTAAGAGCCCTTGGTTTATCAGCATATGTGATTGGGGTTGCAGTGCCCAAATATGTCTATAACAGTTGCCCCCTAAAGCATGAGGTCATAAATCTTCTGATGTCGGGTGAAATGCTTTATCATGAGGATCTGAGGTTTTTCGAACTGGAAGGTGACCTGTATAAAATACAATACAATACATTATCTTCATATTATTTTCATGATCCAGCTAAGGCGGGCATTCCCATGCTCAACTTTTTAAATTCATTTTCATGTACATAGGACAGATAATCATTTGTTGTTGCAGAATGTTGATTCTTGTAGAGTCATCATCCCTTAGCTTGGATGATCATCTGTGCAGCTTCTGTGTACATTTGATGTCTTTATTTTCCTAAATATATCACATCTCAGATAGATGAAACTAGATTCGGGGTCTTCAAACTCGTTCAATCTTCACCCAATGTACAAGTCAATCCATGTGAAAAGATGTTCTGAAGTCGAACATGGAAAGACATCGCCTAATTACCAACCAATGATGTAAGCTGTTAACAGGCGCGAGAGGAATCACCGATAATGATAATGACCCTCAAGGTACCATAGCACAATTCACATGGTGTGAATATAGGATCTGACATCAAACACCACGCAAAAGCTTTCGGTCGAAGGCCATTGATGTAAACCTGTCGCCGAAAGTGAGAAACTTGCCATTGAGGCATGCAAGCTTCAAAGTACTGAAAGGGTTGTTCCTAAGTCAACTTCTTGGCTAATGAGCTGATGTCGACAAGAAGTGACCCGTCGTAGGAGCGCCTTAATGAATCCCACATCTACGACACGAAACAAAGCAAATGATTTTCTAGAGGTGAAAACACTCTAATGATACAAGGTTCAAGAATGGTGGTCATGAAAAATGGAGGGTGAAGGTATTGCAGTGGATGAAGCATTTAGCTGGGTTTGTGAATTTTCTGAATGACTTCTCGTGAAGATATCGGCGACACTAAGATGGATTAGTAGCGTTAAACCAAAAAATGGATGGTACAGAGGACCAATGGTGATGTGACCGGTGAACGGAATAACCCAACCTGACTCAATCATGGTGATGGAGTGAAAGTGTCATGTTCAAGAGCGACCTACTACCAATGAAGTTCTTCAAGTTTTCTTCCCTTTTTCCCCAGTCATTGCTGACCAGTACCTCTTTATTTTTGTCAAGCTTCAGGAGGATAACATATGCTTGTTCTATAATTTTCTCTTTGGGCAAACCTGTCGCTATGTTTTAGCGAGCCGAGCGATAGTGAAACTCACTCTTGTCTGGATGGAAAAGTTTGTCGCTATTGTTTTAACGAGTTTAGCAACAGAGATAACTCGGTCCTTTTCATGTTTAGAGAGTCTGAAAAGAGATGGAAAGGAAACTCCAATAGCCCTTTTTCATGGAATAATCCCTTAAGTTTGAAAAAGTATAAAATAATATGAAAGGGATGACTTTACGATAGCTTTAGCAAACTGAATAAGACAAGCACTCA
Source organism: Pinus tabuliformis (assembly GCA_031772625.1). NCBI lineage: Eukaryota > Viridiplantae > Streptophyta > Pinopsida > Pinales > Pinaceae > Pinus > Pinus tabuliformis. The sequence continues at coordinate 84,518,445 of CM062818.1, forward strand.
ATCTTTTTGTGTAATGATCCCTCAGGTCCAAAAAGATTAAAATGTAGAGGAAGGATGGCGCTTCCCTTTACTTTAACAAGCTGGAAAGGCCAGTAGCTCAGCAATCTTTTCATATTTTACGAGTCTAAAAAGAGCTTAAAAGAGACTCGTTTTTTAGGAACGAGGGATGTTTTCAAGTAGCAACTGGTTCCAGGTAAGTTTGGAACTTCTCAAACACAGTAGTGTAATGAGGGTGGCTAATAGAATCACTCGTCACGACTATTCCTCAAAAGGGTAAACAATCAAGTGGAGGCATATGATCGGTCAAAAGAGTGGAGGTGACTGTAAGAACATAACCAAGGCTCAAAAGGCTGATAGCAATGCAATCAAAAAGGTTATTTACCGAAGGTGGATTAATTTTTTAATGAGCTTGAATCTTTAGAAACTATGCTCAGTGGCGGGTTTATTTTTTCACGAGCTTGAACCCTACGGTAACATTGCTCATGCCAGTCGTCTTTAAAGATGTCTCTTATTAGTAGGTTCATTTTTTAGTGAGCTTGCCCTGCTCATTGCCTTTTGTATGCAGGCTGGAAACGACCAACTACAAAACTAACTACACTAAGAGTTAATGAACTACTGAGGTTAGGTAGGATAGTTTAGATAAAACATTTCCTTTGCTTTGCTTGCGCGCTGCTGACAAAGGTGAATGGTGGATCAGACCATTCACCTAACCTAAGCAGTTGAACTAAAAGTTAGGCTAAAATACTACGAGGTTAGAGTTATGTTGGTCGCTTTTCACTTGCGTGAAAAATGTTTGCATGCCCCCAGGTGTTGAGAAAACAAAAATTTCCAATTATCTTATGGAAGCTCTTGCATTTAAGCAGGATCATTTCATCTGTGGAGCAGACAAAACACTTCCTTGGCTCTGTCCATTGAAATAGACAAAGGTGAATGGTGTGAGCTTCCAATCACATAACGTGTGAGGAGATAAATGTTCCAGATTGATCCCATATCCTACATGGAAATGGTGTTTCAGATTGGTCATATAACCTACAAGGAAATCTGTTTTTTCATCTGGGTTCACCTGCTGAAGCAGACCAGGGTGCACACCCCCTAAGCTTCATTACATTCACCGAATTACTCGCGGTAATTAGGTGGATGAACTGGAGGTTGAAGAGACATTCTTGACACAAAGAGACCATTTATGGATGGTGTTTGACTTGTAGCTATGTTCGAACTAGGAAATGAAAGCTGGTCGACAAGTTGCACCATTCTGCCTTCATGCGAGAAACACATCACTCGAAAGAGTGTGGAAACAATAGCTCCCATGTTGTAAACATAAACAGGCCCAAGGAGTATATTGTAATCTAATGGCCCTTGGACTACCATCACGTTCAAGTGAACAATTCTCCTTCTCAAAGTTATAGGAAAATTTGGAAGAATCCCTAACAGTCGACTAGTTATTTTGTTGAAGCTTAACAAATTTCGATTCTCAGGTAGAAGCGATGGTGAACCAAGTGCTTTCCAAGCAGTTGAGGAAAGGATACTCATGGAAGCCCCTTCATCTATGATAGTGCTAGACATGATCATTTTGTAAACTTGTACTATGATTCGGAATGGTAAGTCAGATGGAAGGCGGGGACCCGCTAGTAGATTCCAATCGAAGGAAACGACTAGATTGCTTGGAGGGGGCGCCGAATAAATGGCTGGGTGAATCTCTTGAAATGGAGAACTGCCCTCCTGTCGAAAAGGAATGGGTAGATTGCCCCCATGTTCATCAAACTCTGCGTTGACAAAAAGAATTTGAATGATGTTGTTCTCATTCTCTTTGGAAACTGTATCAGCTGAAGGTGGACCTTCTGAAGGCAAGACTAGGCCGGCTGCCATCCCGACCTGTTGACTTTAGTCCGATATGGACTTAGTGGCTTTATCTTCAATGATAGGTGTTTCGACTGACAACTGAGGTATGTCAGTTAGATTTTCAACTAGTGATGGACTTGGCAAGAGTTTCTTGTATCCAGGCAGAAGTTATTGCGGTGAAGCAGGACGGTTATGTAAGATTCTCTTGGCCTCATCCAGAAAAGGACATTGGAAAAGGTGATGGTCTTCATCGCATAATTGACATGGAATTTTGACCTTTCCTTTCCATCGAGGAACTTCATTTTCACTAGTCAATGGTGCATTGTCAACATGATCACTAGAGGTTGATGACCTCCAATGGTGCAAGTGGGGAGACCAGTCTCTCAACATCCGCGGAATGCAAGGACAATCTCGATGAAAGTGGTTTCCTTTGCAAATTATGCATGGAGATTTGGGTTTGGAAGGTTTGGTGTGTCGATTTTTGCCAGATGATGCATGGTTGCCCCCTTGCTTGACTGGCTTCTTCTTCTTCTTCTCCTTCCCTTTCTTCTTCTTCTCAGTTACTTGGTTTTTAGCATCACTAGCTTCCCCAAGAAAATAGGAAGAAGGAGAGGGAGAAACAAACGAAGTAGAAGATGAGGAAGCAACTCCAGTATCACCTAGTTGCTAATTCGATTGTTGAGGAATTACGGTGTTTTGAATGACAGAGGTTGAGAATAGCCATATCGGCAGGCCAATTGTGATTCCTAGAAGGGACAATGTAGCCATATATGGAGCACCAATATCTCCCCAAGAAGAGAAAGGACTAGGATTCCCCCCAAGGGGAAATCCTTGATTGGTGGATTCCATTACCTCAACCTAAGATCAACGAAGGAGCAGGGATGTTATTCCAAATTAAATAAATGTTATGACGCTTTGACACAACTTTACTTTTTCAATTTTTAAGAGTTGAGAAAAAGCTAAAGGTGACTCTAGTCACCTTCGATTTTTAATAAGCCTGAAGTGACAAGTGCTCAGATGGAACTTTTCTTTTAAGGAGTCGAAAAGGAATGAAAGTGACTACTCTGGAAATCTAGACAGAGGGATTACCAAACCAATCGCAAAACTGCAATATAAACCTTGGTGGTAAATTAAAGAGAAATTACCAAGGATTTTACGTACGACAGTCAATCTTCCCGAACGTTGTGTTCAGTGCATTGCGATCGATAGGGCGGCAGACACAGCTACCTAAGGATAAAGGATATCAGCCTATTGTGGTCTCCCAATATATACTTGATGGTATAGGGAGCATAAGTCCGTACTGGCACTTGTCATATCAAAGAGGAGGAATCACCCAACCTTCGATGACAATGATAGTTACCAGGCTTTACGATGTTGGAATACGTCTCTAGCCTAGACTTCTAGATGTTGTGTGTTAGGTTCCAAAGCATTTTTATGTTCATTGAGGTTTATTTTAGAGTTGATCTTTTTTAAGAAGTTTGCCTTTCAAGGTTCACCGTGTGATGTAGATGTAAAATTCCTAAATATGCAATCTAAAATGATAAACATTCGTTCGTTTTCTTTTAGCAATGAAAATCCTAGCTACTAAGGAAAGAAGAGTACGATTCTTTCAACAGAGAGCAGAGAGCACACAGTAAATGCACTTTTCCTAAATCATTTTCTGCATGCAGTCTAAATGCAAATGCACATGCATGTATTTGTTTTTCCATTTCCTTAATGTGAGAATGCCAAAAAGGAAAACTAGGTACAGATCTGAACTATTTTCTTCAAAGCGACACTTCAACAATTTCTTTTCAAAATGAAAGGAATACTAAGACGACACTTTCAATTTCGAATGGAAAACTACTTTCGACACTTCAAATACTGACAAGTCAAATCAAATACAATGGCAAAAGTACAATCGACTATCTAGAAGAGGAAGACTTTACGACACTCTTCTTTTCGACTCACAATGACAATTGCGACACTTTTGAATCAAAAGACGATAGTTCGATTAAGCTACTCTTTGCAAAGGAGGACTGTAAATGATGAGAAATACATAAAAAACATTCACAATTCCTCATCAATTGAGGTTGAATAATGTAAAGGAAGATGGCTTCAGCAATGATATATTGATCATAAGCAGCAAAACTACTGAATAGAGTTGAAAACAAGGAAGAAAAAACCAAATTCCAGAGAAGGAAACAATATCATTCAGTCATTGCACCTGTCCTTAAGGGAAACAGTGATGCATCTCACCTGCAACACATGGGAGGTGCGATGCATCTAGGCTGCCAATTATAGACAGTGCGATGGACTAGGGAACGAAACTGAGCTTGGTTTTTGCTCAAAATTTGTAGCTAAGTTCAGTGATTTAGGCTAAGCTATGATAGACAGTAAAAACAAAGTATAGGGGTATGATCTTATGAGGTTATTGAGCTACCACAAGGGCACTTAGGATGTTTGCAAGTCAGATGTTCAGTTCATAGACCAACCCAAAGATTGATTGAAGCAACGTTGATCTACTTTGCACTTGCTATGGGCTAGCTGGCTTAACTTCAGGCTCCGTCTGTATTTTATAAAGCAAACAACATTAACAAACAAACAAAATAATCGCTCCCCAGCAGAGTCGCCATTTTTTTTCCGGGAAAACTAATGTCTTTTTGATCTGCTAGTCCCACTAAGACAGGTAGCTATCTTAGAAATAAACAATTCAAAGCGCTTCAATATTTCCTTTATGTGTGATATATAAGAGAGAAGCAGAGAGCACCAACCTGTATCTTCCGCTTGGCTCCTTGCTTGTTTCCTCTCTCCCTTGATAGAGCTTTCCACTCTTCTCCTACTCATCCCGCTTTAGAGAATATCTATAGAGGCAAAGCAACAACACACCATCAAAGCATAGAGATCTATAATACCATAAACAATGTAGAATTAGAAATACATTAACCATACAATTGCATTCACAAATAGCAAGATTTACAAGTACACAATTATATGGAGGAAAACTCAAAGAACTTTATTGATAGTAGAAGTAGAAGAGAGGATTATAACCCAGCTGTTTGATCTAGCATCATCCTTCCAACATGAAAGCCCTCTTCACCTCATGAAAAGCAAGATCACCCAACAATACAATGTTTCTTCTCAAAGAGAAACCAACAGCACTTCCTTACAAATTACAAAATTCCAGCCTTTAGATCTCTCAGATGAGGGATCCATTTATAGATATTTGCAGAGGGGTCAGTCAGCTTTTGGGTTTTTGATTAGTGTCATTTCACTGATAGTTCTTGGTTCCACTTGGAGATTTCATTGATCTCTTACTCATCCCTGGGCAAACTCAGAGAGGCAAGTTTCATATGAGAAGTTTCTAGAATATTCCTTAGGCATCCACTTAGCAAACTATCTCTGCCATTTGTCTATTCTCGCCTATTTCACCCCACAGAAGGTTCTTTCAGTATGCATCGCACCTGGCCAGTGTAACAGCCAGTATGCATCGCACCCTAAGCATGGAGCAGTCTGTATAGTCCAGTTTGGCTAGTTCTGAGTGGCTTTTCAGGGAGAACTTCTGCAAAATGATGTAATCAGTTGACCACAATCTTTTAGGGTATGGAAAAACACTTTTAGGGGTTTAAGAGCCTTTGGATTATTGACATATGTGATTGGGGTTGTAGTGCCCAAATATGTCTATAACACATACTTTCCACCATTACTAGAGACATCTGACATTGCAGAACAACTCACACCAACAAAATTAAATCCAAAATACATGGAACAAGATGCAACTAATTGGATCATGGACATGCAAATCAATAACACTCACCAGTAGAATATCCAGTTGTATCAAGTTGTCAAAGTTGGCCAACTCCTGCACCAAGGCAAATGGCTCAGACCAAGTTCAGCAGATGTTTCCTCATCTCATGGAGGAACTCAACACAATGGAGACCATTGCTTCCTAAGGGGGGGAGGACTGATCTAGGTGGATATTGGTGGGAACTCACCTATTCCACTTGGAACCTCACCATTGTTCTGTCAGTTTTTTTCAGTTTCCTTAATTGTAGCACAATTTACATTTTATGGCAATTTTTCGGGTCCTGAATTTCCAGAGCCATTTTGAGGCACTAAACTACTTTTTTTGGAAAAATGCAACAAGTAATTTTGTAGGAAGATGCATTAGTTGTTGTAGTCCTCGGAGAGATCTTTACAATGAGATATAATATGTGTCAAACAGAGATAATATGACCAAGTTACGACCCAGGGAAGTTGGCTACCCAACTAACCCTAATGGGCCCATAAACTCTTGGTGTTACATCTCCTCTGGTTAGGGTTTTGGTTGTTTAGGGTTTTCTATTATTGTTCAATAATAAAAAGGACCTTGAGCCTCATTGTAACTTAGTTTAGAGGCATGTAGCCGCCACATCTCTTCTCAGAGATAGGATAACATCGCTCGAGCTAGTCTTATTTCCATTATGTTTGTAAGCATATTTCAATATTTGATATTAATGAAATGAAGTTTTATTTCTACAGCGTCTTTTTATTTATGGTTATATTTGTAATTTGTTGCATTCCTATTTAAATATGGATCAGTGGTATGAGAGAAATCTGCTCTTTCCCTTTTTTTCTTTGCATGTCCCCAACAAGGTCGAGATATAAGGAGTTAGGGCTCGATTTGGTTGAACCTTTGCAAGATCAGCCTCGCAAACCCTAACAGACGCCCATGGGGAAAGAAAGGAAAGATTAGGGAGTAGGAGATCTTATCAAAATATTGCTCGAGGAGGCCCTTGAGAAACAAAGGAACGCGATGATGGATAACTTTTCCCAGATCCTTCAACCATTACCCACCGGTGGAGCATCCACATCCACCAGCCACTCTGGAGGCTCCACACCTTTTAAGGTATAAGTAAACTTTGACATTCCCATATTTGAGTTCCAAATACATGCAGACATTGTAAATAAATGGTTAAATATGCTAGAAGGATATTTTTCTGTTCATGATTTTTCCAGCTAGGAAAATATTACTTTTTCTCTTCTCAAAGCCATCCCCCATGTCAAGGACTGGTGGGAAACCTACTATGACCAGAAGGATGAAAGTACGACCTCACTGTTTCCAGCCACTCCCTCTTGGAATTCATTCTGGGATGCCATCAAGGAGCGGTACTACCCTGTTAGGAGCTATGAGGACAAATACATAAAGTGGACCACGTTGGGACAAGGAAGGGACCAAGATGTGCCGGATTTTACCAATGTATTTCATACCCTTCGCACAAAGTTGGGTATCAATGATTTTGAGAAACATTTGGTACTCAAGTACCATGGCTTCCTACATAGATAAATCCAAGATGAGATGCAGTTCCTGGACATCTCCTCACTCAGCACGATATACCGATATGTCGTCAAGATCGAGCAGAAATTTAAACAGTAGAAGCGAGACTTTGGATCTATGAATCTGAAGCAAGGGAAAGGTGCCTCCAAACCAGAGAACAAAGGAAAAAGCCAAGGTGGGATGGCCCACGACAACCCTCCAAAGCCACAAGCAAAGGACAACACTGCCAAGCCAAAGAAGGACACGGAAAGTGGTGTGAGTTCCATAAGAGCTCCACTCACAACACAAGTGAGTGTTGGGTCAAGTAGTCACTGGTGGTCGATTTGAAGGTTTCTGAATCAGTTGCATGTTTCAAGTCTAAGTCAGAACCTGACAAGGGGAATGACATAGGGAAGCAGATTATTGATGTGGAGCCCAACGCCATCATTGCCACCACAAAGATCCAAAAGGAGGAACCCAAAGATCCAGAGGACGAGGAACGTCTCTTCCACTCCCAGATGGGGATAAAGGGTTCCCTTCTATAGTTCATTATTGACAGCCAGAGCCAAAAGAACCTCATTGCAGCAGAGGTCATCAAGTGGTTGGGCTTACCAACCATAGCACACCCACAACCGTACACCATCAGGTGGCTTCACCAAGGATGGGATCTTCACGTGAGCCAACAAAGTCACCTTCCATATAGCATCAAGCCCTTTACAGATGAGGTATTATTTGGTGTTCCTCCTCTTGATGTTTTTGATGTATTATTAGGCCAACCATACTTGTGGATGCAACATTCTGTGTGTTATCACTCACTGCTTTACAAGTTATTAGTTGCCCAGAATGAATAAGGGCAGTGAAGTTTGAATCCATTTCCTAAGCCACATAGGCTCTCAAAGTTTAATCAATCCCACTCCGTTACATAGTGCTCATGATAAGATTTCCAACGGTATATGGAGGTCCAAAAGTAGACTTCTGCATGAGAAGTTAGAGCAGATTGAAGATGGGGATTCTATTGCTTCTAAATAAAAGAGAAGAGCATATTGGAGGGCGCCGGGCACAGAAAATCAATAGTCAGAAGGTCCCATAGTCCCACATCCCGCATATCAGTCATATCTCAATCCTGTATATCAGCCATATCACAATCCCACATATCTGCCATATCGCATTCCTACATATCGGCTATATCGCATCCCGCAATCTCACATCCCACAAGTCCCACATTCCCATGATATAATAATCTCGCAGTCCCGTAATCACGCATCCTGCAAGTCCCACAATATTGGAATCCTGCATCCTGCAGGTCCCGCATATCATGATCTAAAAATGGGGCACTAAAGGCTTCTTGTCAAGCTTACAAGAACCTCTCCCACTTCCAAAGCTTAAATATTCCCATGATATTATGATTAACCAATCTGGAATTAATAATGTGCTTGAAAACAAGGTGTATGCTGGTGTTTATTTTTGACTATTTATGTTCTTTAAAATTCTGTTGTTTATGCTGATATAACATGCATATAACAGTAAAACAGTGTAGCAAATAACAAACACATAAGACAACAATTTAATTAGGAGTTCACCCAAAAATATTGGGCTACATCTCCGTGAGCTCTAGTCAACTCGACTAGGCTCTCTGGGATTATGGTAACATTCCTTTTACAAGATCCTTGCTTAACTCAATTGGTTTACATAGAACACAATGGGTTTAGACACCATCTTATCCCTGGCTCTGAAGCTCTTAGCTTTCTAGCTCTGCGCTCTCGCTGTGGCTCTTGGTTCTAGCTCTGGCTCTGGCTCTTGGCTCTGGCTCATGGCTCTGGCTCTAGCTCTCAACTTCTCTAAGCTCTCTCTCGACCTCTACGTGCATTAGTGGTTCGCTAGACCTCCCAGCAACCTTTAGCAACCTTCCAGCAACCTTTTGCAGCTTTGGTGTCGATCAATCGTGCTCTCTGGTTCACTTGACCTCCAAGTGACTCCAAAAACTCTCTTAGCTCTCTGGGCTACCTTCTTTTGCTAGCCTCTTCCCTCAATCGTGCTCTCTAGCTCCTTTGAGGTACTTTTCCGGCTTTTTAGCTTCCCCTAGCCATTTCTCTACGTATAATCATCCCTCTGTGGCCCTGTGGCTTCTTTGCGCGTTGTCTGTTCGACTGGCCATCTGGCTCTCCAGCTCTGTGGCTTCCAACACATCATTGTCTACCAAAAATGCCCTCTTGCAGTGTGGCATGATGATCAGGGGCCATTATAGGGGATTCAGGCCTTTTTCCAGGCAAAAACCTGAAAATGGATCAAAAAGTGCAATACACAGGAAATACAAAGAAATCTCGTGTTTGCAAACTTCAAATTTTACGCAACTGGGTCCATAATCCCATCGGGTCTGGTCCTTGTCACTTATCATAATCGCAAATTGTATAGGCCTACTATCGTGGATTGTCGATCACTGATTTAATCTAGACCATTGATCTGATCCCCGATTGGACAGTCTAGATCGCATCGCATATCGCTATCGCATCGGCCCCATGTGTTGGGTATCACCGATCACCCGACCACTGATTTAATCATGGCCATTCATCTCATTTCTGATCCGACAGTTGAGATCGCAAGCCGTGGATCGGCATATCGCATTTCTAACGGCCCGAGGGTTCTGTCTATTGACTACGCCGATCTGTCAGCACCGATATCGGCAACCACAATACCGCATCAGCCTAGGGTCCCTTCCTTATGTTATTTACATATGTCTGCCTCCAACCCGATATGCCGGGATCGATAATCGGGGTCTCTTCTGCCTCAGCTTAAGTCCGCCTCTTGGACCATCTCTGATGCGATTTCCCTTTATATGGGTTTTTTTGCCATTTTTTTGAAGATTTTGCCTCTTTTTCAAAGGATAAAGGGCAACTTTGTTTTCTGATAACTTCTACATCCGAAGTCCATTTTAGCCCATTCAAGTTGTAGTAGATTCAGAATGAAATGATCTCTACAATGGGGCTATTTCTAGGAACATCCTTGGACTTTCATTTTCCCCTATGAGGAACACTTAGACTTAGAAGTCTATCCAAAATCCATTTTGGATCACGCCTTCCCACTAAAGAACTTTTGGTCTCCAAAAGACTGATATACTGATCTAAACATTAAATGAGAGTAACATCACCCTCTTCTTTCAGCCTCCACACACTTGCCTTGCATAGTGCCTCTGAACCAAAGCCTTTGACCACTTTCCTTACTGGATGTGCTAGTCCTCCTAGGAAGAACTGCCTTCCTCCTTGCCTTCCTGCAAAACTCTTACTGAAACGGTCATAGAAGGTAGTTTGAACTTCTCTACCTTGATCATTGATCCAAGGTGTCTCAAACAAATGTGAAGTACATCTGCTCCACCAAATTTTCATTTTCACCTGTTTGAAAAGCTGTCAACAACAACTATTAACAACAACAGAAATACAAACAACAACTGGATGGCCTAAACTTCTGCTTCAACAAAAGAAACAGATTTCACATCTTGTGAACACCTCCATGTCTTACATCTGCATACAAATGATGGACTAGATAACAAGCCCACAAAACATGCCTTTAAACAAATGACCCTTCAAGTCAAGCATGTAGAAAAAGACTATTAGGACTTTTTTTCAAAAGATGAAACACTTCACCATTAGCTCCATCTTGGAGACCAAGTTAACCTCTCCCAAGTCAACATTACATGCATGTTACAACAAAGCAATCAACCCTTCAAGTTAATTACACAAACATGTTCAAATAAAACATCAACATCCCTGTGTTCATGCCTATCATGCTCATGCATGCATTTCATCCTTCAACTTTCACTTAAGCACACTGTACTTTCGAAGCTGAAATGAAATATAATGTTGCAGCAACAATGTGAGTCTCCTACTCAACCTTTTTCCATTCACCATCTTGGTAAAATCCTACAACTTGCATTCCATTAACAAGGAAATGCAAATAGATGCATCAATAGACATGCAATCTTAATTGGATAAGAACTCTAACCATCTCTCACCAATCCCTTTCAAAGGTACTACCTTTGTCTGCACACCAGCATCACATGTGAATCATCCTGAAACACATCATCCATGGAATCTTCCTTTCCATTTCTACCATCTTCTCTTTCCACTTTCTTCAGCTTTTGTGGAAGCATTGTTGGATTCAAAGTCCAACACCTTTCAGCAAGATTCCCTTTCTTATGGCAGTAAGTGCACTACATGTGCATCCTCTTGACAACATGATTTTCCTTGTCCAATGGACCTTTGGCTTCTTGCTTCCTTTCCTTCAAAATTTTCCTGTATGTGGCCATTCTCTTCCAACATCTAGAAACATTATGGCTATCCAAACCACAAAAGGAACATGCAATTCTTTTCCCATACCTATATTGAAATTTATCATGCTTTGCACAATCAAAAGGAAAATGTTTAGAACCAGATTTATACCTTTCTCTTTCACCTTTATTGCCTTCATGAGGAGGTGAATCAAATGAAGAAGTGGCTCCCTTTGGAACACCATCAATCTCTTCAAGGTTGTTAGAGTCTCCACAACTCTGGTTCAAGTGTGTGCTTCTGAACACCTACATCCTACAAATGATGTTTCAAGCTATTGCATTCCTCCTGAATACAATCTTCACAATCTTGAGGTAGAGGACTTGAAATGAAAATCCTTCTTGGAACTGTTTCAATGGCCTTCATGGCAACTTTGGAACTTCCTCCATAAGACTGTCCATAGCCAAGACCCAAATACTTAGGCCTTTCCTCAACCATTATTGTCTCAACAATACCCTGTGCATGTTTACCCAAGCCCTTTCCTTCATAGCCCATCTTGGAAATTAGCTTGGAACCTATGCCTCTGGTATGTTTTTCAAAAGAACCAATATAAGCATTCTTAGAATAATTTGAAGAAAAACTGGAATGGTTTACCCCTTCTTCAAGCTGATACTTGACCAAGGCTTCTTTGGCAACAAAAATCTATGACTTCAACTCATGCATCCTTTTCAGGTTCATATTTGCAATATGAAGTTTCCTCTCCATTTCTTGCAATTTGTCAGAAAGCAACTGCTTCTCTTCCTTCATGGAATTCAACTACTCTTTAAGTATGATGCTCTTCCTTCCATCTTCATACATTTCTCTCACCATTTCCATCATGATGAACAAGTCTTGCTTCATGTCTTCATCAAAAAGTCTTGTGATGAAAGAGGAATTTGAAGATACACTTGTAGAAGTTGTCATTATGCCAATGAGCAAAAGAACTTCAAACAAGATTAATAAAGAGCTTATTCAAGCAACCTCTTGTAATAAACCTCTTGTGCTTTAACGATTGCCTTGAGGTCCTTTGAGATTAGAAGAATGTCTTCAACCCTTCTTCCTTTTTTTGTCCTTCCTGGACTAAGTTATCAATATCTTTCCCTTCATCTCTGCAAACTCAAACAATAGCCATTGTGCAAACAAGCATACAATCAACCTCTGACTGTTTAAACACCTTTCAAAAAAGCAATCTTTGCTCTGTCAATCAAGCATTCTGATGTAACCTTCTTTGAAGGTGCGGTTAATCAATCTCAGGCTTTGATACCACCTGATCTGAAAATGGGGCACTAAAGGCTTCTTGTCAAGCTTACAAGAACCTCTCCCACTTCCAAAGCTTAAATATTCCCAAGATATTATGATTAACCAATGTGAAATTAATAATGTGCTCGAAAATAAGGTGTATGCTGGTGTTTATATTTTACTATTTACGTGCTTTAAAATTTTGTTTTTTATGCTAATATAACATGCATATAACAATAAAACAGTGTAGCAAATAACAAACACATAAGACATCAATTTAATTAGGAGTTCACCCAAAACTCTTGGGCTACGTCTCCATGAGCTCTAGTCAACTCGACTAGGCTCTCTGGGATTATGGCAATAGTCCTTTTACAAGATCCTCGCTCAACTCCATTGGTTTACACAGAACACAATGGGTTTAGACACCATCTTATCCCTGGCTCTAAAGCTCTCAGCGTTCTAGCTCTGCACTCTCGCTCTGGCTCTTGGCTCTGGCTCTAGCTCTGGCTCTTGGTTCTGGCTCATGGCTCTAGCTCCTGCCTCTAGCTTTGGCTCTCAGCTTCTCTGAGTTCTCTCTCAGCCTCTGCATGCATCAGTGGTTCGCTAGACCTCCCAGTGACATTTAGCAACCTTCTAGCGACCTTTTGCAGCTTTGCTGCTTGTCAATCGTGCTCTCTGGTTCAATTGAGCTCCAAGTGACTCCAAAAACTCTTTCAGCTCTCTTTGTTGTGTTCTTTGGCTAGCCTCTTCCCTGAATTGTGCTCTCTAGCTCCTTTGAGGTACTTTTCTGGCTCTTCGGCTTCCTGCAATCATTTCTCTGCATATAATCATCCCTCTGCGGCCCTGTGGCATCTCTGCACGTTATCTGTTCGATTGGCCATCTAGATCTGTGGTTTTGTGGCTTCAAACACATCATTGTCTGCCAAAAACGCCCACTTGCAGCGTGGCATGATGATCAGGGGCCGTTACAGGGGACTCGGGGCCTTTCTCTAGGAAAAAACCCAAAAATGGATCAAAAAGCCCAATACACAGGAAATACAAAGAAATCCCATGTTTCTGGACTTTAAATTTTATGTAATCAGGTCCATAATCCCATTGGGTCTGGCCCTTATCGCTTATCGCAATTGCAAATCGTATAGGCCTGCTATCGAGGATCGTCGATTTAATCTAGACCATTGATCTGATCCTTGATTGGACGATCTAGATCGCATCACATATCACTATCGCATCGGCCCTCTATGTCGGGGATTACCGATCTTCTGACTATCGATTTAATCCTGGTCGTTGATCTCATTTCCGATCCGACAACTGAGATCGCACGCTGCGGATCAGCATATCGCATTATCGCATATCACATTTCTAACGGCCCGGGGGTTCTGTCTATTGACTATGCCGATCATCGACGTTGATCCGCCGACGACGATATTGGCTATCGCAATATCGCATAAGCCTGGGGTCCCTTCCTTACGTTATTTACATATGTCTACCTTCAACCCAATATGTTGGGGATCGGCAATCGGGGTCTCTTCCACCTCCACTTAAGTCCGCCTCTTGGCCCATCTCCAATGCAATTTCCCTTTATAAGGGTTTTTTTGCCATTTTTTTTAAGGATGTGCCTCTTTTTCAAAGGATAAAGGGCAACTTATTTTTGTGATAACTTCTACATCCGAAGTCCATTTTATCACATTCAAGTTGTAGTAGATTCAGAATGAAACAATCTCTGCAATGGGGCTATTTCCAGGAACATCCTTGGACTTTCATTTTCCCCTGTGGGGAACACTTAGACTTAGAAGTCTATCCAAAATCCATTTTGGATCATATCACATTCCGCATCCTGCAGTCCTGTGATATCAGGCATCTCGTTGTCCCACATCATCGCAATCCCACGATATTGGACCCTGCAATACCAAAAAATCGGTGATCAGCGGGCCTAATAGAATGTTCTTAAGGAATTATGAGGGGAAACACGTCGATAGCAAATCACTAAGAATTTGGGCTTTAGTGTTAAAGCAATGGGAGGGCCAAAAAACAATTAACAAAGGAAATTAGTTGAAAAACCAAGGGCAGATGGGCCTTTTCTCTCTCCTCCAGGTGGCCACATGGTAGAATCCTATTGGTCCTAAGAATCCACGGGGCAGCTGATATCAACATGACGTGGCAATATGAAGATGATGCGGCTATATGGAGGACACATGGAACACAGATTTGGATTTTTCAGGGGTCCTATGGGAACATTTATAGGTGACACATGGTGCCACTCAAGAAGTGCCATGTGGCACTAATGACATCATCAATCCCGCTTATTGGCGATTGGCGAATGTAAAAGGTCGCAACTCTAGTTAAAAGTCTTGCGATTGCGATATGCGGGAGCTCCCTGGGTGCGATATTTTATAAGATAGGCTTAAAGGGGTTGTTGGGTCCATCCCTTGTTTTCAAAGGCCACATATTCAAACACCCCCAATCCCGCAGATTGGTGATTGCAAGGGTGAAAGGGAGATCTCCAAGGAAAAGCATAGAAAATCACTAGTATGCGGATTTGAAGTAAAAAAGGAAAGAGACCCCATAGGGGAGCGCAAAGGCTCTAGTGCCTTAGGACTAAGCACCTGGTCATAGCCCTTGTTCACATGATAAGAAATACAAAGAGGGGAAAAACCAAAGTGGGCTGAGAGGCATCATAGCTCATGGTTTCGTAATGTTTCAAAGGTAAAATCCCCTATGACAGCAAGGCCCTGTGAGCACGATATAGGGCATTGAATTCATATGGGTTGGAAACAGGGAATTTAAATAGAAGGATAGGGAATTGGTAGGGTGATATGGGCTGGTCCTATAGAAGCCCCCGCAACAACAAACCCAGGACAAAAATACCCTCAGAAATGAATTCGACTATTTGGCTATACGTTTTCCGAGAGTAAGTGAAATCATGGGGGGACTCAAGAAGACTTAATGGCTCGACATGGTACTCCACTCCTATACACAACAAAGGACTACTGAGAGGTGCTCCATTTCTTCTCTGTGAAAGACACGCACATTCAACGCACTTTCTACTCTAGAGAATGAGATATTTAGACAGTTCAGGCAGAAGTGACAGGAAACGATCGAACAGCAGGAGAGGCACATCACAGCTGAGACATGGCTTGACTAGAGGCATTTCATAGGAATAGCAAGGGGGGCACTTCCTCCATCATCTTTTATTCTTCCTCTTTCTTTGCACTATTTTGTAATTTATGTTTATTTCCAAGAAGGTACCATATCCCAATTGTAATCATTTTGGGCAGCAGAGCCTTGCACACCATGACAACTAGACTAGAAGATAGCTAGAGCTCTGGTCAATATATTTTTTGTAACTATAACTCAAGCTCCCCCTCTTGTTATAAATAGGGGGAAGAAACACTTAGAAAATGTTTCGAAATTCTACACCTACGAGTTAGTATTTCTGCGATTCCACTTTGGTTCGACTTACCTGTCCATGAGGGACTTCAGTGATATCTTGGCTGAAAGTAAACGGACTGGTATGTTGGACTCATATTGGATTAATGAAACTCCCTGGTGATTCCAAGAAGATCAATGCACAGTATGTTTTCCCTTCTGTAATTTCATTTCATATATGTTTTCCTTCTCTAAAAATAGTGTGATAAATCTTTTGATTTCCCTCTGCTTCATGGATTTATCTAGGCTACTAAATAAGCAAACAATACCTGAACATAAGATAGATTTAGTTGTGCTAGCCTATAAACTACAGTACCTATGTGCAAAACAAATTTACATGTGTTATTTGATTAACCTGCAGTACCTGTGTAAGCCCAAATTTGCTTTTGTTTTTTAGCGCTAATGGTACCCATGTTATATCTAGTATGGAGCCTCAATAAGTACTCCACTCTTCTACATCCTCTCTCTTCCATATTTCTAGTGGAACATCATTGCTTAGGATTCTATCCTGTCTACAACCCTCTGCATCAAATATCTTCCTTCCTTTCCTCCTCTTCACTTTACTGTGACCTCAATATAAAGTTGTCTATTATTGTGTGTCAGCCACCAGAACTACCCATTTCTCTTTGAGGTTGGCCCGATTTACCCCTTGAGCGTTTGGATCCATGTATCGACTTGAGTTTACCTGCATGACAGACTAATGAACCAACCCCCCTTTATAATATTTTTAACTATGTGACAATTGGAGTGCACAGAAACCTCATTCATAATGCTCCATGCACTCCTCTATTTAAGAGGTCCCAGGAACTAGTCTACAATCAACACAGAGGTTGTCTCTAGAAGAATTTCTTGGTCCCCTAAAGCACTCATGCTGGAGGTGGTGCTAGAAAAATCCACAACATCTTTATGGTATCGTTGTCAGGGAACGGATTATAATATTTTTTCCCTAGTGTTGTGGCCAGCAACAACCCCCATTTTTAGTTGGTGTTATTACTAATAACAAATAAGTGGGGACCCTTAGTCAAAATTTTAAAAAATAAAAAAAAGCCTAAGTTTTATGATAAAGTAGCATTATTCCTTGGGAAATATCGCATTGCAAAAGGATCATGAACACCCCCTTACAAGCCAAATTCTAAAAATGCGAAACCGCGATATGGGATTACGAACATATATCGCATCGCATGTGTCAAACATCGCTCACATTGAAAAACTTTAAACTACCAATATGAGATGACACATATCGCAAATCGCAGGAAATAGATTAACGAAAATTGTCATATGCCATGCTCCTGCGATATCGTGATATTGTGATATTGCGATAGAGAAATTCTGCGATATTGCGATAAAAGCAGCAATGCGATAGAACGATTATGCGATAATGCGATATTGTAAGTTTGCGATATAGCAAGAAAGCAATGTCGTGATTCTGCGATGTTGCGATCTGCGATATTGCAAAGCAAATTGCAAAATCGCTTCATCACAGATCTTGTGGGCTCGTGGTTCAAAAAGTAGTTTCCATAAACCGAGACCTAGTTATGCGCTTTAATGCTAATTAATGAGGTAGTTGCCAGTAATTAATGGAATAGGGTTTCATGCTTATCAAAAATATCATTTCACGTAAGGTGGTGTATTTTATATGTCTTCGACATTTAAAGCTTTCCCGTCACCTTTCCTTATCATTATTCTCACTTCACTTGTAAAATACAAGAACGAAGAAGAGAGAACGATACAAAGTAGTACGCAGGATACTATGGGAAAGATAGGCAAAGCCCCGAGCTCTGAAGAGAAGGAAATGGCGCCCTTGTATACAGACACCGCCTACAACCGAGATGTTGGTATTGCTACCTAGGAAGGCATGTACAATCTACTTGAGGAAGAGGATCCCAGAGTAATGGAGGTCGAGGCTACTGCAGGCTCACATAGTTCCTCTGAAGCATCCCTTACAGAGCTAGCTTGTTCGTTCTTACACAGGATAGCGGCGAGGCCCAAAATTCTTCCATATACAAACATGGTTAAATGGATATTGGACAGCATGGATATGAGAAACAGACAGTTTAAGACTCAGGGTCAAGAGCTTGCGGAATCATTATTTTTACAAATTTTGAGCTTTATATCCATTGAAAGAAAAAGCACAAAAGGTGAAAAATGCACCAAGGAAGCCCGGATCGAGAAACGGAGGCAGTTTCTGATGCGCGATTAGCGCTAGGTGCTAATCGCGCATCACTGAGCAAAACTTCTTGAAAAGGAAAGTTTCTAATTGCTCAGTCACCTACAAGCCCAAGAATTTGCAAGAAAGCAACAATAGAGGTAAAAAGTAAAACTTGAATCCTAGACCACTGGTATTTGTTAGAAATATCTTCAAAATGGTATCTACCAAAGGTGCATCAACTATAGGAAGACTAGAAACAGAAAGCTCAAGAAAAGGCAGAATCAATCCAAAGGTTAACCAAGTTAAATTGGGATTCTTACTGGATGTACTTGGTAAAACCACACAGCTAGTGCATGACTCTCAAGTGTATCATCAATTCTGCCGAGAAGATGGCGCCAGCTCTTACCAATTCTGTTTTCTCAGCACAGCTGAAATCGGAAGTCAGCCAGCCGACTCTGCTCAAACAGATGCTGAACGCGTGTGATTTCAAGGATCAGATACACAGTTAGTTAGTAATTTTAGTATTTTTAGTTTTAATTTTGTTTTATTTTTGCTCAAAGTAAGGACGGTCATTTAAACCACATCCTACATTTTTGTAATAAGTTATTTTTAGGTTTAGTTAAGTAGTATTTAAACCCTTCTCATGCATTTAGAGAAGCGTCCTGAAATTTGTCAAAAATGTATCCCCAGAACATGCACTTTTGCACCCTCTGAGGAGGTTTTGATGAATGAATGGAGCAGGATTTATTGATATCTGCATTTAATATCTGCTACTGATGTTGCACTTCTGTACTCTTAGTGGATGTTGGATTAAGAAAAGATAAATCATTATCACTTGAAGCTCATGAGTAGGACTAGTTATAAATGGTACTTCTATCTCTTAACTATTTCTGCCTCTTGTGTTAAAGGTGATATTCAAGTTCAGTTGTTTATATATTGATGTGTGAATTCTTGAGTTATCATTTGGCACTTTTGTATGGTGATAGCTATTTATTTATGCTTAATATAAAAATAGCTTATTATGCGATATGTTTTTCACAACTGTTTCGTCTAACTTTTTATACGAAGTGGTTCATCTTTATTGAATTCTTTTCTCATAGCAGTTGAATGATCTTTATTACCAATTGTTATTTGAAATCATTTTAGATCGCATAATAGAAGGATTACACCCTGGGTTAGTGTAGAATTAGATGTTTCTATTTATTAGAATAAGATTTGCATGTTATTAGATTAGAGTTAGAATTAGAGCATCTCACTTAGGAACTTTTAGAAGGGAAATATCAATTCTTCACACACATACACATAAATTGGGAAACTGGTCCCATATCTCCAGTCAGACCCACTACACCAAACGGAAAAGGAGCTGCTAACCAAGGTCTGGACCAGGTGGGTATCCCCCTTGTTGTAGACCCGATTTTCGGGGCTTCAACACCTAGGTACGACAATTTTTTACATTTCCTTTGTTAGGTGAGCAAGGGAAGTGCAGGTTGAAGATCTCTCACCTTGGCAACTCCATTGTCTCAATTTTATGGTAAACATCCTGGGTACTCAACTGTTAATTTCTCTATTTGATCATCCTGGCTTTCAAATAGCCTCATACATACCCTGATGCTAGAGCGGCCCAATATTTTCCCTACCTTGGAACCTGAAATCACCTATCTAGGGATGTTTTCAAGATGGCCATTCTTGCATTCCTGGAAAACAAATCTACCCCACTGGATTTTTCTTCTATCGCTGGTTATCAAAATCATGTCCCTTCATTTCATGAGTGGAATACCTACTTACCTAGATTCAGTGGGAATACAGATAGAAGGCCTGACCAACACCTCAAAGGATATCATGAATGCATGGAACAACAAGACATCTTTCTTGAATATGTATAAATGAAATTGTTCATGCATTCTTTAGATGAGGATGCTAGAGTTTGGTACAAAACCATACCCCATGGCGTCATATCTTCCTTAAATAGTTTTCATATAGCATTCAATCACTATTACAAAGTACTATATCCACTGAATGTTCTATTTGAAGATTTTTACACACAATTAAATGATGAAGACATTCCTAAGGTCGATGACCCAACTGAATATTTTTGTGGAGCTCCACTGCAAGAAAACATCTACTCTCATCAAGAAGCATCACCCAGTGAACAAGAAAGAGAAGAAGGAAACATTATCGAGCTGCAAATAAACTCTTAGAGATTTTATTTAGTCGAGTTTGATGCTCCTCCATCTTATGATGTATATGACTCTGATGGAGAGTCAACTGATGCAGAGCCACCATAATCCCAATCATGGGAAGATTCACAAGAAGAGGAAGTAAACCAGGAGGTTAATAAAGAGGCTCCAATTTACAATGCATACCCTTCACTTGGACAACAAGATCAAGAAACTCCTCTGATTTATGATTCATATTATTCAGACGAGGATGAGTTGGTCATGAAGGCTCAAAGGGATTTGTTTACCAGTGAGTGGGGAGAAAGCTCTCAACAACAATTTTTCCAAGAAGAGCCCAAAGCTAAAAGACTATGCAGGGTCTGTCACTGGCTGTGGTAGAAAGATTCCTGCTAGGAATTCTCATTAGATTCTCTAATCTACGACTCTTATAGTTCAGAGAATGAAGAGTCTATCACAAAGTTCCAAGAGGGTTGGCCCTTTGAAAAATGGGTATTAAAATATCAACAACAAGTTTCTCTTGGAAAGGCTAAAGTTGAGAAGTTGGACAATGATGGTGGCTTCCTTGACCAAGAAGACATCGGCCAACAGAATGTTTGTGAAAATGAGGCAACAGCAAATTTTCCCAGTCAATTCCATGACCCTGTGGCTGACTACATAATGACATTCTTAAGCTAGCAGCAAAGGTTGTTTCAAGAGCATGTATCAGGTTCTTTGCCTGAAGACTTTTCATGGTGCATGCTTGTTTTAATTTTTATTTTTCAGCAGCATGAGGGCATTAGGTCCAGCACCCAAATGCTAGCCTGGCTCCATTGGAGGGTTGAACTCACTTAGGTGAATTAAGCCCTATGCATAAGTAGGAATGTATATAAATAATCTCACTAGTTGAGCATTTAATTTCTAGTTGTTAGAATTTCTATTTCTGCGTTTTAGTTGGGGGGGAAGTGACTCCCTGCAAATAAAGGTTCATGGAGATTTTATATAAGTTCATATATTTCGAATCCATGCCCAATGTTGAAGGATATTGGTATGTAGGTTCTCAGCACCTTGCCAGCAAGGCACTATCCCCAGTTAGATCTAGTGTTGTCACTCATTGCTTTACAAGTTATCAATTGCCCAGAATGCATAAGAGCAATGAATTTTGAAGCCATTTCTTAAGCCACACAGGCTCTTAAAGTTTAATGAATCCCTCTTCATTGCATAGTGTGCATGATAATATTTCCAACAGTATATGAAAGTCCAAAAATGGACTTCTGGATCAGAAGTTAGAGAAGATTTAAGATGGGGATTTTGTTGCTTTGAAATGAAAGAGAAGAGCATATTGGAGGGCCCTGGGCACAGCAAATCGGCGGTGGGCAGATCCTACAGTCCCGCATCCCACATATATTCTATATTGCAATCCCGCATATTGGAAATATCGCATCCTGCAGGTCCCGAATTCCCGCGATATCGCAGTCCCACATCCTGCAGGTCCCACGATATCACAATCTCACATCCCATAGGTGCCGCGATATTGTAGTCCCGCATTCCTCAAGTCCTCCATATCGCATCTCACATTCTGCAATCCTGTGATATCGGGCATCCCATTCTCCCACATCACCGCATCCCCGTAATATTGGACCCGTAATACCATAAAATTGGCGATCAGTAGGCCCAATAGAACGTTCTTAAGGAATTGCGAGGGGAAACGCACTGATAGTGAAAAATCGTTAAGAATTTGGGCTTCAATGTTAAAGCATTGGGAGGGCCGAAAAACAATTAACAAAGGAAATCAATTGAAAAACTAAGGGTAGACAGGCCTTTTCTCTCTCCTCCAGGAAGCCACGGGGTAGAATCCTATTGGTCCTAAGAATCCATGGGGCAGCTGACACATGATGTGGCAGTATGGAGATGATGATATAGTATGGAGGACACGTGGCACACAAATTTGGCTTTTTCAAGGATCCTATGGGGCCATTTCTGGGTGACATGTGTCACCACTCAGGAAGTGCCACATGGAAACTCCAGTTACAAGGCTTGTGATTGCGATATTCGGGAGCTCCTCAAATGTGATATTTTATAAGATAGGATTAAAGGGGATATCGGGTCCATCTCCTGTTTTCAAAGGCCGCATATTCAAAAACCCCCAATCCCACAGATCGACGATTGCAAGGATCAAAGGGAGATCCGCAAGGCAAAGCATAGAAAATCATCAGTATGCAGGATTTGAAGTAACAAA
The DNA here is from genome assembly GCA_031772625.1 of Pinus tabuliformis. Taxonomy (NCBI): domain Eukaryota; kingdom Viridiplantae; phylum Streptophyta; class Pinopsida; order Pinales; family Pinaceae; genus Pinus; species Pinus tabuliformis. Next base: position 84,541,063 of record CM062818.1, read on the forward strand.
GGAAAGAGATCCTGGAGGGGAGCCCAAAGGCTCTAGAGCCTTAGGACTAAGCATCTGGTCATAGCCCCCATTCACATGAGAAGAAATATAGAGAGGGGAAAAACCAAATGGGGTTGAGGGGCATCATAGCTCACGGTTTCATAATGTTTCAGAGGTAAAAGCCCCTATTATAGCAAGGCCTTGTGAGCACGATACAGGGCATTAAAGGCATATGGGTTGGTAGCTGTGACTTTAAACAAAAGTATAAGGCAGTGGCAGGGTGATATGGGTTGGTCCTGTAGAAGCCCCCGCAACAAGAAACCCAAGACAAAATTACCCTCATAAATGAATTTGACTGTTTGGTTGTACGTTTTTTGAGAGTAAATGAAAGCATGGTGGGACTCAGGAAGAATTAATGGCTCGGCATGGTTCTCCACTCCTATACACAATAAAGGATTGTCGAGAGATGCTCCATTTCTACTCTCCAGTAGACATTCATAGTCAACCCAGTCCCTACTCCAGAGAATTAGCTATTCAGGTAGTTCAGGTGGCTGAATAGTAGGAGATGTGCATCACAGTTAAGACGTGGCTTGACTAGAGGCCTTTCATAGGAATAGCAAGGGGGACACTTCCTCCATCATATTTCAATCTTCCTCTTTCTTTTCATTATTTTGTAATTTATGTTTATATCCAAGAAGGGACCAGATCCTGATTATAAACATTTTGGGCAACAGAGCCTTGCACTCTTAGACAACTAGTCCAGCAGATAGCTGGAGCTTTGGTGAAGATATATTTTGTAACTATAACCCAAGCTACCCCTCTTCTTATAAATAGCGGGAAGAAACACTTAGAAAAGGTTTCGTAATTCTGCACCTACGGGTCAGTGTTTCTGCAATTCCACTTTGCTTCGACTTGCCTATCCATGAGGGACTTGAGTGATATCTTGGTTGAATGTAAACGTACTGGTATGTTGGACTCATATTGTATTAATGAAACTCCTTGGTGATTCCAAGAATATCAATGTGCAGTATGTTTTCCCTTCTGTAATTTCATTTCATATATGTTTTCCTTCTCTAAAAATAGTGTGATAAATCTATCAGTTTCCCTCTAATTCATGGATTTATCTATGCTACTAAATAAGCGAACAATACTTGAACATAAGACAAATTTACTTATGTTAGTCTATAACCTAAATTTGTGTGCAAGAAATATTTACTTGTGTTATTTGATTAACCTACAGTACCTGTGTGAGCCCAGATTCACTTTTATTGTTTAGCACTAATGGTAACCATATTATATTTGGTATGGAAGCTCAGTAAGCACTCAGCTCTTCTACATCCTCTCTCTTCCATATTTCTGCTGGAACATCGTTGCTTAGGATTATGTCCTGTATACAACCCTCTACCTCGAATTCCTTCTTTCCTTTCCTCCTCTTCACTTTATTGCAACTTCAATATAAAGTTGCCTGTTGTTGTATGTCGACCACCAGAACTACCCATTTCTCTTTGAGGTTGGCTCGATTTACCCCCTGAGTGTTTCGATCCATTTATCTGCTTGAGTTTACCTGCATGACAAACTAATGAACCAAGCCCCCTTTATAATCTTTTTAACTACGTGACAATTGGAGTGCAATAGAAACCTCACTCATAATCCTCCATGCACTCCTCTATTTAAGATGTCCTAGGCACCAATTTACAATCAACCCAAAAGTTGTCTTTAGGAGGCTTTCTAGGTCCCCTTAAGCGCCCGTGCTACAGTTGGTTCTAGAAAACACACAACATCTTTCTGGCGTCATTCCCAGGGAACAGATTAGAATATTTTTCCCTGAGTATGACAAATTTTTACATTCTCTTTTTTAGGTGAGAAAGAGAAGTGCGGGTTGAAGATCTCTCACCTTGCCGACTCCACTGTCTCAACTTTATTGTAAACATCCTGGTGACTCCACTGTTCCCTTCTCTATTTGATCATCCTGGATTTCAAGCAACCTCATACTCACCTTGATGCTAGAGCATCTGAAAACTTTCCCTACCTTGGAACCAGAAATCAGTTATCTAGGGAGGTTTTCGAGATGGCCATTCCTGCATTTATGGCCAAAAAATTTGCCCCACTAGATTTTTCTTCTATCGTTGGTTATCCAAATCATGTCCCTTCATTTCATGAGTTGAATACCTACTTATGTAGATTCAGTGGGAATACAGATAGAAGGCCTAACCAGCACCTCAAAGAATTTCATGAATGCATGGAACAATAGGACATCTTTCTTGAAGATGTACAAATTAAATTTTTCATGCATTATTTAGATGAGGATGCTAGAGTTTGGTACAAAACCATACCTCATGGTAGAATATGTTCCTTAAAGAGTTTTCATATACCATTCAATCACTATTTCAAAGTACTATATCGATTGAATGCTCTATTTGAATATTGATGTGCACATTTTAATGATGAAGACATTCCCAAGGTCAATGACCCTGTTGAAGATGTTTGTGGAGCTCCACTCCAAGAAAACATCTACTCACATCAAGAAGCACCACCTAGTGAATAAGAAAGAGAAGAAGGAAACATTATCGAGATACAAATAAACTCTCAGATATTGTATCCAGTCAAGTCTGATGTTCCTCCTTCTTATGATGTATATGAATCTAATGGAGAGTCAACTGATGCAGAGCCACCATATCCCAGTCATGGGAAGATGCACAAGAAGAGAATCCTACCAGGAAGTTAATAAAGAGGCTTCAGTTTATAATGCACACCAATCACCTGGAGAACAAGATCAAGAAACTACTCCGATTCATGATTCATATTATTCAAAGGTGGATGAGTTCATTACGAAGGTTCAAAGGGAGTTGTTTACCAGCAAGTGGGGAGAAAGATCTTAATAGCAAGTTTTCCAAGAAGAGCCCAAAGCTACAAGACTACGCAGGGTTTGTTACTAGCTATGGTAGAAAGATTCCTACCAAGAATTCTTAGTAGATTCTCCAATCTACAACTCTTACAGTTCATACAATGAAGAGTCTGTGAGGAAAAATACATAAAGTGGACCACGTTGCTACAAGGAAGGGACCAAGACATGCCAGATTTTACCAATGTTTTTCATACCCTTCACACGAAGTTGGGTATCAAGGATTCTGGAAAACATTTGGTACTAAAGTACTGCGGCTTCCTAAACAGATACATCCCAGAAGAGATGGATTTCTTGGACATCTCCTTGCTCAGCACGACATACCGATATGCCATTAATATCTAGCATAAGTTTAAACAGAAGAACTGACACTTTGGATCTACGAATCCGAAGCAAGGGAAAGGTGCTCCAAAACCATAGAACAAAGGAAAAATCCAAGGCAGGATGACACAGGACAACCCACCAAAGCCACAAGAAAATGAAAACACTACTAAGCCGAAGAAGGACATGTGAAAGTGGTATGAGTTCACTAAGATCTCCACTCATAACACAAGTGAGTGTCGGGCCAAGCAGTCACTAGTGGCTAAGCTGAAGGCTTCAGAATCAAATGCATGTTCTGACTCTGAGTCAGAACTTGACAAGGGGAATGATAGAGGGAAGTAGATTATCAATGTTGATCCCAAATCCATCATTGCCACCACGAAGATCTAGAAGGAGGAATCTGAAGATCTAGAGGAGGAGGAGCATCTCTTCCACTCCTAGATATGGGTAAAGGGTTCCCGGCTACAGTTCAATGTCGATAGTGGGAGCCAAAATAAAATCATTGCAGAAGAGGTCGTGAAGTTGTTGGGTTTATAGACCACATCACACCCACAACCGTACACCATCAGGTGGCTTCACCAAGGACGGGATCTTCGCGTGATCCAACAGTGTCACCTTCCATACAACATCAATCCCTTCATGGATGAGGTGTTATGTGACGTTACTCCCCTTGATGTTTGTGATGTATTATTATTCCAACCATACTTGTGGAAGTGACATGTCATGTATGAGTTAAGGCCTCGCAATGTTATTGTTACCTTTGGAAATAAGTTGTACAGGATACTGAAGGTAGCGTTGCCTACCACCATCTTTCTAGTTACTTCAAAACAATGCAGTAAATTCATTTCCAAAATAGGGAAATTTGTTTTCCTGATAATATTCCCTTAGGGAAAGAATACGACGGTGGCCATGACCTCCAGACAGGGCTCCTCCACATGAAAACAACAAATGGACAAGGTTGTGGAGGAGTACGAGGACATCTTCACCTCCTCCGCAGGGGTGCCTTTGCATTGTCAGGTTAAGCAGTCCATCGATCTAACCACAGGTGTAGAATTTCCCAATGGACCAATCTATCTACGCTCCATTCTGGAGAATGATGAAATCAAGAGACAAATTTAGAAGCTCCTATGAAAAGGTCACATCTAGCCAAGTTCATCTCCCTATGAGAGCCCAATCATGCTAGTACATAATAAGCATGGGACTTGGAGACTCTATATTGATTATCAGGTGTTGAACAGGATCACTATTTGGAATAGGTACTCAAGCCCATGTAATAATGACCTTCTGGACCAACTCAAGGGGGAAAAATCTTTCAGCAAGATCGAATTGAAGTCGGGATATCACCAGGTACCAATCGAACCCTCCGTTGTGTGGAAGGTTGCCTTCAAAGCCAAGGAGGGACTTTTTGAATGGTTGGTTATGCCTTTTGGGTTGAAAAATTCTCCTGCAACCTTCATGGGGATGATGGATGACATCTTGCAGCCATTCACCAACTCATTTGTAGTGGTATACCTGGATCACATCCTAATCTTCACCCAGAGTTGAGAATATCACCTCCACCACATCCAACAGGTTCTCGAAACACTGTGGCAACACAAGATATGTGCCAATTTGGAGAAATGCACTTTTGACATGACCGAGGTTCAATATCTAGGATACATTATTGATGATTGGGGGATGAATGTAGATATAGCTAAGATCCAAGTCATTTGGGATTGGCCATCCCCAACCACTTTGACAGAGCTCCGCAACTTTATGGGTCTTACCAATTTCTACCGTAGCTTCAGGTTAGGGATCTCTTATATCACTTGGCCCTTGAGTCATGTCACCAAGGGAGGAGTGAAAGAAAAAATATTTTGGCCTGAATATCAATAGAAGGCATTTGCAGAATTGAAACATCGCCTCTTCTTTGCACCAGCGCTCTCATTACCAAACTTGCAACAACCATTTGAGATCTAGGAAAATGCCTCTAACTATGATATCGGGGCAGTCCTTACTCAGCAAGGGAATCCAATGGCATATCACAGTGAGACACTTTCAGAAACAGTCCGGAAGTATCCCACTTATGACAAAGAGATGTATTCCATTGTGCACACCTACCGACAATGGAAGAATTACATTTTAGGGAAGGAAATGGTCATCGACATAGACTAGCGACACCTGTGGTTCATCAAGGGAAGTTTCAGAATGATCTCCATCAGAATTGGTCCACATACCTACAACAGTTCCATTTGAATATCAATTACAAGAAGTGTAGCACCAATAATGTTGCAGACTTCCTCATTCGACCACCAATCATGGCGTTAACCACCGCGCTCAACTCTTGTGGGCACAAGACTTTGGTTGGCCACTTCTCTACAAAGTGACTCAAAATTTGGCCACACATACCATACACCTTAGAGGATCAGCAAGTTCCATATTTTCACCTCCAGGATGCTCTGTTATTCACCTTGGGACACCTTTGTGTTCCTTCAAGTGAGCGTGCTAAGATGATTTGGGAAGCGTACCTTAGTCGGGTTGCTGGGCATTTCGGGGTCAACAAAACAGTGGCACTGCAAAAGTATTTCTATTGGTCGAATCTTCGATAGGATGTCAGGAAGTACATCAAATCCTACACTTCCTGCACCATTTCCAAACCCACCATCAAGTAGCAAGTCCTCTATACTTCGATGCCTACCCTTAGTCGACCTTGGGAATCCATCTCGATGGATTACGTGTCAAACCTTCCTTCTACTAAGCATGGTAATGAATGTGTTTTTGTGGTTGTCAACAGATTCTCGAAGATGGCCATTATGGGAGCCTACAAGAAGAATATCACAATAGAAGCCACTGCTAAACTCTTCTTTGAACGAGTGTGGGTACACTTTGGGATCCCAAAGTCTGTCATATTAGATCAGGACAACAGGTTCCTCAATATATTTTGGTCTAGTCTCTGGTCAATGCTGGACACCAAGCTCACTAATTCCACAACTTTCTATCCCCAAACTAATGGCCATAGAGAGGTCATCAACAGGATGATCGTACACATTCTACGCATGTCAAACTCAAGGAATCCATGCACATGGGATGAGACCCTCCCCTATGTCCAGCACAACTATAGTTGGGCTCTCCACAGCTCGAATAGCCACAAACCTTTTCAGGTGGGCTTGGGATTCATGCCACTATGTCCCATTGATGTGGCCATACCATTTGCAGTGACTCAGGCAGATTCGGCTCATGTCCAGTCTGAAGATAACAAGGCAAATAAATTCATTGAGCACATTCAACACATCCACCAATAATTCCATGACATATTGGACAAATAAAATGCTAAGTACAACCACCGACATGACCAACATCAGGTGCCACATAAGTTCTAGGTGGGCGACAAAGTTTGGCTACATTTGTAGAAGGATTGCCTCGCCGGGCCCCACCGCAAGATTCTCTCACTTCAATATGGGCCATATACCATCACCAAGGCTATGGGAGATAATTATTTTTATCTCAGCATTCCCCCATTCCTTTGCCTGCACCCAGTGTTCAACGTGGATCACCTTCGACCATACTTTCCACCATTACCGGACACATCCGACATTGTAGAACAACTCACACCAACAGAGTTAAATCCAAACTACATGGAACAAGGTACAACTGATCAGATCATGGACACGTAGATCAAGAATACTCACCAGTAGAAGATCCAATAGTATCAAGTTGTCAAGGTCATCCAACTCTTGCACAAGGGAAAATGGCTCACCAAGGACCAAGTTCAGTAGAAGTTTCCTCATCTCATGGAGGAACTCAACACAATGGAGACCATTGCTTCCTAAGGGGGGAGGATTGATCCAGTTCAATATTGGTGGCCAATCATACATTTCAAATGGAGATAATATGACCAAGTTACGACACTAGGAAGTCGGTTGCCCAACTAACCACAACGAGGCCCATAAATTCTTACCGTTACATCTCCTCAGGTTAGGGTTTTGGTTGTTTTGGGTTTTCTCTTATTTTTCAATAATAAAAAGGCTCTTATGCCTCGTTGTAGCTCAATTCAGAGGCATGTAGCCACCACATCTCTTCTCAGAGATAAGCTACTATTGTAGCCGCTATAACCACCCTCAAAATTTTGCCTCAGCTTCATTTTGGAGCCTCCCTATTAACCTTCGCAGCAACATGTCTTGCTCCAGTGATTTTCTTACAGAGAGACAACCTATCAATCAAACCTTGATGCATTCCCCTCACTGGTTGTTCATCCAGACTTGGTCCAGCAGCAAGCTGAGCAACTCCTTCAAGAATTTGTGCAAATCTAGAGGGAAACCAGCCTTCCCTCTAAAAATTGCACAATCCTGGCTGGCAGCCTGCTTGGCCCCAAAATTGCACAATTCTACTGAGAAAGCTTCACCTAGAAAATTACACAATCCTTCTCAGCTCGGCTGCTCAGCCCAATATTTGTGCAAATCTAGGTAGCAGTCAATTGCTCTACCCAGAAATTGTGCAAATCTTCTGAGTAGCCAGCCCAGCTCCAAGCCAGAAATGCACATTTTCTCCCAGCAGTTTAGCAGCCTCTTGCATGTGCAACTAAGTTGACCATTTTCCTCTGGGACCGAGAAAAACAGACTTACATGCATGGGTTGCTTCTCCCAAGGCAACATGTAAAGGCATCAATTATTTCAGGTATATTTTTTAGCAGTTGGAGGTTACATGCAAGGATCATTTCAGAAACCTCCCACCAAGTGTCGCTTTCCCTAGATTTGTGGCATGTGCATCACAACCTTGATTTTATCAAAACTCATCAATGGATGCTGCAGAGCTCATTCCTCACATTAACCTTACAGCTCTGACATCCCACATCGCACCCAGGAGCTGTCGGCATATTCAACCTAACTGTTTTGGGGTAAGCCTGCTTTCCATGTCTTGTGTTGCCTTCTAGCGCTTTTTGTGTTTCACTTCATATGAATGTTGTCTTCTTGATTTTAGTGAGCTCTTTCTGTCATTTTCATACATACTAGCTTGTACTATCACCGCTTCAGTTTTCATAAACATCTCACTGTTTTTCGCATGCATGAAACTATTTTTCATGAACGGTCGGTGAATCGGTGACTCACCTCACCCACATGCATGTTGTTCCATTTTCTTAATATTTCATTCACCATTTGCATGCACGATCATTCTCTTATGCTTACACTCAGTATCACCATGCATTCACATTTAGTTTCCCGTCGGCGAGTCTAGGTAGCCTCGGCCCGAGCTCTGCCTCACCAAGATAGCATTGTGCAATCCTGGGAGGGAAGGCTCTGTCTTCCTCTCCAAAAATATGCATTTCTACCCATGAGATGTTCTCTAGGCTTGCTTTGTGCAAATCTAAGGGATAGTGACTGCTAGCCCAGAGAATTGCGCAATGCAGTTACTGAGCCTGCAACCATTGCTAGCTGAGATGGCACATTATGCTATTCCAGTAGTCAGCAGCCAGACTGGATTGTGCATTGCATAGTTCCAATAGTTAGTTAACTTCCTAGCAACCCAGACTATGCCTTGCGCAGTTTTGGCACTCAGTCTCCCGACCTCCCAGACGAAATTGCGCGACCTTCATGATGAGTCACACAGGTATGTTGCAAGTCAGTTCTCAAGTTCATTTTGGTTTTCGACTGACAAATTTCTTTCCATGAGTGTTTCCATGTCTCCAAGTATCACAGGTGTTCATCTGCCTTTCAGCAACACAGGTACAATTGTTTCCAGGAGAGCAGAGTCAAAGACACCATTTAGAGCACACTTGGGGATGTAGTCAATCAAGTGTCTATGAGCTTGCCTACTCACGAAGACATCAAGTTGTTTGTAGACAAGGACATCAAGATATGACGGCAGCAACGTCACAGCAAGCAACATCATGAAAAGCAGTTAAAGGCATCATACTGGATGAAACGAATGCAAGAGGAAGGTTGTTGACAACACATAGGTGGAACAAAGTTGCAAGCTCAAGCAAATCCACTGATGATGAAAGAAACTTTGGAGACTCAAACTATGAGGTGACGGCACGATCGCACGAAGACAGAGAATGCAACAAAGAAGGAGTTGCATGTACTGAAGTAGCAACTCAAGGAAGAACATGAGCTACATAGACAAGCGAATGAGTTTTAGCAGGAACAGGAATAGAAGGGCACACAACATGCACTCATGGATGAAACTGCACCCGTACAAGTTATCCATCCCAGCAGCTGACACGGAGAAGACATGGTGAGTAATGTTGTTGATCGCATGCAAGAAATTCAGTAGCGTGCATGTCATTGTGTGCATGCATGCGATCCAACCCATTCAGCACACTAACCCCGATGAACACAAGAAGCAAGTCTAATTGGAGCTGAGCATGTAGTTGACAGTTGATGCACATGACCACCAACACACACTGGAAGATCAGCACGGACACTATGCATCAGTGTGTTTTCGGTTCAGTTGCACCAAGAAGACCATATGCATACTAGTAGACGAGTTGGATGAAGGAGCCATACCAATGCACTCAGATACAAGGGAGGAAAGAGTTTGCTTCAGCAAGATGTCACCGTTGAGAGCATGCACACCATCACAGATGACCAAGCATGGCATCAGCTCACCACCTTCACCATCACAAGCATGTCAAAGAGTTGGTCTCGCCACAACAAGACCGAGTGTCAATGATGTCTTGCATGGCTTGCTCAAGCCATTTTGTCTCACATGAACACATGTGCATTGTAATGTACTATCTTTTCAAGTGGAAATTCAAGTGTCGATAGTTGGATGTAACAGTCATAGAGTAGATGAAGAGTCATGGGGGTAGATGAACTGTCACAAAGGGGAATGTCAAGGGTCACACCACCCTTTGCTATAAATAGTCCCTCATAACTCATTGTATGGGCTTTTGGTCAACCAAGCTTTGAGAGGAGTATCTTAGAGAAAGCTTGGATAGTATTGTAACGAGCCTTGGCTTCTCCATTGCGTAGAGCTAGTACATCTCTTTGGGGGAGCGGGTGGTTGTGGTTGTAATGTTCCGCTATCAAAACTAGTGGTTGGACATGGTTGTATTGTATGACTGGACCTTACACTTCTTAATATAACAAGAGCTAGCATGTTTCATGCATATGTTGTATTGTATTCTATGCTATATAGTTTAATATAAATGATATATGTATTGGTTTTCTTACACATGCATGTATGTACTATTCTGTATAAGTATGTATGAATATTTCTGAAATGTGTTGTTGCTTTAACCATCATTTTGGATTTATCACTAACTTTCCTTCCATGTTGTGATGTATCTTTTCTCCTGTGTTCCCTTCCAAGCCGAGTGCTATCACATGTTTCCAAGGGGCGAACTCACCTCACCTTTAGTGTGTTAGAACCTCTCATGCACCTTCCTTGTCTTACTTCAACTATCACACCCTTGCCACCAACAGAGTTATCTTACTTGCCTCTGTGCATAATCGTGGTCAAGGCATTATCGTACGAACCACTACTGGGACTCCTACACCAAGCAATCTGAGGTCTAATTGGGACTTCTTATTGGAGAGATCCCCTTACATGTTGGCGGGTCTAGCACCGTCAACATTTTGGTGCTAGGAGGGCCAGATGACAAGCTGAGTCCTCACATCCATTTTGAATCTATACATATCTATCATGACTAACTACCAAGTTGCACTTCCCGAGTTCATGTCTTATGGAAACGACTTCATTATCTTCGAAAAGCTCTCGGATAAATTGTCTCATAAAATATATGATGGTGGAGGCCACGTAGCCTTGGTTAGGCATGCGGTCGACATTGTAGGCTCATTAAGAATACATGAATTGCGCATTGTTCATCTACACGCTTCGATGGCACCCAATGCACTCATGTGCCACACTGCCCAAAAAATCTATTCATTCTCTTGCTCATCTAGTCACGGAGATAGATCATGCTTTCAATCACTTTGACTGTAAAGCACTCAACAAGGAAATTATGAAATTACGAAAAGCATCTGATGAATCCGTTGAATAGTTTCACACACACTTTGTAATCTTGCATACCGATTCCTCGAAGATGATATTGATTGGGAATTTCTAGATGGGAGATTTGAGTATCTTCTTTACATATCTGAAAATCTGCAATTCTTGAAATCATTCGAATCCCGCTCATACTCTTGTGATGGAACTGCTCAATCACGAGAAGGCACAGTCGTTGTCACAAGTGATTGCCTGCCTGCATTTCATCAAACACCTCCACCACCACGGAGTGATGTGGGAGATCATGCACATACCTCTGTTGAATTGTCACATTCTCCCACCCCATCTATGTAGAAATTCTGCAAATTCTCTACAAATCTCACTCTAAGACCATGTAGAAAATCTGACTATAGATTAACCCGATAATGCAATATAAATCAAATCATAATACTATAACCTACTTCTACCATCAATTTGCAGAAGCTTAAAGATCGAGCTAAACAATATAACTAGAAGAAGAATAATCAATCACACAATACACATGAGAATACTTTGGGGAAAGCCTCAGCTAAAAACCCCACTATTTGTATTATCATACAAGGTGGAAATACATCAGAATTATACAAAGCCTTAGCTCTCACAGCTAGCCAGCTCTCAGTACAATCCTCACAGATGCTCACAGGAAATCCTAGCTTCTCTCAAGCCTTCCTCTCTACCCTCCAAGCTCCTATTTCCTTGCACTATTCCTAGTGGATGATTCTCACCTCACCAAGTGGAACATTGCTCTTACACACTATCAGAACTGCACAATCCTCAAGGAATGATTCCTTCTGCATGCATGAGTTTTCTTTATGGGAAAGCACATGCAACTGATAGTACACTGTCCTTGAATTTAATCTCAACTGGGTCTTTCTCAGAATAGACATGCATGAGTTTCTGATGAGGGAATCTTCAGTTAACTGGAGTACACAAGTTGAGTGCATGCATGCATCAACTGACTGTTAACTCTGTATTAGTTCCTAAAATAGTGTGGAACTAATTTAACTGGACTTAACTCAGTAAACTGAGTTAACTAATTACAACTCAAATATAACTCAATCTTATCTCCTTAAATTAAGGGATAACTCTTGCATGACTTCAGAAAGACTTCTAACTTGAATTTCTCTAACTAATTAAGTCAAAATACTTAATTAATTATTTCCAAGTAGCTGTTAAGACTAAATTCGATTTTAATTCACAATTTAATTCAAGGACAAATTAAATTGGAATATTCTTGTTGCCATATTTCAACACTCCCTCCTAGCAAGAAAGGGTTTATCTACCACCCCGATCCTGTCTCGATGGAACTCAAATTTACACTTTGACAATGCCTTTGTCAAAATGTCCGCATCTTGCTCCTCTGTTGAAACATACTACATCAACATGATCCTCCCATCATCATCAGCTTGTTTTACCTTGTAAAGCCAATGGGACCTCACAACTAACTTGTTCTCCAGTCTCGGAACCACGTCCCAAACACTGTTACGAACTATGGAGTCGTACTCCTCCACCATAACATCACCACAAATCGGCTATTGCACTACTTCCTAAATGGAAGATGGCTCGGTCTCAACACATTCCCCAACAAAGGCCATGTATCCAGTGTACCTCTCAGGTGACCTCCTCTATCTGTGCTGAGAAAATGGTGCTCCCACATTCTCTCTCGCATCCTCCAACAACCTGTCAGCTTCTCTTGTGTGCTTCCGTCCATCTCTGGAAGACTCTGCTTGAGTGGATGTCTCCACTCATAGAACCTTTGCATGTGGCTGCTCCACATTAGTATGAGGCTCCTCCTCCTTAGGAACCAACAGTTCCTCCATAGCCTCTAGTTGGAGCTCCCTCTCAAGGGAAACTCTCATGGACTTCTGCTCATCAAACTTGAGATCTATATGAACCACTATCCTCCGACTGGTAGGCAAGTACACGCGATAGTTGTGAGGTGAATCAGTGTACCCCACAAGTATCCCCAACTCTGCTATCAGCTCAAGTTTCTTCCATGCATTCTTTGTCACATGGAAATATACTGATGAGCCAAAGATCCTAAAGTGACCCACATCTGGTCTCTTACCGAAGAAAGCTTCCTCTGGTGTCTTCATCCCAAGTATGTGATGCAAGCTTCTATTCTACAAATAGACCGTTGTGTTGCATGCCTCAACCCACAAGTGAAGTGGTAGGCCTTGGTCATGCAGCATCGCCCGTGTTGCCCCTACAATAGTTCTGTTCTTCCTCTTGGCCACCCCATTCTGCTGTGGGTTATGAGGTGCCGTCAACTCTCGTTTAATTCCTTCCGCTGCACAGAAGTCCTTAATCTCTTGAGAGACATATTCTCCACCATTGTCACTTCTCATGACCTTGATCTTCTTCCCTGACTCTTTCTCAACCAAAACTTTGAACTCACAAAACTTTGTGAAGGTTTAATCCTTCTTCCACATGAAATAAATCTAGCATTTACGAGAATAATCATCAATGAAAATCAAATAATACCTTTTCTTTGCAGTGGATGCCGTCGAGAATGGTCCAAGCACATCATTATGAACTTGCTCTAAGATAGCCTTTGCTCGACTGTCTCGATCATGAAAGGAAGACTTGGTGTACTTTCCCAAGGTACAACCTTTGAATGTCTCAACTTGCTCAAGTTTACCTTTGGGAAGTCCTATAGATATCTGTTGCATTATCTTCAAAGCCCCATGATGCCAATGGCCCAACCTCTTGTGCCACAACTTGCCAATGTCTTGGCTTTGCACCAATTCTGCTTTTTTACTCAATGTTGCACAATCATCTACCTCTAGTTTATAGAGATTCTTCACCCAAATCCCTATCCTCTTGGTCTGACCCATGGCTATGTGTCTTAGGAACACCTTTCCTTTACTGAAGACAACATCATAGCCTTTGTCCCCCAACATCGTGATTGATACCAAGTTCTTCTTCAATCCAGGCACATACATCACATCTCTCAAGGTGATAGGAGTTCCATGCTCCCTCTGAAAAGCAACTGTGCCCACTCCTGAAACACTATACCTTCCATTATCACCCATATCTATGAACATCTTGAGGTCTTTCTCCTCCAAGGTACTGAATAAACGTTTATCACCGGTCATGTGGAATGAGGCTCCACTATCAAGATACCAAACACAACCCATTAGCGATGACACCATGCATGCAATGAGGGTAAATTCCATTTTGAACTGAGAGACTAATGCCTCACCTTTCAACCCTTCTGAGGATCCCTTCTTGGACTTCTTCGATGGGAAATTAGTCACATAATGTCCCATCTCGTGACATTTAAAGCATCTCACTTTAGACTTGTCACCCTTCTTCCCTCCATGAGAAGAATTCAATTTGGAATGAGAAGCCTTCCCCTTCCCTTTCCTTGCCTTACCTACTAAGGCCATATTTTCTTCATCATCATCCTTGGATGAAGAACCATCTTGTGTGCTCCTCCTGATCTCCTCCTACATCAGATCCAACCACACTCGTTCCCAATCCGGCAGTTTCTCCCTTCCATTCATAGAGTCCTGGTATCTATTCCAACTCTTTGGAAGTCCAAGGAGAGTGAGGCTCACCATATCATCATCGACAGTAGTTATTCCCACACTGCCAAGCTCATCTCTGCAAGTGGTGAGCTTGTTTAGATATGTGAAATAGTATCACCGTTCACCATCCTGATTCTTTGAAGCTTATCCTTGAGCACCAATTTCCTCTGGTCGCTAATGTTCTGGTAGAGGTCCTTCAATGTCTTCCACATTGAAAATGGAGTAGCCTTCCCATGAAGACTCAAGACAATATGGTCTCGAACTCCCTCAAGGATGATCCGCCTTACCTTCACCACACACTTCTTCCACTCAGCCAACTCTTGTGCATTAGTCAAAGCTGGCTTTTGGATTTCTTGATCAATGAATTCCTTCAAGCCATTGTCTTCTAATACAGCCTCCATTCTATCTTTCCATGATATGTAATTCAAGCTACCTTCCAAGGCATACTCGAGTCTCAAGCCATAGAACGCCATTGGCCAACCTTGAAGTATGATATGAATTTGATTTGCACCTGCAACCCCAAACTTCAAACTTCAAATTCTCTTCTCAATATACTATTCACTACTTCGATAAACTTGGCTCCAATACCATGTAGAAATTCTGCAAATTCTCTACAAATCTTGCTTTAATACCATGTAGAAAATTTGGCTGTAGATTAACCCGATAATGCAATATGAATCAAAGAAGAATACTATAACCTACTTCTACTATCAATTTGTGGAAGCTTAAAGATCAAGTTGAACAATATAACCAGAAGAAGAAGAATCAATCGCACAATACACATAAGAATACCTTGGGAAAGCCTCCAATAAAAACCCCACTATCTGTATTATCATACAAGGTGGAAATACATCAGAATTATACAAAGCCTTAGCTCTCACAACTAGCCAACTCTCAGTACAATCCTCACATATGCTCACAGGCAATCTTGGCTTCTCTCAAGCCTTCCTCTCTGCCCTCCAAGCTCCTATTTCCTTGCACTATTCCTAGTGGATGATTCTCACCTCACCAAGTGGAACACTGCTCTCACACGTTGTCAGAACTTTGCAATCCTCAGGGAATGATTCCTTCTGCATGCATTATTTTTCTTTATAGGAAAACACATGCAACTGATAGTACATTATCCTTGACTTTAATCTCAAATGGGTCTTTCTCAAAATAGACATGCATGAGTTTTTGATGAGGGAATCTTCAGTTAACTGGAGTACACAAGTTGAGTGCATGCATGCATCAACTGATTGTTAACTCTTTATTAGTTCCTCAAACAGTTTGGAACTAATTTAACTAGACTTAACTCAATAAACTAAGTTAACTAATTACAACTCAAATATAACTCAATATTATCTCCTTAATTTAAGACTTACCTCCTTAATATAAGGGATAACTCTTGCATGACTTTAGAAAGACTTCTAACTTGAATTTCTCTAACTACTTAAGTCAAAATGACTTAATTAATTATTTTCAAGTAGTTGTTAAGACTAAATTCGATTTTAATTCACAATTTAATTCAATGACAAATTAAATTGGAATATTCTTGTTGCCATATTTCAACAAGCTACTCTTGATATCTGCACAGATTTGGCTTGCAAGCCTATTGGTTGTCATGTGGATTCGTTCCCTCGACCTCCGTCCTCATTATCTGTTGATACTCTGCATCGTACTGTCTCGTGTTCTTCCATTCCGAACTCCTCACCTATTGTGAACGAGGATAAAGTTATCGACGGAGTTGGTTTTATGCAACCAACCTGCACCATCATTCATAATGAGTGTGTGCAGGAATCTAAAGAAGAACTCGCAATGAAGGATGACTCCCTTCCAGTCATGCCTCATCCGCTTCATCATAACATCTCTTGTGATTCTACCACTATTGATTTCCCCTGTGAAAACCAATTTTCAGATATTTTTACTTCTGATCATTCACAGGACACGTCAGATGTCAGTCTATCATCATAGTGTGGAGAGGATACATCTTCCTCTAGAAATCCATCCAATCTATCATCTATCATTTCTGAAAACACAGAGGGCGAATATCTTTTCTTCTCATCTACCCCTCTGCCCAATTCATTAAATCATGAGGATGCCGAAAAACATCCTAAATTTTTTGATCTTGGTTGTCATGATCTCTCTACTTCTCCATCTAATCACTATGTTGATTCAATCACTGTTAATCTATCTAAGACACTGGTCTACAATGATCTATCTGTCAACGAAGTCAAAACCCTATAGACTGTCGAGGCACTTCAGCCCAAGCTAATGGTTATGTCAGGCCCTCTCTGTCTTGGGGTTGGCTTCACTTCTAGTAAGGAAATTTTTGAAACACTCAAGGCTCCTCATCACTCTCTGCTTTGCATTAAAGCTCGACCAAAAACCAATATTTTCCTTCCTCCACTCGAACTACATGATCCCATCACTCATGCATTGGAGGAATCTTACATAGCAAGCACACATGGACAACGTAAGTGGTCTACCTCTCTCACATTTGCTTGCATGTCATAGTCAAGAGAATGCATACACTCAACATCTACACGCAGCGTAGCACAACACCATGGCAGATCCATAGAGTGCATGTCATGTGCTTTCACTCATCTTTGCTCTATATATGCTTTTAAACTCGGAGTGTGCTTGTATTCATTGTTACATCTTTCTTGTTTTCTAGTTCACACATCTATCTTGTTCGCAAACCAAGCCTTCACCAACATGGGTCAACCAATGCGTCGGTGACTACATTGGAAATATCATTTCACATGATTAGGCCCATGCACCGTTAGCTTAGGAGTAGGTGTCATGTTTTATTTCAGTCTGTTTGCTTGCATGATTATTTGCTTACTTGCTTTATTTTTTTGTTTGTCTACTTGCTTGTTTTCTTACTCGCTTTTCTTTCACTTCTAATTTTGCTTCTGCTTTGCTTTGTTGTTTGTTTTTTTGTTTGCTTGTTTCATTCGTAGGTGATTTTCGCATGAAACCATGTATGACTCATGAAACGAGATGGGTAAAGTATGAGAGGACTTGTACAAACATTTGGTTATTTGTTTTCCGCTCTCTTATGTAAGAAATTGTTGTCTTTAGTCCATGATACATCAATGGAAAATATGCATTGTTCGATGTAAACCTTGGTGAAAACACAACGCTTGCGCGCTAACTAGTATCACCTACTTTAGTCAGTTGTTTTTGGGCTAACCCTTGTCAACTGAGTCAAGTAGAGTAAGGTGAGGGGGAAAACCCTAACAGTCATGTAAGAGGTATAATAAACTACTTCTCTATAGGAACAACCTCTTCTGCTCTCAATAAGTCAGGATCCCTCTTCCACCTCTAAAATGAATAAGTGCTATGCACAGTTGCAAAGATGAAAAATGAAAAAATGAAAAATTGGAAAAAAGTTTGAAAAAATGAATAAGGCGAAAGAAGAGAAAGGCTTCATGTGCAGAGAGGTGATGCAAGTAACTCCACTAGGGTACTTACTAGGCTCACTCGCAGAGGAGCCATGCTTGTGTTCCTATGTGACTCCACCGGGGTACTATCTAGGCTAGCTAGCAGCAAAGCAACAGTCGAGATGAAACTAAGAATTTGACGACTATAATGCTTGTGCATAATATACCCCTCAACCCAATCGAAACAACTGTGTTGACTTGGCTTGGAATGTGTGTCAATCAACTGAGAGCTTGGTGGATACCACATCTTACAATCAAGCTAGTGTGAAACCAAGACAAGCTGAGAACTGAACAATACTTCTGAAGGTGTTGGACTTGCTTTTCAAAAACAAGGTCCATTCAGAGAGTTGGTGTTCTACCAGTGTGTCACCAAGTGTTATAGCGGCTACAGCCACCCTCCAAAATTTTTCCTTAGCTTCATTTTGGAGCCTCCCTACCGACCTTCACAACAACAACTCTTGCTCCAGTGATTTTCTTAAAGAGAGACATCCTGTCGATAAAACCTTGATGCATTCCCCTCACAGGTTGTTCATTCGGACTTGGTCCAGCAACAAGCTGGGCATCTCCTTCAATAATTTGCACAAATTTGGAGGGGAACCAGCCTTCCCTCCAGAAATTGTGCAATCCTAGCTGGAAGCATGCTAGGCCCCAGAAATGCGTAATTCTGCTCAGCAAGATTCACCCAGAAAGTTTCACAATCCTTCCCAGCTAGGCTGCTCAGCCCAGAATTTGTGCAAATCTTGGTGGCAGTTAGCTACTCTGCCCAGAAATTGTGAAAATCTTCTGAGCAGCCAGCCCAGCTCCCAGCCAGAAATGTGCATTTTCTCCTAGTATTTGAGCAGCCTCTTCCATGTGCAACTGAGTTGACCAGTTTCCTTCGGGACCAAGAAAAACAAACTTGAATGCATTGGCTGCTTCTCCCAAGGCAACATGAAAAGGCATTCCTTATTTTAGGGATCTATTTTTGGCAGTTGGAGGTTACATGCAAGGATCATTTCAGAAACCTCCCACCAAGTGTCACTTTCACTAGATTTGTGGCATGTGCATCACAACCTCAATTTTATCAAAACTCAACCGGATGCTATAGAGTTCATTCCTCACATCAACCTTGCAGCTCTGACATCCCACATCGCATCTAGGATTTGTTGGCACATTCAGTCGAGTTGTTTTGGGGTAAGCCCGTTTTCCAAGTCTTGTGTTGCTTTTCTGGTGCTTTTTTTGTTTTGCTTCGTATGAACGGTATCTGCTTAATTTCAGTGACTGCTTGCTATCGTTTTGATACATACTAGCTTGTACTAGCACCACTTTAGTTTTCATTAACATATCATTGTTGTCACATGCATGAAACTATTTTTCATGGACGGTCATTGATTCGGTGACTCGCCTCACCCACATGCATGTTGTTCCATTTTCTGAATCTATCATTCACCGTTTGCATGCACGATAATTATCTTATGCTTACACTCAGTATCGCCATGCATTTGCTTTCACATTAACGTTTAGTTGCCCGTCGGCAAGTCTGGGCAGCCTTGGCCTAGCCTCTACCTCACCAACACAGCATTACACAATCCTGGGAGGGAAGGCTCTGTCTTCCTCTCAAGAAATGCACATTTTTTCCCAGGAGTTGTTCTCTAGGCTTGCTTTGCACAAATATGAAGGATAGTGATTGTTGGCCCAGATAATTGTGCAATGCAGTCACTAAGCCTACAACCATTGCCATCTGAGATTGCACATTGTGCAATTCTAGTAGTCAACAACTAGACTGGACTATGCATTGTGTAGTTCCAACAGTCAGTCAGTCTCCTAGTAACCCAGACTATGCCTTGTGTAGTTTTGGCACTCAGTCTCTCGACCTCCCAATCGAAATTGCGCGACCTTCATGATCAGTCACACAGGTATGTTGCAAGTTAGTTCTCAAGTTCATTTTGGTTTTTGACTGACAAATTGATTTCCATGAGTCTTTCCATGTCTCCAGGTATCATAGTTGTTCAATTCCTCTTAGCAGCATAGGTACAATGGTTTCCAGGAGAGCAGAGTCGAAGACACCATTCAGAGCACACTTAGGGATGCAGTCGATCAAGTGTCTATGAGATTGCCTACTTACGAAGACATCAAGTTGTTCCAAGATATGACAGCAACAACATCACAGTGAGCATCATCATGATCAACAATTGAAGGCAGCATACCGGATGCAACGAATTACAGAGGAAGGTTGTTGACAACACGGAGGCAAAACAAAGTTGCAAGCTCAAGCAGATCCACTGATGATGAAAGCAACTTTGGAGGCTCATGCTATGAGGTGACGACGCAATCGCATGAAGACAAAGAATGGAACAAAGAAGGAGTTGCATTTGCTGAAGCAGCAACTCAAGGAAGAACATGAGCTACACACAAGTGAATGAGTTGCAATAGGAACAGGAACAATAGGGGGCACAACATGCACTCACGGATGAAACTGCCCTGGTACAAGTTATAGATCCATCATAGCAGCTAGCATGGAGCAGACATGGTGAGCAGTTTTGTTGATCACATGTAAGGGATTCAGAAGCATGCATGTCATTGTGCACACACATGCGATCCCACCCATTCAGCACACTAACCAAGGCTAAGACAAGAAGTAATTCTGACTAGAGTTGAGTATGTAGTTAACAGTTGATGTGCATGTCCACCAGCACACACTGGAAGATCAGCATGGACACTCTACATCAGTGTGTTGCCAGTGTTAGAGTCGGTCCTACAGCCCTCCGTCAGAGATCTTTTCGCTTTTGCATATCATTTTTAGGTGTCTCGCTTGTTCCACTTCATTGCATTCCGCTAGGAGCATGCCATTTACTGACGAGGGGGTCTGGTTGTTTTGTGTTTCCTCATGTTTGTCCCTGCAGAGTTAGTGAAAAAATAAATTTTCTCAAAAATCACTAAAGTCCATAATCATGCATTCATTGTCATAAAGGTTTTGTTTCGTTAAAAATTCATAGAGTCTAGGGTTGTTAGTCCTTTGCATATACATAAAACAAGCCTGCAGGCCATGAGGTTGATTTCAAATGATTCTTATTTAATAGTTTTTCAGAAAGCATTTTAAACATTTTTAGTCCAAAACTCTGTTTTGGAACTAAAACTTGTTATTGTAAATAACTGTATTTATGTCATTTCAAAAGTTCTACATTTATGTCATTTCAAAGGTTTCAGAGCAAGTCTCTGATCTTCTCCAAAGCCAAACGCCAGATCCCTGCAAAAATCAACAAAAATTGATCAGTCCAAACCTCAGAAAAGCATGAGAAAATCAAAAAGCAGTGTTGTATTAAAGACCAAAAGTGAAAAGTGCCAAACATTACAAAATGGGTCATGGACCAAACAAAAATCAAAAGGGAGTCTTTATAAAGATATTTCATGATATTTTCAACTCATTTTTGCATGCCAAGAGTGAAGAAGACCATTCCAAAGCGAAACTGTGAGTTTGTGAGGAAGTTGGAGCCGCTTCAGGGTGCGCGACGCATCGGACTGGGCGCGCGGCGCATCAGAGGCGCGCGACGTATCAGGCACTCAAACACAGTGTAAAAATACAAGGGCGCGGTGCATCAGAAGCGCGCGGCACGTTGGGTGAGGCGCGCGGCGCACTGGGGTTTTCGCCCAGAACTTGCATAAATTCACCTCTTCTTTGCATCAACTTGCCAGGTAGGCCCTCATCCATTGCACTTGCATTGTATTTAGTGATGAATGTCAGGCCAGGGTAACTCCTCATTGAACGAGAGAAAACACTGATTGATATTTATTCATTAGCTAGCACTTTATTTATACAAATACAAAACGGATCAGTTCATCTTCTAGATGACTGTCCGGCTTCACCTCATCCGTTTCGGATTAGGTGTCAACATTCACCCCCTTAATCTGAAGGGATGTTGGTGAGTCCAAGCATCATTCTGAATCTTTCAAGCTTTTCTCTTCCAAGCGCTTTGGTGAAGATGTCTGCAATTTGCTCGTTTGTGGAACAATGACGAAGATGGATTGTTTTGGCCTCAACATGATGTCGGATCAGATGATATTTAGTATTGATGTGCTTAGTACGATCATGGAACTTTGGGTTCTTGGCCAACTTTATTGCAGATGTGTTATCAATCATGAGTGGAGTTGATTGTATTTGTTTTACCTGCAAATCTTCAAGAATTTTCCTGAGCCACACAATTTCTTTCGTTGCTTCAGCTGCTGCCACATATTCTGCTTCTGTTGTGGAATCTGCTGGTACTGATTGTTTGCATGATCTCCAGGAGACAGCTCCTGATCCAAGACTCATAGCATATCCTGAAGTAGATACCCCAGTTTCTTTGTCTCCATCGAAGTCTGAATCAGAGTATCCAATCAAGTTGAAGTCGTCCACCTGTGTATACTTGATTCCAAGGTCTTGAGTTCCCTTCAAGTACCTTAGAACTCTTTTTGCAGCAGACCAATGTCCTTCACAAGGCTTTTGCATAAACCTTGAGAGGATTCCAACAGCAAATGAAATGTCTGGTCTGGTAGTAGTGAGGTAGATGAGACTTCCTACAAGCTGTCTATACTTTGTTGCATCCTCAAATTCTTTTCCTTCAATAGATGTGAGCTTCAAGTTTTGTTCCATTGGAGTAGAAAGGGGATTGCACTCTGTCATGCCAAATCTGTTTAACAAATCTCCAATGTATTTCTTTTGAGAAAGAAATATGGACTTTGGATGTTGGGTTACTTCAATGCCAAGATAGTAATGAACATAGCCCAAATCAGTCATTTCAAAAAATTTTCCTAATTCTTTCTTTATGGATGCAATATAACTTTCATTGTTCCCTGTCATTAAAAGATCATCTACATATACCACAAGATATACAACTGTTTTGCCAACTTTCTTGACAAATAAAGTTGCATCATCAAGATCAAAATGTTTGAAGTTGAGTTTCAGAAGATGCTCAGTTATTTTTTCATACCAGGCTCGTGGTGCTTGTTTGAGGCCATACAAGGACTTCACAAGTTTGCATACTTTGTGTTCATGTCCTTTCACAGCAAATCCTTCAGGCTGGGACATAAAAACATTCTCTTTTAGATCTCCATTCAAGAATGCAGTTTTTACATCCATTTGATGGACTTTCCAACCGTTTTGAGCAGCTAGTGCAAAGAGTGTCCAGATGGTGGCCCATTTTGCTGTGGGAGCAAAAGTTTCCTCATAATCGACCCCTTCCTTCTGTGCAAAACCTTTTGCCACAAGCCTAGCTTTGTGCTTGTCAAGTGAGCCATCAGCTTTGTACTTGTTCTTGTAGACCCACTTGCAGCCAATTGGTTTGGTTCCAAATGGAGGATCAACCAGCTTCCAAGTGCCATTCTTTATGAGGGCATCATACTCCTTCTGCATCGCTTCTTTCCATTCATCATGAGAAGCAGCTTCTTTGAAGGAAGTTGGTTCAAAATCTGTAGACAAGTTCAATTCACAATCATAAGTAACATCCATATCAACAGGTGAATTAGAATTATCTACATCACCTCCATCTTGTCGGTTTGAATTTCTGGTTCCTGTTTTTCCAATTTCATCAGGATGAACACTTTCAAGTGTCTTTGTCAGCCACTTTGGGGGACCTTTCTGAGATGGTCCAGGCTGTTCTGTTGATTGAGTTGGGTCTGAATCAAGATTGAGTCTCCCAATTCTATCAATTACATCACTTAAAGCATCATCCGTTGTTGTAGTGTCATGCAGGGGAGATTGTTCTTCAGAAGAAGATTCCACATGTTGATCTAGTATAGGAATCCCCCCTTCAAGATGTGGAATCTGATTATCAAACTCTTGAAATGATTTCGGTTTTGTGAATCTATCCAAGCGATCAAGTTGCCGCTCAACAACACTGTCAGATTTGGATGATTCAAGAAAAATGACATCTCTAGATAAAACAAACTTTTTATTTACTTCATCATAAAGGCGGTATGCTTTAGATGTGTTTGAATACCCCAGGAAGATACACTTACGACTTCTCGCACCAAGTTTGTTTCTATGTACCTTTGGTATTAAAGCATAACAGGTGGAACCAAATATCCTGAGATGTTTTACCGAAGGAACATGTCCATACCACAATTCATAAGGAGTCTTGTTTCTTATAGCACTAGATGGACATCTATTCTTTATATATGCAGCACATAGAACAGCATCAGCCCAAAACATTGTCTTTACATTTTTGAAGAAAAGCATGGATCGTACCATATTCAAAATTGTTCTGTTCATTCTTTCAGCTACACCATTCTGTTGAGGATTATAAGGCACAGTTGTTTGATGTTTAATCCCATGTTGGCGAAGATAGTGTTCAAATTCATTTGATGTATATTCTTTTCCATTATCAGTGCGAATAGACCCAATATGAGATTGTGCATCATTTTCAATCCATTTATGAAAATTCTTGAATGTTTGAAAAGCATCAGATTTGTTCTTCAATAAGTAAACCCAACACATTCTGGTGTAATCATCAATAAATGTCATGATATATTTATTTCCATTTGCAGAAGGAACAGGCATTGGACCACATAAATCTGAATGAATAAGTTCAAGCTTCCTATGTGCTCTTGAATGTGAAACATGAAAAGACTGTTTGCTATGCTTTCCTAGAATGCAAGCATCACATTGTTTATGTTTTCTAGGAATTTTAGGCAAACCAGCAACACCATTTTTATTCAACAAGCGGAGACTATCATAGTTTAAATGTCCAAATCTAGCATGCCATAATAAACTTGATGGAAGTGTACTTTCATCATGATGAGAAACATATGAAAAATGTTGTGCATGAGCAGAGGTTCCTTGCAGTTTAAGGAGTCTTTCTTCTTCTATACCCCTCATGACAAGTGAGTGGTCAGATGCCTTTCTTACCTCAAGCTTGCCATCAAACATGTGAATGGAGTGACCTTGCTGGCGGATGTGGACCAGGGACAGCAAGTTTCTCTTCAGCTGTGGGAGATATAGAACATGATCCAGAAGAAAGTCTGGAAGACCAGGCAGTTTAAGCCTGATTGTGCCAAGCCCTAATGGCTTGATTTTTGACTGATCTGCAAAGTATACTGCTCCATCAACATTGTCAGTGAAATCTTCAAAAAATTCTTTCCTATAAGTAATATGACAGGTTGCTCCTGAATCAAGCAACCAGTCATTTTTCGAAGAAGCAAGTGAAGCATTAAACAAGTCTTCATTTACTCCAATGTTACATTGTGCCTCAATATAGTGAGCGGATTCAGGTGCTTTACCTTTGTCTATGTCATCAGTTTTACCTTTCTGCTGGTTTCTTCTCTGCTCAACCTTGTCCCATGGTAGCTTGCATGTAGAAGCATCATGTGATCCATTTCGTTTGCAGCGAATGCAATGCAGATCTGACTTTTCTGCTTGAGAATGTCTGCCCCCCCTGCCTCTGAAGTATCTTCCTCTTCCCCTTCGTCCACCTCTTCCTCTTGCAGAATCTTGAGCAGGATGCTTTTCTTTGTGAGCAAGGCAAACAGTCTCTTCAGAAGATTCAAGGACTGTTTTCTTTCCAAAGGCTTTCTCTCTTTTAGCAAACTTTTTCACAAGAGAGTCAAAGGTTATATCTTTAAGGTTTCCATTTGCTTGTAAAGACTCAAGATAATTAGAGTAGGTAGGATAGAGTGCTTTGAGAAAGGCAATAAGAGAGATATCCAGCTCAACCTTAGTGGATTTTATATCATGCATTATAGACTTTATTTCAGATGCAAGAGCAAGAGGATCATTATTTTTCAGTTCAAGAGTGAAGAGTTTAATCATGAGCTGAACAACTTCAAGTGCAGAATGTGTACCATAGAGTTCTTTAAGCTTTTGTAAAGCTTCAAAGGCAGTGGAATAGCATGAAATATGACAACTTACTTCCTCATTTACAGATGCTGCGATCAATGCAAAGGCTTTGCTGTTCTTGTTTTCCCAAATGGCGAGTTCTTTGTCTGATGTGGGCTGCACAGGGTCTTTGTCTTCTTCTCCGACACACACTCCTTTCCACAGCTCATTGTAGATAAGGGTGTGTTTTACCATCCGAGACCATTCAGAATAGTTCTCCTTGCCAGTGAGAACTATTCCAACCATAGAAATGATTGAATGCATTCTGTAAAAAAAAAATATCTCTGCCAAAAACTTCTGTAAACAAAATCCTTCTGAAAAAATATCTCTGCCAAAAACTTCTGTAAACAAAATCCTTCTGAAAAAATATCTCTGCCAAAAACTTCTATAAAAATATCCTTATATCATAGCCTTATGCATTTTATTCTTCTTCTAACATTTCATCAGCATGTCATGAGCATTTCTTATATCACCATCACTTCCATGTTTTTTAAAAAAATACGAGGGCGCTCAAATATATATCACTGTTCAATATATATTACTGCTCAACATATATCACTGTTTTGAAAAAAAGAGAGGGCGCTCAACATATATCACTGTTTTGAAAAAAAGAGAGGGCGCTTTACAAACACAGCCAATACCATTCTCTTTACAAACAAAACGCAGCCAATATCATGGAGCAGCTTACAAACAAACGCAGCTTTGATGCCATGGAGCAGTCTTTACAAACAAACGCAGTCAATACCATTCTCAATACATCAATACAAAAAACTCGGCATCTGTTATATCAACAAAGCTCAAACCCACCGACAAAACACGGGTCTCCTCAACAAAGGAAATTACAAGAAAGGAATGATAAGAATCTTGGTGCTTTCGTTCTACAGTGAAGTAGCAGTGACGGACAGGCTCCGGGATGACCCTAACGCCTTGAAGGCGCCTGCCCTTAGAACGTACTGGTGGTATGCAGCAGCCTTCTTCTTCCTGCCAATATCCTGAGCGTAGTGCTGTTCATACCACTGACGGAAAGGAGCAGCATCAACCTGAATAATGGCACTCTTTACCAAAGTCTGGGTTCGGACAAGCTCATTATTAGATGCATTGTAAACCACGTCTAATATACGAGTCTTGCGAGTCACAGCCTCGGAACCCCAAGAAAAGTTACCAGTATCGAGTTTCAAATCCCTCCACTTTACATTACCATGTTCAAGCACGCACAGCGAGATAGGTTTCAAAAAAGGTCTCACAACAAGCACGCACAGCGTAACCACAGCGTCTCAAAGCCCTCACAACAAGCACGCACAGCGTAACCACAGTTCAAAAACGCAGCGTTTTCACACCACAGTCTTTACAATAACGCAGCGATACTTGCAGAATTCAACAGAACAATATAACTCGGCGTAATTTCTATACAATACAACAGTGAGATAGGTTTTACCTAACAGTGAAAACGCATCAACGTATACCATTTTGCTGGAATGAGATAGGTTTTAGCAGAAACGCATCAACGTACAGTTCCACGGACAGAGGGCGCAGTCTCCATGTCAGAACAGAGGGCGCAGTCTCATGAGAGGGCAGTGTCAGACCAGAGGCGTTCAGGACAGAACAGACCAGGAGTTACAACCAATTTTGGGACCTGTGCTCTGATACCATGTCAGGCCAGGGTAACTCCTCATTAAACGAGAGAAAACACTGATTGATATTTATTCATTAGCTAGCACTTTATTTATACAAATACAAAACGGATCAGTTCATCTTCTAGATGACTGTCCGGCTTCACCTCATCCGTTTCGGATTAGGTGTCAACAATGAATGTGGTGGGTTATGGGTAATGGCCGTTGAGATAAAAGTTTGAAAATCTCCCTTTGCAAATTTGAAAAGATTGCTGTACATTTTGAAAACAGAGTGTTACCAAGGTCTCCTCTTTTCTTCACTTCCTGCTGTCCCTCATTCCCAAAGTAACTCATTAAAATTTCTCATTAATCCCCTCATAATCCTATCATATGATCCCTAAATCCCTAGTCCCTTACCCCTATGAAAACTCCTTAAAAATTATTCAATATCCCCAAACCCTAAACCCTGTTTCCATATGTATACATTTTCCTTTCCCTACACAATTACATTTTATTTCAAAGTCCCTAATCCCCTGATTTTCCCTTTACCTAATACCCCCTTGTGTGTTTGTTTTTCCCCTTGGTCACAGCACTGTGTTTTGTTTTAAAAAAAGAAGAAGCAAAGGAACAGTCTACAAGCAATTGAGCATACAGTTTACATATCAGCATATACATATTCCAGCTATCTTGTCTGCCAAACATGTCAGAGACCGAGTTAGCCTATGAGGAGGATTATGATACTGATTCTACACCGGAGGTAAATGTGCCACGGAGGTATCACAAAGGTGGCAAAAGTGGTCAGCATGTAAGGGAGGAGCCTACTTCTTTGGCCCAATTGCAAGCTTGCCCACTTGCAATGGATTGTTTTCAGCGTCAATCGTGTTTTCAATACTGTGAGATGATCTCACAAATCCAGCATCATCGGGAACTAGTCCGTTTATTTGTTCGGTCATGTAAACCTTGCCGGAGTGAATTTCACCTTGACACCCGAGACTATTGCTCAGGCCACCAGGATACCAAATGTAGGGGAGGAATGGAGTAAACGCCAGCTGTTAGACAGATTCTACTATGAGCCATATATCAAACCCGGGTATATGAGAAACTTGAGCGCAGTTTTTCCTTTCAGATTCCTGAGGGATGAGTATGCACCATTAATGAAACTCATCATTCGATATTTCAGTTGCGAGGGCAGATTCACACGTCTCTATGCGTACCATGTCCGTTTGTTGATGCTTCACGAGGGTACGTATGATGAACATTCTGTTTTTCATGTGTCGCAACATAGAGAGGATGGTGCCTTTAGTACAAAGGAAGACCCCAGCACAGCAGCACAGGAGTATTTATCATTATGCTTTGATCAAGATCATAGTGGTTCATCAGTTGGCGCAGCAGGGCATTACTTGGGAGGATTTCATTTCTCGTGATTTTTTCACAGTGCCACAGCCACCTCCTGAGATAGTTCATGATGAGGGAGGGCCTTCACATCAGTTTGACATTCCTGAGATCGAGCATGTCAGCGCTCCAGTGTGTGTGACATATCAGCGAGGCCACATGGCCTTATTTGTAGCTACACGGCGAGTATTATCTCCACATGGTATGGAAGGGGTCTCGCCTTCTTCTTCA
The DNA here is from genome assembly GCA_031772625.1 of Pinus tabuliformis. Lineage (NCBI taxonomy): Eukaryota > Viridiplantae > Streptophyta > Pinopsida > Pinales > Pinaceae > Pinus > Pinus tabuliformis. The sequence continues at coordinate 84,570,252 of CM062818.1, forward strand.
GTACAAGTACAGGTTCAGGACAGAGGCAAGGAGCCAATTTACGAGGAGGGCCATTCAGGTGGTCATGCTATTGATGTTGCATTGAGTGATGTGGAAAAGACCGAAATTGATAGATTGAATGAGAAGTTACTGAAGGCAGAATGTCGGATCAAATACTTGGAGCAGCGCAATAAACAGTTAGAGGACGAGCACACACTTATCGAGCTGCAACGAATCCGCGAAGACCGTAGGTTGGCCCGTAAAAGACCGGGTGATTTGACACCTGTTGCGCGGCAATTTTGGCTTGAGAAAGCCAATCGACATCTGGAGGAGTTGTTGGCGAAGGCCAATAGAGACAAAGACTTGCTTCGTCACATGAAGAATCATTATTGGGCTCGCATGCATGTTTGCAAGGCAAAAATGAAGATTTTGCAAAGGAGGTTGAGCAAAGCACTAAAACGGCGAAAGAGGCTAGATCCACTTCGAGTTTTGGCCGAGGCTTCGCTGGCTGAGCATAATGCATGATGGAGGGTCTTCACTCTGAAATTGAGCGAATTCGGAGAAAATTTTTGTCATTTTTGAAAATTTTGTCCTAAAAACAGTTTTTTTGGCTCAACGCGTAGCGCGTCGCCCGCGACCCATGAGATTGGGAGGTCAAAATCACAAATGGCTTGTAGTGTTGGATTTGTCATGATGAAATATACATGCTCAGCTATGGCCAAAGCATTTCATCAAGTTCTGGGTGACCAAAAGGCTCAAAAACACCATGAAAATCACCTTTCTGCCATCTTTTGCACCAGCAGAAAGTACTTCCGGGATAATGCACTTTTGGAGGAGCAAATGGACACCAAATTGTAAAATTCCACTTGGGTTGGAAAGTAGACATCTAGGGCTTTCCAACAAGCCAACCTGAACTCAATTTGGATGCTGGGAAGTGCCCCAAAAATAGGTGGAAAGGCGCGTGGCGCACAGGGTTTTTTGGCACAGTCTTCACCTTTCAGCTCAGGAATTCGACCAGTTTTCACCAGTTTTACTCCTTGATGTAATTTTTGACCCGCCATGATGTAAATTGATGTATGTAAGGTAACATGGCACTTATCTACCTTCTTCTAGATGATTCATTCACAAATTAGCAAACAATTAATGTATTGAATCAGTTTCCTTCTTTTTAGAAGCAGGTTGTTTTGGTCACCTAGATTCCTGCTCCATGTTTAGAATTTGTTGAAACCACTCTTAGAAGGAGGAGCTCGACCCCTAGAGGTTAGGGAATGAGGTTAGCTTGGTCTATATATGTAAATTTTCATTCAGTAACACAGGTTGGACTCTTGGGAAGATTTTGGCACACTATTGTACATATTTTTCATATTTTGGCTAAGGAAAGATCAGAGATTTTGCAGCACCTATTGGGATCCTTGTGGCTTTCAGTTCTTGATGGTGTCATCTCTCAGTTTATTGTAAGTTTATTCATGTTTAATGTATGCCATTCCCTTCTTATGCTTCTGAAACTAAATGAATGAGTAAATGAGGTTGAATCCATTGTTTGTAGTGCTCTTCCTTTAAATTTGTTTAGTTTTACATGTTTTCGTCAGTTTGGAGAGGATTCATGTTCTCCTTTGCCCTTTTCAGCTCCTTGTTGTTCTGATCCATCCATACACCTAATCAAAGACATCAAGACTATTGCCTACCTCACCCCAACTCGAATTCTGCAAAGATCTGACCTCAATCCCCGCACCCAAAATTGGTTTTCCCATTTCTCCAACAAAAAACTTAAAAATCTAAATCAAACTTTCCTATCTATTTACTAGCCTAAAATCAGTATTCCTTATCGGTCATCTCAGCCCCTTTGAAAACTTGTTTTTCGAGATAGACCAGGAGAGAGCCCTCTCCTGTCCTCGTAGGGCTAGCTACGAGGCTGAGCGTGGTTTGATGTGGCCTCGAGTTTCACCTTTTCAGCCTGAGGCAGATTCGAGCGTTAACAGCCAGTTCAGTTGCACCAAGAAGACCATGCCCATACTAGCAGATGAGTTGGATGAAGGAGCCTTACTAATGCACCCGAATACAATGGAGGCAAGAGTTCGCTTCAACAAGATGTCACCGTTGAGCACATGCACACCATCACGGACGACCAAGCTTGGTGTTGGGCATGGAATCCCCCCAAGGCATGTTTTGGGGCTCAAAGCCCAAGTTTTGACCAAATTTTGTTGTAAAGCTCCGCGAATTACGGGCGCGGGGCACGAAAGTATAATAGAGTCATAGGGTTGTCCGCCCTAGTTTTGTAATGTAATGTCAGCTAGATAGACCTACCCATGGTCCGCGGACCATGGGATTGTATAAATAGAGTGAGGCTCTAAGTGTAGAGAGGAGATAGATAATAGAAGAGGAGCATGAGAAGTCTAAGTGATTGAGTCATAGTGCTAAGTGTGTCTTTGGGTCGTAGAGTAGGAGAAAGCTTCGCCCTGCGCACTCAGCTGTAGGGATCCGCGCACTTAGTTGCGGACTACTAGGCCTCTGCGCACTACTTGATATACTACCTATGCATAACCCTACTCAGGGGCTGATCACTCTGCTTCTGTGTTATTACCCAAGACTTTACTGGTATTCCAATGTTAGTGATTATCTTATCTTTAAGTTATACTTAATGACATAAACCATTCCTACAGGTGCGCGTAGTAAATAAATAGTACCTTTGCAATTTATATCAAACATACATTAACCCAAGAACATATACACAGAATTATGATAAAACTTCTCTTTATTAATTCCTTCCTTAGTTACAGACTCGACTCCACCCTGCGCACTCATCTATGGACTACTAGGACTCTGCGCACTCAGCTGTAGAACCTCCTCCTACTATACGACCCAAAGACACACTTAGACTTCTCATTCTCCTCTTCTATTATCTATCTCCTCTCTACACTTAGAGCCTCACTCTATTTATACAATCCCATGGTTCACAAACCATGGGTAGGTCTATCTAACCGACATTACATTACAAAACTCGGGCCCCGTGCCCACAATTCGTGGAGCTTTACAACAAAATTTGGTCAAAAATTGGGCTTTGAGCCCCAAAACATGGCTTGGGGGGGTTCCATGCCCAACAGGCCCCCAACACAAACATTGTGACTCGCCCTCGAGTCACTCGGCTGGTGTGGCGATCTTTGCGTGGAGTCCCTCCAACTGTTCTTAAATTGTGCTGAGGTCAGCAATGCACTGAGCTATTGCTTGCTGGATCTATTGCATCCGCTATTCTGAGACCTCTGTGTCTGGGGTGGTTCTCTACAGCAATGTGTGCATCCCCTCTATGTGTGTGAGCTTGCCTTCGATGTCTGCCATGATAGTGAAGGCCTCATCGATCCAAGGTTGGACAAGCGCTTTGAGAACTTCCTCCTTATGTCTTGCCGCATCCACCTACTCTTTCAGTGCCTTAGCCTACTGCATCCTCACAAGCTTCTGGGTGAGGACCACTATCTGCGTAGTTCCTCGGACACTGTCATACTGCTGTTGGATTTCACGTGCCTCTGTCTCTAAGCACTAGTTGTTGGGATCCTCCTGCAGAGTTGTGAGGACCTCCAGTTATTCTTCCAACATGCTAGTGCGGTCTCGCATTGCACCTCCGATTTCCTCCAATCCTGCTATGATAGTGCCAGCACGTTGTTCTCTGACTTCCAGGAGAATGGATGGTTGTGCCTTTAACCACAGCTCAGCGATTTAAAGATTCAACTCCAGCTGAACCTTTGTTGTTTCCTCCCTGGCCTCGCGGAATCCTGTTGCTAATCTATGGATCCACACCTCTGCTAGTAGATCTGTTGGGATGGCCAACTCCGAGCCGCTTTGGCAAGCCTCACCTATCACTTGCACCAGTTGTTGATTTTGCAACACCAATTCATCACACTGTGAGCTGAGTTGTTCCATATTTATCTTCTGCTCGCTAAGGACTTTGAGTGTGCGGCTATCCCTGGCGCACAACTCTGTCGTTATCCCATCCTGCAACAGATATAGTGTCTTGCATGGGAGGGTAGCCATATTAATGCCTAGACCTTTCATCATGTTCACCAAAAACCTGTTGACCTCATTTGATGTTACTAGCGCCCCTTTCGGCAACACTATTGTGTTCATTGTCCACACACGCAACATTTGCTCTGCTGCCAAGGATCCTACTGCGAGGTTTTTAGGTCCTTATACTACTAGTGTAACCCCTTATTGTTATTAGCACAACCTCCTTATTATATTGATGTACCCATGTAGTTCCCATATTGTTACTATTGTGCCCCATAGAAGCCCACTATTGTTATTATTATGCCCTTACATTATTATTGTTATGTCGGCTCTGATTATATTATGACCCCTTAGACTCCTATATATAGAAAAGAGGTATTTTCATTTGTATCATCCAAGAATTGTTCATTTATGTAATGTAAAGGAGGTTTCCCTCTCGAAGAGGCTGAATTCTAAGGCGTTGATCTAACTTTTCTATCTTTTCTTGAGCTGGTTTCATAACATTTGGTATCAGAACTTTGGATTCTAGGGTTTCGCTGCTCCAAATAGGTCATCATGGCATTTTCGCTATAACATTTTTTCTGCGACGTTTCAGAAGCTAAAAAAAAGCACATTTGAGAAGAAATAGCACTGAACTTCGGGTCCAAATTTCAGAGCTTTTCACACCATATTTGCAGAGATATGATCTGAGGAAGTTGGTGTTTTTTGCAAACTCCTGAATTACATTCCAAACAGGTGACCTGGGGAAAATTGTCATAACTTTCTCTCTAAGCATCGGATTGAAATTTTGTAAGAAGGTAAAGAAAGAGGACGAACTGTAGTTTCTTGTATATATTTTTCAGAGCCAAAGGTCAAAACAGGGACACGTGGCATGTCGTACAAGTTCGATGTACTGAACTGGTCTATAATCAGGTCACTATGGGAGATTTGGCATAACTCTTCCTTGGAGAATCCAATTTGGATCAGACTAGTGGCATTAGAAAGAGGACGTAGAGGGATACTGGAGATCGCAATTTCAGAACTTAAAGATCTGAAAGTACAGAGTTACAGTCGTTTCAAGATCGAGCTCCTAAAATCAAGAAGAAGCAAGATGAGGAAGTTTGATGGCAAGGATCCGGTAAATTGGATACTTTAGATGGAGCAATATTTTGATATAAATGGTGTACCACTGTTACAAAATGTATGTATTGCATCTTCATATTTAGAACCGGATCAATTTTTATGGTATACAGGACTTTGTTCTCGTAAACAACTTATTACGTGGTCAATTTTCATGAAGGAAATGATAGCACATTATGAGGATACAAAGAGCAACACCTTCTTTAGAGCAACACCACAACAATTGGAAAGAGTAAAAGGGCTTTGTTACATAGTGGAAAGTAAAATTATGGCAGTAAGGAAGACTACCCCTCACAACTATAAAGATGGAAGTGTTATTTCTTCTACCCTTCCACAACCTACAAGGGTTACACCACAACAATTGGAAGAAAAAAGAGAAAAAGGGATTTGTTACAATTGTGATAGCAAATGCACTAAAGGTCATAAGTGTGCTGAGAAGAAATTATTTTACATAGAGTATGAAGAGGAGGATGAAAAGGATCAAGAAACATCAAAATAAGATGGTATATGCTAGGACCCAACCCCAGAGAAAGAAGAAATGAATCAGACCATATCTTGTAAAGCATTGGCAAGAATTACCACTCCTCAATCTCTTAAGATAGAAGGACATATCAAGAATAAAAAGGTGCAAGAAGTGAAAGATCACATCGAGAAAGATAAAATGAATCCAACCATATCTTGTAATTCATTGGTCGGAATTACCACTCCTCAAACTATCAAGATAGAAGGGCAAATCAAGAAGAAAAATGTTCAAGAAGTGAAAGATAACATCTAGCATCAAGAAATGAATTTGACCATATCTTGGAAAGGATTGGAATAAATTACCACTCCTCAAACTCTAAAGATAGAAGGACATATCAAGAAGAAAAAGGTTCAAGCAGTGAAAGATCACATCGAGCATCAACAACAAGTTCTCCAACTTTTAAACGATAATGCCATTTTGGTGCAAAATCGAATGAAACAACAGGTAGATCAACGTCGTAGTGAAAAATGTTTTGATGTAGGTGATTGGGTATTTTTACTACTACATATCAAGCAAGCTATTTATGAGAACGAAATGTTGGCAATACTATATGCACTTAAGAAATGGCGACCTTACCGAATGGGAAGACACTTCAAGTTAAAAATGGATCATGATAGTCTTAAATACTTTTTAGAACAACTATTATTTTTAGAAGAAAAAAAAAAATGGGTCACAAATATGATGGGTTATGACTTTGACATCATCTATAGAAAAGGGAAGCAAAATTTTGTTGCAGATGCACTCTCAAGAAAGGATGAGGATGTGGAAGCATTGTTTTGTGCTATTTCTATTATCCAACCAGATTGGATAAACGAAGCAAAGGATGAATGGAAGAAGGACGAAGAAGTATGGTCACTTATTCAAAAGTTGCGAAAGATCCTAATTCAAACAATATTGCTAGAAATTGAAGAGGAAGGAAAAATCATATTGGAAACTGGAGCAGTCACAGAAACGAGAACCTGACAGCTATGAAATCTATCAATTTCAGAGTACCTCATCAAGTCAAAGAACTTACCCGCTAGAGATTCCACATGGGAGGACAAGAATTTTATACAAAAGCATCAAGAACTACTCAAGCGTTGAGGACAACAATTTTTGAAGGAGAGGGGCATGTTAAGTCCCTATACTACTAGTGTAACCCCTTATTGTTATTAGTACAACCCCATTATTATATTGATGTACCCATGTAGTGCTCGTATTGTTACTACTGTGCCCCATAGAAGCCCACTATTGTTATTATTATGCCCTTACATTATTATTGTTATGTCGGCTCTGATTATATTATGACCCCTTAGACTCCTATATATAGAAAGGAGGTATTTTCATTTGTATCATCCAAGAATTGTTCATTTATGTAATGTAAAAGAGGTTGCCTCCTCAAAGAGGCTGAATTCTAAGGCATTGATATATCTTTTCTATCTTTTCTTGAGTTGGTTTCATAACAGAGGTTGGTTGAAAGGGTACTAACCTGAGGGGGGTGCACCTGTAATTCCTGCAACTGCGCTCTAAGGGCCCTCAACATAGTTTGGTTCTCCAGCATGAAATCCTAAAGAGCCTCATTTGTGACATCGTGCACCATCTCGCCGATGTCATGTAGATCACCCTCGGTTAGAGTGATCATGTCAATGGCCAATTACGAGGCCTTGACCTTCTTCCTTGGTCCTGCTCGCTCTGCTGGGTGTTGGCGCTTCAACTATGCGGACGCGATCTGTGGGTCCGTGCCTCCTTCTTCTATTTCAGCTTCCTCTACTTCCTGCTCTTGTGAAGGTGTTGCTTTCCCCTCGTCCTCCTTCGTAGCTTCTTCCTGTGCTTTTGCTACTACTGTGACCTTTTCCTGCTCAGCTGCTTTCTGTGCTGCTTCCCGTGCTTCGGTTGTTGCTGTTTCCTTTCGTCGTTTTCGGCTAACTGTGTGACACACAGCTTTGCATCGCCTTTCTTCTTCTATGTTGTCGACCTCTCAAGTTCCATAATGTATGGGGCATGCCATTCTGGTGGCCATGCCTCCAAGACATTAAGAATGGCATCGTCAGTGGCTATAAAGGGTAGCTTTGTCCACTGCTTCATTGGATCCTTTCGCGCCCTGATGTATATATTATGCATATTTGCCTTAAATTCTACAAAACTTTGCAGATTGTTGTACGTTGTGGGAAAAAAATGTGGCTTCTGATTGATCCATATCCGGATGTTCATCTCCACGAGCACCCAGAAGATCTTGATGTCACGTATCCTTTTCGCATCCTTCGTGGCCCAAAGCGAAGCGTACTTCACAGCCTCCAGTAATTCTATGTCAATGATGGGGAATTGATTGTCCTCCAGCAATTCCCCTACTACGAGCACTATGGACAGCAACAGCCACACGTAGTGAAAGGTTTTACCCTGCTCCTGGGCTTCACAAAAATTCTCTAAAAAATCCATGCAGAGGAATTCAGACCATTTAAACTAGACCCCCTCCACACACTACTCAGCTAGTGCGATCACTTGCGCAGGTACCTCATCTGCACGGCACTTCCGCATAAATTTTCCTACCAAGATTTGATTTGCTATGCGTACTGTTTTATCCTTGATGGTGGAGATGGCATAGCCCCTCTTTTCTTTTCCAGCTTGTACTTTGTCTTCATGGCCTCCGCGAGGGCTAGATCACTACCCTTTCCTTCCGAAATGGTCACGGGGTCCTTTCCTTTGTATGGAAGCCAGGAAATGTGATGAATCAGGTCTGCCATGATGGGGATGGGCTCCTCCAGCCATAGATACCCATCATGCACCAGGTAGAGCAATGGCCTGACGACGAGAATGGCTATTGGAGCGTGCTAGAAATGTGGCACCTATAGTAGTTTCAGTAGCCCGGCCTTTTGCACTCTGCACAACCACTTCCGCGGCTCTAATGTTGTCACCACCCCCGTGGTGTTCGGCTTCATGAGGTTCTCGGTCTCAAGGTGAGGGAACTTCTTGCGGTCAGCGAGGTCCCATTCTTCAAATTTCATGGTTGACACGTAGCCCAGGTGCGTTCCTTGAAACATAATGTCATCTGGGAGGAGTGGGGTCTGGAGCAAACTCTTGGCTTCGTCCAGGTCCTTGGGCACTTTGGCCTTCCCTTTTTGCAAGGGGACATAGGCGGGTAGTTTTGTCGCAGAGTGCATAGGTGGAATATCCACCTCCATGCCTTCATCTTCTTCCTCTATGATGATGAGGGTCTGCAAATATTCTTCTTCCTCATGTGCTTCTATCGTGACAACTTTCCCCATTCTCTTCCATAGATAGTTTGTTGTGCAGTGGGTTCCATGGGGACACACGTACGTGAGCCATGGCTTGTTTATCCTTCTTGGGTCTTGGCATACGTGGTGATTTCGGGATTTCTGCCACAATCCCGGCACCTTCTAGAACATTCTCCATAGTTGGGGTTTGCGTGGCCTCGCTGGTGGTCACCTCTTCTATCCCTAGACCATCCTTAGTTGATGTCATTGTATCTGTGCTGAAATCGATCACTTGCGAATTCAGAGGCTTAATCAACGCTCGGTTCACAACACTCAGGGCTCTACTCAACTGCTCAATTCGCAAATGACCAAGTGTTGTTTGTTGGGTAGCCCTTTGCATTTTATAGCACCTTTTGAATTCAAATTCGACTGCTCCCCCCAATTCTAGTTCATTAATGCTTTCTCGGCGGCAGATTTTCCCAAATATTGCCCATAAATCACGTCTTAAATGTCCGTCGCCCACTCCATTTGGCCTCAAGTCAATCATCCCATCATGAATATTGACTTCAATAGTCACTTTCTAGCCAACCCGCATGACAGCGTAGCCCCCTGTGCACGGTCGTGGATCTTGTGACTCTCTGCTTCTGCACGCATATGCACCATCGTACAGCTCCCGAGTAGGATAGTTTATAGTCCTGCGCTCCCTTCCAATTGCTTGGAGCGCAAAGACTTTCCTTCCATTGGCTAGTAAGGTGGTTGTACCACCCATATAGAGTTCCATCTGGTCCTCTGTCATGGTTCCTGAAGAATCCCCACCTTTTATTGTTACAGTCGGCCTTACACATTTCACTATTTGCAACATGCTACCCTGGTCACCATGTTAGCAACATGCGGTCCAAGCCAAGGCATCAGACTAATCAATTTGCGGCGGTAGTTCTCAAGCTTGTCAGTATGATCGTACGTACCTTGCCTTACCATCCTAGTTTTTTCAGTGAGAAACTCTTCCTTTATCTCGTCCTCCATCTTCTTGACTTCCGCAGCCACCAGCGCACTTTTCTTTCTTAACCATACCCTGTCTTCTTCAATTTCTTGGAGTCTAAGGTTTCCCTATTGGATTTCTTCCTCAAGTCCCATGTGTTATGTTTCTTGCAACTGTGTGATCCCTTCATTCCGAGCTTCGCAAACCATCGTATCTATCAGTGTTGTTATGCACAGACTAGGCTTTGCATGCCCCATAGGGATTACAACATCTGCTTCATACTTCAGCTCTGGAAGTGCCTGCGCGGTTAGGGTTTTGCACATGGTCCTATAAGCCCATAAAACCGCTAGTACATGCAGGTCCCAGTCATTTCACTTCTCATGGTGGACTGCGTTCAGTGCTCTGCGTACTTTGTCAAAGGCTTCCACATGGATAATCTTCGGTGCGCTTGGTCTTACCATACTTTGTCGTTCACGCCATCATCTTGCCCACTCCCGCTTGTTGGTCATGTTTCCTATCGCAAGAACGGTGTGTGATTTTGTAGGTTGCGCACCATACGCCTATACCCATCTAGAGAGATGGGTGCGTAGGCTGTTTCATCCATCATACCCGGCTTTCATCCACATCTAAGGCTTTCCAAATCACATCTGCATCATCCTTCTGCATTTGCGCAAGTCCTCAAAACTTCTTTGATGTGTACCCCACCACCTTGTGGGTGTAGCACGCAGTGCCCATTTCAGAGCGTCGAAACGTTGTTGTTCTGATACTTCTCTTTCAAATTTTTCCAGGAAATCATCCACCTCATTCAATCCGTCATACATAGGTAGATCTCTTACCTCTATTGCCACATAGCGTAGTGACCTTATCATCATGTTGCAATTAAGTGTGGTTAGCTCATGTAACTGGTTCTGCCATCATTCTATCTCTTTGTTCGAATCTAAAGTGCAGGAGCTTTCGCACTCCCACGAGATCTTGCCATCCACGGTTGGATTTACCCAGTCCTGCTCCCATCTAGTTATCTAGTAAATACAGTATAAATCGTCGTCACTATCATAATCACGCATTGGCTCTGTGTAGCGCGATCCTTCCGCAGGTTCTAAAGGTACCACTACACGCAGTGACTTTTTCTCAAAAATCATTTTGCGCTTCTTTAGATTTATCACTCCTCTCATGTTAGTGGCCCAGCCTATTCCTAGTAGCACGAGATAGGGATTGCTTTCATCAACAATCTCTATCACTTCGAAATTTGCAAGCACGCTCACACCTTCAATATCCACCGTTATTCCATGCAATCTTCCCATGGGTAGGATCTTTTGCTACTTTGCCATTCGCAGCTGGATTAGTGACCATTACAGTGTAGACCTACCCATGTGCTCCCATGTCTTCTTTGGAAGGATGTTTGCATCCAATCCTAGATCCAGAATCACTTGATCCATTTCATATTCCCCGATCTACGCAGTCAACCTCATCTCTCTTCTTGTTCGTGTTGTGTGCTTCCCGAGCTTCAAGACTATGTGCAGTTCTCTTTGCATGGTCCCAACACATCTAGTGATGAGTTATTGCAATCCTTTCACAGCTTTGTTGTCACGCAACAACTTCATTCATGTCTCCAGAAAGTTAGTGAGCATTGATGGGTCCATCTCTGATTACAGTTTGTCTTTACTACTTGAAGTGGAGACCTCCGTGGAGCTCTTCTTAGCTTCCATGAATGTCTCCTTAGTGCTCTCCAAATCAAATTCTGGTTCCTTTGTTGGAGCCTTATGAATCCAGGCACTCTCTTTGGGCTGCTTTCATTTGTCATCTCGTGTCATGACACCACTTCGGAGCACGATGCTTACATTCGGGTCTTCCTCGTGCGGCTCAGACCTCATCATTTGCAGGCTCTGAGTCGGGGAAGGTTGGAGTGTTCCTTTGTCGCGCAACCTCGTATCAGTGTGGGACAGTCCTTTGTCTCATGATCAAACTAGGTACAATATAAACATGATGCTCTCATTGGATTTGTACAATCACGGGCATAATTCCCTGGCCCTCCACAATTGTAACAAATCAGCTATCTGCGACCCCTTCCTGGCCCCATTCCACCTCGACCTCATCCATGCCCCTAAAATCTAGTGCGCCATCCCTGCATTTTGATCAAGGGCTCGCGTTTTGATCTGAACTCTGTAGGTAGGAGTCTGATCCATCATCAGTTCATAACTTCTACAGGTTCACTCATCGTGGCCTACTGATCTGCAGAAATTACAGAACAACTGTTGGGAAATTTGTGTATACTTCTGTAATAGATGGAAGTTATCTGTAGCATGCTTCCCTCCTATCTAACAAATCACACACCATAACGCAAGCACTGCACTCGATCCTACTCGTGCCTCTAGTCTCAATGGCATTAGTCCTCCTGCCGCTAGGTAGTTCGTGAATACTAGACAATGGTCCTTGTCATGTCCCTAGCCTTTGCACTTTACGCACCATATCTCCTCGTGCACTTCGAGGTGAGCTGTCCTATCCTGTTTCAAACTATGCATCTTGAGGCACAAGTTTTTCAACTATGCGTGGATCTGTTGAACTCCTAGGTTAGGATTTTGTATAGGGGTCTCGTTTACTCTCATTGTGATCTCCAAGGCCTCGGCCTGAGTGGATAGCTTCTATTGTGACAACGCAATTCTTAGATGCGATGTTAGAGATGCTACAAACCATGTGCAGTGTTGTCCATCCGTCAAGGTCATGTTAGCTTCATGAATCATACCCTTCAGTCTTTGATCCATCTCCCAGGGGGTCTCTTCTAGAAGCATCGCGATATCCTTAAATCCAATAATTGACTATGTCTTTGACTTTGGCCTGCTAAATTCCCTGTTTAGCGCGGCTTGGATATCCATGATCCCTGTGTTTGGATTGTCATTGGAATGCTTAATGTACCACGTTAGTGCACGATCTTGCAAAGTGTTGACTAACATTGCTTTCTTTATATTATCATCCGTGACTCCCTGCACTTCCCATACATCCTTTACCATGAACCAAAACTGGTCCGAGTCTCCATTCCCTACTCCTTTGAACACCGGAAACTTTATCGCGCTCATCATATTGAACTGTGGTGGTGGCAGAGGTGGTGTGGGTGAAGACGGGGGTGAAGATGGTGAAACTGGTGGTGGTGTAGGTGGGAGTGGTATGCGCGAAATTCGTTGCCTTCTGAAACTGATCGCACTTCTTGGTGAAACCTTCGCGAGCTCTTCCTCACTTTCTCGTGGAGGTGAAATCAAGGGGCTAGTTTCTATCTCTATGCTACCTTCGTTTCTGTATATCCTCCCACTTCGCGTAGCCCCAAACATCAATTTATTCGCATAACCCTCTTTTCACACATTGGTAGCATTTTAATCCAAGTGTTCAAAGATTTAATGCACTTACCTCGCGATCCCTTGAGGAAGCGTCGTCCCACCTCGCTATAGCTGACTGAAGTATCTACCGCGAACTCGGTGATAAACCCTCCTATAATTCGATCGAGCCAATGGTCCACAACATGCACGATCTTATCTTCCGATGCTTCCAGTCTACGCGCCAACTCCGAAGTCCACACAATTGGTTTGTCGAGCCTACACCTTCCCTGACTGTTTGCTAGCTTTGCAATCCACTCATACAACTCAAAGGGGAAGGATGCAAAGAAAATTTCATGGATTTCCGTATATAAGTAGCAATCTAACCACTCCTCCTTCGATAGTCGTGGATTCCTATTTTTCTCTACCGCGAACTCGTGAATATTCCTGTCCAACCACTCTTCAATTCCTTTCTTTGTCAGATTCCAGCGATACGACATCAAACATCTCTTATGCAGATCCCAGTCCCGACAAAGGAACTATTTGTTGGCTTAGTTGGGCCTGACCCAGGTTCAGAGTTGATTTAGCCAAACAAATCCCAGTACTACTGGCCCTTTCGGTAACAGTCCATGTAGCGCGGACTGAGGTCTCACCCGAAGTACTATAGGAGGGTGCTAGAACCAAGTTTCCACACCCTGGAGATGTCTGATGAGTTCAAGTGGTCCAGAGTTTGACCCTGCACGTAGGTAGTATATCAAGTTGTGAGGTGTAGGAAAGTGCGCGGAGCAACCTGCACGCAGGGTCAAACCGTGAACCATTTGAACTCATCAAACATCCCTAGGGTGCAAAAACTTGGTTCTAGCACCCTCCCATACTACTTCAGGTGAGACTTCAGTCCGCACTTCACAGACTATTGCCAAAAGGGCCAGTAGTACTGGGATTTGTTTGGCTAAATCAACTTTGAACCTGGGTCAGGCCCAACTAAGCCAACACTTGGCATCAGCTCACCACCTTCACCATCACAAGAATGTCAAAGAGTTGGTCCCACCACAACAGGACCGAGTGTCAGTGATGTCTTGCATGACTTGCTCAAGCCATTTTGTCTCACATCAGCACATGTGCATTGTAATGTAATGTCTTGTCAAGTGGAAGTTCAAGTGTCGATAGTTGGATGTAACAGTCATAGAGTAGATGAAGAGTCATGAGGGTAGATGAACTATCACAAAGGGGAATGTCAAGGGTCACCCCACCCTTTGCTAGAAATAGTCCCTCATAACTCATTGTATGGGATTTTGGTCAGCCAAGATTCGATAGGAGTATCTTAGAGAAATCTTAGATAGTATTGTAATGAGCCTTGGCTTCTCCACTATGCAGAGCTAGTACATCTCTTTGGAGGAGCGGGTGGTTGTGGCTGTAACGTTCCGCTATCAAAACTAGTGGTTGGACATGGATGTATTGTATGAATGTAACTTACACTTCTTAATATAACAAGAGCCAGCACATTTCATTCATATGTTGTATTGTATTCTATGCTATTTGGTTTACTCTAAATGATATATATATATTGGTTTGCCTATGCATGCATGTATGGACTAGTCTATATAAGTGATGAGCCCCAAATTTGGTAACTTGTTGGGCTCATTTGGCCTAATTATCCTTGTTCAATCCTTCATTTTTCATAACTTATGCATTATTTTTCAGTATGTTTATGTCATTTGTACAAATAAGGGTAGTCACTCTTCCTAGGTGGCTAACACGTGCTCATTTCAGGTTTTTTTTGACACATGTTGGAGCAAACCCGAGCAGTCATGGGCTAGAAGACAGCCAAGCTTGGGTTGAGGATTCGTAGGGGGGTTGTCTATGGCATTAAATAGCCTTCCTCGGGATCTTCACCCCCAACTCCGAGCTCCAAAGGCCACCAAAACTGGATCTAGAAGGCAGCCAAGCAGATTTTGGAAGGAGCTGTCCACTCACAGTTTGGGCAGCCAAGTCCCATAGATTTAGCAGGCTAGCTGGGGCCTCGTGGTGTATAAATGTTAAGGCCTCAGCCTTCATGAGGGACTTTTGGAAACTCTTGCATACTTTGCACTACAGTGCTACTAGCTTCATTTTGTTCTCTTCTAGCCATTTTTGGCATAACTCTTGACTTATGATCATGTTTTGATAATGAGAAGCAGTCCGATTTTATACCAACTCTGAGTTTTCTATAGGAGCCATAGCTCTCGGGGTTGGGCCCAACTTGAGAGCCTAGGGCTTCCTTCTTTGTACTGTTACCTTTTCTTTATGCATCATTATTTTCCTTTTATGCATTTGAAACATGTTTCTGTTGAACAGATTTAGTTGTGTTGGTTAAATAGATCACTGGTTATGAATAGAATTGCTTCAGATATTTACAATAGATTGGTAGGATAATAACAGATAAAGCTCCAAGAAAAGGGTCAACAACACTCTCAGTTTCACCTCATCCTTATTGGATCAGGGTCTGGAATTGAAGAAACAGTGTTGCCCCAACAAAAACACTAGTTTGCTTGACCATGCAATCCTTAGTGTACTGTCTTCATTTGTAGAAGTTAGTTATGAGTTCAGATCTCTGAAATGTTTCTTTGCTTGAGTGATGTACATGGTTCTCTTTACAAATAAAGCTGTTGTTCATTTGTTTCATTGACAGTTAGAGTAGATTAGCTAGGACTTTGATTATGTGCAGGACTTTGTTGATTCGGTTAAATGTACACCATGCAGGGCATCTCTACCACTCTCTCATCTGCCTAAGCTTCATCCAAGCCAGCTGCTCCATCTCCTAGTTAGGTTCCTCATCTCACACCTGCCCTTTTGCCCACGTAACCCTACCTTCTTGCTCCTCCATTGTCTCAGCCGTCTTGAAGCCAAGGCAGCCTTCTACACCTTCTCACCACTCCATCCATCAGTCCCTGGGTCATTCCAGGTCCCCATCCTACCTCCCTATCCATTCATGCATCTTCCCTCACTCACCCATCCTCTAAAATCCACTTTTTAAACATCCTGTAGAAATTTCTGAACATCCTGTAGAAACCTCTGAACATCCTGTAGAACCCCTGCAGACTTCCTGTAGAAACTCCCAAACGAGGTTTCTTGATAGCCAACCTTTGTGGAACTCTCCGGAAGGATGTTAGGGACTCCTTAGACCCTCTCTGAACCTTCCCAACTCTTTCCAAGCATTTCTCCTCCTTGATCCGCCCCTGCACAGTAAAAAGCCAGTTAAAAGCACATGCATGATAATTCTAATAACTTATTCAAAAATACAAAAAGATGTTTTCTTCAGGTAGAGGTAGTCTAGACACATGTATTTTACCTTCATAGAAGTAATGGCATCTCTTTTAGTAGGTTGCATTCTTCCCTTTGCATCAGTAGGACTAGCTGGTAGAATTAGGGTTTGCTAGGGTTTGCATTTCCCTTCAGTTTTTCAATCTCTTTTCGCAAATAGATTAGCTTCCTTCGAGTTAGCTTTCATCCATCGATTAAAAAGCTTCTTCTAAGAGCTCATAGAAGTTGGCTTAAGCTCCTAGCAGACTTGTGCCAGCTGACCAAGTGACAGCTGCGGCAAGAGCTAGTACTTGTGCATACAGCACCGTTGCTTCCAAGTTTGTTACGAACTACCGGGTTGATAAAAGTAAAGACGGGAGTCCCAGGAGTTGCAACATTATTGCTGCAATATTGGAGCCCACCAATAAGTATATATGAATCTTTCTAAAATGTGTTGTTGGTTTAACCATCACTTTGGATTTCTCACTAACTTTCCTTCCATGTTGTGATGTATCTTTGCTTGTGTGTTCCCTTCCAAGCCGATTTCTATCACAGGTTTCCAAGGGGCGCACTCACCTCACTCTCACTGTGTTCGAACCTCTCATGCACCTTCCTTGTCTTATTGCAGCTATCACACCCTTTCTACCAATAGAGTTATCTTACTTGCCTCTGTGTGAAATAGTGGTCAAGGAATTACCATACGACCCACTGTGGGAATCCTACACCAAAACGGTCTGAGGTCTAATTGGGACTTCTTAACAGGGAGATCCCCTTAGATGTTGGTGGGTATAGCACCGTCAATAGCTACCATCACCCGAGCTAGTCTTATCTCCATTATGTTTGTAAGAATATTTCAGTATTTGATATTAATGAAATGAAGTGTTATTTCTGTTGCATCTATGTATTTATGGTTATATATGTAATTTGTTCCGTTCCTGTTTAAATTCGGATTAGTGGTATTAGAGCAGTCTACTCTTTATCTGTTTTTCTTTGCATATCCCCAACAATGTTAGGATATAAGGAGTTAGCACTCAATCTGGTTGAACCTTTGCAAGATTGGCCTCACAAACCCAGACGACCTCCCATGGGGGAAGAAAAGAAAGATAAGGGAGCAGGAGATCTTATCAAAATATTGCTCAAGGAAGCCCTCTAGAAACAAAGGAATGCGATGATGGATATCTTTTCCTAAATCCTTCAATGGTTGCCCACCGGAAACGCATCCACATCCAACATCCACTTTGGAGGCTCTACACCTTTTAAGGTACAAGTAAACTTTGACATTCCCATATTTGAGTGCCAAATAGATGCAGGCGTCGTAGATAAATGGTTAAATCTACTAGAAGGATATTTTTTTGTTCGTGATTTTTCCAGCCGAGAAAAGATTAATTTTTCTCTTCTCAAAGCCACCCCCCACATCAAAGACTGGTGGGAAACCTACTATGAGCAAAAGGATGAAAGTACGACCTCACTGTTTTCAGTAGATCCCACTTGGAATTCATTTGGGGACACTATCAATGAGCAGTACCACCTTTTCGGGAGCTATGAGGACAAATACATAAAGTGGACCACGTTGCGGTAGGGAAGGGACAAAGATGTGTCGGAGTTTACCAATGTTTTTCATACCCTACACACAAAGTTGGGTATCAAGGATTCTCATAAACATTTGGTACTCAAGTACCACGACTACCTACACAGATACATCCAGGACGAGATGGAGTTCATGGATATTTCCTCGCTTGGCACGACATACCCTTACGCCGTCAAGATTGAGCAGAATTTTAAATAGAAGAAGTGAGACTTTGGATCTACGAATCCGAAGCAAGGGAAAAGTGCCCCCAAACCGCAGAGAAAAGGAAAAATCCAAGGCGGGACGGCCCAGGACAACCCACCAAAGCCACAAGCAAAGGAAAACATTGCGAAGCCAAATAAGGACATGGTAAATTGGTTTGAGTTCCATAAGAGCTCCACTCACAACACAAGTGAGTGTCGAACCAAGTAGTCACCGGTGTCTTAGCTAAAGGCTTCGAAATCAGATGCATGTTCCTGTGGAGGTTTGCCGTTACACCAAAACCCGCAGGTGTTGGTAAACATTACAAGCCAGTAACTAGGATCCCCAGGGTGGAAATTACGGATTCTATAGAGGTGCGGTGATTCTTCCAACACCCCCCCTCAAACGCAACTTGGGGGAATCGAACCTGGGTCCAAGCTCTGATACCATGGGAAGACCTGTCACCATATTTTCTTTACATAGATGCTGAAGGGAGCGATAGTTTAGGTGACCAAATCGCTCATGCCAAAGTTTGCTCACTTCATCATTATGAGCAACAAATACTGAGGGAAGATTTGATGACCCAAAGTTGTGAAACTTATACAACCTTTTGGAATCATCAGCAAGACCAGTAGCTAGAATCTGTTTAGGATCTTTTAGATCCTTGATTACAACATCATGAGGTGAAAATTCAACAATTTTACCTTCACCTGAATGAGTTATCTGATAGACAGATAGAAGGTTGCAGGATAAGGTTGGAACACATAATACATCATTAAACTGACCATTGTCTAGATGAACAGTTCCAGTCCCTACAACATTAAGAGATCTATCATCACCAATATATATATTTTTGGTGTTACAATCATTTAAAGAAGAAAACATGGCTTGGTTTTTGGCCATGTGACAAGAGGCTCCAGAATCAATGAGCCACTCATGAGAATGAGAAGAAGAAGAAGATACATTTAATGCATAACCAGACTGAGATGACTGACAATGACATGCAGAAAGTGCCATTCCAGAAGTTGAAGTTGAAGTAGGCTCCACATGGATGTTATGTTTCTTCATTGCGGCTTCCAAGGCTTCCATCTTCTTAAAGCATTTAGATTCTAAGTGGCCATCTCGATTACAAAAGTTACAATGTATATCAGTCTTCTTCCATTTGTTTTTATTGGTCTTATCATTTTGCTGAAATGATCTTTCATTTTGAGGCTGAGATGGTTTAGGACCATTCTTTTGAGGATATGACTTCTTAGGATTCTTTGAATTTGGTTGCTGCTGGGCGGCTAACGCTTTCGTGGAAGAGTTTCCAAGATTAAGAAGACCAAGGTGTAAGAGTTTTTCTTGTTCTCTTATTAAGGAATCACAAAAGGAGTCAAAGGAAGGGGCCTTGTAGTCTTGTCCTTGACAAATGAAAGTTTCCCTTGTAGAATGGAAAGTGGAAACAAATACAGAGTAGGCTGGTCCCAACTTAGTAAGGATGGAATAAATAAGGTTACCATCTTCTTTCTTAACTTTAACACCTTCCAAGAGATATCTAAGGGTCTTGAATTTGGACAAGAAATCTTCAATGCAAGAAAAATTATTAGGATCCAAAGTAAGCAGCTCATTTTCAAGTTGATGAGCTCTAATTTCATTTTTAATCCCAAAAACTTTAGCAAGTTTTCCTAATGCTTCATGAGGAGTCTCAAGTTCTGCAATGTGGAATCTAAGATCAGGAGAAATAGACATCCCTATCAAACCACGTGCTTGATCTTGTTTATTTTCCCATTTTGCTGCCTTGTCTTCATCTTTTGGTTTCTTCTCTTGGTCTGTGGCTATTCTGAAGAGACCTTTACTTCTAAGTAAATCTTCCATGTAGGCTACCCATTGGAAGTAGTTAGTGCTGTCAAGAATGACTTGGCATGGACTTTCCATTTAAAAAAAAAAAAACTAAAGCTGAAGATGCTGAAAGTAAGTGTTCCAATGGATAGATCTCGAAAAAATAGGCGGTTTTAAAAAAAACGGCTCTGAAAAAGGCTTCCGGATGAAGAAGTTATGGCTTTTTGAAAAAAAATTGTTGACGTTGCCAGCAAAGTGCGCGAATGTGCGGGAATGAAAAAAAATCCGCCCCCACAAAATGGAGACTTGAACCCAAGACCTCTACTCTCTTAAAATAGCTTTGAACCAATTGATCTATACAAAAAATTTGAGAGAGAGAGAGAGAGAGAGAGAGAGAGAGAGGGGGGGGGGCCTTGGTTTGCGTGCTTGCCTTGAGAAAGCTCTTTTTCCCTACAAAACACAAAACACAAAACCCAACACGAATATGCAAAGAAAAACGAACCTTGCGGCTCGAAGTTAGCTTTAGCCAAAAAACTAGAAATTTAAAAAAAATCTCAAAGTTAGCTTTAGCCGAAAAACTAAATATTTTTCTCAATGTTTCTGATTTTCCGAGATCACACTAAGGTGCAGGGAAAATAGCATACGCATGAGAAAAATCCTTCCTTTATGTTTCTGATTTGCCCAGATTGCACAGAGTCGCAGGGCAAAGAGCATACGCAGAAATGAAAGGTATAGATCCGGTAAAAAAAAGGCTAAATAAACTGAGACCGAAATAAGCAGAGAGAAAATAACAGTAAACTGCAAAAAAACACTGTATACCTCCCGATCTGAAAAATGACGCAGCTAGGGCTACCGGAAACCTTTTCGCATGAAACGAAAGGGGTTCCTCACTGGAACAGATGCTTCGAACGCAACAGAGCAGTCCTCTCGGCCCGAAAGCAGTCAGAAACAGCAGATCTAGGAAACGACAGCCGCATGCAGTTCTACCGGCTTCAGATTTGGATCACCAACGGACGCGGCCCTCAAATAGCTCTGATACCATGTGGAGGTTTGCCGTTACACCAAAACCCGCAGGTGTTGGTAAACATTACAAGCCAGTAACTAGGATCCCCAGGGTGGAAATTACGGATTCTATAGAGGTGCGGTGATTCTTCCAACAGTTCCGACTCTAAGTCAGAACTCGACAAGGGGAATGATAAAGGGAAGCATATTATCAATGGAGAGCCCAACGCCATCATTGCCACAATGAGGATTTGGAAGGATGAACCCGAAGATCCAGAGGAGAAGGAGCATCTTTTCCACTCCCAGATGTGGGTAAAGGTTTCCCTACTACATTTCATCATCGACAGTGGGAGCCAAAAGAACCTCATTGCAGCAAAGGTCATGAAGCAGCTGGGCATACCAACCACATCACACCCACAACCGTACACCAAGTACAAGATCTTTGTGTGAGCCAAAAATTATGCCTTCCATACAGCATCAAGCCCTTCATGGATGAGGTATTATGTGACGTTGCTCCCCTTGATGTTTGTTATATATTATTAGGCCAACCGTACTTATGGAAGCGACATGTTGTGTATGATTCAAGGCCTCGCATTGTTATTGTTACCATGGGAAATAAGTAGTACAAGATAGCAGAGGTAGCACTGCCTACTGTCATCTGTGTAATTACTGCAAAACAATGTAGTAAGGCCATTTCCAAAATCGGGAAACAAAATTTCCTGAAGATATTCCCTCAGGGAAAGAAGAAGACGGTGACTGTGATCTCTAGAGAGAGCCCCACCGAACAACAAAAACAAATGGACAAGGTAGTGGAGGAGTCTGAGGACATATTCACCTCCCCTGCAGGGGTTCTTATGTACTGTCAAGTCAAGCACTCCATTGATCTAACCCCAAGTGTGCCATTTCCCAATGGACCAATCTATCGGCGCTCCATTCTGGAGAACAATGAAATCAAGAGGCAGATTCAGGAGCTACAACAGAAAGGTCACATCCAGCCAAGTTCATCGCCCTGTGAAAGCTTGGTCATGTTAGTGCAGAAGAAAGATGGGACTAGGAGACTTTGTATTGACTATTAGGTGCTGAACAAGATCATTGTCCAGAATAGGTACCTGATCCCATGAATTGATGAACTTTTGGACCAACTCAAAGGGGAAAAATATTTCATCAGGATCGACCTCACGTTCGGATATCACCAGGTACCAATTGAACCCTCTAATGTGTGGAAGACTGCCTTCAATTCCATGGAGGGCCTTTTTGAATGGTTGGTTATGCCTTTCGAGTTGACGAATGCTCCTACAACCTTCATGAGGCTGATGGATAACATCTTGTGACAATTCACCAACTCATTTGTAGTGGCATACTTGGATGACATCTTGATCTTCAACTAGAGTTGGGACGAGAACCTCCGCCACATCCAACAAGTTCTCCAAATGCTCCAGTAACACAAGTTGTGTGCCAATTTGTAGAAATGCACTTTTGGCATGCCCCATGTTCAATATATAGAATAAATTATTGATGAATGGGGGGTGCATGTGGATCCATCAAATATCCAATTCAATCGAGATTGGCTAGCCCCAACCACTCTGACAGAGCTTCGAAGCTTTCTGGGTCTTGCCAATTTCTACCGCAGGTTCATGGTGGGGTTCTCTCATATCACTTGTCCCTTGACTCAAGTCACCAAGGGAGGAGCGAATGAAAAAATATTTTGGTCTAAATCTCAACAAAAGGAATTCACAAATTTGAAACATCGCCTCTGCTCTGCACCAATGCTCACATTACCAGACTTGCAACAACCATTTGAGATCGAGATAGATGCCCTTGAATATGCTATTGGGGTAGTCCTTACTCAATAGGGGAATCCAGTGGCATATCACAATGAGACACTTTCTGACATAGTTCGGAAGTATCCCACTTGTGACTAATAGATGTATTTCATTGTGCAAGCCTATCGACAATGGAAGAATTACATTTTGGTGAAGGAAACAGTCATCCACACAACATTGACCCCTACACTTCATACAGATGCAAGGGAAGTTGAAGAATGATCGCCATCAGAAGTGTTCCACATACCTGTGACAGTTCCATTTGAATATCAAGTAAAAGAAGGGCAGCACCAATAATGTTGTAGACTGCCTCAACCGACCATCGATCAAGGTGTTAATCACTGTGCTCAACTCTTGTGGGCACAAGGCTTTTGACTAGCCACTTCTCTACAAAAGCGACCCAGATATTGGCCACACATACCATATGCTCTTGGAGGGTCAATAAGTTCCAGATTTTCACCTCCAGGATGCTCTGGTATGGCACCTGTGACACCTTTGTGTTCCTTCAAGCGAGTGTGCTAAGATGATTTGGGAATCGCACTATGGTCGGGCCACTGTGCATTTCCAGGTCGAGAAAACGGTGGTAGTACTACAGAAGTATTTCTATTCGCCGAATCTTCGACAAGATGTCAGGAAGTACATCAAATCCTGTACTTCTTTGCCATTTCCAAACTGAACATCAAGAATCAAGGCCTATATACTCTGCTGCCTACCCCTAGTTGACCTTGGGAATCCTTCTCCATGGATTACATGTTGAGCCTTCCTTCTACTAAGCATGGAAATGACTATGTTTTTCTTGTCATCGATAGATTCTCAAAGATGGGCATTATGGCAGCTTGCAAGAAGAATATCACAGTAGAAGCCACTGCTAAAATATTCTTTGAACGAGTGTTGGTACACTTTGGGATCCCACAGTCTATCATCTCAAATTGGGATAACAGGTTCCTCAGTACATTTTGGTCTAGTCTTTGGTTGATGTTGGACACCAAGCTCACTAAGTCCATAGCTTTCCATCTCCAAACTGATGGCCAGGCAGTGGGCATCAACAGGATGATCGTACACATTCTCCGCATGTACAACTGAAAGAATCCACGCACATGGGATGAGAGCCTCCCCTATGTCCAACACAGCTATAACCAAGCTCTCCACAACTCAAATGGCCACAACCCTATTATGGTGGGCTTGGGATTCTAGCCACTATGTCCCATTGATGTGGCCATACCATTTGCAATGACTCAGGCAGATTTTGCTCATGTCCAGTCTGAAGCTGACAAGGCAAATAACTTTCTTGAGCACATTCAGCACATTCGCCAACAGGTCCATGACATATTAGACAAATCAATGCTAAGTACAAGCAGCTACATTCTCAACATCAAGTGCCACACAAGTTCCAGGTGGGTGACAAAGTTTGGCTACATTTGCAGAAGCAACGCCTCACTGGGCCCCATGAGAAGATTCACCCGCTTTGATATGGGCCATACACCATCACCAAGGCTATGGGAGATAATGATTTTGAGCTCAACATTCCCCCATTCCTTGGCCTAAAACTAGTGTTCAATGTGGATCACCTTTGGCCATATGTTCCACCATTACTCGACACATCCGACATTGTAGAACAACTACACCAACAGAGTAAAATATAGACTGCATGGAACAAGCTGCAACTGATCAGATCATGGACATGTAGATCCAAAACACTCACCAGTAGAAGATCTAGCTGTATCAAGTTCTCAAATCCAACGAACTCTTGCACCAAGGAAAATGGCTCACTAGGGACCAAGTTCAGCAAAAGTTTCCTCATCTCATGGAGGAACTCAATGCAATGGAGACCATTGCTTCTTAAGGGGGCAAGACTGATCCAGATGGATATTTGTGGCCACCTGCCTATTCCACTTGGACCCTCACCATTGTTTTGTCAATTTTTTTTTCAGTTTCCTTAATTGTAGCACAGTTTACCATTTTTGGAAATTTTTTGGGTCTTGAACTTTCGGAGCCGTTTTGACGCCCTAAACGACATTTTTTAGGAAAAATGAAACTAGTGATTTCAAAGGAAATCACATCAGCAACTGCAATCCTCGAAGAGATATTTCCAACTAGGTATCATAAGTGTTAAACATAGATGATATGACCAAGTTATGACATCGGGAAGTTGGCTTCCCAACTAACCCCAATAGGGCCCATAAACTCTTGGTGTTACATCTCTTCAGGTTAGGGTTTTGTTTTTTTAGGGTTTTCTCTTATTGTTCAATAATAAAAGGGCCCTTGAGCCTCATTGTAACTTAGTTCAGAGGCATGTAGTTGCCACATCTCTTCTCAGAGATAAGCTATCGTCGCTCGAGCTAGTCTTATTTCCATTCTGTTTGTTAGCATATTTCAGTATTTGATTTTAATGAAATGGTGTTATTTCTGCCGCATCTCTATATTTATGTATATATCTATAATTTGTTGCATTCTTGTTTAAATCTAGATCAGTGGTATCAGATTGGTCTTCTCTTTCTCTGTTTTTCTTTACATGTCCCCAACGAGGTGGAGATATAAGGAGTTAGGGATCAATCTAGTTGAACCTTTGCAATATTGAATAATATGACACTTATTCACAGAGATTATCCTGATTATACACTATTGCAGAATACATGCATAATACATAACCTCCTCTACATTGATCATCAATTTAGCAGCATCAAAAAACAATGAAACATCAATAGCATGCACACATTAACACAATTTGTAACCCGGGGAAAGCTTACAGATGAAAACCCCACACTATCTGTATATTAATGATTGATAACATGTAACAATACATAGTACAATACTCCTCACAAGTACTCGGTACTATCTCCACTTGTTACACACAAAACTAGCTTAGATTCAAACAAGTCACAGGTTCAAATCTCCTCTGCTGCTTTGCTTCCCTCCACTGCACAACCCTGCAAGAGAATGAATGATGAATGGATGATCCAAACTCTTATTTACCTTGTGAAAATCACTCACACTAAAAATCACGTGAGCACAGGCTATAATACTGGGCATATACTGGGCAATTCTCATGGGCATACTCAATCCATTGCTTGTGCAAGATCTCATGCACAACTATAGTCACAACTGATAGAAATCTCAACCTCTAACACCTGTCTCCACTGAACTGTACATGCACTGAGTTAAATGATGTATTCTTCAATTGCATTATGAGTTAATAATTAGTGAATTAATTTAATCAATTAATTCACATCACTCATCACTAGTCTATTTGCAGTTAGACTAATTACAACTAGTTCAACTAAGTCAAACTGAACACAACTCCATCAACTCCACATCCAACTCCATAGAACTCAACCACATGAGTTCTAACTGATGTCCTACATGCAATAGCTCAACTAACACATAAGAAACCACGTGATTCCTTCTGTCAGCTGCATGTGCCACATCTGTAGCTCAAACTGAAGTTCTCCAAGAGAATAAGATAATGTTTAGAGTCCAAATATTACTAAGGGCTAATAATATTTGACTATTTCTATTTTTAGCCTAGCAGTCTAAAAATAGACTCTGATCACTCCGTTGTGAACCAAAAATAGAAGTCCATCTATTTTTCCCAACATGACCAATCATCCATAAACAACATCCTGCAACTCATAGACCATGATCCATATGTCTAAAAATAGACTTTGTGCCAAAAATAGCCTGCGGGCCCACTTAGTGAAGGTGACTCCTTTCCACTAAGATCCATCATCTTGTTGCATTTTCAACACTCCCTCTCAACAAGATATGGATTATCTGCAACCCCTATCCTGCAACTCTGGAATGTTCTGCATGCAACACATTTGCCCGGTCCACTTGCTCCAACAACACTTGGAAAAAAAACACTCCCAACTGACCACTCTGTTGGGCTAGGAACATACTCTGATGCTGAAGCTCTACCTGCTGCTAACAAGTGCTCCCTCTCTGACATTTGCACTACTGCAACATCTCCATGCATCTCGCACCATTGCACACCTCTCTGTGCCACCTAGCACTGTGCAAAACACTTGTGGCTCTCGCATTGCTGCATCCTGGTAGCTATGCACTGTCTTGGGATTCCCTACACTGTCGCTCTCTCTGCCACTCCATCTACATCTGTCTCTACCCAATCAGTCAATTCCTACTACTCCACATCGGGGCTCTCGTAGCAAGGTCTCATCCAAGAGGTTGGGTACCTCAAGGATCTTGCCCCTCCTCCTTGGGATAATCAATCCACATCACCCCACCTCCTACCCAGAGGTATGGCTGCATGCGATCCCTTAGCCCACCTGGCTCGAAGTTTCTCCCTACTGGAGGTCTCTACATGAGTAGATGTCTCTACTCAATCTCCTCTCAACTTCCCTTGTTATGGCTGCTCCACAACCTCCTGAAGCTGCTGCACCAATCGTGGCTCCTCCACAATCGTCTGAGACTTCTTCTGGCTCTACATGTTGAGAGATAATGTACACTCCCGCTCAACCACCAAGTCTCCATCAGTTGCCTCACTGCTCAAGGCTTTGCATGCATCTGCATGCAACTGATAAAGGTTCCTGACTCGAACCCCTATCTTCCGGGTTTCTCCAGTTGTCTTGCTATGCAGGAGAGCCTTTCCCTCGCTGAAGACAACATCATATCCCTTGTATTCTAACATCGCCACAGAGATAAGATTCTTCTTCAATCCTGGAACATGCATCACTTCCTTCAATCTGAAGGATTTACCAGACTCCCTCTCAAAGGAAATGGTACCGATACCGGTCACACTGTATCTACCATCATCACTCATCTCAATGTGCACTCCAAGATCTTTCTCATCCAGATCAGAAAACAAATCTCGATCTCCTTTCATGTGAGAAGACGCACCACTGTCCAAGAACCATACCGATCCCATCACACTTGAAACCAAGCATGCCATCAATGAAAAATCAAGTTCAAACTACAAGGCTAAGGCCTCTCCCACTGCAGATCCAACAGCGTGCTTATTTTTCTTCTTCTGAGGACAATCTGTGGCATCTCCATTCTCAACTTTGATGTGTCTGAGTTTATCCTTGAGCGCCATTCCACCAGCTCAAAACTCAACCGCTTCTGATCTAAAATTCGTGAGAACAAAGTATTTCTTGTACAGAGATCGACTGTATGGGCATTCACCGGATATCTCGCCTTCCAAAAGAAGGATGAATCCAGAGGCTACTTGGCTCGATTACAGACTCTACTTGAAGAAATAAGATGTAAACACTTTCTGAATAATAGATCTGATGATCAACAACTCTGATACCATGTAGAAATTTTGAATAATATGACACTTATTCATAGAGATTATCCCGATTATACACTATTGAGGAATACATGCATAATACATAACCTCCTCTATGTTGATCATCAATTTAACAGCATCAAAAAACAATGAAACATCAATAGCATGCACACATTAACATAGTATGTAACCCGGGAAAGCTTACAGCTGAAAACCCCACACTATCTGTATGTTAATGATTGAGAACATGTAACAATACATAGTACAATACTCCTCACAAGTACTCAGTACTATCTCCACCTGTTACACACAAAACTAGCTCAGATCTGAACAAGTCATAGGTTCAAATCTCCTCCGTTGCTTTGCCTGCCTCCACTGCACAACCCTGCAAGAGAATGAATGATGAATGGCTGATCCAGACTCCTATTTACCTTGTGAAAATCACTCACACTGAAAATCACGTGAGCACAGGCTATAATACTGGGCATATACTAGGCAATTCTCATGGGCATACTTAATCCATAGCTTGTGCAAGATCTCATGCACAACTATAGTCACAACTGATAGCAATCTCAACCTCTAACACCTGTCTCCACTGAAATGTACATGCACTGAGTTAAATGATGTATTCTTCAGTTGCATTATGAGTTAATAATTAGTGAATTAATTTAATCAATTAATTCACATCACTCATCACTAGTCTATTTGCAGTTAGACTAATTACAACTAGTTCAACTAAGTCAAACTGAACACAACTCCATCAACTCCACATCCAACTCCACAGAACTCAACCACATGAGTTCTAACTGATGTCCTACATGCAATAGCTCAACTAACATATAAGAAACCACGTGATTCCTTCTGTCAGCTGCATGTGCCACATCCGTAGCTCGAACTGAAGTGCTCCAAGAGAATAAGATAATGTTTAGAGTCCAAATATTACTAAGGGCTAATAATATTTGACTGTTTCTATTTTTAGCCTAGCAGTCTAAAAATAGACTCTGATCACTCTGTTGTGAACCAAAAATAGAAGTCCATCTATTTTTCCCAACATGACCAATCATCCATAAACAGCATCCTGCAACTCATAGACCATGATCCATATGTCTAAAAATAGACTTTGCGCCAAAAATAGTCTGCGGGCCCACTTAGTGAAGGCGACTCCTTTCCACTAAGATCCATCATCTTGTTGCATTGTCAAAAATTTCAGTATTTGATTTTAATGAAATGAAGTGTTATTTCTACCGCATCTCTGTATTTATGTATATATCTATAATTTGTTGCATTCTTGTTAAATCTAGATCAGTGGTATCAGAGTGGTCTTCTCTTTCTCTGTTTTTCTTTGCATGTCCCCAACGAGGTGGGGATATAAGGAGTTAGGGATCAATCTGGTTGAACCTTTGCAATATCAGCCTTGCAAACCCTGACGGCCACCCATGGGGGAAGAAAAGAAAGACGAGGGAGTAGGAGATCCTATCAAAATATTGCTCGAGGAGGCCCTCGAGAAACAAAGGAACGCGATCATGGATAACCTTGCCCAGATCCTTCAACTATTGCCCACTGGTGGCTAATGCACATCCAGCAGCCACTCTAGAGGCTCCACACCTTTTAAGGTACAAGTGAACTTTGACATTCCCATATTTGAGGGCCAAATAGATGCAAACGTCATAGATAAATGGTTAAATCTGCTAGAAGGATATTTTTCTCTTCATGATTTTTCTAGTCATGAAAAGATTACTTTTTCTCTTCTCAAAGCCACCCCCCACATCAAGGACTGGTGGGAAACCTACTATGAGCAGAAGGATGAATGTATGACCATATTGTTTTCAGCCGCTCCCACTTGGAATTCATTTTGGAAAGCCATCAAGGACTAGTACTACCTTGTTGGGAGCTATGAGGATAAATACATAAAGTGGACCACGTTGCGACAAGGAAGGAACAAGGTTGTGTCAGATTTTACCAATTTTTTTCATACCATTCGCACAAAGTTGGGTATCAATGATTCTAAGAAACATTTTGTACTCAAATACATGGCTTCCTACACAAATACATACACGACGGGATGGAGTTCCTAGACATCTACTCACTCGACATGATATACCGATGAACTGTCAAGATCAAGCATAAGTCTAAACAGAAGAAGAAATACTTTGGATCTGTGAATCTGAAGCAAGGGAAAGTTCCCCCCAAACTGTAGAACAAAGGACAAAGCCAAGGCGGGATGTCCCAGGACAACCCGCCAAAGCCACAAGCAAAGGACAACACTGGAAGCTGAAGAAGGACATGGGAAAATTGGTTTGAGTTCCATAAGAGCTCCACTCACAACACATGTGGGTGTCGTGCCAAGGAGTCACTGGTGGATAAGCTGAAGGCTTCGAAATCAAATGCATGTTCTAACTCTAGTTTATAACCTGACAAGGGGAATGACAAAGGGAAGCAGATTATCGATGCAGAGCCCAACACCATTGTTTCCACCAGGAAGTTCCAGAAGGAGGAACCCGTAGATCGAGAGGAGGAGGAACTTCTCTTATACTCCCATATATGGGTAAAGGGTTCCCCGCTACAGTTCATTGTCGACAGTGGGAGCCCAAATGACCTCATTGCAATAGAGGTCATGAAGTGGTTCGCCTTACCAACTACAACACACTCACAACCATACACCATCAAGTGGCTTCACCAAGGATGGGATCTTCATGTGAGCCCACAGTTCCGCCTTCCATACAGCATCAATCCCTTCATGGATGAGGCATTATGTGACGTTTCTCCCCTTGATGTTTTTTATGTATTATTAGGCCAACCATACTTATGGAAGAAACATGATGTGTATGAGTCAAGGCCTTGCGCTATTATTGTTATCTTGGAAAATAGGTTGTACAAGATACCATAGGTAGCACCACCTATAGCCTTCTCTCTAGTTACTGCAAAAAAATGCAGTAAGCTCATTTCCAAAACTGGGAAATTTGATTTCCTAATGATACACCCTCAGGGAAAGAAGAAGACGGTGGCCACGACCTCCAGACAAGGCCCCTCCACATGACAACAACATATGGATAAGGTCGTAGAGGAGTACAAGGACATCTTCACCTCCCCCACAGGGGTTCATTTGCACTCTCAGGTCAAGCACTCCATCAATCTAACCCCAAGTGCGTCTTTTCCCAATGGACCAATCTATTGGTGCTCTGTTATGGAGAATGATGAAATCAAGAGGCAGATTCAGGAGCTGCTATAGAAAGGTCACATCTGGCCGAGTTCATTGCCCTATGAGAGCCTGATCGTGTTGGTACAGAAGAAGAATGGGACTTGGAGACTCTGTATTGACTATCGGGCACCAAAAAATATTACTGTCCGGAATAGGTACCCGATCCCACAGATTGATGACCTTCTGGACCAACTCAAGGGGGGAAATATTTCAGCAAGATTGACTTGAAGTCTAGATATCACTAGGTACCAATCGAACCCTCCGATGTGTGGAAGACTTCCTTCAAATCCAAGGAATGCCTTTTCAAATGGTTTGTTATGCCTTTCGGTTGACGAATGCTCCTACAACCTTCATGAGGCTAATGGACGATATCTTGCGCCCATTCAACAACTCATTTGTAGTGGTATACTTGCATGACATCTTGATCTTCAGCCAGATTTTGGAAGAGCACCTCCACCACATTCGGCAGGTTCTCGAAACAATGAGGCAACACAGGGTCAGTATCTAGGATACATTATTGATGAACAGGGGGTGCATGTGGATCCAGCCAAGATCCAAGTCATTCGGGATTGGCCAGCCCCAACCACTCTAACAGAGCTCTGCAACTTTCTGGGTCTTGCCAATTTTTACCGCAGGTTTGTGTTGGGGTTCTCTCATATCACTTGGCCCTTGAGTCAAGTCACCAAGGGAGGAGCGAAAGAAAATTTATTTTGGTCTAAATCTCAACAAAAGGCATTCGTAGAGTTGAAAAATCGCCTTTGCTTTGCACCAGTGCTCACATTACCAGACTTGCAACAACCATTTGAGATCGAGACAGATGTCTCTGACTATGATATTGGGGAATTCCTTACTCAACAGGGGCATCTAGTGGCATATCATAGTGAGACACTTTCAAACAAATTCCAGAAGTATCTCACTTATGACAAAGAGATGTATTCCATTATGCAGGCCTCCATCCGACAGGTTCTCCAAACACTGCGGCAACACAAGTTCAGTATCTAGGATACATTATTGATTAACAGGCGGTGCATGTGGATCTATCCAATATCCAAGTCATTCGGGATTGGCAAGCCCCAATCACTTTGATAGAGCTCCTCAACTTTTTGGGAGTTTCCAATTCCTACCGTAGGTTTGTGTTGGGGTTCTCTCATATCACTCGGCCCTTGAGTCAAGTCACCAAGGGAGGAGCCAAAGAAAAATTATTTTGGTTTGAATCTTAACAAAAGGCATTCACAGAGTTGAAACATCGCGTCTACTCTACATGAGTGCTCACATTACCAGACTTGCAACAACCACTTGAGATCATGATAGATGCCTCTAACTATGTTATTGGGGCAATCCTTACTCAACAAGGGCATCAGTGGAATATCACAGTAAGAAACTTCCAGGCACAGTCCAGAAGTATCCCACTTACGACAAAGAGATATATTCCATTATGCCGACTTACTAACAATGGAGGCATTACATTTTGGGGAAGGAAACGGTCATCCACACAGACCACCGACCCCTGCTGTTCATATAGATGAAAGGGAAGTTGTTGAATGATCTCCATCAGAAGTGTTCCACATACCTGTGATAGTTCCATTTGAATATCAAGTACAAGACGGGAAGCACCAATAATGTTGCAAACTGCCTCAGCCAACCATCGATCATGGCGTCAACCACCATGCTTAACTCTTGTGGGGATGAGACTTCTGATTGGCTACTCCTCTACAAAAGTGACCTAGAATTCGTCCACACATGCCATAGGCTCTTGGAGGGTCAGCAAGTTCCATATTTTCACCTCCAGGATGCTCTGTTATGCCACCTGGGACACCTTTGTGTTCCTTCAAGTGAGTTTACTAAGATGATTTTGGAAGCACACTACATTCGGGCTGCTGGGCATTTCAAGGTTAAGAAAACATTGGTAGTACCCTAGAAGTATTTCTATTGGACGAATCTTCGACATGATTTCAGGAAGTAAATCAAATCCTACACTGCCTACGTCGTTGACAAACCAACCATCAAGAAGCAAGGCCTCTATACTCCGTTGCCTACACCTAGTCGACCTTGGGAATCCATCTACATAGATTATATGTCGGGCCTTCCTTCTACTAAGCATGGCAACGACTATGTTTTTGTGGTCGTTGACAGATTCTCGAAGATGGCCATTATGGTGGCCTACAACAAGAATATCATAGCAAAAGCCAATGCTAAACTCTTCTTTGAATGAGTGTGGGTACACTTTGGGATCCCACAATCTATCATCTCAGATCGGGACAACAGGTTCCTTAGTGCATTTTGGTCCAATCTCTAGTTGACGCTGGACAACAAGCTCAATAAGTCCACAACTTTCCATCCCCAAACCGATGGCCAGACAGAGGTCATCAACAGGATGATCATACACATTCTGCACATGTACAACTCAAAGCATCCACACACATGGGATGAGAGCCTCCCCTA
The DNA here is from genome assembly GCA_031772625.1 of Pinus tabuliformis. Taxonomy (NCBI): domain Eukaryota; kingdom Viridiplantae; phylum Streptophyta; class Pinopsida; order Pinales; family Pinaceae; genus Pinus; species Pinus tabuliformis. The sequence goes on from CM062818.1 coordinate 84,603,920, forward strand.
TGTCTAGCACAGCTATAACTGGGCTCTCCATAGCTCGACTAGCCACAACCCTTTTTAGGTGAGCTTGGGATTCCAGCCACTATGTCCCATTAATGTGGCCATACCATTTAGACTGACTCACGAAAATTTGGCTCATGTCCAATCCGAAGCTGACAAGGAAAATAGCTTCATTTAGCACATTCAACACATCCACCAACAAGTCCATGACATATTGGACAAAGCCAATGCTAAGTACAAGCAGCGACATGATCAACATCGAGTGCCACACAAGTTCTAGGTGGGCGACAAAGTTTGGCTACATTTGCAAAAGGAGCGTCTCGCTAGGCCCCACCGCAAGATTTTCCCGCTTCGATATGGGCCATACACCATCACCAAGGCTGTGGGAGATAATGCTTTTGAGCTCAGCATTCCCCCATTTCTTTGCCTACATCCAGTGTTCAATGTGGATCACCTTCAACCATACTTTCCACCATTACTGGACACATCTGACATTGCATAACAACTCACACCAACAGAGTTAATCCAGACTGCATGGAACACGCTACAACTGATCGGATCATGGACACACACATCAAGAACACTCGCCAGCTAAAGATCTAGTTGTATCGAGTTGTCAAAGCTGGCCAACTCCTACACTAAGGCAAATGGCTCACCAGGGAACAAGTTTAGCAGAAGTTTCCTCATCTCATGGAGGAACTCAATGCAATGGAGACCATTGCTTCCTAAGGGGGGATTGTTGAAAATAGCAATAAGAAATGTTAAAAATAGATTCCAGAATATTCCAATTTTAATTTGTCCTTGAATTAAAATTTTGAATTAAATTCGAATTTAGTCTCACCGGAATTAATTAATTCATCTTTAGTTAATTAGTTGGAGAAATTCAAGTTAGAAGTCTTTCTGAAGTCATGCAACAGTTATCCCTTAAATTAAGGAGATTATCCCTTAATTAAGGAGATAAGATTGAGTTATATTTGAGTTGTAATTAGTTAGCTTAGTTTACTGAGTTAAGTCCAGTTAAATTAGTTCCAAACTGTTTGAGGAACTAATTGTGAGTTCAGTCAGTTAATGCATGCATGCATCTAACTAGTGTACTCCAAATAACTGAAGATTCTCTCATCAGTAACTCATCCATGTCTATTCTGAGAAAGACCCATTTGAGATTAAAGACAAGGGCATTGTACTATCGGCTGCATATTTTCTCCTATAAAGGAAACTCATGCATGCATAAGGAACAAGGTTCCTTGAGGATTTTGCAGTTTTACAGGGTGTGAGATCAGTGTGAGTGATCAGTGTTACACTTGGTAACAGGAGGATCACCCAGGAGAAACTACACAAGGAAATAGGAGGCTTGGAGGGTAGAGGAGAAGTTTTGTGAGAAGCCTTGTTTGCTTGTGAGCATCCAGGAGGATTGTACTGAGAGCTGGCTAGCTGTGAGAGCTAAGGCTTTGTATAATTCTGATGTATTTCCACCTTGTATGATAATACAGATAGTGGGGTTTTTAACTCAGGCTTTCCCCTAAGTATTCTTTTGTGTTTCATGTGCATTGATTCTTCTCTTGTTATATGTATTCCGCTTGATCTTGCTCAAATATTTTAAGCTTCCGCAAGTTTGATAGTAGAAGTAGATTATAGTATTTTGCTTTGGTATATTGCATTATTGGGTTAATCTACAGTTTGATTTTATACATAGATCTCAGAGGTAGATTTGTAGAGAATTTGTAGGAAATTCTACATGGTATCGGAGCTATGAATAGTATACTGAGAAGAGAATTCAAAGTTTGAAGTTCGGGGTTGCGGGTGCAAATCGAATTCATATCATACTTCAAGTTGGTCAATGGTGTTCTATGGCTTGAGAATTGAGTATGCCTTGGAAGGCAGCTCAAATTACATAGCATGGAAAGATCACATGGAGGTTGTATTAGAAGATAACAGCTTGAAGGATTTCATTTATCAAGAAATCCCAAAGCCAGGTTCAACTAATGCACAAGAGTTGGTTGAGTAGAAGAAGTGTGTGGCAAGGGCGAGATGGATCATTCTTGAGGGAGTTCGAGACCATATTGTCTCGAGTCTCCATGGGAAGGATGCTCCATATTCAATGTGGAAGACATTGAAGTACCTCTACCAGAACAGTACCAACTAGAGGAAATTGGCGCTTAAGGATAAGCTTCGAAGAATCAAGATGGAGAACTTCGATACTATTTCGACATATCTGAACAAGCTCACCACCTGTAGAGATGAGCTTGGAAGTGTGGGAATAACTACTGTCGATGATGATATGGTGAGCCTCACTCTCCTTGGCCTTCCAAAGAGCTGGCATAGCTACCTAGACTCTGTGAATGGAAGGGAGAAACGACTGTGGTTGGATCTCATGCAGGAGGAGATCAAAAGGAGCACACGAGATGGTTCTTCATCCAAAGATGATGATGAATAAAATTTGGCCTTAGAAAATAAGGCAAGGAAAGGGAAGGGGAAGGCGTCCCATTCTGAATCGAATTCTTCTCATGGAGGGAAGAAGGGTGACAAGTCTAAAGTGAGATGCTTTAATTGTCATGAGATGGGTCATTATGTGACTAATTGCCCATCGAAGAAGTCCAAGAAGGGATCCTCAAATGGATCAGAAGGTGAGGCATTGGCATCTCAGTTTGAAATGGACTTTACCCTCTTCGCATGCATGGTGTCATCGATGATGGGTTGTGGTTGGTATCTTGACAGTGGAGCCTCATTCCACATGACCGGTGATAAAATTTTATTTAGTACCTTGGAGGAGAAAGACCTCAAGATTCGAATAGAGATGGGTGACGACGAAAGGTTTAGTGTTTCAGGAGTGGACATGGTTTCTTTTTAGAGGGAGCATGGAGCTTCTATCACCCTGATCGATGTGAAGTATGTGCCTGGATTGAAGAAGAACTTGGTATTGGTCGCGATGTTGTCTTTAGTAAGGGAAAGGTTTTTTCTTAGACACATCACCACGACATAGGTGAAGCAGATCGGTTCATGAGTCAAGAACCTATATGCTCTTGAGGTTCAAGATGCATGCACAGCCTTGAGGAGCAAGGAAAATGTTAGAGACTTGGTGGTTGAGAGGGAGAGTAAATTACCTCTCAACATGCAATGCCAAAAGAAGTCTCAAACAATTGTGGAGGAGCCACAATTGGAGAAGTCAGCAGAGGGATCACATGCAGCCATACCTCCAGGTGTGAGGTGGGGCGATGTGAAGTGATAGTCCCAAGAAGGCTGAAATTGGGAAGGGTCCATTGAGAGGCTTTATCTCATGGATCGTACCTTACTATAGGAGCCCAAAGTACAAAGTAGTGGAGGAATCAGTGGGATTGATGCAGTTAGAGATCAAAGTGACAGAGGCAATAGCAGTCAAAAAATTTGATGACAGATGCATCATACTGATTCAGTTTGGATGTTTTTTTTTTTTGTTTCTGGAGTTGCTGGAGCAACAACACATGAGAGAAGTGTTGCATGCAAAACATTCCAAAGGTTCAGGATCAGGATCAAGTTGAATTCCTTTCTTTTTTAGAGGGAGTGTTGAAAATAGCAACAGGAAATGATAAAAATAGAATCCATAATATTCCAATTTTAATTTGTCCTTGAATTAAAATTGTGAATTAAATTCGAATTTAGTCTCACCAGCTGCTTGAAAAATAATTAATTAATTCATCTTGAGTTAATTAGTTGGAGAAATTCAAGTTAGAAGTCTTTCTGAAGTCATGCAACAATTATCCATTAGATTAAGGAGATTATACCTTAATTAAGGAGATAAGATTGAGTTATATTTGAGTTGTAATTAGTTAGCTCAGTTTATTGAGTTAAGTCTAGTTAAATTAGTTCCAAATTGTTTGAGGAACTAATTATGAGTTCAGTCAGTTAATGCATGCATGCATCCAACTAGTGTACTCCAGATAACTAAATATTCTCTCATCAGTAATTCATGCATGTCTATTCTGAGAAAGAACCAGTTGAGATTAAAGTCAGGGAAAGTGTACTATCAATTTCATGTTTTCTCCTATAAAGGAAACTCATGCATGCAGAAGGAACAAGGTTCCTTGAGGATTGTGCAGTTTTACAGGGTGTGAGATCAGTGTGAGTGATCAGTGTTACACTTGGTAATAGGAGGATCACCTAGGAGAAACTGCACAAGTAAATAGGAGGTTTGGAGGGTAGAGGAGAAGGTTTGTGAGAATCCTTGTTTTCCTATGAGCATCCAAGAGGATTGTACTGAGAGCTGGCTAGCTGTGAGAACTAAGGCTTCGTATAATTCTGATGTATTTGCACCTTGTATGATAATACAGATAGTGGGGTTTTTGGCTAAGGCTTTCCCTTGAGTATTCTTCTGTGTTTCATGTGCATTGATTCTTCTCTTGTTATATGTGTTCTACTTGATCTTGCTCAAATGTTTTAAGCTTCCGCAAGTTTGATAGTAGAAGTAGATTATAGTATTTTTCTTTGGTATATTGCATTATCGGGTTAATCTACAGTCAGATTTTCTACATAGATCTCAGAGGTAGATTTGTAGAGAATTTGCAGGAAATTCTACAGAGATGATCTATTTTTGTATAATTATTTTTTGTTGTGCTAATAACAATTACAGATTTATAAACATGTTCTTGCTATTTGCTTCTTGTGCTGAGGTTTCCTTAGTTGTTTGTGCATATAATCAGGTAAATTTCCTTAAGTTTAAAAATACATTTATGATAAAAACAGCGTCATAAACAAATATTGAAAAACAAACATGTACAATGTAGCAAGCCATCAAAAAGACACATTAACACAATGTTTTGATGAAGGAGTTCACCCCTCCTGGGCTACATCTCCTTGGTCTAGCTTCCATGGTTTGGGCCTCTCTATTGGCTCAATGGGGCAAAAATGTTGTTTACAAAGCTCTATGGCTCTTGATACCTACACCAATGTGTTCAAAATATCCAAATTAGCCAAGAACACCTCTTTTTGAGCTCAATTTGGTCGAAAATTGACTTTTCTACAGCTCAATCAGAGTTTTCCTACATTTTCTCCTCTAAATCTTGAACATCTCTAGTTAGTCCCGCTAAATATGGTGTCGAGCCTGAATTTGGGGGCATCGCCAAAATCACTACCATTTTAACTGTAGTCAATTAATATAAAACTGAGCTTAATTAACTTTAATACGGGATTAGTGCTAAGCATAACCGTGACATTCGACAACAAAGGTGGACCTAGTCACATGCGAATGGTTAGTCGTATTAAACATTACGGTTATGTTCGTCGGAACAGTCAGGACTACTAACAATTAGGAATTACCCCACTTGCATTCACATGAAACTATCGGATTACTGGTTTGGCAAACCATCATGGTAAACATTAACTGTTGCATTTTGTGGAGTTGTGTTCACATGGGCGAAGGGCTAGCCTGCCGGCTGGCCCTCCCTAACCGCCAGCCTTCAAATCAATACACTTTAAATAAAAACCACATACTCTATGGTTAAGTGACATCATGTAGAGCGGAAGATTAAGGCTTAAGGTTGGTATGCGGTAGGTCATGGATTCAACCCCAACTACCGCCAATAAATTTTGCTCCATAGTTAGACACCAATCTAACCCTTGGGAGGTGCCACGTTGCAGCCTCCGGGCTTGCCACATGGCATTCTTCCATTGGCCTAAAATCAAACCAATAAGAACATGCCAAATCACCTTTGTACAACCTAAGCATATGGTGACACTTTTCCGATGCTGATTTTTTGTTGACTAATCTTTGACCATGCCTAGTCAGCTACCATGTCAGCAGTATAGACTGTTGACTGTGCAGTGACTAGGCATTTTTTTTTAATTTCACTTATTTAGCAAAGCGATCAAAACATAATAACTTTCTCATATGAACTCGGTTTTTGATGAAACGATTTGCGTTAGGATCATTTTTCCGAGACAGATGCAGTCATTCAGGTTTTGAGCCAATTTGATAACTTTGATTTTTGAGCTAAATACTAAGCACTTGATCATTCCTCCCCACTAGAAGCCTTTTGGACCCCAAAAGATACTATTAATTTATCAGTAGGTGAGGGTACATCTCCCTCACCTTCTCAGTCTGCAACCATTTTGATTGAGAAGGCTTTTGTCCCTTGAGCCCCACTATAAGGTATTCAACATCCCCTCTCTTTGAAGTTTTGGTTCTCTTGTCAAGTATGAGATCTTGCTTAAGCTCATCTAGATATTCTGGCGAAAAATCATGTATTGATGGAAGTTGAACATGCTCTCCTTGATCATCAATCAAAGGAGGCTCAAACAATATCAAATTCTCAACATTAATAACATAGTATATTTGCATATAAGGAGACAAATCAAGCTTAAATGCATTGTTACCAATCTTTTCCAGAATTTTAAAAGGATCATAACAGATTGGTCTAAGCTTTTTAGCTTCCCCTTGAAGTCTCTCTTTTCTAATATATAACCAAACTTCGTCGCCAACTTGAAATTTGTGATTAAGCCGGTGTTTGTCATGCCTTGCCTTGTAGCTGGTTTGACTTTTCTCAAGCTATTCTTGCACTGTATGATGTATCAACTGAATTTGATCTATGAACTTCCTTGCCTTATCGATGTCACTATGACCATTGATGGTGAGATCTTTTTCAAATATGAAGTCCAATGGTGATCTTTTCAAGTACCCATAACATGCCTCAAATGGCAATGTGTTTGTGGAAGAATGCTTTGCCCTGTTGTATGCATGTTGTATGTAATGCAACTGTTCATCCCACAACTTGGGATGTTTGTTGCAATATCCTCTAAGAAGATGAAATAACTGTTCTATTGGCCACCTCGGTTTTTCCATCTTTTTGTGGATGAAAGATTGTGCTCTTCTTCAACATTTTGTCCATCATGTCCAACAAATTTGGCAAAAAATTCCCAACAAATTGAGAATCTCGATCACTTACAATAGAAGTAGGAAGACCAAAATGAACCCAAATGTTTTGGAAGAAAAGATGAGTTTGTTTAGTTGTAATTTTCTTTTTACATGGTATTATTATGCACATTTTGTTGAACGTGTCTACAACTACATACAAGTAATCATGACCTTTCCTTGACAATGGAAGACCTCCTACGAAATCCATTGAGATACTCTCCCATGGATGTGAAGGTAACGGAAGTGGAGTGTATAAACCAAGTTTCCTATTGCTAGGATTACTTGTAGCACATAAAGAACATCCTCTTATGAAACGAGAAACATTATCCAACATTCATGGCCAATAATAATACCTTTGAAGATTCACTATTGTCTTGCCTACACCAAAGTGTCTAGCAATCAATGAAGTGTGTGCCTCCCTTATGATATTGTTTCTTTCTCCCTATGGAATACACAACTTGACCAAGTGATACAACAAACTGTTATGCACATGATAATCCAACTCTTCAATTTGATTTCCTTGACTCAAGCTTGCAAATAATTCTTGAAAGTCACTATCATTTGTGTATTGTTCTATGTAACTTTCATGTAAAATAGAATTATGCTTGAGTATAACAGCTAGATTTATAATAGGCCTTGAAAGCATATCAGCTACCTTATTGTAGATTCCATTTTTATACCTGATAACCAAATGAAATTGTTGTAGAAAACCCATCCATTTGAAATGTCGTGACTACTGCAACTTTGACTGTGATTGTAAATACTGCAATGGTTGATGGTCAGTATGAATGATGGTCTCCTTCCCCATCAAATAGTGCTTCCATTTCTTAACACTTTGTACCAATGCATAAATTTATTTGTCATATGTGGGATAGTTATTTACAACTCCATTCAATATTTCAGAATGAAATGAAATGGGCTTACCATGCTGCAATAGAACTTCTCCCATGGAATAATCGCTTGCATTTGTTTGAATCTTAAATTGTTGTCTAAGATCCGGAAGTGCCAATACTAGTGCTGAAATTGTCTTTTGCTTCAAAGCATCAAATTATTTTTGTTGTACATCTCCCCAATGGAAGAATTTCTTCACACTTGTCAATGCATGTAATGGAGCTGCAATGGAAGAAAAATTAGCAATAAACTTTCTCCAATATTTTGATGCCCCTAAAACGCTTCTTACCTCTGTAACTGTATTGGGCTTGGCCCAATTCAAAATGACCTCAACCTTAGAGGGGTATATCTTTAGTTCACCTCCTCCAACAATGTGTCCCAAATACACCAAAGAAGTCTTACCAAATTTACACTTCGACATCTTTAAAAACATCTATTCTTTTCTCAATATATCAAGTACTTTGTTTACATGCATGACATGTTCATCTCTTGACTTGTTGAATATGGGGATATCATCTAAGTAGACAAACAAAATCATCTAGAAATGGTCTCAACACATCATTAATTACCCTCATGAAAGTATCTAGAGCATTTGTAAGATCGAAAGGCATAACAAGCCACTCAAACAATCCTTGTTTGGTTTTAAATGCATTTTTCCAAATGTCTTCTTCAGTTATCCTAACTTGATGATAACCACTTCGTAAGTATAACTTAGTGAAATACTTTTCATACCTCAACTGATCAAGCAAATCATCAATTCTAGGGAGTGGATAACGATTTTTTACCGTGATTTTATTCAATGCACGGAAATCGACACACATGCACCAAGTTCCATCCTTCTTTGGTGCCAAGACAATGGGCAAACCACATGGCGAGGTAGAGTGCATATGATACCTTTGCTCAACAATTCTTGAATTTTCTTTTTGATTTCCAAACTCACCATAGTGGACATGCGATACATGCCAATGTTCGAAAGTGGAACATCCTATTGCAACCGAATCTCATGTTGAATTCCCCTCTTGGGAGGCAACCCCTTTGGTTCCTAAAACATCTTGCCATGATTGCTTACCACATAAAACAAATCAGATTTCAATTTATCATCACAACCTTCAAAAGATTGATAATCAATATCATTCTTTTTCTTGATCATGAGAAGCAAAAATTTTTACTTACATTTACTAGTCTCTTCATCTGCCCTACATTATCCAAAGAAATGTTCAGATTTTTGCGATGGGCTCTCACTATGTACTCCACCCTATTCTTGAGCAATATGTATTTGTTGTCATGGAGATAAAATACTACTTTCCTATCATACAAATAATAACTACCCAAAATGATTCCTGAGATGTGAAGTGGAACTACATCTAACTCAACTTCATCAATGAACTTCTCAGTAATGGCGAACTTGAAAAAACTCTTCCTTGTAACATGTAAGTTTGCATTGTTTACTATCCAACCCAATGGATATGGCTTATGATGAGGTACAGTTTCAAGGTTTAGTTTTTTAACCAAGTCTTCTGAAATCAAGTTTGATTGTGACCCACTATCAAACAATGCATCAATATTTGTATGATTTGAAATCACTCTAACATGAAACAACTATATTCTTGACTCTTCATTTGGAGTGTTGTTTTGACTATGTGATGAACTAGTGCTTGCAATGGTTTCTTTTCCTTTTGTAACCATGGCTGAAATCTTGGTCTCATCACCATAATTTGAACCAAGGTAATGTTGTGTGGTAGCAGTTGTCTTATGTTTTCCCTTATTGTTTTGCTTCTTAGGCCTTAATTTGGGATGCAATTTCTAGCAGTGGGCTTCATCATGCCACTCTTTGGAACAATGTTGACATGTTCCCCTTCTTTATTCACACTTGCATTATTTTTTCCCTTCCCTTTTCCACCCTTTTCTTTCTCCTTACCCTTGAATGGCTTCCTCTTACTACCCTCTTCCTGAATGTTCTTTCCTCTAGATTCAAGGTGCGTGGCTTGCACACATACCTCATCTAAATTGTTTGGATTAAACATAAGGATAGTATGTTTCATATAGGAATGTAAACCCCCAATATATTTCAGCAGTGTACCTTGGGAATTCAAATTCACTCCTAATAACAAAGCCCTTTTCCTAAACTCCTTTGTATAATCTTGGACTGTTTGGCCTTTAAGTTGCCTAAAATTCTACCAACTCATAATGTCTTTTTGCATATAGGCTAAAGGATAAAACTGTCTTTTAACTACAAAAACAAATTCAACCCAAGTGATGGATATCTTACCATGGATTCTCATTTCTTCTTGAGTCTTTTCTTCCCACAAAACTAGTGCAACTCCTTCTGGCCTCCGAGAAGCCAATTGGATCTTTATTTCATTTTCTTGAAGGTTCTAAATTCTGCAGTATAAATCCAACTATTGAATCCAGTTGTCCAACTTGTATGCATTCACCTCTCCATTGTACATGGTAAGTTCAAATTTTATTTCCAATTTTAGTAATGGAGTCTTTCCTTTTGGGGTTTTGGAATGAGTATGGGAAGTTTCAATGGTGGTAGTGGAAGATGATGCTGGGTGAGATGGTGAAGATGATGAGGATGATGGAGATGGAGGTGGCTTTCCACCATTCCTTTTGGAATCCTTCTTCTCATTTTTTTTGTCCTTTGAGCTTCCTTCTCCATGTGGAGGTTTAGAACTCTCTCCAACCATTCTAGTGTTCCTCTCTTCATAGAGGACTTTAACCATCTCAGTCAAAGTATATAAAGCTTTCTTGAATTCTTCCTCTTCTGAAGAGGGACCTTCAGGCTCTCTTTCTCCAAACATAATGGCTATGGATTCAGGCTTAGAAATTGGTACCGCTTGTACCTCTTCAATCTCAGTTGAAGGCAAAACTTGAGGAGTTTCAAGTGCAGCTGGAATTGGAACTTTGGGTGGTGAAGAATGTGGCCTTGTGGCTCTCCTTCTTCTGGGAATTACCTCAAGAGTTGCAACCAATAGCTTCCCTTCTCCTTTATGTAACTTTAACCTTGTAAGAATCACAATTTTTCAACCTTTAAAACCCTAATTGCACAAACTCAAGCAATAAAGAAATTCAACCTTTTCTCTAATACCAACTTGAATTGTTTCTGTATAATTAGTTTTGTTGTGATAATAACAATTACAGATTTTTAAACATGTTCTTGCTATTTTCTTCTTGTGCTAAGGTTTCCTTAGTTGTTTGTGCATACAATCATGTAAATTTCCTTAAGTTTAAAAAGACATTCATGAGAAAAATAGTTTCAGAAACAAATACTGAACATAAAACATGTACAGTGAAAAAAACCATCAAAAAGACACATTAACATAGTGTTTTGATGAAGGAGTTCACCCCTCCTGGGCTACATCTCCTTGATCCATCTTCCATGGCTTAGGCCTCTCTATTAGCTCAATGTGGAAAAAAATGTTGTTTGCAAAGCTATATGGCTCCTAATACCTGCACCAATGTGTTAAGAATGTCCAAATTAGCCAGGAACACCTCTTTCTGAGCTCAATTTGGTCAAAAATTGACTTCTCTAAGGCTGAGTCAATCTTTTCCTACGTTTTCTCCTCTAAATCTGGAACATCTCCTATTAGTCTCACTAAATTTGGTGGCGGGCCCGAATTTGTGGGCACCGCCAAAATTACCGCAAGTTTAACTACAGTTAATTAATATAAAATTGCGCTTAATTAACAACGGGACTAGCACTAAGCATAAGTGTGACATTCAGCGGCAAAGGTGGACCTGGTCACATGTGAATGGTTAGTCGCATTAAATGTTACGGTTATGTCCGTCGGAACCATCGGGACTAATAACCGTTAGGCGTTACCCCACTTGCATTCACATGAAACCTTTAGAGCAGTGGTTTGGCAAACCATCATGGTAAACATTAAATATTGTGGTTTGTGGAGTTGTGTTCACATGGGAAGAGAGTTGGCCTGCAGGCTGGCCCTCCCCTAACCGCCAGCCTTCAAATCAATACACTTTAAATAAAAACCACAAAATCTATGGTTAAGTGACATCGTGTAGAGCGGACGATTAACGCTTATAGCTGGTATGCGGTAGGTCGTGGATTCGACCCCGACCACCACCAATAAATTTTTCTCCATAGTTAGACACCAATACGACCCTTAGGAGGTGCCATGTGGCAACCTCTGGGCTTGCCACATGGCATTCTTCCATTTGTCTAAAATCAAACCAATAAGAATGCACCAAATCACCTCTGTACAACCCAACCATATGGTGACACTTGTCCGATCCTGATTCGTTATTGACTAATATTTGACCATGCCTAGTCACCTACGAGGTCAGCAGTATGGACTGTTGACTGTGCAGTGACTCGGTATTTTTTTTTTTTTAATTTTCCCTGTTTAGAAAAGCAATCAGAACACAATAACTTTGTCATACGAACTCGGTTTTTGATGAAATGAGTTCCGTTAGGATCGTTTTTGTGAGACGGACGCGTTCGTTCAAGTTTTGCACCAATATGAAAACTTTGATTTGAAGAGCTAAATACTGAGCACTTGATTAGGGGAGGACTGATCCGGGTGGATATTGGTGGCCACCTGCCTATTCCACTTGGACCCTCACCATTGTTCTATCAGATTTTTTTTTTTTCAATTTCCTTAATTATAGCACAATTTACTACTTTTGGTATTTTTCCGAGTCCTCAACGTCCGGAGCCATTTTGAGGCCCTAAATGATGTTTTTTTGGCAAAATGCAACTAGTGATTTCATTAAAAATTGCGTCAAGAGCTATAGTCCTCGGAGAGATATTTCCAACAAGGTATCATAAGCGTCAAATGGAGATAATATGACCAAGTTATGACCCCAGGAAGTTCGCTGCCCAACTAACCCCAGCGGGGCCCATAAACTCTTGGTGTTACATCTCCTAAGGTTAGGGTTTTGGTTCTTTAGGGTTTCCTCTTATTGTTCGATAATAAAAATACCCTTGAGCATCATTGTAACTCAGTTCAGAGGCATGTAGCCACCACATCTCTTCATAGAGATAAGCTACCATCGCCTGAGCTAGTCTTATTTCCATTCTGTTTGTAAGCATATTTCAGTATTTGATATTAATGAAATGAAGTTTTATTTCTACTGCATCTTTGTATTTATGGTTATATCTATAATTTGTTGCGTTCTTGTTTAAATCCGGATCAAAGATCGGGTCAGATCAAGCGTCGACAACGAAGAGTTGATCATCTCCAATATTGTGGGGAAGACTCCCAACAGGTATGATGATAGATGCGTTAATACTCCCATAAGAAATGATGAAGGAGGGTCCTTGTCGCAATGTTGCAAGTGCAGATCTGGCCCTAGATATTACGTTGATGATGGGTAATTCATCATCGTCTCTTCCGCATATAAATGGGGGTTTAGATCTGACGATCAAAAGTGTTCAGATGAAGGTCCCTTTGTGCCCTAATCCTTTCAGCATAGGGCAATGACTCTGGATCTACCCAAGATAACCCTGATCGGTAGGCATCTCCCCATTGTCGATGCTCTGCTTGATTACAGTGAGCAATAGAACCCAATTACTAGTCGTTGATGTCTCCCTCTTCCAGTTGGCGAAATATACCTCTTTGATCTCCTATCCTAAGAGAGGCTGACAAAACGAAACATTCATTGTCACAAACTTTTCCCTCATGCATGCCCTGTTCACCTCCATCTCGCCTTTTGTCCCACTCTTCTCACTAAACATTAGGTTTCAATTATTAATTAGTATTATTATTACTAATTAATTAATAAATTAATTAATATTAATTCATTCATTAATAATAATATTAATTATATAATATAAAAAAATACTATATAAAATAATACTAAAGATATATAATTATTATTATTATTATTAAAAAATAAAAAATAAAAAATTAAATAATATTATTCAAATCATCCGTTTATTTTGTGTTATAATTTTCCCAGCAATTACATGTAAGAGGACCATATGATTGGACAAGTCTATTCTCTCTCCGTTTTTATTTATTAAAATTAAAGGCTTTTCATATTTACCTTTAAATTTTGCTCACGTTTACGTGTGACCATATTATTTCATAGTTGTATTCCTTCTTTATAATTTATAAAGCGTTGATTGCCAGAAGGAGGCTACAATGTACGTCGATGGTTAAAAGCGCAACGAGTTGAAGAGACAACCCATATGGGAAAACTTCTTCTCGGAAATATAAATATAATATTATTTTTTAAATTAATTTTTAAACCAGTGAAATAAATAGAATAAAGTTAAGATATTAATTTGTTTTTTAATATGTCAGGGTGATAAAATAAATTAACAAAGTGGTAAGGAACCAAAGTACTTAGTGTAAATTGATATTAATCTATATCATTAGTAAAATATTTAGCAAATCACTTATCTTAAAAGTTATCTACAAAATTTCCTTAGTATTGGGTGGTTGAAGCATTAATGTAATTGACTTGCTTGGGAGCTTAGGCACCTGGACAGGAGATCATATGTCATCAAGATCACATTTTATCTCATTTGCATTTATATGTCAACATTCCCTACATACTCCATGAATAACATGGTGATCTCTTTGGACATTGTCAAATTATTTGAAGTGCATCTATAGTCTAGAAACTTCAATAATCATCACATATGGTAGGGTCATTAATTTGAAGTTCATGGGAATGTCCTACTCCTTTATTCATCAATATTTCATCGCTTGTAAGCCCCTTCCCCCTAACCTAATGCCTTGCTCCACCCATTTTCGTTTCTGCAATGAGCTTCTATGTTGTTTTCCTCTTCTTCCTTTTGTTTTCTCCAAATAGCATAGCCCCTCAGCCAAAGCAAAGTCTCGAGCTCAAGTAGTGAATGGATGAAGTAGAGAAACAAAACAACTTTCTTGTCACCCACTATAGCTACATGCCTTCTCTCAAATTCAGCTAGATGATTCTATGCAGTGCAAGTTTCATTTCTTGAATGGTAAACTAACCATGTGGTCTCACATTGTCCTAAATGTTCGTCTAGGCACTTAATCTTTATTTTAGACTAGTTTCCCTTCAAGTAGGCTTTCATCATTTTTTATTTTCGACATGTTACATAGGCTTATTGCATATCTATTATCATTGCTCTCATTTTCTAAATTGTAAATTGTGTATTTAGGTATGTGAATAGAATATACCAAGTATATTTTTTAGTTTAAAAAAATAAAAAATAAAAATTATGAAATGAGTTATGGTTTTTTGCCTTTTTATTTAAATTCATTAATTAAAAAAAATGTCATATGAAAAGTGCTATATAAATTGAGTTATGGTTTTTTGGATACATGATATTGATAAGCCATGGTATTGGCTGTTGATATTTTAACAAAATATATTTACATGTTAAGAATATCTATGATAAAGTGATAATACATCTTCATGATTAAGAATCTTGCTACATATTTTTTAATGTATATATGTTAAAATTATATATTAATTGTTTTTATAATTAATAATAATAATAATAATTAATAATTAATTTATAATTTACTTAATTTTTATGATTTTTTTAAGCTTAACAATATAGAAGTATAATAAAGTAAATATTTTATGCTTATGATGGATTGATGCCTATTAATTGAGTAGAGAGGCTCATTCTATAACCTAATGTGAGAGAGATGTGTAAGTGACAGGGGTCCCTTAATATATATATATATATATATATATATATATATATATATATATATATATATATATATATATAAAAAAAAGTTAGATATAATAAAGGAGTTGTCTATAATGCGACTTTTTGAGATTCCGGTGACGGAATCCGGCGGAAGAAATTGAGATGAAATCATGATTTGTTGCAGTTAAAATGGTTTTTTAACTGCATATTCGGATTCAGCACCCTGAAAAACCCCTGGGACGGTTTCATTGTGCAGAAATTAGCTATCAAACTTGGATTCCAATAAATCACTGCCGGATTTTCACCGGAAAAAATCGCCGGAAAGGCTTTCAAAAAGTCGCGTTAAAGACTACGTCTATAATAAAAACAAAAAAGAATATACATGCTTGGTTTGTTTAATTAAAAGTATTATAAAACATCAATAATCTCACTCTTAGTGGCCATACTAAGGAGAAGTAGTAAAAATATTTCACTCACTCTCAACCATAAATAAAATATTTCATGACAGATATTATAAAAAAATAAAAATGAATATTCACATTTGGTTTGTTTAATTAAAAGTATAATAAAACATCAACAACGTAATCTTAAATCAACTTTATAGAGAAATAAAGTAGGTAAAAGTTTAAAAAGAACTACATATACATTATATAAAGCAACTGCAAAAATAAAATAAAATAAAAATAAAAATAAAAAAATAAAAATAAAATAAAAAAAAAAATAAAATAAAATAAAATAAAAATAAAATAAAATAAAAATAAAAATAAAAATAAAATAAAATAAAATAAAATAAATAAATAATAATAAAATAAAATAAAAATAACTAAATTATTTTTATAGTTAAAACATTTTAAGCACTCTCATTATTTTATGCTCAAGTAAATTTTGATCCATTTTATACATTAAAAAATGCAATATAAATAGTGAAAAATTACAAGTGGTCTCTCTTTACATATATATATATATATATATATATATATATATATATATATATATATATATATATATAATTAAATATGTTGAGGTGTAAACATTTTATTCAAATTTTGCACTCTAAAAGAAGTTTTCACCTCAAGAAATTTGATCCCTCTCAGCTCTTGCTATATTTGTGGTTAAGATGGATCTAGTATTTACCAAATATTTAATTTATATAACTATATTAATAATAATAATACTTTAAAAAATGAAACACTTCATTCTCACGAACTTATTACTTAATCATTGTTATGAATATCATGTCCATACTTACATTCATGCCTATTTTTTAATATTATTCAAATCATCCGTTCATTTAGTGTTATAAGTTCCCCTTTTTTTTTATGTTGGTGAGACATGTTTGGGGATTGAACCTCCAATCACTAGATACACAAGGGATTACAACATGCTTTTTTTCCAATTGTGCTGCTACCCATAGGCTTTTATGGTTGTTTTGTGCCAAGCACAAGTGAGGAGTAACTAATGGGTGCACCATGCACCAATGTTATAACTTTCCCTAGCATTTACTTGTAAGAGGACCATAGGCTTTGATAAGCCTCTTCACTCTTTTTACAATTTTATTTATTATTGTTTTCATATTTACTATTAAATTTTGTTCAAATTTTCTTGCCACCATACGATTTAATAATTGTATTCATTCATTATAATTTATAAAGTGTCAAGTCCACAAGGAGGTTAGGATGTACATGTGAGAGGCCAATTTTAAATTCAAAGCATCGAGGACAACCAATATCGAGGAAACTAGTTATCTAATTATATGTGTGTGTGTGTGTGTGTGTGTGTGTTGGTAAAGATTTTTTTTATGACAAAGGGTGTTGAAGGTATGCTTGTTAAAGCTTTTTAGTGTTAATCTAAATTATAGTTGATATTTTCCAATGGCTAGAATGTAGAAATTATGGTGTAGATTTGCAACTACTCATCAAATTTAATAAAAATCACAAGACACGAACATACTCTACTGCTCTGCGGAATTCAATTCACAATTTAGAACATCAATCACAAACATTCAATGAGAAATAACACACATGCACACAATATTTTTCCAAGGGAAAGTAATCTGCTAAAAACCCCTATGTTTTCTTGATGATGATGATGATGATGGTGGTGGTGGTGGTGGTGGTGGTGGTTAATGTCCACTAAGACAAAATTGGTCTATCGGACCTATAATTTTCTTAGTTTTTAATTATCTGGCTCCTCATCTTTCTTGGTGAGATCGGTGCTATAGCTTTCTTTTTTTTCTCTATGGTCTTCCAACTTCCTTTATCTTGCATCTCCTTCATCTCTTCTAGTTCTTGGGACATTGGTATCTTAGCTTCGCGATCTATTGTGTTCATCCTTTTGAAGGTAGTCGGAGAACAAGTTTGGTCTAGGAGATCTGCTTTGCTGTTAAATGAAGATTTATTTTGTGCGGTATTCAAATCCTCATAATCTTACATTAATCTAATGAATAGAGATGTATCTAATTGCTTTGCTCAACTGAGCAGAACCTGCCAGTGAATAACCTATCTCTTTTCTCACTAAGAAGTTGTAACCGAGACTTAAGCAATTTCCGCCTCTGCTTGAGCCCTATTTCCTTGTGCAATTCCTGAGGAAATTAGGCCCCTATTATTTAGGAATTTCCTCCAAAATGATTGTGCAATTCCTAAGGTTTATCATTTGACTACATATAACACGTACATTCAAGACTAGTCTACAACTGATGTTACACTTCCTTGGAATCTCTACCACAGCTGGAGAAATCGAATTCTATGCATGCACTAGATATGTTGGGCTGATTGATCAGTTAAATAGATGATCACTGAGTTACACTGAAGTCTCATTGCACAACTGACCTTCCACTAGTTCCCCCAACGGTTAGAAATGGTTTAAACTAAAAACAACTTGAAATAACTGACCTTAATTGTGCAAATTAGCAATCACACATGCTTAAATGAACTCCAACTCTTCTAACTCAAATTTACTGAGTAAACTGGGTGACACATGCCATGTTACACTAGTTAACTGCATCCAAGTTGTCTGCTGATGTGGAAATTCAAATTTTCTCAATTTTACCAAGGAAAAATCAAATTAACACTTTCTTGCTACATTTTTCAACATTCCCTCACAACAAGAAAGGGATTATCAACCACCCCTATCCTATACCTATGGAACTCGAACTTGCATCTTGAAAAATCCTTTGTCAAAATATAAGCATCTTGTTCCTCTATCGGAATGTATTGTACCAACATTATTCGCCTCTACGCACAATCCCGCAAATGGTGATACTAGATATTTATATGCTTGGATCAAAGCGTGAAATACAATATTCTCAAAGATCTTGGTGCATCTCCAATTATCACAATATATCACAATTGGATCCATCATCTAACCAAACAATCCCACAAGTATCTTTCTCATCTACATCACCTGACATGCTACTTGACTTGTAGCCATGTATTCTGCTTCTTCCGAGTTGAGCGCCACAATAGCAGCAGATGGACAAGGTCGTGGAGGAGTATAGGGACATTTTTGCCTCACCTCCAGGGGTACCTCTGCACTATTAGGTCAAGCACTCCATCGATCTCACCCCGAGCGTGTTGCTGCCCAAAGGACCGATCTATCGACGCTCTATTCTGGAGAACAATGTGATCAAGAGGCAGATTCAGGAAATGTTGCAGAAGCGGCAGATTAGGCCAAGCTCATCACCCTATGTGAGCTTGATTATATTGGTACAGAAGAAGGATGGGACCTCAAGAATCTGTATTGATGTTTGAGCATTGAACAATATCATTGTCCGGAATAGGTACCCAATCCTGCAGATTGATGACCTTCTGGACCAGTTCAAGGGGGGAAAATATTTCAACATGATTGACTTGAAGTCAGATTATCACCAAGTGCCTATCGAACCCTCTAATGCGTGGAAGACTACCTTCAAATCCAAGGAGGGCCTTTTCGAATGGTTGGTCATGCCTTTTAGGTTGATAAATTCCTTGTAACCTTCATGAGATTGATGGATGACATCTTGCGACCCTTCACCAATGCATTCGTTATGATGTATTTAGATGAAATCTTGATTTTCAGCCATAGTTGGGAAGAGAACCTCCACCATATTCGGTGGGTCCTTCAAACCCTGCAACAACATAATTTGTGTGTTAACTTAGATAAATGCACTTTTGAAATGACTGAGGTTTAATATCTAGGGTACATCATTGATGAGAAGGGTGTGCATGTGGACCCAGCCAAGATACAAATCATTTGGGATTGGCCAACCTTAACCACTCTAATAGAGCTCTGCAACTTTCTGGGTCTTTCCAATTTCCACGACAGGTTCCTGGTGGGGTTCTCTCATATCACTTGGCCTTTAAGTCTAGTCACTAAGGGCAGAGTGAAAGAAAAGCTTTTTCTGTCCAAAACCCTACAGTATGCTATTTCTGAGTTGAAGAATCACCTCTTCTCTGCACCAATGCTCACATTACCAAACTTGCAACAACCATTTGAGATTGAGACATACACATTCGACTGTGCTATTGCTACAATTCTTACTCAGTAGGGGCATTCAATGGTTTACCACAGTGAGACACATTTAGACACAGTCCAAAAGTATCCAACTTATGACAAAGAAATTTATTCCATTGTGCAAGACTGACGTTAATGGAAGAGTTACATTTTGGGCAAGGAAACTGTCATCCACAAAAACCACTAACCCCTGTAGTTCATACAGACACAAGGGAAGTTGTAAAATGATCGCCATCCGAAATGATCTGTCTACCTATAAAAGTTCCATTTGAACATTAAGTACAAGAAGGGAAGAACCAATAATATTGAAAACTACCTCAGCTGACCAAAACTATGGCGTTGCTCATTGTGATTGACTCCTGTGGTCATGAGACTTCGAGGTGGCCGCATTTTAATCCTAACGATCCAGAATCTAGTAGCACATACCAGACACTCTTGGAAGGGAAGCTAGTTCAAAATTTTCACCTTCTGGATGCACTGTTATGCCACCTGGGACACATCATTTTTCATTCAAGCGAGTGTGCCATGATGATTTGGGAGGCGCACTATAGTCGGGTCGCTGGACATTTTGAAGCTGAGAAAACAATGGTGATATTGCAGAAGTATTTTTATTAGCCGAAAATTCATCAATATGTTGGGAAGTACATTAGATCTTGCACCACCTATGTCATTTCCAAACCAACCATTAAGAAGAAAGGCTGATATACTCCTCTACCTACTCCTAGTTGACCTTGCGAATCTATCTCCATGGATTACATGTCGAGCCTTCCTTCTACTAAGCACAAAAGGAATGTTTTTTCGTGGTCATCGACAGATTTTCTAAGATGGCCATCATGGCAGCCTACAAGAAGAGTATCACAACAAAGGCCACTGTTAAGCTATTGTTTGAGCGAGTGTGGGTACACTTTGGGATCCCATAGTCCATTGTCCCAGATCAGGACATCAGATTCCTGAGGGCATTTTGGTCAAGTATCTAGTCAATGCTAGATACAAAACTTATGAAGTCCACGACTTTCCATTCCCAAATTGATGGCCAAATAGAGGTTGTCAATAGGATTATCATACATATTTTGTGCATGTACAACTAGAATAATCCACGCACATGGGATGAAAGTCTCCCCTATGTTTGGCACAGCTGCAACAGAGCTCTCCATAGCTCAATGGGCCACGACCCCTTTCAGGTAGGGCTGGTATTTCAACCATTATTTCCCATTGATGTGGCCATACCATTTGCAACCACTCAAGCATATTCAGCTCATGTCCAGTCTAAAGTTCCCAGGGCTAACAACTTCATTGAGTGCATTCAACACATTCGCCTGTAGGTTCATGATATATTGGACAAATTCAATGCTAAATACAAGTAGCGCCATGATCAGCATCAAGTGTTGCACAAGGTGTGGGTGACAAATTTTGGATACATTTAAAGAAGGAGCGCCTCGATGGACCCCACCGCAAGCTTCACCTGCTTTGATATGGGTCGTACATCATCACTAAGGTTTTCGATGGCAATGCCTTCAAGCTCAGCATTCCACCATTCCTTGGTCTACACCCAGTGTTCAAGGTAGACCACCTTCAACCATATTTTCCACCATTGTTGGACATGTTCGACATTGCATAACAACTCACACCAACTGATCTCAACCTGGACTACATGGAACAGGCCACAACTAATCATCTCACGGACATGCAGGTCAATAATACTCACCAACAGAGGATCCATCTATATTGATTTGTGAAAGAAGGCCAACTCCTTCACCAAGGAAAGTGGTTCACCAAGCACTAGGTTCAACATAAATTTCCTCACCTCATGGAGGCTCTGCACGCAATGGGGCCATTGCTTCCTAATGGGGGATGAATGATCTAGGTGGATATTGGTGGCAACCTTCCTATTCCACCTAGACCTCCAGTCCATTTCATTTGTTTCCTTACATATTTCAACATTTACTATTTTTGGCCGGTTTTTGGGTCCTAAATTTCTAAAGCAACTTTGACCCCCTAAATGACGTTGTTTTTTAGGTTCATTGAAATATTTGTGGCACATACTATAGTACTTGGAGAGACCTTTCCAACAATGTATCGTACATGCCAAACAGAGATAATATGACCAAATTACGACCCCGGGAAGTTGGGTGCCCAACTAAACCCAACGGGGCCCACAAACGCTTGGTGTTACATCTCCTCAAGTTAGAGTTTTGGTTGTTTAGGGTTTTATCTTGTTTCTCAATAATAAATAGGCCCTTGAGCCTCATTGTAACACATTTCATAGGCATGTAGTTGCCACATCTCTTCTCATAGATAAGCTACCATTGCCCGAGCTAGTTTATTTCCTTTCTATTTGTAAGCATAGTTCATTATTTTTGTATTAATGAAATGAAGTGTTATTTCTCCTGCATCTCTATATTTATGGTTATATTTGTAATTTGTTGTGTTCCTATTTACATTTGGATCACAAGAAACCGTCGTGGACCCACCAATGAAAATTCCACCTAATGTACTCTTTCAATCAGATGGACTCCCTACCCAATCTACATTTATGAATCCAAACAACTTCACTCCCTCTGCCTATTTGTACCATAGTCCAAACTGGGTAGTGCCTCTAAGGTAATGTAATACATTCTTAGTTTCCTTCCAATATAATTTGATTGGCTTAACCATAGCTTTGCTCATTTGGTTGACTGCATAGCACATATATGGTCGTGTGTTCACAAGATACATCAGTGAACCCACTAGCTGTCGATAAATGGTAGCATCCACCTCTTCACCTAAAGTGGTAGTCTCCTTCCTCTAGTTTGTCCCTAGCAGTGTCTACATGGGTTTACAACTCTCCATGCATAATCTCTATAGTATCTCATTTGCATACTTTCCTTGAGACATAAATAGCTCCCCATTGCCTTGTCATACTTCCAAACCAAGGAAGTAGTGCATGAGACCCATGTCCTTCATTTGAAATTCCCTTAGAAGGTCCCCCTTGCAAGATCTAATCAGCTACTCATTACCAGTTAAAATTAAATCATCAACATATAAGACAATAAAAATAAATTTACCTACTACCAAGATGTGATAGAGGTTTGCATCCTCTTCACTTTTAGTGAAGCACAAACTAGTGAGATAACTATTGATCCTGGTGTACCAAGCACAGGGTGCTTATTTGAGACCATACAATTCTCACTTAAGTATACACACATGAGGCTCTCGATCAAATGTATCAAAACCTTCTGGATGATTGATGTACACCTCCTCCTCAAAAATCCCATTGAGAAATGTTATTTTTACCTCCATCTGGTGGATCTTCCACCCCATCTGTGCAGCTAGTGCAAGAATTGATCTCATGGATGACTACCTTGATACAGGAGCAAAGGTATCCTCATAGTCAATTCCCTCAACTTGAGAGTATCCCTTGACCATAAATTTTGCCTTACACTTCTCTATGCTTTCGTTTGTTGCATTCTTTACCTTGAAGAACCATCTCAAATTCACCACTGATTTATCTTTTGGTCTTAGGACCACTTCCCAAACATTTTTCTTTACAATGGATTCACATTCCTCCACCATTGCATCATCCCATACAATTTTCTCTACTGCTTGCTTGAAAGAGGATGGATCAGTTTGTACAAGCTTAGTCATTAGAGCCATGTAGCTAGTGTACCTCTTAGGTGAACTTCTCTGCCTATGAAAATTTGAAGGAGCTCCCACATTCTCCCTTGCATCCTACACAATTCTATTAGCTTTCATGGTTCCATTTATACCTTCTCTGGATGGTTCTACTTGAGTGTATGCCTCCACTCTCTATTCCTCAATTTATGGCTACTCCACAACTTCCTAAGCCTCCTCCTTTGGAGGTAAAAGCTCCTCTTTTGGTGGGATCTGAAGCTCCCTCTCAAGAGAGCACCACATCACTTTCTCCTCATCAAAATTTACATCCCTTCATACAAATATCATTTTGAGGGAAGGTAAGTACACATGATACTTGTGAGGAGTTTCTGTTTAACCCACATAAACTCCCAACTATGTTGTTGGTTCAAGCTTCTTTCTTGAATCTTTGGAGACATGGAAGTAAACAAAGGTTTTAAAAATCCTAATGTGAGACACTTCTGGCTTCCTCCCCAAGAAATCCTCCTCCGGTGTAATCATACCAAGAATCCAATGAGGACTCTAGTTATGCAAGTAGGCCATTTTGTTACATTTCTTTGCTCACAAATGCAGTGGCAGGAATTGATCGTGTAGCATAGATCTCGCGTCTCAGATAATGCTATGGTTATTTCTCTTAGCTACACCATTCTGTTGTAGTTTGTGGGGTGTTGTCACTCTCTTTTAATGCCTTATTTGGCACATAAATAATTGAATTCATTTGAAACATAATCACCTCCATTGTCACTCCTGAGAGCCTTCACCTTCTTGTCAATCTCTTTCTCAACTAGTGCCTTGAATTCTACAAACTTTGAGAATGCCTCATCCTTATTCTGCATGAAGAAGATCCAACACTTCCTTGAGAAATCATCAATAAAAATAACAAAATGTTTGTGTTTGGCAATGGAGGATGTCGAGAAAGCTCCACAAACATCATAGTGGGGTTTTTCCAAGACTACATGTTCTTTGTTGTCTCAATCATGGAATGTGGATTTCACATACTTCCCCAAGGTACAACCATTGCAAACATCCTGCTTCTCAAGTGCTCCTTTTGGGAAGCCAACGGTTTCTGCACTTTCTCTACCATACTGCTTAATGCGGCATAATCTTCCACATCCAACTTGTACAGGTTCTTCACCCAAACCCCGATATACTTCACCTTTCTAGTGACTACGTGTCTCAGGAATTCTTTCCCTTTGTTGAATATCACATCATAATCACGGTATTCCAAAACTTTTACAGAGATGATATTCTTCTTTAGGCTTGGAACAAACATGAAATCCTTGAGTCTAAGAGGGGATCTTCACTCCCTCTAAAAGGTGACTGTACCAATCTCGGTCATGTTGTACCTACCATCATCGCCCAACTCAATATGCATATGGATATTTTTCTCCTCCAGGTCACTAAAAAAATCTCTACACCCTATCATGTGAAACGATGCACCTGATTCAAAGTTCCACACACTCCCTATCATTGTGCTAGCCATGCATGCAATAAGGGTGAAGTCAATCTTGAACTGTGAAACTAAGGCTTCACCTACTACTCCTCCTAAGGTCTTATTTCTCGACTTGTTGTGTGGAGACTTCGTGGCATATTTCCCAAATTCATGAAAATTGAAGCATTTAATTTTGGAGAAATCTTTCTTCAAATCCCCTTGGCTGGATTCTGGTTTGGTTTAATATTTCTTATCTTTTCCCTTCTTTCCCTTTACAACTAATGCAAAGTTTTCTTCATCCTCACCCTTGGGTGAAGTCCCAGCTCTGGTATTTCGCCTTTTTTCCTCTTGTACCAAATCAGGCCATAAGTGTTCCCATTTCAGTATTTTCTCCATCCCGTTCACCAAATCTTGGTAGCTATGCCAACTCTTGGGAAGGCCTAGAAGGGATAGGCTTACCAAGTCATATTTTTCAACATTAAAACCAACCTCACTAAGTTCATCACAAACTTGTGTGAACCTACTTAGATATTGTAGAATAGTATCATTCTTCTACATCTTGATATTTCAAAGTTTATCCTTGAGTGCTAATTTCCTGTGGTCGCTGCTATTCTGGAATAGATGTGTCATTTCCTTCCACATTGTGTAAGGAGTTTCTTTCCCATGGAGGTTTGAGACAATGTGGTCTCGCACTCTCTCCAAGATTATTCTCCTTGTCTTGGCTACGTATTTCTTCTATTGGTCTAGGTTTTGTGCATCAACTGCCTGTGGTTTTGAAATATCTATCTCGACATATTCTAGCACTCCATTGTCATCTAATACCATCTCCCTGGGATCCTTCCATGCAATGAAATTAGAGCTACCTTTCAATCCATACTCTAGCCTCATCTAGGAGAAGGTCATCGTCCAAACTCTAAAGAGATCCTCCTACACTGAACTACAAATTTGAACCTCCTAAGAAACAACTTTGAAATTCTTGTTCTACCATGAATCCTGCTCCAACACCATGTAGAAATTATGGTGTATATTTGCAAATGCTCATGAAATTTTAATCAAAATCACAAGACATAAACCTACTCTACTGCCTAAGGAATTCAATTCACAATTTAGAATATCAATAACAAGCATGTAATGCAAAATAACACACATGCACTTAGTATTTTTCCAAGGGAAAACAATCTGCTAAAAACTCCAATGCTTTCTTGCATTAATATGATGAATATATATTATTAAAATTTCCTTGTTGAATTGAGCTCAACCTGCAAGTGAATAACCTATCTCTCTACTCACTAAGAAGCTATGACCCAAACTTAGTCAATTTATGCCTCTTCTTGAGCCCCCATTTCCTTGCGCAATTCCTAAGGAAATTAGGACCCTATCATTTAGGAATTTCCTCCAAAATGATTTCACAATTCCCAAGGTTGATCATTTGACAACATGCAACACCTGTACACTCAATATTAGTCCACAACTAATGTTACATTGCCTTAGAATCTCCACCACAACTGGGGAACTCAAATTATTTGCATGCACTAGATATTTTGGGTTGATTGATCAGTTCACTAGATGATCATTGATTTAGACTGAACTATCACCACATGAATAACCTTCCATTAGTTCCTCCAATAGTTAGAACTAGTTTAACTAAAAACAACTTAATATCACTGGCCTTGATTTCAAAAAATTAGCAATCACACATGCTTAACTGAACTTCAACTCCTCTAACTCAAATTTACTGAGTAAAATGGGTGACACAAGCCATGTCACACAAGTCAACTGCATCTAAGTTGTTTGTGGATGTGGAAATTCAAATTTTCTCAATTTGACAAAGGAAAAATCAAATTGAGACCTTCTTGCTACAATTTTCAACATGGTATGAGTTTGTTGATGTCATGTACAACTGTTAGAGTGTTATGGTGGAGTTTGATATTTCTATGTTGGGTGTGTGTTATATTCTTTCCATGACTACCCCATGCGCGGGGGGTATCAAGGGGGGCGTTAGCCCCCTTGCGTGGGCTAGGGGGCGGCACTCTAGGAATTTTTTTTTTTGGACCCTATATTAAGTGGGTGAATGTACCTATGGATTTGTACATGGATTTCGCACATGGTTTTGTACATGATGGTTTTTTGTCCATGGTATTTTATAGATCCAGTCAAGGGAACTATGGTTATGTTCTAATCCAGAGTTAATGGATTAGGGTTTATGGATTCTTCGACATGTATATATATGTATTGTAACATTGAAAGGAATAAAATGAAAAATCAATCTGGTAGTCCCAGTTTTGGGATCCAAGGGAAAATATATGTGTATATATGTTTTATGTTTTATGCTCTCGCCATTGTTTATTTTCTGTTTTTTAGAATTTGTATGCAATTAATTTATGTACGGGGTTAAAACCTACATTTGGTATTGGAGTTGTTTTGGATTCAAGGGGATGCCTTTGCTGCTGAGGGGTTTTTCTCGGGCCTATGGTAGACCCTGTTTAGTGGGAGATCTATGGGATCGATTCTTATGGTGAAAGAATATGGTGAGTTGTGGAAAGATAAGATCAAGAAATTTAATGGCTAGATTTTTGAGTTGTGGAAATTCAAGATGGAGGATCTGCTAGTGGATAAACATCTGTGGATTGTGGTAGATCCGGGTACTAAACGAACAACAATGTCAGCCAAAGACTGGGAGAAGTTGGATCTGAAGGAAAATAGCACAATACGATTGTGTATCTTAGATTCAATATTTCTAAATGTATCAGAGGAAGCTTTGACGAAGGCTTTGTGGGACAATTTAAGGACATTGTACCAATCTAAGTCTCTGGTGAATAAACTCTTCCTATGGATACAGTTGTATAACATGAGGATGAAAGATGGAGACTCGATGACAAAGCATCTGAACACCTTTAATATTGTGGTAAGCCAGTCATTATCTATTGATATTAAAATCTCAGATGAAGATAAGTGCATCAGTTTTTTGTGTTCTCTACTAGAATCATGGGGTCATCTGGTTGTTGCAATAAGTAGCAATGCAACTGCCTTGCATTTTGATGAAATAGTCTCATCCTTGCTGACAGAGGAGATGAGATGGAAAATTATGGAGGGCCATAATGGTGATGCATTTTCTGTATGAGGACGGTCCTAGAATAAAAACAAAAATAAGTCCTCGAGTGGGAGATCTAAATCTAGAGGGAGATCTAAATCTCCAGGATAACTTGTAAAGGTGTGCTGGAAATGTGGAAAGGAAGGGCACTTCAAAATGGAATGTAAATCTAAAGCTCTTGAGAAAAAAAAGGTATTTGATGATGCTGCTTTTGCAGAGGCCAAAACCACCTCAGATGAAGGTGGGAATGTGTACTTGGCTTCTTCTTCAAGTACACATTTAGATCATGAGGCATGGTTGATTGACACAGGCGCCCCCTTTCACTTCACTCCCCATAGAGAGTGGTTCCTCAAGTATTAGAAATATGATGGTGGTGATGTATTATTAGGGGATGACAGGAAGGCTAGAATCATTGGTCACGGAAAAGTCAAATTGAAGTTGCAAGGTGGAAGGATTAGAGAACTTCTAGGTGTTTTGCATATTCCTAGATTGGCTACAAATATGAATTCCGTAAGCAAGATGGATGATGCGGGTGTAGAAATAGTGTTTGAGAAAGATACTTGCAAGATGGTTCAGGGAGCACTGATATTGATGCAGGGAGTTCAGATTAGAACTCTGTACAAGATTCAGGGTAGCATTGTTATTGATGGGTGCAACAGTTTTGTGGTTCCTGAAAGTGGAGCAGAAAATCTAGTGATTTTTAGAGAAAAGACCATGCTATGGCATCAAAGGCTTGGACATATTAGAGATAAGGGCCTTTGAATACTTCATGGTAATGGTATGGTAGAAGGTATGTTTAATTTCTCTCTAGATTTTAATTTCTCTCTAGATTTTGATTTCTATGAAAATTTTGTATATGGGAAGCAGAATAGGGTGAGTTTCTCCTCTGGTGCTAAGAGGGCGAAACAAATATTAGAGCTTGTGCACAGTGATGTGTTTGGACATGTGTCAGTTCCATCACTGGGTAAGTATGTGTACTATCTATCATTTATAGATGACTTCTCAAGGAATACATGGATATATTTCCTCAGGAAGAAATATAAAGTCTTTGATCGGTTTAAAGAATTTAAGGTTATGGTGGAAAACCAGACAGAGAAGAAGATAGAGGTGTTGAGGACAGATAACAGTGGAGAGTTTTGAAAGAAGGAATTTTAAGAGTTCTGTAAGAAGTGTGGTATAGCACGACAAAATACTACTTCATACACACCTCAACAAAATGGAGTTGTAGAAAGAATGAATAGGACGTTGATGGAAAATGCAAGAAGCATACTGAGTGGTGTTGGGTTAGGATAGTAATTCTGGGCAGTGACACTGGAGACTACATGTTACCTAGTCAACAGATCACCTTGATCAGCATTGGAGGATAAGACTCCATAAGAGGTATCAACTGGTAAGAAATCATCTCTTTCACGTTTGAGGGTATTTGGATGTGAAGCATATGTACATGTTCCAAAGGAGAAAAGAACAAAGTTGGATAGTAAATATGAAAGCTACATCTTTATTGGGTATAAGTATGGTTTAAAATGTTATAAGCTTTGGAACCTAGAAACAAGGAAGGTTTTGTACAATCGAGATGTGGTGTTTAGAGAGGTGAAAGATGTTATTAAACATGAAGTCAAGGATTCTGAGAAGATAGAGTTTAAGCTAAAGGAGAAAGAATAAAACTCTACAACATAAGAGGAATCAGAAGATGAAGAGCCACAAACTCCAGCTGTGAGAAGATTAGTTCGAGAAAGAAGGAAGCCAAAAAGGTATAGTCCATCTACTTTCTGTTCAAATTTTTCTTTATATATCACTGATGATGATCCCATAACGGTGAGGGAAGTAGTAGATACAGAGGATGGAAAACTATGAAAAGAGGCCATGGTTGATGAAATGGCATCTTTGCACAAAATTGAGGCTTGGGATCTGGTGGAGTTTTCAGCTAGAAGGAAACCCATTAGCAAAAAATGGGTGTTTAAGAAGAAGATGAATGTAGAAGGCAAGGTGGAGAAATACAAATCTAGGTTGGTAAAAAAAGTTTATTCCTAGGTGTCGGGAATTGATTTTGGTGATATTTTTCTCTTGTTCCCAAGGTAGCTTCTATTAGATTAATTTTATATGTTGTTGCTGCTTTTGATTTTGAGGTAGACCAGATGCATGTGAAGACAACATTTCTTCACAGGGATCTGGAAGAAGAGATCTACATGAAGCAACATGAAGGCTTTTCAGTGAAGGGTAAGAAAGAACTGGTATGCAAGTTAAAAAAGTCTTTGTATGGGTTAAAACAGTCATTGAGGATGTGGTATTAGAAATTTGATACATTTGTACGGGGACTTGGCTTCATCAGAAGAAAAGCATATCACTGTGTGTATTTTAAATTAATTGGTTACTATGCTATTTATCTGGTCTTGTATGTGGATGATATGTTGCTGGTTGGAGATGACAAAGGAATTATCCAAGATTTGAAGACCCAATTTTCCTCCAAATTCAATGTGAAAGATATTTTTGCTACAAACTATATTATGGGTATGGAAATTAAATGAGATCGAGAAAAGAGGAAGCTCTTGTTAAACCAGAGAAAGTATGTCGAGACAATATTGTAGAGGTTTAATATGAAAGATAGTAAATTGATGAAGGTTCATATTCTTGTAGGTGTAAAGTTATTTGTTGAATAGTTTCCCAAGACACAAGAAGAGGAAGAAGGCATGTCCTATGTTCCATATGCAAGTGCAGTCGGTAGCCTGATGTATGCAATGGTTTGTACTATACCAGACATTGCACATGTAGTGGGAGTATTGAGCAGGTTTATGTCAAAACCAGGGAAGGAACATTGGACAATAGTGAAGAAAGTTTTTAATTATTTGCGTGGCACTAGTGATTATGGTTTGTGCTACCAAGGAAGACCAGGATTGAACATAGTTTTGGATATTCGTGGCTTTGTTGATGCAGACTAGGCTAGAGATCTGGTTTAGAGAAGATCTACAAGTGGGTATATGTTTAACCTATTTGGAGGTGTAGTCAGTTGGATGAGTAAGAGGTAGTCTGTAGTGGCACTTTCAACTACAAAGGTGGAATACATGACAGCCACTCATGCAAGAAAGGAAGCAGTTTGGTTGCAGAGATTGTGTTCAAGTATGGGGTTAGTACAATGAACTATAAGGACAGACTATGACAGCCAAAGTGAAATTTTCTTAGAAAAGAGCCTTGCTTCTCATTCAAAGAAAAAGCACATTGATGTTCAGTATCACTTTGGGAGGGATATGGTTGAGGACAAAAAGGTGTTGCTGGTAAAGGTGGGCACTTTGAAAAATATTGCAAATGCATTGACAAAGTCTGTGAGCAATGAGATGTTTTCTTGGTGTAGAGAAACAATGGACATTGCAGGGCTAGATCAATGAATAAGCTCTCATGTGGCCCCCTATGGAAAGAAAAACAACAAGTGGGAGAATGTTGGGTACGTGTTATATTCTTTTCACGACTACCCCACGCTCGGGCAATCACAAGGGGGTGGAAGCCCGCATGTACGTTGCGTCGGGCGCAGCAAGGGGGTCACATGGGGAGAGGCTTCCCCCCTATCAAGGGGTATGCAGGGGGGCGGTATCCCCCTTGCATGGGGTCCAATATAGTGCCCCATGAATTTTTTTTTGGACCCTATATTAGGTGGGAAGACCTTACTATGGTTTTGTGCATGGATTTCGCACATGGTTTTGGGAATGATGGTTTTTTGTCCATGGTATTTTGTAGATCCAGTCAAGGCAACTACGGTTATGTTCTAATCCAAGGTTAATGGATTGGGGTTTATGGATTCTTTGACATATATATATATATATATATATATATATATATATATATATATATATATATATATATGGTATTTTGTAGATCCAGTCAAGGGATCTACGGTTATGTTCTAATCCAAGGTTAATGGATTGGGGTTTATGGATTCTTCGACATATATATATATATATATATATATATATATATATATATATATATATATATATATATATATATATATTGTAACATTGAAAGGAATATAATGAAAAATCAATCTAGTAGTCCCGGTTTTGGGATCCAAGGAAAAATATCTGTCTATATTTGTTTTATGTTTTATTCTCTTGTCATTGCTTATTTTCTTCTTTTTAGAATTCATATGCATTTAATTTTTGTATGGGGTTAAAACCTACATGTTAATCATTTAAAGTTGTGATTGAATATGAGGCAGATGTAAATAGTTAAATTTTTTGTGTTGTAAATGATTACATATGTTATGATGTAAATGCTTGAAGTTGTTGAACTAATGATGTAGGAGCATCTGGACTTAGCCAGCAATGTGATGGTTTGCTCACATGTTGTGGCTAAATGAGTTGAATTTCATTGACCTGAGTGGTCAAAAGTCAATTTTAGTCGAGAGGGCTGGATCTCTCGAAAATGATCTGTACTTCATTATTGTAATAGTTAGGAAATTGTCTTATTTTAGACTAAGGGATAAATTGTTAGCATAGGTGTGTAATAGAGCTAAAAAATAGAAATTTGATTGTTAGATTGATTAAAATAGAGATCGAGTTGTTAGTACAGTTAAAATAGGATTCGACTCATAAAGAGAAGAAAATGTAATGAAGAGGGATTAGCTGAGATGATTGAGATTTGAGTGAGAGGCAAGAGTTGAGTGATAGAGAGGGTTTTGAGATTGAAACAGAGGTCTGTTAAATTACTGTAATTGAGCCGAGAGGGCCAAGACTCTATAACTATTATTATATTGAAGAAATTTGATTTAGTGTGCATCTGTGTGTTAATCCTGGTGAAAACTCTCATTTACCTCTGTGTATTTGCATTCTGAAACTAAATCAGGTATTTTCCCTGTTTTCACACTTTAATTGTAAATCTCAGTGTTTATGTGTTAATCGCAGTCATTAGTATTAATGGCGGGGGTAGAAGAGCACAGAAAGGCTTGATCCTGGTTGAAGACCTGCAATCAATCTTTGTTGTCGATTACAAATTCAAACTTTTGGGTCACAGTCAACAACGCGATTAGGCCTGTTTTTAACTGTGTGCTAGTTGAAGAACAACTAGTCGTAGGATTTGATGGACTCCGTTATCCAATGGATATTGGGTTTTAAGATGATTAGATGATAATCTAAAATCTGGACCCGAACCCTTACAGACCAAGAGTTTATAAAACATATCGGCTCTGTAAGGGCCGTTAAGTGTCGCACAAGTTCTCTGACCATTATCGTTGTGAACCATTGGATCTAGCATGCTTTGATCAATGGAATAGAGTGAAGCGCATGTGCAAAAAGGAAAAGTCAATGTGGGAAGTCAACGTGGGACCAATTGTTTTTCAATCGTTGTTTAATTGACCTCCTACTTCATTTTTGGCATCAGAGCACAGAGATTGAGTTTGATTGCAGTAAACATGCCACCAAGGAGAGGAGATGACATAGGTCGAGGAAGACCTGAAGCAAATGCAGTTCTGCTTGAGGAGATCCGGAGTCTGCGTACAAGGATGGACACAATGGAGACTTCTCAGAGAAGAACACCTGATGAAGGAGTTTCCAATGCTGCAAAAGAATCTTTTGAGGAAGAAGAAGAGGAGGAAAATGAAACTACCAAAGTTATCAAGATGTTGGCTAAAGTAGGTGGAAAACCAAAGGTGGAAATTCCTGTGTATGAAGGGAGTCTTAATGCAGAAGATCTAATGGATTGGATCAGTTCACTGGACAAATATTTTGACTATGAAGAGGTTGATGACAAAAAGAAGGTGAAATTTGCAGTTACTAGATTGAAGGGTCATGCAGCTATTTGGTGGGATGAACTACAAACATCTAGAACAAGAAAAGGAAAGCCCAAGATCAAGCATGGTGAGTAAAATGAAAGCTAAGTTTATGCCAAAATATTATCGGTTAAATATTTTCAAACAGTTACAGAAATTAAGGCAAAAAGGAATGTCTGTTAAAGAATACATAGAAGAGTTTTATAGATTGAGTCTTAAAGCAGGACATGTGGAGGATGACATGGATAAGGTAGCCAGATATATCAATGGATTAAGATATGACATACAGGATGAGATCAGCTTGCTGAGTCTAAACACCATTGAAGATACCTATCAAGTAGGTTTGAAGGCAAAAGAGAAGATGTTGAGAAAGCAAAATCAAAGGAAAAGAGGGAAAAATTCAGTAAGAGGTAGAGGAACTACCAGACCAAGGTTTTAGCAACATCATAACGAAGTAGGAAGTTCAAGTAGTAGACCACCATAGAGGGGAGATTTTAATAGAAAAAGATTTGCACCCAAAGCAAAAGGCCGAGGAAGAGATATTCGGTGTTACACATGTGGAGAATGGGGACATGGATCGTGGGACTGTCCTCATAATAGAACAACAAGTCATAGGAATGTGAATGTGGCTGAGGCAAAGCAAGAAACACCTCAAATTATAGAAAAGGAAGAATCCCCTGAAGCAGGAGAATCCCTGTTGTTGAAAAAGGGCGTTGCTTAAGGCAGAGAAAGAGACTAAAGAACCAACTCATAGGAACATTTTATTCAGAACTACATGCAGATCCAAAGGTAAATGTTGTAAAGTGATAATTGACAGTGGAAGCACTGATAACCTTGTTTCTACAGAGATGGTGGACAAGCCAGGATTAGTGAAGATGGTACGCCCTACTCCTTACAAAGTGCCATGGTTGCAAAAAGGACATCAGATTATTGTGACAGAATAATGCAAGGTAGAGATACATATTGGTACGTATAAGGATGTGATATTGTGTGATGTAATGCCAATGGATGGATGCCATGTATTGTTGGGAAGAACGTGGCAGTTTGATCGGAAAGTTATTCATGATGGGAGGAAAAATACTTATCCTCTGGAGATGGATGGAAATAAACATACACTGCTGCCATTGAAGGATGACGCTGACAAAGGAGCACCTGGAAACAATTTTATACTAATGAGTGGAAAGGAGCTATTGCAAGAGGTAGGAAAAGGTGAAGAAATGCATTTTTCTTTCATAGGGAGACCTAAGGTAATTTTGACTTCCATAAACTTAGATGATTTACCCGAAGAAATCAAAACTTTGTTGAATGATTTTGTTGATATTATTGTGGATGAGTTGCCAAATGCATTGCCACCAATCAGGAGTATTAGTCATCATATTGATCTAATACCAAGAGCAATTTTGACAAACAAAGCAGCATACAGATTAACTCCTCAAGAGAACGCAGAAGTTGGAAAACAAGTGTAAGAACTGATGGATAAGGGACTAATTAGAGAGAGTCTTAGTCCATGTGTTGTACCAACAATACTCAGTCCAAAGAAAGTAGGTGAATGGCTTATGTGTACAGATTCCAAAGCCATAAACAAGATCACTATCAGGTATAGATTTCATTTACCACACATGGATGATTTGATGGATTGTTTGAGTGGGTCAAAGTATTCTACTAAAATAGATCTGAAGAGTGGATATTATCAAATAAGAATTAGAGAAGGAGATGAATGGAAGACTGCATTTAAAACAAACAGTGTGTTATATGAGTGGTTAGTGATGCCTTTTGGACTCACTAATGCACCTAGCACATTCATGAGATTGATGAATGAAGTCTTGAAGGAATATGCAGTCAAGTTTGTTATTGTTTGTCTTGATGATATTCTAGATTTTAGTAGAAGTAAAGAAGAACATCTAGAGCATCTTAAATTGGTTTTAAGAACTCTGCAGGAAGAGAAACTACTGATAAATCTGAAGAAATGTAGTTTCATGAAAGAAGAATTAATTTTCTTGGGATTTGTGGTTTCTAAAGAAGGGTTGAAAATGGATCCAAAGAAATTCCAAGCAATTTGGAACTGGCCTATTCCAAGGAATATTTGAGGTAAGAAGTTTTCATGGTCTTACAAGTTTTTATAGGAAATTTATCAGAGGTTTTAGTTAGATTTGTGCACCAATTCTTGAAACAATCAAGGAGACTAATCAGCCGTTCAAGTGGACAGAAGCAGCAGACAGGAATTTTAAGTTGCTAAAGAGGAAAATCACAGAGAAACCAGTTTTAGCTTTACCCGATTTTGAAAAAGTATTCCAAGTTGAAACTGATGCTAGTGGAGTTGCAATTGGAGCAGTTTTGAGTCAGGAATAGAGACCAATAGCATACTTCAGTGAGAAATTAAATGAAGCGAAGAAGAAGTATTCTTCTTATGATAAAGAATTTTATGCTATTATACAAGCCTTAAAAAAATGGAGACATTATTTGCTACCAAAGGAATTTATATTCTATTCTAACAATCATGCATTGTAGTTCATAAACAACTAGCCAAAATTGAACCAAAAACATGCCAAGTGGGTAGAGTTTTTGTAGAGGTTTAATTTTGTGATAAAGCACACAAGTGGTAAGTTGAACAAAGTTGTTGATGCTTTAAGCCAGGTAAATTTCATTGTGCAAGAATTAAAAGTTGGTGTTGTAGGATTTGAAGAAATGGTTGAAATGTATAAAGACAATGCAGATTTCAAAGATATTTATACAGCAATACAAAATCCAATAGTTCATAACCAAAGTCAATGGTTCAATTATCTTATCCAAGGAGTTTTATTGTTTAAAGGCAACAAGTTGTGCATTCCCAAATGTTCTATGAGGGAAAATATAATAAAGGAGAAACATAGAGGAGGATTTTCTGGTCACTTTGGACAAGACAAAACCTTTGCTCAAGTAAATACTTTTTATTATTGGCCAAAGATGCAGACTAATGTTAAGAGATTTGTTGAGAAGTGCAGGATATGTCAACATGCTAAAGGGAGAAGCCAGAATATAGGATTGTACCAGCCATTTCCAATACCAGACCGACCATGGGATGCAGTTAGCATGGATTTTGTTTTGGGGTTACCTAAAACTCAAAGGGGGAATGATTTTGTTTATGTTGTGGTAGATAGATTTTCCAAGATGGCACATTTCATTGCATGTAAAAAGACTAGTGATGCAACACATATTTCTAATCTATTTTTTTAAAAAATTGTAAGATTACATGGATTGCCTGTAAGTATTGTGTCTGATAGAGATACAAAGTTTGTAGGGAATTTCTGGAGAACTCTTTGGAATAAACTAGGAGCTCAACTCAGTTTCAGTTCAGCATGCCATCCTCAAACAGATGGACAGACTGAAGTAGTAAACATAAGCTTGGGAAACATATTGAGAAGTTTAGTGTATCAAAATCCTAAGCAATGGGTTTTAGCACTAGCTCAGGCTGAGTTTGCTTATAATGAAACTCCAAACCGAAGTACTGGAATGATTCCATTTCAAATTGCTTTTGGGATGAATCCAAGAGGTGTGTATGAGCTCAGAAATTTGGGTAAACAAGAGACAAGAAGTGCAAAAGCTGAAGAGTTTGTAGAGCAGATGTGGAGACTACAAGAAGATGTCAAAGGTAGATTGCAGGAAAGCAGTGGAAAATACAAACAAAGAGTAGATATGAAAAGAAGAAAGAAAGAATTCCAAGTGGGAGATCTAGTGATGGTATATTTGAGAAAAAAAATATTTCGTGCTAAGACTTACAATAAACTAAAAATGAAAAAGATAGGACCATGTAGAATTGTAAGAAAGTTTTCAACTAATGCTTATGAAATTGAATTGCCAGAAGTGATTGCAATATCACCTATCTTCAATGTTGCAGATTTGTATCCATACAAAGAGACAGAGATAGAGCTACAGGAGGAAACTATAGAAGATGAAGTTCAAACTTTGAATTGGGAAGAACACATGCAAAGACAATTAAGAGAGAGGTGGAAGCTGTTTTAGAGAAAAGAGTATCCAAAAGAACCAGAGGACATGTTTATTTTCAATATCTAGTCAAATGGAAAGGACAACCAGTGGAGGATGCTAGTTGGTTGACAACAGTAGAGTTGCAAAAGTATGGAGTAAACCCTGAAAGTCTAAGGGATGATTCTTTTCTTCCCCAGGAGTCTGATGCAGGAGCATCTGGACTTAGCCAACAATGTGATGGTTTGTTCACATGTTGTGGCTAAATGAGTTGAATTTCATTGACCTGAGTGGTCAAAAGTCAGTTTTAGTCGAGAGGGTTGGATCTCTCGAAAATGATCTGTACTTCATTATTGTAATAGTTAGGAAATTGTCTTATTTTAGACTAAGGGATAAGTTGTTAGCATAGGTGTGTAATAGAGCTAAAAAATAGAGATTTGATTGTTAGATTGATTAAAATAGAGATCGATTTGTTAGTACAGTTAGAATAGGATTCTACTCATAAAGAGAAGAAAATGTAATGAAGAGGGATTAGTTGAGTTGATTGAGATTTGAGTGAGAGGCAAGGGTTGAGTGATAGAGAGGATTTTGAGATTGAAACAGAGGTCTGTTAAATTGCTATAGTTGAACTGAGAGGGCCAAGACTCTGTAACTATTATTATATTGAAGAAATTTGATTTAGTGTGCATCTATGTGTAAATCCTGGTGAAAAATTTCGTTTACCTCTGTGTATTTTCATTTTGAAACTAAATTGGGTATTTTCCCTGTTTTCACACTTTAATTGTAAATCTCAGTGTCTATGTGTTAATCGCGGTCATTAGTATTAATGGCAGGGGTAGAAGAGCACAGAAAGGCTTGATCGTGCGTGAAGACCCACAATCGATCATAGCCGTCAATCGCAAATTCAAACTTTTGGGTCACAGTCAACAACAGGGTTAGGCATGTTTTTAACTGTGTGCTAGTTGAAGAACCTCTAGTCATAGGATTTGATGGACTTCGTTATCCAATGGATATCAGGTTTCAAGATGATCGGACGATAATCTCAAATCCGGACCCGAACTCTTATAGACCAAGAGTTTATAAACCATATTGGCTCTGTAAGGGCGGTTAATTGTCGCACAAGTTCCCTTGCCGATAGTGTTGTGAACCATTGGATCCAGCACGCTTTGATCAACAACATCGAGTGAAGCACCTATGCAAAAGGGGAAAGTCAATGTGGGATCAGTTGTTGTTCAATTGACCTCCTGCGTCAGCTAATGATGTTGAAATAGTGTTGCTGAGCAACAAGATATGTTGTAGAGGTAAGAGTTGTAGAGGTGGATGAAAATATTTTGATGTAAATGCCTTATAGGTGATGAAGATGTTGTGATGGAGGTGCGTTGCAGTTATATTACTTGACATTATTTTATCCTTGGTTTATGTAATCATTAAAGTGGATGATGTTAATCTTTTAATATTAGTTGAGGATGATTTTTTTTTTTTCATTTGCAAAAATTAAAAGAATTTGAAGACAAATAGGTGGACCATAAAGAGATAGCCTTGGAATACCAAGAGACAACCTTTCATTTCAAATTTTTGCATGGAATACAAACAATGAGAAAACTATGTTTATAAAAAGATGAAACTTTGGAAAGAAGAGTTGATTGGTTAGCTTGTGTGTTGAAAGAGTTGTTGTGAGACCTAGTTCGTTAGTAACCTAAAAAAAAAAGAGAAATAATAAGAGGAATATAGATGTGAATTGGAATTGAAAAAGAGAAAGTTGAGACAAAGGGATGGAGGTATGTAGAGTTAAAGATTAGGTAACCCAACATGTTAAAATTTCTACATATCATGGAATTGTTCTCTCGTTTCAAGTAGTAACCCAAAAAATAGCAAGTTGGAGCCCGTAAGTGGAAGTAGGAGCTTCCCAACAAGCTGTACCTTGCAAAATAAAATTGAGGCGGGAGCCTATTATAGGTTTCTGTCTATAGAAAATTAATGTAAAAGAGGGACTAGGAGCTTCCCAACAAGTTGTATCTTGCAAAAAAATAGACAGGTTGGAGCCTCCAAAAGTTATGTAATAGAGCAAGTAGGAGCTTGCCTTTACATGACAACAACAAAAAATTCTTCTTTTTTCCCTTTATGAGTTTCCACTTATATCTGGTGTCAACATATGTTGTTTTAATGTGTGCCTCTTATTCTATGATTGAATGTTGGGTACATGTTAAATCCATTTTTCATATGATGTAATGTCGCTCATTTAATAGTTCATATAATCATTAATAGGAAAAGTGAAAACAAAATTTTGATGTCCATGAATGCACTATATTGATTCACACTCCCTCTCAATTCAGTCAAGTTTATAACAATATAAAAACAACCAAAATACATTTAAGATATTAATTTTTTTAAGAAAAATGTTAAATAATAAAAATATTTATTGTAAAATAATAAAATATTTAATCAATCACTTACCTTAATATTTACATACAAATTTTCCCTATTAGTTCACAGAAATGTTAAAAATATGAAATAATCAAACTTAGTAATAATTAAAAAAAATTAATTATTAAATTTTGCATGTTTTTCCATTTGTTGTTATTGTTACTTTGAGAACTATATTGATACGGCATTGATTATAATCTAGAACATGTTTTGAAAGTGACTCAGTAAATTTTGAAATAGCATATGCACTTGCATAAAGGTCCATAAATAGGCTTAGAAAGGTTTGAATAAAATTAGTACAAGAGATGATACTAGGATTAGTGTAACCATAATGATGGTTTCTCTAATGATATTAGTTGGGAAGCAACTTATATAGTGGAATGGTCTCATAATTTGAATTGATAACTTGTGGTGTTACAAAGAGAGACAATGCTTCCCTTGCTACACTTGCTTATAAGGAGGATATGGATGCACTAAGATCACAAAAAATGTTTAAAAAATAAGAGATTAGGTGTAAAGAAAACAAACCTTTAAATTTACAAAAGCAAGAAGGACCATCTACTCACTAATATTCATTTCGCCACTATAAATACCTTCTTCATTAAACATAATCTTTCTTTTTCTCATTGCATCACCCTTCCATGAATTCTAACTCTATGTCTTGCTTATTTGCTTCATTTAGTGTGGTTTATGGAAAATTATAGAGTCAAAATCATATAGTTTTGTTGTTTGCGGAAGATATCCACTAATTTTCTAAGAGATTCATAAGGTATGTTGCATGTTCCTATGTGCAAGTATTTGGAGTACAATAAAAAAAAATCACACTTCTTCCGAGACACTTCTTCTCCTCGGATCAATATAGTGAAATAAGAGTTTGGTCATTGAGGAGATGAATGTTTGAGGTATATTGTTTTACATTTTTTGTCTCTCTCATTTTCAATAATTGAGCTTCTTGATCCAGTGCTTTACTAAATTTTAAATTAAAGGAATAATTCATACTTATGATATAGTTATTAATAATAAGAGTAGATTTATTTTAGAAATATATATATGACCAAGGATGAGGAAAAT
This sequence comes from Pinus tabuliformis, assembly GCA_031772625.1. Classification (NCBI taxonomy): domain Eukaryota; kingdom Viridiplantae; phylum Streptophyta; class Pinopsida; order Pinales; family Pinaceae; genus Pinus; species Pinus tabuliformis. The sequence continues at coordinate 84,645,169 of CM062818.1, forward strand.
AATATAAATAAGGAATGGAGATCACATAACATTGGCTTATAGATTTCTACAAATATTCAAGGAGATGTTGAGGAGATTGTTATAGAGATGGTTGAACCAATTAACCAAATTGGAATTTTTTTTTATAGACACCTCAATGCTATACGATGTTACTATATGATGATACGTCTTGTATTGTATTTGTGTATTATCACTGTAAATTAATACGATGTGATATTTGGAATATTATTGTTATTATGTATTTAGTGGTTCTTTATGGTTGTTCATTATATCAATAATTGGTATCAGGCCTGTCGTTCCCTACTAAATATATGTATTGGTTGATTAGTTTGAAAGGAGTAATCAGAAAGAAATTTTCAAAGGGAAGTTGTTGTTTTGCATAAATTTAGTCATTATGTTAAAATGAGGAGAGCTACTATCAACCACTACCTAGAAGTAGAATAGGTGTAGTTAAAGGATTGAGATCGGTATGTTTGGTAATCATAGACATCTTAGGAAAGATCGATGGGGGTTTCAATCAGTCTAGTCGAGTTGCAACCTGTTAGGATAACGTAAAATTGAGGTTAAATTTAAGAGATTCATCCCTGTTACCATCCTTGATAGCATTCCTTTGAAAAAATATAATTGTCTTTCACATGCTCAAGTTCAGGAGTTATTTGAAAACCTATGGCCTCCAAATGATAATGCATGGTCTTAGTTTTAGTCGATGTTGCAGGTTTATACCAATTTCTTGTAGAATCCATGTCAGGTAGGAGTCAAGTTGTGTTATTCATGGACCTTTAAACATATATTTGAAAGACCATTATAAAGAGTCAATTTGCATTATTCATGTACCTTCAAACATATATTTGAAATACCAAGGATGGTGGTTTGAAGTTTTGAATGCATGGTTCGAAGTCTTTCTCCTTAAGCTACTATATATGACTATCAATTTCGTCTTCTAATATTTATTAAAGAATGAAAAAGTTGGAGCAGAGGTTCTCTTCTCAATATTCTCAAACAGTTAAATAAGATTACATAAGAGACATCAATAATAAATTACTGGAGTGAGACTAAACTAGAACTCAACCGAATTGGACTAAACCCTAATTGACTGTGACACTTGGATGGATAGTTATGACACCTAATAGGTGGTTGGAATTAGATTCTCCAACACTCCCCCTTAATTACAACCACAACAATTTAAACTAAGATGTTTGTTGGTCTAGGTGTAAGCTAGGCTTACATTTTAAAAAATTGACATAATTGGATTTCTTTTCCTTTTTCTTGTCTTTCATATATTGTATCCTCTAAATTGTTTCACCTTTCTCTTTTCACTATAGGTTTCAAACATTAGTTTCTTCATTTGTTGGTGCAGGTCTTCCATTGTTATAGGTTGTCCATGCATATCATATATCACTTCAAAAATTTGAATTTATGTGGACTGCTACCACATGTCATGTTTTGTAGTGTGATCTTCATCATCTCTTTTTTACATCAATATGCTCCAACATAAGGTGAGAATAAAATTTTATCTCTTCAAGACACCAATAAATGAAAATTTCATTAATGTTTTCATCATCTATGCTATCTTCCAAATTCATTTTTGCAACTTCTATGCATACTTTATCAAAACATGGTGTTGCAAGCCAGGCTTCAAGGAACTTTAATTATTCTTCAAAATTTGTTGTTTCTTCTTGATTGTTGCTTACATCTGCACACTTAAAATCAAAATTAAGATTAAAAACATTTTTAGGATCATATTCTTTCTGTTGTGCAATGAGTTTTCTCTTCGTGGGGTTCCTTCTTTGCCTCTACCTCTCTCTCTTTCTCTTCCACTTCTTTACTACCCAATGTTGTTGCAAATAGGTTGCCTTCCACTTGGTTTTCATACTCAAGCAGGCTTCTCTTATCAAATAACATCATGTCAATATGATGTTTGTGTTGCATCATATGCAACCATTCATCATTAGCCAACAAGTCTTCATTAAACTTGACATCAACAAATTTAATTGCTAGATTCACCATAACACTGGTTGCTTCAATGACAACTTCATTGTCATTTGCAAGCTTTGTTGCTGGAGTCACCAAATTATCATCCACTTGTGGCTGTGGATAGTGGGATTCACCAAACTCTTCATCTCTCTGTAGATTTGTTGTTATAGATACACCTTCATCTTCAACTTGAATGCTCCGCTTACACCAAAATGTCTCTCAAGGGTATCCCAGGCCTCCTTGGCTATCTTTGCATTTGCAATGAGGGGAAGAATGTTGTCATCTATGGATTATTTTATGCATTTCAATGAGAAGGCATTCTTTTGACTTTTCACTTCCAAATATTTCCAAAAATATTCATACATCTCTTACTGTTGCTTCAACTTTCTTAGCCTCTTGGATTTTCCCATTTGTTGTGGCTCAACAAGCAAATCAACTCGTAGACATAGTGATCAACTACAATGAAAATACCTCTGCGATGACTTTTCTGCTTTTATAAAAAAGAAATCTACCAATTCTTTACAATCGCAACGCTTTTCACCAAATCTTTTACAATCTTTTTTTTAATATTACAATGCTCACAAATAATCGGAATAATGCCATCTTTTAAAAATATCATTATATTTTTGAAAAGACCCTTCAAATATAAATAATGCCCTTTTTTAAAGTAAAACTTTTTCAAAAATCAAACAACTCCTTTTCTTTTTAAATAACAAAACTCCACTTTTTAAATGAATGAGAAATCCTTTTTATGAGTAATATATTATAGAAGATATTTTATGAAGAGCATTAACCACGCAACACACTTTTTTTGGTGCGTGGTGCCACCCATTCAAATTACCTTGTTCTTGGTGAAAGCCTTTGACACGATAAATTATTTGTGCCCTTTTCTTCTCAAATATTATTGTAAAGCTACCATCGCACCTTCTACAAAGGAGTTTTGCATCGCATCGCATTTTCGTAGGTTTTCTGGTTTCAATGCACTTGCTCTCTGTGAGGTGTGATGGTTTCTTGGGGAAAAAATAAAATAAAAATCTTCCTCTCTTACCAAGGTTGTCATTTCCCGAAAAAATAAAAAGATATTTTTTCAATAGTGGAGGTCGAAAAAATAAAAAGATATTTTTCAATAGTGGAGGTTTTTCACGACAATTTTACACTCACTCATACTCTATGCTGCTCTCAAGGATTCTTATGCCTATCGAGTTTCGGGTTTTGATAGTATGTTAAGGAGTGAATAATGTGGAGTATAGGTTTTTTTCTTAATATTCTCAAATAGTTAAATAAGATTACGTAGGAGACATGAGTAATAAATAAATAGAGTGAGATTGAACTAGAACTCAATCGAATTGCACTGAACTCTAATTAATTATGACACTTGAATGGATAGTTATGAAACCTAAAAAATGGTTGAAATTAGATTCTCCAATAATATCATCATCATTCTATCATGTTGTTGAGGGTTTCATGTTTAGATAATGTACAACTTCAATTTTCATGTTTGTATCAATCTTGATTCGAATATCTTTGGCCTCCGATATGACAAAACATTAATATATTAATTGTAGATTTCAGAAATATCTGGAAATCTGATAATGAAGAGAAAGGTCCATCAAATTCCTACATATTCTTATTATCTACGATCTTACGATCTTCAAACATCGTTTTTGGCCATGTCCTTAGATTCTAATTTGGTAACCCATGTCTTCGTGAGCCTTTCATCATTGAATGGAGGACAAGATCTTTTGTTGCAGATTTTGATGGCTCCATAATAGAGATGAAACCATTTAGTATAAAGAGTCTTACCAGTGTTGTGCATAAATTCCTACTACTCTAGAACGTAGACAATTCTTCTCCGTAATGTTGTGTCTTTTAATTGTTTAGCACATCTCTTGATTCCTTATGGTCGGGAGACCTACAGTGATACAATCTAGAAGACCTGGTCGTGAGAAATGATCCCTCATAGGAAATATGGTTGGTGAGGTCAAATGAAACAGTAGTTTCTTTAGTGTTTGACCATGGTCGACATATGGGGAATGATATAGAGTTCACGTGCACATTATGTGTGAAGCACGTGAATTGTGTGGAGCCATATGTCAGTTAAAGGGAGAGACTCACATTTCAAGATTCTAGTTGAAAAGGGGAATGTTTTCAAAAGTATTGTGAACCTTGCAATTAAAGCAATTGAAGTTGTGATAACTTGAAAGTATAATGATTGTGGGACAAGGTTTTTTAAGTTTATGAAAACAAAGAAATATATATTGAAAAGTGGTGCATGGAGAGCAAAAGGAAAGTAGACAAGAGGTTGAGATGCTGCTGATTATTAATGGTTATATATTAGTTTAGAAAAAAGTTAAATGAAAGTTTTATTTTAAAGGGATGTATTCCATGTTTAAAAAGTCAAGTGAAGTTTATAATATAAATTTTAACCTAAATTGTAAATATTGAGTTGAATTTTAATGGGAAAAAATAAAAGTGAAAGTATAAATGAATGTCAAAGTAAAGATAGGAGTCAAGGTTAAAATCAAATTCAAAGTGTTAAAGTCAAACTATTGAACATCAAAATTAAAGGTGCATCTTACTCAACATTTAAATATAATTATTGGTTTTTGAAAGTAGGTTGTATGATTGGTTGTACTTGACAACTTGTGTTTATTTTGCTCAGTCTTCAACAACTGAGCATGAATCATTAGCAATTTTGAAATAGGAAAAGGAAGAAAAGGTCTGCAAACTTATAGTCATGAAATTTAACTTATGCAATAAGATCTAGATGATGCTTTGCAAGAAAGAGAAGAGATAGATTATAGAAGAAAAATAGTTGCATGATAGGGAAAGTTGTAGAATTGAGGTCAAGGGATAATGAGCTTTATCATTGAATTTGTTAGTTTTGCTACATAATGTATAATGAGATTCAAAGAAAAGGAAATCATTAGATCATATGATCTCTTAAAAAATTAAGATCAAAAGTACAAATAGATATAATCATTGTAACAAAAGTTAGCAGAGCAAAAAAATGTCTCTTTAGCACTCGTAGGTGAAGTAAAACAATTAAATCAAGAGAAAGAAAAGTATGTTGTTGACTATGATACTAGTGACCTCATTGATTTGATTAATGATAATAATATGCATGTGCATATGTCTCTCTCTTGTGATGGGGCATCGAATAATGATCTTGGTTACTTCTAAAGATGAAAATGATAAACTAGATTATTTTGAGAAGCATAGAAAAGGATTTGGTGCTAAATTTTTTAAGTAAAATGGGTTATGTTAGAACTGGTTTAATTAAAAAAGGTTAGGGTAGTCGGAAGCCCATACAAATATGCGTAAGGTTAAAAAATGAAGGAATGGGTTATGAAGGTCAAATAATCAATATATCAACAAAATTTGTGAAAGAAGAAACATTAACAACACATTAGCCATCTAAAACTAGTAGTACAACAAATCAAATGCAAATCCTAGAACAACTGTGCATTCATTGAGGTAGAAAAGGACATGTATGAGCTATATGTTGGAACCTACATCCTTGTCATGTTTGTGTTCTTATAAATCATGATCATCACAAAGTGTTGGAATATAGAAATATCAAATCCTTATATATAAGCACAATTTCTTAGGATATATGTGCTTGGATGGCAGAAAATTATTTTTGTGTTGAAAATATTTTATAGAGTCAAGTCTTCAAATGTACAACAATATCTCCCATATAAAGTTCATGATAGTGGATCCTCAAAATTCAAACATGTTTATGAAATATTTGTCTTTTTATTAAGTTTTTTCTTGAGTTAAATGAATCATGAGTATTTTTGGAATGGTTCATGGTAAACCAAAAGCTACTTTGTAATGATAGATGGAAGTTTATTTTCAGCCAAAACCACTTGACGTAATGAATGGTTCATGGTAAGATGGAACCACTTTGTGGTTAAGACTGAGCCAGGAAAACACTAAGTATGATGTAATGATTCAAGGGTAATCCATATAAGGCCCTTGGGAATGTCAAGGGTAAGATAAAAAAATACATGTATGAAGATGATGTAGTCTATATGATTGAATGAGGATCCATAATAATCAAAGAAGGATGCAATGCATATTGATGCAGAAAGATAAAAATAACTAAAGATAGATATGCCTATGAAGAACACTGAAGATGATGCAAGTACGTAAAACTAAAGATGAGGACAACTTACAACATTTATATTGAATCATAAGTATCCATTAAGGGGAGCATGAAGGAATAATTCATACCTTTTATATAATTATTAATAATGAAAGTAGAGTTATTCTAGAAGTCTACATATGACTAAGGACTAGGACAATGAGAGAATTTAGGAATGGAGATAAGATAAAATTAGTTGAGGTATTTATGGGTATATTCATGGAGATATTGTAGATATTGTTATGGAGATGGTTGAGCCAATTAACAATATTGAAAATTTTGTTATGGGCATGCTATAATATGAGGCTTTATTTATTGTACTAATGAAAAGTGTTGATTTGTTTTTTATCACTATAAATTAATCAAATGTGATATTTTTGAATATTATTGTGATTATGTGTTAAAATAATGTGTATGGATTCTCATTATATCAACACAACCCCCCCACCATGGAAGGGATGTGAAAGTAACTCTATCCTACTAATCTTCCAACCAATTACGAACTGCACTAGGCAATTTGTGAGAATTTAATTGATTTCTAATTCATATTTTTTGTTAGGTAATTTCTTAATAAATCTTTCTTTAACAATTTCTTGTCACATTGTGAACCATTCTTATGTTAAATTGACACTAGGGTGCACCCTCATAGTCATTGAAGTAGTTTAAATGTCAAACATTTTAAAATTTTCTCACTGCATGAGATTGCTTGAAAATGTAGGATTATAAACACAAGCTCAAGATATATGTGTGAAAAAATAGTTTTTTAACTATGGAAAAACAAGAAAGAAGACAGAGAAAAAAATGCTCAGAAAATTAAGTAACCAAAAGTGAAGTTCAAATCACACAAGATACATGATATGAAAATTTTATGTATAATTATTTTTTAGCATGGATACAATATATATATATATATTCTAGGAGGAAGAATCAATTTGAATTAGGCTAAGGTTCCTATTGCATGCACTTAAATAACAAGAAAATGACTTTCCCTACCTAACTAGTTATTCAAAAATAGACTAGGAGACCCTAAATTAGAAAAGTATTTAATAATTGAGTTAAGTAGAATTACGTGGAGTTATAAATTACTCAAAATTGATGTAATAACTCGTATATGCAATAATTATGCAAAAAGGCTCCATAACTAGAAATAAAATTCAACTAATAAGTGGTAGGTGAGTGGAGTTAGGTGGTAGTTAAAAAGGAAGCACATGCTCACTCTATTAATTCTTATTAATAATGTAGCATGAATTAATGGAGTGTAATTAGCCACGTCATCATCTAATCTGAGTTTAATCGATAACACATGTCATCCTTGGTGGAATCCCTTATTAAAAATAGACTTACTAGTAACAGAAAGTTTCAAAAAAGGAGACGACCCCAAATGGTAGGAAATGTCTAGTAGTGAATGAAAAGTGGTCCTACATTGCCCTAATAATGTATGGGAAAGGGTCAAATGATGGCCATAATTTAGGTCTTAATAATATCTCAATGAGTTGTTGAATGAAATGTACTCCAACACCCCTATTGATGCACAATCAGGGAATATCCTAGTGAATGATTCTGGTCAATTTTCAACCATGTTAAATACTCATGTAAAACATATATAAAAAATAAAGTGAGGGAAAGAGGAAAAACCTAGTGGGATGAAAACTACCCTTAAAATAAAACTCCTTATGTAAGAAATTTCAACTACTAAGAAGTTTTGTCCTTCACCTATGAGAGCGCTTGCAAAGTTATGAATATATGTTGATGAAAATCTTGGTGAAGATGTGTGAATTCTACTTAGAGAAATGAAAATATTGCATATTAGTGAATCCTTGATGGATATTCCATATGATGTAGTGCATGTTAAACCCGATGTGCTTGATATATTGTATTTTAATTAGGTATACGTTGAGCCCTCGAATTGTCCCTTTTGTTATTCCTTTTCCTGACTTGGGACTACCTTTGCTCCTCTATGTTACCCCATTTTTATGATAACACCCTATTTATTATCATGTTTTGATTAAGGAATGCTAGCGATTATAAACCATGTTATTCAAGTTATAATATAGATTTTTATGTAGTCTTTACATAGTTTTGGGTTTCTCATGTGTTGGTTTGGAGAATGTATGTTTCATTGGTTGCAGATACTTGAAGGATGCAAATGATTACATGACTTTTTGATATGTTGTTACTCTTGGTGTCGTTGCTTACAAGTCCATGAAATATCGGTTCTATTATGTTATTGGAGCTTGAGAATCTAGTCTTTGACCATCTAAAGTGGAAAAGTGTTAGGCCTCTATACTACTAGTGTAACCCCTTATTGTTATTAGTACAACCCTCTTATTATATTTATGTACCCATGTAGTGCCCATATTGTTACTATTGTGCCCCATAGAAGCCCACTATTGTTATTCTTGTGCCCATATATTATTATTGTTATGTCGGCTCTGATTATATTATGACCCCTTAGACTCCTATACATAAAAAGGAGGTCTTTTCATTTGTATCATCAAAGAATCATTCATTTGTGTAACGTAAAGGAGGTTGCCCCCTTGAAGAGGCTGAATTCTAAGGCGTTGATCTATCTTTTCTATCTTTTTGTGAGCTGGTTTCATAACATTTGGTATCGGAGCTTTGGATTCTAGGGTTTCGCTGCTCCAAATAGGTCATCATGGAATTTTCGCTATAACTTTTTTTATGCGACATTTCAGAAGCGAAAAAAAAAAAACCCATTTGAGACGAAATCGAACTGAACCTTAAGTCTGAATTTCAGAGCTTTTCGTGCTATATTTGCGGAGATATGGTCTAAGGAAGTTGGTCTTTTTGCAGACTCCTAAATTACATTCCAAACAGGTGACTTGAGGAAAATCGTCATAACTTTCTCTCTAAGCATCGGATTGAAATTTCATAAGAAGGTACAAAAAGAGGACGGACTGTAGTTTCTTGTATATATTTTTTAGAGCCAAAGGTCGAAATAGTGACACGTGGCATGTCGTACAAGTTCGCTCTACTGAACTAGTCTATAATCAGGTCACTGTGGGAGATTTGGCATAACTCTTCCTTGGAGAATCCAATTTGGATCAGACTAGTGACATTCGAAAGAGGACACATAGGGCTACTGCAGCTCGCAATTTTAGAACTTAAAGATCTGAAAGTACAGAGTTACAGTCGTTTCAAGATCGAGATCCTAAAATCAAGAAAAAGCAAGATGAGGAAGTTTGATGGCAAGGATCCGATAAATTGGATACTTCATATGGAGAAATATTTTTATCTACATGGTGTACCATTGTTACAAAAGGTATGTATTGCATCTTCATATTTAGAACCGGATCAATTTTTATGGTATAAAGGGCTTTTTTCTCGTAAACAACTTGTTACATGGTCAATTTTCACGGAGGAAATGATAGCACATTATGAGGATACAAAGAGCAAAACCTTCTTTAGAGCAACACCACAACAATTGGAAAGAGTAAAAGGGTTTTGTTACATAGTGGAAAGTAAAATTATGGCAACAAGGAAGTCTACCCGTCACAACTATAAAGATGGAAGTGTTGTTTCTCCTAGCCTTCCACAACCTACAAGGGTTACACCACAACAATTGGAAGAAAAAAGAGAAAAATGGCTTTGTTACAACTGTGATAGCAAATGCACTAAAGGTCATAAGTGTGTTGAGAAGAAATTATTTTACATAGAGTATGAAGAGGAGGAAGAAAAGGATCAAGAAACATCAAAAGAAGAGGATATATGCCAGGACCCAACCATCGAGAAAGAAGAAATGAATCCAACCATATCTTGTAATTCATTGGTCGGAATTACCACTCCTCAAACTATCAAGATAGAAGGGCATATCAAGAAGAAAAATGTTCAAGAAGTGAAAGATCACATCAAGCATCACGAAATGAATCCGAACATATCTTGTAAAGGATTGGAAGAAATTACCACTCCTTAAACTCTAAAGATAGAAGGACATATCAAGAAGAAAAAGGTTCAAGCAGTGGAAGATCACATCGAGCATCAACAACAAGTTCTCCAATTTTTAAGGGATAACGCCACTTTGGTGCAAAATCGAATGAAACAAGAGGTAGATCAACATCGTAGTGAAAAATGTTTTGATGTAGGTGATTGGGTACTTTTATTGCTACATCTTAAGAAAGTTATTTATGAGAAGGAAATGTTGGCAATACTACATGCACTTATGAAATGGCGACCTTACCGAATGGGAAGACACTTCAAGGTAAAAATGGATCATGATAGTCTTAAATACTTTTTAGAACAACTATTATCTTTAGAAGAACGAAAAAAATGTGTCACAAATATGTTGGGTTATGACTTTGACATCATCTATAGAAAATGGAATTAAAATTTTGTTGCAGATGCACTCTCAAGAAAGGATGAGGATGTGGAAGCATTGTTTTGTGCTAATTCTATTATCCAACCAGATTGGATAAACGAAGCAAGGGATGAATGGAAGAAGGACGAAGAAGTACGACCACTTATTCAAAAGTTACAAAAGATCCCAATTCAAACAATATTGTCAGAAATTGAAAAGGAAGGAAAAATCATAACCCGACAGCTACGAAATCGATCAATTTCAAAGTATCTCATCAAGTGGAAGAAGTTACCCACTGAAGATTCCACATGGGAGGACAAGAATTTTATATAGAAGCATCAAGTACTGAAGCGTTGAGGACAACACTTTTTGAAGGAGAGGGGCATGTTAGGCCCCTATACTACTAGTGTAACCCCTTATTTATATTGGTACAACCCTCTTATTATATTGATGTACCCATGTAGTGTCGATATTGTTACTATTGTGCCCCATAGAAGCCCATTATTGTTATTATTGTGCCCATACATTGTTATTGTTATATCGGCTCTGATTATATTATGACCCCTTAGACTCCTATATATAGAAAGGAGGTCTTTTCATTTGTATCATCAAAGAATCATTCATTTGTGTAATCTAAAGGAGGTTGCCCCCTCGAAGAGGCTAAATTCTAAGGTGTTGATCTGTCTTTTCTATCTTTTTGTGAGCTGGTTTCATAACAAAAAGTGACAAAAGGGCAGTCCAACAATAAATGGGATTTGAAGCTACCATAATAATTAGGAGCAGATTGTAACAAGTTACATTCTTTTGAATCATAAATGTAATAACATAAATATGTAATAGACTTTTTTCTTAATATGTAGTGATTAGTTTTGAAATTCGATTAGGTTGCTACTCATATGACTTATATAAACGTAGGAGCCTTCGAGGTTGTTGGTTGTTGAATATTTCCAGTGATAGGAGAGTGTATCACAAAACTATTGTACCATGTTTTGATATAATATATATTATGCAACTCTTTCTTGAAGTTGTAATTATGAATAACTTTCCACTTCCCTAATTGGTGAAGGAAGGCCCTCCTTCAATGATCAAGTGCTATAACTTTGCTATTTGTTAGATTAGTTGAAGTGTATCATAGCCTTGTTTATGTTTTGACTGTATGGATAGTTTCCATTTAACAATATTTGGAATATATTCTTGTTGCTTGAAGGTGACTGTGTATTATTAATGATAGTATGATTTAGAGCTGATATTCACTAGGTAATTGAAGTACGTTGATTACTTTTTCATTCATTTCCTATTTATCATAACATTTGTTCTCATTGCTTGTAGCACGATCTAGTTTATGATACATTGATGATCTCTCTCAGTAATGCAATTAAGTTAGTGTTGATTGTTCACTCTTGGTGCTTATAGAATGATTTGGTGATTGTTTACAATTGATTTGTTACTCCCAGGAGATTAATTCAATAAGATAGGGCTCTAATTATAGTGTGAAGATTTTTTTGATTCCTTTATAAGAACACACTTGTGATTGATTTGTATTGAATCATTTAAAGTTACTATATTTGTTTGTTGAAGTGTGAATGGATCTATAAGCGTTAATTTCTCAATTACAGGACCATTGGACAACTAACACTAGAAATACTTCCCACACCTGCATATATTTTGTACACAACCCTGAAATAGCAAAAACAATCCCTGGTTTGACAAGTAAATGCAAGATGTTATAGTTGTCTTAGACAAACAATTGTAGCAATCAACATTTTTGGCACCATTGTCAAGGAGGTTACAAGGGTGTAAAGAAGTGATTTCGTATTCTATAGTAGCATAATTTTTGGTATAACTAGGCCTTCAGTTTTAAAGATAGGAGGGGAATAAACCTACAAAATTGACCATCTATCTCCCTGTGAGGACAAAACGTGGTATCCTCTCATCCTGTTAGTACTATAATAATTAGATTACATGTGTGGATGTGGAATTTGGGTCTCATTACACTGCAAGAACCAATCATATGACCATATTATGTGGTCATTCTATTTAAATAGTCGATGCCAAACATAAAATGAAATTAAGATATTAGAAAACATTTTCTAAGGTGGAAGAATCTTAACAACCTGTTGAAAGATGGGAGGAAGTTAGGGAATATATATCTGGACTTGAGCATCAACACCTAGTTGAAGGAAAGGGAGAAGCAAGGAATTTTGTGTCAAAATATTGTATTTTGGTCCGAGGAACATCCCCTGAGACCCTTCATCTGAAACAAGACAGTGTTGTTAAGACTATGGAACTAGAGGTAACATTAGGGGAATTTTGAGGTCTAAAATGGGCCTCCTAAGGAAATTATAAAATAATAGTGGAAATAATAAAATATGATTAAATTACATCATCAAATTTTAGAGGGAAAAAAGGAAAAACTAATTTTTCAACTTGTATTTTCAACTTATCTCCCTATGGGATTACTCAAATTTTGAGTGGCAACACTCATCAGATGAAAAATTTGATTCCCCATCCAAGGAGTACCCATGTTTCATACTTTTGATGGACCCTACTATACGAAAAAAGAGAAATACATGAAAAATGCGATTGCAATCACGTTGTTTCATGTATTTCTCATTTTTCATGTAGCAGGGTCCATCGAAAGTATGCAACATGGGCACTCTTTGGATGAGGAATTAAATTTTGCATCGAATAAGTACTCACGCTCAAAATTTGAGTAAAACCTTAGGGAGGTAAGCTGAAAATATGAGTTGGAATAATAGTTTTATTATTTTATTGTTTTTACTTTTTTACTCCAAACATGGTGAATCATCCCCCATGGTTGACATAATCATATGGAATCCTATTGGTTTGTACATTTTCGCTAGGGAGCCCATTTTAGACCTCAAAAGTCCCCTAATGATACCCCATTTCGTTTCAGTGAGCTCCTCTTGATTTTGTAATCACAGAAGGATATTGGAGGATTTGGGAAGATATGGCCAACACTACTTCCACAATCATGTTCCCTATTGCTAATACTTATGGGAATGCACCTATGAAACCAATTTCTTTGGTAGTTATTCCCAATTTTCATGGAGTTAACATTGAAGACCCAAATGCCCTCTTGATCGATTTTGATGTGTTGTGTCGAAGCTATGACTGTACTGATGATTTGCAAAAGTTGAAATTGTTCCCAACAACCTTAAAGGGAGCATCCTTAAGCTAGTATATGTGTCGAGTTGGAAATACTATAAATACATGGGATGAGATGAAGAATGAATCCCTTGAGAAGTATCAGGGATATTTCTGAAATCCAGAACTTAAGGAGGATTTCTTTAAAATAACACAAAAGGAAGAAGAAAATTTGGAGGATTTGAGGATCAGTTTTAGTACAATGTGCAAAGGTCCCCATATGCTTCATTGGGAGGAGATATTTTGAAGACAATCTTGATTAAAGGAATATAGGATGAATGGCTGGATCTACTGAACTTAATGTTAAAGGGAGACATTTACAAAGAAATGTATGACAATATCCATAATTTATGCAGACATTATTCATTAGGATCAAATAGGGGAAGAGTAGGGATTAGAGACCTTCCTAAGGTTGCAAAAATTAGCCAGTGGTGGAGTAAATCATGTAGATATCATATATTTATTGGAAGAAACTAAAATTGATATCCTCGGGACTTTAACATCTTAGTGAGATGTGTTCCAATGAAAAAAATAGCAATTGGAAGTTGAGAAGGAACTTGTTATTTTTTTTCCAAAGTGCAGAAAGAAACCTCATTCTAGAGAATGCCTAGTGAATTGTTTTGAAATATGTGGGATATGTGATGAAGAGAACTCTACAAAATCATGTTTGTACCTACTAGGATTTAAAGTAGTTTATGAAGGTGATAACAAGGAAGTCAAACCCTCCTACCTCTTGGGTTAAAGCAATCCATGGCAACTATGACCCACATGTATGAATCTTGATCCTCCTACATTTCTCAATTTTTGGGATAATAAATATAATATTGCCTAGACACAAATGTTGGCTTCCCGATGGCAGAATCCTTTAAAATTCCAATACCCCTCACCCTCGATGCAATGACTAGTCCAACTAGCACAAAATCAATTTTGGTTGTTGATTTGGTGAAATTATCCTTTTCCTGGACAACATGTATAAGCATCCCAACCACAGATACCCTCATTTCTACCCCGACAACCTCAATTATAGTTTCTTATGAATCCCTCATTCAGTGATTCAACAAACAACTCTATTGTTCGAGCTCAATTACTTATTCAAGCTGCACCAAATCCAAATAATAAAATGGTGCAACAAGTTGAAAAAACCAACTTCCCAGCCTATAGTACTAGCCCTTTTGCATGTAATGAAATAAAATTTAGGTCTAGGAAGATGCTTCACTAAAAAATCCACTTATTATAGAATGAGTGGAGGATGAAATTTCACATAAGGGAGCAAGAAATGGCCATGACAAAATGGAAAAATCCCAATAAACTGAAGACCCGAGAGTAACAACATATACAACAACACAAGTGGTGTTTCTAATCGAACTAATATTGTATTTGTTACTCTTCCATATCATACAAGAGTGATAATAGTCAACATAAACCTGCAACCTGAGTTTGATCTATTGGGAGAACTACACAATTTGTACATTAAGATTCCATTGCTTCAAGCATTAAGAGACGTGACGATTTACACTAAGATTGTTGGAGACTTATGCCTAAATAAATTTGGGAGAAAACCTAAGGCTCCACCCTTGTTCATGTTTTGGGGAAATTTTCTAGTTTGATTTTGGGAGGGAATACGCCTGTTTAATATGATGATCATAGAAATCCAGTTGTTATGGTTCAAATTCGAAAGATAATTTTTCCAAATGCATTAGTGGACTTAGGTGTAACCATTAACATTATGAAGAATGAATCTTGGGAAATTCTAGGAGCTACATCTTTGAGGACCACATATTTCATTAAGATGTAGGGGCTCTATAAGATGTGGTCATCTCTATAGATTCTTGGGCCTCCCCAACATATTTCATTGTTGTCCAAATGAAATCTATAATTAGTGGTCACCCTTTGATCCTTTGGTGGTTCACTACAACTGACGTCTATATTGGGTGTAGAATAGGGAATATGGTAGTATCCCATGAGGATTTTATGAACAACCTAACTCTTTATCCCCTAGAATATCCTACTCCAAGCTATGAATATCCTATGTGGATCGATCTAAAAGTTGAAACTAAAATTGCTCGGCTGGAAATGACTATTGAGAAATCCTTAATATTAAAAACTAAAATAGAGGACGATATTATCAATAGTTTCATCAATATTCCTTCCTCTATTTCACGACCTATTCATCATCTAATACAAACGACAATGGAAGATAATACTACATATGATTTTGATTTAGAAAAGTTAGAAGAGGAGATACCAACTAAAATCATCCATAATAGTGTCCCCGTTGAACTTAAGCCAGGGAAAACAATGAATATGCATCCAAATTTGACCCCTATGTAGGATCAGAAGTTGTTACAAGTTCTGAAAAGGTAGAAGGAAGTTTTCACTTGGGACTGTAGAGATATGAAGGTCATACACCCTGATCTTTGTAGACATCATATTTATATTAATAAGGATTTTACTCCCATTTAGTGACCACAAAGAATAATGAATCTCTCTTTGAGGGATTCATTAAATAAAAACTCAAAAAGTTATTTGGCATTAATTTTATCTATTCAATATCTAACATTGAGTGGGTTTCCACTCTTGTGATTATCCCAAATAATAATGGTATTGAATCTCTGTGGATTGGCTTGAAAAACTGGTTCAATCAACATCCTTAACACTTTGTCATTATCCCTTTGCAAAGGCCTAAGCATAACCTCTCCAAAAAGTCTGAGTTTCTAGGTATATTAGCTCAAAATCTATGTTTTTGGACCCAAAGCACCCTCCACTTCATTCCATCTGAAATGTTTTCAAGTTGTATAGTTGATCACCTGCACTTACCAACGTAGGTTTCTCTCCTTTACAAGTGAGATAGTTCTAGAATTTTGGGAAAAATAAAAGGAATATTTACGAAACTTCTCCCTCCAGAAGTTTCTAATGTGGTTTTAACCATTTACCATTGATAGAGATCTTGAATTCCTACTCTAAAGGCCTTATATTTTATCCTTCTTATGTGGATCTCAAGTGTAGATTGGTAAATCCTAAACTACCACTTTTACCCTATAAATTCACTACCTCCCATGGAGTCGGGGTTGGGTTTTGGAGATTACTAGTGCCCTGATGCTACTACTTTGAGCTTAAGGAATCATCATCCATTAATGAATTAGGGTTGAAGTTGAAGGTTTTATTTGTGTCAAGGAAGGAAAAGACAATTGGGGAGACGTAAACAAAGTCAAGAATCTATAAATGGTTGTAACTCTCTCCTTCATTTATTGATACAAAAAGCACATTGTTTTCCTATACTTGTGTCATGTTGATTCTCATGTATTTCAATGCATTTTGAATCATTGATTAGATACCTTATTTTATGTTATGTGGATATTTTAGTTCTCTTTCTTGTTTGCTCATTTTGCAGGTTCCATTTATAGCACTTGGAGCTAGAGTTGGAGCTTACAAGCAAGGAGAAGAGGAGCGCTTACTACAGATTCCAGGTAGGTCTTTATTCTGTATTCTAATCTCTCTAAGGAAAACATATATCTTATTTCCCCTATTCCTTCTAGATCAAGCCACTAGATCTTGGGAGTTCATTTTTGTCCACAGAAGAGAATTTTCCACATAAAAATCATGACTTGAATAAAGAAACACAAAAATATCATTTTACTCTACCATTTATTGATCAGGTTCAAGATACACTATCAAGGAAGGATTTTTTCTCTTTCCTCAATGGTTTTAGCTGCTAAAATTAGATTTAGATCTTTGCAAAAGACTAGGACAATATTACTTTCACCTACCCATGGGGCACCTTTGCATATCGTTTTCTTCCCTTTGGTATTTGCAAAGTACCCACCACCTTTCAATGATCCATATTAGGCATATTTTATGATTTGATTAATGATATCCTTGACATATACATGGATTATTTCACACCATATGTTTTGGTCAAGCACTATTTAATTTATAAAAAAAAACTCCAATGAGGCATAATGGCTGATCTTTCATTAAGTATAGAAAGATGTCATATGAAGATGATGAAAGGTGTAGTGTTAATAGACCTTCTTTCAATTTTCCACATTCAGGTTGATCCAACTAAAATTCAGGTAGTATTGAGCCTACTACCTCCAAATACACAAAAATAGGTACACATATTTTTGGGTTAAATTAGGTACTATCGTCATTTCATTGAAAATTACTCTAAAATTGAGTCCCCTTTGTATGCACTGTTGATGAAAGACATATCATTTGTGTGGACCAATGACTATTAAGTTGCTTTTGAAAAATTAAAGAGACTTATGTTTATAGGTCCTGTGGTGTGGACCTAATTGGAAATTTCCATTCCATATGGCCTCAGACACTTCTAACAATGTTGTGGGAGTTTTACTTGGAAAACAAGAAAATAAGAAGCCATACACGATCTATTATGGTAGCAAAAACCTGTCACCAATGAAACTGAATTACACGGTAATGGAAAAATAATTTCTCCTTATCATATTTTCAATTAACAAATTTATGCATTATATAACTGATTACCCCTCTTTTGTGTACATGGTTAATTTATCCATTAGGTACATAACTAATAAATATGTTACTAGTGCATTATTTATCAGGTGGTTGTTACTTATGAAACAATTTGATATTACAATTATTGATAAACTTGGAAAAGATAATGTAGTTGTAGATATTTTATCTATGCTCAATATAAATACTAAAAATACTCTTGTAGAAGACAATTTTCCCAATGAAAATTGTTTGCAGTGTCCATTCATACACTTGGTATGTGGATATCGCAAACTATCTTGGTATGGGAAGATTTCCAAGCCATGTGTCTCCGAGAGAAAGAAGGAAGATCATTCAACAGAGCACCATGTTTTCATGGATAGATGGATACCTTTTCCACACTAGAGTTAATAAAATAATGTGAAGATGCATCGAGGAATATGAAATTTAGGACATTCTTAAAGCCTATAATGATGGTCCCTATGGTGGTCATTTTGTAGATAGGAAGAATGACCATAAGGTTTTGCGTATGGGATACTATTGGCCCACTATATTCCAAGATACTAAGAAATATGTTAGAGGATAAAATAGATTCCAGATGATGGGCCAACCCATCCAGTCTAATGATATGTCATTGCAAACATAATTAGTGATCAAGCCATTTAAGAGATGGGCCCTTGATCTCATGGGCGCAATAAATCCTCCATCACATCATAAATATTACATCCTGGTTTGTACTAACTATATGACCAAATGGGTCGAAGCAATAGCTTTGTCATGTGCCATAGAGCAAGGCATCATTGATTTTTTATATGAGGAGATTTTCATCCGATATGGAATACCAAGCGAAATAGTCGCAACTGGTGGAGCTCATTTTATAAGTAATAGGATAAATACAATTATTGAGAAGTAGAAGGTTTTGAATTGTGTCACCTATCCCTATCACCCACAAGAAAAGAGTAAGATCGAGAGTACCAAAAAAATTATGGAAAATATTCCCACTAAGACACTAGCTAGTCATCTTCATTATTGGGCTGATTGACTGCCTAGATCCCTATGGCCTTATAGAACAACATGGATAAACACAATGTGTGGTTCTCCCCATTTCAGTTGGTGTATGGGAAGTGTCCCATATTTTTTATCGAGTTTTAAATTTGCACACATAGGACTATAGTGGAACTTGGATTGGATTTATCAACAACACAATAGCATCAATTGGAATAACTTCATTAATTGTACGAAATCCATTTAGCTGCATTAAACCATACAAACCTTTTTCAACAACAAAGATCTAAATGGCATGATCAACTAATTAAAAAGAAGTTGTTCCAACCCAGGATTTGGGCACTTTTATATGATTCCCAATTCAAATATTTTAAGGAGAAATTATGTACTAGATGGTTGGGCACATATGAAATAGATACAACCTTTGACAATAGGAAAGTAAAGCTAGCACCTACTGATGCAAAACATACCCCTTTAGTTTTTACTGAACATCAAATCCATGTATACCATCACCCAACCCAAAGAGATTCATTCCTTAAACAAGTTGCTGCTAGTATTTAGCTAGAAATTTTCCACAAAGGAAAGTACTCCCACACTTCTACATTCCCACCCCCACCAAACTAGTCTCCCACATCCCCCATATCCACACTTACATCCCCACTATAATCTTCATTTCCATTATTTTCTAATAAAAATAATATTAATAATAATAATAAATTCCAACCATGAAAACTCCTACGACTGCAATTGGAACAATTAACAGGTGAAAACCAACTTGCTGGCACTTGGCCATTGAAAATAAAAAATGAAAAATATTGCATATTAGTGAATCTTTGACGAATTTTCTCTATGATGTAGTGCATGTGAACCTCAATGTGCTTGGTCCATTGCCTTTGAATTGGGCATCTATAAAAAATGAGTGTACTCTCGTTATCACATCATATCAGTTTATGAAGTTGAATATGTACACTTAGATTTGCTAAAAAGTGCTTCAACTAATTGGCCCAAGTAATAAATTTCATTACATCCCTATATTCTACCTCTACTAATGAACGAGCCATACTTTTCTACTTCTTTCTCAACCAACATATGGGACTAGGATTAAGGTAGAGAAAATTCCTGGTGTAGACTTGAGATATATGCTATCACCATCCTAATTTGAGTCTTTATAAGTAACATTAACCAAAGAAGATCATGTTACATAGTGAAATCAATAGCTTGTAGTTCCCTAACATATCTAATAATCCTCTTAGTCACTTTCCAAAGTAGCTCATATGGCTCCCACATGTACATAGAAACTACTCCAACTACATAGGATATGTTATGTATAGAATGTGTAAGGTATAAAACACCCCCAATAAACTATAAATATCTAGTAGAATCCTCCATTTTTGTGGCACCACCATCCTATAGCTTAGCTCTTAAAGAAAAGGATTACGAACTACCTTGAAATTGGTCATATCAAATGTGTTAAAAATGTCACTAGCATATTTGGACCAAGGGAATTTGGTTCCATTACCATCCTAGTTTATTTAAAGACCAATAAAGTATAGCAAAAATCCCATATCAATAATGGAAAACCTATTGGATGGAAGAGGTACCAATTCCCAAGTGTCATTCTCCATCAGGTAATTGTACTCCTCTCTCATAGTTTCTTCCTAAGATGGGTTCTTTTCAACCTAGACATATGTTTTAGTGTCTAATCCAATCATAAAATAAAAATTGATATTATATGAAGTCTCCATGACAATTAGAGTTTGTGGACACTCCACAATTCACAACCTGGTTCTCCTTCAAATGGTAGGATGACCCACTAGATCACTAGCTATTTGAAGTGTTTATTGTACCCATCATTACATCTACTCTGGAATTAAAATTTCTTCATGTTGCTCTAAAATATTATAATCTAATTTTTTATTAAAATTGTAATCTAAATAAGTATCACTGGGATCTAGCAGAAGTAGAGGTGGAGAAGATGAAGTAGGGTGCTTCATAAGTGGATAAAAGGGAGCTTCCTCAAATATGACAATTCATTTGATGAAGCGTATAATAACCTATCTCACTTAAATACATTTTATATCCCAAATAAATGCACTCCCAACGTTGAGGCTCCATAGCCTTTCTCCTATAAAGGGAATCATAACCCAATGTGCCCAAGAAGAAAAATCTATGATGTGAGCACCTTCAAGTTTCTTCATTGTTAAGGGATCAAAATAAGTGTTTTCCTTTACTAATTTATGTGGAATTATATAATGAATTTAAGATAAATAGTTAATAGCTTCAACCCATAACCTAAGAAGTAAATATCTAACATGAAGTGTACAATTTTCCATCTCTTCTAATGATATATTTACCCTTTCAACAACTCCATTTTGTTCTCATGTGTAAGGAATTATATTTTTTAGCTCTATTCTTGACACTAAAATAATATATTGAACATTTGTAATTACATATTCCCCCCATTTTTAGTTCTAAGGCATTTATTCCTCTACCCTATTTGATTTTCTAAAAGCTACTTGAAATTTTTGAGATTGATAGAGAATTTTGATTTCAAATTAAGAAAATAAACCTATATATTCCTTGAAAAATGATTAATGAGTTTTAACATGTACCTTTCATTACTTATTGATGGGTGAGGAAAAGATCCAATAATATCATGTGCAATAGATCAAGTGGCAAGAAGGAACTCCTAGCTTTTATTGTCTCAAACTTCTCTTTAGGATGATGGCGAAGTATGCATCCCTAACAAACTCCATTTGTGTATTGGATATGTGGTAGATATTCAACCATTATTAGTTTGGATAATTGATCCAAATACTTATAGTTAATTTGACCAAATATCTCATGCCATAAACTTCTCTCCACATTAGGACATGTTAGAAGAGAAAAAATAGGTTTAGGAGTAAACAGAGAGAAGTTGTATAGCATGGAATAATGATTCACATATTGAATAATAAATATATAACCATTTGACGTGTTGGAAATCACCAACGTATCTAGAGTGAATTATATTTTCTTTCCTGGCCCTGTATGTGTGATCTAATAAATGGAAAGGAGGTTAACTAGAAGTTGAGCAACATGAATTACCTTGTTAAAGATGTCATGCTCCATGTTAAATCTCCCTTCTCCACAAACCTCCACAAGTGAGTCATCTCCCAAAAACATGGGTGGTCGTGTAAGCCTTCAAGTGAGAAAAACATTATGCTAAAGAAGCCATGTGGCATGTGGCTTATGAATCAAGCACACAAGTAGTATGAGATGAAGCAATAGCTAGTAATGCATCATCCTTACCTTTTTCACGTGGTGGTTAGTATCTGTTGAATCTTATTATTGTTATTATATAATATGTAATCATCTAAGTTATGATTATAGAGTATCTATTCTAGATTATCAATGGTTTTCTTCACGCAAGATCTTTCATGATGGAACCCCCTATTGCAATATGTGCACTTTTTCTTCTCCTTCTTGGCCTTTCATCCCTTGGAATTTCAACTCTCCCAAGTAGGATTTTGTTTTTCTTCCTTCTTGTTATATGGTTCCTTCTCATTCTTGTTCTTCTACTTAGTATTCTAGATTGATTCATGTGTAGTAGGTGGATGGGTTTTTGAAAAATTAAGTCCCCATAAGTATGAGTTTGACCTTCTCTTGTATTAAGGACTTAATAAAATCATCCAAATATGGAATATTTCAATTCTTACCAATAGAAAGCTTTTATCTATGGAAGGAAGAAACATAATAGAGTACTCTGGTCCCAATTTAGAAAGTACCAAAAGAATGAGTTGTTATCTTTCCTCTCTATGCCACAAGCTTTTAGTCGAGTCATCAATGTCTTGAATCTTTAGAAGTATTCCTATGGGGCCTTGGGGTTGGATGGATCCATTTCGATCAAATAATTCTCACACTAATGACCCCTTAAGCCATCTTGCTTTCCAAATAGTTCCTCCAATCTAGTCCAAACTTCATTAGGAATTTTACACTCATCTATATGAAACAACTAATTAGTGGAAATTGATAAATATAGAATCCCATAAGCTTCATCCACTCTATTGAAATATTTTGATTTTTCAATTATTAATGTAGGCTGAATTTTTGCCTCTAGTGTCATCCTTTAGAGTCCCTTGCTTTGTAAGAATCCCATAATATTAGGATTCTAGTCAACGTAGTTGAAAGGAGTGAGAAATACAAAATTTTAGTCCATTCTCTCTATAGGCTATTCTAACTTGTCAAATATACAATAAAATATATGTATTCTTAAAAAACACACATTATCCCTTATACTATATATGATTTTAATCAAAAGCTCAAGGTTAATGTGTAAAAAAATACTAGAATAGTTAATGCAAAACAAGAGAGAAGAAAGAGAAAAATTGCTAAGAAAATTGACTAAGTTACCAAAGAAGCAATTTGAATTACATAATAGACATGATATGAAAAGCTAATGTATAATTATTTGCTAAACATGAATACAATATATAGACTCTCTAGGAAGAGGAACCAATTCAAATTAGGTTAACATTCCTAATGTGTTCACTTAGTTAACTAGAAAAGCGCTTTCCCTACTTAGCTAGTGAGTAAAAAATAGACCAGGTAACCATAAATTTGCAAATTGGGTTAGAAATTATTTAGAACAAATGTAATAACTCTCACTTGTAAAAAGTACCCAGTAAAACACCAAAAATAAAAATAAAAGCCAACTAATAGGTGGTAGGTGAATGGAGTTAGCTAGTAGCTACTAAATTTAAGAAAGGAAATGCATACTCATTCTAGGAAAGTTTATGCATGAGGTAGAGTTATGAATTAGTGGAATGTAAACGACCATATTGTCATCAAGTCAAATTCTTGTTAGTACCACTTGCCATCAAAGTCTAGTTAGTACCACTTGCCATCATAAATGGCACCCCATGCTAAAATAGTATTTTATTAAAACAAAAAAATATCAAAAATATAAGATGATTCCAACTAGTATAAAGTGTATAATAGTAAAAGAAAAATAATCATATGTATTCCAAATAATATATAGTGTATAATAGTAAAAGAAAAATAATCATATGTATTCCAAATAATATATAAAATAAAGTTAAATAATAACCATAATGTAAGTCCTTGTCAAATCTCGATGAACTAATATAATGTACACTAACCAACATTATCATTTTAAAATTACAACTCGATTAATTATTTTAACATTAAATATAAAAACATTCCTAACCTAATTTTATATACTTTTACTTTACCAAATTTCAAACTCATTTTTTTTTCTAATACATATTTCACATTTCTTATGTTTTGAAATACTATACTTTCTTTCTTCGTAATTTCAAATACTCTAATAACTTTAAGTGATTACCTTCGTAATACTCTAATAATAAAATTATAATTTCATTTAACAACCAAACACCGCACATTTAAAATCTGCCCCATCAAGAACGAATTTATTATTCGAATAATGTTTTCACTCAGAAATTAAGCACTAATTAATTCATTAAAATAAACAGTGTCACATGGATAATTTAGGACCACACCTACATCAAATCATGAGGTAATTTAGGACCACACCTACAACAAATCATGAGGTAAACAATGTCAAATTGATAATTTAGGACCACAACACCTACAACACGCAACTTCGAATAGGTCGATATTCTTCAAATCATGAGGTAATTTAGGACCACACCTACAACAAATCATGAGCTAAACAAAAGCCTACTTAGTAGACAATGTCAAATTGATAATCTAGGACCACCACACCTACAACATGCAACTTCGAATAGGTCGATATTCTTCATTGTTGTAGTATTTATAAAATTATGAAAGTGTAGATAGCAATTTTCAAGCCGCAAAAGTGGGGCTGTGATCTATCTTAAACATGATCAATATATAAAATTATGAAAGTGTAGATAGCAATTTTCAAGCCGCAAAAGTGGGGCTGTGATCTATCTTAAACATGATCAATATGTGAGTTTTATGGGTAAATATAGATCCATTTTTGTTATATATAAATTTAATAAGTATTAAAAGGGATTAAATTTTTGAGGTGAAAATCATTATTATGATATAAAACTTGTTCATATATGTTTATCATTGTTTAAGTTGTGTTTTCAAATGTATTAATAGATTTAATGCTTTGAAAATTTCTTTGGATTGTATAATCTACAAAACTTAAACTTGCAATTCCAATAAATCGTTGTTAGATTTTCAATAAAATTGGCCAAAAAAATATACATGAAAATGGGTTAAAATCTAAAATAGTGAAATAATTTGAAATGTTTTAATCATAAGAATTATTTTTTAATTTGGTAGTGAAATATTTAATTTATGAACCACATTGTATAATATGTTAATATTTTTTTTGGGTAAGCGAGCGAAAATCTTTATATTTTAAAAAAATTACAAAAACTACAGTCATGGAGGTATGGATTAGTTTGTACTAAGAAGTTATTAGCATAAATAAAAATTTGTGTGCCTTGAGGAGAGAATTGGAGAGACCATTTGACCATGAGAGGGAAACTAGATGGTCTCCCAAAGAGTTCTGAATGATAATGTTGACAATATGGCACCAAAACAAAGTAGACATAATTGAAACTAGGTAGACAAGAGAAACAAAGTAACATGGAAAAAGTAGACTCTAAGAAGGTATATCTAGGGAATTTAGCAAGTATGTTTGGGTTGATCCTTGTCCCCGTTGGTCTTGGTCTAGGTGAGATGTGTTTGACCCTTGGAACCTTGCCTTGTTGAGCCTTCTACTTCCCATCTTGTTCTTGTTGCTTCAAGTAGAGGAAGGAGTCATGTGTGTGTGAACCAGGTAGGTGTTTATTTTAGTTATTCTAGCTTCAACTCTTTCCCTAGATTCTTCCTACTCCTAGAGTTGTATGGCAAGCAAATTTTAGATGTCATACTAGCCATTTCCTATGTTCCTTCTCCCTTGTGACTGCATGGTAGCGATGAGGCAGTGGATATGTATTAGCATGTCGTCATTGAATTATTCTTCTCCTTGACCATTACAAGGATGGAGAGGTTAGTTAACACGACCTCTGTCACCTCTTCTAGCTCAACCCCTTTCCCTCACCACGATGAATAGACCTGTATAATCTTTACCTCTGACCTAAAACCACCTAAGTCTCATTGCCTCTCCAGACCCATAGTGACCATCCACTCGCAGAGTAGAGAAGTTGAGGGAATGAATGCCGATCTATAGAGTAATTATTGAATTCATGTCTTTCTCGATGCATAAATTTTTTATCGTCGCTTGAACCTCTACCATCTGGATGTAATGAATGTGGCTTGTGGTAAGTTCATGTAATGACCACCAACCATCAATTCCCATTAAGTCCTCATGTAGTGTTGGCATAAGACAACTGCCTCACCTCAATTGTAATGTGATCACCCAAATCTGAAGAGTTGAGGTCTTGCATTGGAATGTCTTGGTAGTGGAAAGGCCAAGCCTCAATTTTTGGAGTTGAAAAGGTCATCTCCTCACATTGAGCTCTCTCTTCCACTCCATTTTTGGCTAGGAAATCCACTCGAGAATTACCCTTACTTCAGACATGGGAGAGAATAATTGCTTATTGTTGCTTGAGAATGTGAGCTAAGTGTTGTATGCTTCGATCTCATCTCCAACTTGTGGAGAATTTAGATGGTGGTGATCCATTGTGAATTTTTTGAGTAGCTTATATTATGAGCTAGGAATCACCCATAACTATGATTGAGTGGAGTGCATTCTTTTTAATAATCAGGAGACCTTGAATTATGGATTTAAGCTCAGCTACATTGTTTCTTTTCTATATGATATATCCCCTTTAAATTCTAATGATTTTCCCTCTGTGATTTCTAACGACTCCCCCAATTCTAGCATCTCTCGGATTTCTTTGTAGGCTCCATTGAGATTTAGTCGTCGAAAAAGGAGTCCAAGTGTCTGGACTTAGTGATTTGGCTTGAGGATGAGTGATGTTCCCTTGGGGGTGGTCGAAATTAAGTTTCCACCAAGCTAGGGTCGACATCTCATTAGGGGGCCCTAAAAGTATTTATCCTCCTAGCTAGAGAGGAACAGGCTATCCTTTAGATGTTTGTGAAGGAGAAACCAAATGCCATCTTGGGTTTTTTAGTTATTATTGAATAGCCTTTTATTTCATTCCTTCCAAATTTCTCGCGATAGGAAACTTGGGGCCATAGTACAGAGTTGATTTAGGATCAAAATTTGGAAGGGATATTTTTCCCAGCTCTTGATTGTTTGAAAAACATTTCCTTTTACCCTGTCTATGCATTAGAAGCCTTGAGCCAACTGTTCTAGATACTATTTACTTCATTGCAAGAATCTAGCAGGTGATCTATGGTTTTGTTGATTTTTATAGATGCAACACCAAGAGGGTCTATAGAAGCCCCTTTTGTGTAGGTTTTCCCATGTGAGGAAATGACATTTAGTAAGAAGCCATGTACACATGGATACTTTTGTCCAAAGATTATAAGTTCAGAGCTATTTCTAAAATGAATTTGGGGTTGTTGATGGGACTAGAGTTGATAGATAGTACACTTCTTTTATTGTGAAGGTTCCAACATTTTTGTAGCTATAGTGAAGGATTTGAGGGTCATTTTTCTTCCTTATAATACATTTATTGAGTTCCTTCTACAAGGCTAGCATGTTTACGTCAAATTCTTCTTCCAAACCAAGCATTGGTGGCTTCCATTTAAGGATGTATGGGTTTTCATGCTTTAGCGAATGTATCCACGAATTTGCAGTGATCTCCGAGGAAGCTCTTGAATTTGAGGAAATTGAAAGGTGTTGTTCATGCTAGCATAAATTTTTACCAGGAGTCATCAAATAGTCCTACTAATTTCCCATCTTTTGTCACTTACTGCAAAATTTGTTTTCACCTAACCAAAGTACAAAATAACATAAGATTTTGCAGCCATATTCCAAATTACAGAAGCACGCGAAGCTAAATCATACCCCCTCCAATGGATAGTGCTTAGAATTAGCTTTCCAACAGTATGTGGAACTCTTCAAATGGACTCCGGAATCAAACGTTAGAACAGATTGAAGTTACCCTTGAAAAACCAGAAGACTAGGAGAAAATGCCTAAGGTTAAAATCTCAAGTCCCAACATATCGACAATCCCACAAATCGGTGATCCCAGCATATTGGAAGTCCTGACATATCGACGATCCCGCATATTCAAGGTCCAAGGCATCAAAACATCAATAGATCAGTGCATTTCAATCGACGATCGAACAAGTGACAACCTTTTAAAGTTGTGATATTGCATAAAGTTTCAATTACGATTAAAATTGTCGAGGTTTGTGCCTTTAGTGTTAAATCGCTGAGGAGTGTCTAACACAAATTAACAAAGGATTTCCTCACAAAACCAAAGCGAGATAGGGCCTTTCTCTCTCCTCCAACGGGACGCATGGCAACGTAAGATTGGCTCTGATACATGACACATACCGGCACATGATTGGTTTTGATAAGGGACTTGGGGCAGCTGATGTTAGCATGATGTGGCAGTACAATGGACACATGGCATGCAGATTCAACATTTTGAGGGTCATAAGGGGACAAAACAGGGTGACATGCGTCACCACTCACAAGGTGATACGTGGTTGAGGATGACATCACATTGGCGATCAACGATCGGAGGATGAGTATTGTCGCAACTCCATAGTAAAACCTCCAATTGAGATCCACCGATAAAGGGGCTACGATACAGGCGCTGGCCCCGATCACATAAAGAGCCAAAGAACTAAGGGCTAAGCACGAAAGGTGATCGATGATCAGCGAAACCTGATATCGTATCACTCCAAGTTAAATCCTTGATTTGAAAAGGCCGACTAAGGATCTCTAATATGTGGGCTAGTGCATGGTCAAGAAGGACTTCATGAACCAGGGGTGGATAATAGTTTACAAAGGAACGATAACCCTGGCGGGAGTCTAAAGCCCTTAGCACCTTAAGGCTAAACTCTTGGTCATGTCTGTTACACAGTAATTTGTCACCGTTGGTCACTGTCCCTATCGCCCCATTTCCATACATTGGAGGACGCATTCTGGGACCTGTGAGCAGTGACATAACCCAAAAACACTTGCATTATGTTCCCCTGAGTATGTACTTCATGTTCCCTGAAGACACCTTCTGCAAATTATCCCTGAAAAGTGCTCTTTTTCCATTGGCGCAGGTCCACAGTATCTTACCCGCGCCAATTAATGAGATCCTCAAAAGAGGGCGCGACCATTGGCGCTCTGTCACAGAACAACACCCGTGCCAGCCTAGTTTGGTAATGATTTTTGACAAACGCACGCCCATCTATTTTTTCCCTTCAGATCACGAAGTTTTTTGAGGGAAAAATCCATCTGATAGAGGTCGAGAGTCATCATCTATCCTTGACATCTATCCACAGTGGCTTTTCAGAGATAATGCCAATCCACAATGGGTGTCCTGGTTCATCGAATCTTTCTCCCTTCTCCATCTATAAATATCTGTCCTCATGCATTAGACAAGGGGGGAGTTTTTGGGGAGGAATGCTAGTTGTGATTATCGTGAGTGATAGTGAAGCATAGAAAGGTTATGCTGCCGGAGAGGAGGTAAATTGCAAGACACATATAGTTGCTCACCCAGCCAGAGGAGAGGTTCAACGTCAGAACCTTGGTTGTAACTTTTCCTGTCTATTATTCATTAATGAACGACTGCTATTATAGTTCCAATCTCATTGTCTATTATAGTGATGTTTGATTTATTTCCTTTCTGACTGAAATATAGTTGTGCCTTGGTGGATTTTATGCTTGTATTTGTTTCTTCCTTTGCATGTGCAGGTGTCCGTTTGCAAGGATCGCAAGGATTGTGACCTGCCAGAGCGAGGGAGCGGGAATACCAACTCTGCTTCGACTATAGCGTTGGATTCCAGGTTGGTCTTCTTAATTCACTTTTAGCGTACAATTAGGAACTTGCGTAGCAGCGTGAATCGATTGTGGCTAGTTCTGTTTTAAGCTAGTGGGATCGCCTCTGTCCGCAGAGGGGATTTACCTATCCAACAATTTGGCGACTCCACTGGGGAGAAGCTATTTGGAGTTTGTCTTGCATGTTAATTTTCTCTTGCTTGCTTGAGTGAATGAGCTTTCTGGGTCAGTTTTGAGATTATTCTTTCCTGTTTGATCCATCTGAACACTGTCAGCCCGACCTGGGGTCGTGTTATTTATTTTTTAAGCCGGCAACCTTTATTGGCGCGGTTTTTATTCTGACAGTCGCGCTAGTTGGCGCATGTTGCCCAACAGCAACCCGCGCCAATCTTTTGGTAGCGCAAGTTGCAGGCTGACAATCGCGCCAGCCCTGTGAATTTTGCCTGTGTGTTGGTTGGAAGCTCTTTCAACTCAGATTTTTATCTTTTTTACAGCCTCTGGAAGTGTGTTGAACCTCTGTTTGACTGGTTTTGCCTTTATCCTTCTGTTTTAAGCTTGTGGGATCGCATTTGTCGTCTCAAACGGTTGTTGAGGTATCAGTCCCATTGTCAATTGATTGGACCTCCACCACTTTTCATGGTGGTCAAGTTTCATCTGCGCAATCTCCAAGACAAACCCCTCAAGACCAACTTTCGTTCCCCGGTTCACACTTCACATATAGTCATCTACCATTCCTAAATGGTCTTATTTCCACAGGAAATGCCTCAACATCCAGCCCGTCATTCTGATGACGGCAGCTGACCCGGGCGCGTGACTGAAGCCGGGGGGCATGCATCCTCCTTTTCAAAATCGAGTCTTTCCAAGTGAACCTTCATTCCATCCACTCCGTGAATGCCATGAAGCTTGGGGGGCATGTACCTCGATTTGCATTATCATGCTGGGGGCATGCAAATTTATAGCAAGCATATACCTCGATTTGCATTATCATGCTGGGGGCATGCAAATTTATAGCAAGCATAGTTTTTCGTTTCAAGCTTGTGTAAACATGAAACCGAATCCAAGCAAAGTTCTCCATGGTTCAAGCTTATGTAAAAATGAACCCATACCTGATTTACATCCCGTGATTGCCTTTTATCTGCTAAATTTTGCTAGATGAGCCTTGGTTGTTTCATTCCATCGCCACCATCTCTTTGGCCGATCATACGCTTTCACTTGGTTGTTTTTCCTTTCCTGAGGAACCGCAGCGATGAGTGGTTTTATTAGCCAACCTCTTGACCATTACATGTTTTGAGCAGTTCCACCATTACCGGAACCAGTTGCTACCCTTTATACCACTCGTTCCTCTAGGACGAGTCTCCTTTAAGCTTTTTTCTGACTCGTAAAATAGGAAAAGATTTCCGAGTCGCTCCTCTTGACTCGTTAAACGTTAATAAGGGGCAGTCGTTTTAAGTTCTTTTTGTCGACCGTTAAAACATAAAAAGATTACCGGGTTTTTGTCGTTTCAAACTCGTTAATGGTTACAAAACGACGTGATTTTGATCGCTTTTTTACTTTTTCAGGTCGAAATCACTATTTATGAAAAGTACTCCTCGATCGTAATGGTCGGGCGGTTCTTTCGGGCATTATTTTATACTTTTTCGGGCCCGAGAGACACAACTTTACGAAAAAGGACACCCCTGGATTTTCCTTTTCTGCTGTCTTTTCAAACTCTCTAAACATGAAAAGACGCCGAGTTCTTCCTTTGTCAGACTCGTTAAAACCTGATGACATCGGATTTTGTCGAAATGACACACCACAAGCGTATGCTATCCCCATCAAGCTTGTTAAAAATAACTGGGGTACTCGCCAAAAATGGTGGGGGAAAAGAAAATTTTGGAACCATAATTATTATCGTGTCGGCAGTATGTCGCTCTTGAACATGGCATTTTTCTGCTTTCGTGTCCAGGGTGGGGATATCTCATCTCATATTTTTCACTTGCTTCCATGGACTTGGGTACCCTATTTGACCTCTCATCTACTCATTGCCTCGTCATCATGACCTTTGATACATTGATGTCAACTACTGCCAATTCCATTAATGTGCCGCCGATATGTTCAAGAGAAGTTGACCTCTGAAAAGAAACAACCTCCATCTGATAGTTCACATGATCTTGATTCACAACATTATCTCTCTGTCTCGTGTCGATGATGTGGGAAACATTATGGCCCACCTTCGATCAAGGTCACTTCCTGTCGACTTCAGCTCATTATCCAGGAAGTTGATCTAGAGACTCCCTTCCGGTGCCTTGGAGCCTGCATGCCTTAATGGTAGGTTCTTCGTGTTCGACGTGAGGTTTTCATCATTGGCCTCCGATCGAATGATTCTACGGGTGTTCGACTTCAAATCACTAATTCACACACCGTAGATTGTACCTATAGTACCTTGAGGGCCATTGTCATTATTGATGGTACCTCTCGCGTCTGTTAACAGTTTACAATATTGACTGGTAATCAGACGATGTTCATGCATGTTCGACTTCAGCTTACATGTTCACATGCTTGAACTTGTACTTCTGTTCGGGTCGAGATGGAGCGCAAGACCCTGGATTATGTCTGTTGTAATCCAGGCGTGATTCTTGATATATGACTCATTCACTGGATGGCTGCGACCATACCTGAGTCTACTCATTGATCCTAACCAGATGGCTGCGTCCATACTATGGATCTAGATTATTTATGTACTCTCTTATGGATGGCTGCGACCTTACCACGAACATCATGTAATTGAACTATCAGTCGTGTCTCTCAATTCAGATCCTCGGCGGCAGCTATGTGTGTTCTTGTGTATTCTTGTAAAGCATTTCACCCCTCTCTCCCCCTCTCGGACTTCATGCTTTAGGGGGCATCTGTTACACAGTAATTTGTCACCGTTGGTCACCGTCCCTATCGCCCCGTTTCCATACATTGGAGGACGCATTCCGGGACCTATGAGCAGTGACATAACCCAAAAACACTTGCATTATGTTCCCCTGAGTATGTACTTCATGTTCCCTGAAGACACCTTCTGCAAATTATCCCTGAAAAGTACTCTTTTTCCATTGGCGCAGGTCCACAGTATCTTACCCGCGCCAATTAATGAGATCCTCAAAAGAGGGCGCGACCATTGGCGCTCTGTCACAGAACAACACCCGCGCCAGCCCAGTTTGGTAATGATTTTTGACAAACGCACGCCCATCTGTTTTTTCCCTTCAGATCACGAAGTTTTTTGAGGGAAAAATCCATCTGATAGAGGTCGAGAGTCATCATCTATCCTTGACATCTATCCACAGTGGCTTTTCAGAGATAATGCCAATCCACAATGGGTGTCCTGGTTCATCGAATCTTTCTCCCTTCTCCATCTATAAATATCTGTCCTCATGCATTAGACAAGGGGGGAGTTTTTGGGGAGGAATGCTAGTTGTGATTATCGTGAGTGATAGTGAAGCATAGAAAGGTTATGCTGCCAGAGAGGAGGTACATTGCAAGACACATATAGTTGCTCACCCAGCCAGAGGAGAGGTTCAACGTCAGAACCTTGGTTGTAACTTTTCCTGTCTATTATTCATTAATGAACGACTGTTATTATAGTTCCAATCTCATTGTCTATTATAGTGATGTTTGATTTATTTCCTTTCTGACTGAAATATAGTTGTGCCTTGGTGGATTTTATGCTTGTATTTGTTTCTTCCTTTGCATGTGCAGGTGTCCGTTTGCAAGGATCGCAAGGATTGTGACCTGCCAGAGCGAGGGAGCGGGAATACCAACTTTGCTTCGACTATAGCGTTGGATTCCAGGTTGGTCTTCTTAATTCACTTTTAGCGTACAATTAGGAACTTGCGTAGCAGCGTGAATCGATTGTGGCTAGTTCTGTTTTAAGCTAGTGGGATCGCCTCTGTCCGCAGAGGGGATTTACCTATCCAACAATGTCCCCCAGTCATATGATGAGAACTGCAATAAGGTGCTAAAGCAAAGCGGGCCAAGGGACATCAGAGCTCACTGTTTTGTAATTTTTTAAGACTAAAAGTCTCGATGCAGTGATGTTCCGATAGTATGGTACGAATATTTCAAGGCATATGGGTTGGTAGCTAAGGCATTGAATGAAGGCATGGAGTGGTGGGAAATCGGTATGGGCTAATCCTTTAGAAGCCTCTGTAACAAGAAACCCAAGACAACGATAGGCACAGGAATGAATTTGACTTCTTCACTTGCATGACTTCGAAGAGTAAATGGAGATATGGGACTCAGAAAGACTTAATGGCTCAGCATGGATCTCCACTCAGTCATACAATGAAATAATTCCAGGTCAATCTCCTCTTTTGCTCCATGACAAGCAACCACATTTGATCACTACCAACTCTAGAGAGTGGTGAAGTTAGGAAGTTAAGGTGAAAGCAACAGGTGAACTGGCTGAGCAGTAGGATAGGCACATCATGGCAGAGATGTGGCTTGATCAAGTGCGATCATAGGAAGGGAAGGGAGATATTTTTCTCAGTCATCATTCAATTTTCCTTTTCCTATTATTCTATAATTTCTGTGTATTTTCAAGAAAGGAATCAAATCCTTTGTACTCATTTTTGGCAAAAGGATATTGCACGCTAAGACAACTAGTCTATCGGACAACTGGCCCTTGGCTAAGATATTTTTCAAATGATTCAAAGCTCCCCCTCTCCTTATAAATAGGGGTAGTAAACACTTAATAGAGGCTTTGGAATTTGGCACCAGAGAGGTTCAAATTATGTGATTCTACTTTTGGTTCTACTTGCTTGTTCATGAGGGATTTGAACGACATCTTTCTAAATGTAATGGACTGGTGATTTGGACTTGAGGATTAATGAAACTATATGTTGATTCCTTTCAAAGCAATGTGTAGTATGTTTTCTCGTTTGTTTATCACTTCATGTATGTTTGTCTCCCTCTAAAATAGTGTAATGAAGCTGTAGGTTTCACCCTTGTTCATGGGGCAGGACGAGGAGGGCTCGCGCCGACCCCCTATATCCCTATATCTCTATAGGCTATATGCTATTTGTTGCTAAGTAGTAACAATACCTATGATAGCTACACATTTACTTATGTACCTGTAATGTGCACATATTTACTTAATATTATTTGGTGATAAAACTATCCATGATTAGCGCTCCACTTTTTTTGCCATTCCACCTCTTCAATCTTCTATACTTCTACCAGAAAATTTTTGCTTCGGATTATGTTTTGTTTATAGCCTTATACATCGAATTCCCTCCTTTCTTTAGTCCTCTCCATGTTACTACAACACCAATATTAAGGCTGCTTGTTGTTGTGAGTCGACCACCATAATTATTCATTTCTCTTTCAGATGAACTAAATCTACCCCCTGTGCATTTAGATCCCTGTATGTGTTTGTGTCTACTGTAATGAAAGACTATTGAAACAAGGCCCCTTTATTCTCTTTTCCAACTACGTGACAATTGGAGTGCAGTAGAAAGCCTTACTCATAATATCCAAAGCACTCCTCTCTTAGTATGTCCTACGCACTGGTCTACAATCAACCCAGAGGTTGTCTCTAGGAATATTTCTATATCTCCTGAAGCACTTATGCTACAGATGTTAGAAAAAGCGACAACACTATCCATGAATTCCCATAAGTTATGCATCAGAACCAGGGATTTCTTAAGGCTTTTTAGGTTCCATATGCGGGTGCCTTGAGCCTACAATGATAAGCATATTATGTCCTTCTTGTTGGTTTCCTTGGAATATATTTTATGCCAAAGTCGCGCCCATGGCTCTATTTTATGTTTGATCTGTATCGACCAGATTTTTGCTTCCAACAAGTTGTTATCCTTTTCTAAATCATGTGGACCTAATCCTCTAGTTTCTCTTAAGAGATAAAGAATGTCTGTTAGGTCCTTATAATATTAGTGATTCCCCCATTACTATTGTCGTTGTATCCCTTATTATTATTGTTGTGCCCCTATTGTCCCCATATTGTTATTATTGTGCCCCATAGAATACCTCTATTGTTATTTTTGTGCCTTTATATTATTATTGTTAGGTCGGATTTGTTATATTGTGAGCCCTTAGACTCCTATATATAGAAAGGAGGTTTTGTAATTTGAATCATCTAAGAATTATAGTGTAATGCAAAGGAGGTTTCTCCCTCGAAGAGGCTTATTTCTAGGGCGTTGATCTATCTTCTCTGTCTTTTTGTGAGCTAGTTTCATAACATTTGGTATCAGAGCTTTAGATTCCAGGGTTTCACTGCTCCAAATAGGTCATCATGGCATTTTCGCTATAACTTTTTTTCTGCGACGTTTCAGAAGCTACAAAAAAAACCCGTTTGAGTCGAAATCTTTCGAAACTTCGGGTCTGAATTTCAGAGCTTGTCTTGCTATATTTGCGGAGATATGATCTGAGGAAGTTAGAGTTTTTGCAGACTCCCGAATTACATTCTGAATAGGTGACCTGGGGAAAATCGCCATAATTTTTGTTTTGAGCATCAGATTGAAATTTCGTAAGAAGCTACAGAAAGAGTAGCTCAGCTTGTCATCATTAATCTGATGGACAAACTGAGATAGTAAAAAAATGTTTGGAAGGATATCTTTGCTGCTTTGTATCTGATAAACAGACAGAATGGGTCAAATGGTTGCCTCTAGCTGAATGGTGGTATAACACTTCCTTCCATACTGCAACAAAAATGACCCCATTTATGGCACTTTATGGATATCATCCACCATCCATCACATCATATTTAAGAGAAAATTCTAAGGTTCAAACAGTGGAACATCACATCAAGCATCAACAACAAGTTCTCCAACTCTTAAAGGATAACCTCACGTTGGCACAGAATAGAATGAAACAAAAGGCAGATCAACATTGCAGCGAAAGAAGTTTTGATGTAGGTGACTAGGTATTCCTATGGCTACAACCATATAAAAAAATGTCCCTCAATGTTATCGGGAAAAGTGTCTATCTAGATCTGCTCTATCCCACTAAGGTGTGACAGCAACCTTAGAAACAAACAGAGAAAACTACTTTTGTATTCTTCTTTATGAACTATAAACAAAGAGGAATAGGATGAACCAACCTGTGTCTTGCGCTAGTCCTTTGATCCAATCTCTCTCCTCTTTGACAGCTTCCAGCTACCTGCTCCCTTGCTTGCCCAGCTTCACCAAGTACCTGCAAGATCACAGAAGGAAGAAACTATACAAAGACATGGGCTTATATTCATAAATAACTTAGGATCAGATTTAAGTTAACCATACAAATGTATTCCAAATAATATATAAAATAAAGTTAAATAATAACCATAATGTAAGTCCTTGTCAAATCTCGATGAACTAATATAATGTACACTAACCAACATTATCATTTTTAAATTACAACTCGATTAATTATTTTAACATTAAATATAAAAACATTCCTAACCTAATTTTATATACTTTTACTTTACCAAATTTCAAACTCATTTTTTTTTCTAATACATATTTCACATTTCTTATGTTTTGAAATACTATACATTCTTTCTTCGTAATTTCAAATACTCTAATAACTTTAAGTGATTACCTTCGTAATACTCTAATAACAAGTGGTTACCTTTTGAAGTACAACCTTTTGTATATAATCCTCAACTTATACTAACAAAAGATGATTCAAAAGTAATAAATTTAAAGGGAAAATAAAGCACAAATATTTATATCTTAAAATTATAATTTCATTTAACAAACACCGCACATTTAAAATCTGCCCCATCAAGAACGAATTTATTATTCGAATAATGTTTTCACTCAGAAATTAAGCACTAATTAATTCATTAAAATAAACAATGTCACATGGATAATTTAGGACCACACCTACATCAAATCATGAGGTAATTTAGGACCACACCTACAACAAATCATGAGGTAAACAATGTCAGATTGATAATTTAGGACCACAACACCTACAACACGCAACTTCGAATAGGTCTATATTCTTCAAATCATGAGGTAATTTAGGACCACACCTACAACAAATCATGAGGTAAACAAAAGCTTACTTAGTAGACAATGTCAAATTGATAATTTAGGACCACCACACCTACAACAAATCATGAGGTAAACAAAAGCCTACTTAGTAGACAATGTCAAATTGATAATTTAGCAATTTTCAAGCCGCAAAAGTGGGGCTGTGATCTATCTTAAACATGATCAATATGTGAGTTTTATGGGTAAATAGAGATCCATTTTTGTTATATATAAATTTAATAAGTATTAAAAGAGATTAAATTTTTGAGGTGAAAATCATTATTATGATATAAAACTTGTTCATATATATGTTTATCATTGTTTAAGTTGTGTTTTCAAATGTATAAATAGATTTAATATTTTGAAAATTTCTTTGAATTGTATAATCTACACAACTTAAATTTGCAATTCCAATAAATCGTTGTTAGATTTTCAATAAAATTGGCCAAAAAAATATACATGAAAAGGGGTTAAAATCTAAAATAGTGAAATAATTTGAAATGTTTTAATCATAAGAATTATTTTTTAATTTGGTAGTGAAATATTTAATTTATGAACCACATTGTATAATATGTTAATATTTTTTTTGGGTAAGCGAGCAAAAATCTTTATATTTTAAAAAAATTACAAAAACTACAGTCATGGAGGTATGGAGTAGTTTGTATTAAGAAGTTATTAGCATAAAGAAAAATTTGTGTGCCTTGAGGAGAGAATTGGAGAGACCATTTGACCATGAGAGGGAAACCAGATGGTCTCCCAAAGAGTTCTGAATGATAATGTTGACAATATGGCACCAAAACAAAGTAAACATAATTGAAACTAGGTAGACAAGAGAAACAAAGTAACATGGAAAAATTAGACTCTAAGAAGGTATATCTAGGGAATTTAGCATGTATGTTTGGGTTGATCCTTGTCCCCTTTGGTCTTGGTCTAGGTGAGATGTGTTTGACCCTTGGAACCTTGCCTTGTTGAGCCTTCTCCTTCCTATCTTGTTCTTGTTGCTCCAAGTAGAGGAAGGAGTCATGTGTGTGTGAACCAGGTAGGTGTTTATTTCAGTTATTCTAGCTTCAACTCCTTCACTAGATTCTTCCTACTCCCAGAGTTGTATGGCAAGCAAATTTCAGATGTCCTACTAGCCATTTCCTATGTTCCTTCTCCCTTGTGACTCCATGGTAGCGATGAGGCAGTGGATATGTATTAGCATGTCGTCATTGGATTATTCTTCTCCTTGACCATTCCAAGGATGGAGAGGTTAGTTACCATGACCTCTGTCACGTCTTCTAGCTTGACCCCTTTCCCTAACCATGATGAATAGACCTGTATAATCTTTACCTCTGACCTAAAACCACCTAAGTCTCATTGCCTCTCCAGACCCATAGTGACCATCCACTCGCAGACTAGAGAAGTTGAGGGAATGAATGCCTATCTATAGAGTAATTATTGAATTCATGTCTTTCTCGATGCATAAATTTTGTATCGTCGCTTGAACCTCTGCCATCTGGATGTAATGAATGTGGCTTGTGGTAAGTTCATGTAATGACCACCAACCATCAATTCCCATTAAGTCCTAATGTAGTGTTGGCATAGGACAACTGCCTCACCTCAATTGTAATGTGATCACCCAAATCTGAGGAGTCGAGGTCTTGCATTGGAATGTCTTGGTAGTGGGAAGGCCAAGCCTTAATTTTTGGAGTTGAAAAGGTCATCTCCTCACATTGAGCTCTCTCTTTCACTCCATTTTTGTCCAGGAAATCCACTCGAGAATTACCCTTACTTCAGACATGGGAGAGAATAATTGCTTATTGTTGCTTGAGAATGTGAGCTAAGTGTTGTATGCTTCGATCTCATCTTCAACTTGTGGAGAATTTAGATGGTGGTGATCCATTGTGAATTTTTTGAGTAGCTTAGATTATGAGCTAGGAATCACCCATAACTATGATTGAGTGGAGTGCATTCTTTTTAATAATCAGGAGACCTTGAATTATGGATTTAAGCTCAGCTACATTGTTTCTTTTCTATATGATATATCCCCTTTAAATTCTGATGATTTTCCCTCTGTGATTTCTAACGACTCCCCCAATTCTAGCATCTCTTGGATTTCTTTGTAGGCTCCATTGAGATTTAGTCGCTGACAAAGGAGTCCAAGTGTCTAGACTTAGTGATTTGGCTTG
Organism: Pinus tabuliformis; assembly: GCA_031772625.1. NCBI lineage: Eukaryota > Viridiplantae > Streptophyta > Pinopsida > Pinales > Pinaceae > Pinus > Pinus tabuliformis. Next base: position 84,685,301 of record CM062818.1, read on the forward strand.
AGGATGAGTGATGTTCCCTTGGGGGTGGTCGAAATTAAGTTTCCACCAAGCTAGGGTCGACATCTCATTAGGGGGCCCTAAAAGTATTTATCCTCCCAGCTAGAGAGGAACAGGCTATCCTTTAGATGTTTGTGAAGGAGAAACCAAATGCCATCTTGGGTTTTTTAGTTATTATTGAATAGCCTTTTATTTCATTCCTTCCAAATTTCTCGCGATAGGAAACTTGGGGCCATAGTACAGAGTTGATCGAGGATCAAAATTTGGAAGGGATATTTTTCCCAGTTCTTGATTGTTTGAAAAACATTTCCTTTTACCCTGTCTATGCATTAGAAGCCTTGAGCGAACTGTTCTAGATACTATTTACTTCATTGCAAGAATCTAGCAGGTGATCTATGGTTTTGTTGATTTTTATAGATGCAACACCAAGAGGGTCTATAGAAGCCCCTTTTGTGTAGGTTTTCCCATGTGAGGAAATGACATTTAGTAAGAAGCCATGTACACATGGATACTTTTGTCCAGAGATTATAAGTTCAGAGCCATTTCTAAAATGAATTTGGGGTTGTTGATGGGACTAGAGTTGATAGATAGTACACTTCTTTTATTGTGAAGGTTCCAACATTTTTGTAGCTATAATGAAGGATTTGAGGGTCATTTTTCTTCCTTATAATACATTTATTGAGTTCCTTCTACAAGGCTAGCATGTTTACGTCAGATTCTTCTTCCAAACCAAGCATTGGTGGCTTCCATTTATGGATGTATGGGTTTTCATGCTTTAGCGAATGTATCCACGAATTTGCAGTGATCTCTAAGGAAGCTCTTGAATTTGAGGAAATTGAAAGGTGTTGGTCATGCTAGCACAAATTTTTACCAGGAGTCATCATATAGTCCTACTAATTTCCCATCTTTTGTCACTTACTGCAAAATTTGTTTTCACCTAACCAAAGTACAAAATAACAGAAGATTTTGCAGCCATATTCCAAATTACAGAAGAACGTGAAGCTAAATCATACCCCCTCCAATGGATAGTGCTTAGAATTAGCTTTCCAACAGTATATGGAACTCTTCAAATGGACTTCAGAATCAAATGTTAGAACAGATTGAATTTACCCTTGAAAAACCAGAAGACTAGGAGAAAATGCCTAAGGTTAAAACCTCAAGTCCCAACATATTGACAATCCCACAAATCGTTGATCCCAGCATATTGGAAGTCCTGACATATCGACGATCCCGCATATTCAAGGTCCAAGGCATCAAAACATCAATAGATCAGCGCATTTCAATCGACAATCGAACAAGTGACAACCTTTTAAAGTTGTGATATTGCATAAAGTTTCAATTGCGATTAAAATTGCTGAGGTTTGTGCCTTTAGTGTTAAATCGCTGAGGAGTGTCTAATGCAAATTAACAAAGGATTTCCTCACAAAACCAGAGCAGGATCGAGCCTTTTCTCTCTCCTCCAACGGGATGCATGGCAACGTAAGATTGGCTCTGATACATGACACATGCCGGCACATGATTGGTTTCGATAAGGGACATGGGGCAGCTGACGTTAGCATGATGTGGCAGTACAATGGACACATGGCATGCAGATTCAACATTTTGAGGGTCATAAGGGGACAAAATAGGGTGACATGTGTCACCACTCACAAGGTGATACGTGGTTGAGGATGACATCACATTGGCGATCAACGATCAGAGGATGAGTATTATCGCAACTCCATAGTAAAACCTCCAATTGAGATCCACCGAGGGGCTATGATACAGGCGCTGGCCCACGGTCACATAAAGAACCAAAGAGCTAAGGGCTAAGCACGAAAGGTGATCGACGATCAGCGAAACCTGATATCGCATCACTCCAAGTTAAATCCTTGATTTGAAAACGCCGACTAAGGAGCTCTAATATGTGGGCTAGTGCATGGTCAAGAAGGACTTCACGAACCAGGGGTGGAGAATAGTTTACAAAGGAACGATAGCCCTGGCAGGAGTCTAAAGGCCTTAGCACCTTAAGGCTAAGCTCTTGGTCATGGCCCCCAGTCATATGATGAGAACTGCAATAAGGTGCTAAACCAAAGGGGGCCAAGGGACATCGGAGCTCACTGTTTTGTAATTTTTTAAGACTAAAAGTCTCGATGCAGTGATGTTTCGATAGTATGGTACGAATATTTCAAGGCAAATGGGTTGGTAGCTAAGGCATTGAATGAAGGCATGGAGCGGTGGGAAATCGATATGGGCTAATCCTTTAGAAGCCTCTGTAACAAGAAACCCAAGACAACGATAGGCATAGGAATGAATTTGACTTCTTCACTTGCATGACTTCGAAGAGTAAATGGAGATATGGGACTCAGAAAGACTTAATGGCTCAACATGGATCTCCACTCAGTCATACAATGAAATAATTCCAGGTCGATCTCCTCTTTTGCTCCATGACAAGCAACCACAGTTGATCACTACCAACTCTAGAGAGTGGTGAAGTCAGGAAGTTAAGGCGAAAGCAACAGGTGAACTGGCTGAGCAGTAGGATAGGCACATCATGGCAGAGATGTGGCTTGATCAAGTGCGATCATAGGAAGGGAAGGGAGATATTTTTCTCAATCATAATTCAATTTTCCTTTTCCTATTATTCTATAATTTCTGTGTATTTTCAAGAAAGGAATCAAAACCTTTATACTCATTTTGGGCAAAAGGATATTACACGCTAAGAAAACTAGTCTATCGGACAACTGGCCCTTGGCTAAGATATTTTTCAAATGATTCAAAGTTCCCCCTCTCCTTATAAATAGGGGTAGTAAACACTTAATAGAGGCTTTGGAATTCGGCACCAGAGAGGTTCAAATTATGTGATTCTACTTTTGGTTCTACTTGCTTGTTCATGAGGGATTTGAGCGACATCTTTCTAAATGTAATGGACTGGTGCTTTGGACTTGAGGACTAATGAAACTATATGTTGATTCCTTTCAAAGCAATGTGTAGTATGTTTTCTCGTTTGTTTATCACTTCATGTATGTTTGTCTCCCTCTAAAATAGTGTAATGAAGCTGTAGGTTTCACCCTTGTTCAGGGTTGTATATTTGTTGCTAAGTAGTAACAATACCTATGTTAGCTACATATTTACTTATGTACCTATAATGTGCACATATTTACTTAATATTATTTGGTGATAAAACTATCCATGATTAGCGCTCCACTTTTTTTGCCATTCCACCTCTTCAATCTTCTATACTTTTGCCAGAAAATTTTTGCTTCGGATTATGTTTTGTTTATAGCCCTATACATCGAATTCCCTCCTTTCTTTCTTCCTCTCCATGTTACTACAACACCAATATTAAGGCTGCTTGTTGTTGTGAGTCGACCACCATAATTATTCATTTCTCTTTTAGATGAACTAAATCTACCCCCTGTGCATTTAGATCCCTGTATGTGTTTGTGTCTACTATAATGAAAGACTATTGAATCAAGGCCCCTTTATTCTCTTTTCCAATTACGTGACAATTGGAGTGCAGTAGAAAGCCTTACTCATAATATCCAAAGAACTCCTCTCTTAGTATGTCCTACGCACTGGTCTACAATCAACCCAGAGGTTGTCACTAGGAATATTTCTATATCTCCTGAAGCACTTATGCTACAGGTGTTAGAAAAAGAGACAACACTATCCATGACTTCCCATAAGTTATGCATCAAAACCAGGGATTTCTTGAGGCTTTTTAGGTTCCAGATGCGGGAGCCTTGAGCCTGCAATGATAAGCATATTATGTCCTTCTTGTTGGTTTCCTTGGAATATATTTTATGCCAAAGTCGCGCCCATGGCTCTATTTTATGTTTGATCCGTATCGACCAGATTTTTGCTTCCAACAACTTGTTATCCTTTTCTAAATCATGTGGACCTAATCCTCCAGTTTCTCTTGAGAGATAAAGAATGTCTGTTAGGTCCTTATAATATTAGTGATTCCCCCATTACTATTGTCGTTGTATCCCTTATTATTATTGTTGTGCCCATATTGTCTTGATATTGTTATTATTGTGCCCCATAGAATATCTCTATTGTTATTTTTGTGCCTTTATATTATTATTGTTAGGTCGGATTTGTTATATTGTGAGCCCTTAGACTCCTATATATAGAAAGGAGGTTTTGTAATTTGAATCATCTAAGAATTATAGTGTAATGCAAAGGAGGTTTCGCCCTCGAAGAGGCTTATTTCTAGGGCGTTGATCTATCTTCTCTATCTTTTTGTGAGCTAGTTTCATAACATTTGGTATCAGAGCTTTGGATTCTAGGGTTTCACTGCTCCAAACAGGTCATCATGGCATTTTCGCTATAACTTTTTTTCTGCGACGTTTCAGAAGCTACAAAAAAAACCTGTTTGAGTCGAAATCTTTCGAAACTTCGGGTCTGAATTTCAGAGCTTGTCTTGCTATATTTGCAGAGATATGATCTAAGGAAGTTAGGTTTTTTGCAGACTCCCGAATTACATTCTGAATAGGTGACCTGGGGAAAATCGCCATAATTTTTGTTTTGAGCATCAAATTGAAATTTCGTAAGAAGCTACAGAAAGAGTAGCTCATCTTGTCATCCTTAATCTGATGGGCAAACTGAGATAGTAAACAAATGTTTGGAAGGATATCTTTGCTGCTTTTTATTTGATAAACGGATAGAATGGGTCAAATGGTTGCCTCTAGCTGAATGGTGGTATAACACTTCCTTCCATACTGCAACAAAAATGACCCCATTTATGGCACTTTATGGATATCATCCACCATCCATCACATCATATTTAAGAGAAAATTCTAAGGTTCAAGCAGTGGAACATCACATCAAGCATCAACAACAAGTTCTCCAACTCTTAAAGGATAACCTCACGTTGGCGCAGAATAGAATGAAACAACAGGCAAATCAACATTGCAGTGAAAGAAGTTTTGATGTAGGTGACTAGGTATTCCTATGGCTACAACCATATAAAAAAATGTCCCTCAAGCAAGCTAAGAAGGATAATAAATTATCACCAAAGTATTATGGTCCGTACAAGGTGTTGCAAAATATTGGTACTATGGCATACAAATTGGAGCTTCCTGCAGCTTCTCGAGTGCACCTAGTTTTCCATGTTTCATGTTTAAAGAAGGTTATAGGCGACAAGCTCCCAGTTTAAACAATATTACCAGAACTTGATGAGGAAGGAAAACTTATATTGGAACCAGAAGCAGTCACAGAAACAAGAACTCAACAGCTACGAAATCGATCAATTTCGGAATATCTCATTAAGTGGAAGAACTTATCCGTCGAAGATTCCACATGGGAGGATGAAAATTTTATACAAAAGCATCCAAAACTACTTAAGCGTTGAGGACAACACTTTTTTGAAGGAGAGGGGCATATTAGGTCCTTATAATATTAGTGATTCCCCCATTACTATTGTCGTTGTATCCCTTATTATTATTGTTGTGCCCCTATTGTCCCCATATTGTTATTATTGTGACCCATAGAATACCTCTATTGTTATTTTTGTGCCTTTATATTATTATTGTTAGGTCGGCTTGGTTATTTTGTGACCCCTTAGACTCATATATATAGAAAAGAGGTTTTGTCTTTTGAATCATCTAAGAATTGTTCATTTGTGTAATGTCAAGGAGGTTGCCCCCTCGAAGAGGCTTATTTCTAAGGTGTTCATTTATCTTTTCTATCTTTTTGTGCACTGGTTTCATAACAATGTCCTATTTGACGAGAGGCCATTTTTTCTTGAGATAAGCTCCTACCATAGAAAAGTTATTTGGAGATTCCTTATATTTTTTAGGAACCAGTTAGGGGTAGCTAAAACATAGAAGAGATAGGTGGGAATTGATTGGAGGAAACACTTTAGGAGAATAAGGTGAATGACTATGTTCAATGAGTATAAGGTCGAATTGCCATGTTTTATTTATATTTTATGCATGATATCTCTCCATTATGAATTCTTGATGGTAGAGTCAGTTAGGGGGGATCCCAAATATCTGGATGGAAGGTGGGTAGGGGAGTAGCCAAGCATTATGATAATGTTTCTTTGGGTGCTAAGAGGGGTTTTGAAGAGGAATATTCTAGAATTTCCCAAGTTGATGGAGGTTGTAAAAGCTTCCAAGAAAATGTCTAGGATTTCCTTGACTTTTTTGGCTTCTTTTACTAATGGATGGTTCAAGAGAAGGTTGTCATATAAAAATTGTTGGTGCGAGAGTCTGATATCATCATGGAGAGTGAGGAGTTATAAAGTACCCTACTGAAGAGATTCCTCAATGGATTTTCCCAATCTTTCTGCCACGATGAAGAAAGGAAAAGGAAATAGGGGATCACCTTGCCTAATTCCTTAAGAGGATTTGAAATTGGCAGAAGGGGATCCATTGAGAATAATAGATAATAATGTTTTAGATATAAGAGACATTACCCATTGAGTCTAGTTGGCATTAAAGCCAAATTCTAAGAGAATGATTTCCATTTAGTCCCAATTTATTTTGTTAAATGCTTTGGAGAGGTCCAACTTGATTTGCATGCTAAGCCTCTTTAGGGTTTTGAGGGAGTGAATGTATTCATTAGCTAGGATGATACCATCAAGTATTTTCCTTCCATCCACATAACTAGTTTTATTAAAGGAGAAGAGCATAGGAGAGGATGCCTTTAATTTGATTGGAAATCACTTTGGAAATATGTTTATAAGTGAACATGCAAAGTGCAATAAGCCAGAACTTACCAGGGAAGCCACATTTTCCTCCTTTGGGAATGGATCAATAAAAGTGGAATTGAAAGTTGGGAGGATGCATCTATGTGCTCTTGAGTCTTCCATTATTTCAAGGATTTTAGTGTGGAGAAAGTGCCAACAATGCTTGACGAAGGAGATTGTGAAGCCATTAGCTCTAGGGGATTTTCCATCATCCATTTGATGAATTGATTCATTGGCCTCATTAACAATGATGGGACTGATAAGAGTCAAGTTGTGACTTTCAATGACCAGCTTGAGAATGTGAATTGTGATCTTATTGATGGATTCCCAATGGTGAGGCTAAGGGAGAAGAGTAAATCCAATTAGTATTGTTGTAGGGAAAAGTATCCGACTCGGATGACCCTATCCCACTCTAAGGGTGATAGTACCTCAGCAACAACTGTAAAGAAAACTACTTAAGGTTTACTTCTTTATGAAAGCAAGAGAGAATGAAGAAATGCACTAACCGTTGCCTTGCGCTTAATGTCGAATCCCAACTCTTCTCTTTGCTTGCTTGCTCCCAGCTCCTTGCTCTTTTACTGGCCCAGCTACAATGAGATCCTGCAAAATAACAAAGAAGGAAACTACAAGAAGCATGCAATCATAACTGATTCAAGGATTAGCATAAATCAAATATACAATTATCACAACACATCATTGAAACAAATGTATATAGAAGAACCTCAATAGCTTTTATTAATAGAAGAAGTAAAGTTCTGAGAGTGTTACAACCATTGAAGGCCCCAATCCAGCAACACCTCCCAGCAGAAAGAATTTCTCCTCTTCACCTCCTTCAAGCAATCACCCAATAGTTCTCTAGTGAAACCAACAGCATATCGTTACTTTACACAAAATTCCAGCCTCCTGAGCTCATAGGAGAGAGCTCAATATATAGATGAATTGAGAAAGGATGAGTCAGCTTGCAACTGATGTGTAGCTGCCTTGTGTCCTCTCTCTCTTCAGTTGATCTTCAGTTCTTGAGTCCACTTGGAGAACTTTGCTTCCACTTGGAGAAACAGAGCCTCTGACTCATCACAAGGCGAAATCCCTGATCCAAGTGTCATTTTTGGAAGATTCCAGAGCAATGACTCAGTGTGCCACTTGTCCCATCTCGCTCAGCGCAGGTGGCCTTTGTTCTACCTGCTTTGCAACGCAGGTACACCATGGAGGAGTTGAGTTTCAGCGCAGAAGCCTAGTGGAGCACCTGCTTTGATTTCAGGATTGCTTGTTTTTGAGTGTTTTCAGGTGGAGAACTGATCTGAGAGCTATTGGTTTGCTGACCTTGTTCCTCTAGGGGTAGGAACATCATGTTTAGGGACTTTGGATCCCTTGGATTATTGACAATTCATGCCTGATGCTGCAAGGCACAAAATTGTCTATAACAGATGCCCCCTAAAGTATGAGGTCGTTTATTGGGTGAAATGCTTTATTAGGAGGATCCGAAGTTCATTCAACCTGCTGAGAAGTGTCCTGTAATAAGATACAATACAATACATTATTTTTCATACTTTTTCATGATCTAGCTGAGGCGGGCATTCCCATGCTCAGCTTTATAAATTCATTTTGGTACATAGAACAGACGATCGTCTGATGGTAGACTGATAATTCTCTGCTGAAATTATCATCCTTTGAGAAGGATGATCATCTGCTGCAATGATGTACACATCAAATGTCTTTATATCCTGAATATATATCGCAGCCCGGATGGATGAAACTAGATCCGGGGTCTTCAATCTCTTCCGATCTTCACTCGATGTACAAGTCAATCCATGTGAGAATTTCTTGAAGTCAAACATGGAAAGACATCGCTTGATTACCGGTCAATGATGTAAACCGTTAACAAGCGCGAGAGGAATCACCGATAAGGATGATGACCCTCAAGGTACATCAGTACAATTCACATGGTGGGAATAAAGGACTTGGTGTCGACCACCATGCAAAATCTTCTGGTCGAAGGTCATTGATGTATACCTGTCGCCGGAAGTGAGAAACTTGTCATTGAGGCATGCAAGCTTCAAAGTACTGAAGGGGTTGTTCCTAGATCAACTCCTTGGATAATGAGCTGACGTTGACAAGGAGCGATCCGTCAAAGGAGGGCCTTAATGAATCCCACATCATTGACACGGAACGGAGCTAGTGATTGTGATGAGGTGAAAACAAACTGTGATGTATGATTCAGGGTGGCGGTCATGAAATGGATGAAGGACAATGTATGGCAGTGGATGGGACACGGTTGACTCTTTGCAGAACAACATCTCTTGAACATATAACGACACTGATGTGATGGATCGGTAGCATTACCCCAAATGTGGATGGTGTGGCGAGGACCATGGTGATGAGACCGGTGAATGAAAAAACCCAACCCGATGTGATACGGAGGACAAAGTGTCATGTTCAAGAGCGACTTGCTACCATTAAAGCTGTGAGGTTCTCCCAATTTTTCCCCAGTCATTGCTGACCAGTACCTCTTTATTTTTGTCAAGCTTGAGGAGGATAACATATGCTTGTTCTATAACCTGCCCTTCGGGCAAGCCCATCACTATGTTTTAACGAGCCTAGCGATAGGGAAACTCGTTCTCGTCTAAAGACAAGTTTGTCGCTATTTAATGAATTTAACGAGTCTAACGACAAGGATAACTCGGTCCTTTTCATTTTTAGAGAGTCTGAAAAGGTACGTAAAGTCAACTCCAAAATTCCTTTTTCGTCATCTAATCCCTTAAGTCCGAAAAAGTATAAAACAATACAGAAGGGATGAATTTTTGATTGCTTTAACAAGCCGAACAAAACAAGCGCTCGATCTTTTTGTGCAATAATCCCTCAGGTCCAAAAAAGATTAAAATCTAGAGGAGGGATAGCTTTCCGGTCGCTTTAATGAGCTGGAAGGCCAAAACTCGGCAAACTTTTCATATTTTACGAGTCAGTGAAAAGAGCTCAAAGAAGACTCGTCTTTTGAGGAACGAGTGATGAACAGGGCAGCAACAGATTCCAGGTGCAGGTTGGAATTTTCCAATCACGGCAGTGTCACAAGGATGGCTAAGTGAAATCACTCTTCGCAGCTGTTCCTCAAAATGGGTAAACAAACATATGGAGACGAACGATTGGCCAAATGAACGGATGGAGGTGAGACTGCAAGAACACGACCAAGGGCTTTAATATGGCTGTCAAAGGTTACATTTACCAAGGTTATTTACCGGTTCATTTTTTCTGGGTGAGCTTGAACTCTAGGGGAAGATTGCTCACAACTTATGTTTATTTTTTAACGAGCATGAACTATGTGCTAAAACTGCTCAGATCTTGCGTTTATTTTTTAACGAGCATGAACTGTGTGCTAAAACTGCTCGATTATACCATTCATAATACAAGAAACGCCTCTGGTGAGATAGCTATTTTTTAAGGAGCTTTATCTCACGAAGCTATGCTCCTATTTGGCAAGTTTTGACTTTTGCCCCACATCCTTTCTTCATGCAAGTTCGGAAACGACTAATCCAAAAAACAGATAAATAACCGCTCTTTGCTTGCACTCCAAAAGGTTTGCATGCCCCCAGGTATAAAATATAATTTCAAGGCTACCCCTCCTCTGTCCCACCTCCGTTTTCCTACTTGTCGTCTTGCTATATTTTTAACGATACTTGTCTTCTCGTTATTTTTCGGTGCCGACGGTACTTGTCTTCCCATCAGTTCACTTTTTTATTTTTGCAAGATCGCAACAGATAAAACATTGGCATTACGGAGGGAGGTTTGCCTCTTACTTATTATCCGAAAAATGGTTTTGTTCGCTGCCGCAAACTAAACTCTCTTTTTCCGGCGATGTCTATTACTAGGTTACTAAAGATGGTGACCACTTGTTGCAGCAATTTCATCTCTTTCTTTGGAGGCTGCCCCTACTTATCCTTCAAAACATATGTTTTAATGGGTGAGGCTTGCCTTCAAAGATGGTGGCTACTTGCTGCCGCAAATGGTCCCCTTCCTCGGTATCCTACTTACCTAGACAAGGGGAGCGAGAAGCTGATTATCTCACTCACATAACTTTGACAAAAGAACTTTCCTAGAACAACCCTCTCTTCCTTCTTTCGGACGGGGTACGGACTAGTCCCATTCTTCTACGGAAATTAACTTTATACCCAAGGTTTCCTCTGCCCAAGGCAGGCCAGGGTGCATGCCCCCTGGGTCCCAGTTATATCTTTCCGAATCACTCGCATTCATCGGGAAGTAGAACCGAGGGTGGAGGCATCTCTTGAGTGAATAAGCCGTTTAGGGTTGGTATTTGACTATTTGCGATGCGAGATCCCGGAAATGAAAGTTGGTCCACGAGCTTGACCATCTTTCCTTCGTGTGGAAAACACATTACTCTAAAGAGTGAGGAGACTATAGCTCCCATGCAATATATATAGTCCCGTCCAAGGAGTAGGTTATAATCCAAGGGTCCTTGGACGACCATGACGTTCATATGAACTGTCTTCTTCCTCAATGTAATCGGAACATTGGGGAGGATCCCTAAAGGGCGACTGGTTCCTTTATCAAAACCTGATAGATTTCTCATCTCAGGTAAAAGCGCCGGGGAACCCAGTGCTTTCCAAGCAATAGAGGAAAGGATACTCACAGATGCCCCTTCATCAATGATGGTTCCAGCCATTACCATTCTATAGATTTGGACAATGATTCTGAATGGTATACTGGCTGGTAACCGGGGTCTGCCTAGTTGATTCCAATCAAAGGATACAACTAGGTTGCTTGGTGGTGGGACCGAATACATGGCCGGATACGACCCTGACGATGTTCCTTCCTGCGATAAAGGAATGGGTGCATTGCCCTGATGCTCATCAGAGTCTGTGTTGATGAAAAGAATCTGGATGGTGTCATCCTTATTCTCTTCAGTGAGGGTGTCATTTGAAGATGAATCTTCAACGACGGTGTCATTTGAGGAGGAAACCTCTGAAGGAAGAACCGGGTCAACTGCCGTTTCGACCTTTAGACTTTCGTCTGGTCTGGATTCAGCAGGTTCATTCTCAATGACCGACACTTCAGCTGACCACTTGAGCGGGCCAGCTGGATTTTCAACTATCGAGGGACTTGGCGCGAGTTTTTGGTATCCAGGAGGAAGTCGTAACGGTGAAACCGGACGATCTTCCAAAACTCTCTTTGCCTCATCTAAGAATGGACAACGGTGGATGGCGTGATCGCCTTCACACAGCATGCAGGGTGATCTTGGTCTCCCTTTTCGTCCTTCACTCTCGCTAGTTGACGGACTGCAATCAACATGGCTACCAGAGGTTGATGCTACCGGATTGTGCAACCTGGGGGACCAGTCCCTTAGTATCCGGGGAATACAAGGACAATCACGGTGGAAGTGGGTCCCTTTGCAAATGACACATGGCGATTTAGGCCCGGTCGGTGCAGTGTGTGGATTTTTGTCAGATGTCTTTTGCTTGCCCCCAGTCGCCTTCGCCATAGGCCCCTTCTGCTTCTTTTCTCTCTTCTTCTTTTCTTTCTTCTCCATGGGAGGCTGACTTTTGCCGGCTCTACCTTGTGAAGATGAAGGATCGGAGGAAGAATTGTAAGAAGTGGAAGGCTGGTGGGCAGCTCTAGACTGGTCTGACTGTTGATTCGACTGCTCAGGATTTGTGGTGGTCTGAACTACATTAGTTGAAAAGAGCCATACAGGTAGGCCAATTGTCAATCCTGGAAGTGACAATGTGGCCACATGGGGCGCACCAACATCTCCCCAAGAGGAGAAGGGACTGGGACTTCCACCAAGGTGACTTCCTTGGTTGGTGGGCTCCATACTTTTCAACTGAAAGATCAACACGGGAATAAGAGGTGATTATGTTCCGTTTAAAATAAATTTTATTAACGACGCTTTAGACACAACTTTGCTTTTTCATGTTTTAAGAGTCGAGAAAAAGCTAAAGATGACTCTAGTCTCCTTCGATGTATTAACGAGCCCGAAGTGACAAATGCTCGGATGGACTTTTTCAGTTATAGAGTTTGAAAAAGGCCAAAAGAAACTGCTCTGGAGTTCTAGGCAGAGGGTGTGCCAAACTTTTCGCGAAACCACAGAATACGTTTTACGGTACGGGTGGTCGATCTTCGTGAATGCTGTGTTCACTGCATCGCGATCAGTAGGGCGGCCGACACGGCTTCCTATGGATAAAGGCTTTGTTCCTATAGGGGTCTCCCAATATATACGCGACGGTACGTGGGAGCACAAGTCCGTATTAGTGCCACCGACTCTCAGGAGGAATCACCCACCTTCGTAGAGATCGACAGTCACTACGTTTAACGACGCCGGAACACGTCTCTACCTAGACCTCTATGTGTTTGCGTTATGTTTCAAAGCGTTGTTATGTAAATTGAATTTATTTTAATGTTGATCTTGCTTAGCAGTTTGCCTTTAAGGATCACCACGAGATGTATGTAACAAATTCCTGAATGCAGTCTAAGATGAGAAGCAAACTTTTCAATCTTTCAACTTTGAAAATCTTAACTACTGAGGAGAAGAAAGGCAAATCTTTTCACACAGATCATAGAGCACACACTAATGCAAAATTTCCTAAATCAGCATGCAAACAGTCAAATGCAAAACGCACAATGCATGTATTTTCTTTTCCCTTTCTTAATGTTGATGTATTACAAAAAGAAAGTTGTTATATAACTTTGATTTCGATTTAAAGCGAAAACAGACAAGCTTGTCCAAAATCAAAAGACACCTTAAGATTTACTTGTTTAATCACTGGAAATACATGAAATCAAACCATAATGACGAAAGTAAAAAGACTAATCAGCTATGGACAGCAAACAAGCTAACTCTTTAGACCAGCAAAATGCCTAACACAGGTTCAGATCTAAGAGGCCAAAGCAAGACTAGTTCACTTTCGTTATGGGAAATTGTAAATGATGTAAGAAATACAAAAGAACAAGTACAATTTCGTTATATAACAGAGGCGGAATGATGGCAAGTAAGGTTGGTTTCAGAATAGGTACAAGACTGGTAACTGGCTGCAAAATCTATAGTGAAAACAGGCAAGAAAAAGGGAGGAAACCCCAAATGCACAAGGCAAAATTGGGCCAACGCAGGTGCTGCACAGCCAGTCTGGCTCTCAGCGCAGGTAGCCCCTTCGGGACCTGCGTTGCAAAGCAGGTAGCCTGTGTACTACCTGCTTTGGAAAACGAAAGTTGCGTTTTCACAGTTTCCGGGTCACAATTTTCTCAAAAATTCACAGTTTTTGCTCAAATCAGAAGCTATCAGTCAAGTACACACTAAGGGATGACAAGGAAGATGAAAAGCTATCACTAAGAGCTTACAAGGATCCTTGTAGATCAGCTCTTCAAATCATGAACATGCTCAGAAATGAGCTAGAGTAGCTGCCCTCTACTTCGCTTTTGATATAGTCAAAAGATTTTCGATTTGGTACTCTTTTGTTCAGGAAATGAATAGCAAAATACTACAAACAATCAAACAGATACGATCCCCAGCGGAGTCGCCAGTTTGTTGTAGGGAAAAGTATCCGACTCGGATGACCCTATCTCACTCTAAGGGTGATAGTACCTCAGCAACAACTGTAAAGAAAACTACTTAAGGTTTACTTCTTTATGAAAGCAAGAGAGAATGAAGAAATGCACTAACCGTTGCCTTGCGCTTAATGTCGAATCCAAACTCTTCTCTTTGCTTGCTTGCTCCCAGCTCCTTGCTCTTTTACTGGCCCAGCTACAATGAGATCCTGCAAAATAACAAAGAAGGAAACTACAAGAAGCATGCAATCATAACTAATTCAAGGATTAGCATAAATCAAATATACAATTATCACAACACATCATTGAAACAAATGTATATAGAAGAACCTCAATAGCTTTTATTAATAGAAGAAGTAAAGTTCTGAGAGTGTTACAACCATTGAAGGCCCCAATCCAGCAACACCTCCCAGCAGAAAGAATTTCTCCTCTTCACCTCCTTCAAGCAATCACCCAATAGTTCTCTAGTGAAACCAACAGCATATCGTTACTTTACACAAAATTCCAGCCTCCTGAGCTCATAGGAGAGAGCTCAATATATAGATGAATTGAGAAAGGATGAGTCAGCTTGCAACTGATGTGTAGCTGCCTTGTGTCCTCTCTCTCTTCAGTTGATCTTCAGTTCTTGAGTCCACTTGGAGAACTTTGCTTCCACTTGGAGAAACAGAGCCTCTGACTCATCACAAGGCGAAATCCCTGATCCAAGTGTCATTTTTGGAAGATTCCAGAGCAATGACTCAGTGTGCCACTTGTCCCATCTCGCTCAGCGCAGGTGGCCTTTGTTCTACCTGCTTTGCAACGCAGGTACACCATGGAGGAGTTGAGTTTCAGCGCAGAAGCCTAGTGGAGCACCTGCTTTGATTTCAGGATTGCTTGTTTTTGAGTGTTTTCAGGTGGAGAACTGATCTGAGAGCTGTTGGTTTGCTGACCTTGTTCCTCTAGGGGTAGGAACATCATGTTTAGGGACTTTGGATCCCTTGGATTATTGAAAATTCATGCCTGATGCTGCAAGGCACAAAATTGTCTATAACAAGTATCTAACTAGGGTAGCTTCTAAATCATCATGTTTCTCTTGTATTTTCCCATTATCAGTTTAAAGAGATGTTATTCAATTGTGAGAGTGGTGGAGTATAGTGTCGCGGTGGAAAAATGTTTTGTTTCCCTCCCCCTCCTTGAGCCAGTTAATTCTTGATTTTTGTTTCCAATGTATCTCCTCTTGCTTCCAATGCTCCTCCAGTTTCCAGTGAAAGAAGTTTTTCTATACGTGATTGCCTTCTTTCAACCATTAATTATGATTTCTTGTTAGAGAGAGCTCATTTCCTTTTCCAGAAATTGTTTCTCTTGGAAGACATTATAAAATTCCTCCTTGTTCTAGTGTTTCAGGAGGATTTTTATCTTTTTATGTGGCTCCTTCTTTGCCACCAATTCTAAATTTTGCTGATGAGATTTGGATTTGTGAGATATAACTACTCAAATATAAACAAAAATTTGAGGGGTTTGACAAATATTATCTATGAGAGGTAGATATGCTAGTGGTTAGGGCTCGCTAAGGGAAGGATCTCTACTGATAATTCATTGCCACATGTGAGAAACATATCTGACACTAGGAAATGATATATCTTAGAGGAGATCTACGCTGACCCACCTTGTATGTTGTTCCAAGTGAAGAGCCTATTGGTGGTTCTCATGTCCACCATATTTGCCTCCTCAATAAAATTCAATGGATCCTTTGATTTAGGCTCTAAGTGATGTCTTCCTCCTTTCTTTTCATTCAAAGAAGTCATCATACTAAAGCCTCCCCTAATTATCCATTTCCAATAATACACCTATAATTGGAGGGAGTGGAGATTCCTGAGGATTTCTTATTTCCTTCCATAGGTCTGAGACCTATACTCACTAGAGAGATAACGACGCAAATATGTGCCCAACAAGTGAAAAGATACAGTAAGAACATAATTCCTAAGACAAGCTTTCAATGTTGATATGACCTCGATCTTAGGAAATACCTAGGCCTCCTGACACTCCTTCAACATAAACCATTGTGGTTGTAACTTTTTTCCATAATAGATACATGATATATTCAAAAACTAAGCTAGAGCATTTGGTTTCTTGAATAAGAACAATTGTTGGAAGATCCTGCTAGATATTTCGACAAAGAACACATTGTTTAGAGGGGTTTTTCAGAACCACTTTGTTCGAAGAAATTACCTTCATGAGGAGATATTTATTAGGGTAGTGTAGATCTTGAGATCTTTGCCACTTTTTTTTCCCTTTATTTGTGATAACAATCTGAACACCTAATTGTTGTGAGGCTTTTTCTTTTTGTATCGCTATAACTAGGATATTAATCTTCTTGGGGGGATCATGTCCAATTCATTGCGTCGACATGCATATTCTATGGTCATTATATCTAACTCTTATATGTCACCAAAATTATCCTCCTTTGTCATGTGGGTGTTCTCTAGTTGTTTTGGATTTGGTTGTGTTATACCCTCAATTTCCTATACATATACATTGATAATAAAGGATAATACCAAATAAAAGACATTCATTACACTCATATTTAATAATGAATAAAGTTAAAGTTAGAGTAACATAATTGGTATGTAATCTTAATTTCCTATACATAAACGAGTGTAATATGCATAGTTGTTACTTAATACCTTCTTTTTATGTAAAAACTAATTAATAACTACTTAATATTAATTTAAATTTTTATAGAGTTAAAAACCTCCAAAACCATGTATATACAAAATATGCTACATAATAATTATAAACCCCAATTTAAGATAGTCTTACATATAATATCATATTTATATCTATTAAAATTAAATTATTGTTATTATTATTATTTGTAAAAAATTGTATTAAAAATTAAAAATATATAAATTTTAAAATTTAACATTAATATTTTTCATATAAAAAAACATAAAAATTAAATAAATTAAAAACTATCTAAACAAATAAATTATATTTATAAATAAATCTAAATGGTGTATTCAAACAAATCAATTAAAATAAATATTATGTTGTTATTTATTTTATATTAAATTACTTATCCAATTATTAATTAAAATATTTAAACCTATCAAATTAAAAATAATATAATATAATATATGAATGACTTTATTCATTATCCGGTATATTTTTATTAGTAAAATTATATAGTAAAAATAAATGTTCAAATAGATTTGATAAGTATACTCGTTATTAAATGTTATGACACTTGGTTTGGTACTTCATATTGGAGAGATAAACCACCACTCCTAGTGTGTTTCATGACATGTGGTTAACGACCTCTCATGGATCTGTTAACTTTGGTGATGCATCCATTTACTAACACTTGCGAGTTTTGTTGCAATGGCAATTGTGACTCTAACAAGTGGTATTAGAGCCAAATGTCTACAGTTCGAATCACACCAAGCTCGCACTAGGGGGAGATTGCTGGACACTAATTAAAGTGATGACTCCAACACTTCATACAATGACAATCTATTTTCATAAATATTTAGATTTGACAAATGTACTATTTATTAAATGTTCTGACACTTGGTTGCAAGAATATATATATATATATATATATATATATATATATATATATATATATATATATATAATTTTAAACACTATAAAATTATTCATTTCATGTTAATCAACTAATCAAAAAATAGAAATTCAAATTTAAAAAAATTTAAAATATATTTTTGATTTTCAAAATATTTAGTTTAATATATATTTTTATAACTTTAATAAATTTTCTAAAATCTATTTAAAAATTTCAAAATTAATTACAAATAAAACTTCCAATAAGTATATTAACAAGAGGGGTTGCACGGCAGCTAGTCCCTGCCCTATAACAAGATTGTAGCAAGAAAGAGGTCAGCGTTGCAAGTGATTTGATGTTGGCTTGAAGTTTTGTAGAAAAAACCAACTAGGCTCCGACAACAACCAACTTTCTTAATATGGGATAAACTGACTTAGATTCTTCAAACATACAAATGTTTACGCATGATAGATGCTAAAGAATAGTCATGGAAGACAATGTGAGCCTTTACAGCAGGTTTGGGCAAGTTTGCATAGCCTACTGTACCATTGAATTCCATATGATGTTTAACTAGAAATGGAGATCACCAAACATTTGTACTAACTCGGGGAGAGCAAAGTCCACTAATACTGCCTCTGCACGTTGGCAGTCATCTGGAATTTTATTCTTGAGTTGTAGGAATCTCTGATTGAAGTCTAATGCAACAGCGCAATTTGGGTGTCCAAAAACAAGATGTTAGGGGAAGGAGGAAGCTTGCACCAGCAATTGGGGAGGTTGTTGACAAAGGTACTCCCCAAGGTGCGACCGATTGCACTAAGGATGATGCACTAAAGAAGGCACTCCATACGGATGCCAAGTTTTCATTGGAAATCACTGCATGAATCAGTAGACCCACCCTAGAAGCATGGTCTGGTTAATGCTGCAAGTGATTTTGTGCATATATCAGACAGTTTCTATTGAGGCTATCAGCAATCTGTTAGTGATTATGAGTCTTGCATGGAGTTAACGAGTCAAATATGGACTAGTTAATGAAAAAAAGGTACATGGCTTAAGGTCATACTTGTCTAGTACTTAGCTACTTATTCAGAGGTTTACAGATTTCAACTATAATGAGTACATTCGAGTCGTACTCGCTTGATTTTATAAGATTGCTCGTTACTATATTTATCTAACAGCTTCAGGATTGAGTATTTGACATTTTTACGTACTGTCTACAAGCTTGTCTACAACAGTTCGTAGTTTGTACGCAGGCCAAGATTAATATAGTCTAGAACAACCTCTACTGGTTGTAGAGAAGGCTCAAGAACATCGCGTCTTTTTAAGTCCCGATGTGGTTTGTAGACCATCAAGTTTGAGGTGGTGTGTAGACGATCAAGTTTGAGGTTTGTGATGGAATGTCGTTCAGCCTCTTTTGGAACAGTACAATCGTTCTTCCACTAAGTGAGAGCAGAAATCCCTTCTTTAGCCTGGATGTTGAGACTGGCTATACAGTCTGACACCTCGACCGCCTCTTTCAAGCCTAGATGTTGAGACTGGCTATATAGTTTGACACCTCGACTGCCTCTTTCAAGTCTGTAAGAAAACCGGTGTTGTTGTGAGTTTTCTCTTTTCCTGAAGTCATTGTATTCGAACAAGACATAAACAAGAAGTCTGCAATTTTGATGTAAGCTCATTCAGTTGGTCTTGGAATTTATTCCCAAGAGCAGGTTTTGATGTATTCAGCTCCCATCGAATATTGTGTTCAACTCTTCTCACGTTGCTCCACCATTGGTCCACATCAGTTGGTAGAGAAACCTGAGATCAGGCCTATTGAGGTTTCAAAATTCTGGTGTTTTCATGGAATTTTTGTTCCCATCCAAAACTCTTCAAATTTTGCAATAAATTCAAGTGATTAGTAGCACGTTCACAACTTTACAACTTTTTTTTGCAGGTTGTTGGTGCTCGACTTGCCATAGTTCATTCATGAAATTCTCACACAATCATAAAATTTATGTCATTTTGTGATTCAGCGCAATTTCACAGATTGCTTAAAATGTCCCTAAAAATTAGAACATGCAAATGGCCCGTTGCAAAATCTTATTACAAGAGAAATATATCTAGAGTTTCATTTACATATCAAATTATCAAACAAGATTGAAAGATATATGTATAAATTGACCTACGTATTTGAGTATGACATGCTCGAAATAGTTAGCAAACTGCTAATCATGCTAGAGATCACATGTATTTTTCTGGTAACCATTAAGTATGATCAAGAGTACTTAGTTTGGCTTAGTCATGTACACCAAGAAAGCACGACGTTGATTCCTAGCATTTCTCTTTAAGCTGCCATTGACTTACACTGTGCACGTGTTGTCCAGCTCAAGAATGAACTAAAAGTATGGTAATTCATGTAAATTAAGCCGCTTAGGTGATTTCGATATGGTTAGTACTAAGGCTCATTATACACTCTAATAAACTACAGAGTATCGGATTACACATAGTCTGAGCCATGTTATATCTAACCAAAATTATATCAAGGGAAAATATGAGGCGACTGCGTAATACACCTTGAATTATTACCCACGAGAGCTTTCATGAATTAATAGAAGTATGGTCGTATTAGAGTTCTGCTTGATAAGAAATATCACTAGTCCAGTAAAACAACGGCATGAAACGGTCACTAAAACACATGTTTTATAAGAAAACCTTGACACAGCCAAGTATCTCTCATGCCATGAACGCGAACCTGCATGCATATTAAATGCCTTATTCCGGATCTGGGGTGCATGCATACCAAATTTCCAGATTGGGAGGCTTCTCTATCAGGTTCGATGAAGGCCAATAATGTGACAACCAAATCAGTGTGAAGGCAGAAAACATGAAATTTTGCAGAGAGTAGTGCATAGTCTGGGCCCATAGTCCTCAAGGTTCAAAGTGCAGAGTCGGCGAAGATTGAACAGATTCTAGTGAAGTTCTTTACCAATTGCTTGCATATAATATTGGAACATGCTCAGTGGCTCGCTTCCCTCAGATTTGCGCAGTGGAGGCAAGCTTCAATATATTCTTGTTCTTGATAACGAATTTACAGGCCAAATCCCTGAATCGCATGGGAACTGTAAGAGTATGCTTTTCGATCCTAGATCTGAGCTTCAACTCTTTTGAAGGGGAGATTGCTCCAGCGATTGGGAATGCAAGGAGTTTGTCTGAGCTATATCTGCAGAGAAATGGGTTCTCTGGAAACTTTCCAGTAGAAATTGGGCAAGTTTCACAGTTGATTTGTACCTTTTGAGATTGGGAAATTAAGCTTGTTGATTAGTATGTCTTTGCAGGAAAATAATATTTCAGAACCCATACCAGCTCAGATTGGACACTGTAAGTTTATGTCTTCCATTAATCTTGCATATAATGAAGTCCTTAATTCTCTGAATCTTTCCAACAATATGCTTTCTGGAGAAATACCCAACACCTTGGCTGCTCTGAAGCTCAGTTCTGTAGATTTCTCTAGGAATTCTTTAACAGGACCAGTGCCAATTGAGCTCATCAGCCAGACCAACAACAGAAGCTTTTCTGGAAACCCTGGCCTCTGTGGTCAAGGCCTGGAATCTTTGCAGTCCTGTGATTTACATACAAGGGATGTTTATCACGAGAGATGGATAACTGGGTGGATTGTTAGTGGGACTGTATTTACATTCTTGATCCTCGACATGCTCATCAGAGGATGCAGGTTGTTCCAAATAAGGTCTAATCGAAATTTTAGGGAGATGAAATCCTTCCACAAGCTCAACTTTGATGAGCATGAAGTTTTGGAATCCATGGACGAGGAGCACATTATTGGTCATGGTGTCTCCAATAGAGTGTACCGAATTTAACTGAGTAATGGTGAGTTTGTTGTTGTGAAAAAGCTTTGGACCTGCAAAAATGGCTAGAATCCATGGATGAGGAGCACGTTATTGGTCATGGTGGCTCCGATAGAGTGTACCGAATTTAGCTAAGTAATGGTGAGTCTGTTGTTGTGAAAAAGCTCTGGACCTGCAAAAATGGCTACCATGGCAGACAAGGCCTGATAAACCGAGAATTGAAGGCAAAAATTGAGACATTGGGAACGATCCGGCACAGGAATATTGTCAAACTAGACTGCTATGAAGACCTGAGGAAGAGAGGAAGACCAGAGCATCCAAGAAGTGCTCAGATAGTTCTAATAAGTGCTCAGATAGTTTCAGGAAGAGGTGTAGATCTTCCATCCACCTAAATCTGCATGCAGACATACACTTGTAATCTCTGTAATCACTTGTAATCTATGTATACACCTGTAATCTCTGTAATCTCTGTATACACTTGTAATCTCTGTAATATCTGTATACACTTGTAACTATATACTCTTGTAATTAACTACAACCAATAAGCCAAATAAAGGCAAATAAAATGCAGCTACCTGCAACCATAGCAAGTAACTCAAACTAATGTTAACATAGCACATAAGCCACTCAAACTAACTCAAACTAATGTTAACATTAGTTCTGTAGTCCAAAATATTAAAAGAAAATGAACAACATAAACCCAAAATAACATATAGTTCAGCCTCTTCCGCTTCGGGAAGAGGCCAAACAAGACCATGAAGTTGAATGACAAGGTAAATGACGATATGAAATCAAAAAACTTTTAACTTTGAAAAGGGAAGAAAAATATCATGAAGGGGAAGAGGCCCAATAAGACCATGAAGATGAAGGGGGGAGAGGCCAGAGGCCAAATAAGACCATGAAGTTGAATGACAAGGTAAATGACGAATATGAAATCAAAAAACTTCGAAAAGGGAAGAAAAAAGAAGACCAAATAATATCAAATGCCTAAAAACTGAAAAGGTAAGAAAAGGGAATACCAAGTAATATCATATGCCTAAACATGCGATTGCTTGCCAGATCGCAGGGACTAACAAAATAGTCTAATAAGAGAAATTCATTACACTCATATTTAATAATAACTACAGAGTTCCATTATTTTACTTATAAAACTTTGCTTTGGTTAGGCAATTCAAGATTGGGAGCGACAGGAAAACAAAGCAAAGGTGCTTTTGTGGATGACGGTTAAGGACAACATTATTCCACACATTAGAGAGTGCAAAACATCCAAGGAGACATGGGACACTCTCAAAAATTTGTATGAGACGAAGACTACAAATCGAATATTGTATTTAAAGAGTAAGCTTCTTTCAATTAAGATGGAAGAAAATGAAAGTGTTAGTGATTTTATTTCTAGAATTAAAGATCTAAAGGATAAATTAGGTGACATTGGTGAATCAATATCTAGTACAGACTTGGTTACTGTGACATTAAATGGAATGCTTGATGAATATCAAATGTTTATCACTGGTCTTTCAGCTAGAGAGAAGGCTCCTACTTTTGATGAGTTGGCAGGTATACTTATGCAGGAAGAAGAGCGGAGAAGAAGCCTTAAACAGAAATCTCCCAATTCAGATTTGGCATTGATGGCCAAAGGGAAGCAATCCTTCAAAGGCAAACAGTGGGAGAAAAATAAAGGCAAAAAGCCACAGGTAAAATCATTTCAAGGTACATCATTACCAAGGAAAAATGCCAAATCAAGTAGAGATGATGTGTGTTATTACTGTGGAAAACCTGGTCATTTTGCTAAGAATTGCATGAAAAGAAGGTCTGATCAATTTAAACAAAGAAGGCATTCAGGAAATTATGTTGATAGAGATGAAGCAATTAGTCATGACTTTAGCAATCTTAAATTGTTTGTGTCCAATGCTGCTTTATCAGCAGAAACTAATGATGATAATGCTTGGTTTATAGATTCTAGTGCATCAATCCATATGTCATGCAAAAGAGATTGGTTTGATACTTATCATGAGATTAATAATGGTGGACACATCTATTTAGGAGATAATAGATCACATGAAATTAAAGGATATGGTGATATAAGTGTTATGATGCCTAATGGACAAGAAAAACAAATTCAAAATGTGGTGTATGTTCTAGGATTAAAGAAGAACTTAATTTCAATCTCTACTATCACAGATCAACATTTAAAAGTTGAATTTGTGAAATCACATTGTTTGGTAAAGGATGTGCAGGACAACTACAAGGTTGTTGCAAAAGGAATGAGAGTTGGAGGCTTATACAAGTTGGATGTAATGAAGAATGGGCATCAAGCTTTGGCATCAACAGGCATGTCAACTATAGAGCTTTGGCATCAAAGGTATGGACACTTAAATCATAATGACCTAATGTTACTACAAAAGAAACTGATGGTAGAAGGTCTTCCAATTATTAAGGGTGAACACTTTGAATGTGAAGGTTGTGCACTAGGAAAACAACATAGGGAAGAATTTCTTGTGCATGAAAATAGAAGAAAACGTGAAATACTTGAACTAGTGCATACTGATGTATGTGGTCCAATGCAAACTAAGTCACTTGGTGGAGCATATTACTTTCTTATATTTATTGATGATAGCACTAGATACACTTGGGTGTACTTTATAAGAAACAAAAGTGACATGTTTGAATACTTTAAAGAATTCAAGAGTATGGTTGAAAAGAAAACAGGAAAGAGCATTAAAATTCTTCGATCAGATAAAGGTGGTGAGTACACTTCAAGAGCTTTTATCAAATATTGCAAACAAAATGGAATTATGCAACAATTTACAGTACCACATACACCTCAACAAAATGGAGTAGCTGAGAGAAAGAATAGAAAATTAGTTGAATGTGCTTGTAGTATGTTAAAAAGTAAAGGACTTTCTAATAGTTTTTGGGCTGAAGCCATTAACACAGCTATATATCTTAAAAATAGAAGCCCTACTAAGTATCTTAAGCACAAAACACTATTTGAAGCATTTTATGGTTTTAAACCTAAAGTTAGTCATTTAAGGGTATTTGGATGCAAGGCCTTTGCTCATATTCCTAAAGAGGATAGGAGAAAGTTAGATGCCAAAGCCATCAAATGTATTTTTATTGGATATTGCATTGATAAAAAAGCATATAAAATGTATGATCCAAGTACTCACAAGGTCTTTGCAAGTAGAGATGTAATATTTCATGAGCATGTAGATAAACAAATAAAAGAAGATGAACATAATATATGGCAGTCTCCTTATGAAAGCTTTAAGGAAGAAGAAGAAGTTGTGGAATCAACTCAAGAACAAGAACACATGGACATTCCAAAAGACACATCAAGGAATCAAAGTCCACAAAGAAGTGATGAAGGCACTCCATAGAGAAGAAAAGGAGAAGGTACTCCACAAAGTAATGAACCTCTAAGAAGGTCAACACGACAGATTCAAGCCCCCATCAGGTATAAAGATTATGCTTTAATGTCTCAAGTAATGACTGTTTTTGAGCCCTTAAATTATGAACAAGCCAAAAATCATAAAGAATGGATGGAAGCTATGAAAGAAGAATATGACTCTATAATGAAAAATGAAACTTGGGAATTAACAGAATTACCTGAAAATAAAGTCCCTATAGGATCAAAATGGTTGTACAAGAAAAAATTTAATGTAGATGGTAGCATAGACAAGCATAAGGCAAGATTTGTAGCAAAAGGTTATTCACAAAAAGAAGGTATAAATTATGAAGATACATTTGCTCCGGTTGCAAAAATGAATACAATCAGAATAATGATAGCATTGGCAACTAAATATGATTGGAAGCTACATCAATTAGATGTAAAGTCAGCTTTTCTAAATGGTGACTTAAAAGAAGAAATTTATCTTGTTCAACCAGAAGGATTTGTAAAGAAGGGTCAAGAACATCTTGTATGCAAGTTAAAAAAGGCCTTATATGGACTAAAACAGGCCCCCAGATATTGGTATGAGAAAATCGACAAATTCTTCTTTCAGCAAAGATTTAAAAAAAGTAAAAATGATCCTAATTTGTATGTCAAGACAGATAGAAATGGGGATATAGTATTACTCTCTATATATGTTGATGATCTAATAATAACAGGGAGTGCTAATAAATTAATTATAGATATAAAAATAAAGTTATCACAGGAATTTGAGATGAAGGATCTTGGTGAGATGCACTATTGTCTAGGTCTTGAAGTATGGAGAGATGATGGAAGAACCTTAATCACACAAAGCAAATATACAAATGAAGTACTAAAGAGATTTCATATGAATGGATGTAAAGCAATGAGTACTCCATTGGAACAAAATATCAAATTAAAAAGTGATGATGGAACAAAAGAGGTGAATGGAACATTGTATCGACAATTAGTGGGAAGTCTGAATTATCTCACTACCATTAGACCAGACATTTCTTATGCAGTAAGCATACTTAGTCAATTCATGGCTAAGCCTCGTGAAAGCCATTGGATAGCTGCAAAAAGGGTCCTTCGATATTTAAAAGGAACTATCAATTTTGGTATTGAATATACTAATGCTTGTAATGTTGAATTGACAGGTCATTCTGATTCTGACTAGGCTGGAAATCTAGATGACAGGAAATCCACCACTGGATACGTCTTCAATATAGGATCGGGAGCTATATCATGGAGCAGTAAGAAACATGCAACAGTTTCCTTGTCATCAACTGAAGCAGAATATAAAGCATTATGTAGTGGCACCTGTGAAGCTATATGGCTCAGAAGAATACTTGAAGATGTTGGTGAAGGACAACAAGAACCTATAGTGATCAGATGTGATAATAAAAGCACCATCGAACTGGGGAACAATCCTATATGTCATGCAAGGTCAAAACATATAGACACACAATATCATTTTGTAAGAGAAAAGGTCCAATCAAAAGAAATTTCTCTTATATACTGTAATACAAATGAGAATGTAGCTGACATATTCACTAAGCCTCTTGGGAAGGCAAAATTTGAGTTTTGTAGAAGTAAGTTATGTGTTGTAGAAAATCAAAATTATATTGTAAGCCTAGTTGAGACTTAGACTAGTAGGCATGTCAATTAAGAGTATGTTTACAGTGTCTTATACATTATGCTATAGGATATTTGTCATATGGTTGGAATTAAGGGGGAGTGTTGGAAAACATAAATAATTCCAACCACCAACAATGAATGCAGGGTCTAGCTTCTTCTGGAGAAGTCGGCGGAAGTTTCGAGAGCTAGATAGCTTCCTGAAGAAGCTACCGACTCCAGAACCTTCTTCTCTATATATAAAAACTCTTTCTGGCAATCAAATGATTAAGTGTTCTATGTTTTGTGTTCATTTCTGAGTTCTACGTTCTCTGATTCTGCATGCATTTTTTCAATAGAATACAATGTCATCTCAGTGTTATTCATTGTATAATTTGATGCTTCTTTTGAACCGCAGGATAACAGGGAGGAGGTTCTTAGATAAGTGGGTTTTTCCAAGAAGCTGCTCACGAAGCCACAACTTGTCTCTATAGCCAATTGTTTGTTTTGAAGGTGAACGCCACAGAGAAAATGGAAACTTTTAAGGGCATTTCCCTCCTTTTACAAATCCCTCTACTTATGATATATCGAGATGATTGATCCCACCTCACATTGATTTCTTTTCTTCATCTATTAGTCAAATATTTACTCTCCAATAGGTTTTCCTAGTATTTTCTTTTTAACGTTTCATGTATGTATTTTATCTATTTGCTTAACTCTCAACACTTTTTTTCCCTCTACCATTTCGTTCCTTTCATTTTGGAGACATTATATATTATAATGGAGGCAGTGGGGTGGAAGGCTATCTTGCGAAACTCCGTGAGAAGTAAAGGAGAGCATGTGATGCCTGAATTAATTAGCGTAATCTATTTAATATACCAAATGTTTTGTTTTATTATTTTTTGGGATATTTTTTTATGTAACCCAACCTCATGGTCCCACAACTCTATGTAACTTGGGTTTAATCGACGATTGCCGGACTCACAACACGGCGATCATTTCCCGGTGATCACGTGCAAAGTTGGTGATGTGTATTGGTTTGTAGTTGCGGGCAATTACTGCCGCATTTAACTCCACCCTATGTGCCTCGGGCCTGGCTCCTCCGCGTGTTCTTTGGCAAAATATCTCGATTCTTTGATCGTTTGAGAGGGTTCGGTTCTGTTGTTCGACTGCTGTGAGGGTTTGAGTGTGTTCTTTGCCTGTTCTATGACTGTAAGTTCTCTGCACCTGGTTGTGGGTTTGCCAAACTTCAAAGGATTGATACCTCCTCGTTTCTGCTAGCACGCTCGCTGGTTAACGCCCATGGTAAGTCTCCGGGTTTCGTTCTATTGTTCTTTACTATGATATTGTCAAGAAGTTTGAGTTCCTGCCTGGTTCTGTCTTCAACTCTTGTTGTGTTGTCACCGTTGTCGTGCTGTTACTTCTGTTTTGGTTTGGTCACTCTGCTGTGGTTAATGGGTGCCTGTAATAACTGTTCTGTGCTCGGTTGATTTGTTTTTCGTCGCTCTCGGCTATCGGGTGACAAATCATCAGGTTTCGGCGGCTTCCAACAGGTATTCTCTTCCTCCTTGTTTCAATTTAAGTTTCCCTGTTGAAATTTGTATTAACCAGAGTTGCTCCTCTAGTCTCTGTCTCAGTTGTTCGACTTGGCTCTGCTTCTCGGCTACTCAGTCCACTTGCGCAGGTAACTAGCACCAAAACCCTCTCGTTTTGTAACTGTTTCGATGGTTTATTGGTAATGCACAGATAGTGATATTGCACTGTTGCTCTTGCAGGTCACAGTTCAACCTGGGCTCGTGGGTTCTCCGAGTTCTAGTTCTTAAAAGGATGGCATAAACTCCGGTAGGCTCTAGTTCTCTAATGCTTGTCAACACGCGGCTAGTTTCCTGAACTTTCTGTAGTTTTTGTCTGGTCATTTATTATTTCCGTGCACTGGCGTTGTTTCCCTATATATTCTTGGTCTCGGTCACCTGTTCTGTCAGTTGTTTTTTGATTGGATGTTGGGGTTTCTATTCTCAAACCCTAGGCCAAGGTTTGTCCAATTCTTGGACGCGGCACTTGTGGGTTTGTCAACAGTTATACATTGTAATTAAATGTGGGTCGATTTAAATGAGAACTGGTTGTGCTATTGCTTCATTACACAGGAATTACGAGGAGTCATTGGTTTTGAGAGCATTACCTTTTCCTGTAGGTTGCTTCTCTGATTTGGTGTGCGGTTCTATTCGTTCCTGAGCCTTTGGTGGTGACACTACTGTTAAGCTGAGTTTCTTCACGTCGTCTTCTGCTTGCAATTTTACAGTCAGTTAATTTCTTTGTAGCCTGTTCATTTGTCGAGAATACAAAAAGAAAACACTGTAACCTCACCGTGGCTTCCCTCTGGTTGTCAATACTGTTAGTTTTGATTCGTTATGCAGAAAAGAAAATTCATCATTCAGTAGACAGACAATATATGTATACAGATAAACGACTTTTAAAAATAGATCTGTTTCTCTTATTTGATATCATGAAATTGCAGAACCCTGCTTTGGTATTACATCTCTTCTTTTATATGTTGGGATTACAGTTAATTCGAACTGTCCCTGTTTGTCAGTTGAACAGAAATAGTTTGTTAAGTAACTGTTTAGTTATTATTTACAAGTTCTGCTTGTGGACAATTTTGTTTTTTTTTTCTTTCCTAATTTAACAGATCAATTCCTAACTGACACTTATTTCTATTAAACTTATAATGACCCTAACCGACACTTAACTTTGGCTTTTAGCAATTAAAATAAAATAAACGGACTATCTGTCTTATGACTTCTTAAACTAGAAAATAAAAGAAAACATTCCAGATACTTTTCAATCTTCCAACTTGGCGATACTTCACCCGGTCATGGTGAGCTAGATGCTCCTACATCAGGCTCCCGGGGCAAAAAGAAATCATGGCTCCGGTCCATGAGCTTCTCAACGGAAGTTCCTATCTGTTCAATCTACCTGGCGTCAAGCCACGAACTGTCCTCGATAGGATGGTTCTTCCACTTGACCAGGTACTGCATATACTCTTTCCATCAAGTTCGTTTAACCACCTGAGTGTCGAGAATGCTTTCGATCTCGGGAGTTTGAACGTAAGGCATCTATCTCTTCCAATCTTCCTCATCTTCCTGGGTACGCCATGTAGGTTGCATGGTTCCATCTTCTTCCTTTCCCTCTGGGTCAGCCGTGTACGGGAACATGTCTGCTACGTTGAAGATAGGTGAAATGCCTATTCCGGGCAGTAGCTGTATCTCGTAGGCATTCGCTGAAAATTTTCGAAGAATTTTACAGGGACCTATCTTTTTATATTTTAATTTATTGTACGTACCTTTGGGGAAACACTCTTTGCGTAAATGCGCAAGGACTTCGTCCCCCACGTCAAATTGTGCTTCCCTTCTCTTTAAGTCTGCATGCTATTTGTACTTTATGCTGCTGTCCTGTAACTTCATCTTTACCTGTTCATGCAAATCCCTCATCGCGTTAGCGAAATCTTCCATGTTTGCACTTTGCCTTTCCTGTAATCCAAGGTCCCGCAGTTCGTGTACTCCGTGTGGATGCATGCCATACAGGATCTGAAAGGGACTGAAACCTGTGCTACGGTTAGGCGAGTCGTTCTAGGCGAACTCTGCCTGTGCTAGCACCCAGTCCCACATCCGTGAATTCTCCCCGACTAAATTGCGTAACAGGTTTCCCAAACTCCTGTTCACAACTTCTGTCTGCCCGTCGGTTTGCAGGTGATATGCAGAACTGTAGTTTAGTTGTGTGTCCATTTTCTTCCATAAGGTACGCCATGACAATTTTATTGAAAAACAAGTGGGCCACATGGGTGGCATCACTGGTTTTTCGACAAGGTATAAAATGTGCCATTTTTGAAAACCTATCCACCACTACCATTACTGAATCATATCCTCACTGTGTCTTTGGCAGACC
Source organism: Pinus tabuliformis (assembly GCA_031772625.1). Lineage (NCBI taxonomy): Eukaryota > Viridiplantae > Streptophyta > Pinopsida > Pinales > Pinaceae > Pinus > Pinus tabuliformis. The sequence goes on from CM062818.1 coordinate 84,715,873, forward strand.
TAAAATGAAATCCAAACTAACTGAATCCCATGGTCTACTTGGAACAGGTAATGGTGCATACAATCCTGTGTTTTGGCTCTGCCCCTTTGCTAATTGGCACACTTTGCATTTGGCCACAAAACGTTGTACATCTCGCCGCATCTTTGGCCAAAAATAAAAGTGACTAAGCTGCTCGAGGGTCTTATTCATGCCGAAGTGTCCGGCCAAACCTCCGCTATGCTTCTCGTGAATAATAATCTCTCTCATCGAGCAGTGAGGTATGCATAGCTGTCCTCCCTTAAACAACAATTTTTCCTGCAGATTGTAGTCCAACCAAGGACTATTGTCTCTCACTAAAGGGTTCTGGCACGCCTCATAGGCCTCCTTAAAATCTGTATCTGTCTGGTATAGATCCTGTAAGTGCTCAAAACCCAGCACTTGTACAGTGCTTTCCTGCAGAAGTAGAGCTTTTCTACTCAACGCGTCTGCGACCTTATTTGCTTGCCCGCTAATGTGCTTCAGTATGAAATTGAAACTCTATAAATACTCTACCCATTTGGCATGTTTGTGGTTGAGTTTGTGCTGCTGCATTACATACTGTAGTGCAGAATTATCCGAGAACAACACGAATTCATTTCCCAATAAATAATGCCTCCAGTGTTTTAATGCCTGTACAACAACATAAAACTCTTTATCATACGAAGAGTATTTCTGCCTACTCTCATTCAGCTTCTCGCTGAAGAATGCCATAGGCTTATCCTCTTGACTAAGCACAGCCCTGATTGCTGTCCCACTGGCGTCACAGCGAACTTGAAACAACTTCTGGAAATCTGGTAGCCGCAGGATTGGCCTCTCAGTAATCTTCCTCTTCAACAACTGGAAACTTCGCTCTACTGCTTCTGTCCACCGAAAAGGCTAGCTGGCCTTTTTGATGGTATCTAGCATGGGTGCACAAATTTCGCTGAAATTTTTGATAAACTTCCTATAAAAACTTGCCAATCCGTGAAAGCTACGTACCTCAAACAGATTTTTCGGAGATGGCCAATTTACTATCGCTGCCACCTTCTCCGGATCCATCTTCAGTTCATTTTCTGCTACCACAAACCCCAAATAGATTAATTCCTTTTGCAGAAAAGTACATTTCTTCAAGTTTATCAGCAGTTTGTTCTGCTGTAATTTTTCCAGTACCTTACGCACATGCTGTAGGTGTTCTTCTCTTGTCCTGCTAAAAATAAGGATGTCATCCAAGTAAACGATTACGAACTTCCCAATATACTCCTTCAGCATCTCATTCATTAACCTCATGAATGTACTGGGCGCATTACTTAGCCCAAATGGCATGACCAGCCATTTGTACAGCCCCTCATTCGTCTTAAAGGTTGTCTTCCATTCGTCACCCTCTCATTTCCGAATCTGATGGTACCCGCTTTTTAAATCTATCTTCGAGAAGTAAGCTGCCCCACTTAAACAATCCATCATATCATCCATCCATGGCAGTGGGAATCTGTACCGGATGGTGATTTTATTGATGGCCCTTGAATCGGTGCACATCCGCCACTCTCCTCCCTTCTTGGGAGCGAGAACCATTGGAACAGCACAAGGGCTTAAGCTCTCCCTTATCAAACCCTTGTCCATCAGCTCCTGCACCTGCTTCTTGATTTCTTCATTATCCTTGGGGCTCATTCGATATGCCACTTTATTCGGCAAGCTGGCTCCAGTTATGAAGTCAATGTGATGACTAATGCTTCGCTTGGGGGGTAACTTGTCTGGCAAGTCGTCTACAACTATGTCTGCAAACTCCTCCAACATTTGTTGAATCTCTGTGGGCAAGTCTAATATTTCTGTATGTAGCAGGATTGTCCTGGCTTTCCTTACCACCACATAACCTACCTTACTGTCCTCCACCTGTTTTAAAAACTGTTTCCCACTCACCAGCAATGCTCTGGTTTCACTTGTCTCAGGTGCTCCTTCTTCTTCTTTGATAGGTACAAGTGTATGCTTGATTCCATCCTTCATGAATTTGTAACAGTTCGTCACTCCATCATGGGTCACTTTCCTATCGAATTGCCAAGGTCTGCCCAACAATATGTGATAGACATCCATTGGCATGATGTCATAGACAACTTTGTCCTTGTATTTGCCTATCTGAAACTCGACCTCGCTCTGTTCATCCACCAGCAATTGATGGCCCTTTTGCAGCCATGAAACTCTATATGGATTGGGATGCTTTGAGCGTTTCAACTCCAACTTTTCCACCATTTCTGTGGACACTAAATTTTCAGTACTTCCGCTGTCAATTATTAGTTTACAACACTTACCTCGTGACTTACAGATCGTCCTGAACAGAGCTTTACGCTGTGTATGTTCGGTATTCTCCTTGACTGGTTTCAGTAGCACCTTATGCAGCACCAAAGCTTCTCCCATCTCTAGAGCATTCTTCGCCTCCTGAGGGAGTGCTGCTGCTTCTTTTGGTTGTGCCACATACGCACCCCGCTATCCAGTTGGTTCTGCTTCTGGACATAAAACGAGCAGTGCCCCCACTTATGACACCTATAGCACTGATAACCAGCCCCCCTGCCTCAGCCATTTCCTCTGCCGCGTTGGGACGATCTACCGCCTCTCGCACTGTCTCCTCTATCTGTTGTTCCAGAAGTTTTCGAACTGCTAGCTTCCTCGTTGCTGTTAGTAGTTCGGCCCCTGCCATAGGACTGGCCTTTTCCTCTGCTGGCCCCTCGTCCTCTCCGGGCATTCTGCCTTCTATTAATTTTCTCCTCAGCCTTTATTGTGCTCTGATATGCCTCCTCGGTATTATTCGGAGATAAAATACTTATTTCATCTAAAATATCCATCCTCAGCCCATTAACATACCTGGCTGTTCTTTCTGTTGTATCCTCCGTGTATCCTACCCGCAAATTCACTCGATAGAACTCCTCCGTGTACTCTTTAACCGTCAGTCCTTTCTGTCTCAGATTCTGCACCTGCCTGTGCAATGCAATCTGATAGTCCCTTGGCAGAAATCTGCCCTTCAACTTGGCCACCATTCTTGACCAGGTTTTGATCGGCGCCTTATTCAATCTCCTCCTCTCATTTTGGACACTATCCCACCATAGGGCTGCGTGTCCCTTCAGTTTCGTCGCCGCAAATTTGACTCTGCGGTCTTCACTGACTTCCTCGCACTCAAAGTACTTGTCCATCTCGCTAATCCAATCTAGCAAAACCTCGATAGACAGGCTGTCGTCGTACGTCGGGAGTTCTGGTTTAGGTTTACTGCTTGCTAATAAAATAGATCTCAGCAATCTCACTTCTGCGGATTCACCTTCCGGTCCATCTGCTGCCTCTTCTACTTCCTCTTCACTAGCATCGCCTAACTCTGGATCTCTCCGTCTACCTGCTTCTACTGCCTCCAAACGGGCAGCAAGAATTCTAACCTCCTCTCTTAACCCTTCATCTGCCAATCTGCGAACACCTCTGCCACCTCGACCACGACCTTGTCGTCCTACTTCCATATCCTCAGTCAGCTTAAAGCTCTGATACCACTCTGATGTAACCCAACCTCACGGTCCCACAACTCTATGTAACTTGGGTTTAATCGGCGGTCGCCGGACTCACAACACGGTGGTCTTTTCCCGGTGATCACGTGCAAAGTTGGTGATGTGTATTGGTTTGTAGCTGCGGGCAATTACTGCCGCATTTAACTCCACCCTATGTGCCTCGGGCCTGGCTCCTCCGCGCGTTCTTTGGCAAAATATCCCGGTTCTTTGATCATTCGAGAGGGTTCGGTTCTGTTGTTCGACTGCTGTGAGGGTTTGGGTGTGTTCTTTGCCTGTTCTATGACTATAAGTTCTTTGCACCCGGTTGTTGGTTCGCCAAACTTCAAAGGATTGATACCTCCTCGTTTCTGCTAGCACGCTCGCTGGTTAACGCCCACGGTAAGTCTCCGGGTTTCGTTCTATTGTTCTTTACTATGATATTGTCAAGAAGTTTGAGTTCCTGCCTGGTTCTATCTTCAACTCTTGTTGTGTTGTCACTGTTATCGTGCTGTTAATTCTGTTCTGGTTTGGTCACTCTGCTGTGGTTAATGGGTGCCTGTAATAACTGTTTTGTGCTTGGTTGATTTGCTTTTCGTCACTCTCGACTATCAGGTGAAAAATCATCAGGTTTTGGCAGCTTCCAACAGGTATTCTCTTCCTCCTTGTTTCAATTTAAGTTTCCTTGTTGAAATTTGTATTAACCAGAGTTGCTCCTCTGGTCTCTGTCTCAGTTGTTCGACTTGGCTCTGCTTCTCGGCTACTCGGTCCACTTGCGCAGGTAACTAGCACCAAAACCCTCTCGTTTTGTAACTGTTTCAATGGTTTATTGGTAATGCACAGATAGTGATATTGCACTGTTGCTCTTGCAGGTCACAGTTTGACCTGGGCTCGTGGGTTCTCCGGGTTCTAGTTCTTAAAAGGATGGCGTAAACTCCGGTAGGCTCTAGTTCTCCAATGCTTGTCAACATGCGGCTAGTTTCCTGAACTTTCTGTAGTTTTTGTCTGGTCGTTTATTATTGCTGTGCGCTGTTGTTGTTTCCCTGTATATTCTTGGTCTCAGTCACCTGTTCTGTCAGTCGTTTGTCAATTGGATGTTGGGGTTTCTATTCTCAAACCCTAGGCCAGGGTTTGTCCAATTCTTGGACGCGGCACTTATGGGTTTGTCAACAGTTATACATTGTAATTAAATGTGGGTCGATTTAAATGAGAACTGGTTGTGCTATTGCTTCATTACACAGGAATTACGAGGAGTCATTGGTTTTGAGAGCATTACCTTTTCCTGTAGGTTGCTTCTCTGATTTGGTGTGCGGTTCTGTTCGTTCCCGAGCCTCTGGTGGTGACACTACTGTTAAGCTGAGTTTCTTCACGTCGTCTTCCGCTTGCAATTGTACAGTCAGTTAATTTCTTTGTAGCCTGTTCATTTGTCGAGAATACAAAAAAAAACATTGTAACCTCACCGTGGCTTCCCTCTGGTTGTCAATACTGTTAGTTTTGATTCGTTATGCAGAAAAGAAAATTCATCATTCAGCAGACAGACAATATATGTATACAGATAAACGACTTTTAAAAATAGATCTGTTTCTCTTATTTGATATCGTGAAATTGCAGAACCCTACTTTGGTATTACATCTCTTCTTTTATATGTTGGGATTACAGTTAATTCGAACCGTCCCTGTTTGTCAGTTGAACATAAATAGTTTGTTAAGTAACTGTTTAGTTATTATTTACAAGTTCTGCTTGTGGACAGTTTTGTTTTTTTTTTCTTTCCTAATTTAACAGATCAATTCCTAACTGACACTTATTTCTATTAAATTTATAATGACCCTAACCGACACTTAACTTTGGCTTTTAGCAATTAAAATAAAATAAATGGACTATTTGTCTTATGACTTCTTAAACTAGAAAATAAAAGAAAACATTCCAGATACTTATCAATCTTCCAACCTGGCGAGACTTCACCCGGTCATGGTGAGCTAGATGCTCCTGCATCATTTTTCCTAATTAATTTTGTGATTTCATGGAATTTTAAGGATTATAATTTTAAGTTTAATTTGCAAAGTCTTAGAGTTTCATAATTTCCATCACAATTGTTTACATGAATTCCAAAATTATTATTCTTTTAATTAAAAATTTATTTATTGAAAAATAATAAATTACAATGTTATTCAAAATTATTGGTGTTCAATTCAAAGAAACAAATAATTTTATATAATTAGTTTCTTCCCATTTAAAAAAACGTATTTCATATATGGACATTAATTTTTGTACATTCTCTATATTTCAACGAAATAGACATTTGCAATCAAAATTAAACTCAAATTGGCATCGATTTAATTTTCATTTTCTATTTGCCCCACACATAATTATGTTTTATCATATTTACAATGACGTTATAAAAGAAGGAAAGTCAAATTCCACTTCCAATATTACATGTTTGATTGATTAATTGGTATCATGTTAACATGATTGTACGAAAGCGAACTTTTAAACGATGACAAATCAAATTTGCTCATTCGATTTGTGCGTGAGTGATGCCAAATAATTTGCTTATTTGATGTGTGGTTGAGTGATGCCAAATAATTGATATTAAATTGGAAAAGGTGTTAACGGAAAGCTGCATCTTCAAGGGGGTTCTGTAAGGATTGCAGATAACTGTTATGCAGCCATTCCAATACACCATTGCGAAGGATTGGAGCAGTAATTAGGATTTTCTAGGGATTGTATGTTCGGTAAGGATTGCAGATAACTGTTATGCAGCCATTCCAATACACCGTTGCGAAGGATTAGAGGAGTAATTACGACTTTCTAGGTATATAATTGTTGATACAGATTGGGATTGTATATAATTGTTGATACAGATTGATTAGGAATGTATTTTTCGAATGTTGTAGATATGGAATTGTTTATAGTGCGATTTTTTGGAAGTTTTTATGGTGGGTTTTTCCGGTCAAATTTCTCTAAAATTCGGCTGGAATTTCTTGAAATCACAAGTTTGATGGGTAATCTTGTGCAATTGAAGTGCTCTAAGGGTTTTCCAGGGTATTGAATCCATATATACATATATACGGTCAAAAAACTAATTTAAATAACACAAATTAAGATTTCACCTCAAATTTTTCTACCGGATTCCTAGATCAAAAAGTCCAAAAAATCGCACTAAAAACAACTCCTTTAAATATATGTATATTTCTATATAATAATAAAATATTATAAATAATAATATAAATAAAATAATATTATGGGGTAAATATTTATGTTTGCAATATAATATTGAAAGATAAATTGTGTTCCATTCATAAGCCACATAATGAAAGGTGAAATATTTTTATCCACAAAATATTTAGCATCACATTCATAAGCCACACCATGAAAGGTGAAATATTTAGCATTGGATCAAGCACATTGACCATGGCTTAATATTTATTTTATTATTCAGACTGACATTATTTGTTATTTATAGTTGATATTATTTATTTTATTATTAAGACTGATATTATTTGTTATTTATAGTTAATATTATTTGTTATGGCTTAGATTTAAAAAAAAAAGATAATATTATTTTTTTAATGTATTAATAGTATAGTTTTAATGTTAATATTAATATTAATTAAGACTAATTTTACTAGTAATATTAATATTAATATTAATGTTAATATTAATAAGAGTACTCTCTTATGAGTTTTTATTGATCTTGGTCAACTAGATCTGTTATTATGCATATGTTTTGAGCATCTACTATATGTAATTATCTTCACTATCTTCTGAATAAAATTGCGATTTTTTTTTTGGGAAAAAAAATATTATTAATACATTAATATAACATTAATAACATTGCTATAACATAAATAAGAGTTTAAGTTTATATTAGTGACACATTAATAATATATTAATCTACACATTTTTAATGTCTCAATTATAAAGTAATCTCTACATTAACACCTGTTAACTACATTTGACTATTATTGGCATGGTAAAATATAGTCAACATGGGAAACAGTTAACAATAGTCATCATGGCTATCATGGCGAACCATATTTACCGCAGGCATCATGGTCTATCTATAAGTGACCTATAGTGAACCATAGTGCACTATATTGAACCGTATTTGATGGTCATCGTTGACCATAGAGGCCTATAGTGGATGGTCAGAGTTAACTATAGTCAAACCATGGTTAACCATCAAGAACCATAATTACATTGATATCCATAGTCAAATCATGGTAAACTATAAACACACTATAGTCAAAATATGGTCAACCATAGTCAAACTGTATTAAAATCATAGTCATCTATAGTCAACCATATTCAACTATGGTCCAACATAGATAAACCATGGTCAAATGTTGTTCAATCATAGTCAAACCATGTTCAAACATAGTCAATCATGATCAACCATAGTCAAACCATGGTCAACCATAGTCATAAAATCATTAACCATAGTCATTCATAGTCAAAACATAGTTAGCGATGTTTAAACATGGTGAACATGGACAACTATAATCAACCATGGTTAATCATATTCAAAAACTTGTTAAACGTATTCATTTATAGTCATAACCAAGTTAGTGATGTTTAGATAAGGTGAACATGGAAAACCATAGTCAACCATGGTCAACCATAGTCAAAGAATCATTAACCATATTCAATTATAATCAACCATGGTTGACCAAAGTCAAACATTGTAAACCCTAGTCAACTAAGATCATCCTTGGTCAGTGACTATCATGATTTAAAAATGTTTAATAATATCAATATTCGTATTAATAAAGTTTACAGAGAATTATAAGAATAATATTAATATGGTAGAAAAATCTATCTAACATTGCAATGTGACAAGCAATGTGACAAAAAGTGTCACATTGTTACATTACATTGCGATTTATCAAACGTCACAATGCAACCTAATAAAATTTGTCAACCACATTTACTAATGTGGGCGACTATACCTAACTATGTTTAACAATAAACACTCTTTAGCTTTTGTCAAACATAATCACCTATTATTAATAATAATTAATATTAATAGTCAAAAAAAGTCAACATTCACAGTCAATGTATAAAGAGTCGACCACGATTAAACTTGGTCAACCTTATGTTTACCATATCTAACAATACTCAACCTTGTTCACTCATAGTCATCCTCAGTCAACATAACTTAATCATATTCAATTATAGTCAACTATGATTGACCAAAATCAAACATTATCAACCTTAGTCAACTATGGTCATCCCTAATATGTCACAATCAAGATTTAAAAATGTTTAATAATATCAATACTAATATTAATAAAGTTGAATAATAATAATAATAATAATAATAATCATCATCATCATCATCATCATCATGGTAGGGAAATCCATCTTATGTTGCAATGTGACAAAGAATGTCGTAATGTTACATTACATTGCAACTTATCCAAAATCATAATGCAACATTAGTAAATTATTCAACCTTCTTTATTAATATGGTGCATTATGTTTGACTATGTTTGACAGTTAACACTCTTTAACTTTAATCAAACATAACTGCCTATTAATATTATTGATTAATATTAATAATCAAACAACATGTAATGTCTTCATAATGGTACAAAAATCTATCAACATCGTAATCTGAAAAACATTGTCGCAATGTTACATTACATTGCAATTTCTCCAACATCGCAATGCGACATTACAAAATTAGTCAACCACATTTATTGTTGCAGTTGACTAGGTTCTGCTATGTTTAACAGTCAATTTATTCAACTTCAGTGAATCATAATCACATATTAATATTATTGATTAATATTAATAATCAAATATAGTCAACCGCATTAGCAAGACATAGTCAAACAAAGGTAACCATTATAGCCAATGTTTAAATAGTTGACCATGACCAAACTTGGATAACCCTATGTTTACCATATTTAACAATAATCAACATTGTTCGCTCATAGTTGTCCTCAATCAACATAACTTGACCATATTTAATTATACTAAAACCATCACTGACCAAAGTCAAATATTATCAACCTTTATTAACTATGGTCATCCTTGGTTGGTCACAATCAAGATTTTAAATTTTTTAATAATAATAATAATAATAAGGATGACTATATTAACCATATTCAATTATAGCCAACCATAGTTATCAAAAGGCAAACATTGCCAACTTTACTCAACCAACGTCAACATTTTTTGGTCATAGTCAAGATTTAAAAATGTTTAGTATTATTAAATTAATATTAATAAAGCTGACTAATAATAATAATAAGAATAATTTTTTTCACTTGAAATGAAAGCATAGGAAACCTCGAGTACTTCCCCACATTTCATGGTTGGTAAACTAGGGAAACTGTCGACCCTGATTATGAGGCCTCACCCTAAGGGAACTAGAGAGAGTAGAACCTGTGATTAGCAACAACTAAAATCAATATTAAAGAACTTCACATCTGGCTCTATACCACTTGAGCTAACCCTTAGTGCTAATAATAATAATATTACTATTAAGATTGACTATATTATTATTATTATTATTATTATATGATGTTTGACAACATTATTAGTATTATTAATGTTGACCATCAACCCTATAATAATAATATTATAGAGTTGGTCAACCTTATTCGCAAACCCTAATAATAATAATAGGGTGTGTGAATAAGGTTTAATATTTAATAATGTTTAGTCATATTCATATTAATATTAATATTAATAAATTTGACAACTACTAATAATAATAACAATATTAATATTACTACTAAGTTGACAAAATTATTATTATTATTACTAACAACAATAATATTATTATTACTATTAATATTAATAATATTAATATTTAGCCATAATCAACCATAGTCAATCACCATTTACACCAATCGTATAAAAATGATACATTAACAAATATCAACCACATTTATTAATGTTGTTGTACTAGTTACCATTTCAAATATCATTATAACTATTTTTTACAATTCTAAAAACAACAAGTCACCAACCATATGAAAATAATTAACATATATCAACTACATTTACTAATATAATTGTACTAATTAATTGTATTAATTACCATTTTAAACATCATTATAACCAATTTTTACAGTTCCAAGAACAATAAATTTGACACAAAAATTAATATGAGTACTTTAAGTCCTATAGCCTTTAATATAAACCATGTAAACCACAGTAATTAGTGTCCTTTTCATATCCCCACTTTCTACTCACCACGATTAGATTCTCTCGACCAATAGCCCTTTTTCACACATTTTCAATAAGTACTAGTTTAAACTCATTTAGACCACACCTCAACACCCGACTAGTGTTTTACTACTCGTGTAGAGGGGAGACTCATGCTAGTGTATGTACGCTACATCTCAATGCCAGAGTATTTGTATCCCTAATCTTCTTTCGTGGATATATCTGGAGTTCTCCTACTACATGATTAAAGTATATAGTTATATATTTGGTACTTAATATTTATTTATAATATTTATTATGTTACACTGAGTTGTTTATATAGGAAGTAGTATGAGATAATCTTAAATATTTTCAAATTTTATTAGTAAAGTAAATTTTTATTTTTTTTAAATTTATAAAAATCTCAATTCGTGAAAGTAGTTGAATTTTATGTGTATTTGGGGATTTTTTTTATTGTTATTATTAAATATTTTAAAATTTTGATTATAATTAACTAAAGATAACTACCGTTAATAAAAGTTGATAATATTGGACTTCAGAGGGTAATAGTTTAGTAAAATTAAATAGTATAAAGTTATTCTTATGCTTTATTTCGAAATAGTTAAATGGGCTATTAGAGTTGGATATACTAATGTCTTATTTTAGAATCTGCAATCAACACGAAGATAGCTTTTAATTCTCCCGCTTTTGGCTTATACTAATTTTATTTAATATTTATAAAATTTATTACTTATTTTTTTTATTGAAATGTAATAATAATAATTTGGATTCTATTGCAATAAAAAAATTTATTATTTAAATTATAAAGAATGACGGGGTAAGATCCTTCGAAGAAGTATTATATTAATCCTGGAGTACAATATTTACAATATATACATTAACCGAAGATTACAATAGCTGCCTCAAATTGATGGCAGCGCAGCATGAATGGTGGGTCAATCCCAGGTGGGGAGGTTATTAATGCATCGTCCCAACCATACGGGATATCGCCCACATTCAATTATTTAAAATATATATATATATATATATTTTTTCCGAAGGTGGCAAAACCTATCAAACTCAGGTGTCAAACCAACAGTGAGGACAACCATCTCTCGCTGCTATCCGCGAATGTCGATTTGACTCATCACCGTTATCAAGGAAAACCACGCCACCTGTAATAACCCGTTGGTGGTCCGTAAGGGAGCAGGCTTTCACTCCTGCCAGATGCCTCTGGGTCTTGGGCCGTTAACCTGTTTCCTTACGTCCGAGGAAGACGAGCTCTTAGCCAAGCAAAAGCAGTTTTACGGCATACTCCAAGCCGATTTAAAATATATTATAAATATAAAAAATAAATTTAATATTTCGATTAAAAATAAAAAAAAATTAATATATCTCATAATTTCAAATTACAATTTCAATAATTTATAAAAAATTATTACGAAATCAACCTTAAAAAACCAACGCTCTTTATATTACCATCAACAAAATTGAGTGCAATCGGAAAAGTTTGTTTCTTTAGAATTATTTAATGTTTTTATTTTTGCAACTGGACAATCCCGTTCGCTCTACAAAATTTTATGTCAACAAACTAAAGCTAGTGGGGCCCATGCACATTGCACACGAACTTTAAGTTAACAAAACTAAAGCTGTGGGGCCATGCACATTGCACACGAACTTCAGTTAACAAAACTTAAGCTGTGGGGCCCATGCACACGAAATTGTTGCTATGGCGAACAATTTATTCGGAGAATTATAAAATTAGGACAAGTAAGCTACCGACATAGCACTAATTTACTGGACATCGAGGTCTCATACATGGCGAACACTTGTTACGTTCAAATTTTGTTTTGATGGCCGTGAAGAATGATGCTTCAACCAAATAAGCATGACAGAGATAAATATAGTTTAAAACATCTTTAAGTAACACATGATTTAAGCATTGTACATGGAAATGCATATAGTTGTACTGGTTAAGAAGTTATGATATTTTTATAGATAAAGTTGGTAAGTGGTGTTGTTTATAATAAATTGGAAAGTGTAAAGGAAAACAATACATTTAATTAAACTTACGATAAGTTATAGTAATAACAAATTAATTTAATGATTAATTAAAATATAAATTTTTTATTTTTTAATTTTTTCTGGTGGTAGGTAAGCATTCAAGGGGATTTGAACCAGTGACCTATCGCAAGGAGTGCCTTAACAGTGCACCTATTCACTATCAATCCAAAGTCTTATGGGCTAAAATATAAAATATTTTAATGAGATAATGATTATTTAATTTTCAAGGTAGTAATTTGCAAATAAATAAAGTTTCAATAACAATAGATTGGTTGAGACATTTCGTTATATTGTATATATATATATATATATATATATATATATATATATATATATATATTTATCTACATTTTAGGAATATTATAGAGAAGGAATTTTTTTATTAGGGAAATCTTTTTATTAAGTGTTTTTACTATTACTACATTCACATTATTATATGGGTTTTATTTACTAGAAATTGTATATGCACATGGAAACCTATTTATCTATTTGGGGAGTTAGGGTAGGATCTTAACATGACCTCTTTCTTCAAAATCAACATTGTCCTCAAAGATGGAGATTAGAGAACCATTGAAAGATATATGTGAGTTTCCATGTGGTGTCCTCTAATGATGCATCCTTCCATTGTATTAGGACCTCTAAAATAATGTGTTGACAGAGGCAACACTCTCCTTTGTTGAGGGTAGTATCATGTTGCAACCAAATAAAACCTTTTTCATCTAGTCTTGTAAGGCTAGTTTGAATTTATAAATTAGATATAGCCACAATCTTTAAGTAAGATACATGAAAGATTACATGAAATTTTGAATGCTTGGAAGTTCAAATTTCTAAGCCCCAATGCTTTTGAGTAACTTAAAGGGGCCATAAAAACTTGACAACAAGATTCTATTAACAATTGTCTTTGAGGGATGCTTTCTTATAAATCTATAGGCAAAGTAACTCTTCACCTCCTTTTTCAAAATGAGATTCTAAACAACACTAATCAACCTACTACTAGATTATTATTGAGAGAGAGGTGGATGTCAACACAACCTATGAGGGTTTTGTCTACCTCTTGCACCATAGAGATTCCAAGTAAGTAGGTAGTATTAATGGGAGCATTTGATCCTCACAAGGAATCATTTGAGTGGCACCGTGATAAGTTATATTTTACCACCACTACTAGATGTAGCCACTTCATCCATTGGGATTGTCTTTCTTAATTAAAACACCTCAAGCATGCTTTCAAGCACCTTTTCATAGTTTTAGCATCACCATCCTTCTAAGGGAGATAGGTGGTGGTAAAATTCAATTAAGTGCCCCTAAATCCAAAAAAATATTGCAAAAGAATTGCTAATGGGGCTACAACTCATCATAATACGTTGTATCATACCATGGAGTTTAGAGGTATTGTCCATGAATACTTGAGCTACCATGGAAGCTTTAAATGGGTTTCTTAGAGCACAAAAATGAACATTTTGGAAAGGTAATCACCCACAACCATGATGAAAATTTTTAAGATATTTCAACACATAAGAGTTAATTAAAATCAACTTGGTCTATTGTTTCTTTAAATAAAAGTGTGTTTCTTTACTACACATTCGTTTCATTGTAATTCAATGGTGATGATATGTTTTAGGCATATAATAATATGACAGATCATATTCTCCTCGATATTAATACCTATTGATTTTTGGCTTAACACCCAATTGGTCCATGATCTCTCTTTAAAGTGTATGGATGTCCTTTGCTAATGATTAATGCTCATAAACACTCTTATGTACAAATTTTATTTTTTCATTAATTAAATTTCCACTAGTAGCCACACTGACTAGGGTTGTGAACTCTTTCCCTCTTAATGGATTTTAACTACATAAAAATATTGGTATGATATTTGTTTTGGTTATGTGAGTGATTTTTAAATGTTTTATTTTGGAATACCTTATTTTTCGAAACATTGTGATCGAGGAGGATGTTATGTCAGTTCAGTTCGACAACGAAGTTAGTGCATCTTCAATTCCGTTAGTTTCGCCAATGTTGTTCAAAGAAGAGTCTTCTTCATTTTGAATGTGATCAGTCTTCATGGTGCAAAAAGTTTTCATGGTTAATGAGGTGGCTTGAGTTTGATATTTTGGACAAAATGTATGTAATGGGTTAAGACATGGTATAAAACTTACATCTAAAGCAAAACCTAAGTGAAAACCCACTTTCAGATCATATTATAAAACAATGTAATACAACTCAATTGTTATATACACTTAACCATGGAAGTTAACCGCGCGGAGGCAACCATCGGATATAACATGTGAACGGAGACAGGTTGATGTTACCCCTAGTGGTAGCCACATTGTAAGGATAAGTTGTCAGTTGGAGCTGCAACCATTGGTAACTATCAGTTGTCACATGAAAGAGTTGACAAAACTGTCGACACTTACCCATCTCGGTGGCAGTCCCGGTATCGACCACCTACAGTCCAACTAGTCACATGGAAACCAGTCAGCGCTCCGCTCCGTTTTCCATACCACTAGCAGAATATTGCTATCCTAAAGTCTAAAATGGGTTTTAAGTTATGTTTTGCGCTATTTATAATTGAACCACCATGTAACCTCTCACAAGGTGTCTTCATGTAATAAGACCGAGACCTCTTAAGCCTTAAATGAATAACCATTCATGCTATGATTGGCCATGAGAGCTCGAATCTGTACCTGCGACACTATAAATTCATCCTTTTACTCATGGAGAAGACATTAGAGTGATTTTGAAGCTTTGTAGTCAGATTGCTGGAGAGAGAGACAATTTTGTTTTCAATGTATCTTGGTCGTTCGGAGGTGGAATTGGGAACCGAGACAGGCGTTGGAAAGCTAGGAAAGAGAGATTTATGTTGACATAGACTAGAGGTGCCTGCGACCATGCTCAATCTGGGTTTTTTCTTGTAAAGACTTCCTTGGATCAATCCTTAATAAAACGGATGCTCATCTTGAAAGCAGACCCGGAGACATAGTCCAATAGGGACAAACTCCATAATCAATGTTTGTTGTCTTCTATCTTTGTTCTTTACTGTAATTTCATGTTTAATGATGCTTCTTAAGTTCTTTATTAAGTCTTAAATCAATTTATTTCCTTTAGTATTCCACATTAAGCGAACAAGTTAACAATCAATTCATTGTTGGAAAATATTCAATTCTACTTCATTTTAGTTTATGATCAATATAAGATCATATAATTTGGTATCAGAGCAGGTTACATTTTGTAGAATTTTTTCGAGTGAATGTTAACCAGGTCCAGGTTGCGACCTGGAGAAGGAACACTTGAGGAGATCGATCTAGAAATTGGAAAGAGAAAATTTGGTCATCAATTGACAATGATAGGATCCGAGGTAGGTGAAACTCCTGAAGGGAAGGTCATGGATCAAGAACAGTTTTAGCAAATGTTATTGAACATGCAACAGATGTTGGGAGAACTCTACAAAGATAAGAAGGCGAGATATGCAGCATCTTCTTCAAAGACATTGAAGAAGGACAAGGGAAAAGGCAAGGCCGATAGACCTCCTTCTCCTCCATCATCTCCGTCATCACCATCTTCTTCTTCTTCTAGTTTTGATTCTGAAATAAGAAATATACCTGAGAAATGATCTCTTTTGAAAATTGATGTTGAATTTGAACTACCTATTTTTGATGGTGAAATGAATCTTAGAAAGCTAAATAACTGGATTAATCAGTTAGAAGTGTATTGTAGAATTCATAACATTTTTGATGAAAAAAAAATTCAGTTAGCTACAGTTAGAATGGGGGGGAACAATTTTAATCTGGTGGGAAATTAAAACTCAAATAGATGTAAAGCAGAAAGGTAAAGTCATCTCTTCATGGTCTAAGTTTTTAAAAGCTCTCAGAAAGAAATTCTATCCTTTGGGATACATGCAACAAGATTTTATTGATTGGAAGCATTTGAGGCAAGGTAAATGGAAGAATGTTCAGGAGTTTACTCAGGAGTTCAGGAAGAAAGCTTTGGCACTTAGTATTCCATTATATACACGTGAAACTTTATTAAAATACATTGGCTCTTTACATTCATATTTACAGCATACAGTATTGATGTTTAATCCTAATCACTTTGATGAAGTGTGTGTTCAAGCCATACATATTGAATTAGGTGGCAGACCATTCAAGTTTTCACCAAAAACACCAAACAGTTGGACATAAAGGATTCCAAAGACATCAAGAGGAAGAGCAATTCGAAGGGAAAGAGATCAGTGACAACTCAGAAGGAAAGTGAAAGATCTAATTGTACTCACTACTAAAGGATCGAACATGATGAAGTCAGATTTTAGAGACTTCACCCGTAACTCAGACCAAAGAAGTTCCAGAAGAAGAAAGGTGAAAAGAAGGCTAATGCAGCAATCCAACAAGATTTGGGCTCCGACTCAGGTGATGAAAGGAAAATAATCGCAATGCTTTCGACATGTAAAACTTCTAACACTGGTTCAAGTTCTAGTACTTGTGCATGTTCTTCAAACATAAATCATTTGAATGAGGATAAAAAAGTGGAATTATTTCACATAAGGATAACTTCTAAGCACACCAAAATAGATACATTGTTTGATAGTGGATCACAGGAAAATTTAATATCTGAAGATTTAGTTAATAAATTGGGTTTGGAGACACAGAATCATCCAAGACCATACCCATTAGGTTGGCTAAATAAAGAGACTCAGATTAATTTCACAAACCAATGTTGTTTAAACTTTGCCATCACAGCTAATTACATCGATGAAGTGGATTTAGATGTGATTCCAGAAAACATATGTGGAGTAGTGCTAGGGAGTCCTTATCTCTATGATCGCGATGCAATGTTTCATAGGAAAGAGCATAAATATCACCTTAATAAAGATGGGATTGAATACATTGTCAGGGCACATAAACTCAAAAGACACTTGGATTTAGTTACTGTTAATCAGATGAAGCGATTAATAAGTTCAAGTAAGAGATATGTACTCATGGTTGTAAAAGAACAACATAAGGATCAACATGATGCTTTTTCAGGTTGTGAATCTCAGTTTAAAGATAGATTGGTTAAAATGGTAGATTCTTTTCAAAGTCTATTTAAAGAACCAAACATTTTCCTCCTAAACGAGAAATACAACATGAGATACAATTGATGTTTGATACCCCTCTTCCTAATTTCGGAATGTATCACATGTCAATCATAGAGAACGAAGAAATAAAGAAACAAATCCAAGAGTTGATTGAAAAAGGTTTCATTCGACCCAGTTCATCTCCATGTGGCTCACCCATAATTTTGGTTCCTAAGAAAGACGAGACATGGAGAATGTGTGTCAACTTTAGGGCCTTAAACAAAATCACAATAAAAAACAGGTATCCTCTTCCTAAGATAGATGATTTACTTGATCAACTGAAAAATGTTATTTATTTCACTAATTTGGATTTGCATAGTGGGTATCATCAAATTCGCATTGCAGAAAATGAAATCTCGAAAACTCCACTCAAAACTAGGTAGGGACTATTTGAATGGTTAGTAATGCCTTTTGGTTTGTGTAATGCTCCAACAACCTTCATGCAGGTTATGAATGATGTATTCTGCCCATACATTGATAAATTTGTCATAATCTACTTAGATGATATCCTGATTTTTAGTTCCAGTATGGAAGAGCATGTTAGGCATGTTAAACAAGTCTTTGAAGTATTGCACAGGGAAAAATTATACCTTAAACATTCCAAATGTGAGTTTGGGAAAACTTCATTGAATTATCTTGGTTACATAGTTGGAGGTGGAAATTTGAAAATAGATCTAACTAAAATCGATGTGATTCTTAAATGGCCAAGACCACAGAATGTGACTGAAGTTAGGAGTTTTATAGGTGCAGTTCAATATTGGAGAAAATTTATTGCTCAGTTTTCTTTGATTGTATCACTGTTACATGCTTTAACAGGTTCTAAAGTTGCCTTTTGGTGGGGAGGGAAACAAAAAAAATATTTTGATACACTTAAGCAGAAAAATGTCACAACACCAATCTTAGCTTTATCGGATCTTCAACAGCCATTCGAAATTGAAACAGATGTTAGTGGTTATGCAATGGGTGTAGTCTTACTTCAAAAAGGGAAACCAATTTGTTTTCATTTCGAAACTTTTTCTAAGGCAGTTATAAATTATCTGACATATGATAAAGAACTCTTTGCTTTGATTTAAAGTGTAAAGAAATGGAAACACTACTTAATGGATAAGGAAACAGTGATTCACACACATCATCAACCGCTTCAGTACCTTTAGTCTCAGACTAAGTTGCAAAAATCTCATCATTACATATGGATGGGATTTCTTCAGCAATTTCACTTAGTAATTAAGTACAAGAAAGGTGTAACAAACAAGGTAGCTAATATGTTGTCTAGACCATCTTTCAATGCTTCAGTGCATAATAGTTCTTTAAAACATGAAAGTTATTTAGAAAAATATAGTACATATGCTAATTTCAAAGATATTTATGAATCACTAACTCATGGTACTCAGGTGGAAGAAGTCAATTTTCATGTTGATATCTGGACGTTATATCATCTGGGTAAGTTGTGCATACCATAGGCAGAAAGGGCACATGTTATTTGGGAAGCACATTCTGCTCGTATTTCAGGACATTTTGGCATAAGCAAGACAATGTCGCAAATTCAAAGGTATTGTTACTAGCCTCGCATGTATAAAACCGTTGTTAAGTACATTAAAGGATGTGTGATGTGTTCAACCAGCATGCCAAACAATCGAAAGATCGGTTTGTACATACCAGTTCCAGTTCCTTTGTGACCATGGGACAACAATTCCATGGATTTTGTTGGAGGACTTCCTATGTCTAGGAGAGGGCATGATTACATGTATGTTATGGTTGATAGATTCAGCAAGATGTGCATTCTTGTTCCATGCAAAAAGAAAGTGACTGCCGAGTAGAATGCACAAATTTTCTTTCAATTGGTATGGGTTCAATTTGGGTTACCTACTTCAATTATTTCTGATCGAGACACTTGCTTTGTAGGATAGTTTTGGTCCACTTTGTGGGGACTCATGGACACAAAGCTGAAGAAGAACACAAATTTTCATCCATAGACTAACGGACAAATAGAAGTGGTGAACATGAAAGTCATACATATCCTCCGAGGTTACTGTAGTAAACATGCTAAGTTGTGGGATGAATCTTTACCTTATGTGCAGCATTCTTACAATTGAGCCTTACATTCTTCAACTAATCGATCGTCATTTGAAACATGTTTTGGGTATCTACCAAAGTCACTGATGGATTTCATGTTAGTGAAGAAGATAAATTGGGTGGACATGATGATGCAAATAAAGTAGTTAATTTCATTCAACGGATACAACATATACATGAAGCAGTGCAAGGTCAGTTAGAGAAGAGTTAGGCCAAGTACAAAATGTGCCATGACAAGCATCGATTCGATCATCATTTTCAGTTCGGCGATCAGGTATGGTTGTATATCAGTAAAGACAGGTTTAAAGGTGAAGGTAAGAAACTGAAACCCATCAGGTATGGCCCTTTCAAGATTGATGAAAATATTGGAAATAATGCATTCTAGTTAGATTTACCTCCTTAAATGTGTATTTATTCAGTTGTAAATGTGGAAAATCTAAAATTGTATGAACCTTTGATGATCATGGATCCAGAGGAAGATACACAGATTCCTATTATTGATGCTTTGGCACCTGAATATATGAATGAGTTGCAGGAAGATACCATCCTAGACAGGAAGGTTTGATCTTCAAGGCGTGGAGATGTTGAATATCTTCGAGTGGGACTCAAAGGCATGAATTTGAGCAAGGCGAGGTGGATGGAGATCGGAAGAGTGAGGGAGTTGTACCCTCACTTGATATCTGCTTAAATAAAAATCTTGTGGTCTAAGAGCTTTGAAATGGAGAGGAATGATCCAGGAGGATCTTATATCAGTTCAGTTCGACAAGGAAGTCAGTGCATCTTTAGTTCCATCAGTTTTTCCAATGTTGTTCAAAGAAGAGTCTTCTTCATTTTGAATTTGATCTGTCTTCATGGTGTAGAAAGTTTTCATGGTTAATGAGGTGGCTTGAGTTTGATATTTTGGACAAATTTTACGTACTGGGTTAAGGCATGGTGTAAAACTTACATCTAAAGAAAAACCTAAGTGAAAACCCACTTTCAGATCATATTATAAAACAATGTAATACAACTCAAATGTTATATACAATTAACCACGAAAGTTAATCGCGTGGAGGAAACCATCAGAGATAACATGTGAACGGAGATAGGTTGATGTTATCGCTAGTGGTAGCCACATAGTAAGGATAAGCTGTCAGTTTGAGCCGCAACCGTCGGTAATTATGGGTTGTCACATGAAACGGTTGACATAACCATCGATTGGCACTTACACGTCTAGGTGGTAGTCCCGGTATTGACCACCTGTAGTCCAACTAGTCACATGGCAAACAATCAGCGCTCCGTGCCGTTTGCCAGACCGCTAGAGGAATATTGCTATCCTAAAGTCTAAAATGGGTTTAAAGTTATGTTTTGCACTATTTATAATTGAACCACCATGTAACCTCTCACAAGGTGTCTTCATATAATAATATCGAGACCTCTTAAGCCTTAAACGCATATCCATTCATGTTATGATTGCCCATGAGAGCTCGAATTTGCACTTGCAGCACTATAAATTCATCCTTTTACTCATGTAGAAGACATTAGAGTGGTTTTGAAGCTTTGTAGTCAGATTGCTGGAGAGAATCAAAGTGGCCAGGTCACTTTGCTTGGACTGAATCAAAGTGTCCAACTCCTTCTCTATTTATTTAAGTTGATCATTTAGCTTTAGGACTAGGTCCATAAGCTCTTCATGTCCCTTTTGTGCTTCTAGGACTTCCATTGTTTGAGGGTGATGCAGCTGGGGGATTTTGAGCTGCTTCTTCAGTGAACAATATCATCATTCTTCTTTTTAATTAGCTGCTCCATTGCTTTCACATCCTTGGGATCATGTCCCAATCCTATCATTAAGTCCTCTAAGGACTTGATTCTTGTATCTCTGGCCTATGAGGAGGCCTTCTCCAATTGAAACTGAGCTGATATATTATTTAAAGAGTTATGCAATCGGTGGGTTGCTATGGCTTTCCCTGTCAGTTTAGAATAAATAATCTCACCTGTTTTCTTATGCAGCTCAATCTAGTTGATGGGATGAATATCCCTTGCCAGTACTTCAAAATCCACTCTTTTAAAATCTGTTGCTGTCCTTGGCTACTGAGTGGTTGGCTTGATGAAGGTCATTTGCATCTTCCCCTCTTTGACATCATAGGCTGACATAAGCCTTGTTTGATTGGTAAGGGTCATTTTTAGATACTGTGCATAAGTTTGGGCTTTTAGCCTCTCATTTATAGCCTTTATTTCTTTGTATATCTCTTTGATGTCTTGGTCTTTATCTACTGACATTATGAAAGAGGATACCTCAACACTTTGCTGTCTTTCCAACATCTTAGTGTGTGATGTGGAAGGTTCCAGGATGCCTCTAGATGGAGTGGCATGCCTGCTCCCATCTCTTCCTGTGCTGGTAACCTCAGCTGTCTCGTTTGTATATTCCTGTTCAGAGACAGGATTCACTCTTTGTCTCTTTGCCTGGCTTATGTTCTTTATGAAGGAGTGGCCCCTTCCCTGTTTCTCTTGAGGCTTTTCTCCTCATTTAGAGGAGTTTGTAAGACTGGGGGGGTACTCATGGTGGACTCTGGTCTATCTGTTTTCTCTGATTTCTTTGGTATGTCAGATTTCTCTGATACCTCTGATAGGTTTGGTACTTCTGATTCTTCTTGTGCCTGGGATTCTTCTTGCACCTGGGATTCTTCTTGTACCTGTGATTCTCCTAACACCTACAGGAAAGAACCCTCATCAAGTTGTTTCTCTAGATCAATTAGTGTGTTTTCCACAACAATTTCAATACTATCCCTATTCTCTAATGTGTTTTCCAACCATTCCAATTGGTTGGCATACTTTTCTATTTCAGGGATGCGGTGATGAATATAGGGAGCCATCTTGTTTTTATGTTTTCTATTGCAAATGAAATCCAAGGGATCATATCTCCATATGAAGCTTTGTTTTAGATTTAGTATTTGAAGGATTTGGTTTGCCTCCTTTCCAACTTCTCGGCTATTAAAAATGAAGGGACCTAATTGGTCTTTGATCTTGAGATGGGCCTTCTTTTTGGCTTTGACAAAGTGTACCTCATCTGAATTGATTATTTGCCTATAGTACTCTAGAGAAAATAACCTCATTGGGAGGTATTTAGGTAGTTTTTATGGGGCTAGCTCACAGCCATAAATTCTAATCTCAATTTGGTTTTAGTACAAGTACCAATCCCCCACTTTGGATTGTTTTGAGATTTGTAGGATCCTCCTTATATCTGAACTGATTCTTGGAGGAGGGCTGCCTATCAACATTGTCACAATGGGATGTACAAATAGGTCTATGAAGTCTGTATATGAATATGGAGAGTCATATTTATGGATCAATGGAGTCCAGAAAATTATTGATCTAGGGTGACCTTTTGTGTCAAGCTTCTGGAGAGTAAAGGGGAACTTATCCGCTTGGTAGTATAGAAAAAGGTGATACAAAACAAAGGAATACTTGAAGACTCGCTCATTACTCATCCTAAGGAACTGGTCATGCATCCTATCAACTATAAACTTGGCATAATCATAAATAATAGTAGGAGGTTGTCCTGGAGTGTATATGGACATGAAAGCCAGGATGATTTCATCTATATACTCACTGGTGGTATAACCTAGGACACTGGATATCATTGCTACAATGTCTTGGCAAAATGGGGAAAATATGATATACACATATGGAGGAGGTTCTTTGGGGGTATACTTCTCTTCCAAAATGAAGGCTTGGATTATTTGGGCCAATCTTGCAGGGTTGAGCTTGGGAAATAAGTCCAACAGGTCTCCAATGGAGAGAGGAGTCAAGTTTTGACCTGGTGAAAGTTGTAGCATCTCATTTATTGATTCAACGGTGATGGTGAAAAGTATGGTCTGGTTAGGGGACATCATTGCCCTTTGAATGGGGATATAGTTTGCATGGCATTAATGGACAATTTATGGGAAAATGTGGACTTAAGGAATTGGTACTTAGGCAAATTGGACTCCCAAAAACCAATTTTATCAACATGGTTCAGGTATTGGTCTCTGTCTCGACAGTAGAGTTTGAGAGGGGATTCATGGACAGAGGTGTCCTTTATATGGAAATCCTTGTCAGCCCGGGGGAGATGGTCTAGGCCCAGATGAGGAGTGGAAATAAGTCTCACATCCATGGCAATTGGGGCAGCCATTCTCAGTTCTTGTGGATTTGAGAATGGGGGAGGTGTTTTTCAGTCTTTTAGGGCAATGGTGGTTTAGTACAGAGTAGGTTTGAGCTGCTAGAGTTTCTTTAATTAACTTTTTATGTTAACTAAGAAAACTCAGTAACTGGTTCTAAAATTGACAGGGTTTTCCAGTGAATTATGGCTTAAATACCTGGAATTAAGGAGAACTTGCTTTGAACAGGGAAGCTAGCAACTACGAACAGTTGAAAAGGTTCTAAGTAGGCTGGAAAGCAAACCAGGTGCTATGTGGAATATTTAGGGTGCAATTGGACGTAGGTTGACAGCTTCGACATTCATAGGTGTGTGCATGAAGCTTTTCAGTTGAAAAGAATGATAAAAACAAATGATTTGGGGCTTTTTGGCTTTATGCACGAAAGTCAATTTTGGCAGGTACGAGTTAACAATGGTCATTTTTCATGTAGCGAGGTGAACAATAGCTATTTTAGCGTGTAGTGGGTAGGCGATAAGTGGCTTCCATTGCACCACTTTTGGGCGTTCAATGGTATTGGGGGGGAGGCCACCCGATTCCATGCATTGAGTGACACGTAGCCTCAGGGGCCCAGTGGAAAACAATTCTTTTCAGGTGGGTAATGTTCGAATGTCGGGCCCGCCCGAAATGGATAAGGGCCATCAGATGTGGAGGGGAGTGATCTTGCAGTGATCGGGAGGGGGAGTTGCACAGAGGGTAGTGGGGAGGCCCGACGGTTGATTAAGTGCGGTAGTTTTTAATTAATGAGGAATTAAGGTGGGGTTAAGGTGTCAGGGTCATTAGCGGAGGGTTTAATTGGGTTTTTGACTAACTTAATCGTGGATCGATTAGTTAGTGGGTTTGTCAGGGTTTGCGTAGAAAATCATAGTTTATATAATTAAACTAGGGTGGGGTTGATTAATATTGTGGGAGTTAAATATATATGGGAAAGGGGTTTTTGTTTGGGATTTAATAAACAAAATTAGTAATTAATAAAATGAGTGGAAAGGGGCACAATACCCTAAGTATATGATATTTCATGTTTTAATGTTTTTCTGATAATAACATAAAAACTTAGGATATAGTGTTTTCATGGGTTTTTAATATGAAAATGATTTATGTGGGGGAATAAATACTTTTCCTAGGTAAAAGTAATTTAACCTTAGGAAAAGAGTATTGTTAGGGAAAATGAATGGACTGAAGAGGGGGGGGGGTATGAATTTTTATAAGGGGGTTTTGGTACTTATTGCCTATAAGTAGTTGAGCCGAGGGTCTAGTCCCTCCAAAAGTCAGAGAAATGCTCTGAGCCTCATTGACTTAGGGTTTTTAAGTACTTTGAACTTTATTGTGGGAAATTAGTTAAGTAAAAGGTGAAATGATTGAGGGAATATAAGTAATTGACTTTGATATCCATATGCATGCTTGATTGCCCATTCACATTTGAAATACATGTTGAAAGATGCTAAATGTGCTTTTGTCTAATCAATCACCATACTTCTACAACCTTTCTTCTACTTACCCACCTACTCATCCTACCATTTTTACTTCTCTTTATTAGGGTGCATTTGAGCTAGCAAACCCTTATCAAACATTTTTCTTTCTCTTTACAATAGTAAACTAACTAAATCTAACCTTATTACATCCAAGGGCTCAGATTAAACAATTGAGCTCCTTTTATTTATTCTACCTATCTAATTATCTACCAAGGTTACACTGTTTGGCCAGATTTTTATTCTCTATCTATAGACATGAAATTGAAACATGAAATAGCCAAGTTTAAACATTTTGACTATCATGGATTGTGGCAAAGATTACAAACTGCACACAATCATTTATTATGCACAAAAGGTAAATAGTAGTGGCATTTTGGCTTGCTCACTTTCATGGTCATTTTTTCTTCTCTTGGGGTTCATATTTTTCATCTTCTTTGACCTTTTTGTTCTATTTGTCCTTTGATTATTATTTTGGGACATACCCTCTTTACATTTTTTAATTTTTTGAATATGGAATACATTTGCAGAAAGCAAAGGTATGTACATATTACAAGTTTAATATCAGACATTCAAAAATTATGACTCCTATTGGTATAGGAACCTGACAGAAAGACATAAAATAACTTCTGTTTTGGTCGAGTCTACCTGGATACTTTTGTGAGAGATAAGATGACCAAGTACCACCACGTGTTTTGTTATGAAACCAGCTCACAAAAAGATAGAAAAGAGAGATCCACGCCTTAGAATTCAGCCTCTTCGAGGGGGCAACCTCCTTTACATTACATAAATGAACAATTCTTGGATGATTCAAATGAAAAAACCTCCTTTCTATATATAGGAGTCTAAGGAGTCACAATATAATCCAGCCGACCTAACAATAATAATATAAAGCCACAAAAATAACAATAGAGGGATTCTATGGGCACATTAATAACAATATGGGGGCAATGGGGGCACAACAATATAAATAAGGGGTATAACTACAATAGTAATGGGGTAATCACTAGTATTATAGGGACCCAACATGCCCCTCTCCTTCAAAAAAGTGTTGTCCTCAACGCTTGAGTAGTTCTGGATATTTCTGCATAAAATTCTCATCCTCCCATGTGGAATCTTCAGCGGATAAGTTCTTCCACTTGATAAGGTACTCTGAAATTGATCGATTTTGTAGCTGTCGAGTTCTTGTTTCTGTGACTGCTTCCGGTTCCAATATAATTTTTCCTTCCTCGTCAAGTTCTGGCAATATTGTTTGAACTGGGAGCTTGTCGCCTATAACCTTCTTTAAACATGAAACATGGAAAACTGGGTGCAATCGAGAAGCTGCAGGAAGCTCCAATTTGTATGCCATAGTACCAATCTTTTGCAACACCTTGTACGGACCATAATACTTTGGTGATAATTTATTATCCTTCTTAGCTTGCTTGAGGGACATTTGCTTATATGGTTGTAGCCGTAGGAATACCCAATCACCTACATCAAAACTTCTTTCACTGCGATGTTGATCTGCCTGTTGTTTCATTCTATTCTGTGCCAACACGAGGTTATCCTTTAAGAGTTGGAGGACTTGTTGTTGATGTTCGATGTGATGTTCCACTGCCTGAACCTTAGAATTTTCTCTTAAATATGATGTGATGGATGGTGGTTGATACCCATAAAGTGCCATAAATGGGGTCATTTTTGTTGCTGTATGGAAGGAAGTGTTATACCACCATTCAGCCAGAGGCAACCATTTGACCCATTGTGTCTGTTTATCAGATACAAAGCAACGAAGATATCCTTCCAAACATTTGTTTACTATCTCAGTTTGCCCATCAGATTGAGGATGATAAGATGAGCTATGAGCTAACTGAGTACCAAGACAAGAAAATAATTCTGTCCAAAAATTTCCAGTGAAAATGGGATCTCTGTCACTTACAATAATCTTTGGGTTTCCATGTAGCTTTTGAATTGTTTCCATAAATGCAGTAGAAACTGTACTGGCTTTAAATGGATGTGATAATGCACAAAAGTGTGCATACTTGGTAAGTCTGTCAACTACCACCATGATGACACTCTTTCCCTCAGACTTGGGTAAACCTGTGATAAAATCCATTGAAACCTCCTCCCAACGTTGGCTTGGAATGGATAAAGGTTGTAATAGACCCGGTGTCTTAATTGTTTCAACTTTATTTTGTTGGCAAACCAAACATTCTGCCACAAACTTTTGAATATCTGATTTAAGGCCATCCCAAAAAAATTCCTTCTTAACCCTGTGGTAAGTTTTTAAAAATCCTGAGTGCCCTCCTAAGGGAGAAGTGTGCAATTCCATAAGAATCTTTTGTTTTAGCTGGGAATTCTTACAGAGGTATAAGCGATCTTTGTACCATAACGAATCATTTTTCCAGCTAAATGTATCAGACGTACTGGAATCTTGTTGTAGCTTTCGAATAAGTGCCCACACTTCTTCGTCATTCTTCCATTCCTCCCTTGCTTCGTTTATCCAATCTGGTTGGATAATAGAAATGGCGCACAACAATGCTTCCACATCCTCATCCTTTCTTGAGAGTGCATCTGCCACCACATTTTGCTTCCCTTTTTTGTAGATGATTTCAAAGTCATAACCCAACATCTTTGTGACCCACTTTTGTTGCTCTTCAGAGGATAATCTTTGTTCTAAAAAGTATTTAAGGCTATCATGATCCGTTTTTACCTTGAAGTGTCTTCCCATTAGGTAGGGTCGCCATTTCTTAAGTGCATGGAGTATTGCCAACATTTCCTTCTCATAAATAGCTTTGCTTAAAAACTTTCCCTTGATTGGACGACTTTCAAAAGCAATGGGTCTTTCATCTTGCATTAGAACAGCACCAATTCCATTTCCTGAAGCATCACATTCCACAATAAAGGTTTTTGTGAAGTCCGGTGTAGCTAAGACCGGTGCTTGGCACATTGCCTCTTTAAGATGTTCAAAGGCCTTTGTTGCTTCCGGAGTCCATGAAAATGAATCTTTCTTCAATAATGTTGTTAGAGGTGCTGCTATTCTCCCATAATTCTTAACAAACTTGCGATAATACCCTGTCAACCCAAGAAATCCTCGCAGATGCTTTATGGATGTGGGGATTTTCCATTCCTTAATGGCTTTAATTTTGCTAGGGTCTACCTTAACTCCTTCATGAGATACAATATGACCCAAATATTCCACCTCCTGGACTCCAAAGAAACATTTGGATCTTTTTGCATATAATTGTTTCTCCTCCAATAGTTGTAGCACCCTGTCAACATGTTCAACATGATCCTTCCAAGACTTGCTGTAGATTAGTATATCATCAAAAAATACTAACACAAATTTTCTAAGGAATGGTTTGAAAATTGAATTCATCAAACCTTGAAATGTTGAAGGTGCATTGGTAAGGCCAAAAGGCATGACCAAAAATTCATAATGACCCTCATGAGTTCTAAATGCCGTTTTCGGAATGTCTTCAATCTTCATTCTGATTTGATGATATCCCGAACGAAGATCCAACTTGGTGAAGTAAATTGATCCATGCAATTCATCCAGTAATTCATCAATGACAGGAATGGGGAACTTATCTTTAATAGTGAGCTTGTTGAGCTCCCTATAATCTGGACACATGCGCCATGATCCATCCTTCTTGTGCACCAATACTACTGGAGCTGAGAAAGAACTTTGACTCGGTTGAATTATACCAGCCTCTAGCATTTCTGCAACCATACGTTCAATTTCACTTTTTTGGACATAGGGATATCTGTACGGCCTGATGTTTGGAGGAACACTTCCTGGAATCAGATGAATAGCATGATCATGATCACGCATAGGTGGGAGACCTTTGGGAGTCTCAAATACCTTGGAATGATTGTCCAGGACTTTTTGGAGATCTGGAGAAATAGATGATTCCAATGTGGAAACATCTAGCGAACATAATTGTGCAATTACACCTCTTTGCTCCTTTTTTAGAAGCTTTGTCATGCCATTAGAGCTGATTATCTTTCCTGGTTTCCCTGCAATACCCCTTAATTCAACTTCCTTTCCTTCCACAGAAAATTTCATGAAAAGTTCTTGAAAATTAAAAGCTATTGTACCCAAGGATTGTAGCCATTGGACTCCTAGTACAACATCAGCACCTCCCATTGGAATGGAAAGCATTGGGCTAGTCAATACATATTCTCCCATGGATAGCTTGATATTATGGCACTTTCCAGAGCAATTTATTGTTCCTCCATTTGCAATCATCACTTGACACTCTGGTGCTGGATATAGGAAGCAATTCAATTCTTTTGCTACCCTACAATGAATAAAATTGTGGGTGCTTCCTGAATCAATCAACACTATTACCTTTTTCTTCTTGATTTGTCCTTCTATCTTGATGGTTTGAGGAGTGGTAATTCCCGCCAATGCATTACAAGATATGGTCGGATTTATTTGTTCTTCATCTAGGCTTTGTTCCTGGAATATATCCTCTTCTTTTGACCTTTCTTGCTCCTTTTCTTCTTCCTCTTCACAATCTATGTAGAATAATTTCTTCTCAGCACACTTATGACCTTTTGTGTATTTGCTATCACAATTGTAACAAAGCCCTTTTGCTCTTTTTTCTTCCAATTGTTGTGGTGTCAACCTTGTAGGTTGTGGAAGACTATGGGCAACAACACTTCCGTCTTTATAGTTGTGAATGGTATGCTTCCTAGTTGCCATAATTTTGCTTTCCATTTTTCTTGCTAACCTGAATGCCTTCTCTAATGAATCAGGTTCCCAAAGGCGAACATCATGTTGGATATTATCCTTTAAAGACCCTATGAACACATCAATCCTATGCTCCTCTGGAATATCTTTTACCCTTATGTTCAATTTTTGGAACTCCTCAATGTGCTCCATTATTGAACCCTTTTGTTTGAGACTTATCAATTGGCTAAAAAAAGTGTTGCTTTTTGTATCCTCATAATGTGCTATCAATTCTTCCGTAAAAATTGCCCAAGTGATAAATTGTTTACGAGAACAAAGCCATTGATACCATACAAACTGATTTGGTTCCAAATATAAAGTTGCCATACGTACCTTTTGTGTGTTTTGCACATTATTGAGATCGAAGAATTGCTCCATCTGTAATATCCATGTGGCGGGATCCTTGCCATCAAACTTCCTCATATCGATTTTTGGAACATGGTGAGTCTTCGATCCAACATTAGAGTCTATGGAATCATGATTAACATTTCTTTTGTTCTCATCATGAGTTTCCTTTACTACCTCTTTCACCATTAGTGACCATTTCTTGTAGCAACTTATTCATATTTATCTTCAATTCTTCCATCTTATCATCCATGCCATCAATTTTACGTCCATGCCATTCACCTTAGCTTCCATGCCATACATCTTAGCTTCCATTCCCTTTATCTTAGATTCCACGCCATTTATCTTAGCATCTGTTAGCTTTTGTGAGCGTGACATTTGTTGCACTTGTTCTTGTAATTTTGATATATCATGTAGCATTTCTTCCTCTTCTTCATGAGTCATGCTAGAGCTTTCAGGTTCCTTACTAGGTGTTTGCATTTTCTTTCCTCGGGGCATCAGTTACCGATAATAATGCTTTACTATGCCCTTTGAATTCCTTCAAACCAAGCTTATGCAAAAATTAAAAAAAAAACTACACACCTTTTTTTCTTTGTAGAAGCCTGATATTGAATCTGATGTATCTCTGTAATTTCGAATCATCCAGTTCTAAAATTTTGACCTGTAGTAGCCTTCTGTGTCCTCTTTCCAATGCCACAAGTCTGATCCAAATTGGATTCTCCAAGAAAGAGTTATGCAAATCTCCCACAGTGACCTGATTATAGACTAGTTCAGTAGAGCGAACTTGTACGAAGTGCCACGTGTCACTGTTTCAACCTTTGACTCTGAAAAATATATAAAAGAAACTACAGTCCGTCCTCTTTCTGTACCTTCTTACGAAATTTCAATCCGATGCTCAGAGAGAAAGTTATGACGATTTTCCCCAGGTCACCTGTTTTGAGTGTAATTCAGGAGTCTGCAAAAAGACCAACTTCCTTAGATCATATCTCCGAAAATATCGCGCGAAAAGCTCTGAAATTTGGACCCATGGTTCAGTGCGATTTCTTCTCAAATGGGTTTTTTTTGAGACTTCTGAAACATCACAGAAAAAAAGTTATAGCGAAAATTCCACGATGACCTGTTTGGAGCAGCGAAACCCTAGAATCCAAAGCTCTGATACCAAATGTTATGAAACCAGCTCACAAAAAGATAGAAAAGAGAGATCCACGCCTTAGAATTCAGCCTCTTCGAGGGGGCAACCTCCTTTACATTACATAAATGAACAATTCTTGGATGATTCAAATGACAAAACCTCCTTTCTATATATAGGAGTCTAAGGAGTCACAATATAATCCAGCCAACCTAACAATAATAATATAAAGCCACAAAAATAACAATAGAGGGATTCTATGGGCACATTAATAACAATATGGGGGGCAATGGGGGCACAACAATATAAATAAGGGGTATAACTACAATAGTAATGGGGTAATCACTAGTATTATAGGGACCCAACATGTTTTCACATCAATCTACATTTCTTATCACTCAAAGCGAGGCAAGCTTCTTGGCATCAAAAAATTAATTTTTTCTCAATTTTTGAGGGCTTCTTGGAAGGAATCACCAAATACTGAAGAATCATCCATGTAAACCTCTACTCACTCAAGGTCAACAAAAATGGCTAACACTACCCTTTGAAAGTTAGTTGGTGTATTAAAAAGTTCAAAAGGAAGCACTTGATAAGCGAATGTGCCCCGTGGACAAGTAAAAGTGGTTTTGTCCTAATCCTCAGGTGTAATTTGTATTTGGTTATAACTATTAAATCCATCTAAAAATGAATAGTAATTTTTACCGACAAGGGTATCTAGCACCTGATCAATAAAGGGAAGCATAAAATAGTCCTTGAGGGTGGCTTTGTTTAGTTCTCTATAGTCAATGCAAATACGCCATCTCCCATCTTTCTTCGAAACTATCACCAATGGGGAGACCCACTGGATATCAGGTATAGGATAGATAAAACTGACATCTAAGCGCTTTTTTAGTTCTTCTTTAACAATGTCCCTTAGTGTGGGATTCATGCGCCATTGGGGTTGTCGAATAGGTCGGGCTCCTTCTTGAATATGAATATGATGAGTACAGGTTCCAGGAGGGATTCCTTTCATGTCCTCATAACTCCATGCAAAGGCACCAAGATGGTCCATAACAAGCTGACAAGCTGCTCTTGTTGGGATAAGTCCAAGTCTGAAATAATATGTAAATATTTTCCTGGAATAATCTCAACAAGAGTGGTCTCAGACTCGAGAGCGCTAGTAGATGTAGCTAAACTATGTAGTGGAAAGGGCTGGGAATCGTAGTTTTCTTGAAAACCTGGGCTAAAAATGTGAGAAAGTGAGTCAAAATTTGGTATTAGGTCCAAAGTATTCAAGAAATCCTTAATCTCACCCTCCTTGGTCCACTCAGCATATTGATGAATCAAATAAACAGATCGAGACTCCTCATCATTATTATCATAGTCTAGCTGGTTGAAGGGAAAGTACCCCTAGAGTCCTTTGGGCTGAGACTCTACCAGACTGAAAATTGCTTATACAAAGAAACACACACACACAGCCATCTTTTTTACTTTTAAGCAAATTCTAATGTTTTAGGGTACATACCTAAGGTCCTACGTCCGAGAAGACCGTTAGGGTGCAAACCCTTCTTGGAGTTCCCTTCTTCTTTCTCTGACCTGCAAGACAAACAAATCAAAGAACTCAACAGTACATGTATAGAAGTTTATGTATAAATCATCTTTATGCTATAAAGTTAGTTATAAATAATCTTTAAGTAACTACTTTCATAAGAATTCAACACAAGAATCTCATAAGCATAAAGAAAGATTATTCGGGAACAAAGACGTGTTTCTTTATATATAAAGGCAAATAAAGTACATATATCGGAAAGATATCACCTGAACACCTTCAGCAGGCTCCAAGCAAGCTTCCTCCCGGATTCGTTCCAGCCTCCAGCCTTCAACAAGAGCTCCTTCCAAGTCTTACTCAATGATGATGTCAAGGATGAATGATCACCAATACACATGGAAACAAGGGTTTCCTATGCAAAATGGGGGAAGTGCAGGATGCACCAAGGACTTCAGACCTGGTCTAAGGGAAAAATCTCAGCATAATAATCTTGCTCTCCTTTCTCTCTCCCCTTGGCCTTCCCTTTGATGTCTTTTTATACCCTCTCCAAAGTAGTTTTTTAGTTAGGAGTTGGTTGGGAACAGTTGGGCCACGGGCACTAACAGGTGATCCAGCAGGTAAACCCGCGATCACCGCCCGAAAAAGAGGAAATTATATTTTTTTAAGTGTTTTAATAGATACACGCGGGTTGGGTATGACAGACCCGCGTGTACACGCGTTTAACACAGGGCAAAGTCGCGTACAGGGAATAAAACACTGTTTTTTAAATTTTTGGACCAGGTCTGGAAGGAGGGGTTGCCCTAGGCCATAAGTGCAGCATCACAAACCATAAGAGTGAGATTTGGAGCTATAACAGATGCCCCCTAATGTATGAGGTCAGAAGGGGAACATGATGGCCGAAATACATTAAGTAAGTACAAGGAAAGGAACTCTGCCGAAAAACCGAGGAGGACTTCACCAGAATTCAGCCTGCCAAGCCACCGAAAGGAGATCAGAAAGAAACACTGTCTGAGGCGGGCATACCCATACTCAGGAAAAGTAAAGCATGTCCGCATATCAAGTACAAGCGGATCCACTAAGTATACAAGTATAAATGACTGTAAAAATACATAATGGATCATCTGATCATAATGAGTAAGTACATGTCTGAATATCACATATAAAACTGTCAATGATGCTGAAAGATGCAACGGATCACTGAAATCAAAGACTGATCCCATAAGGTACCAACTGAACATGATGGAATAGGATGGTACTACACTGCAAACTCAGGTGCCAGCATATAGAATGTCGCCATGACTGACTGCAACATATAAGGTGGAATGGTATCAACTAGCAGCAACAGGAGCAACTGTCAAGTGAACCAACGAATGCTGATACAACCTGAGGTCTTCACCGACCGCCGTGGTACATTTCTACACCATGGGAATAAATGATCTGAAGTCGACCATGTGAGAAATCGTTTGATTACCGGTCATTGATGTATACCGTTAACAAACGCGAGACTACTCACCGATAATGATAATGAGCGTCAAGGTACCCAGTACAATCTAACAAGTGTGAATAGATGAGCTGAAGTCGAACACCTGTAAGAATCTATCAATCAGGAGACAATGATGGTTTCCCACTGTCGATAGCGAGGAATCTGCCACTAATGACTGCAAACCCCAAGGTACTGCCAAATGGACTCTAGATCTTTGCCCCAGAGCAATGAGTCGGAGTCGATAGGGAAAGATCTGCTAGAAGGAAGGCATTAAGGCATCCTCCATCAATCTAGCGCGAGTGTAACCCGTAGGCCAATAATGTGGAAGGAATCGGACGAAAAAGATGTAGTAACCCAACCGAAGTACGTTTCCGGCGTACACAAGATGTGGCTAGCGCACGGCAGAAACCCTCTGAACCAACCAATAATGAAAGCTGACACAGAGGCGAGGTATCCACCAATAGGGTCAAATGGAAACCAAGGTACTGCACGAATCCCAATGTGTGATAATGTATGCTGATGTCGAACACAAGGGAAACCACTCAGTCAAAGACCCATGATACTGATCGATGCTGAGCACAAGGTGACCTATCAATAATGAAAATAGGGCCAGGGTGCGGTCTCTAGGTCTGCCCTCAGAGCAATGTGTCGTCGTCGATAAGGACAAGACCCGCCAGCAAGAAGTCAATGGGGACCTTCTCAAACCGGCACGAGTGAAGGACCAATATAACTGATGTGATGATAGACATGACACTGACAACCAGGGATGGCCGACTGAAAAATGAGTCAAGAGACACCGCAGAAAGGCCGACTCAGGCTAACTTCCCTTGAACAAAAGCACGACTCAATGTGACTATGTGGCAGCATATAATGAATATGTATAAGTTCGTCATGCAGGAGGCACGAACGAACCCTCCATATGATTGGAAGAGATAACCAATCGGGGGAGAACTGACTCGATAACAAGGTTATGGCTTACCTAAGTCAAACTAAATCCCACCCATGCGGAGGAGACTTTGTTTTGAGTGCTTTGTTCAAGGGCGACACGACTGACTCTAGCTGCCAACAATAAATGGAAATAATGTCCCTGTTCCCGCTCTTTTTGGAATATTTAATTTTTTTGTCTTTTTCTGATAAGCCGGAAAAAGAATAAAAGAATGCTATGGTACAGTGGAAAGAACGAGTGTCGGTGAAACAGATGCTCTAGTTCCTGGGAAAGGAACGTTCCTATGCTCAATGCAGGGAGGTGAAAAACTGGTCAGTGACACTCAGAGGTATGTTCCTTCCACGGATCTGGGTATGTCAAGCTGCAGAGGTCAAGGGGATGCAAGGTTGATTTTTGCAGAGGCCATGGTCAAAAGTGGGCTTAAACACGAGTCCAAGTGAAGCCGGCTATAGGCCAAAAGGTGCAAATGGTCAACATGCAATGCAGAAGTACAACTCAACACACATAGGAGCCTCTAGGGTATAAGGCCAGAACGAAGCGAAGAAGCAAGGAAGAATGAGTCTTCAACGCATAAGTCATGGCGGGACTACAGAGGACTCCCGAGCCTACTCAAAACGAAGCAGCATGGGCAACAAATGTCAGTAAGGTGCTAACTAGGATGCCCATGTAAAAGGATGGCTCTACCATCATGTCATGATTTAAAGAATCGGCGAGTGAAAATGGCTTGCGAACCATAACATGATGGGGTCGACCCTACGGCAGATGTATCGGTCAAATGGAGGCTAGTATGCATAATGCAACGGAAAAAAGGTGTCCCTAACCTATATGCCAGTGAGAACACGATACCTGCCATGACGGGTCAGCAGTCATGGAACCGTCTCGAACCGTCGAAAAATGTCCAAAATGTCCTGAAAAACAACTCAATCTCGACATTCCAAGCTCCCAAGTTAAAAGTGACATGAAACCAAACAAAATAAAATTTTGAAAAAATTTTTCATTTTCAAAACTTATAAAAAGAAATTTTGGACTTACCATTTTCACCGTTTGACTTGGAGAGCAAATTGTGGAGCAAAAGGAGCAAACTTTCCCCGTGACTTATTCAACCGTTCAAACTTGCCGAAAACTTCCAGGTAAGCACTAATGATGAACTTTGAAAAATATATTTTTTTGATGAGATTCAAATGACTGATATGATGATCATGTTCCAGACATTGGGCCTGTGCGACCAGATGGATTCCCACGGCACGGACGGCGTGGCCGAGGAGCCGAAGAGGCGGCTGCGGATGCGGAAAGGACCCTCGCCAACGTCCAGCGACACTTGGCGAGATTGAGCTATCAAGTACCGATGGCCGAGATAGAGGACCTTCCTCCAGATATGCAGCGTCATGTGGTTGGGATGCCACGTGACTGGGTTCGCGTTTTTCGGCGCGTGGCCAATGCTATAGTTAGTTATTTAGCTGCTCATCCAGAGCCGAGGCATTAGATATGCCTGACATGATTATGGGCATTTGAGTCCCAATTTTGTATATTTTTGGACACACATATGTACACTCGAGACGCTTTGTGATATATATATATATATACAGTTTGACTTTTTGATGCATGATTTATGATGATGAATGATTGATATGCCAGTCTAATGCTTGATTAGCGATAGAATCAGCTAACCAATTTTGAGATCTTGGAATATGCAAATAATTAATGTAAATAAATGATCTTTGCAACAACCTCACCCTTGAATATTGGCGATATAATGATGGATCTCTAACCCGATAAATGTTATTTAACTGAGACACTATCAATTGAGAATCAAGATACACTACCAACGAGTCGATCCCGTAAGAGATTGCCTCGGATAATAAATTGATAACAGCTGTATACTCGGCCATATTGTTTGAAGCAGGATCGATACACACGCCTCTCGATGTCATCAACTGACCAGTTGGGTAATAAAGTACCCAAGCTGCGGAAGCAAGATTCCGAGTGTGCCGACTAGCACCATCGGCGAATCCAAAATAAACCAAATCATCCATCAACACCTGCCAAAGCAGACCAAAAGTGCTGATATCAGAAAAACGCTCGATAAGATATGTACAAATATACATAAAATACAAAGAAGCCATTGCCTGGTAAAACTAAGCAAAATACTTCCTGAGGTAGAGCCCGTCAGGGGGCTCCGCCAACTGACACCTAGGGATGTTTATAGGTACGACGATCGAACCAATCAATATACTCTCTTCGGCAAATAAATGTGTCGGAGCCAAAGGGACCGTACAAACATCACTAGTCGAACTGGAGGACCGAGATTCTACTTCATGCACAGGGGAATGAAAGTATAACCGACGATGTAAATCTTCCAAAGGTCGATCTACGGCCGTCATTGCTTCGAATATCGCTTCATCCGATGGAAAAACAATATCCGAGCAATCCGATGCAGAGGTGGAATCAGGGGTCCGAAAATGAGCCACATCACCATCTATTTCTTTCCCCGAGGAAATAGTAGAATGGTTATCTACAGAGTTATCGATAGATTCACATCTAGGTTCTGCTGCAGACATAAGAGATTCTATTTCACCCACCTTGTCGTCACCTGATGTGGTCACAGATGAAGCTAAGGTTCCAGGATTCGAAGAATAAAGAGTTTGGACAAACTCTCTCCGTAAAGGATCCCTGGAGGATGAAATTGTATCTATACCAGCTGTAGGAGGGGGAAGGTTAAACGTACCCATCAATGAAGAATACATCCCGACTCCTAGACTCTCAATAGGCGGACGGGGGTTACCCACTAAAGGAATGGTAGAGTCAGAGTTTGCTTGAGGATCAGCTGGACAATAGTCCAATTGGTCAACCTTAACGATTTTCCCCTCATAAGGAAAGCAAATGACACGAAATAGAGTCGAAACAACGGCTTCCATCTCGTATACCCAGTTCCTTCCTAATAGGAGATTATAATCTAGGTTAGCGTCTATGACTTCTACTTCAATATTAACGACCTTTCCCCCAACACATATAGGAAAAGCCGGGATAATCCCGTACGGTCTATGAGAGTGACCATCAAATGCTGTCAATAGGGTGGGTGAAGGAACAACCGTCGGTGATCCAATGGCCTTCCAACATGACATAGACATGACACACGTGGAAGCTCCCTCATCTACAACCGTCCGGAAAATATTCGTTTTCTGGTAGGTAGACTTTATCTGGAAAGCCATGTGATGAGGAAGTCTCTTTTTGACATTACTCATATCAAAAGAGAGAGCTAAGGAATTACTTGGATCTACTGCCCCCATTGCCAATAGCAAGGCACTTCGTTGAGTAGGACATGTCTGGAGAACCTCTAACGCGGACATAGCACATGGACTCTGAGCCAGATCCTCGACAATGGAGTAATTTTGAGCAGCTCTAGCATTGGGGTTAATTGTCGCGCGTTTGGCGGAACCTTTCGGTATCCTAGGTACAGTCTCAACAGAAGGTCGCTCAATATGAAGTGGGTTGTTAGTTTCGGGAACTGATTTACCCTTAGAATTTTCACCTTCACCATAATCGCGTGACCGTGTGGCCACATTAGCGTGAGCACCCATCATGAAAACATTTGATGACTTATCCCCTTCCTGGTTGCCCCCTGAGGAGGTCCCAGGATTCGAATTCGCGCCAGCAAGAAGTTGCTGCCCTTGGGGAAACGGGTTAGTCAACACAGCTTGCGAACTAGAAGTCCCTTGCTGTGCTAACAAGCGCTGAGCGTCTTCGATTTTAGGGCAAAGATGAGTTAGATGGTCTCCACTGCATAACTTGCAAGGAAACTTGACTTTCTTTCTCGACTCATTTCCACCACCACCAACGTTGTTGCCGGATTTATTTGCATCGGGCTTCCCATCCGAGTTCTTCTTTTTACCACGTCCTTTCTTTTTCCCATCGGAATTTTGATTTCCTTTGGGGTTATTGGATTGGACGGCGTTAATGGAAGAATTTTGGGAAGCAGGAGGACTAGACATTGTGACTTGGTTGTTAGGAGCAGTTTGTAATGACAACTGCTGCAATTGATTTAGCAAGTTCACTGTAGTTGAGTCTACAGACCCCACGATACCATCCGCATGCGGACCTGGCTTTGGCTTAGCTAAATCAACCTTAGATCCAGGAGCATCTGGCAAGTACTTTTGGAGGATCCCAGACTGAGAGTAGATCAGTTCTAACTGCTGGGCCCTGAAAATGGCTTGCTCCTCAGAATAGACCCCAGACATGGAGACATCCTTGGAGATCTCAGGTTGCAAAGACTTCAAAAACCACTCTAGACGGTACTCCGGAGGGATTTCGGCTTTAATGAGCCTTTTTCTCCGTCTCCATTCCTGTATGTGATCAGAAATGTGGGTTGCCTTATCCTGACGAAAGGTAGCCAGAAGTTCAGTTCCGGCATCATAGCGGACAGGCAACTGAAAGTGATTCAAGAAGATATTAGCTAAGTCTGCGAACGATGTAAAGCTGCCCCCTGGCAACTCTATGTACCATTTAGCCGCATTACCAGTCAAGGTGCGCTGAAAAAGTCTCAACCTAACCGAATCTTCGATGAGGGAGTTAGATGAGCACCACAAATGGAATGTGGTTACATGATCGCCCGGATCTTCACCACTCTTCCCTTCGAATTTTGGGATGTCCGAAGGGAGTTTGGTTGGGACCGGAGGCCAAGCTGGATTGTATCTGATAGGGTCGTTCGTTAGCTTAGTGAGATCTGGCAAGTTTAACGTTGCCAGAAATGGAAGCCTAGGAGGACCTAGGGGATTCCACCCAGACTGGGCAGAACTCCCCAAGTTCTGAAAAGATTGTCCTGGGATTTGAGAGGCACCAGGCTGCCCCAAGTGACCAGTAGAACCAGCTGAACCAAAGGGCAAGCCTTGTGGTCCAGCAAAATTCGGAGTTTGACCAACTCCTGCCGTATAAGCTCCATAGCTTGCAAAGTTTCCTCCTAAAGAATTGTAAGGAGTAGATAACCCCTGATATGGGTTCCAAGCCGAAGCGAGGGGAGGAATACTTTGAAACATGCTAACCGTGGAATACGGCCTACTTCCTTGTTGACCGATGAATGGATTCGCAGTTCCTGCGTTACTAGCCCCAGGGTTATTCCAACCTTGGAAAGGATTGCTGCTTTGTCCTATTGAAGAAAAAGGCATGGATCCTACCGTTGGGTTGGAATGTGGAATATGACCACTTCCAAAAGGAAAACCCTGAAATGAAGCCGATCCGCCCATCATGGACGTAGCGGCATTGAACGGAACTGACGGAATACCCTGTGATTGGGTGCCAAAAAGGAAGGAACCAGTACTAAAAGCATTGGTTTGGGCATTTCCACTCGTGGACGGAATGGAGGTAGACCCAACCAAAGATGTGCTAGCAAACGATCCGAACAAGGAAGCGGAGGGGATGGAAATGGTTCCTCCCCCTTGCACCGATGTTGGGGTTTGCATAGTCTCAGCACTTGTGGAAGCCATGCTTCCAGTAGTGATCATAAATGGTAAGCGCGTAGCGTAACCTGGACTCGCTGGTCTATATAATGGAGGCCCAACGTATTGCAATACGTCTGGGTAACTAGATGGTAGTGGAGAATTTGGAATCACTAATGATTCTGAAAGTTCTTCTACCTCTACGTTATCCTCCGCTTGAAAGCGAACTTGAGAAAAGACTGGAGCGTCCCTCTCTTGTTCAAAAGTACCAGGCCTTGCTTGGCCGCTAATATCCCCGAGAGGAGGATCAATCCCCGATGCGTCAGCCGGCGTGGGACGGACCCCACCGGTAGTATTCCCTCTGCGCCTTCTAGGAGAAGGCTCTAAACTAGGTGGCGAGAGACCACGAAGTCTTCGAGACCGTCTTGGAGACCGGTCAGCCACTTTGAATTTTTTGTTATGATCTTATCTAAAGACTCAAAAAATTAAAAGCTAAGCCGACTAGGAGCACAGAGCACACAGTATAAAGTTCCTAAAGATACAGCCAGTCAAACAACTTTCAAGTATTTCCGCTCCGGGTGATTGAGACCGGACACCAAAATACGAGAAAGTGAATCAAAGGGCCTTCCGAGGATAGTCTGGGATGATGAAGGCCCAGTCCTATCAGCGAAGGTATCAGAGGAAGTTACGCTGACCTCCTAACAACAGTCTGCGCCGGTGCAAGCCCCCAAGCTTCGCAAGGGTGCCCTCCGGAAGTACTGTCGAGAGTGATACAACGTCGACCTCAGGTGCCACGGGATTCCCCTCCGCAGCCACCTATGCAGATCCCTAGGAGAGGCAACTAAGGGTACCAACTCGTCGCAGAAGCCAGGCGGAACAGTCGTGAGGTAAGTTCGGACAAGTAGGAGAGGGGGTATCTCTCTTCCCTGTCTTCACAGACCCTCGTGCTTAACTCCCAGATCCGGAGTCTTCCTGGTCTCCCTAACGCTATTGGATTTACTCTCTTTAATCAGACTCTTATGTTTGACGTTTTGTGTGGCCTTGGAGAGTTAACTCTCCACTCGCCTAATCCAAGGCCCTAAAATCCTAAACTTGTTGGTGTAATAACTAAAACAAAAAGTTCTAGTGGATTTTAATTAAGCGCTTGATTTTATT
The DNA here is from genome assembly GCA_031772625.1 of Pinus tabuliformis. Taxonomy (NCBI): domain Eukaryota; kingdom Viridiplantae; phylum Streptophyta; class Pinopsida; order Pinales; family Pinaceae; genus Pinus; species Pinus tabuliformis. The sequence goes on from CM062818.1 coordinate 84,758,157, forward strand.
AGGCTGTTCTTTAAGTCAAAGGTAATGTAGGTGAAACTTGTGGTGTTTTATGGACGCAAAAGAAATTAATAAAACCTAGCTACATGCACATGCACTTTTGTTTTCGATGAATAGCAATTTCTATGAGGTTCAGAAGGCACTTGTAATATAAACAAAAAATTTTCCTTTTTCTTTTCAGACTCCACACTCACAAAAACTAACAAAACTAAATATGCCTAAAAAGAGATGCAAATCTTTCCCTAATGCAAGAACTAAATGTGGATGCACGATTCAAAGACTACTCTAAAAACAAAGAAGGAAAGTTGCTGCTTTACCAAATTTTGTCTTGCCACTGAAATGCTTAGATAGAAGATGATTTGTTACTAATCATTTCGTCCAAACAATAAAAACAAGTTTTAAGATAAAAAACAAAGCACTTTCACTTCGCAAAAAAGGAAATCAGATGAGAAGCAAGTTTAAGAAAGCGAAACTCAAAAACTTTCAAAAGATTTTCTTTCAATCAAACCAAAAAGTCTTTTTCAAAGGAAAAACTCTCAAAAATACTGACACCAATGATTGATAAACAAGCAACCAAACACTTTTGTGAATTGACACCAATGAAATGATGAGAACTCAACAAAAATAAAATGTGTTCGAAGTCGCTTTTGACAATCAAAAGCAGCAATGAAAGTCCAAGAAATCAAAAGACAAGTTTCAAGGAAATGGTAACAAACAACTTTCCCGAAACGAAGGAGCAAATGGTCATAAAAATGATTTCGTTAAGCAAACACAAATGTCATGAAAACAAAATGGACACAAAGATTTTAAGACAATCTTCCCACTCTGCCGAAACAGAGCAATCAAGATTCTTAAACAGAAACCTTGTGTGTCAAAAATCAATGACGCTTGCAATCAACGAAAAACAAGACTAGCACTCCTAGAGAGAGTTCGAAACAAGATGCCCCCTGTTAAACAGAGAACTGTCACTGGGAATTGACTGCTTTAAACTGACCCAAACCATCAGACAGACATTCAGCCAAAAGAAAAATTATAAATCTTGAAAATTATGTGACATACGCGCCTGCAATTATTTGCAGAATGCGTGTACACGCGACTGTAACTAAGGAAACCTGCGTATACGCGGGTTTACTTGTGCAACTTGCGTATATACGCTTCTGTAATCCAGAAAAAGTGCGTATATGAAGTGTTTCAAGAAAAATAAAAAACACAAACTGAAAAACTGTAAAAGCTTGGAGTTCAAGAAAATATCAAACAGTCAGAACCAACAAACAGAGGGACTGAGCCTTGATTGGCTTGAGGACTACCCAAACTAGGAACAACAAGAATGTTGTCCCCAGCGGAGTCGCCAATTCTGGTTGAAGGGAAAGTACCCCTAGAGTCCTTTGGGCTGAGACTCTACCAGACTGAAAATTGCTTATACAAAGAAACACACACACACAGCCATCTTTTTTACTTTTAAGCAAATTCTAATGTTTTAGGGTACATACCTAAGGTCCTACGTCCGAGAAGACCGTTAGGGTGCAAACCCTTCTTGGAGTTCCCTTCTTCTTTCTCTGACCTGCAAGACAAACAAATCAAAGAACTCAACAGTACATGTATAGAAGTTTATGTATAAATCATCTTTATGCTATAAAGTTAGTTATAAATAATCTTTAAGTAACTACTTTCATAAGAATTCAACACAAGAATCTCATAAGCATAAAGAAAGATTATTCGGGAACAAAGACGTGTTTCTTTATATATAAAGGCAAATAAAGTACATATATCGGAAAGATATCACCTGAACACCTTCAGCAGGCTCCAAGCAAGCTTCCTCCCGGATTCGTTCCAGCCTCCAGCCTTCAACAAGAGCTCCTTCCAAGTCTTACTCAATGATGATGTCAAGGATGAATGATCACCAATACACATGGAAACAAGGGTTTCCTATGCAAAATGGGGGAAGTGCAGGATGCACCAAGGACTTCAGACCTGGTCTAAGGGAAAAATCTCAGCATAATAATCTTGCTCTCCTTTCTCTCTCCCCTTGGCCTTCCCTTTGATGTCTTTTTATACCCTCTCCAAAGTAGTTTTTTAGTTAGGAGTTGGTTGGGAACAGTTGGGCCACGGGCACTAACAGGTGATCCAGCAGGTAAACCCGCGATCACCGCCCGAAAAAGAGGAAATTATATTTTTTTAAGTGTTTTAATAGATACACGCGGGTTGGGTATGACAGACCCGCGTGTACACGCGTTTAACACAGGGCAAAGTCGCGTACAGGGAATAAAACACTGTTTTTTAAATTTTTGGACCAGGTCTGGAAGGAGGGGTTGCCCTAGGCCATAAGTGCAGCATCACAAACCATAAGAGTGAGATTTGGAGCTATAACACTAGCCATAAGGTATCTCAAAGTTCCTGGATGGGTCTAGTAGGTGGGTAAAGGGTGGCCTTTTTCCTATCATCTCCATGGGAAATATACATATTAACAGAGTGACATCCTATATAGCATCTGCTGTGGCAAGCCATGGTCATCCCAAAATCAAGGGATGTCCCCCAATAAGATTTTTTGGATGAATCATAATAAAATCCATGGGATATTCCTAAGAATCAATTGAGACAACCACATCATCCAACACACCATCTGGCTTGATTTTAGATTTGTTAGCAAGTTCAAGCATAATAGGGGTAGGACAGATGTGGTCCAACCAAAGTTGGTCCGTGGTTTTCCTAGTCATAACATTGATAGCTGCTCCAAGGTCTATCAGTACATTAGGGACAAGGACATCACCTATCTGGATAGAAACAATTAGGTTTCTAGGATCGGTATATTTTTCCATTTGAGCACTTCTATTCATTAACTCGACTGCTCTTCCAACAAACTGGATAGTCCTCCTTGGCTTTTTAAGATAATGATCCTTAACTATTTTAGTATAGATAGGGATCTCTTTAATAGCCTAAAGCAAAGGGACCCTTATGAAAAGATTCCTAAGTTCAGAAACCAGGTTAAAATCAATATTGGGGTCATCTTTCTCCATAACCAGACTCTCTCGAATGGGAGGTTGGCTTGAGGAAGACGGTAAGGGCTCTGAGTGTGCGGGAATGGATTGAATGGTGACATATTTTTTCTAATGATCGGGGGTTTCCTCCTCACTTTTATCCTTGATGATTGTGATGGGTTGTTTTTGTTTTTTCTTTTCTAACTTTAATACCCTTCCTGGTCTCAATTGAAGGTCATTAACCCCCACTGGCATAGTCTGATAAAGAAGGAAAGGAAGCGGTATGATAAAATGAATCATTTGCATCGCTTTATTATTTGGGTTTGGTGTTGGTTGTGCAGGCAGTTGAGGTGGTCAAAAGGGTGGTGGTAATGGTAATGATGGCATGGCCTGATTCTATTGAGGCAAAGCTACTAGAAATGTAGGGTGTGCCATAGGATAAGGTGCATAAGTAGTAGGATATGATTGCGTTGGTGTAGGATAGGTATAATGATAGTGTGGTGATCGTTTCCATCCTTGTTGCCAAGGTGGAGGTGATTGTCCGTACTGAAAATGATGCCCATGCTGCCAAGGTTGAGAGTAATTTACATTTTGATAGGAATATGGTGGTGCATTATAACCAGAAAAATACAATGTATGTTGAGGAGTCATACTTGTACTTACCTGAGGTCATGATTTTCGTGCTCCCATCACATGCAATTGCTCAGGCTCTTGATGCTCTCCTTTGAATGTTGCTTTCAATCCCAGTATAGAAGGGCACTCCTTGGTAGGGTGTTTTCCTATACATATCACACAATTATTAACACTCTTAACATTTACAGGCCACTTAGGTAAAAGATGTTTTTTTTCTACCTTTAGGGCAATAAATGGAAAATGTCTCTTACTCTTCTACTAATTTTTGCTGAAATTTTAAATAATTTGTTTGCTAACAACATTCATAATTATAGTTTTAATATTGTGCATTTTATTTTCCAAACCAATAATCATAGCATTTGTAGATCCAAATCAGCTATTTCTAGAATTACTTCAGATTCCTCTACCAGATGTAAATTAATTCCATGAGAACTTCCTGCACAAGTCACAAATCTGATCAAAAGTCTTTTGAGTAATATCCCCTTGTCCTAGCAAGTTTAAATTATTTCTAACATCATCAGTAATTCCTCGCAAAAACAAGGTCCTAATAGTGCTTAGATCAAATTTATGTTTCAACCTTTGAAGGATATATAAAAATATTTCTGAGTAATCTTCCAAGGTCTCATCTTCACCTTGCGCAATAGTGAAAATCTCAACCTGTATCTCTCTCATTTTGCAATATTCTAGATATTTAGTTAAAAACACTCTCTTCATTTGTTCCCAAGAAGCTATAGTATTTCCTCCTAGTCCCATGAACCAACGTAGTGCTAAATTCTTGAGAGTTGCAGGAAATAGTTTTAACTTTTGGGGATCTAAAGAATAATCATAACTCCTAAATAGTATATCGAATTCAAATAAAAAGAAATCTGGATCTTCATGTACCTTACCATGGAAATGGGGGAGAACAGATGGTGGAATATTCTTCATTTGAACTACTCCATTTGGATCCACAATCGGAAATCCAAAGGTAGACTGTTACTTTATTGGCTGATTCTCACCAGTCCCCTCAACATGATCTTCATTATCTACCATTCTTCTTCTTCAAATCAAACCACTCTCAACAGAATGTGAAAGTTGACTAAGGTTTATATTGGAATTTTGAGTCCTAGTAGTCTCTTTCTTCCCTCCCACTGGTTGTGAAACTACTGAACTACTATCTCCAAAGTCCAGATGAATAGTACCTGCGTGGCAGGTTTGCATTTTCTTGGACTTTTAGCCTACAATGGAAGGCCCAATATGAGCAAAAGTATCTGAGTTACTGTTTATTTGGCCCTTATTGGGATTCAGACCCATACCTCTTCTAGTCATACATTTAAAAATAAATCAACCAAAAAATAACAACTGAAAATCTTGCTGGAAAAAACTAAATTAAATGTTGCAGTAAAGAAAAAAAACACACACAAAATAATTCAAATAAAATTCCTTCAAACAATAGAAGTGCACTGTGTAAAAAAATAAAATAGACTTACCCCTATTGCAAAAAAAAACAAAACATTTACCATATTTCTTTAAACATCTCCCTCGCAACGAGGCCAACATGTTGGGTGTCGGAATTACAATTCAATTGAACTCCTTCAACACTTAATTTGTCAAACCATGGTTACGTAAGCTTCGATGCATAGCACAAGAAATGCTAAAGATTTTGGAATCAACTTCTCCCAATCCTACTTCTGATCTAATAATTAAATCATGCAGAACCAACAAACAATAAATTGTGAAGAAAACCTTTCAGCAAAATGGCACCAAGACACTCTGGGTACTGGATTCACTCAAGAAAAATACTCACCAAAGACTTTGATAAAAGAGCAAACCATGCCTTGCAGTCAAACTAATTAAAATGACATCAAAAAGCAGAATTATGTTCCTGTGGTCGAATTCAAATGCTTAGAAAATATAAAGAAATGATAATCTCTTATGTTATTAAATCTTCTTCCTATACTAGAACATTATGTTCATGTACTAGAATGGGTCCATTCTCACACTAGAATACCATGTTCCTGTACTCGAATGTTTTTTTCATGTACTGGAACACTCTGTTCCTGTACTGGAATGCTCTGTTCCTGTATTAGAATGCTCTGTTCCTGTACCGGCATGCTTTGTTCCTGTACTGGAACACTCTGTTCCTGCACTAGAACAGATTCACATTCGACAATCCTTCATTCCTAAATTAATGTGCCAACACAGCAAACAACAAAATAAAAAATGCAGAAAGTAAAATTCGACTTGAGCAATAATGAGAACAACCCGAATCAGCTACAAACTTTCAATAAAAACACAAACTGCAAAGATTCAAGGAAATGCTGACACTTGCATAAATGATGACAAATTCATGCATTGCAATGAAATATCACCATTCAAAGATTTAAACTTAAACCCTTCCTAAATATATTTCACCGTGTGACATATATATATATATATATATATATATTTTATATCAAATCGAGTGTAATAACATGAAGTCTTCAAACTCAAGAAAGATCATTAACGATTGTCATACTTAACAATATTTGGTTACAGTCATTCATGGATATTGTAACGACTTCAAAATCATATAGGTGCACTTTACCATAAAGAAAATAAGCAGGATTGAAAGCATAAAAACCTATAACCCTAGCTACTTCTAGAAATGATTAAGGAAACTTTCTCAGAAAAGAAAATATACGCTGTGATGCTTAAGAAAGAATAGTAATGCTGGAACTGAAATAAAACACTCAACGCACACAAAACTCATTAGATCTGAGATCACACATAAAAGAAACAAATTCAAAAAAGATTTTCCACACCTGCAAACTCAAGTAGAAGGAAATCACTCCCGCGCAAAATAATATTACTGCATCTAAACACAATGAGATAATATTGGGTAGAGCAAGATGGGTTGGTAGGCCCTAGCCAACCAACTCGTTTCCCTTCATGAAAAATTTAAACTCAAATGAACAAAGGATCATTAAAAATATTAAGAGGAACAATGAATGAATGAAAATGGCATCAACTCCTTCTTTATTCAAAAATCTCTGCAAATACACATAGTAAAAACCATAGATCCAACCCGAGAGGGTCAGAGCGATACAATATTTTAAATATTGCAAAACAATATCAAAGTCTCTTCCAGGTATTTCTAACAAAACTTATCTAAGAATCCCTAGTTTATACATAAATGTTCGACTCTTGGTTGCAATAGATGACTTAATAGGAAAACACAACAAATCATGACCAATCTCCATCTTTGGCATCTTCATAATGCTCCAAGCTAGATACAGGGAGTGGAACACTCCCCAATGGTAAGTGCATGCCAACCCTGAACAACTGTGATATTTTTGGAGTCAATGTGGAGTGAATCGACTGGTTGTCCATCTAGTATAGGAATTGTGGTGGGTACAAGAATGTCTGATCCTACATCAACCAACTGCGACTTCAATTAATGACAATTGTTCATCATGCCCTTAAATAAATTCAAAATAAATAAGTTACAAGGAAATGTATGCCTATTCAACCTCTTTAATTATTAATAAGCCCATATAATCCATGTCCAAGAAAATCATAACAAGGAACTAAGAACCATGTGTAAAACGATTAATTTAATTGTAAAACAAGGGTTAGGGTAGCATGATTTAGGGTAAAGGTAGGGTTAAAAGAAGACAGTTATGACAACAGACACTGTATATTTGCTAGATAATATAAAATGATTTAGTTTGCTAGATAATATAAATTGAATGATTGGTTATTTATCCATGGATGTAGCCCAAATTGGGTGAACCAAGTATATTTGTTTATCTCTTGTCTTGTGCATTTCTGTGTTTATTTGTCTGAATTTTTTTATTTATTCCATTTCTCTGTTATTTGATTTATAACATTCTTCTCCCTTGGTTTCAGAGAGCACCTCAATGCAGTGCACTTTTCCATTTCCCTTGCATCTGTTCCTGAACTCCCATGGTTCCTTACAACTCTAACAAAAGTTCATTCTTTGTCACCCATCTTGAGTTCTAAGCTCAAACCTACTTCTTCCATTCTCCTCCCCCAGGGAAGGTAACTTATCTATAGCCTACTAAAGAGGTGGGGGTTTATGAGATTATTTATTTTTAGGCACCAACTAATCCATATCCCTATTCTTGAAAATGACCTCCTAGAGTGAGTTAAGCTTAAAATCATTGAACCAACCATCCTATTTTTCAGCTAACTCCTATGTGAAAAAAATCACCAATTATTCCTAAGATATTCCTATAACCATCAAAACTAATATCTAGAATTCTGAAATAAAATTGTCCAGACTCTCTGTCTGCTTCAGTTGTGCATGGTCCCTAAAATGTATCTCTAGTTCCCTCTCTTAAAACCTATGGACTAATATCTCTATAAACTAGTAAGAGGTGATACGTATGTGATCCAATGTGATGAGCCCATGGTAGCACCACCCATGTTCCTCACCATCCAGATGTAGTGTTGCATATTCAATAGACTTAGATTATGTCATGTGGTTTAGTTGGAAATAAGAATCCAAATTGTGCACCCATGCTCTCCCTAACCCTCTAGTTGATCCACTTAAGGTTGAATTTTTTATTTTCTTAACCTTCCTTGAAACATCACTATCTTGACTCCATTTTTCCTAGCCCTTGGATTGCTCCTATGTTTGATAGCATAATATTCTTGGAGTGACATGGAATTCCATATCTTTTCTCTCATTGCCTCAGACTCCCTTATATCTTCTAGGATGCTTTAATACTCTTTTTTTATTCTCTTCTGGCTCGTCTAAGAATTTCGGAATGAGAGGCCATGATGAAATCCATTTTAACTAGCGGGGGTATTGGGTTGGCAGAGTTACTAGCTTTAGCATGGTGATTATCGTCTCCTCCAAATAGATTGTAGTTTATGTGTAATCCTTTTGCTCCATTATTGGACCAATTTTGGTGGAGACTGGCCATGGACTCAGAAAATTCCTTTAGAGCTTGAGCCACCTCTTGTTTCCCTCGATTCACAATTAGGGAAATTTCACATCATCCTCAATCTAATCCCTACAATAAATCATATTTCCCTCTTCTTAAATCATTCAATATGTATTAGAAACTCTCTAGGGTTGATCTTCGTGATCCACCATCTGGTATTTTTCTTCTTCTCACAAAAGTTTCTTCTTTCTATACATTATGTACCCTTGATATCCTGAATTCAATCACTGTTAGCCATTTCAGAGTAGTAGGAACACCAACTATGATACCACTATAATAACCATTTATTTAATTTTCAATAAATTCAACAGTTTAATTTATAAGAATGATCACATGATAATTTTATCACAAAATTTCCATAAATCCATGCAAATTTTCAGAAGTACATAATGACAATAGCTGAATAGGATGTACAAAGCTTACAAATGAATATTGCAACTCAACACTATTTTATTGTAGAAGAAATTTGAAATAATATTTCAAGAAGGAACCTGACAATATGCAAAAGGTTTCTTTCCAAAATGTGTTGAACCCATGTGCCCCTTTCACCAAAAACTCATCAGGAAATGCTGCCAGGAAATTATCCCACATGACCTCTAATTTGGTCTCTTTGTTTGTCCACTAGTGGCCTTGGAAAATTTGACCTCAAATAATTAAATAGTTCAAGTTCTAGGGAAAATCACAAATTAGCTTGGCCTCTTGGAAAATGGAGGTATTGACATTCCACAACAATCACATCCTCAGTGGATTAGTGACTTGACCTCAAGAATAGCTTTAACTCATACCAAATAATCTTGCCTCCCATTACTCGTGTATTTCAGCCTATTCCCCAATCATTCGATTTTCCTGGAGAAGGAAACTCATCCCAACAATCAAATGAATTTGGCCCCTATCAAACATTAATCTTGTCCACTGCAAATGATATTGAACTCAACCCTTTCTCTTACAATAAATTTTGCCATGTGATAGATAATAGGGCATCCCTACTAAGTTAATTGTTTTAGCTTGAAATTGACTCCCTTAGAAGGCTGAATTTGACCCTTGAGTGATAGAAGATCGGTCTCCCTTATGGGTAAAATATTTGCCTTCAAGAATGCAATATGATTGATAAAACTTAGCCTCTAATTGAAATTTTACTTCTTGATGTTGATTTTCACCTGCTACTCATGTCACCAATTCTACGCATGTATAATCAATACGCAAGAATGAAAGGTGTGTCTTTCAACACTAAAATTGGAAATACTATGGTTTCCCCTTTTTCTTGATAACTCGTAGAGTTCCTTGTTAATTTCCTCAATAATTATTCTCCTCCTTTCCTTCATTCGCCTTCTCCATTTTAATAATATTTTTCTCATTTTAAAACCATGGGTAATATCATGGGTCACTTAATTACCCAAAAGTGACTCTTTACCGATTTTATTTAATTGTTTTTTATCTTATTATGGTGGCCCATTTATTTTTCCTATCAATAGCCTATGGGATCTAAATAGGCATGACTCAACATCATTTTTCTTCTAAGAGTAAGTGATCTAGGTGGATATTCGTGGCCACCAGCTTGTTGCACTTGGACCCCCATCATTGTTCTCTATCGGTTTCCTACTTTTCAGCACAATTTCCTATTTGTTGAACACATTCAACACATCCACTAGCAGTTTTATGATATCCTTGATAAAGCCAATTCCAAGTACAAAAAACGTCATGATCAACATTGGGTGCCACAAAAATTTCAAGTGGGAGACAAGGTGTTGCATTTGTAGAAGAAATACCTTGCCACAACCCTTTGGAAGCTTCAACCACTTCGATACGGGCCTTACACCATCAACAATGTTGTTGGTGACAATGCTTTCGAGCTAAGTATCCCCCTATTCCTTGGAATTCACCCAGTAATCAATGTGGACCCCCTTTGACCATACTTTCCACCATTTTTGGATACATGAGACATTAGTGAGGAACTGAAACCAACAGAGCTCAACCTAGATTGCATTGAATAGGACACGATTGATCGTATCATGGACACATAAATTAAGAATGCTCACTAATATAGAATCCAAATGTATCGGGTTGGCAAAGTTGGCCAGCTCTTGCACGAAGGCAAGTGGCTCACTAGGGACCAAGTGTAGCAGACGTTCCTCATCTCATGGAGGCACTCAACACAATGGGGGGAATTTCTTCCTAAGGGGGGAGGACTGATCCAGGTGGATATTGGTAGCCACCCATCTATTCCACTTAGATCCCCAACATAATTTTCTATCCGTTTCCTACTTTTTAGCACAATTTCCTATTTTGATAGCTTTCTATTTTTGGGATTTTTTGGGTCCTGAACTTTCGGAGCCATTTTGAGGCCCTAAAAAAACAATTTTTGGGGAACAAGTAAACATGAGTCATTTAATATGATTGTAGTCAAATGTGTTTATCCTTGGATAGACCTTTCTAACGAGTTATCGTGCACAACAAACAAAGATCATATGCCAAAGTTACAACCCCAAGAAGTTGATGTTCCAACTAACCCCATCGGAGCCCATACCTTTTGGCACTTCATCTCCTAGGGTTAGATTTTTGGATGTTTATGGTTTGTCAATGTTTCTTCATGATAAAAAGGCCTTCGAGTCTCATTGTAACACAATTTAGAAAGCATGCAGTTATGTTGATGACCAAAAATAACCTCATCAACATTTGGGAAGACTACTCACTTTGAGTGCCAAATTAGACCCTTTTCTTTTTGTAATGATGGCTCTAACTAGTTTTAATGGGTCTAGTTACCTACTCACCCTTCATATCGACTTATAATATGTCTAGTTATTCATCAACAAGAAGAGATAAATCATATCTATCATCTTGCAGGGCTCTTGCAAGGAAGAAAGCCTTAAGATGCATAAATGGGCCAACCAAGCCACACTAAAGTTGACTCTTGCATAAGGAGACTTCCACACATGAAATTAATTCAACTCTAAATCTAAATCTATAAGGAACGTGGAAAAATAAAGGCAACTAATATAACTTGATACTTAGGAGATAACTCCCAAATACCTAGTGTGAAAATTCAATTAACATGGGGATTTAACATGTTTTTTATCATAAATTCTAGGCTACCAAATTAGTTCTCATAATATATATTATTACAAACATGCATGCTTTGATTTGGAAATTTAAAATAGTGAAAGATGAGCCATTAGAATGTCTAAATAGTTCATAGAATCCAACAACATTTAAATCAAATTAATATGACAAATTTTTGATTAAATAGTTACTAAGAAATTTGATTAAGTACAAGAGTAGATGTAAATAAATGACATGTCTATACAATTATGAGATCATATAAATGATCACATAAATAACCATCCTCATATTCAACAATAGTGCACAATACGAGATAATTAACATAGAACAAATATTGAAGAGAATAAAATTTGCATTACAAATAAGAGTATTTGAATACAAACAGTACAAACGAACAAAACCTGATTTCATCTGCTTTGTTTTATGAAGAATCTCCAACAATCCTTTCAAAAATCTTCAACTTTGTCCATAGAAAATAGATCTGCAATAGTGCAAGCCTAGCCTCTACAACAAATATCTAAAATTCAGAAAGGAAACACCCAAGCCAAAATATGAGCATTTCTATCTACCTAACATATTTACAAAAGTGCTTATAGTATCTAATTTGCAGCCAAGAGGAACCCTTTCCTTATTCTTCAAACTCATATTTATAATTTACAAAATGAATCCAAAAATGGAGAGTTGTTGAAGGTTGTTCTAATCCATCTATTTTGGAGCTGCGAAACGCGTTTTTCGCCTTTGTTAGTGCAATAACATTTCTCCAAGACACCATAGCTTCATCGTCTCCAACAAATTCCTATAAAAAATGTTTCCAAATGAAAATTAAAACCAAACAATTTTGCGCATCTAAATTCAATAAACAAAGTTGAGACAACAAATTCTCAAATTAAAATCTAATAAAGTGAATAAAATAAAGGAAACGTGTGCTTCCCATTGATCTCTATCAAGACCTATTTGGATCAAGAAGGTATTCTTCAAATAAATTTGCAACAACATAAGTTTTGGCGAATGGAAAATGTTTCAAAAACATTTTTTCAAAATAATTTTGTTACAATTTCGTAACCTTCTCTTCTGCTAAATTTTAGGCATATTGAATGACCAAATATGGTCACGAAACTAATCCCAAAATGTTCTGTATGGTTTTATCTTTCTAATGAGCCATCCCATGTCTCATTTGCTTGAGTAAATATCAAGTTATGAGCATCCAAAGTTTGAGTTCCAAACTTGTCCAAGTGCTAGCAAATGCACAATTTAACCAATTTCTTAATGTTTTGAGCTATTTATGTTAATGTTCTTCTATTATTTAAAACAACAACAACAACAATAATAATAATAATAATAATAAAAATTAAAGTAAAAAAAATAAGATATTGAATAAAGACTAATAGAATTAAATTCATATTAAATAATTTATTAAAAAAAATGACAAAATAATTGAAAAAACCCTAAAAAGAAATATATATAAAATATACAAAAACATAAAATGAAAATTTAAAACTAAAACTCTTCTTTTCTTATGTTATTAAAAGCTTGGGAGTATATGAAGTAAAGAGCAGAGATGGGAGAAATAGGCTCCTCGCGAAGTGGGGCCCTCCCTCCATATTATATAGACTTTTTTTTTTTTTGCTTAAGCAAGAGTCGTGCCTTCTATTTCATTAAAACAAGCAAAATTTACAAAATTTACACCAAGTTACCAAATTGAGTGGACTTAGGCTTGCTAGGAGCGTGCTCGACAAAAAATGAGCCCTCAAACCCCAAAAAATACACTCCCGAACTAATTGAGTACATGCAAAATTAAACAACGGGAATCACAGGTTCCGAGAACCCTCCCCGCATAAAGCCGCGCCATCAAAAACCTAATCATGCCTCTAAATCTCTACCGTCCAATATTCTTATGAAATCTGACACCTGAGATCCATTTCACACCATGAAGAAACAAGATGGATGACCTTCGGACCCCACCAAACCACTTGTTCAATCCCAATCGTTGATCTGCCTAATCCAATCGGATGGCAGAGGTGCAAATCACACGGCCGAAGTGATCGAGCTTTAGTGTGCGATGAGGGTGGTTTTCTGGCCCAGCCCTCATCCACGTGTCAAGATTTGAATGGAGTCATTGCCCAAAATTCAATGCCACCTTCCGCATATAAGCGGTGTGATCGCACCTAAACCACTTTGGAAGCGGTTTTGACTCCCGCCACTGAAAATTGTGAAATGGAGCCGCCACGACAAGTGTCTTCGTTTGTTACTTTCCAGCTCCCTTTTGACCGAGGTAACCTTGCGCCCGACTCCGGAGATATTTAGGGAAGAGATTCCCACAGTTGCTGATGTCGACCCTGACCAGCCTTCCACCATAAGCTTGTTAGACCAAGAAAGGTGAATCTTGCTGAAATCTAACCATTGCGAATTAGCTTCCTAAGTTTTGTTCTTATACACTTCTTTGTCCTCTTCCTCCTGGTTATGGAAAAATTATTTTAGGTTTCTTGGCGGCATTGCGAGCCAATCCATCGAAATTCTGCTGTCCTTACAACTGACACCTTGGTTGGCAAGAAAATCTGCCAACTTGTTGGCCTTTCGACGCACATGGATGAATCTAAGAGTGCGTAGTCCCTGAAGATGTCCCTGAATTTTATGGAGAACCCGTAATAACCTCCAATGTTTTGTAACTTTCTCCAGACCTATTCCATGACTACTTCTCTTGGCCGCGTTGATGACTAACTCTGAATCAGCTTCTATTATTACATTTTGGCAATTGTTCTGTTTCAAAAATTCTAAACCTTGTTCCATTTCCATTAATTCCGCCATGTTGTTGGTGGCTTTTCCTAGATGACCATGGAAGAGGGAGATGATGCTTCCGTTTTCATCCCTAATAACCCCTCCAAAGCCTGCCATGCCTGGGTTGCCCTTTGAAGCCCCATTGATATTATACTTTAAAAATCCTTTTGGGGGAGGATTCCAGAAATCTTTAACGGTACCCTCATGTTTATTTTCCTGTCTATACCTTGTGGAATAAGCCCCTACATGCCTAACTACCTGAGAATTGATAACTCTGCTTCTAAAGGAGGATTTTTGGGGAGATCCCTTACTGTAGTGCTGACTGTCTCCTTAAGCTATTTTGAGATTTTCTCCAACAAGTGAAGAGAGGAACTCTTCTCTTCTTTGAAGATTCTTCTGTTCTCTCTTTCCACACATTCCATATAATGAAACTTGGCAACAAAGCCCAGGCAGAGTTAAGAAATTCATAATAAGAAAAACTATTCCTCCAATTGTTCAGGGTTTTAGTGATGCTTCCTTTGTCTCTATCAGACCATTTGAAGATGGTGGAAAAAAAATCCAATAACCTGGAGGTGAAAATGCAGCTATTGAGAAGATGTTCAATGGTCTCCTCTTGGACTTCACAGAGCTGGCACCTAGAGGGTCCCAGCATACCTCTCTTCCTGATATTATCCCAGGTTAAGATTTTCCTATGGTGAACCAGCCACATAAAGAGTTTGATCTTCATCCAGTCCTTGTGCCTCCATAGCTTCTTCCAAGTTCTATCCGTAGCTTGGGATTCCAGCCCAAGGAGAATACCTTTTGCTTCCTTAATGTTAAAGTTTTCCTTTTTGTTGATGCCCCACCTTAGTTGATCCTGCCCTTCGGTAACTAAAATCATCCTCTGATCCAACAACCTCTTAAGGGTCTCTGCTCTACTGTTCAGGGTCTTGTTCTCTCTGCCATCTATTTTTTCCCATGTTCTCCTTTTTTCTGTATTGTGAGAATGCTCCAAAAAGTCCTTTACTTTCACTAATCCTTGGTTGTCTGTCTCCTGTTTGAGGCCCAAAAATTCCTCTCTCAAAAGAGTTGGTTCTTGTTGCCATTTGTCCTCCTAGAATAGTGCCAGATCTCCATCTCTGATTTCCCAGAAACTGTTTTTTTGAACAACCTCTCTGTTCTCCCAGGCCTTGTTCCATATGGGAGAGCCCTTTATGTTTCCAGACATTCTTATGATATCATGAGAAAGCCAGGCACTGGCATATTTTTCCTTCCAGATGCTTGCCCATTGAGCCTTAGGATCCTTAACCCACCTCCACCAAATTTTGGCCCCTAGAACCTTACTTAGAATCTCTATATCATCCAATCCTAGGCTCCTTTGTTCTTGGGTTTACAAATCTTTTCCCATGAGACTAAATCCCATTTTTTCCTTGTTTCCTCTTTGCCCCAGAGAAAATCTCTTTGGATGTTTCTAAATTGTTGTAATACTCCTTTTGGAGCTAGGAGAGCTGATAACATGAAGACATGGATAGCTTGGAGCACTGCCTTTGTGAGAACCAGTCTACCAGCCAGATTTAGAGACTTGTTTGCCCATTTCCTGACCTTATCTTGCATCTTAATGATTAACAGTTCCCATATGCTTTTGAGCATAGGTTTAGCCATTAGAGGAACTCCCAAATACTTAGAGGGGAGAGAGTCTCTTTGAAATCCAAGGATTCTGGAGACATTTCTCTGGATGGCTATATGGGTATTAAAGAAAAATATTTTTGATTTGGAAAGATTAACTTCCATACCTGATGCCAAAGCAAAGTCCTTCAAAATCTGTTTGTATGCTAGCACTTCCTTGACCGTGGGAATTCCCTGTAGCATGGTATCATCTACAAACTGTTGATGAGTCAGAACTTGACCATTCTCCGAAAGTTGGAGTCCTTGAATTTTTTCAGTTGCTCTAGCATGCTTAATGGACTACCCCAGCCCTTCCATCATGAGGATGAAGAGAAAAGGAGAGAGTGGATCTCCCTGTCTGAGTCCTCTAGAAGGAAGAAAAATTTAAGAGGGAGAACCATTAATTAAAATTGAAAAGTTGGAGGAAGTCACCAGGGCCATGACCCAACTGATCCAATTATGATCAAAACCAAATGCTACAAGCACTTTCTTGATATATGTCCAATTCACTTTATCATATGCTTTGGCTATGTCCAATTGCATGATCATACCCGATTTCTTTTCACTAGTTAATGAGTGGACCACCTCGTGAGCTTGTATGATGTTATCTAGAATTTGTTTGCCTTCCACATAACCTAATTGTTCCCCCGAAACCAGCGAAGGCAACAAAGGTTTGAGTTTGTTGGCCGCAACCTTGGAAATTATTTTATAAACAACATTTCATAAAGCGATGGGTCTATACCTATCTGGAGTTTGGGCATTATCCTGCTTTGGAATTAGGGAGATAAAGGAGGTATTGATAGCTTTCAAAATAGTTCTATTCAACATGGAGTCCTCCACTACCCTTATAATATCCTCTTTGACAATATTCCAACAATCTTTGAAGCAATCTACATTGAAACCATCCAGACCTGGAGCCTTACCATTTTGCATTTCCTTGAGGACCTCACTGACCTCATTTTCAGTTACAGGTCTGTTGAGATTACAGTTATCCTCTCTGGATACCAACTTGGGGATGTGCTTAATGAGGTCCTTGATGAAAGGAACCTTGTCTAAAGTTTTTTCCTGAGAAATACCTCGGAAGTGCTTAACTAACACTGCTTCTATCTCCTCATGAGATTGATGTATCTACCCAACTGCGTTCTTGATCGAAGAGATCCTGTTGTGAGTCCTATTTGCTATTGTGGATTTATGGAAAAATTTCGTATTTCTCTCTCCTTCTTTTAGCCATTGAACTCTTGATTTTTGTTTCCAAAAAATTTCCTCTTGATTGCACAACTTTTCCCATTCTTGGTGATGTTTCTCTACTTGGTCATTTTTGTCCTTGTCAAAGTCTTCCTTGATAAAAGCTTGGTTGAGCTCCATTATTTTATTTTCCACAACATTCTTTCCTGCAAAAATACTACCAAATTCATTCTTGTTCCAGGCTTTAAGCTTCAGCTTGATGTGCTTTAATCTTTTGTGAAGCAAGAACATTGTTGATCCTTGAGTTTGAAAATCCTCTGCCCACCATTCTTCAATGTTGCTGATGAATTTTGGGTGAGAAAGCCACATATTTTCAGATCTGAAAGGTTTATTTCTTGGGGTGCCTATGCCCTTGATTTCCATTTGAACCTGCCAGTGATCTGAACCTCCAAAGGGAAAAATTCCTGCTATTATTTCCTTGTCTATAAGCATGAGATCCTCAGAGATCATGAATCTATCTAACTTGTAGGCGACCTGTGAGTCCCCTCCTCTTTTATTGTTCCATGTGCAGAGGCCATTATTTGTCTCAATATCAACTAGATTCATGCTTTCTAAAAATATTTGGAAGGCTAAGGAATCTTTATTTAGAGCTCTTGTACCCCCTTTTTTCTCTGAAAGAGATCTGATCATATTGAAGTCTCCTCCTAGGACCCAAGGTAGTCCTGCATGTCTGACTCATAGATCCACCAAGGAATCTATGAACCTGATTTTGTCATCTAACCTTTGAGGGCCATAAACATTCGTGACTAGATAAGTGTCCCTGTCTCCTACTGGCTATATAACAACTGATAAATAATTCCTTGATGCCTCCGCATCAATTATTCCAATTTTTTGGGGATTCCAGAGTGTGAGGATACCCCCTACTGTATTTTCTGCTTTAACTTCTAGAAACTCAAATCTACTGAGCCATTTACTATGGATTTGCCTTAATTTCTGAATGGAGCATTTTGTCTCTTGGACAAAAATTATATCCGGAGCTTCCTGTTTCATTCTATTATTCATCATTCTCTGTTTTCTCTTGCTACCAAGACCTCTAATATTCCAAGTTGTGAACTTCATAATTAAAGATTGGTAAAGGAGTAACTGGTTAGGTCTTTCATCTTACCTAAGTCTATCATAAGCTTTCCACATTCCATCAGTAGCTCGTTTTGTTTTTTCCTGCCTCTTTTTTTCCCTGGATTTCTCGGTGCTAACCCCGAAGTCATTTTTACTGCTTTCACCCCTTCATTGCTCTGTTGTTCAATGTTGTTTTCTCCCTCCAAACCCTTTGCCTACGTTCTCCATAAGAATAACTGTTGTATTCGATTGAGCTCTTCTTATGGTAGTGATTCTACCCTGCCAGTTGTTCCCTGAGCCAAGAAACCTTCTAGATCCAGGTTTTCTCTGTCAAGAATCTCTTGTAGCTCATTGTCCTCCATATCCATTTCACTCTGGGTCATTTACTGATCCATTTCCAGCTCTGATTCATTTAGCATGATCCCCTTCTGTTTTTCGTTTTCCTGTTTCTGCTCTCTTTCTTTTTTCCTTTTCCTTCTTCTCGTAATCTTCATTCCTTGCTTGATATTCTACTGATATTTCTTCATCCTCTTCAAGAACTTGGAGCTGGTTCTGACTAACCTTTTGTCCTTCAGCTTGGTGTTGCCTTGGCCCTTTTTTGCCGCTTTTCCCTCTATGAACTACTTTGTGAAAGCTATCGGTATCTTTCATTGTGTTTATTTTTCTTTTGTTCTCTGCTTTACTGAGGGGTAAGTCTCTTAGAAGGTGCCCATGTTCATGGCATCTATGACATCTAAATGGAATATGTTCGTAGTCGACTGTTTGCACCCATTCCTAATCAAAAACCTCCAATATGACTTCATCCAGAAGAGCTTTGGATAGGTCCATCTCCACAAAGATCCTAGCAAAAGCGGTGTATTTTCCCCTCCTTGTGGCTTCAAAAGATTTGATAAACCGTCCTAATTTATTGCCTATGGCTGCAAGGGATTCAGTTTACCAATAGTTAAGAGGTAGAGAATAGAGTCTTACCCAAACTAGAACTGAAGTAAAAGTTTCCCGCTCCGGAACGAAGTTCATCATCCATGGCCGCATATAGAGCCCTGTTGCTGCATAGAAATAGGGCCCGACTTCAAACACTTTGTCTTTATCTTCAATGTTAGTGAACACCACAGTAAAGAATCCTTTGGACCCCAGATGTAGATCAATGCTACCTTTGGGTTTCCAGTGGTATCTTATCCATGTTTGTAAAGCTTTTTCAGTGGGCCATAGCCCCATGAATTTGCATATGATTGCATAAGTCCACATGTGATCTCTGTGCTCCTGCAACGCTGGATCATTTAAAACTACTCTGGGAGTAATTTCAGCGCTAGATTTGCACTGACCCTTCTGATTTCTGTCTTTTGTTCCCTGTATTTTGTCATTTTCTTCTTTGTCTTTTGTGTCATCCTTCTCCTTCGATTTGGTACTTTTTGATTCCTCCTCCCTGTTTTTTCTTCCTTCCTCTGCATCACCTCTTCCTTTTTCCAGAGGCTTCTTACCCTTGTTGGCCACCACTTCCTTGTAGGAGGGAGTGGAGCTCCCTCCTCTACACCGATCCATGGAGAGTAACCCACTGCAGAAGACAGAAACCCTAGTCACCTTCGCTACCTTGCCTTCGCTCCATTATATCGTCACTTCTCCAATCTCATTGTTGAGGGAGACTTT
This sequence comes from Pinus tabuliformis, assembly GCA_031772625.1. Taxonomy (NCBI): domain Eukaryota; kingdom Viridiplantae; phylum Streptophyta; class Pinopsida; order Pinales; family Pinaceae; genus Pinus; species Pinus tabuliformis. The sequence continues at coordinate 84,778,117 of CM062818.1, forward strand.
CAATTCCATATTATACAGACTTAAAAACCATAAAACTATTAGTATTATTTTTATACAAGAATTTATGTGATATAAGAGTGCTCGAGATGGGATCACCCTACCTCACTCGAACTTCACTTTCCCAGCTAAACAAAAAATGCTAGTGCCTTTTTATTCAAAGTTTGATTGGTTTTCATGCTAGTTTTTATTACATAGTTTATTTATATAAATAAGTTTTTGAATCTCATGGTTTTGTATAATGATTAATTAATTATGAATTAATCAAATAATAAAAATTAATATTTACAAATTAATTAAATAATTTTATTTACATTTTTATAATAAAATATATTTTGTACATATTTAATTTCGAATCATGAAAACCAATCAAACTTTGAAAAAGTGACATTTTTAAACCATAAGTCAAAACTCGACAAGAATAGAGTTTTCAGGAAGCTTGCAAGAAACCACACACAATGAAGCGATCAAAGCAAAAAATAAAGAAAAAAAATCTCGTAAAACACACACACACACACAAAGCATGAAAGGAGTGACATGGTCAAAATTTACATAGAGGGTCCCCACTATTATTATGAAGATAATAATGTAAAAATGGTTGCTATTGTTTTGCCACAACAATGGCGATACACTTGGAAGAAACACTTATCTATGGTTTAATAGGTAATGAGTTCAAGTTTACCAAAATGTTACAATTATGAATTCTATCAAGCCTTGAAACAATAAAACATTTTCCATGAGCCCCACATTAATTGATCAAGCAATATAAGTTCTAAAAAGGTAAGTACTTGAAGGAAACTGAGTCTAAAACCATGAATCCATGTTTTTTGGGAAAATAATTAATTCTAAATTTACCTTCTATGAGTGGAAAATGAGGGAAATATAGGAAGTTTACAGAAAGTATACATCCATTAATGTAAATAACTCCCATTCCGACATTGCTTCGCTGCCAGCAAGCCTGTTCAGTACCCCAACGAAGTTGTCTTAATACCATAGAGACATAACCCTGTTGCGAGGGAGCCTATTCAATAACCTCACCAATTTACTTGCACTTCCCACACATATGTGCTTTCAACCCGCTTTTACCACCCTTTTGATAAAATTTATTTAGAGAATTGTTTTTTTCAATTCGGTGAAGAGGGAGGGGTGGTACAAGAGATTTAAAGGCAATGGATATATTACTTGTAAAGTTTTGACTCCCTCATCTTTCCCTACAACTCTCGATATAAAGGTTATTTTATGTGAAGTGGGCGGATGGGTGATATTCATTGAGTTAGACTGATCGAGGTAGATATCGGTGGCCACCCGCCTATTCCACTTGGACCCCCACCATTGTTTCTTTTAGTTTTTCATTTTCCTTAACTGTAGCACACTTTACAATTGGCAGTTTTCAGGTCCTAAACTTCAGGAAGTCGTTTTGAGGCCCTAAACGATGTTTATTTTTGGAAAAATAGACAAACATTAGTCTTTCATTAATGTTTGCAGCCTAAAGTTGTAGTCCTTGGATAGATCTTTCTAACGAGGTATTTTGCACATCAAACAAAGATCGCATGCCAAAGTTATGACCCCGGGAAGTTGATGTACCAAATTACCCAAACAAGGCCCATAGTATTGGTGCTTCATCTCCTAGGGTTAGGTTTTTGGATTCTTAGGGTTTTCCATTATTTCTCAATAAAAAATACACCTTCGAGCCTCATTATAACATAGTTAAGAGGCATGTAGACACCACATCTCTTCCTAGAGATAAGCTACCATCACCCGAGCTAGTTTATCTCCATTATGTATGTAAGCATATTTCAGTCCTTTGATATTAATGAAACGAGGTTTTATTTTTGCTACATCTCTCTATCTATGTTTATATTTGTATTCTTTTGTGTTCCTAGATAAGTCTGGATCATTGGTATCAGAGCGATTTGCTCTTTCTCTATTTTTCTTTGCATGTCCCCAATGAGGTCAAGGTATAAGAAGTTAGGGCTCGAACTAGTTGAACCTTTGGAAGACAAACCTTGCAAACCACGATGAACTCCCATGGCGGAAGTAAAGAAAGAAGATGGAGCATGGGATCCCGTCAAAATATTGATCGAAGAATCCCTCGAGTGATAGAGGAACACGATGATGGAAAATTTTTCCCAGATCCTTCGGTGGATGCCCATAGGCGACGCATATTCATCCGACAACCACTCTGGAGGCACCACCCCCTTCAAGGTACAAGTCAACTTTGATATTCCCATATTTGAAGGTTAGATAGATGCAAACACTGTAGATAGATGGTTAATTCTATTGGAAGGGTATTTTTCGGTTCATGGTTTTTCCAATAGGGAAAAGATTAATTTTGCACTCCTTAATTCTGCCCCCCACATCAAGGACTATTGGGAAACCTACTGTGAGCAGAAGGATGAGAGGGAATCCTCATTATTTTTAGTCGCACCCACTTGGAACTCTTTTCAAGATGCCATCAAGGAGTAGTATTACCCTGCGAGGAGCTATGAAGATAAGTACATAAAGTGGACCACACTACGACATGGAAGGGACCAAGATGTGCCAAAGCTCACAAATATTTTTCATACGCTTCACACAAAGTTGGGTATCAAGGATTTTGAGAGACATCTGGTATTCAATTACTACAGTTGTCTCCACAAATACATCTAGGACACGATGGAGATCCTAGACATCTCCTCGCTTGGTACTGCCTACCGATATGTTGTCAAGATCGCATAAGTTTAAATAGATGAAGCGAGACTTTGGATCTGCAAATCTGAAGCAAGGGAAAGGCGCCCCTAAACCATAAAACAAAGGACAAGGACAAGGCGGGGTAACCCAGGACAACCTGTCAAGGCCGCAAGAAAAGAACAACACCACGAAGACAAACAAGGACACAGGAAAGTGGTGTGAGTTCCATAAGAGTCCCACTCACAACACAACTGAGTGTTGGACCAAGCAGACACTGGTGGTCGAGATGAAGTCTTCAAAATCAGATGCATGTTCTGACTCTGAGTCATAACCAAACAAGGGGAATGGAAAAGGGAATAAGATTATTGATGCGGAGACCAAAGCCACTGTTTCCACCACCAAGATCCGGAAGATTGACCCCAAATACCTAGAGGAGGGGAGCTTCTCTTCCACTCACATCTGTGGATGTAGGGTTCGCTGCCACAATTCATTGTCGACAGTGGGATCGAAAAGAACCTCATTTCAACAGAGGTCGTGAAGCAGCTGGGCCTATTGACCACACCACACCCATGATCATACACAATCAGGTGGCTTCACCAATGATGAGATCTCCACATTTGCCAGTAATGTTGCCTTCCTTACAACGTCAAGGCCTTCATGGACGAGGTATTGTGTGATGTTTCTCCTCTTGATGTTTGTGATGTATTATTAGGCTAACCATACTTGTGGAAGCATCATGTTGTATATGAGTCGAGGCCTCTCACTGCTATTATTTCTTTGGGTGACAAGTTATACAGGATACCAAAGGTAGCCCTCCCTATTGTCATCTCTTTTATCTCTGCTAAGAAATGCAGTAAGATCACGTCCCATACTGGGAAATTTGTTTTTTTTTTCTGCTCTAAAAGTAAGGGGAAGATCATGGCCACATCCATCGCCCTTGAGAATGGTTCCTGCGTGTAGCAAAATCAGATGGATAAGGTAAGAATACGTAGACGTCTTCTCCTCACCCACATGAGTACCCTTGCACTGTTCGGTCAAGAATTTGATTGATATGACTCTCAGAGCACGTCTACCCAATGGGCTGATTTATCGTCGCTCCATTATAAAAAATGAAGAGATCAAGCGGAAAATCTAGGAGTTTTTGAAAAAAGGGCACATCCAACCAAGTTCCTCACCTTGTGGGAGCCCGATTGTACTTGTATAGAAGAAGGATAGGACCTGGAGGCTTTGCATTTATTACCGAGCACTAAAGAAAATCGTTGTCGAGAATAGGTATCCAGTCACATGGATTGATGACCTTCTGGACCAACTCAAGGGGGCCAAGTATTTTAGCAATATCGATCTGATTTTTGGCTATCACCAGGTTCCAATAGAGCCCACAAATGTATGGAAGACCACCTTCAAATCCAAGGAATGCCTTTTTTAATGGTTGGTTATGCCCTTCGGGTCGAAAAATGCCCCTGCTACTTTTATGAGGATAATGGATGACATCCTGTGGCCCTTCACCAACTCATTCATGGTTGTTTATATGGACATCATCCTCATCTTCAACAAGAGTTTGGAAGAACACTTGCAACACATTGGGCAAGTCCTTCAAACCCTGTAGCAACAAAAACTATGTGCCAACTTGGAGAAATGCACCTTTTGTGATCTAGAATTTATCTAGAAGGAAGAATTAAATGTATTACAAACTCATGTGCATGGATGTGCCTATGTTACTTTATGCAATGGATCGATAAGATTGCGAAATACATAGACACTGAAGCAGTTAGAGAAAACATAACAGGAAAACATGTAAAGACAACAAGTTTAATAAGGAGTTCACCCAATGCTCCTGGGCTACGTCTCCAGGTCCAGCCTTCAGTCATAGCCTCTCTATTATGTTTTCAAAGCAGAGTTTTTACAACAGTGAGCTCAATTCGAGTCTCACTAAACAGATAAAAATCAGTAGGATTGGACTAGGATTCTTCAAGTCTCTGGAGTACACAGACTCTCCTTACTGAAGTTCGACCTCTATTGGTCACAGTAGTATGAGCCCAATCTGAGACTCATACATGACAGGCCTATGCCGAGGAGTTTGCTTGAACCTCTCAAGCCTTCTATGGAGTGCACAGACTCTCTAACTCTCTCTAGCTCTATTTGGCTCGATGCTACCTTCAGGTCAGCTTGGCATCTTTTCTCTATTCTCTACTCTTAGCTTTCTCTCACTGCCTCCTTTGTTTCCATCAGTTCATGGCTTTAAAGCCAATCTGCTTTCTGACTGTTCGTTTCCACTTCTCGGCGCTCTAGTTCTCTTGCCTCTTGTCCGTTTGAATTCCTCTGTTCTACGTCATCATCACTGTGTAACGTCTCACAGGGAGGTGGCCACCTATTCTACAACGGGTGAGTGTGTTAGGTTCCTTGGACACGTTTGAACGATCGTTATTTCTGTTTTCTCCAAGATCATTCACGAAACACGAATCTTTTGTTAACTCATCATCCATGTCGGACTTCAAATCCCTTGTAATCTTTTTTTTATAACCTTGTCAAATGCGGTCATTTATCAGGACATGCCTCCGCCATTGATCTGGGCCCCCCAAATCCTACGGTTATCGTTCATATCGGGCAGGTAAGTAGCATGACATTTACTCGTCCAATGTGAGCGGTTTTCTCTCTCTTCCGCTGGACGCGTGTCACTGAATGTGTGGCATCGGGCGGGACTCGGTTGAAACTGCTTACCACCTCAAGGCCTTCCGATATCCTGCTGGTTTTGTGGAATCCCGATCTATGGAACCAAATTAATTACTTTTCTGCATTTCATGGTAATTTCGGGTCCGGGTGCTCGGGGCTTTCCTTCAATGATGGGGATGCCCTGCGATACGCAATTAGCACTTTAGTACTAATTGTGTATCAGAAACTACCCCCGTTTCTTCAATTAGCCTTTTGTTTTTCCAATTTGCGCCAGTGTGCATTACCATGGGCCAACGGTCTGCGCACTCAACCAAGGGTCCTCGTTGCTCTGCGATGATCACAAATTCCAACTGTCACAAGGATTCCTTCTAATATCTTGATCTTTATGAGACTTGAATCTTTTGGCATAATTTGAAAGAGTTTATGGAAACTTAGAGAATGTTTAGGATCCAATTCGGATCACGACTTTCCCACTGAAAAAACTTTTGGACCACCAAAAGTTGGTTTTTAAGCATCAATCAAGTGAGGGTATAGATTCCTCGCGTGCCCAGTTTCTATCCAATTCGCAGTGCTTGGTTTTGAACCTTTGATTCAAATCCTGAGGTACTCAACATCCCCTCTGTGTGTGGTTCTCACCTTCCTGTCCAAAACTGTATCTTCCTACAATTCGTTAAGATATTCAGGCAACAGATCATCAATAGAAGGAAACTAACTTTTCTCTTCGGGATCTTTAATTAATGAAGGTTCAAATAGTTTCAAGCTGTCTGCATTAACAACTAAGTAGATGTGCATGTAAGCTGGTAAATCAAGGCGAAAAGCATTCTCACCAATTTTATCAAGTATCTTGAAAGGTCCATACCTTATTGGCTTTAGCTTCTTACCTTCACCTTGCATTCTGTCTTTGCTAATATACAGCCAGACTTGATCACCAACTTGGAAACTATGCTCCATCCGATGCTTATCATGCCTTGCCTTGTACTTGGCTTGGCTCTTTTCCAGCTATTCTTGGACTACCTAGTGAATCTCTTGGATTTGTTTGATGAACTTGGTTGCCTTGTCCACATCACTATGTCTCTACCAAAGACAAAATCCAAGGGAGACCTTGGTGTGAAACCAAAATAGGTCTCAAAAGGAGATCTCTGTGTAGAAGAATGTTTAGCTCGGTTGTAAGCATACTGCACATAACATAAATGTTCATCCCAAAGCTTGGGATGCTTGCTGAAATAGCCTCTGAGCAACTGGATCACTGTCCTGTTGACCACTTCTGTTTGGCCATCTATTTGCGGATGAAAAGTTGTGCTCTTCTTCAGTTTGGTGTCCATAAATTCCCACAAACTTGACCAAAATTTCCCAATAAATCAGGTATCTTGATCAGATATAATGGAAGTGGGTAATCCAAAATGAACCCATACATGCTGAAAGAACAACTTTGCAGTTTCTTCAGCTGTAATCTGTTTGTTACAAGGTATTAAGATACACATTTTGCTGAACCTATCCACAACAACATATAAATAGTCATGACCTTTTCTAGATTTAGGCAGTCCCCAAACGAAGTCCATAGAAACACTTTCCCAGGGATGAGAAGGAATTGGTAGTGGAGTGTACAAGCCTAGTTTTCTATTGCTGGGCTTGCTTTGAGAACAAATGGTACATCCTCTTACATATCTAGAAACCGTCTCATTCATTTTTGGCTAATAACAAAATCTTTGCAGCTGTGCAACTATTTTACTTACACCAAAGTGACCTGATATTAGAGAAGTGTGTGCTTCTCGAATTATTTTCACTCTTTCTATTTGAGGAATGCACAAATTTCCCAAATGATACAAGAGTTGGTCCTTAATCCAATTCTTCTACTTGTTTCCCATGACTTAAAGTTGCATATACATCTTTAAAATCTATATCTTGAGCATACTGTTCAATGTAGCTTTCATGCAATACTGAATTATGCTTAAGTATAGTAGATGCATTTATGATTGGTCTGGACAACATATCTGCAACTTTATTGTGTATGCCCTTTTTATATCTGATGACAAGATGAAACTGTTGTAGAAAACCCATCCACCTATAGTGTCTTAATTGTTGCAACTTAGTTTGTGAGTGCAAATATTGAAGTGGTTGATTATTAGTATGTATAACTGTCTCTTTTCCCATTAAATAATGTTTCCACTTTTTCACAGTCTGTACTAATGCATACAATTCTTTATCATATGTGGGATAGTTAACTATTGTAGAATTAAATGTCTCAGAATGATAACATATGGGTTTATCGTGCTGCATCAACACTACTCCCATGGCATACTCACTGGCATCTATTTCAATCTCAAGTGGTCTTTGAAGATCGGGCAGTGTTAGTACTAGTGCTGTACTAATATTTTCTTTTAAGGTGTCGAAGGCTTTCTGCTGTTTGCCTCCCCATTGAAACACCTTGTTCAATCCTGTTAAAACATGTAAGGGAGCTGCAATCAAGGAAAAGTTAGAAATAAACTTTCTCCAATACTGTGCTACTCCTAAGAAGCTTCTAACTTCTGTAGCAGATTTGGGTTTAGGCCAGTTTACAATGATTGCAACCTTAGAGGCATCTATCTTCAATTCACCACCCCCTACAATATGACCCAAATATTCAAAGATGTTTTGCCAAATTCACATCTTGAGAGCTTAACATAAAGATTCTCTTTTTTCAAAACATCTAGAGTCTGCTTGACATGCTTTAAATGTTATTCCCAGATTTTAATAAATATACGAATGTCATCCAAATATACAATGACAAAATCATCAATAAAAGGTCTGAGTACATCATTCATTATCCTCATGAAAGTAGTAGGAGCATTAGTTAAGCCAAAAGGCATGAACAACCACTCATACAATCCCTGCTTTGTTTTGAAAGCAATCGTCCATGCATCTTGCTCTGCAACTCTGACCTGATGATAGCCACTATGCAAGTCCAACTTGGAAAAATAAATAGTTTCTTTCGACTAATCTAGTAGATCATCTATGTGAGGAAGGGGATAACAATTTTTGATCGTTATCTTGTTCAGTGCTCAGTAATCAATGCACATTATCCATGAGCCATCTTTCTTTCTCACCAAGACAATTGGAGACTGACAAGGCGATGTGCTAGGTCTTATGAACCCTTTCTCGAGCAGCTCTTGTACCTACTTCTTGATTTCTGCATTCTGTAAAGCGGAAAACAATTTACACCTGTGGCTGCAATTGTTGTTTCATATCCTGAGTCTGACCCCAAATCCTTTTGAATAGTTGCAACAGTATTCTTCTTTTTTCCATCGTACTTCTTGGGTTTCAGCTTCGGATGCAGAATCTAGCAGTGTTCATCATCATGCCCATCCTTCTTACAGTGAGTGCATGAAGATTTGGTCTTTTGTACAGTATTTGTCTTCCTCTCTTTCCATTTCTGTTTTCTTTTCTCCTTATTCTTGCTTGCAGTGGGTTTTGATGATCCCCCAACTTCTGGGTTCACATTCTTGCCTCTAGCCTCTAGATGTGTAGCTTGAATAGATACCTCATCTATGCTAGTGGGATTAAACATGAGAATTGTGTGCCTTAAGTAGCTGTGTAGACCACCTATATACTTCAGCAGAGTTTCAGGTGAGTCTAAAGAAATTCCTAGAATCAAAGCTCTTTTCCTAAATTCTTGAGTGTAACTTTGTACACTTTTCCCTTTTAATTGTCGTAGAGTTTGCCAACTCATCATGGCTTGCTGCATATAGGCTAGTGGATAGAATTGCTTTTTAATTGCAGAAACAAATTCACTCCAGACAGAAAGAATTTTACCATGCTTCTTCATGTCAGCTTGTGTCCTGCCTTCCCACCATACCAAGGCAGTGCCTCCAAGGCGTAGGCTGGCCAGCTGAATCTTACTACTATCTAAATCAATGCTCTACACTCCACAATAAACATCAATTTGTCTAATCCAATTATCTAGTTTCTCTGCATTCAACTCTCCATCATATATTGGTAAATCAAATTTAACATCTAATTTAAACAAATATATCTTCTTTTTGTTTTTAGGGTTACTAGGAGGAGTGGGAAGTTTTTCTTCTTTCCCTTTGCCTTTAGAGTGGTCATGGAGGAGAGATTCTTCTGCTCCTTTATCTCATTTGGAGTTTGATGCATCTTCCTCTCTACCTTTCTTAAATTCTCTATACATTTCCTCTACCATGGCTCTCATGGTCATGAAACTATCCATAAACTGAGGGTTTGATTCCAAGGGACTTTCTTCTGACATTTTCCTCTTAGGATAGACTCTTCCAATTTCAGGGTTAGTTTCAACCAACTCTCCTTCTCCTAATCAAAGCCTTGATCTAGTTAGCATTCAACAACAAAATCTAGCACAATCTTGTCTAACCTAGTAACCTAGAGCTCTGATACCACTTGATCTAGAATTTATCCAGAATGAAGAATTAAAGGTATTACAGACTCATGTGCATGGATGTGCCTATGTTACTTTATGCAACGGATTGATAAGATTGCGAAATACATAGACACTGAAGCAGTTAGAGAAAACATAACAGGAAAACATGTAAAGACAACAAGTTTAATAAGGAGTTCACCCAATGCTCCTGGGCTACGTCTCCGGGTCCAGCCTTCAATGGTGGCCTCTCTATGATGTTTTCAAAGCAGAGTTTTTACAACAGTGAGCTCAATTCGAGTCTCACTAAATAGATAAAAATCAGTAGGATTGGACTTGGATTCTTCAAGTCTCTGGAGTACACAAACTCTCCTTACTAAAGCTTGACCTCTATTGGTCACAGTAGTATGAGCCCACTCTGAGACTCATACATGACAGGCCTATGCCGCGGAGTTCACTTGAAACTCTCAAGCCTTCTCTGGAGTGCACAGATTCTCTGAGTCTCTCTGGCTCTGTTTGGCTCATTGCTGCATGCAGGTCATCTCGGCTTCTTTTCTCTGTTCTCTGCTCTTAGCTTTCTCTCACTGCCCACTTTATTTTCATCAGTTCATGGCTTTAAAGCCAATCTGCTTTCTGACTGTCCATTTCAGCTTCCCGGTGCTCTGGTTCTCCTGCCTCTTGTCTGTTTGGATTCCTCTGTTCTACGTCATCATCACTGTGTAACGTCTCACAAGGAGGTGGCCACCTATTCTGCAATGGGTGAGTATGTCAGGTTGCTTGGACACGTTTGAATGACCGTTATTTCCATTTGCTCCAAGATCGTCCACGAAACACGAATCTTTTGTCAACTCATTGTCCACGTCGAACTTTAAATCCCTTGTAATCTTGTTTTAGAACCTTGTCAAATTCGGTCATTTATCGGGACGCGCCTCCACCGTTGATCTGGGCCCCCCAAATCCTATGGTCGTCATTCATATCAGGCAGGTAAGTAGCATGACATTTACTCGTCCGATGTGAGCAGTTTTCTCTCTCTTCCGCCGGACGCGTGTCACTCAATGTGTGTGCTTATTGCCTCGAGGCCTTCTGATATCCTGCCGGTTTTGTGGAATCCCGCTCTACGGAACCGAATTAATTACTTTTCCGCATTTCATAGTCATTTCGGGTTCAGGCGCTCGGGGCTTTCCTTCACTGAGGGGGATGCCCTACGATAGGTGATTAGTGATTTAGCACTAATCGCATATCAGAAACTACCCCCATTTCTTGAATTAGCCTCTGGTTTTGCCAATTTGTGCCAGTGCGCGTTACCATGGGCCAACGGTTTGCACGCTCGACCAAGGTCCTCGTTGCTCCACGCTGATCACAAATTGCAACTGTCATGAGGATTCCTTCTGATAGCTTGATCTTTCTGAGACTTGAATCTTTTGGCATAATTTGAAAGAGTTTATGGAAACTTAGAGAGTGTTTAGGATCCAATTCGGATAATTTTGGCATGAATCATGTCTAATATCTATGTTACATCATATATGAGTGAGGCATGCATGACATGTTGATCCAACTAAGATCCAATTCATTCGGGACTGGTCAACCCCAACCACTCTAATAGAGCTTCGAAGCTTTTTGGGCCTTGCAAATTTTTATCAACAGTTCGAGTTGGGATTCTCCCATATCACTTGGCCTTTGATTTATATTACCAAGGGTAGTGCGAAAGCAAATTTTTGCTTGTCCAAGTCCCAACAGAAGGCACTCGTTGAATTGAAGTGTCACCTCTACTCTGCACCAGTACTCACATTTCCATACCTAAAGCAGCCATTTGAAATTGAGACAGATTCCTCCAACTATGTTATTGGTGTTGTCCTGACCCACCACGGGCATACATTGGCCTATCATAGTGAGAAACTTTCTGACACAATTCAGAAGTACCCCACCTATGATAAATAGATGTATTCCATCATGTAGGCTTGCCGGCAATGGAAGCATTACATTTTGGGGAAGGAGACGGTCATCCACACCGATCACCGACCTCTTGAGTTTATAGAGACAAACGAGAAGTTGTAGAATGATTTCCATTAGAAGTGGTCTACATATCTGCAACAATTTCACTTGAACATTAAATACAAAAAGGGAAAAGCCAATCATGTTGTAGACTTCCTCAGCTGCTAATTGAGGTAATGACTATTGTTCTCAACTTTTGTTGCCACGAGACCTTTGGGTGGCTGCAATTATACAAAAATGATCCAGAGTTCACCTCCACATACCATATGATAGTAAATGGAAATCAAGTTCATTATTTCTACCTCTAGGATGCATTATTATGCTACTTTGGCCACCTTTGTGTTCCTTCAAGTGAGCGTGCCTTTTTGATTTGGGAGGCACACTAAAGTCAAGTCGTAGGACACTTTGGTGTGGAGAAAATTGTGGCTATACTACAAAAGTACTTTTATTGGCCAAAACTCCAACATGTTGTTGAGAAATATATCAGATCCTGCGCTGCCTATGCCATTGCTAATCTAAGCATCAAGAGGCAAGGCTTGTTTACTCCTCTTCCTACTCCTAGCCAGCCTTGGGAATCCATCTCCATGGACTACCTTTCTAGCCTCCATTCTACCAAGCATGGTAAGGACTGTGTATTTGTGGTCGTGGACAGAGTTTCCAAGATGGCTATATTTGTGGCTTGCAAGAAGAGTATCACAATAGAAGACACTGCCAAACTCTTCTTTGAATGAGTGTTGGTACATTTTGGGATCCCACAGACCAATATATCAGATTGGGATAACAAGATCTTGAGCACATTATGGTCAAGGCTTTGGACACTATTGGACACCAAGCTCACTAAGTCGACTGCATTCCATCCCCAGACAAAGGTCATCAATAGGATGATAGTGCACATACTCCCAATGTACAACTTCAACCATCCACAAATTTGGGATACGAGCCTTCCCTATGCACAACATAGTTATAATAAAGCTCTCCATAGCTCGACAAGTCACAGTCCCTTTCAAGTGGGTCTAGGATTTCAACCATTATGTCTGATTAATTTTTCCATGCCTCATGCGACTACAGAGACATAATCTACACATGTATTGTCTGAGGCTGATAAAGCAGCCAGATTTATTGAACACATTTAGTACATCTTCTAGTAGGTTCACGACATATTAGAGAATTCCAATGCCAACTACAAGGAGCGACATGATCAACATCAGGTGCCACACAAGTTTCAGGTGGGCGACAAAGTTTGTTTGCATTTGCAGAAAGAACGCCTTATCGGTGTTGAAAAGTGTGCAACAAGAAATGCTTGTTGAGAATGCAACAAGTTGATGGAGCTTAGTGAAAAGAGTCACCTTCACTAAGTGGGACCGCAGGAAAATTATGGCGCAAGTTCTATTTTTGGATCCCAGCAGGGATGATCACAGTAGGAGTGACCACAGCAGGGATGATCACAGCAGGAGTGACCACAACAGGGATGATCACAGCAGGAGTGACCAAAACAGGAGTGATCACAATAGGAGTGATCACATCAGGAGTGATCAAAGTCTATTTTTAGACTGGCTGTCAAAAATAGAAAAGTCAAATATTATTGTCTCATAATAATATTTGGACTATAAACTTGATCTTATTCTCTTGTAGCACTTTAGTTTGAGCTACAGATGTGGCACATGCAGCTGTCAGAAGGAAGTATGATTTCTTTGTGGGTCAGTTGAGTTGTTGCATGCATGACTTCAGTTAGAACTTAATCAGTTGAGTTTGGTGGAGTTGATTGTAGAGTTGATGGAGTTGTGTTCAGTTTGACTTGGTTAAACTAGTTGTAACTAGTCTAACTGCAAATAGACTAATGATGAATTGTTAAAATAATTATTAACTCATAATGCAACTATAGAATACATCAGTTAACTCAGTTGCATGTCAGTGCATGTTCAGTTCAGCATGGATAGGTGTTAGAGGATCAGATTGCTATCAGTTGTGACTATAGTTGTGCATGATGATTTGCACAATCAAAGGGATTGAGTATGCCAATGAATTGGCCAATACCAAGTATTATAGCCTCTGCTAACGTCTTTTCCAGTGTGAGTGATTCTTTGGAGGTTAAATACGAGTTTGGTAAACCATTCTCATTGATTCTCAGCAGGTATTGTGCAGTGGATGCAGGAAAGCAACGGAGGAGATTTGGAGATCAGATCTGAGCTGTATTGTGTGTAGCATGAGCAGATAGTACTGAGTACTTGGAATGAGTATTGTACTATGTATTGTTACATGATTCAATCAATATAATATACATATAGTTGGGGTTTTCAGCGAGATGCTTTCCCCGAGAAAATACTGTGTTGATATGTGTGATTGATGCTTCTATGTGCGCATGTTATTGTTTCTGCTTCTGTAAATTGATGATCAACGTAGAGGAGGTTATGTATTATGCATGTTTTCCACAATAGTGTATAATCGGGATAATATCTGTTGAATATGTGTTAAATTATTCAAAATTTCTACATGGTATCAGAGCTGCTTGATTTGTAGGAGATATTTTTACAGGATATCAAGCGAGGATTGATCATCGGATCTATTATTTAGAAAGTGTTTACATTTTATTTCTTTAGGCAGAGTCTGTAATCGGGCTAGGTAACCTCTGGATTCATCCTTCTTTTGGAAGGTGAGATATCCGGTGAATGCCCAGACAGTCAATCTCTGTACAAGAAATACTTTGTTCTCACAAATTCTAGATCGGAAGTGGTTGAGTTTTTGAGTTGGTGCAATTCGAATTTAATTCCAAAGCAAGAGATAAAACTCAGAAACATTAAGTGTGAGAATGGAGACAGTATGCCCCAGTATCTCACGAAGTTCACCCAATGTCGGGATGAGATGGGAAGTGTGGGGGTAACTGTTGAGGATGAGGATATGGTGAGTCTAGCACTCCTTGGCCTTCCTAAGAGTTGGCATAGCTACCAGGACTCGATGAATGGAAGGGAGAAATTGCTAGGATGGGAGAGACTTTGGTCGGATCTTGTGCAAGAGGAGATTAGACGGTGCACCAGAGACAGTTCTTCATCTATGCATGATGAGGAGAACTGTGCCTTAGCGAGTAAGGCGAAGAAGGGGAAGGGGAAGGTTTCTCTTTCCGAATCTAGTTCTTCCAATGATGGGAAGAAGGTTGACAAGTCGAAGGTGAGATGCTTTCGTTGTCATGAGTTGGGCCATTATGCTACTAATTTCCCAAAGAAGAAGTCCAAGAAGGGATCCGGGGAAGGATCTAAAGGTGAGGCAGCCTCACTTGCTTCACAGTTTGAGTTGGATTTCACACTCTTCGCATGCATGGTTTCATCCATGATGGGAAGTGGTTGGTTTCTTGACAGTGGAGCTTCTTTCCACATGACCGGTGACAAACGTTTGTTCAGTACTTTGGAGGAGAAAGATCTCCAGATACTCATAGGGTTGGGTAATGATGAGAAGTATAGTGTCTCAGGTGTAGGCATGGTTATTTTTCAGAGGAAGCATGGAGCTCACCTTACCTTGATCGATGTCAAGTATGTACCAGGACTGAAGAGAAACTTGGTGTCGATCGTGATGCTGGAAGACAGAGGCTATGATGTAGTCTTCAGTAAGGGAAAGGTTTTCCTTAGACACATCATCACTAAACAGGTGAAGCAGATTGGTTCACAGGTCAAGAACCTGTATGATCTTGAGGTTCAAGATGCATGCAAAGCCTTGAGCAGCGAGGCAACTGATGGAGACTTGGTGGTTGAGAGGGAGCGTATATTACCTCTTAACATGCAGAGCCAGAAGAAGTCTTAGACGATTGTGGAGGAGCCACGATTGGTGCAGTAGCTTCAGGAGGTTGTGGAGCAGCCACAACAAGGGAAGCTGAGAGGAGATCGAGTAGAGACATCTACTCATGCAGAGACCTCCAGTAGGGGGAAACTTCGAGCCAGGTGGGTTGAGGAATCGCATGTAGCCATACCTCCAGGTAGGAGGTGGGGTGATGTGGATTGATCGTCCCAAGGAGGAGTGGTAGGATCCTTGAGGTACCCAACCTCTTGGATGAGACCTTGCTATGGAAGCCCCAATGTGGAGTAGCAGGAACTGATTGATTGGGTAGAGACAGATGCGGATGGAGCAGTATAGAGAGCGACAGTGCATGGAATCCCAGGACAACGCATAGCTAGCAGGCTGCAGCAATGCGAGAGGCACAAGTGTTTTGCACAATGCTAGGTGGCATAGAGAGGTGTGCAATGGTGGGATATGCATGGAGATGTTGCAGTAGCAAAGATGTTAGAGAGGGAGCACTTGTCAGCAGCAGGTAGAGCTTCAGCATCAGAGGGTGTTTCTAGCCCAACAGGGAGGTCAGTTGGGAGGTGCAGTGCAGATGCAATGCTGGGAGATAGAACTAGCAGCAGCACAGATGCAGTCAGAGATCAAAGTGACAGAGGCTAGAGCAGTCAGATACTGAAGAGCACAGAGATGCAGAGTTTTCAGTCGACAGAGGCAATAACATTCAGAGACTTTGATGACAGAGCAAGTGGACCGGCCAGATGTGTTGCATGGAGAACATTCCAGAGTTACAGGATCGGGTTTGAGAGGAAGCCTTTCTTGTTGAGAGGGAGTGTTGAAAAGTGTGCAAAAAGAAAGGCTTGTTAAGAATGCAACAAGATGATGGAGCTTAGTGAAAAGAGTCGCCTTCACTAAGTGGGCCCGCAGGAAAATTATGGCGCAAGTTCTATTTTTGGATCCCAGCAGGGATGATCACAGTAGGAGTGACCACAGCAGGGATGATCACAGCAAAAGTGACCACAGCAGGGATGATCACAGCAGGAGTGACCACAGCAGGAGTGATCACAGTAAGAGTGATCATAGCAGGAGTGATCACAGCAGGAGTGATCATAGCAGGAGTGATCAAAGTCTATTTTTAGACTGGCTGTCAAAAATAGAAAAGTCAAATATTATTGTCTCATAATAATATTTGGACTATAAACTTGATCTTATTCTCTTGGAGCACTTCAGTTTGAGCTACAGATGTGGCACATGCAGCTGTCAGAAGGAAGTATGCTTTCTTTGTGGGTCAGTTGAGTTGTTGCATGCATGACTTCAGTTAGAACTCAATCAGTTGAGTTTGGTGGAGTTGATTGTAGAGTTGATGGAGTTGTGTTCAGTTTGACTTGGTTAAACTAGTTGTAATTAGGCTAACTGCAAATAGACTAATGATGAGTTGTTAAACTAATTATTAACTCATAATGCAACTATAGAATACATCAGTTAACTCAGTTTGCATGTCAGTGCATGTTCAGTTCAGCATGGACAGGTGTTAGAGGATCAGATTGCTATCAGTTGTGACTATAGTTGTGCATGATGATTTGCATAATCAAAGGGATTGAGTATGCCAATGAATTGGCCAATACCAAGTATTATAGCCTCTACTCACATCTTTCCCAGTGTGAGTGATTCTTTGGAGGTTAAATATGAGTTTGGTAAACCATTCTCATTCATTCTCAGCAGGTATTGTGCAGTGGAGGTAGGCAAGCAACGAAGGAGATTTGGAGATCAGATCTGAGTTGTATTGTGTGTAGCATGAGGAGATAGTACTGAGTACTTGGGATGAGTATTGTACTATGTATTGTTACATGATTCAATCAATATAATATACAGATAGTTGGGGTTTTTAGCGAGATGCTTTCCCCGGGAAAATACTGTGTTGATATGTGTGATTGATGCTTCTATGTGCGCATGTTATTGTTTCTGCTTCTGTAAATTGATGATCAATGTAGAGGAGGTTATGTATTATGCATGTTTTTTGCAATAGTGTATAATCGAGATAATATCTGTTGAATATGTGTTAAATTATTCAAAATTTCTACAATCGAAACCCATCAGAATCTCATACCACTCCTATATGGTCCTTACACCATTACCAAGGTTGTGGAGACAATGCTTTTGAGCTCAAAATTCCCCCATTCCTTGGCCTGCACCCAATGTTCAATGTGGACCACCTTCGACCATACTTTCCACCATTACTAGATACATCAAACATTGTAGAACAACCCACATCAATAGAGTTAAATCCAGACTACATGGAACATGTCACAACTGATCGAATCATGGGCACATAGATCAAGAACACTTGCTAGTAGAAGATCCAACTATATCGGGTTGTCAAAGCTAGTGAACTCCTGCACCAAGGCAAGTGGCTCACCAAGGACCAAGTTCAATAAAAGTTTCCCCATCTCATGGAGGCACTCAATGCAATCGGGGCCATTGCTTCCTAAGGGGGGAGGACTGATCCAGGTGGATAGTGGTGGCCACCCACCTATTCCACTTTGACCACCACCATTGTTTCTTTTAGTTTTTCAGTTTCCTTAATTGTAGCATAATTTACTATTTCTGTCATTTTTTTGGGTCATGAACTTCCTGAGCTGTTTTGAGGCCCTAAATGATGTTTGTTTTGGGAAAATGGGAAAGCATGAGTTTTGATTGATGTTTTCAACTGAAATTTTTAGTCCTTGGATAGATATTTCTAACAAGGTATTGTGTGCATCAAATAGAGATTGTATGCCAAAGTTACAACCCCAGGAAGTTGATGTACCAATTTACTTAAACAAGGCCCATAGTTTTGGCGCTTAATCGCCTAGGGTTAGGTTTTTGGATGTTTATGGTTTCCCATTGTTTCTCAATAATAAATAGGCCTTCGAGCCTCATTGTAACATAGTTCATAGGCATGTAGGTGCCACATCTCTTCTTAGAGATAAGCTACCATCGCCTGAGCTAGTTTATTTCCGTTATGTATGTAAGCATATTTCAGTTCTTTGATATTAATGAAATGAAGTTTTATTTTTGTTGCATCTCCATGTTTATGTTTATATATGTATTCTGTTGCGTTCCAACATAAGTCCGGATCATAGACTTAAGATAGTTCTTTACTTGCAAAGCTAAAATCTATCACTTGGTAAAGATGAATGTTTTTGCAGGGAAATAATTAAAGAGAGAAGACATAGAGTTCAATAAATATGCCCTTTTAATGCAAATGAAATCCCATGAAATTGACAGAGTAAAACTTCTTCATGCATGTTGACTAATGTTGGGTAAGAAAGTTCCCCGGATGCGGGTGCTTCTCCTGATAGTTAGGGTGATGGGACAGGGGTGCGGCAAGGTTGGACGACACCTGCCCGCCCAGCACCACCTGGTCAATGACCGGACGCGACTTCAACAGAGGCAGGGGAGATCATTTGGTTTCACGTATTGGGACACCGAATATGCACAACCTGTACATGGATCTATCCATCACTTCCGCATGCTTCAGCCTGAGTTGGGCTTCGGCTCCATTCAATGCAGGAGTAATGGCAGGGGCAATCCAAGGAGAGGCGGTTGATGTTAAATTCATGCATGGCAATGGACTCTATGGAAGCTCCAAGTGCATAGATGGTCTGGCAAAGTCGGGTTATGGGAGGCTGCTTGGTTATGCTTGGCAAATTCTGAGCCGCGCCCTCTGCCTGCTCCTAATTTGCTCTTCTTTCCTCTCTCAGAGTACCCTGGTGCTCTCTTTGTTCCTCATCCCATCATGGTTAGACAGAGTTTGATCAGTAGAAGGGGCGACTCGAGGGGTGGGAGCTCTCGGCAGCAGGTCAAGAGGCGAAGCACCTCGGGCTCCCCTTCTTCCTCAGCGAAAACCCCACACTATCCCAACACCAGAAGTGGCCATGGTAGAGCAAGCCTTCGCTCAGCTCCCTTCCCTCTGCCCCAGCATCACTCTCCCCATACCATGCTTTTCCACTTCCGCAACACTCTCAATCAACCGATCATCATCGCAACCATTTCCATCTCCTTTTCTGAGGAAGCGGAATAGAGCACCCCGATGCCCTTCCCCGGGAACGAAAAGCTTATAGCGGAACCAAGACAAAACAGAGCTCAACAAAATAAAAACAAAGACAAGGAAGATGCGCATGAAGGGCATGGTGGGCAGCCCAAATGGAAAGGGAAGGAGGTTGTTTGGGACCTGCATGAGGATTCAGCGCCACAGCTTGCCACGCCAGCCATGGAGAGGCGCAAGATGGAAGAGGAGGACACGCAGCTGGACAGAGAAGGCGAGCAATAGGACAAGGGCCAAACTCAGCCAGACAACCACGATGATTGGAGCTGCCCAATAGTGGAGGAACTGGCCACGGAGGAGTTCATCACCAAAATCACCAATGCCAAGTGGCACTTCATCTAACTTTTGGTTCTTCTTCCTTTTTTTTGTCCACGTAGGCGCACCAAGGAGGATGAATTGTTGGTTTTATGTGGGTTTATTAGCACTTTTCAGAAAACTGTGGCAAATGTTCAGTGATGTCTTCTTTTTTTTAACTCCCGCACTATCAGACTGGTTTCCCCTCTGTTGGGGCAGTCTAAGAACTAGTTCTTCGGCATGCTGAGATAGGCTATATTCCTTCACAGCTAGAACCACTCTGTAAATATCTTTTTTCTTCCTTTAATAGATTAAACTTACTTAGCAAAAAAAAATGTTGGGTAAGAAAAAATATTTCGTATAAATCTTTGACTATATCACCAAAACCAACCAAATGCGAATGCAAAAGTGAATTTGGCACACCCAAAATTTCAAAAGAAGAAAGGAAATGAAAAAAAAAAAAAAAAATTGAATGAAAAAACAAAATTTAAAGAAAACCCCAATAAGACGATATATAAAAAATGTCTCAACAAAAGAACCAGTATGAGGGGATATAATATATGTTTTTCTTAAGTTGAGACTTTGATGAATAATATCTTGCAGAGTTATTGATAATTAGACTTTTAATTCAAACAAATACTAAATAGAAGTTATGAGAGAATATGAAGTTAAATAGGATGTCCCTCCTCTTGTGAATTTTCGTATTTCAAAACTATGCCTACATTAAAACATCTTGACGATTTTCTAATAAAAATAAGGCTTATGAAAAATAAAATAGAGGTTGAGAGACTTCTTGATTTATCTCATTTGTAATTTGACCAACATCATAACTCCTTTTCCTAAAGCAAAAAAAAAAGAAAAATGAGGGGAAATGAATTTCAAATCTTAGCAAGAAGGGGTGCAAACTTTTCAAGGAGATTTTCAAAGACCTATAAAAACAGAGCTTGAAATAAGAAAATACTAAAAACAATGAATAAAGAAGAAAGAATAAATAAAATATAACAAATGAAAATGAACATATGACACTTACCTTGAAGAATTTTGCTAATATTAACTTGAGAGATGTCGATTTTCTCCAAAAGGAGGTAACTTCTTATTTTGATAGAAGTTGCATTTAAATGAAATTTTCATGTGCAGAAGATCACCAACTTACTGAATCTAAACTAGAATGAGCATCAAGTTGGAAAAATAATAATTCATGTTCAAGGAATCAAAAGAAATCATGAAAATAAAAATCATCATAATAAAAATGCAAGTGTGCTTCTTTTTGTATTGCATTTAGATTATTCCTTTTGATTTTTCAAATTTTATGTCAGCTCCAAAGTTTCCAACAATCCCATGATATCAATCCAAAACCCCAACTTATGTAGTGATTTATGTATATATGAAGAAGACTTGAAACTTTATGTAACGATCATTAGAGAGGATATATATACATATATAAAATTAAATCATAAGGGAATATGAAATCAATTATAAATAAATAATGATTCATTACCTTTGCGTATTTTGTGTGTACTTATTGATTTGTTGCATTTTTAAGACCATTGATTGAGTATGACAATTGTTGCAATTTGATTAGAGCGAGCAGTATTGGTAGACATCGTGGATGCTTACATTAGTCCGCAAGCTAAAAATGTAAAGAATGAAGGATGCACACTAAAGGAATAGTAAGGATGAATAGAGCGGTTGGATGTGGAAAGTGAAAAAAAAGGCTAAGCATCCAATGTGAAGGTGAAAAGGAAGAGGTGTTCATGGGCCACTGATGATGAGGTGTTCATGGGCCACTGGGTAATTCATCCCAACACTTTCAAAAGGATGGCAAAGAAAATACTTCTAGCTATGATCAACGAGATGACAAGTGCTACAATATGGTAGTCACGACCAATCAACCTTCAGAGTATGCGTGATCTTGAACACATAATTCCACTAAAGGGAGCCTGACGTAAATGAAAGCATGCATAAAGTAAACGGTTTGGGTCTATGCACGAGGCTACGAGCTAAGCGTGTTGAGATTTTCGGTTTTAGTAAAATAGGCAAAAATCTCAGTAGGTGACAACAATAAGATTGAGTTGCTATATTAGCTCTATTTTGTTGGGAGAGAGTTAATGCATCCTATTTTTGCTGTAAAAGGATTTATGAGGCAGTTAGATTCTCTTAGCTATAAAACAGGTGTCCATACGGATGAGGATGTGTGTGAGAGTTTGTGAGGAAATTGAATATCTTGTAATCTCCTGTTTGATAATAAAGATTGTCGATGCCTATGTTTGGTGGACGTAGCCCAGAATGGTTGGGTGAACCACGTTAAACTCTGTGTCTTCTGTGTATGGTTTATTTGCTGTTGTTGTCTCTGGTTTTTTGCTACGCACTACTTGCTCCAACAAGTGGTATCAGAGCATGTTGGAGGCGTGGCGCAACGGAGGAGTGGCGTAATCTGTTTGTGCGTTGCTTGGTGCGTCATTGGACTGTGGCTGTGGCAATGGCATATGCCAATTTACCTGCGCGCTGAATGAACCTGTGTATGCGGTGGATAATTGGCGTGGACCTGCTACGTGGGAGGATTGAAACCATAAGTGTAACGTGGCTGTCTATGGAAATTAGAGCACATTTCTAAAAACTGCTGAAACAACACATCTGTCAACACTTGCCCATACGGTTGCTGCGTATTAAGAATGTGTAATGAGCGCCGGTCGAACTCCATTTTGCTGAGCATTGAAACTGCTGCATAGGAGGACAGCGTTGCAACAACGTGAAGAATAATACCATAACGGTGCAGCGTTGAAATTTTGCAACTCCACGTGATATATGTTGGTGTGTTGGGGCATATTGAGATGAAACGTATATGCACCAAGGGCGTGCTACACAAAGCTTAAATTACGTGTGTTAAATGTCATATTGACACGGTGGAAACAAAGTGTAAATCACCGTAATCAGTGGGGCATATTAAGATGAAACGTATATGCACCAAGGGCGCGTATGGAGTTCTGTTGGCGTGATGAGTGATGTGTATTGATCGCATCTTTTGTGCTGCGTTTTTTATTTTTTGTTTTGGGATTGGCGCGGGATTTGTTAAGACAGTAGCGCCAATGCTGTAGTAAGGCACGGATAAGGCTATAGTAAGTGTGCTAATGCGCCAATTTCCCAATTAGCGTGGATCCGAAGGGGATAAACGCGCCATTTTTCATACTCTAAGCGTTTTTGCTGCCGGCGCAGATTTGCTGGAGTGATGAGAGCGCCAACGCGCCAAAATTGGTAAACATTGCGTTGGTAAAACATTGCAATTGATTTTTTGGGTTTTTTATTGTAATTTCGAACAGAATTTCTTTTTTTTTAAAAGCAAAGGCAGAGGTTAAATAAGGCATAGGCATTTATTGAGATTAACTTCTTTTATTTAAAAGTTGGAATTGGAGATTCTTTTTTCTTTAAGCGAGATGGAGAAAACTCAGAGTGCCCGATTTGAAATTGAGAAGTTTAACGGCAAAAACAATTTCGAGATCTGGAAGGTAAAGATGCATGATCTGCTGGTACAACAAGGCATGGCGAAGGCGTTGTTGGGTAGATCCAAATTGCCTTACCCCGTGACAGATGATGAATGGAATGAATTGGATGGAAGAGCCTTGAGCGGTATTCGATTGTGTTTGGCTAATGATGTTTTATTTAACATCGTGTCAGAGAAGACTGCTGCTGGTTTGTGGACGAAGTTGGAGAAGCTGTATATGACAAAATCCTTGACAAATCGGATTCTCCTGAAGCGGTAGCTATACAATTTGCGAATGAAGGAAGGTACTTCCATTACTGATCATTTGAATGTTTTTAATACACTAATGGTGCAATTAGAAAGCATAGAAGTAAAATTTGAATCCGAGGATAAAGCCATAACTTTATTGTGCTCGTTGCCTGAGTCGTGGGATCATTTTGTTACTTCTATAAGTCTTAGTTCATCCGAAACCATTGAATTTGATGATGTCGTCAGAGCTTTGTTGTCCGAGGAGACCAGGAAGCGGTCGAATGCTGACACCTCTACATCAGAGGCAATGATGGCTAGAGGTCGTTCTAGAGAAAGACGCTCTGGTAAGCGCAGCGATTCACGTTCAAAGTCAAAAGGGAAGAAGAGTAAAGTAAAGTGCTGGTTCTGCGGCAAATCAAGGCACTTGAAGAAGGATTGCTGGAAGCGACAACAAACTTCTAAAGAAGCTTCATCGACAAAGAAGAAGGAAGCAAATACGACTGATACAGGTTCAGCATCTGGTTCAGGTATGAGCGACGAAGTCTTATCAGTTAATTTTTCAAATCATGATCAACATTGGTTGTTAGATTCCGGTGCATCAAACCACATGTGTATTCATAGAGACTGGTTTAAGACATATAGATCAGTGAATGATGGAGTCATGTACATGGGTAATGATGTCACATCTAATATTGTGGGAATAGGGAGTATACAGCTGCAAATGTTTGATGGGACAACCAAAATGTTAACTGATGTAAGATATGTACCAGATTTAAGGAAAAATCTAATTTCACTGGGAGCACTTGACACAAATGGATATAAAATTGTCATTCAAGGTGGAGTAATGAAAATTTACAAAGGTATTTTACTAGTAATGAAAGCTAATAAAGTAGGAAATCTGTTTCAGTTAGAAGGAAGAACAGGGTCAGTTCATGTGTCTACGGTGTCTGAACATGACAGTAGTTCCATTCGCCTATGGCATCAAAGGTTGGGCCATATGAGCGAAAGAGGGTTAAAGATTTTGGCTGATCGCAAGTTACTTCCTAATCTAAGATCTGGAAAGTTAGATTTCTGTAAACATTGTCTGTTTGGCAAACAAAGTAAACAAAAGTTTAAAATAGGCAAACATACTAGTAAAGGAATACTTGATTATATCCATTCAGATGTTTGGGGTCCAGCACCTACAACCTCGTATGGTGGCTCGTCGTATTTTGTATCGTTTATTGATGACTTTTCTAGGAAGGTGTGGGTCTACATGTTGAAAAGGAAGTCTAATGTTTTTACAGTTTTCAAGCAGTTTAGAGCATTGGTAGAAAACATCACTGGTAGAACTATAAAATGTTTAAGAACTGACAATGGTGGTGAGTTTACTTCCAAGGAGTTTGACAACTATTGCAAGGATGCAGGGATCGAGAGACATAAGACTACTGTTTATACTCCTCAGCAAAATGGAGTTGCTGAACGCATGAACAGGACTCTTTTGGAGAGAGCACGGAGTATGCTGAGTAACGTTGGTTTGCAGAAGGAGTTGTGGACAGAAGCGGTGGCTACAACTTGTTATGTGATAAATCGGTCGCCATCGACAGCGATAGGTTGCAAGATTCCTCAAGAGGTAAGGAAAGGTCACCCTTGTGATTATTCTAAACTCAGAGTGTTTAGTTGTGATGCATATGCTCTAGTGCCTAAACATCAACGAACTAAATTAGATCCGAAATCAAAAAGGTATATCTTTGTTGGGTATGGTGATGGAACAAAGGGATTTAGATTGTGGGATCCTACTACCCGCAAAATCATCATCAATAGAGATGTAAAGTTTGATGAATCCTCTCTTGTACAGTTAGATGTAGATAATAAATTGAAACAGGATGATGTATTTGATTTTCAGCACATTCAGTTTGACAACACTTCTAATGATAGTCATGATGACCATAGTTCAGATTCTAGTCATGAATAGGTTTCAGAATTAGATTATGAACAGGGTTTAGATGTAGGTCATGAACAGGTCTCAGATGGTGATCATGAAGAAGTTCCTACAGATGGTAGTCAGCCAATTGTGGAAGCACCAGAAACATCCTTAAGGAGGTCTACAAGAATCAAACGCCCTCCTAGAAGGTATGATGATTATGTTACTTCAGTTGCTTTGACCGCTAACGATGATGAACCTTTGTGTTATCAGGAAGCTATAGAAGGTTCAAAGAGTGACAAATGGAAAGCAGCCATGAAGGAAGAAATGATGGCCTTAGGTAAGAATGGCACATGGGATCTAGTTGAACTTCCGAAAGGCAGGGAAACTGTGGGATGTAAATGGGTTTTCAAGGTAAAATGGGGTGTGAATGATATGGAGGACAGATACAAAGCGAGGTTGGTTGCAAAATGGTTTTCTCAGAAAGCAGGCATTGACTTTCATGAGATATTTTCACCAGTTGTTAAAATAGTTTCAATTCGCATTGTGTTAGCATTAGTCGCTTTGCTTGATTTAGAATTACAACAACTAGATGTTAAGACTGCATTTTTACATGGAGATTTAGATGAGGAAATTTATATGGAACAACCGGAAGGGTTTGTTTAGCATCACAATAAGAAATTTGTCTGCAGGCTCAAGAAGTCATTGTATGGTCTAAAGCAGTCGCCTCGACAGTGGTACAAGAAATTTGATTCTTTCATGTTGAGTCAAAAATATATAAGAAGTGAATGTGATCATTGTGTTTACTTTAAGCAGTTAAGTAATGGCATGTTCATTATCTTAGTGTTGTATGTTGATGATATGCTTTTAGCAAGAAAAAGCATTGAAGATATCAACAGGTTAAAGACTCAGATGGCAAGGACATTTGATATGAAAGATCTAGGAGCAGCAAGACAGATTTTGGGCATGGAGATTTTCAGAGACAGAAGCAATGGTAAGCTGTGGCTATCACAATAGAAGTATATTGAGAAAATACTTTTGAGGTTTGGTATGAATAATGTGAAGCCTGTGTTAGTCCCTTTAGCTTCCCATTTTAAGCTTTCTTCCAGTTTATGTCCTAATACAGATGAAGAAAAGGATTATATGTCTCGAATTCCATATGCCAATGTAGTAGGATGTTTGATGTATGCGATGGTTTGTACTTGACCAGATATTTCACATGCAGTTGGGGTTGTCAGCAGGTATATGGCAAATCCAGGTAAAGAACACTGGTCATCAGTGAAATGGGTGCTTCGGTATTTGAGCGGCACAAGTAGTTATTGTATTACTTACAATAAGAGTAGTGAATTTGTTTGCGAGTATGTTGATTCTGATTTTGCAGGTGATTTGGATAAGAGAAGGTCAACTTCAGGGTATGTCTTTACTATTGCAGGTGGAGCTATTAGCTGGATGTCAAAGCTACAAAACATTGTTGCTTTATCCAATACTGAAGCAGAATACATTGCTGCTTCGCATGCTTGCAAAGAAGCGGTTTGGTTGAAAGGTTTGCTTGGTGAATTTGGTAGGTTACAGGACAACATCAAGTTACTTTGTGATAGTCAAAGTGCAATACATTTGGCTAAGAATCCGGCCTATCATAGTAAATCAAAGCATATTCCAATTAAGTACCATTTTGTAAGACAGGTTATCATTGAAAGGGGAGTCTCTCTTGAAAAGGTGCATACAAAGGAAAACTGTGCAGACATGTTCACGAAACCAGTTTTGTTGGAGAAGCTGCGTTGGTTTTTGGCTTCTCTTGGATTGCAGAAAAAATAAGTAATAAAGAAACAGGGCATCAGGCTAATTGTTGTCAAGGTGGAGATTGTTGAGATTTTCAGTTTTAGTAAAATAGGTAAAAATCTCAGTAGGTGACAACAATAAGATTGAGTTGCTATATTAGCTCTATTTTGTTGGGAGAGAGTTAATGCATCCTATTTTTGCTGTAAGAGGATTTATGAGGCAGTTAGATTCTCTTAGCTATAAAACAGGTGTCCATACGGATGAGGATGTGTGTGAGAGTTTGTGAGGAAATTGAATATCTTGTAATCTCCTGTTTGATAATAAAGATTGCCGACGCCTATGTTTGGTGGACGTAGCCCATAATGGTTGGGTGAACCACGTTAAACTCTGTGTCTTCTATGTGTGGTTTATTTGTTGTTGTTGTCTCTGGTTTTTTTGCTGCGCATTGATTGCTCCAACAAAGCGATAAATAAAAGAACGTGCATGAATTTTTAAAGAGCATATATAAATATATAAAAGCAAGTCTAACAACCCAAAATCAATTAAGTCTTGACTAATTTAATTTTGGATTTTTCAAATGAGTGATCGAAGGTAGACTCTTGGAAAGGAAAATCTGGATGACATGGAAGGGAAGTGGTTGTAAGAGTGAAAAAGGTAAATTAAAATGTGATTTGCATGAATGTTGAGCTATCCTGACCCTTTTTAGCCTGACGTTGAATGAAACAACAAAAAAATAACCCCGAGGCTAAAGGAATAAGGTTTACTTGTGAAGTGTAATATATGAGGGACCAATAAAAAAATAAGAGGGAGGAAACACATACAATATAGTGTGTATTACATCACCTCAGAAGGAAATCCTAGATTAAATGAGTAAAGTGTTTTTTGTGAATTTGTCAGGGTAATGTAGTCAGACATGCATGAAAGAAGATAATGTAAGGACAAGCATTGTGGACCTTCCTCATCCTCTGGGGAGGAAATAAAGGATGCATTCCAAGGAAGGGTCAAGATGGCATGGCTCCAAAATCACGTGGAATGATAGAAACAAATTTCAAATGAAAACATAGAAATTTTAAGCAAAGAGAGGCCCATATTCATATGGCATGTGAATTGAAATGTCATGTACACTATGAATCGTCCTGGGGAAAATAAAAAAAAAGGAAATCAAAAGAAAAGACACTAGATGATGGTTGTGGTGAAACAACTACACTCATCACGGCTTTAGAAATCGTACAATTTTAAAAGTACAAAGGAAATGGAAGATGTACTTTAATTATTTTGCAACTATTGCAACCTTCTTTATAATTTTCCTTCATGTTCGAGGAACTTTCTTAGATTAGCCATTTGAATTTCAGAAAATATAGGAAGAAATAGCCAGAGATTTTGTTATGTCTACATCGATAAGAGGCAAACCATGGTCATGAATGATCTTGCAAATTTGTAAAGAATAATAAATGTAAATCAAGGCGCATCTATAGAATGCATAGAAAAATAATAAATTCTAATGAATAGGTGAATACTTCCCTTTGAACATGTTTGTGAGCAAATTCCATTGGAAAAAGGCTATATCCTCACTTATTCTTCTTGGAATATCAAAAGAAAAACAGAAGGAAAGTAATTTAAAATTAAGTTAATCTTATTTCTAATCAAACCTAATAGAGCATATTAAAAACTAAGTAAAATCATACTTCTAGTGAAGCCATTCAAACTCTTTTATTCTTGCACATATGTACATATAAAAAATCAGTAATAAAAGTAAAAATATGATTAAATTAACAAAAATAAATTTGAATGCAATATGTACATCTATTGCTAACATATTTACAAAAATAAACTTATTTAAATCACTCTCTTTTGAAAAGCCTCCTCCAACCAACACTCTATGGGATGATAAAAATATGGATGAATATCAGTTAATGGTTGGAATGAATTCAAAAGAGGAGAGGATAATAAGGAAAGCTTTAATGATGTGTTTTCAAATGTTGGAACATGCAAAAAACAATTATTGTTATGTACATGAGGCAAACCATTAAAAATATTCTATTGAGTTGAATTTTCCAAATAACTTTCAAATGAATTAATGAAGTGTGTATGTAAGTTTAATGAACCTATCAGAAGATCTTTATTTGAGTTAAATTATTGTTCATATTGTATTGATGAATTCTCAAGTGATGATTCATGTAGAAAATGTATTCTAGAAGAAAGAATAAGTTGATAAGACATGAACATCAAATGAATTTGAAATATTAAAAGAACTTGATGATCATGACTAAAGCTTTGAATCTAATTTTCACATTAAGAAAATACACTAAATGGGTGTTCAATTCTGAATTGCTCAATGTGCCAACATAAGATATCCAAAAATCGAAAAAGAAAAGAAGAATACAAATATGAAAAATTACCATAATAAATGAAGTAAAAGCAATAAAATCAGATCATTATTTAGAATAGTGTTACAAATAATGTTACAACACTATCGAGATTGGTTCAAAAGAATTTTCTTCTTACAAGAATTAGCTATAATAATGTAATTGGAAGAATTACCAACAATTACTTGTGAATGAGTAATAGATTCTAGACTATGATTAAGAATGGGAACTTGAAGAGTATCAGGATCATAAATAGGAATGGAAATATCATCACGATTTGATGGGATTTTAAAATGAAACTCTTCAATACAAATCTCAGTAAAACGTTAGTCCTCATTTTGAAACATATAATAATTATCAAGAGTGTGAGGAATTGGTAATGACTAAAATGACTCGCTATCCTCCAACTCTAAATAATCATCATAAATGACCTAACAATGATCATTAGCATTATATTCCTTTTCATAAGACATATCAACACAAGAAGAATGTTTGATTAATTTTTCAACATTTTTGAAATAATAATCATTAAATGCCTCTTTATCCTAATCAAAACTAATAGGAAACTCATTATTTGAAATTTTATAACAACTCCTCTATTTTATAAAATAACATTTCTATGAAGAGGAATTGTTGAATCACAAGCAAATGTATTACAATTAGCAAAAAGATTAGGACAGAGGAAAAAATGACTATTGGAAGAAATGAACTTGAAAATTTCTCTACTTGTAGATTCTTGTTCATTTTATACCATGCAAATTTTAGTTTCATGATCACTTAATTGGTTGTCACACTTTCTTGAATATTAATGCTTGGATTCCCAAATCTTTGTGTATGGTCAAAAATTTTAACGTGAAAATCATTTTCTGTAGAAATATCATTGTTGGAATTTTCATTTTGTAATTTTGGTTGTTGATTTTCTTGTTGTACATTGTTTGCTAAATTCGCTATTTTTTCATTTTCATATTTATAAGCAAATAATTATTCAAGTATGTTGTCCATATTTTTTTGAAATTTATTTTCAAGTATTTCCAAAC
The DNA here is from genome assembly GCA_031772625.1 of Pinus tabuliformis. NCBI lineage: Eukaryota > Viridiplantae > Streptophyta > Pinopsida > Pinales > Pinaceae > Pinus > Pinus tabuliformis. Next base: position 84,808,770 of record CM062818.1, read on the forward strand.
TTTGTGATTGTAGACTAGTAACACGAGCGAGAGCATCAATGTCTTCAACAACTTGTTTCGAGGATTCTTTAGGATCATATTCAACATTGTAAGCAATATTGACTAGTTGTAAGAACTTATCATATATATCTAATGTGATTTCATCATGATTTACATGCACATCTTCAATAGGAAAATTTTCAGTCATGTTAATAGAAATAAAAAGTGGCACATCAAAGCTTGAAATTGTTTCATTGTATGGATTTGGAATGCAAGCAAGAGAAACTAAATTGCTAAGTTGTCCTATTAACTAAAACTTGGGAGGTAAATCTTTAGATTGAAATTGAAAACAAATTAATTTATATCTAATGATAAAATCATCCAAACTCTCACCTTCAAATTGGAAAACTTTTTCAAGTCGATCACAAACCTTTTCATAATTGTAATCCTGAAAAGCTTGAATGAATACTTTTGTGAATTTGTCCCAAGTGCGTATAAAGGCAAATGGAAATGATATACACAAATATTTGGCTAATCCTATCAAATTGAGAGTAAACATCCTGTATGTTACACCTTCTTCAATATCATAATCATTACAATTTAAACTAAATTAAAGAACATGATCATAAGCAAAAACGTTCGCCTTATCATTAAATTTCATTTTTGACATAAGCTTTACTACCTTCAATGGAGTGGTAGTAGGTGGAAGTCAAGTGAAGCAACTCCAAATAGGTAGTTTATGATCTAGGTGGATATTGGTGGCCACCTCCCTATTCCACTTGGACCCTCACTAGTGTTTCTTCCAGTTTCCTTAATTGTAGCAAAACTTACTATTTTTGGCAGTTTTCCAAGTCCTAAAATTTTGAAGTTATTTTGAGGGGCTAAATGTAAATTTTTGAGAAACCAGAGAGACCCAAAAATTGCAATATTGCTTTACCATTTATTTTTCAAAAATTGCCGCTTGATTGATTGATTTTCCAAAATGGAGCGATGGTATATCGACCCATTGAGTAGAGGTGCTTTGGGAGTCAAACTGATCGAACTCTTGACCTAATAGTGTAAGGGTACCCCTGTGGGCGAGAAGAAGATGTCCACATATTCTTCCACAATCTTATCCACCTGCTTCTATTGCATGGTGGAAACTTTCGTGGGGGCCATGGATGTGGCCGCAATCTTCCCCTTACTTTGAGAACGAATAAAAGAAAACCAAATTTCCCTGTTGGGGAGATGATCTTACTACATTTCTTAGCAAAGGTCAAAGAGATGGTGATAGGAAGGGCTACCTCCGGTATTCTATATAACTTACCACCCAAAGTAATAATAATAGTGTGAGGCCTTGACTCATACACAAAATGATGCTTCCACAAGCATGGTTGGCCTAATAATAAATCACAAAATTCAAGAGGATCAACATCGCACAGTACCTCATCTGTGAAGGGCTTGATGCTATAGGGAAGGTGACACTGTTGGGCGACATGGAGATCTCGTGCTTGGTGAAGCCACCTGATAGTGTACGGATGCGAGTGTGGTGTGGTTGGTAGGACCAACTACTTCATGACCTCTACATAAATGAGGTTCTTTTGGATTACACTATCGATAATGAACTGTAGCAGAGACCCCTTCACCCACCTCTACGAGTGGAAGAGATGCTCCCCTTCCTCTGGATATTCGGGCTCAATCTTCTGGATCTTGGTGGTGGAAATTGTGATGTTAGTATCAACATTCCCATATTCCTTGGCCTGCATCTAGTGTTTAATGTGGACCACCTTTGGCCATACCTTCAACCATTTTTAGACACATTAGACATTACAGAACAACTAACACCAATAGAGCTCAATCCATACTGAATGGAATAGGCCATCACTGATCATAATATGGACACACAGATCAAGACCACTTGCCAAAAAAATATCCAACTGTATTAGGTTTTCAAAGTTGGCAAACACCTGCACCAAGGAAAGTGGCTCACTAGGGCCCAAGTTCAATAGAAGTTTCCCCATCTCATGGAGGCACTCAACGCAATGGGGACATTGCTTCCTAAGGGGGGAAGAGTGATTTAGGTGGATATTGGTGGCCACTAGCCTATTCCACTTGGACCCCCACCATTGTTTCTTTCAATTTCCTTAATTGTAGCTCAACTTACTATTTTTGGTAGTTTTTCAGGTCCTAAACATTCAGAGTCGTTTCAAGGGCTGAAATGATGGTTTTTTAGGAAAAAAAAAGACACTGGAGAAGTGAAAGTCTAATTTTCTTAGCATTTTTTTTTCCTCTTCTTAGAGATCTTTGAAACAAGGTATTATGATAGCCAAATGAAGGTTGTATACCAAAGTTACGACCCAAGAAGTTAACATTCTAACTAACTCCAACGGGACCCACAAGCTTTTGGTGCTTCATCTACTAGGATTTGTTTTTTGGATGTTTAGGGTTTCCCAGTGTTTCTTAATGATAAAAAGGCTTCCAAGCCTCATTGTAACACAGTTTAGAAGGCATGTAGCCACCACGTCTCTTCTTAAAGATAAGATACCATCGTCTGAGCCAATTTACTTCCATTTTGTATGTAACCATTCTCAGTACTTTGTTATTAATGAATTGAAGTTCTATTTTTATCATATCTCTGTGTTTTTGTTAATATCTGTATTTCATTTCATTACTTCATATATCTAGACCAATGTAATTAGAGTGGGGCTGCTCTTGTCTATTTTTTTGCATGTGTCCCCAACAAGGTTGGGGTACAAGGAATTCAAACTTGAACTATTGCAACCTTTGCAAGACTTTCATCACAGACCCCAACAACCTCACATGGTAGAAAAAAAGAAAAATGACAAAGTAGGAGATCCTATCGAACTATTTCTCGAGGAAGCACTTACATGACATAGGAGTGAGATGATGGAAGCCTTTGAACCATCTCATTGGATGATGAGAATTTACAAAGATAACTCACTAGATCTCTACTAGGTGGATAGACAAGCGAACTATCTCAGCATGGTAATGGGTCATCCACATAAAAACCTTTACACTGAAGTCCAGTGTTAGGCTGCACATTGTCAACATTCGAGTTACCCACAAGTATTATAAGGCATCTCTATCCTCGATCTTTGTTCATCATGGTTATTGGTCAACCACACAAAACCCTTTCCATTGAAATTCATGTGTTAGGCACACACTTTCAGCATCATAGTTGGCCTACAAGCATTACAGGGTATCTCTATCCTCATATCTTTGTTCTTCATGGTTAAGGCTCATCCACAAACCCATGGTTATGGGTCAGCCATGTAAAACCCTTGTCTTCAACAACACTTGGTTTTGGGTCATCCACAAACCCCTATTTATGCTCCTATTCAACAAAGGATTCCCTAGAGAGAACTTTATGCAATGGGGACCATTTCTTCTTAAGGAGGGAGGATTGATCTGGGTGGAAAATAGAAACTGTAGCTAATACTTATTTTTATATCAATGTTTGTTAAAACCATGGATGATGCATGATAATAAACAAAGTAAATCATAATATTAAAGTGATAATTTAATCACACAATGATTTCAATTTCACCATCGTAATTATAATACACACCCATGGTATTTACCCATGGATTTTGTATATCATGGTATTTACCCATGGTATTCTAATTTATCATATTTACCAATGGTATCTACATTTATTATATTTTCCCATGCTATTCACCCATGGATTTTGTAAATCATGGTATTTTAAATGTAATGAGAGGCCTGGCTTTTGGTGAAACATCCTCATAAAAAGTATAAATACAAGACTTCACCATGGATTAAAGCAATCTTTTTGTCCTAATATAGTCTTATGCTATATTTTGCATCCAATAAAAATAATTTCTTTCTTTTTATGTTGTTGTCTTCTAAAATATTTCTCTCACGCAATGTGTCCTATTCCTAAATATTTTTACATTGTGATACTCCTTTTTTATCTGTTAAGTTCCATTTCTTAAACAACTTGGATTACACCAACATTAATGCATCAGAGCTCGTGAGAACTCTATAGTTAATCATGCTTGGCCTAGAGTAGTATTGTGATGGGCAACCTGTTGGGAATTTTTTAGCTCTTATTATTTTGTCAATTTCTTTCGTCTCATTCCTCAGACTATCTGGATCAGTTCATAAGGATCCATTGTAAATAGATAAAATATTTAAAACAGAAAGAATTTAAAAAGATGGCTCAAAGTGACCTCATCCACATTTGGGAAGACCACTCAATCAGAGTCCTAAATCAAACTCTTTTCCATTTGTAATGACGACTCTGACTGGTTCTATTGGGTTTAGTTACCCCCTCACCCTTCATGTTGACTTATAATATGTCTAATTATTAATCAACAAGAAGAGATAAATTGGATCTACCCTCTTGCAAAGCTCTTGCAAGAAAACAACCCTTAAGTTGAATTAATGGCCCAACCAAGCCACACTAAAGCTCGATCCTGGGTAAGAATATTTATACACATGAAATTAATTTAAATCTAAATCTAAATCAGTATAATGAATGCATAAAAATAAAGGAAACTAATCTAACTTGATACTTAGGAGATAGCCCCCAAATATCAGGTGCAAAAATTCAATTGACATGGGGATTTAACATGCTTTTGATGATAAATGCCATGATGTCGAATTAGTTCTCGCAGTTGATAATATTAATAACATGCATGCTCTATTTTGGAGATTTGAAATAGTGAAAGATGAGCCATTAGAATTCATAAATAGCTCATACAATCCAACAACATTTAAATCAAATTAATATGACAAATTTATGGGTAAATAGTTACTTAGAAATTTGACTAAGAACAAGAACATATGGAAATAAATGGAGTATCTACACAATTAAGGGATCAAATAGCTTATCACATAAATAATGATCCCGACATTTAACAACAGCGAAAAATATGAGATAATTAACATAGATATTCCATTAAAGATAATATAATTTACATTACAAACCAAAGTACTTGAATAAAAGATAATAAAACATGATTTCCTTTGCTCTATTTTATGAAGAATCTCCAACAGTCTTTTAAAAAATATTCACCTTTGTCTACAGAAAATAAATCTGTACAACAAAGATCTAAAATTCAAAATGGAAACCCTGAAGCTCATATCTGAGCATTCCTCTCTACCTAAAACAAGAAATATTTTTACAAAAGTGCTTAGAGTATCTAATTTGGAGCCAAGAGGAATCCTTTCCTCATTCTTCAAGCTCATATTTATAATTGACAAAATGAATCCAAAAATGGAGTTGTTGAAGGTAGTTTTGATCACTCTACTTTGGAGCTACAAATCCCATTTTTTTCTCCTTTTCTTGTCTAATAACATTGCTCCAAGATACCTTTGTTTCATCCTCTCCAACAAATCCCTGTAAAAAATGATTCCAAATGAAAATTAAAACCAATCAAATTTGCACATCTAAATTTTTTATGCAACCAACTCACAAAATAGAAGAAGAAGTAGATCAATGACTTCAAAATCAGCCTCTTTGAGGGGGAAACCTCCTTTACATTACATAAATGAAAAATAATTGGATGATTCAAATGAAGAAACCTCATCTCTCTCTCTCTCTCTCTCTCTCTCTCTCTCTATCTCTCTCTCTCTCTCTCTCTCTCTCTCTCTCTCTCTCTCTCTCTCTCTCTCTCTCTCTCTCTATATATATATATATATAGATAGAAATGGTTGATGGAGGTGAGGAAGTAATCTTCAATTATAAAGGCTGTTGGATCAAGAATACCAGTTACCCTAATATTCAATTTTTGGCAGTCTTCCCTCCCTCCATATTATACATACTTAAAAACCATAAAATCCTTGAGCTTATTTTTATGCAAGAATTTATGTGATATAAGAGAGCTTGGTATTAGATCATCCTACGTCACCTCTAATCTGAACTTAATTAGGAATGCAACAACTTACAAATATAATCATAAACACAGAGATGCAAAAGAAAAACACTTCATTTCATTAATAGAAAAATACTAAACTATGCTTACAAACAGAATGGAAATTAGATAGCTTGGGCAATGGTAGCTTATATCTGAGAAGAGATGTGGAGGCTACATGCCTTTGAACTATGTTACAATGAGGCTCAAGGGCCTATTTATTATTGGAAAACATGAGAAAACCATAAATAACCAAAACCCTAACCCCAAGAGATGTAACACCAAGAGTTTGTGGGCCCCGTTGGGGTTAGTTGGGCAGCCAACTTCCCAAGGTCTTAACTTGGTCATATTATCTCCATTTGGTGCTTATGATACCTTGTCGGAAAGGTCTTTCTGAGTACTAAAGGTTTCAAAATAGGCCCTTGCCTATGGCCATGGGCCTACCAAAGACCCCAAAAAAACATCGTTTAGGTGGTCAAAACTGCTGCGAATGTTCAGGACCCGAAAAGCTACTAAAAATAGTAAATGATGAAATGAACAAGGAAAAAAATGAAACTGACTAGGTGGTCTAGTTGGAATAGGTGGGTGACCGCCAATATCCACCTGGATCATTCCTCCCCCCTTAGGAAGAAATTATCCCCATTGCGTGTAGAGCCTCCATGAGGTGAGGAAATTTCTGTTGAACCTAGTCCCTCGTGAACCACTTACCCTGGTGAAGGAGTTGGCCTACTTTGAAAACTAGATATAGCTATATCCTATGTTGGTGAGTGTTCTTGATCCATGTGTCCATGATCTGATTAGTTGTTTCCTGTTCCATGAAGTCTTGGTTGAGCTTTGTCGGGGTGAGCTGTTTTGGAATGTCAGATGTGTCCAACAATGGTGGAAAGTATGGCTGAAGGCGATCTACATTGAACATTGTTGGCATTATGAGACAAGTGTTGTCCTTGATGGCAAACCACACTGATGACAAATCATAGTGCAGAAGGTCAGCAGCAACGAATTGATGATCAGACTATAAGAAGAAGAGAAAGTTTATACACGCAGGTTCATTAAGCCCAAGTAGCGTATACAAGCAGGTTCACTATATACCAAGTCGCGTATACGCAGGTTATCTATATTCCAAGTAGCGTGTACAAGCAGGTTGGCTTCATCAAAAGAGCGTGTATGTGGAAATCTTATCTTTGGTCCACGGCGGTTATTCCTTGGAAGTTGTGCCTATGGTTTTGGACCTTGGTGTCTCGACGGACGTGTTGATCCCTAGTTTTGAAGTTGATGGTATTGGATCTCTATGGTTTTGGCCCTTGGTATTGAACAAGGCCTAAGGCTATATAAGGAGAAGGAAATCATTAGGCAAGCGCATCTGAAATGTCTTGAATATCTGATGAAGCATTAGATCCAGTATGCAGGGTTATGGGTTGATAATGCATTGCTTGATCTGAGTTAAGGAGAGATCTCACCGGTTGATGGAGAACAAGATCTAAGGAGAGATCGGGATCAAATGGTTTGAAATGAACTATCTTTATGATGTTTATTCTAGATCTACATACTGACGCATGTATTGTTCTATAAGTGTTATGAGTATGAATGATGTCTGGTACAGCTGCAAGTTATGAGAAATTATTTTTAGATCTGTACGCGGGTTGTCTTTGGCAAAAGCGCGTATACACGCGGGTTTGATTCATCTAAGTAGCGTATACATTGTAAAGCTTGATATTTGAAGTTGCAGATGGATCTGATGGTTATTACAGAGTTCAGTGTCTACTCTGTGTTCTGGTGACTGTTGTTAACAGGGTTTCAGTGATTTAGGGTTTGATGATTGTTTTGAGCTTCAATGATAGTTATGGGTCCAGTATGAAAATTGGATGAAAAGTGGCCTTACAGATTATGTGTTGTGCTTCAGTGTATCCAGTCTGAAAATTGATGAAACGTGGTACCTGGAGGTGGGAAGATTGTAGGCAAGCACCTACGTACTAGTATCTAAGCTAGTACAAAAGCTAAAGGAGATCTTTGGAGCATTGTAGCAGGTAGCAGCCTGCGTACTAGTAAATGGATCGGCTAGTACAAGAGCAAAGGGGGTTGTAGCTCCCGTACTGGTATAAGACTGCACCAGTACAAATATTGTAAAAGGATTTTCTTATTAAGAAGAAGATTGAGATGACTTGCAGCAGGTGGTTTTCACCCACATTGGGTTTCCACCTTATATCTTTGTGTTCATGTGTGTGTGGCTCTTGTGTGATGTTCTGTTCTGTTATTCTGCACCTGTTTACTGTTAATATGCTTAATAATGATCTGATGCATTTACTGAAGATTAAGCTAACTGAATTATAAGATCTCTGGATATACGCGAGTTTCATTAGACACAGTAGCGTGTACACGCGGGTTCACTTAATTGAAGTAGCGTATATGTTTCTGAGTATGAAATTGAAAAAGTTTGATTGATCTGATAATACTGATTCACCCCCCCCCCCTCTCAGTATTATTTCCAACAATTGGTATTAGAGCCGGTCCTTTGGTAGAAGCTTGATCGCTTGAAGGAGATCCGTGGAACAATGGGAAAGAAGCTTAAGAAGAAAGCTCATAAGAAGAAGAAGACATCTCAGAAGATCTATGACAGTGGGAGAGTCGATTGGGGATTAGGTATAAGAAGCTCTTCAGATTCAGAATCAGATTCAGAATCATTATCAGGTATGAATGTGTTATCCCCTGATGTTCCAGCTATATTTCCTTGTGAAAGAGATGGAAGTGATAGTGAAACTACTGAACATGCTTGTATATGTGAGCAAGAAAAGTGTCAAATAGAGGCAATATTTAGAAGGCTTGCAGACAAAGTTAAAGATCAACAAGATCTATTGAACAAAAGGGAATGTGCTTTCAAAGAAGAAGTTACCAAACTAAAGGCCCAACTAGAAGAAGGAAACAAGGTAAGAAAGCTACTCAAAGACAAGGAAGACCAATGTCAAAAATTGCAGCATGAAGTGACATCATTAAGAAAAGAAGTCAACGAAAGAAGCACAACCATCAAGAAACTCAAAGATAGATCCAGCTACTATGAAAATCTTGAAGCTACAATCCTCTCACTAAAAGGAGATCTTGAAGAATCAAAGAAGCAGAATACAAATCTACTCCAAGCTGCTGCAAAACAAGAAAACGAAGTCACCAGCTTAAAATCTCAACTGGAATGTGCCTTCCGAGTTCGTCAAATGCAGCAGGATCTGTATGAAGAACAAGAAAAAGAAATTCTCAAACTAAGGGAACAAATGGAAGAAGGAAGGAAAGCTGAAGAAGTTTTGAAAAAGAAATCTCTTGAAAAGGAAGAACAGCTTCAGGTTGAGGTAAATATCTTGAAAGGTAAACTAGAAGAAAAGGATAAGCTTTTACGATTTCAAGATAGCTCTAAAGTCTTGGATGATATTCTTAGTAGTCAAAGGTCTCCTGCTATCAAGACTGGTCTTGGTTTCCATGAATCTGTTGAAGGTGAATCTAGTTCACAAGGTGAGGCAAGGAACTCTAAAGAGAAATCCAAAATGATCAACAAGGAGATGAACGGTCAATCTCATCATCAACCAAGGAAAGAAAGTCTTCAAAGAAAATCTTTTACTCCTCCTATGAATAATATTGAATGTTATGTATGTCATAATCTTGGACATGTTGCAGCTAGATGTAGAAGAAGAAGAGTTCAAGACTATTATGCGGACAGGTCATCTCAACCAAGGTACTTTTATGGATATTGCTTTGCTTGCAATATGTTTGGTCACAAAACTACTGATTGCTACAGGAGGAATATGAAACATGTAAGATGTTATGCATGTAACAAGCTTGGACATATAGCAAAGGAATGCAGGAACAAAGGATGGACATCACACCAAAAGAAGAAAACCTCATCACACTTGAAGATATGGAGGAAGAAGGAAGTACAGTCAGCACAATGTACTGAGACACAGCACAACACAGACATATCAGACTCAGGGGGAGCTGAAAGTGTAAACCTTCAGTGTCCTGAATCTCATACGCAAGTTCCTTAAAGGGAAGTCGCGTATATACGCGAGTTCGACGCTGAAAAGTCGCGTATATGTCAGTCTGAAGAAAAGTAGTGGGGACAGGCTCAGAAAAGGGATCTGATATGATTCAGTCCATTATTTTCTCTATTGGTTAATAGCTACAGTCTGCTGAGGATGTGTGGAAATGTTTTGTTACTTGTATGATGTCTAGAAGTGTTTTGATCCTAACTTGAGGATGAAGATGTTTTGATGCTTATTGCTGATATATGCATGATCAGATCTAACATATAGCACTGGTTGAGGGGGAGCATATGCCTTTAGTAATTCATTGTTGGCATTATGGCTAATAATCCTTGGTGATGATTCTTATATGGCTAAATGATATATCTTGCTATGATGTGGTTGTGAGTTGTCTATGATAATCTCTCATATGACTCTTGGGGTTACATAGTTAATGATCAGATCAGATTTATGGTTGATTTCTTGATGATGCATATATGGTGCTTACATGGTGATCTTCATAAGGATAAGGAGAAGTACAAAACTTGAACACACATCTTCCTCACTTGATGATGAGTCACTCATATACTGCTGTTGTCATATGCATAAAGATCATACAGTTATGATGCAGGTACTCATGTGGATAAGGATTGTTGTTGATGATGATATCAAGAAGCTTTGTCAAAAGAGTTGAGCTCAAAATACATAGTGTTGATACATGGATGACTCCTCAAAGTCACTGTGTTGGAGACATGATGATGAGTTCATATCTATATGATGATAGGTTGATACTTACATATATTGATTGATGTAGATGTTCCCAAGTAATGATACTTGGATCATGTAGATCTTGACGTTGATGTAATGGCTATGGTGGTTTCACATGTAATGTGAATGATTTCATGATGATGTTTAAAAGGGGGAGTTGACATCTATGTTCAGACATACCTTGCTGCAGGACATTTACAGGTTGTTGATATGAAAATGGTTGTACGCGAGTTTCATAAGGCCTATCCGCGTATATACGCTTGTTTATGTGGATGCAGGCGCGTATATGGAATTTTGAAGGAAATCAGCAGGGACAGATGTTTGGCTGCAGAAAGTCTGATATGGGTCTGACAGAGATCATCTGGCACAGGTTCAGGGGGAGCAGATAATCTTCCAATGATGCATTGTTGGCATTATCTTAAAGCTTTTGGTTCTAGTTCACATTTGTTGTTGGTTTCAAGTGGAACAAAGGTGAAAGGAGAACAGAAGGATCTCTTGGTTGCTGATCTGAATGGTGATTATCAGATGCTATTGGTGACATTCATAAGTCTTACTTTAGATATTTTGTCTCTATGTCATATATCTTTTTATGGTATCTCTTTCATGGTGTCAAGGTCATGTAACGACCTATTTTGGTTTCCCCACTATGCCTGGGATGATTGATGCAATATGATTGGTTGTCATATGTAAACTTTTGATGTATCCCCACTTGGTTGGGTGGATGAGTCAATTTTTGTATATCCTCATTTAGTTGAGAGATGGATGTATGTATGAGTCTTTGATGATAGGAAGGTCTTTTATGATGTATAGTGTCATGTTCTTCTTGAAGAACATCTTTTGCAGATCTTGCCTACAGTCAGGAAGAGCATGAATAGCACACTTCAGCGGTACAGAGATTCAGCATGTACTTAGAGGGAGCATGGACAGATTGGTACACCTTGGCATATACAAAGGGGGAGATTATTCAGAGATTTCAGCAGGTACTCAGGAGGAGCATGGACAGTGGAATGATTCAGCAAAGGAAGAGAATATCTTGGTCCACCCTTTGCCCTTGATGTCAAAGGGGGAGAGTGATTTGGTGTTGTTGCCATCAAGTCCAAAGGGGGAGATTGTTGGCATTATGATGCATGTGTTGTACTTGATGGCAACCCTCTCATAGAAGAATATCTCACTTATGTATAACTGGATGAATCTTCAGAAGAGATATCAGATGTGACTAATGGAGGACAACTCAAAGGAATCAGATGATAGTTCTAAGTGTGACAAGTTAGCTTTGCCATCAAGTCCAAAGGGGGAGATTGTTGGCATTATGAGACAAGTGTTGTCCTTGATGGAAAACCACACTGATGACAAATCATAGTGCAGAAGGTCAGCAGCAACGAATTGATGATCAGACTATAAGAAGAAGAGAAAGTTTATACACGCAGGTTCATTAAGCCCAAGTAGCGTATACAAGCAGGTTCACTATATACCAAGTCGCGTATACGCAGGTTATCTATATTCCAAGTAGCGTGTACAAGCAGGTTGGCTTCATCAAAAGAGCGTGTATGTGGAAATCTTATCTTTGGTCCACGGCGGTTATTCCTTGGAAGTTGTGCCTATGGTTTTGGACCTTGGTGTCTCGACGGACGTGTTGATCCCTAGTTTTGAAGTTGATGGTATTGGATCTCTATGGTTTTGGCCCTTGGTATTGAACAAGGCCTAAGGCTATATAAGGAGAAGGAAATCATTAGGCAAGCGCATCTGAAATGTCTTGAATATCTGATGAAGCATTAGATCCAGTATGCAGGGTTATGGGTTGATAATGCATTGCTTGATCTGAGTTAAGGAGAGATCTCACCGGTTGATGGAGAACAAGATCTAAGGAGAGATCGGGATCAAATGGTTTGAAATGAACTATCTTTATGATGTTTATTCTAGATCTACATACTGACGCATGTATTGTTCTATAAGTGTTATGAGTATGACTGATGTCTGGTACAGCTGCAAGTTATGAGAAATTATTTTTAGATCTGTACGCGGGTTGTCTTTGGCAAAAGTGCGTATACACGCGGGTTTGATTCATCTAAGTAGCGTATACATTGTAAAGCTTGATATTTGAAGTTGCAGATGGATCTGATGGTTATTACAGAGTTCAGTGTCTACTCTGTGTTCTGGTGACTGTTGTTAACAGGGTTTCAGTGATTCAGGGTTTGATGATTGTTTTGAGCTTCAATGATAGTTATGGGTCCAGTATGAAAATTGGATGAAAAGTGGCCTTACAGATTATGTGTTGTGCTTCAGTGTATCCAGTCTGAAAATTGATGAAACGTGGTACCTGGAGGTGGGAAGATTGTAGGCAAGCACCTACGTACTAGTATCTAAGCTAGTACAAAAGCTAAAGGAGATCTTTGGAGCATTGTAGCAGGTAGCAGCCTGCGTACTAGTAAATGGATCGGCTAGTACAAGAGCAAAGGGGGTTGTAGCTCCCGTACTGGTATAAGACTGCACCAGTACAAATATTGTAAAAGGATTTTCTTATTAAGAAGAAGATTGAGATGACTTGCAGCAGGTGGTTTTCACCCACATTGGGTTTCCACCTTATATCTTTGTGTTCATGTGTGTGTGGCTCTTGTGTGATGTTCTGTTCTGTTATTCTGCACCTGTTTACTGTTAATATGCTTAATAATGATCTGATGCATTTACTGAAGATTAAGCTAACTGAATTATAAGATCTCTGGATATACGCGAGTTTCATTAGACACAGTAGCGTGTACACGCGGGTTCACTTAATTGAAGTAGCGTATATGTTTCTGAGTATGAAATTGAAAAAGTTTGATTGATATGATAATACTGATTCACCCCCCCCCCCCCCCCCCCCCCCCCCCCTCTCAGTATTATTTCCAACAATAATGTTCAGGACCCGAAAAGCTACTAAAAATAGTAAATGATGAAATGAACAAGGAAAAAAATGAAACTGACTAGGTGGTCTAGTTGGAATAGGTGGGTGACCACCAATATCCACCTGGATCATTCCTCCCCCCTTAGGAAGAAATTATCCCCATTGCGTGTAGAGCCTCCATGAGGTGAGGAAATTTCTGTTGAACCTAGTCCCTCGTGAACCACTTACCCTGGTGAAGGAGTTGGCCTACTTTGAAAACTAGATATAGCTATATCCTATGTTGGTGAGTGTTCTTGATCCATGTGTCCATGATCTGATTAGTTGTTTCCTGTTCCATGAAGTCTTGGTTGAGCTTTGTCGGGGTGAGCTGTTTTGGAATGTCAGATGTGTCCAACAATGGTGGAAAGTATGGCTGAAGGCGATCTACATTGAACATTGGGTGACGACCAAGGAATGGTGGGATGCTAAGCTCGAAGTCATTGTCACGGATGACCTTGGTGATGGTGTATGGCCCATATTGGAATGGGTGAAGCTTGTGGTGGGGTCTAGCAAGGCGCTCCTTCTATAAATGTAGCCAAACTTTATGACCCACCTGGAACTTGTGCGACACTTGATGTTGATCATGGCACTGCTTTACTTAGCGTTGGATCTATCCAATATATCATGGACCTACTGGCGGATGTGTTGAATGCACTCAATGAAGTTGCTAGGCCTTTCAGCTTTGAACTGAACGTGATCCAAATCTACCTAAGTGGCTATAAATGGTATGGCCACATCAATGGGGCATAATGGCTGAAATCCCAACCCTACTTGAAAGGGGATGTGGCCTATTGAGCTGTGGAGAGATCTGTTGTAGCTGTGTTGGACATAGGGGAGAATTTCATCCCATGTGCATTGATGCTTTGAGTTGTACACGTGCAAAATGTGTATGATCATCCTGTTGAAAACCTCTGTTTGGTCATCAGTTTGGAGATGAAAAGACATGGACTTAGTAAGCTTTGTATCCAACATCGACCAAAGACTTGACTAAAATGAACTCATGAATATGTTGTCCCAATCTGAGACAATGGACAGTGGGATCCCAAAGTGTACCCATACTTGCTCAAATAAGAACTTAGTAGTGGCCTCTGTTGTCATACTCTTCTTGTAGGCTACCATGATGGACATATTAGATAATTTATCGATGACCACGGAAATGAAATCATTTCCATGCTTAGTAGAAGGAAGTCTCGACATGCAATCCATGGAGACATATTCCCAAGGCTGGTTAGGAGTAGGTAGAGGATTATACAGCCCTTTCTTCTTGATGTTTGGTTTAGAACTGGTGTAGGTGGTGTAGGATCTAATGTAATTCCCAACATCCCAATGAAGTTTCGACCAATAAAAATACTTCTGCAATACCGCCATTGTTTTCTCTACTATGAAATATCCAACGACTCGACTGTATGCCCCTCCCAAATCATCTTGGCACACTCACTTGAAGGAACACAGATGTGTCCCAGATGGCATAATAATACATCCTAAATGTGAAAGTTTGGAACTTGCTTCCCTTCCAGGAGTGTCTAGTATATGTTGTTGAATTCTGGATTGCTCTTGTAAAGATGCAGCCACCCCAATGTCATGTGCCCACAGGAGACGAGCATAGTGACCAATGCCATGACCGGTGGTCAGCTGAGGCAATCAACAACATTGTTGGTGCTACCCTTCTTATACTTAATGTTCAAATGGAATTGTTGAAAATAGGTAGACCATTTCTAATGGTGATCATTCTACAACTTCCCTTGTGTTTGTATGAACAGTAGAGGTAGATGGTCTCTGTGGATGATTGTTTCCTTCCCTAAAATGTAATGCTTCCATTAACAGCAGGCCTGGACAGTGGAATACATTTCTTTGTCGTAAGTGGGGTACTTTCATATTGTGTCTGAAAGTGTCTCACTGTGGTAAGCCAGTGGATGCCCATGCTGATTAAGAACCACACCAATAACATAGTCGGATGCATTTGCCTCAATCTCAAATGGTTGTTGGAGGTCTGGTAATTTGAGCACTGGTGTAGAACGAAGGCAATTCTTCAACTCGAAGAATTTTTGTTGTTGGGTTTCTGACCAATTTTTTTTTCTTTCACTCCACCCTTCGTGACTTGACTTAAAGGCCAAGTGATATGAGAGAACCCCAACACAAACCTACAGTAGAAATTCGCAAGACCCAAAAAGTTGCGGAGCTCTATTAGAGTGGTTGGGGCTAGCCAATCCCAAATGAGTTGTATCTTAAATGGGTCCACATGTACACCCTGCTCATCAATGGTGTACCCCAGGTATTGAATATGGGTGAGGCAAAAGGTGCATTTCTCCAAGTTAGCACATAAATTGTGTTGGCGCAGGGTTTGAAGGATCTGTCTAATATGGTGGAGTTTCGTTTCTCAACTCTGGTTGAATATCAAGATGTCATCTAAATACACTACCACGAATGCATTTGTGAAGGGTTACAAGATGTTATCCATCAGTCTCATGAAGGTTGCAGGGGCATTCGTCAATCCGAACGGCATGACCAGCCATTCAAAAAGACCCTCCTTGTATTTGAAGGTAGTCTTCCACACATCGGAGGGTTCGATAGGCACCTGGTGATAACCTGACTTCAAGTCGATATTGCCTAAATATTTGGCCCCCTTGAGTTGGTCGAGAAGGTCATCAATCCACGGGATTGGGTACCTATTCCGCACAGTGATCTTGTTCAATGCCCAATAATCAATACAGAGCCTCGAGGTCCCATCCTTCTTCTGTACCAATATAATTAGGCTCCCACAAGGTGATGAGATTAGACTAATCTGCCCTTTCTATAATAGTTCCTGAAACTTCCTCTTGATATCATCATTCTCTAGAATAGAGTGTGGATAGATTGGTCCATTGGGAAACAATGCACCTGGGATCAAATCAATGGAGTGCTTGACTTGACAGTGTAGAGGTACACCTGTGGGTGCGGTGAAAATATCCCAGTACTCCTTCACGAACTTGTCCATCTGTTGCTGTTGCGCAGAGGAGCCCTAGCTAGATCTCATGGCCACAAACTTCTTCTTGCCCTCGGGGAGAATCATAAGGAAAACAAATTTCCTAGTCTGGGAAATGATCTTAGTACATTTCTTTACAGTGATCAAAGAGATGGTGGTAGGCGGGGCTACCTTTAGTATCATGTACAACTTCTTAGCCAAAGTAATAATCACAAAGCAAGGACTAGACTCATATACAACATGTTTCTTCCACAAGTATGGTTTTCCTAACAATACATCACAAACTTCAAGAGGAGAAACATCACACAGTACCTCATCCGTGAAGGGCTTGATACTGTAGGGAAGGTGAAACTATTGGTTGACATGAAGATCTCATCCTCGGTGAAGCCACTTGATAGTGTACGGCTGTGGATGTGTTATAGTCTTTAGGCCTAGCTGCTTCATGACCTCTACTGAAATGAGTTTTTTTGGCTCCCGTTGTTGATGATGAACTATAGCGGAGAACCCTTCACCCACATTTGTGAGTGGAAGAGGTGTTCCCCTCCTCTGGATCTTTAGGCTCAATATTCTGGATCTTGGTGGTGGCCATGGTGGCACTGGGCTCTGCATCAATGATCTGCTTCCCTTTGTCACTTCCCTTATTAGGTTCTGATTCAAAGTTGAAACCCGCGTCTGATTTGGAAGCCTTCAGCTCAACCCCCAGTGACTGCTTGGCCCGACACTTACTTGTATTGTGAGTGGAGCTCTTATGGAACTCACACCATTTTCTCGTGTCCTTCTTCATCTTTGAGGTGTTTTTCTTTGCTTGCAGCTTCAGTGGGCTGTCCTAGTCCATATTTGTATTATGATTCAAATCTCATCACTTTATAAACCATATCAAGGCCCTTTCCCTTGAGTGGTATAAAATTTGATTAACTTCACATCATCTGAAGCCTGGTGGGCCCTTTAGATGGCTTCACATAGATACCATTGTTTTTCTACATCGTCATTCCCTTTATTAGAGAACTCAGGATACCTCGTGAATGATCCCACCATTTTTCATTAAGTCCATGCTAAGAGTACAAATCCTTACAACCAGGTTATAGTGATCCTTACATACTCATACCACTACTACTAGCACTAGCTTTCTAATTAACATGCACATTGTGGACTCTTATAGTTTTGATTCACTTAAATAATCTCCTTATAGAGAAATGCATGTCATCTTCTAGGCTTCCCTTTAAGCCTAGGTGGTATTTTCCATCTAACATCTCCATTTCCATTGGGGCGGTGGGTCCCTATCACCTTCTCAACCCACTGTGGTTGCGACCATCTTTGCCCTTCCCACTGAACTTCCTTCCATAATTTCTCCCTCTTCCAGACCTCTTAACACTGCTCTTGCATGGGTGCAATCCCTTCTATCACCTTTTAATCGCATGCATGGCCCTTTCCTGTCATTTCTCCATTATCTGCATTGTCTTTTGCACTCTTAGATCCATGGCATTTTGGAAGTCATTTGTGTCCATCCACATGACATTCTCATAGTTCCCTGCTCGGTAGCATCCATCCCTTTAGGTCCTTCCCCTAGTACTAGGTGTTTACGCTACCATGTTTAGGTTAGGGAACACCAACAAGCCCTCTTCCACCATTAAAACCTTAATCCATAGGGTAACCCCTTTCAATAGCTTCCCTCGCAATCCTGGTCATAACACAACTTGAAATTTTGAAAAATACTAATGACTTTCTGCTGCAAACTCAATAATATAACTCTATAGCATAGCATGTACCCATAAATCTACTGCTCTTGTCAGATCTATATCAAGGTGATGTAGCACAGTCAGATCCACTTGAGTCTAGGTGTGACAAGATGGGTTTTGTTCACTGTACTTTCCTTTCACTTACAATCTCTGCAACCAACTGTAAAGGTCTTCTGCAAACATGCACCAGAAGATCTCGTACTAATAGCTAGCTAGCTCCAAATACATAATTTCTTTAGTTAGCTTCTAAATAGGTAGTCAGTGGCGTTGATCTTATTATGAAACGAACTGGTCCACTTGCTCATTCCACCAGTTTTGGAGTCATTTCTTAAAGATCCTCGATACCATATTCCATACCCCCTTTTGTTGGCATAGAAATAGCAATAGAATCAAGACCCCAAGTTTAGGCGTAGGGGCCAACAAGGCTTCGTTGTAGTCAAGCACAACACTGGAATTTTCACCTTACCTAGAATGGGTAAGGAGTCTCACCCGAGGTGTGTCCTGACCTTAGTTAGATGGGGTTTAAGATCTAATATCAGGGAGAATCATATTAAAGAATCAAGAACAGAGAACACTAAATCATTCTACAAGAAATTTAGATTGCCACAAGCAATACATGCTATAGCAGAGAGACTACTTAAATATGCACATACATAAAAAATTCAAAGAACCAAAATAAAATACAAATAACAACCTATGGTCCCAATAGCATTCTTCATCATTTATTTGTGTGGTGAATACATTACATCAGGCTCAGGGCCTCTTTCTCAACATAGAAGTATCAATAGAACAATACACAGGCTTATGGACTGAAAGATACAAAGCATACTCATCGCTCTCTAACAAAAATGGTAAAAACATCAACACCAACAAAAAAAACAACCATTTTTGGTTCTCCTTTCTTCCTTTTGACTCATCTCTGCACGCCAACCTAGACTGCTAGTTCCTTCTCAGTATCTTCACCTTCTCCCTTTCTCGGTTGTCTCCATTCTTCGATTTTCCTTTCTCTTCTCCCTCTTGGCTATATCTTCTCCTTCCCTCTATCACTCTGCAACTTCCATTCTTCTGCGAGTTCCTTCCTTTTTCCTGATTGTTATTCTCGCAACTCTCCAATGGCCATTTCCACCACTTCTTGCTAACCTTTTGAGTTCTCTCCAAAAATTCTTAATTTGATCCACATGGATATTGGTGGCCACCCACCAATTCCACTTGGACCCCCACCATTGCTTCTTTCAGTTTTTTAGTTTCCTTAATTGTAGCATAATTTACTATTTTTAGCAGTTTTTCGGGTGCTAAACTTACGGAGCCGTATTGAGGCCCTAAATGACGTTTTTTTAGAAATCTACCACCAATGATTTTATGTCTAAAATCATATTTTTCTTCGTAGTCCTCAGAGAGATATTTCCAATGGGCTATCATGTGCATCAAACAGAGATAATATGACCAAGTCGCGACACTGGGAAGTTGGCTGTGCAACTCACCCCAACGGGGCCCATAAACTTTTGGCGTTACATATCCTCGGGTTAGGGTTTTGGTTGTTTAGGGTTTTCTCTTATTGTTCAATAATAAAAAGGCCCTTGAGCCTCATTGTAAGACAGTCCAGAGGCATGTAGCCACCACATCGCTTCTCAGAGATAAGCTACCATTTCCCTAGTTGGTTTATTTCCATTCCTGTTTGTAAGCATATTTTAGTATTTTACATTAATGAAATGAAGTATTATTTCCACTACATCTCTATGTTTATGGTTATCTCTGTAATTTGTTGCATTCCTGTTTAAATCCAGATCATAATTCCTCCAAAAATGAAGGCCCCAACATGTATGCTTCATGATTTCATGTTCATTTAATTGTTTATGCTTATGAGTAGAGTAGATTCAAGTCTATTGTTTTAGTAAATTACAATTAGCAGTTTGAATCTACAAGGAATTTCTACATGATATCAAAGAATAAATCACTCTAGAAGAGGAGAATACGAGTTTGTATATTGTAGGTGAAATCGAATTTGCAATATCATTCTTTAGAGCCAACGGGATTTCATTATATGGATTGAGACTAGAATATTCCCTTGAGGGTAGTTCAAACTATATTACTTGGAAGGATATGATTGAGGTAGTGATGGAAGACAATAGGCTGACAGAATTCTAAGACAAAGATATTCCTAACCCTCCAATAACAGATGCTCAAGATCTAGCAGAGCTGAGAAAATGTGTTTCAAAGGCGAAAAGGATCATACTAGAAGGAATTTGAGATCATATTGTCTCAAACACTTATGGGAATGATACACCATATGTGGCAAGCCTTAGTCAACTTTTTTTAGAACATCAGTGACTATAGGAAGCTGGAACTGAAGGAAAAGATTTGAAATATCAAGATGGAGAAGGGTGACACAATACACAATACTTGAGAAGGTTCACCCAATGTTAGGTGAGCTTGGGAGTGTCAATATTACAGTTGTTGAAGATGATCTAGTTAGCCTAACACTTCTAGGAATTCCCAAGAGCTAACACAACTACCATGATTTGGTAAATGGAGGGACCATCTACCAAAGTGGGAGAATTTGTGGTCTGACTTGGTGCAAGAGGAGATAAGGCGGAGCACTAGAGATGGAACCTCATCTAAGCATCATGATGAGGATAGCTATGCCTTGACTAGAAAGGGGAAGAAAGGGAAAGCAAAGAAATTCTAGTCCAAAGGAGATTCCAGTGAGGGAAACAATAAGAACGACTTGTCGAAGATTAAATGTTTTCACGGTCATGAGTTGGGACACTATGCCACGAAGTGCCCGCACACGAAGCTCGGCAATAATGCCTCGGTGACTTGGAGGAGAAGGACCTACAGATGCACATAAAAATGGGATATGATGGAAGGTATAGTGTGACAGACATCAGTAGTGTTACTTTTTAGAGGGAGTCTAGTTCTCCTCTCACATTAAATATGTCATTTATGTTTTGGGTCTGAAGAAGAATTTAGTTTCAGTTGCTATGTTGGAGGACCATGGCTAAGATGTAATATTTAGCAAAGAAAATTCTTTATTTTGTCACATAGACTCAGGACAGGTGAAGCGGATTAGGGTTTGAGTGAAGAACCTCTATAAATTGGATGTAGAATATTGTGTAGCATTGAGCACAAAAGTAGAGAAGATGCAGATATGAGACATCAATGAATTGTGTCATAGAATATTGGGCCACTTACCCCATGAATATTTGAAGATCATGCAACATATTTCTACATGACTTCCCAAGGATGCACTAGAGCAGAGAGATACATGCAAACAGTGTACATTGGTGAAGTGCACCAAGCCACCTTTCATGATAAGTACAGTCGAGCACAAGTGATCCTTGAAAGAGTTCACTCATATATGTGTGGAACATTATTGATAGACTCCATGACCAAGAACAACTATTATGTAGTATTTGTAGATGATTTCTCACGTAAGTGCTGGGTTTTCTTCATGCAGAAGAAAGATCAGATGTTCTCTAAATTTTGTGAATCTAAAGAATCTGTTGAGAAAGACAATGGCAAGAAAGTGAAGGATCTCATGAGCGATAATGGTGGAGAATATGTGTCCAATGAATTCAACAACTTATCTACATTAGAAGGAATTTGACGGGAGTTAATAGCACCCCATAACCCACAAAAAAATGGGGTGGCTGGAATGAAGAACATAAATATTGAGGGAGCTGCAGGGAAATGTTATATGATCAGGGCCTATTGTTGCATCTATGACTTGAATCATGTAACATAGTTCTATATGTACAGAATAGGAGTCCTCATCGAATTCTAGGGAGGCGTACATTGAAAGAAGCTTTTTAGGTAAGAAACTAGACGTGGCACACTTTACGATTTTTTTTTCACCAGTTTACTGTCATGTTACCAAGGATGCAAGGAAAAATCTAGAATCAGCAGCCGAGTTATGGATTTTTTGGGATACACTGATACACCTCACAACTATCAGGTGTACCTACCATCTCACAGGATAATTGTGGTTCGTAGATATGTGAAGTTTAATGGAGAGAACGCCATGATATTTCCCTTGAGAGGGAGCTATAGTTACATGTAGATGAGGAGCTTTTAGCTCCAAAGGAAGAACCTCAAGATGATGTGGAGCAGCCACATGTAGAGGAGTAGAGAGTGGAAGCACCCACTTATATAGATACTTCTAGAGATGGAAGGAAGCACACCATAGAAGCTAGTAGATTGATTCATGATGATAGAGAGAATGTGGGAGCACCCACATCACAATGCAGGCAGATGAGGTCACCAAACCAGTACATTAGCTACATGGATCTGATGAGGGAGAGTGTAGAGATTGAGCCATCCTCATTCAAGGAAGTAGTGCAAAAACCATTATGGATTGATGGCATGGTAGAGGAGTATGAATCCATTATCAGAAATAGTGTTTTGGAAGTGGTCACAAGACCAACAGACAAGTTTGTGGTGAGTTCCACATGGCTTTACAAGGTAAATCAAGCAGCAAATGGGCGTGTCAAGAAACACAAGGCCATATTTGTGGCTAGAGGGTTCTCTCAGGTGGAGGGAATTGATTACGAGGATACATTTTCTCGAGTAGAAAGGTACTCTTAAATCAGATATATTCTATCACTTTCAACGTAGATGGGATGCAAGATACATCAGATGGATGTGAAGACAGCATTCCTCAATGGAGTGATTGAGGAAGAGGAGTACATTGAGTAGTTAGAAGGACTTGAGACCTTCAACAGAGAGTCACATGTATGCATACTCAAGAAAGTGTTGTATGGATTGAAACAATAATCATGTGCTTGGTACATGAAGATCTATAGTTATTTCACCATGTTGGGCTTCACCAAAAGTGAAGCAGATGCAAACCTTTACCATATTGTGGTTAAAGGTGAATTATTGATTATAGTATTATATGTCATTGATTTAATTCTAACATGTGATGAGAAGCTGGTAAAATCTTGCAAAGAGGATCCTAAAAAAGAATTTGAGATGAAGGAATTAGGGTTCATGCATTATTTCCTTGGTATGGAAGTCTAGCAAAGATATGAGGAACTATTTGTCTCTCAGGGAAATTATGCCAACGATATACTGAAGAAGTTCCACATGGAGAGCGGCAAACCCATGGAGATTCCTCTAGCAGGGAATTGGAGGAAGGAAGATGCTACTTCAGGTGAAGTAGTGGAGGCATATATTTACAGGTAGCTTGTGGCTTCACTTATGTATTTGGTGAACATATGACCAAACATATGTTTTACAGTTAACCAAATTATTCAAGTAATGGTTAACCCACCAAAATTTATTTGAAGGCATCTAAACATGTGTTGAGATAGCTCAGAGGCACCACTCAGTTTTGTCTTTGGTACAAACGGATAGAGGGAGTGAAGCTACAAGGCTTCACAGATGTAGATTGGGTATGGATACCATCATACAGGAAGAGCACATCAAGGGAAATCTTTAATATTGGGTCAGGAGTAGTTTCTTGGTACAACAAGAAGCAAAGATTAGTTGCACTCAATTCTATAGAAGTAGAGTACATGGCTACTAGTCAAGCAACTTGTGAAGCTATCTGGATGAGAAAGATCCTTGTTGGTTTATTTGGTCACCAGATAAATCCTACAGTGATTTATTGTGACAATAAGAGTTGTATCAATTTCTCTAAGAATCCATTTTTTCATGATCGTTCCAAGCATATCGACATCTTGTATTGCCATCTAAGAGATTGTGTGCAGAGGAGAATCATATTACTGAAGTACATTCCTATAGAAGAACAAGATGAAAACATCTTAACTAAGGAACTGTCAAGAGGAAAATTCGAGTTCCATAGAGGCAGGATTGGGGTATCTAATAATCCCTTTCTTGTTGAGAGGGAGTGTTGAAAATGCAACAAGAAAATCCCGAGTTAATTTTTTGCTTGAATTGAATTAGGAATAACATTGTAATTCCACATCACAAGACAACTTGTACAAGTTAAGTAAGTTAATTTGACTTAGTTGACTCAGTTAATTCGAGTTGAGCCTCTAACTACAGTCATGTATAATGTCTCCTGCATTATAGGATCCCTCATTGAGTTTATTTTGAGTTGTAATTAATTAATTCATTTTAACTGAGTTAAAGTCAATTAAACTAGTTCCAACTGATGGAGGAACTAGTAGGAAATCAAACATTGGGGTGTTTCTTCATCTGTTCAACTAGTTAACTGATGATTTACACATAAATAACTCATCCATCTCAAATATGAGAGTTATCCAGTTGGTATTGGATTTCAAGGGCTGTGTACTATCATATGTATAATCATTTTAATTGTACAAGTGGTGCATGCAGTTAGAAGAAGGCCTATGAGGATTACGCAATTGATATTGACAAAATTCCCTAATTAATAGGGGGATAATTTCCAAGGAAACAACGCAAATAAATAGAGACTTGGGCAAACAAAAAATTGGTTAAGTATTGGCCTAGGATTTTCTAGGAGGTTGTGAGACATTTAGAACTCCTGTAAACTTGATGCTATTATATGGCCCCAGGCAGCCTTTTCCCATGCATACTTGATCTTATATTAAAAAAATTTATTTCTAATTCCATATGCAACTATGCCCACACAAAATCACGTACATACATGGGCTCTATAACTCTCTACCCACGCATACCTTTTAAATATGAAAAAATAAAATAATACGTCATTTTTCGAGTGGGGTTCATGATTTTTACCGAGAGGCCACCTGCAGGATCCCGTAGCAAAACTCAATTAACTAATTTAAGGTGGTATGTATACACCCCTTGGGTAGGCCTAAAGAATATAAGTGAAGTGCTATCGACATTATACCCATTTTTCTCCCAGGTCAAGTTTGATTTTCCCATGCCTCCTGCACTCCCAGTCTCTATGGAAACCCTAGTTTCCTTTGTAGAGATGTTCACCATCTTTATAGCATCTCCTTACATTTTTTAGAGAGGTTGTCTTGATGGATCGAGTTGGATAGATCCAGAGGAAGGCTTCGTAGGTGCTTTGGCTTGGATCAATTTGTACCTTTCATGTACTTATTGTAGTTAATAAATAAACAAACTCATGCATTGTTCCTGATATGTTTTTCCCCTTGGAAAATTCCGGGTAGATCAACCCCAGAGGGAATCGTTTTTTAAATCCCGTCGGCCAAACTAGCAGGGCCTAACCCCAAGGGCATTAAGGAGTATTGACTCTGTGACCTCCCGATTGGCAAGGTACTTAACAATGGGGACTCGACCAGTTGAGCTAACCCTTGGGGCTATTTGTTCCTTATATGTTATTATCTAATGAATAGTAATTTATATGCTTATGTATGAAGATTTAACATATATTTTATGTATGCACATTGAATTATCTATCCTGTATATGCTTTTATGAATTGACTGGCAAGTTTGCTCGTTCTGGAGGAGGCAGAGGGTTTGGACCCTACAGGAACATCATCAAACACATGACCTATGGGTATGTTTCCAAGTCCATATTTAGTAATTCATATGTTTAGCATTCTTTCTTGACTGTTCTTTGTTAATTTTCTTGTTATGCTCTATTGAGATTGTCAACCCTTACCTTAGGGAACTTTTCTCACCAACAAAATTGGTGACTCCACTGGGGAATACGATAAATTATTTCCTAGAAGGGTTGTAATTCTTTGATATGGGTTTTGGTTTGTTGTTTTTAAAATTTTTCTAGCCTTTTGACTTTTACACAATCTGGTCATTCAACCTGATCTCTTGTATCAGGGTGTATTATTATTTTTTCCTAGTTTTCCATTTATACACATCTTTTATTATAGAAATAAGTGTATATACATATTTTCTTCTAAAGAAACTCACGTATACGCTAGTTTCTTCATAAATAGTCTTGTACATATGAATTTTTGGAGTCACACAGTCGCATACAAATTTGAAAAACTGAATTTTTCATTTATGGCTTTTTCTGGGGCTTTGACCAAGTTTTCTTGTATTTTTCTGGTTTGAATGAGGCCTAGAATTATCTTTTTATCAATTGTTGTCAGTTTCTTCAATCTCTTTTGAGAAAAGCCTATGTCAACCTAGTGTTTGTAGTTTTTGAAGTTTTTTATATCTAAAATTGGTTTTCAGACTTTCTTTAAGAAGTGTCTGGTTGTTTTGTGCTTTTTGGAATGTGGGTTGTTTTCAACTTGTTTATAACCCAATATTTTTGATTGCGTCTTCTACATTCTTGAAGTTGCCTTGTTTTTTATTTTAATTGGTTGTTTGAGAAAGGTGTTTGCAATTCTTGAGTAAATGAGAGATTTTAGTTCTCTAGAATATTTCTGATTTCCATAATCCTTTCTATCTTCGTGATGAAATCATTAAAGGTGTTTTAGTCTCTTATTCACATTAGTCTTTTATTTTTTGGGATTATTATTGAATAGTGTGATTTGAGTTTATTTCTTGTTGTTGGTCTTCGATTTGATGCTTGCTTTCTCTTTATGAAGCTTTTAGTCTTTAAATATTTTAAAGAAAAAGAAAAACATTTTCTTTGGGTTTCTTTCATTTATTTTTTGACTTTTACATCCTTTGACTTTTTGAAAAATGTGTGAATTCTTGTTATATGTCTTAGATTATTTTTACTTTGATTGTTTCATCTTTGAGATTTGCTTCTTGTTGCTTGATAAATTGGCTTTTACTTTTGAGTTCAGCTTTGTTTGTTTTTGAGTTTTACTTGAATGTTGCATTTGCATTCTAGTGTGCATTAGGGTGAGTTTTATTTTAGACATCATTTAGATTTTTTCGTTAGGTGTTGAATGTGTGAGTGCTTAAAAAGAAAAAGAAAAAGAGTCTTTCTTTCTTAGCTTTCACGTAGAACCCGTGTAGAAATCGCTTTCATTGAAGAAAAATAAGTGTTGAATTTGCATGTAGCCTAGGTTTTATATTGATTTCTTTTGCATCATAACATCATCCATTTCACTTTCACTTCCTTTTTCCTAAATAACAACCAACTAAAATAAGCGCTTAATTAAAATGAACTAGACTTTTTATTTTTGTTGCAGCAACATCAACTAGTCTAGGGCATTAGGTCCTTGGAATAGTTGTGTGCAGAGTAAACTCTCCAAGGCCAAATAATAGTATAGATGCTTCGTAAACTTCCATAGATATTCCATTGGACAGTTCGTCACAATAGATATGATAATATTATATTAAAAAATGTGAGATTCTACACTATTACAGTTTTATTTAATTTCTATATCTATAGATTTTATTGTAATTAGTGCATGCATACAAATATAAATTATGCAGAAAAGTATAGAATGAATAAAAAAATCTCACGCACACATAAGACACAAGATATTCTCTCTGGGAAACCATTTCGGGAGAAAACCCAGCTAGAAGGTGAGGTCGCTTCACTCTTTTCTCTGTCTCGAAATATGGTTGCAGATACAAAGAAGTAATGTCTATGGCTTGTGGGCTGCTACAGTGCATAGATCCTCTCTATGTAATCGATCTCCTATCTCTCCTGGCTATCTTTTCTGAACTATGGAACAAAATTCTCTCAAAAGAATGGAATGGCTCTTCCTCCTAGTGGCTCGGTTTTAACATAGCTTGATAGCCTACTAGTGGTTAAGTTTGACTACATCAACTCTTAACTAAAGTTACAAAATAGACTCTTCCAGAGTATTTTACACCACAAACACATGGCTATACCACTTTCCATTAATAATGGCGGTTGTCGCGGCATCCTCCCGAAATATAGGTGTGAAAACAAGAAGGTCAACTTCTGAGTGGCATAATGTTTTCATAAAGACTCCGATTGGCGCAATTCTTGCATCGTTGGAAATATTTCTGTGTGTAGAACATGATGAAAAGGTGTGGCGCTTAAGAGACAAATTTTTACCCCCAAAAAATGTTATTTGATGCCTCAAAACACTCCTGGAAGGGTGTTGGACCCCATTTTGCCAAAATTGATCCTGCCAGTAAAAACGGTCCCGTGAGTTGATTCCTCCACTTTTTCCACTCCAAATGCATCGAGATGGATGAAAAAAAATATAATGATCCAATTTGGATCACACCTCCCCATTTTGGGAGGCTTTTGGTCACCAAAATATTTTACTGAATGAGGTGAGGAAATTTTTCCTCCACCTTCTCTCTAGTGTACCATTTATCCTTGCCTAGAAGTTGTCCCTTCAACTCAATATGCCAAAGGTCTTGTTGCCCTTATCTTGTAGTTCTAGACCTATTCTAAAAAAATATATCTTCTATCAACTCTGCCTAGGCGTCTGGTGCCAAATCCTCCAAAGAATGTAGGACTTGTTCCTCTTCTTGATATAGCATGGAAGGCTCACAGAGTTTCAAATTCTCCACATTTACAATTGTGTAAATGCACATATTGTTACACTAAAAAATGTCACCATGACTACTTACAGTTAGTATGGCTCAAATCAACAGTCATACTACCCTTTTTAGGCAAGTCTTATGCCTCTGCTATCCATCTCAAACTCAAAGAAGAGAGAAAGTCTTGTAAAAAATGTGTTTATCTCTGGGGTCGCAGGTTCTCTCAAGCCTTACCTGCGGGGACGCTCACAATGTTCACAAAGTCTGCGTCTTTGGACGCTCTGTATGTCAAAGGACAGGTGCGTCCTTCTGTAAAAGGCAAAATGCGCAAGTTTCATCTTAAAAAAGTTACTTGTGGTTACTTCTAGAACTTTCTAGAGGTCGGTTTGATGAAATGGATGCGCCTCCAGTTGGTTCATGTATCTCTATTAAGGGGGAACTTATCCCATCAATAAGGGAGCTATCCCACCCAAAGAGGGGGATTATCCCATTGATGGTGGACCTGAATAACCTCTTTACAGCACTATAAATAAAGGCATTGAGCCAGAGGGAGGAGAGGTTAAAAGCTATACATTTTCTTTGGGTAAATGCTGCAGGAATTAGGACTCCCATTTAGAACCTTGTGAGGAGAGATTGTCTTTGCTTGATTCTACTTGGAAGTGGGTGAGCTTTGTCAAAGTAGAGGAAAACCCTTGATGGACCCTGGGAGGAACTTGCACAACACCAAGGCCAGGTTGTAAGAGTTTCTTTGTTTCGTTATTAATACAAACTGGTTCATTTTCTCAATAGCTTGTGTTAATGAGTTATTTCATGTGTTCCTTGGTCTGCATGTTGAATATATGTTTTATTATATGAGATGCAAGTGCTTGGTAATTGTTTGATTGTTTGTGGTTGCAGGAATTGATGTGAAGGAGGAGCTCATCCGGATCGGCAAGGACGGACTACAACAACAGCGTTTTGGAATAAGGTAAGCCTAAACACTTGTAGTTTTCATATTTTAAAAGATGTATTTAGAGAAAGATTGCTCCATTTTGTCTTGTTTGTCGCTAGAGAGTTTAGACTCCTAGGGAGGTCAGTTGTGTCCGCACAAACGACTTTTTCCGCCACGACAAATTGGCGACTCCGCTGGGGAATCCATTAATGAGAAAGTCTTTTCCTTTGTGTGAACTTTGCTCTGAGAAAATCATTTTTATTTTCTGGTTTTTGACTGTGAGAATTAGTATTTGGGTGGCTTAGCTTTAGATTTAGTTAGATTTGGTTTTTCTTAACTTTTCCAGAGAGACGCACCCTCTGAGTGCTGCACAGTGCGTCTTTGGACGCGCTGTTGCCGTTTGCACAGAGCGGGCCCGCGCCTGTTATAACGGGTTGCCTGCGTCTTCCTGTAGAATTTAGGAAAACTCCATTTTTGCTTTAATTGCTTTTAGATTTTGTTTTTTCTCAGTGTTTTCTGCCCAGATCCTTTAGTACCCTGTCAAAAATTTTCACCTGAACTTGTTTTGTGAGCTTTGAGTGTTTTAGTGGATTTCAACGAAGTTTAGGCCTAGGGTTTGATTTTTGAATAGGTCCTGTAGTGACTTTGACGGTAGAAAGTTGTCCAGCCTTAGATCTCTCTGGTTTGTCAGCCTTCTTAGAAGTCGGGCCTGTCGTAAAGTCTCCTTGTGTGAGCAGCTTACCATTTAAGTTGTTTTTTGGGTCAAATTTCGAATTACTTGTTTATAAAGTGTTGATTTCCATTTTACAAAAGAACAAAAAGATTAGAGTTTTGTTTTGACTAGTTTTTGGTTCTGCAATAAGCTAGTCCTTGATTTGATTGTGATCAAGTAAAACACCTTAGAATAATCATTGTTGGCTTTGCCTCATTAGGATTAATTAGGGTAATTTCCTTTTGCTTTGTTTTGTTTTTTGAGTGAATTTTCATAGATTTCATAGTTTGCAATTGATTTTTTATTAAAATAGATTTATGTTTTTCGTTAAATAGGAAAAATACAAAAACATCTTCTTTAAAAGTCTTGTTTCAAGTAGCTTTTTGTTTTTGAAAGAGAAAAAGAGTTTTTTCGTGCAAGTAAAGAGTGGTCATGTTTTTATGCTTGGAAAAGACAAACGAATTGTTTCTTTGATTGTCCTTAATTAAGAAGTTGCTTTTATAAAAAGTGCATTCTCTCAACTTTTTAGTTAAGCAATTCATCGAAAAAGTAAAGTAGTGGGTAAATCATCCTAGGTGCATTTTGTAGTGGTTTCGAGTCGAGTCAACACACCACTGGTTTCACTTCCATCACCTTTTGACTTAAGAAACAACCTTAAAAGTAACGCTTAAATTAAAATCAATCTAGTAATTTTTATTTTTCTAGGGCTCTGAAACACCAACATAGCTTAGGCTAGGGTCTTGGAGTAGGTGAGTACTTAACTCTCCAAGACTACAAAACCAAACAGATAGTTTATCTTGAGTAGAATAAATCCAATTGTTTCAATTGCATTCTGGGAAAGCTCCTCTTAAAGGAGAAGCACGAGCTCGTGTCCGAACCAGTGAGGGGATCATTCCCCCCTCGTTGGGAACGACGCCAGACAGTACGTATTACAAACGGTAAACCTCGGATTAACCATTGTCGAGGAGCCAGGGGTCACTTATCGGTAAACCTTGGATTACTGTCAAGGAGCCGGTAAGGGGATTGAGCTTGTTACTCTGCCCTTGCGTGCTGTCGGAGTTTAGACTGTTCCCCCAGGTGTAATTGTTGTGATTGGTAACTTTAGTGACCATAATCTTTAGGGTTCTACCGAGGTGACGGTGGAGGGAAGGTCCCACTGTACCTGGAACAGACGTCGGTTATACTCACTTGGATTTTCCGGGGGGTTCACTTCACTTCGAGACGGTTAAAGTGGAGGAACTTGTGCCGGTCTATTCATTAAGCAGGTTGCCGGGGTAACTGTTCCACCCGCCATTTCTGTACTGAATCCAGCGAGGTTGGATTTCATCACCAACTAGCGCTTTTGGTCCGGAAGACTACTGTTTGTGTTTGGTTTGACGCTCTAGAATTTTTAGGCGTGTGCTTCAAATTTGTTTGCTTCTTTAGAAGACTTTAGGTGGTTTGATTTGAAATTTTTACTTTGTTTTCGTGTGTTGTAGTTAAAAATCTTTAATTGTGGCGGAATTACCGAGACAGTCCCGTAGACTTCGGGGCCAGTCTCCTGAAGTTGTTTCTGTGGCCGAATTGTTGAGAAGATCCCGTGGACTTAGGGGATCACCTCCTCGAGACGACCCGGGTAATTTAGAAGGTTTAAAGGTCCTTGTAACTCCTCCTAGTGACAGTAGAGTAGGTTCACCTGAAGAAGGAGAATCTTCCTTGGTAGTCCATCCAGATTACCAAAGTTTAGAGACAGGTTATAATCCCGAAGCTGTTTCAGTTTCTGAGCTTGTCGGTAATTTTTCGTCTGCTAGTGATACAGGCGAAGAACCTGAAATATCTGAACCTGTTACTCCAACTTCTAGTGTTCCAGATTCACAAAGAATAGAAAGAATTATCACCGAAAATCTTCCTATTGGTTTGATTGCTATAGAAGAACTTGCTCCAGAAGAGATATAGGTGTCTCTAACCTTGAAGGTCAACTTACTATTGATCTAAGGGAGCGTGAATCCATCTTTTACAGTCCTCCTAGAAGTACTACTTGGTACCTTTCGTTAACCAATTATTTGGACAACTCAGTAGGTTTTTCTCCACCTCGTACTCCTTTTCCACCTAGAGGTATTTACACTCCTGTAAATATGACTGGTCAGTCGTCCGTGTTTACTCAAAGTCCTGAATCTTTTTTACACGGCGGTCCTTCTGTTCCCACTGGGTATCAATCTCTTTCTGGTACCTTTGCGGGGGCATCTCCTCAACCCGTTGATCATGGGTTATTAATTGGAAACAGTGGTAATGTACCATTGGGTGTAGGAGACATTTACATGATGTCAGGTTCAGTTCCCGTTTCTCAACCTCAAGGTGGCCAATTACCGCCTGGGGGGCAACCGCAGTTAACGCCTGGGGGGCAACCTCAAGGTACACAAATCGTGTCTGGGGGGCAACCTCAAAGTCAGTATGCACCTATGGTGCAATACGTGCCTCAAGGTCAACCCCAGCCTCAATATGTACCCCAGGGTCAACCTCAGTATCAATATCAACCTCAAGGATGGCAACCTCAAGGATGGCAACCTCAAGGGTATCAACCCCAAAGTTATCAACCTCAAGGGTACCAACCTCAAGGTCAAGGTCAACCCCAGTATCAGTATTTACCTCAAGGTTATCAACCTCAAGGTCAATACTCGAGTCAAGGTTATCAACCGCCTCAAGGTCAGTCATATGTTCCAAGTATGGGAACTGCACCTTACAATTATCAATCCTACCCTCAATCCGGTTATGGATCTCAGTATCCTCAACCTGTTACGGGTCAATACCCTGGAATGTTAGTATGGGATCCATCACAGGGTCAACAGGTGTTGCAGCCAAGTGTACAGATGATTCCTCAAGCTGGACAACCCGTAGTTTCTGGTCCAACCCAGCAACCGCAACCTGTCCAGCCAAATGTTCAAACTTCTGTAACTTCGGTAGTTACTCAGCCGCCAATTGCACCTAGTACTCCATCCCAAACGGCTGCTGCAACTACCGCTACATCTACCATACTTACTTCTGGAGTATCGACGGCTCCAGTTTCTACTGTCCCTGTTACCACACCTCAGACATCTTTACCGTTGTCTGGATCTACGATTCAAACCACGGTCCAGATGCCTATAGGTCAGCCTGGTATAAGTACGGTTGTTACTACTCAACCTCAATTTGTTCAACCTCCGTACCAGGGACAGTACCAACATGGGCAAGCTGTCCAACAACCGGTTTACCAGTATCAACCGTATCCTGGGTACACTTATCAACAACCTCAACAACCCCAGTACGGTCCGGTTAATCCTGGTTTTCCAGGAGGATATAATATCCCAAATGCGACTCCTGTTCCTAGTTATCCTGGATATCCTCCTCCTGGGGCTGGTATTGTGACCCAGAGTTTTAGAGATCCTAACCGGCAGTTACCGTTTATCGCAACTTTGGATTTACCAGACTTGACGCGCCTAACGAACGATCCAATTCAATATCTTCCGTTCTGGCCGCCAATGCCAAATAAGTTGCCCAGTGATATACCCAAGTTCGAAGGTAAGTCTGGAGAGGATCCGTCCAATCACGTGATGACTTACCACCTCTGGTGTGCTTCGAATTCTATCTCAGATGATTCCATCCGCTTACGTCTTTTTCAACGTACACTCATTGGTCTCGCGGCCAAGTGGTACATTGAGTTACCACGGGCCTCTTTTTACAACTTTAGTCAGTTAGCTACGTCGTTCTTAACTCACTTTCAGTTGCCGGTCAGATACGATAACGGCACGGAGTTATTAACTTCACTAAAACAATCGACGTCCACGTATATTTCTGATCACATTCATGAGTGGAGACGTCGTAGGAGGTTAGTGAAAGTTTTTATCCCGGACCAAATCTTAGCTGAATGGTTTGTCAAATCATTATTACCGAAGATTACTGAAGATGTAGCTAAGGCCGGAGTAGTTACTGAGGAGCAAGTCATTGCTCAGGCACAATACCTTGACTTAGTTTACACTCAGTCGGGTACATTACACGAGAAGATTCCGGATCTTCCAAAGTCGAATCAAATCGCTGCTGCTCCTTCGGGATCTCATGCCGCTGATGGTATGATTGGTATCGTGACTACGAAGAGCAAGAAGAAGTCTTCCAAGGCTTCAAATACTCCAATTATCACTTTGCCTGATTCTCCGACAGGAGAGTCTTCTCCTCCTGAACTTACCGCCGATATTCACGCTGTAGAGTCATCTACGGCCAAATCAAAAAACGGTGGAAAGAAGAAAGGAAAGAAGAAGGCTAAAGCAGACAAGGCTCCGAAGGAGAAAACAGAAAAGTCGGAAACCAATGACGAAAAGCGCAAACCTCGATATCCTTGTCTTATTTGTGAAGAGGATCATTTTACGAGAGATTGCCCTCATCGGGCCGAGGTTGTGAAAATAGTCAAAGGTGCTCCCACTCCTGCTGTGTTAAAAAATCCATTTCCGGAGCAGGAGAATAAGATGATAGGTTCTTCTTCGAATGCCAGTGAAGAACCCATTTTGATGATGTCTCATGTGAGGATTGCGACTCGATCGCAAGATTATGGTAGTAAGAATCCTGTTGATGGTAAAGAAGCAGAATCTTCTCACTCTAACCCATCAACCTCAGCTCCTGGTTCCGATCCACTACAGATCGAAAAACCTAACCCAGACTTAGTGATTAAGCCGCCCGCCAAGGGTGTACTTCGAAGGTCTGCTTTCAATCCACATGCGAGAGCAGCCCAGAATTACAACATTGTTGAGGACTTAGCTGTTTCACCCTCAGCAATGTCGGCATTAGAAGTGCTGCAATCATGCCCAGCACAACGAAAATTGCTTTTGTCGGCTATCGGAGCTGTTGATGTTCAGGATCCGAATCTAATGATCTTCGATCTAGAAAATAGTACACCGCGTCTCCCCCATCAAATGGCTTTCCAAATTCCAGTGATAGTCAAAAACAGGCCTATTCATCGGACTGTGATTGATGAGGGAGCTTCTACGTGTATTATGTCGATTCAATGTTGGAGATCCCTTGGTTCTCCTTCGTTGAACCAATCCCCCACCATCCTTAAGGCCTTTGATGGCCGTGGGTTCCGTCCGTTTGGTATTCTACAAGAATTGCCTATAGGGGTAGAAGGTAAAACCGTTAGTCTGGATGTGGAAGTGGTTGATGCCCCTCTAGACTACAACCTTCTTTTGGGTCGAAGTTGGTCATATGCTATGACAGCGGTTGTTTCATCGGTCTTCAGAATAATCAAGTTTCCACATAACGGTAAGATCGTGACTATTGATCAGCTGACATACTTTTCATCCGACCCAGCCTCTTCAGAGAGTATCCAGCATGTCGGTAAAACGACAATCCCTTATAGGGACGTTGGTGTAGGTTTAGTTAAGGATTCCGGTTTACTGGGAACTTTTCCTCTCCCTCCACTCAACGTAGACCCTTCATTTGCGACAATTCATATGATTACATCAGAAAACATTGTTTATGACGATCCTTGGATCGTCCCATCTGACTCTGAGATAGACTCATTCGGTGATGCTATGCCTTTGAGTCCATATGAAATTGCTTATGAAGCTGTCATGTCTTTTACCGACTTGCATTCAACCGAAATCGACCAAATGAATGTGGTCAGTGAAGAATCACTTTTCACCTCAACCTTAGAACGGATAGCGTTTCCCGAAGTCGTGTCATCTGACGAACAACTTCGCGAAATCCTAAGTGTAGATGATCTACCATGGGAGGATCTCCATCACAGATCTTCGTTTTTACCTAAGGATGATGCATTTGAAAATGATTTTTCATCTATCTTTACCGCTGAATATGTCAAAGACGCTCAGGATCCAACGAAACATTCTGATTCAGAGCTGAATTTAGGGAACATTTCTCGTACTATTTCAGTGAAGCCCGGAATTGAGGAGAACATTCATATAGGTGCCGCATGTACTGAAGAAGAAATCCAAATTTACAAGGCCCTATTCCAAGAATTCCGCGATGTGTTTGCCTGGTCTTACGAGGAAATGCCGGGAATCGATCCTGCCATTGTTGTTCATGAAATAAAGACCTACCCGGATGCTAAACCCGTCCGGCAACGGTTGCGTCAGATTCACCCTCGAAAAGCGGCTGCGATTAAAGCAGAAGTCGAAAAGCTGTTGAAAGCAGGTTTCATTTATCCGATCCCGTTAACGGATTGGGTATCGAATATTGTTCCGGTCAACAAGAAACAAGGAACAATAAGAATCTGTATCGACTATAGGGATATAAATCGAGCTTGTCCAAAAGACAACTATCCTACGCCTTATATCGATCAAATTATTGATGATTGTGCCGGAAGTGAAATGTTTTCCTTTATGGATGGTTTTTCGGGCTATAATCAAATCAATATTCTACCTGCCGACCAACCAAAAACGGCATTCATTTGTCCATGGGGGACATTTGCTTATTGCAAATTACCTTTTGGGCTTAAGAATGCCGGGGCTACTTTTCAACGGGCGATGTCTTATGCATTTCATGACATCAAGCACATTGTGCAACCCTATCTCGATGATTTGCCTGCTCATTCTTTACATCGAGCTGATCACCTTGTCCATCTACGAGCAATCTTTATGAGGTGTAGGCATTATCGAATTCGGTTGAATCCCCACAAGTGTGTTTTCTGTATAGAAACAGGTCGATTGCTGGGATTTGTTGTTTCAAAAGCCGGCATTCGCGTCGATCCCTCGAAAGTCGAGGCTATCATCAAATTGCCTCCTCCTTCGAGTTTGCGCCAACTCCAAAGTTTGCAAGGGAAAGCGAACTTTTTACGCCGATTCATCCCAAACTACGCCGAGGTCACTAAAGGTTTTACACGGTTGTTGAAACAGAACGCACAATTCTTTTGGGACGAGATTGCCCAACAATCTTTTGATGCACTTAAACACGCGTTGACCCATGCACCGTTGTTGCATCCTCCCAACTACAACCAGGACTACTTCTTATACCTCGCAGCTTCGCATTCCACCATTGGAATGGTGTTAGTTCAAGAAGATGAATTCGGAGCGGAGCATGTGATATATTATCTTAGTAGGACCTTGAATCCCACTGAGCTAAAATATTCGCATGTGGAGAAATTGGCCCTGGCAGCCGTTCAAGCTGTCCAGCGTTTCGTCACTACATTCTTCTCCGTAAAACTACAGTTATTTCGGATTGCAACCCTATGATTTATATCTTGACAAAACAATTGCTAGGGGGCAAGTACTCTAAATGGATCGTTATCCTGCAAGAGTTCGACTTGGAGTTCGAGAAGTCCAAGTCTAAGAAATCCTTAGTTTTTGCGGAATTGATGTGTGATTTCCCTAGTGCTGACACAGAGACTGTGGCAGAAGAGTCCATTGCGGACGAATCTTTGTTTCTTATCAGTACTGTAGATCCGTGGTACGGGGATATAATCATCTATCTCCAAACCCAAACCTTTCGGCCTGAAGCTTCCAAAGCGGAACGTCGAAAAATTCGGTTTCAATCCCAGCCATACAGAATTATTGGAGATACACTTTATCGCCGGGGGGCAGACTTAGTTTTTCGACGTTGTTTAACTCACGAAGAGGCTGAGAGAGTTTTGAATGATTGTCACTCTGGAGCATGTGGCGGTCATATGTCTGGGTATGCCACAGCTCAGAAGGTGTTGCGCGCTGGCTATTTCTGGCCGTCTATGTTTAAGGATTGTATCATTGCCGTCAGGAAATGCCACAACTGTCAAGTGTTTGATCGCAAGATGCGCGCTCCACCTGCTCCTCTCCACCCTATAATTGCCGCTGGTCCATTCGCCAAATGGGGTATCGACTTTATTACTTGTAACCCTCACTCGGCCGGGGGGCATGCGTATATCATCCTTGCGGTTGATTATTTTACTAAGTGGGCCGAGGCGATGCCTACATTCGACGCAAGCGGCAAAACAGCTGCAGTTTTCGTATTCAATCATATCATAACTAGGTTTGGTGTCCCACAAGCAATCATTACTGACCATGGGAGCCATTTTCGAAACATCATGATGACTGAGCTTACAAGCCAGCTTGGTTTGCGCCACGATAGCTCTACTCCTTATTATCCGCAAGCCAACGGTTTGGTTGAGTCTATCAACAAAGTTCTGGTTATCATGATCCGACGAACCATTGGTGTTCATCGGTCGAATTGGCACAACATGTTATTTTCAGCGCTATGGGCATATCGGACCTCAGTGAAAAATTCAACAGGGTTCACTCCTTTCCAGCTAGTTTATGGCTTGGAAGCTGTGTTACCCATTGAATGCGAAATCCCATCACTTCAAATGGCTGTCGAATTACTTCCAGCTACTTCCGAAGAGGAGAAACGTTTATTGTACTTGGCTAAATTAGATGAGACTCGACGTGACGCTACATTGGCAATCGAGACTCACGCGAAACGAATGAAAGCTCAGTATGATAGAAATGTAACCCCTCGAAGTTTTTCGGAAGGAGACCTAGTGCTATTATATGATCAAGCTAACGATAAGCTAGGTGCTGGAAAATTCGTTCCCATGTGGCATGGACCCTACATTGTAAAGCGAAAGCTAGCAAAAGGGGCTTATGAGCTGGTTGATTTTGATGGGGACTCTTTGGGTAAACCCAGAAATGGACTTTACTTAAAGAGGTATTATGCTTAAATGGTGGATGGAGAAATCTTTAGATAGGTTAGATTTTCTTTCTAGCTAGCGTATTTGTTAGTTTAGTCAGTGTGCTTAGCTTAGAGAGTGTTTTTTCGTCATTATTCTGGCTTATCTTGGTTTTACTCTTGATATTGCAGATGTCGACGCCTCTCCAAACATACATTGGATTTGCTGATGGTGCTTGTCGTAGTACACGGAATATCTCTTCCGCAGCTTGGGTTATCTATTCGCCCTCTGACGAGTTAGTTTCTATGCATGGGGTAAGCCTCGGTCAAACAACGAATAACATTGCAGAATACAGTGCAGTGGTTGAATTATTATCCGAATCTATTTCATTTGGAATTCGACGTTTGATAGTGAGGTTAGATTCTGAACTTGTTGTATTACAGCTTAATAGAGTTTATGCCATTAGAAATCCTGTGTTATTAAGGTTGTTTTTGAGAGTGCGTCTCTTGGAACGTGAATTTGATTACATTGAATATCAGCATATTCCAAGGTCTTTAAATACATTAGCAGATGCAATTGCTTCTCGAATGTTGGACAGACATTTACGATAATCATGCAAGTAAATTTAAAAACATTTCATCACATATGTTAAACAAGATAAGCCGGTAATAGTGATATATATAGATAGGAGTGTGTCAAAAAATATACATCGTCTTCGATCATAGGTTGAAAAACACCTTATGATCGGCAAAAATGATAAGTACAAAAAGTCAAAATGTCACATGTGACTAGTCAATCACTGGTGGTGCTCTCTGTATGACACCACTGCACGGGCTACCTTACGCAAAAATCTCCTAAACGGTCCAGGGACCGCGACTACGAAGCGCTGAAGCCTGGTAGGAATGTCGTCCATAGTAGTCTCAGGTATATCTGCCGTGAGACGCTCTAGATCATGCTCCAACTCGGCTAGTACTTCTGTAGCCGCGTCCTGTGGGGCCGGTACCGGTGCAGCTGGATGTAGTCTATCAAAAGGCCGGAGGTTGGCTGGACGCTGTGGACCAACATCTGCATTTTGAAAATTTTACTGTTAGTTTTGAGACGATATATATGAAAAATAAAAAAAATACATAATTAGAAAACTTGTGAAAAATAAAGTACCTCTGTCATCCCATTGTTCTCCCGGTGGAAGAACCATGTCCGGATCACCTCTAAAATCCACTCCGGCATACGGAAAGTCCTGTATCGAAAAAACCTGGTCCTCTAACCAGTGAAAGTAACTATCTGAGAATCGAACCACCGCCGCGCCCTCGTCAGGATGCCGGGCCATCACCGCAACCCATCGTATCAGCTTTGGCTCCCGAGGACCCAAGATATCAACAGTGAGTTGCTGAGGGATCAGCATTGGAACTCTCTCCAAGGCAAAGCTCACGACTAGAGGCCCATATCCAAAAGTCTTTAGTCGTCCGTTCTTTGCCTTGGTCAGTTGGCTCTTCATATGAGCCGACACAGCTTCACACCAGTTGAAAATGGTGCCTTGGTAACAGTCAATTGCCATCCGCATTTGGGATCCGGAAGCAATGTGTAAAGCGGCCGCGCCGCAAATTCTGGTAACCGTGAACGCTATGACTTTGAGTTCACGCAGAGTGATGTGTTTTATCTCTATGCCTTTCGAATGGTGAGCCCCAGGTGTGCACCACTCGTCGCGG
Organism: Pinus tabuliformis; assembly: GCA_031772625.1. Taxonomy (NCBI): domain Eukaryota; kingdom Viridiplantae; phylum Streptophyta; class Pinopsida; order Pinales; family Pinaceae; genus Pinus; species Pinus tabuliformis. The sequence goes on from CM062818.1 coordinate 84,849,226, forward strand.
AGACTATCAAGGGATTGGCCACCCGGCCTAGTCCCCGCAAGACTAAGTTGCTCACCTCTGTTCGGCAAGCCAGTGAGAAAGTATACATCCGAGGGCTCTATCTCGAGCTGGTGCCCTCCTATGTAAAAGCATTGTTCTTGAACGTTCCATCGCTCAACCAGCCATTCCAAGAATCTTACCTGGCCCCTCATGCCCGGTATGGTCCAGTATTTGTATAACCCGCATGCTCTTAGGGCATCCAGGGAAGGTTGATGATTTATTGCAACTTCATCATCCTCTACATGCTCTCGTTCTCTCCAATCTAACATGGTTAATACCCTGCACATCAAAAATAGCAATTAGAAATTGATTTGGGAATTTTTGGTAGTTTTTTGAGGGAGTTGGGGTTTTGAAATGCGCACTTCTCGGAAGACGCACCCCGGCTTTGTAGCACAGGGCGCCCGGACGCGGCTGGCCTGAAGGTGGGCCGCGTCTTCCGACCATTTTCCCGTATGAGAAAAAGTCGGGGGACGCGGGTCACCCGAAGGGCACCCGCGTCCGCCGAGAGGCGCATTCCAAAACCAAAACCCCCCCAAAAAATGAAACTAAGACCTAAAAATTAATTCTAAACGGATAGAAATGCAGAGTAGGATGTGTAAAATACCTGGATAAGACGGCGTTCGATTCCGACGGTCGGATTTTCCGCAGCGACCACGGGAAATTTTCTTGTCAAAAGCTCCTTTTTCAACCTCAACAGTGAAACGGTAAAAATGACATGGTAAAAGGTCTTTTTATAGGTTTTTTGGATGAATTAGTTCATTTTTTACCATGAAAAGGTATTTCTCGATGTATTTTTGCCTATTTTAAACAGGTATGAGTAATGTGTTGCTTTTGTGCAGGACAAAGGGATCTCGAGGGAAATTGTAATTTTTCACAAACAAAAATATCAGAGTCATCTTTTAAGCCCTTTTCTGACTCCTAAAACATGAAAAGATCGCCGAGCGTTTCTTTTACACTCGTTAAAACGGAATTAAAAGACGGTCCCTTTTAGCTCTTTTCTGACCGCAAAATCAGGAAAAGATTGCCGGGTTTTTGTCGTTTCAAACTCGATAAGGAAATAAAACGACGTGTCCTTGATCGCTTTTTACTTTTCAGGTCAACGACACTATTATGAAAGTACTCCTTGGTCGCAAGATCAAGCGGTTCCCCCAGGTATTATTTTATACTTTTTCGGGCTTGAGGGACACAAATGTACGAAAAAGTTCAACGTGGAGTCTCCTTTAGTTTTTTCAGACTCTCTAAAATTGAAAAACGCCGAGTTTCTCCTATACTGGGCTCGTTAAACTTTTACAGTAGAGGACCTGTTCAATTACAAACAGGAACGAACCACTCCTTCCTAGGGTTCGAATTTAAACTAGGTTGGACTCGTCCGAAGGATGAGCTTATAATCAAGCATATGTTATCCTCCTCAAGCTTGTTAAAAATAAAGAGGTACTTGCCAGAAATGGTGGGGGAAAAGAGAGAAGAATGAACCTGTTTGTTACCTTTTGTCTCGAAAGAAACTTTATCACCGCTCTTGAACACGACACTGTCTCATTCACCTGGGTTGGGAAATCTTTTACCTCACAGTTGATCAAACCACTTTGAAAGTCTTTAACCGGGTTCCGGGGATTAACTTTGAGTTATTCATCACCAAGCCATCTGTCGTGTCGTTATGTGTTCAAGAGGTCTGCAAGCAAAACTTTCATCTGCAAAATACTTGTCATCCATTTGACCATCCTTGAGTCAGTCCTTACAGCAACATTTCTTCAACTTGAACAATGATTTCGTGTTGCGGGCTTGCCTGCAACGGGTCGCTTTCTATCGACATCGACACATTATCTAGAAAGATGACTTAGGAATCGACAGTACCTTGAAGTCTGCATGCATCAATGGCAGGTTTCTCGCCTTTGACGTCAGTTTACATCATTGACTTTCGATCAAAGGATTCCGTGAAGTGTTCGACATCAAAACATCTATTCACATTTCACGGGTTGTGCTTGGTACTTTGAGAACCATTGACATTACTGGTGGTCTCTCTCACGCTTGTTAACAGTTTACATCATCGACTGGTAATCAAGTGGTTTCTAACATGTTCGACATCAAATCATTTAATCACATGGCTAGAATCGTACCAATTCGGGAAGTAGAAGTGAAGACCCTGGATCTAGTTTCTACCATCCAGGCTGCGAGGAGTTTTGTATTCATTATCTATGTAGACTAATCATAAACAGATGGCTGCGTCCATACTGTGTCTACAAAAGTCTATAAAAATGATGTACTGCAAGATCATTCCTGTATCAGAGTAGTTAGTCCATTAGTTAAAGTTTTGAATCTGAGTATGGGAATGCCTACCTCAGTGATGATATAATCTTATACATGTATTTTGTGTTGAAAATTGCAGGTTCCAACCAGGTCATCCACAAGACAATCCTTGAAATGATAAAGCGCTTCACCCTTCCTAGAATTACAAAACCCTAATCTATTCCAGGCTTCGCACTTTAGGGGGCAATCTGTTACACTAAAAAATGTCACCATGACTACTTACAGTTAGTATGGCTCAAATCAACAGTCATACTACCCTTTTTAGGCAAGTCTTATGCCTCTGCTATCCATCTCAAACTCAAAGAAGAGAGAAAGTCTTGTAAAAAATGTGTTTATCTCTGGGGTCGCAGGTTCTCTCAAGCCTTACCTGCGGGGACGCTCACAATGTTCACAAAGTCTGCGTCTTTGGACGCTCTGTATGTCAAAGGACAGGTGCGTCCTTCTGTAAAAGGCAAAATGCGCAAGTTTCATCTTAAAAAAGTTACTTGTGGTTACTTCTAGAACTTTCTAGAGGTCGGTTTGATGAAATGGATGCGCCTCCAGTTGGTTCATGTATCTCTATTAAGGGGAACTTATCCCATCAATAAGGGAGCTATCCCACCCAAAGAGGGGATTATCCCATTGATGGTGGACCTGAATAACCTCTTTACAGCACTATAAATAAAGGCATTGAGCCAGAGGGAGAAGAGGTTAAAAGCTATACATTTTCTTTGGGTAAATGCTGCAGGAATTAGGACTCCCATTTAGAACCTTGTGAGGAGAGATTGTCTTTGCTTGATTCTACTTGGAAGTGGGTGAGCTTTGTCAAAGTAGAGGAAAACCCTTGATGGACCCTGGGAGGAACTTGCACAACACCAAGGCCAGGTTGTAAGAGTTTCTTTGTTTCGTTATTAATACAAACTGGTTCATTTTTCTCAATAGCTTGTGTTAATGAGTTATTTCATGTGTTCCTTGGTCTGCATGTTGAATATATGTTTTATTATATGAGATGCAAGTGCTTGGTAATTGTTTGATTGTTTGTGGTTGCAGGAATTGATGTGAAGGAGGAGCTCATCCGGATCGGCAAGGACGGACTACAACAATAGCGTTTTCGAATAAGGTAAGCCTAAACACTTGTAGTTTTCATATTTTAAAAGATGTATTTAGAGAAAGATTGCTCCATTTTGTCTTGTTTGTCGCTAGAGAGTTTAGACTCCTAGGGAGGTCCGTTGTGTCTGCACAAACGACTTTTTCCGCCACGACACATATATGGTGGCAAACTGAGTCGATAGGAATTATCACCCACCTTTTCCAGTATCTCAAAGGGACCATATTTGAGAGGCTTGATTTTCTTACCAGCCCTCTGCAGTCTCTCCTTGTTCAACTGTAGCCATACTCTGTCTCCCACCTGGAATGATTTCTCTGTTCTATGTTGATCATCTCTGGCCTTATACTTCTCCTATGACTTTTGTAGTGTTTTCTGTATCTGTATATGGATCTCCTTGATATTCTCTATAAATTTTTCAGCCCTCAAAAATCTCCAAAAAGGTTTTCCTTCACTCCTCCTTGTTGCCCATATGCAATATCCAAAGTTGAAGGTGGAAAATATCCAAAACAAGTTTCAAATGGGGACTTTCATGTAGAAGTGTGGACTAATATGTATAAGAATGTTGTATATATACCATATTTTCCTCCCAGGTCTTCCGATGCTTCTGGTTGTAGCCCCTCAGAAGTTGCATCAAAGTCTTGTTTACTACATTTGTTTGTTCATCTGTCTGTGGATGGAATGTTGTAATCTCTTCAACTTTGTGTCCATATTATCCCACAATGTAGTCCACAATGCATAGAGAAATATTTTATCCTTGTATGAAATGATTCTCCTTGGTATCCCAAAGTGTACCCAAACCTGTCTAAAGAACAAGTTTGATACTTCTTATCTGCTGATGGTCCTTTTACAGGGCATGAGAACACACATCTTTCCGAACCTGTCAACTACCATGAACAGGTAGTCATGTCACTTCCTCGTTGTTGGTAAACCTCCCACAAAGTCCATGGAAATGCTTTCCCAAGGACGAGTAGGTATAGGTAAGGGATGATATAGACCTTATTTCATATTGCTAGGATTGTTGGTACAACAAAGCATACATCCTCTTATGAACCTAGCTACTTTTTCTTACATCTTGGGCCAATACACATACCTCTAAAAGTTATCCATAGTCTTCCCTACACCAAAGTGCCCTGCAACGTTGGAGGTGTGAGCCTCTCTAATCAGCTGCAAGCACTCACTTTTAGGAACACATAGCTTACCCAGCTTGTAGAGTAACCCATCCTGGAGATAGTAGTCAACGGTGATGTCACCATCGTGCACATGACTTTGACTCTACAACTGATGATACACTTCCTTGAAGTCGTCATCTTTTGAATATGCCTCTCTATATGCATCACAGGTGAATGGCTCCATGTGCATAAGAGTCCCCGAGTTGTAATCTTTGATGTGGGTGGCCTTGAAATCATATCATCCAACTTGTTTGTGTTGCACTTCTTACACTTTATCACCAAATGAAGCTGTTGTAAAAACCACATTAACTTGTAATGCCCAGTCCGTTGTAGCTTATTCTAGGCCTGAAGGTACTATAATGAATGGTGATCCATGTGGATTATTGTCTCCTTTCCCATCATATAGTGCTTCCACTTCTTCACATCTTGCACCATGGCATAAAGATCCTTATCATAGGTAGGGTAGTTAAGAACTCCCCGTGAAATACTTCATAATGGTAGAAAACGGGCCTTCCTCCTTGCATCAAGACAACTCCCATAGCATATCCACTCACATATGTCTCCAATTGAAAGGGTTGTTGCAAGTTTGGTAATGCTAGAACTTGTGCTTCACTAATATTCTTCTTTAACTACTCTAAAACCTTTTTCTGACCTTTTCCCCACCTGAAAATCATGCCACTTTCTGTTATGGCATGGAGCGGTGCTGCTACCATTGAAAACGAGGCTATGAATTTCCTCATGTATTGTGCTGCTCTAATGAAACTCCTAACCTTAGTAACATTAGTAGGCACCAACCATTTCATGATGGATTCCATCTTGGAAGTATCTATCTTCAATTATCCTCCACCAATCACATATCCCAAATACACCAAGGACTGCTACACAAACTTGCACTTCTTGAGATTTGCTAGAATTGGTGCTTCTTCAATGTTTCCAGCATTTGTGTCAAATGTGAAATACGCTCCTCCTAGGTAGCACTATATACCAGTATATCATCCGAATAGACAATAACAAATGGATCTATAAAAGGGCACATTACATCATTCATTAATCTCATAAATGTAGCTGGTGCATTACATAGGCCAAAAGGCATAACTAACCACTCATACAAACCTTGCTTCGTTTTGAAGGTGGTCTTCCATGTATCTTCTTATTTGACTTGAACTTGATGATATCTAGGCCTCAAGTATAGCTTGGTGAAATACTTTACTTGTTGCAATTGATCTAATAGATCATCTATCCTGGGCAAGGGGTATATCTTCTTAATCTTGATTTTATTCAATGCCTTGTAATATATACACATCTGCCAAGTCCCATCCTTCTTTGGCACAATGATTATGGGTGACCCACATGGTGATGTACTTGGTCGAATGACACCATATTCTAGTAGCTGTGGCAACTGTTTATTCACCTCACTTGCTTCTATAACATATTTTCTGTATAACCCAATATTTGGTAATGGGGAGTCTGGCAATAGTTAGATCTCATGCTCCACTTCTCTCTTAGGGGGTAGCCCTTTATGCTCTCAGAACACGTCCTTGTATGCCTGTAACAACTCCTCCAATTGTTGTTTTTGTTTCTCAGTACACCCCTCTAGGGATGCCTTGCCTCTTATTGACTCCTCGACACACTGATTTTCTCTTAAAAACAATAAACAATACTTCTTGCTGGAACAAATCAATTTCTTGGCTTGGTTGGCACATACCAGTGAATTTCTTGACTTGCCTTTGTGCTCGTTGATGATGAATGATTTTCCATCCTTGATGATCCGGTAGTGGTTATATCTCCTCATGAATATTTCATCACACATGTACATGTATGGAATCCCATACACAAATCCACATACATCAAGGGGAACCACATCTAGATCTACTTCATCAATAAAATCAGCACTGATAACAAATATAATTTTACATTGTTTTTTTACCTTTAGCTCTGCATCCTTATGTACCCGTCCCTGTGGATATGGGTTGGGATGATCACGAACTTCCAGCACCAAATTCTTGACCATATCTACTACAATGAGATTTTTCTGCAATCCTAAGTCAAAGAGAGCATCAATCTTTGTCTTCTTGACCTGTGTCTTTACGTGGGAGAGTTTGGTCATTTCTTTCTCTTCCTATTGTTGAAGGCTACACATATTCACCTCCTTCTGCACTGACATACAAACGATCCTCTCATCCACATCCAAGCTTCTTTCAAATTAGTTTCTCGAATCAATGGCCATGAGATTCCTCTTATTATTATCTTTCTTCTTCTTCTTTGGGTTTAGCTCTGGATGCAATTTCCAGCACTTCTCCTCTGTATGGCCATCAATGTTGCAGTGGTTGCTAGGATCTTTGCATTGGTCTGTTGTGGATGCTGTCTTTTTATCTTTTCCCCCTTTTTACTTCTTCTTCCCTTCCTTAGAAGCATCTTGTTGCTCCTTTTGCTTCGATCCAATTGATTGTGCTCATTCCAGGCCTATGTTCTATGGTATTGTGCCTGTACACAAGCCTCGTTCACCTTTTTGGGCTTGGAAAACATCACTTGCTCACGCAGATGGCGGTGTAGAACCCCCAAATACTTGAGGAGTACATATGGTTTCTTTGGAGATATACCCAACATTATAACCGTGTTTTTGAATTCTATGGTGTACTCCTGTACGCTTTAGCCTGACTTTTTCTTGAAGTGATTCCACCAGATCTACTAGTCTTCCATGTACCCAATGGGATAAAACTGTGACTTAATGAGGGTTTTGAAATCCTCCCACTTAGTCACTAGAGGTTCTCCCTCCAACCTCAGGGTTTCCGTGTGGCTCTCCCACCAAGTCAGTGCATGGCCCTCTAATTTCAGCTGCGCAAATGAGATATTCTGCCCTTCCTCGATTTGATGGACACTGAAATAAACTTCTAGTTGTTGCAACCAGTGGTTTAGCTTTAGAGCAACGATCTCACCGTGGTATGGCTTCATATCAAATTTTTCTTCCACTTTAAATAGGGATTAGTTCACGACACTCGAACTGGGTTGATCTTTTCCGGGTTCTTTCTTCGGCTGGTTATCTGTGTCTTCCAGATTGTAGAAATTTTGAATAATAAACACATATTCAACAGAGATTATCCTGATCATGCACTATTGTGGAATACATGCATAATACATAACCTCCTCTACGTTGATCATCAATTTACAGAAGCAGAAACAATGACATGCGCACATAGAAGCATCAATCACACATATCAACACAGTATTTTCTCGGAGAAAGCATCTCGCTAAAAACCCCAACTATCTGCATATTATATTGATTAAGAACATGTAACAAACATAGTACAATACTCCTCACAAGTACTCAGTACTATCTCCACTTGTTACACATAATACAGCTCAGATCCGATCTCCAAATCTCCCCCACTGCTTTTCCTACCTCCACTGCACAATCCTGCAAGAGAATGAATTGAATCCAAACTCGTTCCAAGTTCTATTTAACTTGGAGAATCACTCACACTGGAAATCACGTGAGCACAGGCTATATCACTGGGCATATGCAATTCTCATGGGCATACTCAATCCTTTGATTGTGCAAAATCTCATGCACAACTATAGTCACAACTGATAGCAATCTCAACCTCTAACACCTATCTCCACTGAACTGTACATGCACTGAGTTAACTGATGTATTCTTCAGTTGCATTATGAGTTAATAATTAGTGAATTAATTAATAACTAATTCACACAACTCATCACTTAGTCTATTGGCCAGTTAGACTAAATACAACTAGTTCAACTAAGTCAAACTTAACACAACTCCATTAACTGCTCATCCAACTCCACAGAACTCACATGCATGAGTTCTAACTGAAGTCCTGCATGCAATAGCTCAACTGACCCACAAAGAAAGTGTATTTCCTTCTGACAACTACATGTGCCACATCTGTAGCTCAAACTGAAGTGCTCCAAGAGGATAAGATAATGTTTATAGTCCAAATATTATTATGAGACAATAATATTTGACTTTTCTATTTTTGACTAGCAGTCTAAAAATAGACTCTGATCACTCCTGCTATGATCCAAAAATAGAAGTCCATCTATTTTTCCCAACATGCCCAATCATCCATAAACATCATCGTGCAACTCATAGACCATGATCCATATGTCTAAAAATAGACATAGTCTAAAAATAGACTTTGCACCATAATTTGCCTGCGGGCCCACTTAGTGAAGGCGACTCCTTTCCACTAAGCTCCATCATCTTGTTGCATTCTCAAAAAGCATTTCTTGTTGCACACTTTTCAACACTCCCTCTCAACAAGAAAGGCTTCCTCTGAAACCCAATCCTGTAACTCTGGAATGTTCTACATGCAACACATTTGCCCGGTCCACTTTGCTCCAACAACACTTGGAACAAAAAAAACTCCCAACTGACCACTCTGTTGGGCTAGGAACATACTCTAATGCTGAAGCTCTACCTGCTACTGACAAGTGCTCCCTCTCTGACATCTGCGCTACTGCAACATCCCCATGCATCTCACACCATTGCACACCTCTCTGTGCCACCTAGCACTGTGCAAAACACTTTTGCCTCTCGCATTATTGCAGCTTGCATGCTATGCGCTGTCTTGGGATTCCCTGCACTGTCACACTCTCTGCTGCTCCGTCCGCATCTGTCTCTACCCAATCAGTCAGGTCCTACTACTACACATTGCGGCTCCCGTAGCAAAGTCTCATACAAGAGGTTGGGTACCTCAAGGATCCTGCCCCTCTTCCTTGGAACGATCACTCTATATCGCCCCACCTCCTACCTAGAGGTATGGCTGCATGCGATCCCTCAGCCCACCTGGCTCAAAGTTTCCCCCTACTGGAGGTCTTTGCATGAGTAGATGTCTCTACTCGATCTCCACTCAGCTTCACTTGTTGTGGCTGCTCCACAACCTCCTGAAGCTGCTGCACCAATTGTGGCTCCTCCACAATCGTCTGAGACTTCTTCTGGCTCTACATGTTGAGAGGTAATATACGCTCCCTCTCAACCACTAAGTCTCCATCAGTTGCCTTGCTGCTCAAGGCTTTGCATGCATCTTGAACCTCAAGAGAATACAGGTTCTTGACCCATGAACCAATCTGCTTCACCTGTCTAGTGATGATGTGTGTAAGGAAAACCTTTCCCTCACTGAAGACTACATCATAGCCTCTGTCTTCCAGCATAGCGATCGACACCAAGTTTCTCTTCAATCTTGGTACATACTTGACATTGGTCAAGGTAAGGCGAGCTCCATGCTCCCTCTGAAAAATAACCGTGCCTACACCTAAGACACTATACTTCTCATCATTACCCATCGCTATGAGTATCTGGAGATCTTTCTCCTCCAAAGTACTGAACAAACTTTTGTCACCGGTCATGTGGAAAGAAGCTCCACTGTCAAGAAACCAACCACTTCCCATCATGGATGAAACCATGCATGTGAAGAGTGTGAAATCCAACTCAAACTGTGAAGCAAGTGCCTCACCTTTAGATCCTTCCCTGGATCCCTTCTTGGACTTCTTCTTTGGGCAATTAGTAGCATAATGGCCCAACTCATGACAACGAAAGCATCGCACCTTTGACTTGTCAACCTTCTTCCCATCATTGGAAGAACTGGATTCAAAAAGAGAAACCTTCCCCTTCCCCTTCTTCACCTTACTCGCTAAGGCACAGTTCTCCTCATCATGCATAGATGAAGAACTGTCTCTGGTGCGCTGTCTAATCTCCTCTTGCATAAGATCCGACCAAAGTCTCTCCCATCCTGGCAATTTCTCCCTTCCATTCACCGAGTCTTGGTAGCTATGCCAACTCTTAGGTAGGCCAAGGAGTGCTAGACTCACCATATCCTCATCCTCAACAGTTAACCCCACACTTCCCAGCTCATCCCGGCATTGGGTGAACTTCATGAGATATTGGGGCATACTGTCTCCATTCTCACACCTAATGTTTCTGAGTTTATCCTTGAGCGCCAACTTCCTTTGGTCACTCTTACTTTGGAATAATTCTGTCAATGTTTTCCACATCAAATATGGAGAAGCCTTTCCTTGGAGGCTGGACACAATGTGATCCCTCACGCCCTCCAATAGAATCCTTCGACACTTTGCTGTCTTCTTTTGCCAATCCCTAACTTGAGCAGCATCAATAGGTTTTGGGACATCCACATCTATGAACTCCTTCAACCCATTATCATCTAACACCGCCTCCATCCTGTCCTTCCATGCAATATAGTTCGAGCTGCCCTCAAGGGCATACTCCAATCGCAATCCGTTGAAAGACATTTCAACTTTGACACCAAGAAAACACTGCTACAAATTCGAATTCCACCAGCTTAAAAAACTCAACCACTTTTGATATAAAATTCGTGAGAACAAAGTATTTCTCATACAAAGATCGACTGTATGGGCGTTCACCGGATATCTCACCTTCCAAAATAAGGATGAATCCAGAGGCTACCTGGCCCGATTATAGACTCTTCCTGAAGAAAGAAGATGTAAACACTTTCTGAATAATAGATCTGATGATCAATAGCTCTGACACCATGTAGAAATTTTGAATAATAAACACATATTCAACAGAGGTTATCCTGATCATGCACTATTGTAGAATACATGCATAATACATAACCTCCTCTACGTTGATCATCAATCTACAGAAGCAGAAACAATAACATTCGCACATAGAAGCATCAATCACACATATCAACACAATATTTTCCCGGGGAAAGCATCTCGCTAAAAACCCAAACTATCTGTATATTATATTGATTGAGAACATGTAACAAACATAGTACAATACTCCTCACAAGTACTCAGTACAATCTCCACCTATTACACACAATACAGCTCAGATCTGATCTCCAAATCTCCCCCGCTGCTTTTCCTGCCTCCACTGCACAATTCTGCAAGAGAATGAATTGAATCCAAACTCGTTCCAAGTTATATTTAACTTGGAGAATCGCTCACACTAGAAATCACGTGAGCACAGGCTATATCACTGGGCATATGCAATTCTCATGGGCATACTCAATCCTTTGATTGTGCAAAATCTCATGCACAACTATAGTCATAACTGATAGCAATCTCAACCTCTAACACCTGTCTCCACTGAACTGTACATGCACTGAGTTAACTGATGTATTCTTCAGCTGCATTATGAGTTAATAATTAGTGAATTAATTAATAACTATTTCACACAACTCATCACTTAGTGTATTGGCCAGTTAGACTAAATACAACTAGTTCAACTAAGTCAAACTGAACACAACTCCATTAACTGCTCATCCAACTCCACAGAACTCACATACATGAGTTCTAACTGAAGTCTTGCATGCAATAGCTCAACCGACCCACAAAGAAAGTGTATTTCCTTTTGACAGCTGCATGTGCCACATCTGTAGCTCAAACTAAAGTGCTCCAAGAGGATAAGATAATGTTTATAGTCCAAATATTATTATGAGACAATAATATTTGACTTTTCTATTTTTGACTAGCAATCTAAAAATAGACTCTGATCACTCTTGCTGTGATCCAAAATAGAAGTCCATCTATTTTTCCCAACATGACCAATCATCCATAAACAACATCCTGCAACTCATAGACCATGATCCATATGTCTAAAAATAGACATAGTCTAATAATAGACTTTGCGCCATAATTTTCCTGCGGGCCCACTTAGTGAAGGCGACTCCTTTCCACTAAGCTCCATCATCTTGTTGCATTCTCAACAAGCATTTCTTGTTGCACGCTTTTCAACAAATATCTACCGATCCACTTTTCGATTTGTCCTCTGCATTCGAACCCCCCCTCTTCTCCAAATATCCCCAACTTATTGCTTAGGGCCCCCATGAGGATGTTGACATTGTCGTTTATATCTGCGACTTGTTCTTTGAGCCACGTAAACCTCACCTCTACAGGATCATGAGGTGCATTTATAGATTCGTTGCCCATGATTAGAGTTTTACGATTTTTGGCCTCACTGATCTAGATCCTTACAATCTCCACAAAATACCCAAAGAAACCTGCTCTCATTCCAAATGATTCATAAACTATCGTGGATATTCCATTGGACAGTTTGTCACAACATATTTGATAACATTATATTAAAAAATTTGAGATTCTACACTATTGCATTTTTATTTAATTTCTAGATCTGTAGATTTTACAGTAATTACTACATGCATGCAAATATAAATTATGCAGAAAAGTAGAGAATGAATCAAACAATCTCACACACCGAACACACAATATATGCTCTCTGGGAAACCCTTTTGGGAGAAAACCTAGCTAGAAGGTGAGGTCGCTTTGCTCTCTTTCTCTATCTGGAAATATGGCTGCAGATACAAAGAAGTAATATCTGTGGCTTGTGGGCTGCTATAGTGCAAAGTTCCTCTTTGTGTTCTCTACCTCCTATCTCTCTTGGCTATCTTTGCTCAACTATTGAACAAAATTCTCTCGAAAGAATGGAATGCTTCTTCCTCCTAGTGGCCTAGTTATAACACAACCCGATAGTCTACTAGTGGTTAAGTTTGACTACATCAATTCTTAAATAGAGTTACAAAATAGACTCTTTTAGAGTATTTTACATCATAAACACATGACTAGCCCCTTTTCCATGATTAATGTGGGCTAACGTGGCATCCTCCCAAACTGTAGGTGTGAAAACAAGAAGGTCAACTTCTGAGTGGAATAACTTTTGCATATAGACTCTGATTGATGCGATTCTTGTGCCATTGGAAAGCTTTCAGTGTGTAGAATAGCAAGGATAGGTGTTTCTCTTAAGCGACAAAGTTTTACCCCCCAAAACATGTCATTTGATGCCTCAAAATGCTCCCAAAAGGTTTCAGACCTCATTTTGCCAAACTGGGACCCGCCAGTAAAAATAGTCCCATGAGCTAATTCCTCCCTTTTTTCCACTCCAAATGCATCGAGATGGATGACAAACAATATAATGATCCAATTCGGATCAATAGAAGTTTAATAAAGAGTGGAAATATAGTCTCATTAAGCTAGTCAGGAAAGCTCTTCTAACACATGAGTTAAGCACGAGGACATGTGAAGATAAGGAAGAGAGATACCCAGCTCTTCTAACACATGAGTTAAGCACGAGGACATGTGAAGATAAGGAAGAGAGATACCCCCTCTCCTACTTGGTGGCTCATGCACCCACAACTGTTCTGCTTGGCTTCTGATCATGAACTAGCGACCTTAGTTTCCTTTCTTAGGGAACACACAGGTGACTATGGGGGGAATGTCTGTGGCGCCTGAGGCATATGTTGCATCACTTTCACAATACTTTTGGAGGGTGCCTTGCGAAGCTTGGGTACTTGCACTGGCAAAGGATTTTTACTAGAGGTCAACATAATTGTTTCTAATATATTTGCTAGTAGGGTTGGGCCTTCATCATCCCAAACTACCTTCCAGAGATCCTTATCTTCACTTTCTTGTATTTTGGTGTCTAGTCCTAATCACCCAAAGGGGAAAGACCTAGAAGTTCACATAGTTACCAATCAAATGGGATCTATTACCTCAAAATGGGTACTCTAGCCCAAAAACCCAAAAAAAGCATGAAAACACAAGCTAAAAACGAAAAGTGTTAATGGTGGAATACATTTTTTTTTTCGAGGTACATTTTCAACATTTTTTAAAAATGGCAGTAAAACCAAATTTTTGTGTGCAAAAAACACCTTGAAAAAAGAAGTGTTTGATGCTAGAATAATGATTTTTTATTTTTTATTTTATTTTTAGCTATTATTATTTAATATATATATAGATATATATATATATATATATAATATATTAATATATATATATATATATATAATAGATATATATATATATATATATATATATATATATATATATATATATTTTAGGGTTAATTTTCAACATTTTTTAATAATGACGTTAAAATAAAATATCATGACTCCAAAAAACTTTAAATTTCCAACGATTTTCAAGCATGAACTTCAGGAAAAAAATACTTATAACTATTTTCAACCATGGAATTAAAACCAAAGATTATGACTACAAAAAAATTCTTAAATTTTAAAAATGTTTCAAACATGAGATTATGGAAAAATTTTGTGACTAAAAAACCTTTAAAAATGAACACCTGAATGAAAGAGTTATTATACCAAGAGTATTTTATTTTTTAAATGCTAAGTGTATAGAAATTTTAAAATCTTAGCCTAAGACAACTTGACACATTGCAACAAAAATTTAAAAATTGTTGAGAATGCAACAAGATGATGGAGCTTAGTGGAAAGATGTCGCCTTCACTAAGTGGGCCCGCAGGCTATTTTTGGCGCAAAGTCTATTTTTAGACATATGGATCATGGTCTATGAGTTGCAGTATGTTATTTGTGGATGATTGGTCATGTTGGTAAAAATAGATGGAATTCTATTTTTAGACATATGGGTAGGTTTCTATTTTTAGACTGCCAGGGTAAAAATAAAACAGTCGAATATTATTGTCTCATAATAATATTTGGACTATAAACGTTATCTTATCCTCTTGGAGCACTTCAGTTTGAGCTACAGATGTGGCACATGGAGCTGTCAGAAGGAAATACGCTTTCTTTGTGGGTCAGTTGAGCTATTGCATGCAGGACTTCAGTTAGAACTCAACAGTTGAGTTTGGTGGAGTTGGATGTGGAGTTGATGGAGTTGTGTTCAGTTTGACTTGGTTAAACTAGTTGTATTTAGTCTAACTGCAAATAGACTAGTGATGAGTTGTGTGAATTAATTGTTAAACTAATTCACTAATTATTAACTCATAAAGCAACTAAAGAATACATCAGTTAACTCAGTCGCATGTCAGTGCATGTACAGTTCAGTGGAGACAGGTGTTATAGGTTGAGAATGCTATCAGTTGTGACTATAGTTGTGCATGAGATCTTGCAAAATCAATGGGATTGAGTTATGCCAATGAGGACTGCGTAGTGTGGGCCAATACCAAGGAATTATAGCCTGTGCTCACGTGATTTTTATGAGGCATTGTGCAGTGGAGGCAGGCAAAGCAGCGGAGGAGATTTGAACCTGTAACTTGTTCGGATCTGAGCTAGTTTTGTGTGTAACAGGTGGAGATAGTACTGAGTACTTGTGAGGAGTATTGTACTATGTATTACTACATGTTCTCAATCATTATAATATAAAGATAGTGTGGGGTTTTTAGCTGTATGCTTTCCCCAGGTTACATACTGTGTTAATGTGTGCATGCGATTGATGTTTCATTGTTTTTGATGCTACTAAATTGATGATCAACGTAGAGGAGATTATGTATTGTGCATGTATTCTGTAATAGTGTATAATCGGGATAATCTCTGTGAATAAGTGTTTATTATTCAAAATTTCTACATGGTATTAGAGCTGTTGATCATCAGATTTATTATTCAGAAAGTGTTTACATCTTATTTCTTCAGGCAGAGTCTGTAATCGGGCCAGGTAGCCTCTGGATTCATCCTTCCTTTGGAAGGTGAGATATCCGGCAAAAGCCCATACAGTCAATCTCTGTATGAGAAATACTTTGTTCTCACGAATTCTAGATCAGAGGTGATTGAATTTGGAGTTGGTGGAATTCGAATTTGTAGCAGTGTTTTCTTGGTATCAACGTGGCAATGTATTTCAACGGATTGCGATTGGAGTATGCTCTTGAGGTCAGCTCGAACTATATTGCATGGAAGGACAGGATGGAGGCACTGTTGGATGATAATGGGTTGAAGGAGTTCATAGAGGCCGAGGTCCCAAAGCCTACTGATACTGTGCAGGTTGATGCCTGGCAAAAGAAGACAGCAAAGTGTTGAAGGATTCTATTGGAGGGCATGAAGGATCACATTGTGTCTAGCCTGCATGGAAAGGCTTCTCCATACTTGATGTGGAAAGCATTGACAGATCTATTCCAAAGTAAGGGCGATCAGAGGAAGCTGGTGCTCAAGGACAAACTCAGAAACATCAAATGTGAGAAGGGAGACAGTATGCCCAAGTATCTCACGAGGTTCACTCAGTGCAGAGATGAGCTGGGAAGTGTGGGGGTGACTGTCAATGATGAGGAATTGGTGAGCTTGGCTCTATTTGGTCTTCCAAAGAGTTGGCATTCCTATCAGGACTCTGTCAATGGTCGGGAGAAACTACCAGGATGGGAGAGACTTTGGTCAGATCTTGTGCAGGAGGAGATCAGGCGGAATACTAGGGACGGATCTTCATCAAAGGGAACTGATGAAGAAAATTGCACTTTGGTTGCCAAAGCAACGAAGGGGAAGAGAAAGAAAGCTTCTCAGTCTGGTGTGAAAGGCAAGAAGCAAGACATGTCCAAGGTGAAGTGCTTTCACTGTCACCAGCATAGACACTATGCCACTAATTGTCCACAGAAGAAGAAGAACAAGCAAGCTGCTGGATCTGCAGCAGGAGAGGTTCTAGCCTCGCAATTTGAGCTTGATTTTTCATTGATCGCATGCTTGGTTTCAAGTGTGATGGGATCGGTGTGGTTCTTGGACAATGGTGCGTATTTTCACATGATAGGAGATTGAGATTTGTTTTCTGATCTGGAGGACAAAGATCTTGGAGTGCACATCGAGATGGGTGATGATGGTAGATACAGTGCAACCGGTATCGGTACCATTTCCTTTGAGAGGGAGTCTGGTAAACCCTTTGTATTGAAGGAAGTGATGCATGTTCCGGGATTGAAGAAGAATCTTATCTCTGTGGTGATGTTAGAAGACAATGTATATGATGTTATTTTCAGTGAGGAAAAGGCTTTCCTGCGCAGTAAGACAACTGGAGAAACTCGGAAGATAGGGGTTCGAGTGAGGAACCTTTATCAGTTGCAGGTAGATGGTTGCGCAGCAATGGCATGAAAGGCAGAAGGATTGGTGAGCCGGGATGATGGCGAGCTATGGCACAGGAGATTGGGTCACCTTCACCATGGAGCCTTGAAGATACTGCAGTAGATCACTACAGGGCTTCCTAAAGGCACTCTTGCGCAGTCAGATCAGTGAAAGGGGTGTACTTTGGGAAAGTTTGTGAAAGCCACCTTTCACGACAAGGATAGTCACACCACGACGATCCTTGAGAGAATTCACACAGACGTGTGTGGACCTTTCTCAGTTGCTTCGACAACAAAACACAGGTACTATGTCATCTTTGTTGATGATTTCTCTCGTAAGTGCTGGATCTTCTTCATGTAGAAGAAGAGCGAGACATACTCAAAGTTCTGTGAGTTCAAAGCACTGGTCGAGAAGGAGTCGGGGAAGAAGGTGAAGGCTCTTAGGAGCAATAATGGTGGTGAATACATCTCTGGCGAGTTCAAAGATTTTTGCAGTGTAGAAGGGATTCAAAGAGAGCTCATAGCTCTCCATAACCCACAGCAGAACGGGGTTTCTGAGCGGAAGAACAGAACGATTGTGGGTGCTACACGGGCGATGTTGCATGATCAGGGCCTACCCCTTCACTTGTGGCGGAAGCATGCAATACAACAGTATATGTGCAGAACCGTTGTCCTCACAGGATACTTGGCATGAGTACACCCGAGGAGGCTTATTCTGGTAAGAGGCCTGATATTTCTCATTTGAGGATTTTTGGTGCTAACGTTTACATGCATCTGACGAAGGATGCCAGGAAGAAGTTGGAGCAAACCGCAGAGGTTGGGATATTTGTGGGGTACACTGATACGCCCCACAACTATTGTGTGTATTTTCCAGATAGTGGTAAGACTGTTGTGCGATGGGATATAAAATTTCAGGAGGAGAAAGCCATGAAGTGTTCGCTTGAGAGGGAGCCACACTTGCATTCAGATGAGGAGCTATTAGTTCCCAAGGATGAGCTTCAGGACGTGGATTAGCCACTGGATGAAGTTCATGGAGTGGAAGAGACCACTCATGCAGCGCCAACCATCAGAGGGTGAAAGTGCTTCACAGAAGCTAAGCGACTGGCTCAAGATGCAGAGAAAGTTGTAGGACCACCTACAACCCAACGCAGGTAGAGACAGTCACCTGATCGGTACACTGGATACATGGCTCTTATGAGCAAATGTGTTGTGACTGAGCCATCCTCTTTAGAGGAAGCTGTGGAGGATCCCGCATGGGTAGATGCCATAGTGGAAGAGTATGATTCGATTGTCAGAAACAGTGCATGGGAGATTGTTCCTAGACTGGAAGGGAAATGAGTGGTGGGTTCGAGATGGATCTACAAAGTTAAGCAGGTAGCTGACGGGAGTGTGGAGAAGTACAAGGCAAGATTTGTTGCTTGAGGCTTTTCACAGATAGAGGGAGTCGATTATGAGGAGACCTTTGCACCTGTCGCAAGGTATTCTTCCATAAGGACGATTCTTGCTCTCTCAGTGCAGATGGGGTGGCACATTCATCAGATGGATGTGAAGACTGCATTCCTCAACGGAGTCATTGAGGAGGAGGTGTACATAGAACAGCCCGAAGGTTTCGAGATCTTCAGCAGCGAGTCGCATGTGTGCAGGCTCAAGAGAACACTGTATGGGTTGAAACAAGCACCACGTGCTTGGTACACACGGATAGACAACTATTTCACCAGACTTGGATTCTCCAAGAGTGAGGCGGACCCTAACCTATACTAGATTGTGGTGGAGGTAAGTTGCTTATCATTGTACTGTATGTAGATGATTTGATTCTAACAGGTGATGAGCTGTTGATACTTTCATGCAAGGATGATCTTGCTAAGGAGTTTGAGATGAAGGACTTGGGCCTCCTTCATTATTTCCTGGGATTGGAAATCTGGCAGCGCAGTGATGGACTATTTGTTTCTCAGGGTAAGTATGCTCGGGAGATACTGGAGAAGTTCAACATGCATGGTTGCAAGCCTGTTGATACTCCTCTTCCTAGAGGTTGGAGGAAGGAGGATGCCACTTCAGCAGAAGAAGTGGATGCCACTGTTTATCGACAGTTGGTGGGGTCGCTTATGTATCTGGTCAATACATGACCCGATATATGCTATGCTGTTAACCAGCTTTCACAAGCTATGGTTAAGCCAACAAAGCTCTTCTGGAAGGCAGACAAGCATGTATTGCATTATTTGAGAGGCACATCGGGATATGGATTGTGGTACAGACAGGAGGATGAGGTGAAGCTATGTGGCTTCATGGATGCAGATTGGGCAGGGAGCCCAACAGATAGAAAGAGCACATTAGGAAGGGTCTTCAGTATCGGGTCGACAATAGTTTCTTGGTACAACAGGAAGTAGAGATCCATGGCACTCAATTTAGCAGAGGCAGAGTATATGGCAGCAAGTTTGGCTGCATGCAAGGCTATATGGATGAGGAAGATTCTAGTTGGGTTGTTTGGTTCTTACTTGGAGCCTACTGTGATTTACTGTGATAACCAGAGTTGCATTAAACTCTTGGCTAATCCTGTATTTCATGATAGATCTAAGCACATTGACATTAGGTACCATCATATCAGAGATTGTGTGCAGTGGAGAATCATGTTACTTTCATACATTCCAACGAAGGATCAGGATGCTGATATCTTGATGAAGGCGCTCACCAGGAACAAATTCGAATACCACCGAGGCAGGATAGGGTTGCTGCTAATCCATATCTTGTTGAGAGGGAGTGTTGAGAATGCAACAAGATGATGGAGCTTAGTGGAAAGAAGTCACCTTCACTAAGTGGGCCCGCAGGCTATTTTTGGCGCAAAGTCTATTTTTAGACATATGGATCATGGTCTATGAGTTGCAGTATGTTATTTGTGGATGATTGATCATGTTGGTAAAAATAGATGGACTTCTATTTTTAGACATATGGGCAGGTTTCTATTTTTAGACTGCCAGGCTAAAAATAGAATAGTCGAATATTATTGTCTCATAATAAAATTTGGACTATAAATATTATCTTATCCTCTTGGAGCACTTCAGTTTGAGCTACATATGTGGCACGTGCAGCTGTCAGAAGGAAATATGCTTTCTTTGTGGGTCAGTTGAGCTATTGCATGCAGGACTTCAGTTAGAACTCAAGCAGTTGAGTTTGGTGGAGTTGGATGTGGAGTTGATGGAGTTGTGTTCAGTTTGACTTGGACTAGTTGTATTTAGTCTAACTGCAAATAGACTAGTGATGAGTTGTGTGAATTAATTGTTAAACTAATTCACTAATTATTAACTCATAAAGCGACTAAAGAATACATCAGTTAACTCAGTTGCATGTCAGTGCATGTACAGTTCAGTGGAGACAGGTGTTAGAGGTTGAGATTGCTATCAGTTGTGACTATAGTTGTGCATGAGATCTTGCACAATCAATGGGATTGAGTTATGCCAATGAGGACTGCGAAGTGTGGGCCAATACCAAGGAATTATAGCCTGTGCTCATGTGGTTTTTACGAGGCATTGTGCAGTGGAGGCAGGGAAAGCAGCGGAGGAGATTTGAACCTGTAACTTGTTCGGATCTGAGCTAGTTTTGTGTGTAACAGGTGGAGATAGTACTGAGTACTTGTGAGGAGTATTGTACTATGTATTGTTACATGTTCTCAATCATTATAATATACAGATAGTGTGGGGTTTTTAGCTGTATGCTTTCCCCAGGTTACATACTGTGTTAATGTGTGCATGTGATTGATGTTTCATTGTTTTTGATGCTGCTAAATTGATGATCAACGTAGAGGATATTATGTATTGTGCATGTATTCCGCAATAGTGTATAATCAGGATAATCTCTGTGAATAAGTGTTTATTATTCAAAATTTCTACAAAAATCAACCATCAAATTGACACGAGTGTAGGTGAACTGGACCCATTGTAATGAAAACTCAAAAACCATCCATGAAATTGAGAATTGTGCATACAAACTCGATTCATTACATTGAAAATTTTAAAATCAACTACCAAATTGCACATAATGGGATCGGGTAGCTAGGCAAGCATCGACATGGACCCTGCAGCAAAAAAAAAAATAAAATAATAAATAAATATATAAATAAATAAAAATGAAAAATACGAAAGAAAAAAATCAAATATTGAAAAAAAATAAAAACAATAAAGAAAAAACACAAAAAATAATACAAAAGAAAACAAAAATCGAAATATTGAAAAAAAAAAAAAAAAAAAAAAAAAAAAAAAATCAAATATATAAAATATATAAAAAACAGAAAACAAAAAAAAACTATCAAACCTTAAAAAAATCAAAATTAACTTATAAAATTTAAAATTTAAAACAAAAAAAACCAAAAAAAACAAAAACTGGGAAAATATTTAAAAAATACACATAATTTAAGAAAAAAATTTAAAAATTAATGAAAAAAAACAAAAACATTTTTTTTTAAGTTAAAAATATAAATAAAAATAAAAAACACAATAATTAGAAAAAATAAATAACAAAATTAAAAAAATAACAAAAAAAAATTAAAATAAAAAGCATTTAAAAATAAAAATAAAAATAAGACATTATATTAAAAATCATTTTAAGAAAATTAAAAATTAAAATTAAAATTAAAAAATAAATAAATAAGTAAATAAATAAAAATCGCTGCAGCCCACCATGTCCTGGTTGGCAGGGGCAGATTTCGGGAATCATCCCCTGCCACACGCGCAACCCAGTCAGCCTGAGGGTGGAAGGGGCTTACTCATGAGTCAGCCCCTAACACCACCTAACGCTCGGCTACGGTGGTGGGTCTCGAAGGAGTTGCGCGCAACTCCCTCCCCACCCATCTCGACGGTGCAACCAAGGGGTGGCAAAAGCCGACTCATGGAGTTGGCCCTTGCCACACCAGGTCAATTGGGCTGCGGGCATGGGAGGGGAGGCAGCTGCTCGTAACTCCCTCTCCACCCACGCTTGTAGCCCAACTGACAAGGGGGTGGCAAGGGCTGACTCATGGAGCTCCCTTCCCGCACACTCACGGCCCAACCGACTAGGGGGTGGTAGGGGCCGACTCCATGACTCGGCCCTTGCCACCCCCTAGTCAGTTGGGCCACGGGTGTGGGCAGGGAGGGAGCTGAGTGCAACTCTCTCCCTACCCACCAACGTGGACCAATCAGCCTGGGGCTGGTAGGGGCCGATTCCCCTGCAGCCCACCAGGCCTTGGTTGGCAGGGGTTGATTACGGAATGGACCCCTACCAACCCCACGACCCGG